>JAHRBS010000005.1:0-1200000 GCA_024305745.1 Polyporus tsugae
TTCTAACTAACCCTAACCCTAACCCTACCCTAACCCTAACCCTAACCCTAACCCTAACCCTAACCCTAACCCTAACCCTAACCCTAACCCTAACCCTAACCCTAACCCTAACCCTAACCCTAACCCTAACCCTAACCCTAACCCTAACCCTAACCCTAACCCTAACCCTAACCCTAAGTGTCCTCGCATGACTGTGACGCCGACGTATACTAGCAACAAACGTATGGCTTGCGGCACTTGTGAGGAGTGAGGATGATATTATATGGTGAAGTTCATGAAGTAAAATACGTCGACGCAGTACGTATGACACGGTAAACTAGAACAATACGGAAGATAAAGGATGTAGAACAGGGCGTCATGATACCTCTAGCGGCGGCGTCTGGCGCGCTGTCTCTCGTCCTCAGAATCAGAGACCTCCTGGGGTTCAGCGCGGCGTTTGGTCCGGATTGGAGGAGGGACGGCCGGAGAAACGATGGCGGGACGACTTGGGAACTCGCCGGACTGTACGAGATGGTTTGTGACATTACTGCGGAAGATCTTGAGCACCAGGCTGTAGATGGAGTCGTTACCACGCTTGAATGCGCCAGTGACTTCGTTCTCCCATGCTTGCAGAGCGATGTCAGTTCGCGCGAAGTAGGCCTGGTTAGCTTTCGGCGAGTTGAGAATGGCTTCTCCCTGGGCTTCAAGGACGCCCAATCGTACCATGTTTGCGACGCCGAGGGCTTTCGCAGCTGTAGGTCGGGATAACAGTGAGCAGACGGCACCCTGACATCGAGAACAAGGCGGGAGAGAGGGACGCACTGTGCTTGGAATTGAAGAGCGAAATGAGTTCGCTCTTGCTCTTCTTCAACGCGAGCTCTTTGCGGAGTGGGGACGTACGGTCGATCCAGGCCAAGATGACGACGCTTGCCTGAGTGTAGTAAAGCGCACGGTTTGTTGTCCCCTTGCGAGCGGGTTTGTCGATCCAAGGAAGTTGGCGAGTGATGGTGATAGATTGGGAGCGGGTGGCGGGAACGAGGCCACGTAGCTGTTTGCACACGGCAGTCATGACGGGATACAAGGCGACTTTGGTTGTATCAGGGCAGAAAAGACGGTCGGGGGTGAGCCTACTGAACAAGAAAGCGAGGGCGAGGGCGAGGCGAGTACACCAGTCTTTTGTAGGGTCCTTGAGACGGTTTTCGGCCCATTGGTATACCTGGAGTACGAGGGGATTGCCCTGAACGGCGGTGTCGTCTTCGTAACTCCAGTCGTCAGGGAGACAGACGTGGTGCATGTAGGATGCGAAGGACTCGAGCGTACACTCCAAGATGGACCAGCTGGCTGTGACGTCGGCCTGGCTGGCTTGGCGGGCCTGTTCGTCGCAAAGTCGCAAACGGCGGGCGCCGATTGTCTCGAGGTTGTTGCTTGCGATGTCGACGGTGTTGGGTCGGTTTCCGAGGAAGGTCCAGACGTCCGGCGAAGGGTTTGGGTGACCGTCGTCAGGGCCGTTGGGGAAGAAGTGGACGTTCTTGTTGAGGAGAGCGTCGGTAAAGAACTTGACGATCTGCTTGGCTTTGTCGTCGTCGGTGACGTCTGGGCCCATGCGGGAGTGTGCGTTGGCGATGGCGATGCGGGCGACAGCGGGTAGATTTCCGTCGCGCCAGACAGGAGCTCGGATCTGCTGGCGCAGCTCGGCGCGGTGGCAGATGTCATGGATAGAGCGAGCGAGGTCGCCGACGGTTATGGACTTGATTTTGCCTTGGGGCAGGCCGTGTATTTGATCAGCCTCGGAATGGGCGAGAGCGTGTGCGAGAAGAGTGTAGGTGTCGTGATTAGGGCCATAGTCGAGGCGCTGCTTGATCTGCTCCCAGCGAGAGAAGCTATCCCAGCGGACCTTGACCCACTCTATGTCGTGATTCTCGGGGTGAAGGTCAGCGTCGTCCTTGACAGCTTTGACGGCCTTGCGGACGAGATTGGTGATGTCGTCGATAAAAGCGTCGATGGCGACCTCGGCGAGAATCTGAAGGCAAGTGTTGATCTGGACGTTCTTGGGTGTCTGGTCGTTGCGAACGAGCACTCTAGAGATGCGGAGCTGAATCCTGAAATACGCAAGGTAGCCCTGTGGATACAAATGTCAGTGAAGATGCAGAGGAAGATGAGGGATGAGAGGACAGACAGCGAGATGAGCAGCGCCATAGGTGAGAGACTGTGCACGCTTTGATGCGAGGAGGGGTTCCTTGATGTTATCGACAGGCCACTTGTGGAGGAGGAGTTTTGGGAGGAGCGGGGTGTGGTCTGGGATCTCAAGGCCGTCCCAAAACATGGGGAGATAGCCGTCGAGAAGGGCACGACTGGTGTAAGTGCGCTTCATGAGGGCGTAAGCGAGGGCGGGGGCGTTGCCTGTGTGAGCGAAGCAGATGCAGCGCTCGAGGATGGCGAGGAGCTCGAGCCACTCTGGCTTAGGGACTAAGGCGAGACGGTCGATGGGAGGGGCACGGCGAGAGCGGGGGTTGTTGATGATGGCGGAGTTCCTGGAGAGCTGTGTCTTGCGTGTGTCTAAGATGGGGCGGATGTGCCTGTCCCAAACTTCCTCCAAGAGGACGGTGACAGGGTATGCTGTCCAGAGGAGCATGGAGGGGTAGACCTGTAGGGAAAGAAAATGAGTGGGAATGAGAGGTATGAAGGGAGAGGAGGGGACGGACGTCAGGCTTCAGGACGGTGGATGTGGAACGCAAAGCTTCGAAGACGTCTGGGTGGCTGCAAGCGTTGATGAGGGGCTCGATGACAAAGTCGAAGAATTCTTCGCCATGGAGGAAACGAGGTTCCAAGCGATTGCAGTGGATGGTGAAGTTGTTCTCGAAGCGAAGACAGGTCTCGTCGACTGATTCTACTTGTTCTTCGAGGGCCTTGTGTGGGAGGTCTGAGGAGACGCGGTGGAAGAGTTTTGCAGCAGTTGTCTCTGCAGGAGTGTTGGCGGCCCAAGCGCCTGCAGCAGCGCCTGTGAGGATGCCGCGTTGTACGATGTGGTGACCTGCGCTGCGACGTGTATGGTGGCTGAAGTTGTTGTAGCACTGGGAGATTCTGGGCTCTACTGCGGGGCCTGCGCCTGGAGCGCTGCGAATTTCGGTGTTGAGGTCACGGATGAGGGATAAGAGGGGATCTATGATGCCCTTTGCCTGCCAATTTCCGAGGGAGGGGATGTATGCGGTGGGATAAACCTGGAAGGCGACGTCGTGTTGAGATGTGGAGTGAGAGGGGCGGGGGTTGTAGTCGCCGAAGTTGCTGCCGAAGTCGAGCGCGTCTTCGACTTCGGCGGCGTCGTCGTCGTCGTCGTCGTATACGGAGAGAGTGGATGAGGAGGAAAACAGGGAGCGGCATTTTGGAAGATAAGGGAGGAGGGCGCAGAATTGAGGGCCGTTGTCAGGGACGATTGCTGCGCGGCGGGGGATGGGGACTCCAGCTGGGGAGTATATGGGTATTTCGTGGTGTTGATTGTCGTATATGTCGGGGAAATTGAGAATGTCGATGGGGGAGCGAGAGATTGGGTCGCTGCTGTCGTACAGCTCGTTGCCATGGTCGAAGATGATTTCGTCTGAAGGGATGGGATCCCAGCGGCCGACTTCGGAACACCTGAGAGGTCAGAGTGTTGAGCGGGATGAGATGTGGTGGGATGGGAGTGGAGTGGACTCACTGGATATGGAGTGCGAGGGCGACTTTGTAGACACTGAGGTAGCGATGGTCTACTGCGCGAGCCCAGAAGTTGCGCTGTAGTTCGCGGGAAGCGTCGCCGTCGATGAGGCGGTTTTGGCCGTGCTTTGATGAGAAAGCGACGGGGACGCAAGCTCCGCAAATGGTGGCTCTGTATTGGGGAGGGGCGTCGCTGATCCAAGAGTTGTAAGAGCGGCGGATCTCTTTATGAAGGCGGAAGGTGGTGTCGAGATCGAGGTCGAAGTACTTGCTTGTGCTGGAGATGGGGGTGAGTGGTTTATCAGTGTGTGACGGGGCAAATATGCGAAGATGCAGGAGAACTGCGTCCTGGGAAGAAACCGGTAATCTGCGAGGATGCAGGTGAACTGCGTTCTGGGAAGAACCTGATGATATGCGAGGACGCAGGCGAGCTGCGTTCTCGCAGGTTTTGACGGAGAGCGACAGGTATCAGGATGCGGGGGCAGAGTGTGATGCCACATGTGCGAGAACGCAGATGAGCTGCGTCCTCGCAAGCTGCATACTGCACGGCGAGAGCGATTTGTCTAGTGGTATGAAGTGGTTGCATAGTATGCTGACAGAATTGAAACCTTCGACAGTCCGATGAATGGTTGCGAGGTTGCAGGCGACCTGCGTTCCCGCAAAGATACGGATGATACGAGGGACTTACAAGATATTGAGTGCAAACTCGCTGATATCCTTGTCGCTGTCGAGTTTGGGATACCTGCGGGTAACGTGGATGTCGCGGTAGTTGATCTTCGACAGCATGAAAGCGAGCATGACGAAGACCGCTCGGCCTGAGCGTGCGTCCATGGGACGGATATTCTTGTAGGAGACGGCGCCAGCGCGATCGACGGGCGCACCGACCAAAGTCTTCGGCACCATGACGAGCCAGCCGTGCTCGACCTGGCGTGCGACGCCGATGTACAGCAAGTGCTCATGGGGTTCGAAAGAAAGGAAGTCTATGGTGCCGTTGAACTGCATGTATCTGCGGTCGGTCATCAACTTGAAGGTCCACTGCGGATCGTAGTGAGCGACGCGATCGGCCATGTTGGGGAGAATGGCGTCGAGTCCGACGCGGTTACCCATCATCTGACGGAGGTCGAGGTGCATCTGAGTTTGGTCCGGGACGAGTCAGAACGGCGTACAATCAATAGGACGAAGAGACTTACGCCCATATTCGAGTAGACAATGTCGTTGCTGTCCTTGTCGTGGACGAGAGCGGGATCGATAGAGACCTTGATCTTCTGTTTGAGGAGACGCATGGCCCTCTCGCGGACGTTGATATCGGCGCCGTGGAGGTACATCTTGCGGAAGTCGGAGAGGGGGATGGAGCGAGCAGCGATTTGGTCATATCGTTGATCGAGAGAGTTGTCGTCAGAAAACTGGGCTAGGATGGTGTTGGTGAGCGTGACTTGGTCTATCCCCTCGCCGTCGTCCCAAGCGGGCGGCAGCCCGTTGGTATCGAAGTCGATTTCATCTCCTAATGCGACATCGTCTGGATCGAATACCTGTGTCCCCAATCCCTCCTCAGGGACGATCGCGGTCGTCTCGCCAGAGTAAGGGGTGGACGAGCGAGCTCTGAAAAGTGAGATGGGGTGGAAAGAAGGCGTCAGGCAGCGAGTATGTCAGAAGGGAGAAGAACGTACCGTGGCGCATCATGATTCTCGATGGGGTTCGAGCTTGAGCCCTGCACGAACTCAGGATAGGAGAAATCAGAAGCATTGTGTGGCATGGCTGAGAGAAATGGTGTGGAACAGAAGAGGCGACAGCGATAAAATGATGGGGGGAGAAGACGCGAAGAGGGTACAACGATGAACGCGATTTTCAGAGGGACATGTCGATGACCGCACCTCGGCTCGTTCCGTGCAGGGTTGCGTCAGTGTCAGCGAGATTGACTTTGGACCAGTCCTTGGTGGATACAGCTTAGTGGCAGGCGCATGATGGGGGCCGTTGTTACGCCGAGTTGGGACTAGAGGCCATGCTCAGGCACTGGTTGTGCGCGCTACTCTGAAGGTCCGTGGATGAACATTAGAATGAGCACAGCCCATGTACTGAGTGCGCTTCGCAGGGTTGCGACCGTCCAGGCAGACGATGTTGAGAAGATTATGTTATTGGTAGAAGACGTGGCTGAGTACCAAGAGAGACAGGGCAGCGGAAAGGAAAGTGGTCAAATGAGCGTGAGAGAGAAGGGAGCGATGAAGTGGAGTGCGGGGGCGGAACACGGAATGAAGAGAGACGGTGGATGTGTGGGACAGTGGGCAGAGCTGATTTCTGATGTGGCAAATGCGCAAAGAAGCAAATGAATGATTTTTGAACACAAAGTGAATACATCGAGGCATGTAGTGTACGTTTGGGTGTCAGGGGAGGAGTTGGCTACTGCAAACGACAACTGTCATGCCAATTTTTCTTGTGCACGTTGCGTGCACGAGAGGGGGCGGTTGAGGGAGCGAAGCTGATGACTGATAAGTCAATGGACTTGAAGTGGAAGAAAGGGCGCTTACGGAGGGCAGGACACGTCCCTGAGGCGTGTGGTGGGACGACCAAGCGCACCGTTGGTGGAAGGACGAGAGGAAGGAGAGGGGAGTACGCGGAGAGGGGAGGGTGGTGCAGTGTGAGCGCGGGGTGGAGCGTCGCGGATGGGCGAGGGATGCTGACGCTGTGAGGGGATGTGATGAGGAGGGGGGGGTAATGGGCCGTGAGGGGTTGGCGGCCGTGGAGGGAGCTAGTGCAGCGCGATCAGGAAAGGAGCGCGGGTAGTACTGAACATGAAAGTAGAGATCTCACCGATTCGTGTGACCGTGTTCTGAGGGGAAGACGGGGAAGAGGCTTGGGGAGGGTATGTGCAAAGTCGCAATTGAGGGTGCGCAAGCCCAAGGGGGACTGGAAGGAGAGTTCGTCGGTGAGGACGATTTGCGGTATGGATGTGCGCGGAGCGGACGGAGATGTTGTGGTGGCAGTACGGGACTTCTCAGGAGTGCGGCGCTCGTCAGACGGATTGTCATTGGCGTGAGAGAGCGGGTCTCGGATCTGCGGGTTCGGGGAGTCTGTCATATGGAAGAGGTCAGACTGATGTGGTAGCGGGCGAATGGTCTCGTCGGTGTCCGTGCTATCGGACGATGCTACGGAGAGGGGGCGCATCACGAATTGACGGGGCTGGTTGTGGGGAGAGGGAGGAGGCTAAATATTGTTGGAGGGAGTGTGAGAAATGTGCTTTGTGAACGGCGAGCGCGGGTGCGGCGAAATAGGCTGGAAGTGCAGAAGCATGTGTGGGAGCGGGAGAAGTGATGAGCTTCTGAAGCGAAGTGAGAGCTGACGTTAATTACGCTAAGCAGTGCGAAGCGAGTCCAGATTAGGAGAGCGCTGGACCGGGAGTGGGTGAAATGGGCTTCCTGCCGAGGCTGTGGAACGGGAGTGTTACGTCACTGTTTGCAATTGCAGCTGATGGAGTAGCGGGACGAGGTGTCGGTTGCCACGTCTACTCTCCTGGACAGCTGGATATGAACTGTAGAACAGGATGATTGGAAGGGGTGGTTTTACGAGAAGCCTGGTGGTGCATGGTGGAAGAGCGGATGTGTTGCTGTATGAACCATTGCTCAGAAGTTGTCTGCGTAGGAGAGATGTTTGAATGACAGATATGTAACGAGCCTGCGAGATGTGTGGCAAATGCGCACAGAGTGTACGCATTCTGTGGGCGATAAGAGGATGTTATTGTGACGACCGGTTGCTTGAACACAACGCGCCTTTGTGGCCGGACTGATGATTGAACGGATGGATGTTGCGAGAACGCAGTGCGCCTGCTTCCTCGCACGATTGGGTGCGTAGCGAGCACCGCAATGTTGCGAGAACGCAGGCGAACTGCAACCTCGCAAGGATCGATATCTAGGGAGGTCGGTAAAGGATCGTCAACCGTCCGGCGAGCTTCAGAGACACGATACTCTTGACATCTGCGAGAACGCAGTTCGCCTGCGTTCTCGCAACCTTGCGGTGCTCGCTACGCACCCAATCGTGCGAGGAAGCAGGCGCACTGCGTTCTCGCAGATGTCAGCGGCACGGACGCACTGTGTCCACACGATGCAGTCTCCAAATACGTGTGTCGCACTCAGTATGAACTGCAGGGGCAGTCGTGGCACGCGATGTGAGCTGCGTCGACAGAGTATATATCGTACACAACAGCACAGAGATGACGGACATACATGGGTATTCTTACAAGCAACTGGAGAGGGTACAACGCGGGATGGACAAGAGGAGGGGTCGAATGACAATGCTGACGATCCGCACTGGACTGCACACCCCGCGCACCAAAGCGACACTGTCCTAGTTCTTGCGCGGAGCCATCTGCCTACCTGCGACGCGACCCGGTCTGCCCGACCCACCGCGGCCTTCTTTGTCGTCGATCGCGCGGTCCTCAACCTCGTCTTCGTTGACCGCCGCCAGCTTCGCTGCCTTCTTCGCCGCGGCGGACTGGCGGGTCGTGGTGCCCGCTCTCGCGCGCGTCGATGCTGGCGCCTTCACCCCGCGCCCACGCGCCAGGGGCATGGCTTTGGGCTCGAGCGTGTCTTCATCGTCGTCTCCGGGAGTAGGCAAAGACGGCGGCGCCATAGCCCTGGACGCAGACGCATTCTGCCTCAACCTCGACTTCGGCGGGCTGACTCCTCCGGCCTCACGAGTGTCCTGCACAATCGAACTCGACCGCTCCCGACGCTTTCGAGACGGTCCTCCAACATCGCCCCCTGTCAATCCGTTAGAAACGCCAACGTGTGCCAACAGCACAAAATAATTACCGGTCGATTGATCCTTCGCCGACTCCTGAGACGTACTGTGCTCATCGCCTCTGGCTTCACGCTCATACACAGGGCCTTGGTCCACTTCGGCGCGCCGCTGCATCCGCCCAGAAGCAACGTCGTAGAGTAGCCCCGCGACGTCCTCCACCCCCCAGTCCTTCACAAAATCGTCCCAGCCCACCGGACAGCCAATGGTGGGGTGATCGTCGCGGATGTGGGCCACAATCTCGCCTGCAAGGGCGTCGCCCGAGCGCATCAACACCAGGTGCCAGAACTTCCCTCGCCGCGCCTCGTAACGGGCGTCCGGCTCGCCCTCAAACCAACCCACCGCAGGGTCATCAGTCACCTCGGCGAGGGCCGTCTGAAACATCCGGCTGACAGCCTCCCCGTCCATCGCATCCAACAGCGCTCCGAACTCCCCGACCTCGTCGTCAGTCGGTGGTGCAAGCTGCGGCCTGAACGTCTCGTACCGCGGAGCCTGCGACGGCTCGTTCGGGAACGTGCTCGGAACCACGTCAGGCAGAGGCGACATCGGGATCCGGTCGTCCGACATCGGCACCTCCCTCTCCACCTCGTTCTCAGGCTCAGGCTCAGGCACAACCTGCGATGATGACGGCACAAGCACCGTGCCTGGCTGCGACGCTTCAGCCGGCAAAGCCAACGCCGGCGGCCCCATTTCTCCTGGAAGGTCAACGTCCATGGCGTCTTCTCCCTGTCCCGTCCCTGCGCCCATCGACGCCACCTTCGGCTTAGGAAGCACCGGGAACGTCTTCAACCCGCCGGGCAGGTCGTTCGCGGGAGTCGCAGACGCAGACCCCGTTTCTGCAGGGGTCGAGGCCGCACCAGTCGCTGTTCCCCGGCGCGCCGGCGCTTCGCCCGGTCGTTCAGGGCCATCTTCTGGCAGTGAGGTACGCGGCTGTGGATCCGTCGGCACTGCACGACGTTCGACCGCGGCGTCCGTCGCAGACTGCCCCGTGGGATCGGCCTCCACAACCTCGTCATTCAACGCCGCCTCTTCAGCCTCACGCTTTGCCTTCAACGCCGCAACCGGGTCCGGCAGACGAGACCGGTCGAGACGTTTCGCCTCCATCTGCGCCCAGTCCGCGCTCCAGTTCATATCCTGCGTGTAAACCTGCCCGGACGGCCGCATTGCCTTGCGGCGAACGGTCGGCCCTGTTGATGGCCCGGCTTCCAATTCCGTCAGCGCGTCCTCGTATCCTTCTTCGACCAGTCCATGGCAGTAGACGGTGTAAGCGTCCGGGTCTTCCAACGCGAACTCCTCTAGATCCTCGAACTCGTTCTCCCCTAGCTCTCTGGCCTTGGGCAGATCAGGCAGGTATTGGGCGAGGTCCTCGTCCGAGATGTGGGTGTATGGTGCGTTTGGTGTGGGGAACGCCAGATTGTACTCTGCCTGCAGCGTGTTGCGCATCATAGCCTGAAAATGTTGGTCAGCCGGTGCCAATACAGCGTGGGGAATCATAGACGACTCACGCAGGCGAGCTTCCTCGTGAGTAGCGCAACTTCGTGGCTCCATGGCTCCTTGCGCAACTTCCCGGATGTCATCGTCAACGAGTCCGCGTTCGGACCCAGCGCGAGCGGGCATCGGCTCAACCCGTCGATCGCCTTCTTGACGGCCAGCGTGTGCTCCGCCATTCGCGACGCGTCCGGGACGAACATGTTGCTAGCGAGGTAGGTGACCGCCGCCTTGTCCTGGCCGCCCGCAGCCTCTTCTGGCGGCGAGAGCGGTTGACCCGAGAGGTCGACGAAGCGCGACAAGAGATCTGAGTCCCAGTTCGCGAACTTCGTCGTTGCGCCTGGGCGACCGAAGAAGTCCGCCAGATTGGGCTGACAATGTTCGCCCAGGAACGTGAACAGCGAGTCGCGCAGGTCGATGTACGGCTGGTGATTCAGCATCCTGCCGAGCGTGTCGCCGTAAACCCGCCAGCCGACCACCATCAGGTACGCGTAGCACAGGAATCCGTTCGACACGCCCGTCTTCGCCCCGCTCTCCGGCTTTTCCCACGTCAGAGCGTGCCGGTACAGCAGTGCGAGACAGGGGTATCTCTTGACGTCCGTGACCGGCAGAGAGGGGATGATGCGCCCGACCATGTCGTTCGTGGCGCGCTCGATGACGGACCTGTCGATCGTCGTGAGTTTGTCGGAGCCTTTTAGCGAGCGGGTCACCGTGTCGCGGAGGACGTTGTACACCGAAAACACTTCCTTGTAGTCGTCCTCGCCGAAGGTGACGGACTTGAACGCTTCCTTGAGACTCTTGGGGAAGTCGTTCGCGGCCTTGACTTCTTGCTTCGCCCTTGACCCCGAGATGTGCAGCTTCGCGACTTCGCCGTTTAGCTGGTTCATCGACACCGCGTAGAACGACTCGTGTTCCTTCTTGAAGAACGACGTCGCGTACTCGTCGCCGCACGTCCGGATCGTGTCGATGTTCGCCAGGAGCCATTTCGCGAGCTACACTATCATCAGATGGGATACGCATGACGGAGCAGCTGGATCGTACCGCGTCATGGATCTCCGTCGTGGTGGTGAACGAGAACCGATCGGTGTTGCCTAGTAGGTTGCAGACGTAGGAGAGGTAGTCAGGGAACACGGACTTCCCGTCGCCTTGCGCACGCAGCATCCCGATTTGCGCCAGCGGGTCGAGTGTTCGGGTGATCTGTGTCGGGCCATGTGAGTTGACATGTCTTACATCCAGCATAGACGTAGCTGTGCGAGGACGCAGTCTGCCTGCTTTCTCGCAACATTCCACACGATCATTGCGAGGACGCAGCACGACTGCTACCTCGCAATATCTCGAACGATCATTGCGAGGTAGCAGGCAGACTGCATCCTCGCATACTTCCCATCCGTACCACCGTCACGGACGCGCAGGACATCCGATGTCTGCGAGAACGCAGTGCCTCTGCATTCTCGGACGGATCGAAGGACATTGTGCCCGGATCCGTGCAGCTGCGAGGTCGCAGTCCGACTGCTTTCTCGCAACAGTCTTGCAACCGCTCGAACGCTGCGAGGACGCAGACGGCCTGCAACCTCGCAACAATCTTGCAACCGCTCGAACGCTGCGAGGACGCAGACGGCCTGCAACCTCGCAACAATCTTGCAACCACTCGGACGCTGCGAGGACGCAGACGGCCTGCAACCTCGCACACTTCGCACCTCCAGCGCACTCCCGCCCTCGCCCAATACCTGATCCCGTTCGGCGAACTACTCACCACTTTAAACCCCATCTCCGCCCGGCTGATCACGTTGCTGAAATCTTCCAGGAACTTGTCGCACAGGAACGGGATGTTCAACCGACGCTCACCGAGCACTTGAAGCTGGTGGAACCACGCAAGCTTCTTCGCAGCCTGGCTCACCGCCAACCGGTTGTCGTCCGTCTCAGACATCGTCGCCAGCGCACGCTTCCACTCCACTCCCAACACGCTCGTCACCTTCTCCCGGTACTTCGTCATCGCCGTCGTCCACACGTCGCTCTCCCAGTCCCCGATCTTCGTGTTCGCCGTCGTCACCCGGAACTGTTCGTCGTACATCCCGTCCAGCTTCTCCAGAATCTCCTTGCTCCACACAACAGGCGACAGCTTGTGCAGCTGAACAAGCTTGTCTTCAGCGCAGTCGTAGTGCCGCTTCGCCCGACTAATACCCATCTTCTCCGCTTGCCGCTGCGCCGCAACCGTCTGTCGCTTCGCAACATTCGCCAACGACGCCGCCGCCCAGATCTCTTCCGTCACCACTATCTTCGGATTCACCTGCGTCAGCACCTGCTCGTAGTTTCGGAACACGTGCGCGTCCTCGTCCTCCGCGTCCGCCAGGTCCGGGAAGATGTCCGTCGTCCCCACAAGCCGAATGTCCCGCATGCACGCGTGAACCATCCACCGCCAAAGCTGCAAACACAACATATTCAGTACCCCCCCAGTTTCCCTCCCTCCCTCACCAAAATCATCCACGTTCACGTACCATCGCAGATCCAGACTTCTTCGACAAGTCCTTCTTCGAAGGTCGACCCAGCGCCGCACTCAGACGCGCAAGTGGAACGCACCCTGACACCTTGAAGTACGCAAGCTGCCACAGATCCCGGATCAGCGCAAGGTTCTCCTGTTGCGTGAACAGGAAGTTCGTCGTCCCCTCCTTCAACTCCGACTCCTTGAACACCACATTCAGGATCCCCGTCCGAAACTGCGCCGTCCCCGGCACTGGAAGCGTATCCCCTCCGTGCTCCTCGATCCACCGCCCCATCTGCGCCTCCAGCTTCCAAAACATAATCTGCGCCCGCTCCTGCACGTCCTCCGCCTTCGCAGGCCGCGCTTCGTTCGACGCAAGCTGCGCAACAAGTGCAGGCTTCCGCTCCAGCTTCGCTGTATCACCCTCGTCAGCGCACACACTTCATTCCTCTCTCACACACACTTCACCACTCACTTGAGTCGTACAGCGTCGTCGTCCACAGCGCCATCTCTTCCTCCACCTTCGTCAGGTCCTCAATTTGCTCCTCAAGCCTCGTCCCCAACGTGTCCACCATTTCCCCCTGCATGTTCAGCTCCCCCTGCGCCCCCGCTGCCTGCTGCGCCTGGTACAACTCCAGTTGCTGCTGATACCCAGACTCCTTCTCGACGAACTCCTGGTGCAGCTCTTGCATCGCCTCCTGGCGATGGTTCCCGCTCAGGAAGTGGATCCGCCGCTCCGCCGCAGGACACGTCCACGAGATCTCCTTCAGGTCCTTCATCGGCACAGGCGACAGCGAGACGCACGCCGGGTTGATGTGCGCCCCGTTCACCATCGCGATCATCGGGTGCTCCCAGTCCACCTTCCGCAACCTCAGGCTCTGCTTGATGCTCGCCAAGTGCGCCTTGTTGATCGCCCGCTCGTTCACCACCGTCCACTCCTGCTTCACCGTCGGGTCGGGGAACACGATCCTCACCCGCACGAACCCGATGATCGCGGCGTCCAGCTCCACCTGGTCAGGAGTCGTGAGATTCACCTTGTCCAGATCCAGGTCCTCCACCTTCACCGTAACCTTCGGCGCCTTCGGAGCCTTCCCCTTCTGGAAACGCGCCCCACCGTCAGCATCCCCCTCGCCATAACCCTGTGAGCCACTCACCGCGCTCCTCCTCCCCTTCGCAGCTACCGTCGTCGGCACGCGGTTCGACTGAACACGTCCCCTCATCAGCCCATCGCCGTCCACAAGCCCTGCCACAACACCCACCTTCGCAGCCGCACCCTTCGTCTCCGTCTTCCCGGCCGACGGACCTCCGGCCGACCCTTGCGCCGCCGCCCCGGCTCCCTGCTTTCACAAATCCAATCAGACGTTACGCGTCGCACCATCAGATTCTGGGTACCCACCTGCGCTTTCGCTTTCCTCTTCGCTTCCATTGTCTTCTTCAACGCCTCCATTTGGGCGTCCAGTTCGGACAGTCCCGCCGACTCGTCCTGTTCAATGTCCGCCGTCATTAGCTCATTGCAATTGTCATCATCGCCTCCATCATCGTCGACGTACCCCGTCGTCGCCCTGCGTCTGTTCCTGCCCATCCGTCGTCTCCGCGTTGTCCTCCCGTAGCTCCATATCCTTCCCTTTCCCTCGCCTCTTGCTTGCTCCAGACATGTCGACGTTGTATCGGTGTGTAAAGGCCGTCGATGTGCGAGAATAGATGGTGATGGAGGAGCGCAACATTGCGCTCCCGAAAATTTCCTTCGCTGATCACCTGGACCCCAGCCACTCCACCTGCCTGATTCGTCCTGCAGCGCGTGTCATAGCCCCCAAAGACCCTCGGCGCACTCGTTTTCTGTCGCGTACGTCGCCCGCTGTGTTCTGTTCCCGTACGTTGCGAGGATGCAGTCTCACTGCATTCTCGCACATATCATATACCTCACTTTCCCATCCAACTCCTGCGAGAACGCAGGACACCTGCTACCTCGCACCAATGCCACTATCCACGTTCGTGAATGCTGCGAGATAGCAGTTGTCCTGCGTTCTCGCAATCATTCACAGTGTCTGCCTCTGCGATTGTTGCGAGAACGCAGTTCGCCTGCGACCTCGCACCATATGTCCGTTCTTTGCGAGAATGCAGTTCATCTGCATTCTCGCACTCATCCGTTTCACGCACTCATACAACAAATGCGAGGTTGCAGTCGCCCTGCGTTCTCGCAGTCGATCTCACCCATCCGTGCGAGAACGCAGTTCTCCTGCATCCTCGCAGTCGCCCATTTCAACTCATGTGTATACTGCGAGGTTGCAGTCGCCCTGCTTTCTCGCACCATCTCGACACTTCTCGTCGCTTGCAGGAACGCAGGCCACCTGCTACCCCGCAGTGAATCCTATATTATATATTTCCGTAGATGCTCCGTGATAGCAGGTGCCCTGCGTTCTCGCAGTCATTCACAATATCTACCTCCGTGAACATTGCGAGAACGCAGTTCACCTGCGACCTCGCACCGTATGTCCGTTCCTTGCGAGAATGCAGTTCACCTGCAATCTCGCACTCTTCCGTTGGACACATTCCTGTAAACGCTGCGAGATTGCAGTCGCCCTGCTTTCTCGCAGTTGATCTCACGCATGGGTGCGAGAATGCAGTTGCCCTGCTACCTCGCACCTTATGTGCATTCCTTGCGAGAACGCAGTTCTCCTGCAATCTCGCAGTCACCCACTTGATGCACTCGTGTAAACGCTGCGAGGTTGCAGTCGCCCTGCATTCTCGCAGGTTTTCGGGATTCGTGTGGCCATAACCTAGGTCTAACCATAATCCCCCCCAACTTTGCACCCTTTAAATTAAACAGGTTCTGGTTGAAATTGAGCGAACATCACCGGGTGTTTGATCCACAGGACTGAACCGCCGCGTCCTCCTTGGTCGTGTTGTGCAAAGGCCTCTAATCCTAACATGACCAAACACACACTCCGGGACGCCTCTCGGGCACCCGACCAGGTCGGGTGAGTGCGAGACAGAAACCCGGGCAGGGCATGCCTTTGTGGCACCCGACCTGGTCGGGTCAAGGCCGCCAGTGGTGTGAACCCGACCAGGTCGGGTGAGTGCGAGTCAGAGCCGCTGGCAGGGCATGCCTGTGTGGCACCCGACCTGGTCGGGTGAGTGCGAGACAGAGCCGCTGGTAGGGCGTGCTTGTGTGGCACCCGACCTGGTCGGGTCAAGGCCGCCAGTGGTGTGAACCCGGCCTGGTCGGGTGAGTGCGAGACAGACCCGCTGGCATGGCATGCCTGTGTGGCACCCGACCTGGTCGGGTGAGTGCGAGTCAGAGCCGCTGGCAGGGCATGCCTGTGTGGCACCCGACCTGGTCGGGTCAAGGCCGCCAGTGGTGTGGGCAGCCATATACACCAAGAACTCCACTAAATTGGCGGGGATGAGACATTTTACAAGCGTAGCAGTACCCAGGACAAAAAAAGCTAACAGATCCTAGCCAAGATTAGGAACTGTCTATGAAGGCACATAGCAAGAAAATCATTCATTTTGTTCATCGTCGTCCAGTGCGAGCTCGAAAACTCCCGTGTCATACATCTTCGTTGTACGGCATGGGCTTGAACTCTCCAGTGTCGTCGTCGTCTTCGTCGTCGTATGGCATGGGCTTGAACTCTCCAGTGTCGTCGTCGTCTTCGTCGTCGTACGGCATGGGCTTGAACTCTCCAGTGTCGTCATCGTCTTCGTCGTCGTACGGCATGGGCTTGAACTCTCCCGTGTCGTACGGCATGGGCTTGAACTCTCCAGTGTCATTGTTGGCAATCGTGAGGGACTTGCGACGCTGAGAGGCGGATGAGAGTGAAGACTTTTGAGTCTGTCGAGGACGGACATTGCGTGCTGAGAAGATAGATGAATCAGAGAAATCGGACGGGGCTGAACGTTTCAATCCTTGGATAAAGTGCGCAAACGAAGACATCGCAGGGACTCGGCCGCGGGGGACCTCAGGGGAACTCAGGGCTGGGCTGGATTCCTCCTCTTCTCTGGCAAGAGGGGGCGGGCGAATATGGGACGGAACAACATGTCCAACGTCGTTAGGAGGCGGGCTGGATTCCTCTTCCTCCCTTCGGAGCGGAAGGGGCTGACTCGTGTCATCGCGCTCTTGGCGGATGGAGTCCAGAAGGCGGCTGCCATCCTGAAGGAAGCTGCGGTCGCCGTCCGGGTTAGACTGGCGAACCTGAACACGGTTATAGACCTCCGCGAAAGCCTCGTCCTCCTCCGCCATCGTCTGTGAGCCAGGCGGAGTGGGATTGATGAGAGAGACGCAATTTGACCCTGAATAAAATCAAGGATTAACCACGACATTGACAGCGGGGCCTGTGGTATTGGCGGGAAATGCCTGCCAAAGACGTGTGGCTTCTCGGGGACGGGTTGGCCACATGCGATCGCTCTCGGCGTGGGGAAGCCATCGCAGCTGATTAAACTGCTCCCATAGAGCGGATCTGACCTGCTGGACAGCCCTAGGGCGAAGACGTGCGAGTTCGAGACTATAGGCGTTGAGATAGGTGCAGTTACGGAAGTTCTGTAAATTGGCGGAGAGCGCAGCTCCTGGGGGAGGAAAGAACTTGTCAAAAAACAAGTCTCTCCATTGAGCGATATCCTGGCAGGTGCGAATGTATACCGCGTCGAAGGGGAGAGAGAAGGATTTGAACAAGTCGATGGTGACGTCCTGACGTTCCTCTTGAGAGAGATGAATATAGGCAGGTTTGGTTCGAGTTTTATGGTTGGGGGAACACTGGATAAGATCAGAGGGAAATTGAGCCCAGAGCTTGGAGAAAGCGCGGTCAAGCGTCTCCTCAACATCATCGTCCTGGAACCTGTCCATGGGAACATCCTCGCCTGTCATAGCCAACAGTGGATGCGGTTGAATGCCATGAGCAGCGAGTTCGAAATCGTGGTGGCGGGGCTGAGACTGGAAGGCCGCGACAGGCACAGTGACTTTGCGGTTGGCCGTACGGGCCTTGTGGGATTTTGAGAGGGCAGACAACCCCAAAGCACCCGCTCCGAGGGCCTTGGAAACATCGGCCAAGTTCGAAAATGCATACAGGCGAGCCAGTAGGCCACGGTCCATAAGACGAGCTCTGGGGAGTCTGAGATATTTGTGTTCCTCATCGCGCACGATCGCCGAGAGGAAATAGAGACCACGAGCAGTTGTGCAGGGTACCATGGTCGGCTCCTCGATCAAATAGGCATCAACGTTGTCGGGATCCGCGGGATCCACTGTGGGATAAACCCACAGAGCGCATTGAGCGGCAAGAGCTGTCTCCGCTCGATCATCACTGGGGCGATAGATGAGAGCGTTGAACATGTAGAGGCACGAGGCACCCAGCATCATGCTAGGAATCCATGCCCGCGCTTCTGGTGGGGTTCGAGATAACTCCGAGAGAACGCGATAAATGGCGACCATACGAAAGAACTTGAATGTCCTAGAAGACTGGCTGTCAGTAGAGAAAGGTTTGGACATGTTGAAACCCAGATTTACCACCAAGTTACTGAAGGAACCGCGATAATGCAATCTTCCATGGCGCGGCGCGGCATGCGAGCAAGAGTGACCTCCGCAAAAGCAATATTCACACGCGCTTCGAGACGGGCCGCACCATCTTGCGTGTCGCCCTGAGCACCTCCGCAAATAGACATGGTCTCACTGATCTGGTCAATGTCGTCCAAGAGCTGACCAATGTTCTTGGGCAACAGGTCTGTGCACCGTCTGCGGCGATAGATACCGTGGTTGAGCTGGTAAGTGGCAGCTTTGTCGGTGGTGTAGACGTTGAGATACGTGACATAGTCACGGGAACCTAATTTTCCTGGCTCTAATCGAAAGCCAGCGAAGGATGTGAGATGGGCTGTGGGGTCAAGGATAAAATGGGAGGAGCCCGTGAGGGAGCGGGCTTGATCCAGAGAGAGAGAGGGCAGAGTATGTTGAATGATGCGACTGTGTCCTTCGGTTGTCCATACGAGGCAATGACCAGGTTCGTGGACCTCCAGAGCGACGTCGACAAACCAGTCTGTCGCCAGCTCCTCATCGGGAATGGAGGTAATAATCAGGGGATCCAAGACTCGCCTAAGGGCGGCACGACGGGCGCGGGCGTCGGAGGGATTGTGAATCGAAGTCCCCTTGACCCCCTTGGCCTCGATCTCGAAGAACGTGTCTTTGAATTTTGGACCCAAATTCTGTAGACGCGTCAAGAATTCGTGTGCAAACTGCTGCACCAAGTCCGGAGGAATGTCTCGAGCGACAGGGGAGATGTGGCCGTTCTCACCGCGGCTAAGGCGTTCAGCAAGTCTGTAGTTGAGTGGCCAAGCAGAGGCCAGCTGAACAGAGCAAGCCTTGATCGCCGGCAAGACAACGCGGTCGTAAATCATGGGGAAGATGTCGAGGGGGATGGCAGGGGATTCATTCGGAGTGTAGAACCCAGGCAAGAAGACGCGGCCTTGGTGGCGCGTGTCAAACTTCAGGACCATGTAGTTCGGAATGCGGTGGAGAGGAACGCGCTTGTTAGCACGCTAGATTGGAGGATGTTAGTTCAACACACGTGCGCCGAACGAAAGGGACTAACCCCAACTGAGATCTTGCGCGTGATGTGTGTGTTCTTGGTGAGCGTCTCCTTGAAAAGGGGAATAACGTGCCACGAGATGGCCTTCGCGAACGGAAGTCGTTGGGTGATCCCGATAACGGAATCAAAGTCACCGACGACCGTGGGGTCGGTGGGAGGCGCAAGGCCTGCACGTGCATTGATGAATGTGCGAACCCATGACAGGTCAGGGCTACGAGAACGCTGCGAGTCCTCGTGGGAAGGATCCCCAGCGTCTGCACCCAACAGTCCGGTGAGCATGAACTGTTGCAAGGCTCCAGGGTAGGGATCCTGGTCGACGATGAGAGCGGCCGCCTCAACGAAATGGAACAGAGAGGAAGTCACAGGAGGGAGGTACTCGTCGGGAAAGTCGGGCATGGGGAATACAAAGCAATGTGTTGTCGGGGAGGGAATGTGTTGTTGGGGAGGGAATGTGTTGTCGGGGAGACCACCAACGACCTATATGGAGGTCCAACGAAGACATCCTCGGGAACATGTTGGGGAGTGGCAGGGAGCAGAGGTGCAAAGAACCCGACCTGGTCGGGTGCGTGCAGACGGACGTCGAGCGTAGATTAGTCACTGTTGAAGAAGCCCCCCTGGCTTCAAGCCTGGTCGGAGCAGCGCAACACAAAAGGAAAGCGAGTAACCTCGAATGCGACTAGCAAGCAACGGAGGTACAGAGAACCCGACCTGGTCGGGTGCGTGCAGACGGACGTCGAGCGTAGATTAGTCACTGTTGAAGAAGCCCACCCGGGCTTCAAGCTTCAAGCCTGTGAGTGGGTTAGCGTTTCAGACGCGTAGGATCACGACAAAAGGAAAGGAGTAACCCGACGTGGTCGGGTCTACCGGGGGGGCCGAGCAAACGTCAAGAACTGCGCTAGTAGTTTTGGCCCCTGGACTAGCTGTTCGAACCAAGATCGCGGCTAGCCGAGCGAGCGCGGGGGGCCCAAGGCGAAGGAGGCCCGCTGTGTATGACCCGACCTGGTCGGGTGAAAGGACAGTAGGGTAAGTGGTGGGACCCAGCCGCAAGACCCGACCAGGTCGGGTGTCGCGCACGTCGGCCTCGTGCGGTTGAAATCCCCCCTAAACAAAAAGTGGGCTGCGTGTACGAACCCGACCTGGTCGGGTGTCGCGCACGTCGGCCTCGTGCGGTTGAAATCCCCCCCCAAAAAAAAAAGTGGGCTGCGTGTACGAACCCGACCTGGTCGGATTGTCATGAATCATCGGCCGCATGCCGTCGAGTAGAAGCCCGTAACTATCAATGAACATCCGATAGACAATTTATTGGTCGTTGTTAACTTATATCGAAAAGATTAGCCTTGGTGAGGACATAGCTGTCTCTTAGTCCACCCGGAGCACCGGCCGGCGATACATCGCAAAGAGGGAAATCCAACTTAAGTTATTCTTTACAAAGTGATGCAAG
Organism: Polyporus tsugae; assembly: GCA_024305745.1. Lineage (NCBI taxonomy): Eukaryota > Fungi > Basidiomycota > Agaricomycetes > Polyporales > Polyporaceae > Polyporus > Polyporus tsugae. The sequence continues at coordinate 20,432 of JAHRBS010000005.1, forward strand.
TGTACAACACTACAGCTGAAGCAGTCCGTGGGGCAGGCGAAAGTGCGCGGGGAGGTGATGGGAGTGAATAATGTCCGACGTACATGACAAACGGTACAAATATATGATACATGAGGTCTGAGCGATGCGGAATTGTTTCGACGAGTCCGTGTCTACCTACCAGTGCCTTGCCCAAGCTGACTAGCACGAAGAGGGAGGGTTGCACGGAGCTTCTGCAAGTGCGCCAGGCTGTCCTCCTTGGTCCGCGTGCCCTCGCCTGCTGCGCAGATGACGATCAGCCAGAGCGCCAAAACACCGAACTACTACGCACCCCCCCTCTTGGCACGCTTGACGGCAGGCGCCTCGGGATGGGCTGCGGGTGGAGACCGTGGAGGACGCGGTCCACCGGTCTGTTGGCTCGAGGATGGCTGAGGGTCGACGTCCATGGGCTCGGGATCCTCGCGCCTCGGTTCCTCATCCTCCTCAGCCGGGGTGAGTTCATCCTCGAAGCCTTGCTGGATGAGGCGGTCGACAGCGCTCGACACGCCATCGTCGTCATTCTGGGGTTCTTCCTGGCGGGGGCTTGCGGCACGTGTAGACTTGGCAGCCTTCTTGATCCTCCTGGAAACCTCGACGACCCCAGAGAAGGAAGGAAGGGCGGGCAGAGCGTCGTCGATGTCGTCGTCGTTGTCGTCGCCGTCGTTGTCGTCGACGATGGATGCAGATTTGGGCTGAGCCTTTTTCTTGCGACTGGAGACCTTGGACTGAGCCGGCGTGGCCTTCTTCGAAGCGAGATATGCGAGGGTGAGGTTCCACTCCGCCTTGTCCTGGTCACTTGCACCGGGCGCCTTGACGAGTTTGTTGAGCTTCCGGGTCACAACTCCGCGTTGGTTTGGAGTCATGTCATCGATGTCGGCGTGGTTCGGGATGCCTTTACGGCCGGAGCTGGCCTGAGGGGCCATGGGTGGCGGCGGGGACCCTGTGGTGGCGGATGAGCGAGGAGCGGAGCCCGGTACGGGTGGAAGAAGGGGAGTAACATTGATTGTGCACTTACCAGATGGTGGAGACGGCTCCGGCGCATCTTGCCCGGTGTGCTCGTCTTGGATGGGGCTGGGGGACGCCTGCCTGGCCTTGCCCTTGCCCTTGCCCTTGCCCTTGCCCTTCTGTGTGGACTTTGAGGGCGGTTGCTGGGCGCCGGACGCTGTCGCTTTGGGAGGCGCGGGGGGCTGTTGCGGACCGACGGCCGGGTGACCAGACGTGGATGGGGCAGCCTTGGCTTTGCCCCGCTTGCGCGGCTTGGGAGGGACCACCGGCGCCGGGAGTTCGCGCGTCTGGGTCTCCTCGGGCATCTCGATCTCCTCGATCTCATCCTCGTCCGCCGTAGAGCCTGTGCCCATGGACTTTGGGAGGAAGTAGGTCGCGGCCTCCTCTGGTAATTGCAAATGGTTAGTTCAACGAACGTCCTCGGACGGAGCATACTTACCAAGCCCTTTGCTGGCGTCGCTGAACTTGAGCATCATCGCCTGCTTGGTGAAGGACAAGACGGTGAGGGACATCTCCGTCGAGTCCTTCAGGAGAGGGTGGTAGACAATGACCTCCTTGTCCTGCGGGTGTCGCCACACGCGACCAAGGAGCTGCGTCGTTTCTTGATGCGACCAGAGGGAGTCCTGAGGCAATGTGAGTGGCGCATATGAATCATGGGAAGTACGGCTTACCAGAACCACTAAGACGCACGCCTCCGCCAAATTTAAGCCGGCCATACCAACGCCAGAGAGCAAGCAGACCCGAGGCCCGTTCCGATCAGACTGCTTGAAGGTGTCGATGTCTGTCTGGCGGGCATTGCCAGCCTTCAGGCCGTTAACCTCGACGTAATCGATGTCGTGGAGGGCGAGAACCTAAGTGGAATGGGATGATCAGTGAGAGGTGTGAATGAATGACACGAGTTACTGACCCTGGTGATGAGCGCATTGTTGGAGGGGAACGCCACGTAAACTACGATGCGGTCGGGACACGAGTTCGGAGTGCGGGGCGTGGAAGTGGACCATTCGGGGACCTGCTCCAGTTCATTGACGTCGCCGTCGTCGGCAGGATTTTCGCACGTGCGTAGCATCGGGCGGTCATCCTCCTCCAAATGCCATTGCAGAATGGAGACGAGGGTTAGGAGTTTGGTCGAAGGCATCTGGTGCCATTCCTCAAGGTCTTCGGGCACCCAAAACGGGTCGTTGATGAGGTGGTAGTGGGTGTGGGTACGGCGGAACTTCCCGTAGAACGCCTGTAAACAAGTAGTGAGCAATTGTCGCAGTGGACGACAATAAGTGTGGAGCAGGTCGACCGAAGTGAAGAACGTGTGTCCAGCTTGACCCGACCTGGTCGGGTACGCACACACGGGCCCGCTGAGCGCCCTCAGTGGAAGCTGGGCAGCCCAGGGAGCCTTGAGAGCTTGAGCAGCGCAGCAGGGGTAGGTGAGCACCCGACCAGGTCGGGTGCACGCTGGCAGCCCCTGCTGGGCGGCAAACGTATTCGCGAGTGCCCGAGGAGGCTGAACCCAGGGAGGTCACCCGACCAGGTCGGGTTTCCCGTGGCGACCACCGTCGACATCCGCCAGTGGCACCCAGAAATCGCCATGCTCAGTAGCGCACCCGACCGAGTCGGGTTGACGCCACCGTCAAACGCTTGGCCCCTTCGCACTCCAGCGGCGACGGAGCTGGGGTTGCTGGCGGTGACCCGACCTGGTCGGGTCACCGCCAGCAACCACAAGACCCGTGGGACTTCACTTCACCGCGGATTCTGCAGCTGCGGTGTGGACACCCGACCAGGTCGGGTGGTGCGGGAGCTCGTGTCCACGTTCCGCGAGGTGAAGTCCTGGCACCGCCCTCCACATTCCTGACATATTAGTAGCCTAAAATTGCACTCACGTTGTCCGATCTGTTGAGGTATGTGCCCTTCGTGGCGTTGTCGTCGTGAACGATCTCGTTGGCCATCGCAACGAGCGCCGCCTTCTCCGCTTCAGAGGGTTGCAGCGCGAGGACCTGCTCGTGGAGGAGCGGAAGGCCAGAGATTGGGTCGCCCTTCCAGTCGAGCGACTTGATCGTGCGGTGGATGACGCTGCCCTCGTACATCTGGCGGAACTGGTCCATGTATTCGTTCATCGTCTCCATCTGCGCCCTCTTCACCGGGAGTTCGACTTCCCGAGCGATCAGCTTGCGCACGAAGTCGTCCGCCACCCGCGCCTTCCGGAACTCGACCGTCGCCTTGCGAGAGACCTTCGCCATCTCCTTGGTGATCCGTTTCCCCAACTGCCCGTCTCGGCAGCGAGGAAGATCGAGAGCCAAGCCCAAGTTAAACAGGTCCTGCGCAACGTGAGTTAGGTGGTCGCTGAGCGAGGAGGGACATACTGCTTACCATGGGTCCGTTTTGGATTGGTGTCGCCGTCATCGCGATCCTGCAGCGTGATCGTTTGAAGAGTTCCCAGGTACCGACGTACACATTGTTGCAGTTGCGCAACTTGGAAGCTTCGTCCATCGCGACGATTCCGTATTTGCCTTGCTCGAAGATCGTCAACCCGACAGTCATCTCCGTACGTCTCGCCCGGCCGGTGTCCTCCCTCGCCGGTAACGGCGGACGCTCGTGAGGGCGCAAGAAATAGTGTGCCCCGTCGGATTCCACCGCCTGCGAGTCTTTATCAGCAGTTTCAAACCGTGACTTAGATTCTAACACTCACCACTGTTGTCGCGACAACAATTCGCCGGCATCGAGGCAGGCCTCCGCGATCCTCCTTCATCTTCGTCCAGAAGGGCTCGCGCCTTTCGTGGCTGTAGTGGTTCGTGTAGGGCAAGACGTCGAAGGCACCAAATGCGAGATACCGATGGAGCTCCCTCATCCACTGAGTGTGCAGGGGGGGCGGAACGATGATGATGTGGGGTACGTCCGGCAAATTGCCATCTGGAGTGTTGCATTTCTTGTCGCCTGCTCAATGTTAGTACTAGTCCGAGGTGTAACCTGAAGCTAGCTTACGGAGACGGCCGGGGAAGTGCCCTTTCTTGATGTAAAACTCCCGGAATGGCGCATACAGCGCGATGCCACCGACAAGTTGCATGGTCTTGCCGATGCCGACTTCGTCCATGACGAGTACCGGCTTGCCCGTGATGACGTGGTCGATGAGGTCAGCCATCCCGACAAGTTGGTGCCAGAAGGGGGCGAGAGGGGTCGCTTTGCCTGTTTCGAGGAAGGCCTGCCACTCTGCCACGTGCCACGGGTCGAGGATGCCATTCGGATCTTGCTGGGTGTTGAACCCCGGCACCTGGCCGTTGGGGATGCCGAGGTGCTTCCACAAGTCGTCGGGGCTCATGAGCTGGAAGCGCTCTACTCCGGTGTCCCAGTTCCCGACGTCGTATGGCGTCGCCTCGACTTCCGAGTCGTCGCCGCCGTCGCCGTCGACATACGACATCATCGTGGCGGCTTCGTCGAGCTCACTGAGCACAACCACGACATAAGCCTCATCGGCCAACTCCTTGAGAGCCTTGCGGAGAGGCGCGGGGAGCTTGCTGTTGGCCTTCGGGGGCGCCTTCTTCGAGGCAACGAGCTTCATCTCTTCCAAGCGTTCCTGCCATTCCTCCACGCGCGCTACCATCTCTAAGTCGCCGAACCGGCGGGCGCGGGTGAGGAAACTCTTGATCCTGTTGATAATCTCCAGGACCTGCTTGTGGGGGACGTCCTCCGGCAGCTCTGGAAAGACCGTTAGCACCTCGCTCGATAAATGAAGCACAAACGTACGTACGCTCGAGGTCCCGCAACAGATCCACGTTGCTCTGGACGGCGCCGGCTTGCACCCTAGCCCACTGTTTGCCCGCTCCCTCCCACCGCAACTGCACCAACCCTTTCGTGAATGTCAGCATGTCCGCGTCCATGAGGCCGTAGTCGTCGAACGCGTCTCTTCCGAACAAGTCCCCAGCCAGCGCGTCGTACACATTGTCCAGCTTCAGCAACCCAATCGGAATACCCTGTGCAAAATATCAGTTAGCTCTCCAAGCGCCGAGACAGCCCCGGGCCATGCCAACTTTACCTCCTTGTACTTCCTATCGCGGTGGTACTTGTAGTAATCGAATTCGCACTCGACCATGACCTTCTTCGTGAGCTCAGCAAAACCGGCGTCTTTCCACGCATTTTTGACGTAATCCTTGAGGACGTTGCGGCCCGCAGTGTAGAAACTGTCCTCCTTGGGCAGCTTGCCGGAGAGGAAGTTGTGGCGGGGAGTCGCATTGACTTTGGCCTTGTAGGCCTCGAAGGCCGCCTTGGCCGACTCGTACTGGGCTTCGTCCATCTTGAGGTCCTGGGGGGTGCAGGCCGGACTGAACGGCGCGACCGTGAACCCCGTCTGGGCCTGGAACATCTCCCAAGTGAAGGCTTCAGGATGGTCGGCGGCGAGCGTGAGCAGCATGTCGGTGGTGGTGTTGGAGGGCATAACGAGGACAGTTGTAGACAGTGCAGAGTTGGGGGGTGTTCGTGGAGGGGAACTCGTAAACGGGGGGCAAACGTTCACTGAGTGCGCCTTTTATCAGTCTCCCTCGGCGACGATCTCGATTTCAGGAACAGTGAAACGATGCCATCGCTCAGTCCCATCAATCAGTGTCAACGGCGGCCGCAATTCGACCCTGATCCGCGACACGGGAACCCTGAACTTGCGCAAGCCACGAGGCGCGGCGACGTTGAGGCGACGTTGAGGCGACCCTCTCTCGCGGCACTTCGGTGTAAATAGAAGCGAACGTCTCCTTCTCGTTTGGCATGTGTCCACAGTGACTCAAATTATGGCATCGGCGCCATTTCACGAGAGGGTAGAGGACAGAAAGAAGTTTCTACTGATGATTGCACCGAAGTGGGCGCGTGACGACTGATATCACCGTTTTCATACGCCCAAGGTGGGCAGCGTCGGCCGCCGCACCCGACCAGGTCGGGTCATACACCGCGGACCCCATAGCCGCCGTGATCCCAGAACGGTAACTGCCTCGGCGCGGTGGCTTGGGCTGGTGCCCATTCACCCGACCAGGTCGGGTCACACACAGTGGACCCCATAGCCGCCGAGATCCCAGAACGGTAACTGCCTCGGCGCGGTGGCTTGGGCTGGTTCCCATTCACCCGACCAGGTCGGGTCACACACAGTGGGCCGCGCCTCCAGAGCGGTAACTGCCTCGGCGCGGTGGCTCGGGCTGGTTCCCATTCACCCGACCAGGTCGGGTCACACACAGTGGGCCGCGCCTCCAGAGCGGTAACTGCCTCGGCGCGGTGGCTTGGGCTGGTTCCCATTCACCCGACCAGGTCGGGTCACACACAGTGGGCCGCGCTTCCAGAGCGGTAACTGCCTCGGCGAAGTCTCCAAGTCGCAGCTCGAGGTGTCCATTCCGGCCGGTGATGCCATATTGCTCGCCTCGCCATCTGGTGTGCATTGACCCGACCAGGTCGGGTGCTCACCTGCGGCAAACTTCGACGCTCCACCGCCAATGGCCCAAACCACTAGACTGCAGGTGGGGGTGCATTCGGTTGAAATATTTACTCGACTCAAGTGCACGCAAAGCATGTAACGATGAATCACATTTGATTACAGAACATTTGCGTATGTCTTTAAACTGATCAGTCACACAGAATGAAGTCACACCTGTGATCCTCGGACTTGCTCATTCTAGAATGTCCAGCAAGACCCTTGTGGTGTTCGTTCAGGGGAGCCTGTCAGTCAATAGCTTCTATTTTACTTGCTCTTCTTCGTACGAAGGCTTCTATTTGACATCTTCGGCACAATTACGCAACCTCCTTCTCCACCTCGCCGTCCTCCCCATCTACCACCTGAGTTACCATTCCAGTTCCCCGTCCTACATATTTAATCCTGCTGCATTGTGTTTCTCTCGCCTGTACGCAGCCCCCGCCACCATGTCGCCCAGCCGCCCCCCCTCTGTAGCTTCCTGCGCATCCACTGTCAGCACCATCCGACCTGTGTGCACCACCGAACCTGGTCCCATCCACTCTTTCCATCTCCCCACTCCTTCTCGGAAGTCGTCAGAAGGCACCATGGTCGAGACCGAGCTGTTGAGCACCGACAGCGACTCCACCTACACTAAGATTTCGGAGAATCCGCCCTCCAATCGATCATCCACCTGCTCCCAATTATCCGCCTTCCAGGCTGATTCAATGGCCCCGTTTCGCGACTTGTTCTACGAGCAAGGTCATGGGCATCCCTACCCAAACTACAAGCTTCGTTCTCACAAGGCAAGCACCGCTAAACTCACGTACTTCCTTGTCTAACGAATTTTCAGCTCCCTACGCGTCCTCCCACTCCCATTGCTCCACTTCCGCCCCTCCCTGGTTCCATTCAAATGTAAGTGGCGACGTTCTTGACCGACTTATTTGTAGCTCATTGTCACCGAAGCAGTTCACAATCAAGCTTTGAGGCGCTTCCCACTCCCACCCCTCTCGATGCAATTCCCCCTGTTCCGATTCCAATGTAAGTCGCAGCATCTGGCGCCTCATTGCCCGTGGCTCATTCCCGCCAACCAGGACTTTACCCTCTTTTATCTCTTTGGCAAGCTTTGATACTATCCCTACATTTTTCGAGACCATCCAGTCGCCTTCTTGGTGGCGCTGCTGTTAGCATGCCACACGGACTCTTATCATCTCACCACCATCCAGTTCTTGGCTTTGACGAGTGGCTGTAGGGGGTGCTTGCAGTAACGTAGTCCTAGCATGTACGACGCATAACATGATGTGAACCGCTTTGAATCCGCTGTCATATCCCAGAGCGACGGCACGTGTGGTGTGATGCAACATAACTGTGGTGCTGAAACCGCGCCCATGGAGGCTTACCATGACCTACCAACGCGCTGCAGGCTAATCCGGCATAATCCCCTTTCCATGGACTGCGCGCAGAGATCGGCAGAGAAACTTCGGGGCAGAGGCCCCGAGCCGGATAACCCGACCTGGTCGGGTGTAGACTGTGCGCTGCGCCGGCCCAATGACCGGTTGACCCATCGCAGGTCGCTGTTGGGTGACCCGACCTAGTCGGGTGTACGCACCAGGGCTCCATACTCAGGCACATGAGAGGACCACTTCTTGAGGAATTGAGAACAGAAATCGGGAGTCGAACCTGGGGCCTTACTCCTCCCCCAAAAACATAAGTATCCCGCTCATGGCATATGCTCAACGACGCAATCTCCCTGTGAGCTCAAAAATCGAAAGCTTGTCATATCTCTGAGATATGGCAAACTTATGCGACGCAACGGCCAGGAATCGAACCTGGAACCTCCAGGATTCCGCGGGGATACCTTGAGAGCACCTAGACCACTAGGCCATTGAGGGACGACAGTCAAAGCAATACATTCCCATTAGTGCGGCCATCGCGAAGCGCAGCGTGTTATTATCCTTGGGACAGAACACCGCAACACAGTGCAATGTTCGGGGTGGCATACTTCCCTGGGCAGCGATGGGATTCGAATTCCAGTGCTCCTAGTCCGGTCGCTTTTTGACCACTTTTCCTGCTCCCCATTGGCCCGCTGCACCCGACCCGCTGCACCCGACTTCGTCGGGTCAGCGAGAGCCAATGCAGGAGCAGGAAAAGTGGTCAAAAAGCGACCGGACGATTCAACTATGAGCACTACTGGAATTCGAATCCCATCGCTGCCCAGGGAAGTATGCCACCCCGAACATTGCACTGTGTTGCGGTGTTCTGTCCCAAGGATAATAACACGCTGCGCTTCGCGATGGCCGCACTAATGGGAATGTATTGCTTTGACTGTCGTCCCTCAATGGCCTAGTGGTCTAGGTGCTCTCAAGGTATCCCCGCGGAATCCTGGAGGTTCCAGGTTCGATTCCTGGCCGTTGCGTCGCATAAGTTTGCCATATCTCAGAGATATGACAAGCTTTCGATTTTTGAGCTCACAGAGAGATTGCGTCGTTGAGCATACGCCATGAGCGGGATACTTATGTTTTTGGGGGAGGAGTAAGGCCCCAGGTTCGACTCCCGATTTCTGTTCTCAATTTGCACCCATGGTCGGCTCAGGGCATGCGATGTCGTGAGCTGGATACCCCTGCTATGTGACCCGACCTGGTCGGGTGCACCCCGGGTGCAGACCCCGCATACGTGAATCAATGCATTGGGGTGCACACCGCCGTTGGGTGACCCGACCTGGTCGGGTGTACCCCGAGCATGTACTCCGCATAGTCAAATCAGCGCATTGGGGGGCACAGCCGCTGTTGGGTGACCCGACCTGGTCGGGTGCACCCGGGGCATAGACTCCGGACACATCAATCAACGCATTGTGGTGTTGGGTGACCCGACTAGGTCGGGTCACCTAACAGCGGCCTCCTGCCGACCGTTCACGTACAGCTCCTAGTGACAGCTGCAAGATCCACGATCCCCAAGCCAACCGCCAACTTGCTGGTATGCCCTTTACTTCATACTGGTCATCTGCAAGAGGACCCATGACATTTGTTACACAACAATATGGGAGCGACAACATCTCCGCGCGCAACATACAGGCACCTCGCAACCCCACCAAGACATCACCGTCGGCAACCCGCATGCACCCTCCTCCCGTCTTCTCCGTCTTCTTTGCCTGATTTTTACCCACCGGAGGGTATCGAGGACGGCCGCAGGAACGACGACATCGACGCTCACGGTGCCGCTGCTGTGTCCCAGTACACACCGTGCCTGACAACGGTGGTCACTGCAAAGAAAACAGTTAGCGACACTACACTGCGAATAGATCGGGTTAATACGCACGCTCGTTGAGACTGGTAATGTCTTCTTTGAGGCGTGCCAAAAGACGCGCCTTCGCATCCGCGACCTCCCCATCCGCCATGTGCAGCTCGACCTCTGTCCTATTGTTCATATGCTCGGCGTACTCAACCGCGGCTTCCTCGGCCCTCCCGCGTGCTTGCAAGAATGCGTGCATCGCCGCGCAGAAGCGGTCTTGCGTCGCCTTCATCCGCCTCACCCGTGTGATGATGGAGTACTCCTCCCCAAACTCCCGCAGCTCCCGAGGGGAAACCCGCTCGTTGTGCGGCAGGGTGGCGAGGTGCCTGTACAGCATGGTGAACTCTGCGTCCACGCTCTCCAACGGAGGCAGCGCGCGAACTAGCATGAGGAACACCGACTTCGTGTACGACGTGTTCAAGGTGGCATGCTTCTGCCTCCCGCCTGGGATGGGGTTCGAGAGTGTAGATGGGTGGCCGGAGAGGACGCGGGCGACGAAGTCGATGACCTCGCGGTGCACAAAGTCGTCGATGCGGCTCATAGTGGTGAGAATGACAGTGATGTGATGGTTGTACTCCCAACTTGCAGTCCCTTTATATTCATCTCCAGGCGGGCTCACCCTCGTCGAGTCAGCGCTACTGCACACGCGGCCATCACCTTGACGGCCTTCCTTTTCACTTCACCGTCCATCGCATAATTCCTCGTGTCTCAATCACCACTCCTTAGTATGTTGTCCATCAGTTTCATTCTAAATGTAGACAGTTACATTCTCCACTAGTAACCTTCCCTGACACTCCTCGGTACCGCGGAACATCTCTTCGCTTTCTACAACAGATAACGTAATTTCTATATCGGGCTCCTTCCTGTCCGCTTCAGAAGTTAAACGTGCGCGTAAACCTACTTTATTGTTCCAAATCACCATGGTTTTGTATCTCATGTCCATCTTGTCAAGCAATGTGGCCGGTTCGCGCAAATGGACCGCTGGTGCATGCACCCGACTAGGTCGGGTCACCCACCAGCGGTCCCTGCCCGGGGCCATTCGGTTTGTACGCACCCGACCAGGTCGGGTCACTACCGTGCAACCCGGCCAAGGCATGCAGGCTTCCGAGGGATGGCATGGCCCATGCGCATTGACCCGACCAGGTCGGGTCTCTACCCACAGCCCCTCCTCTGCCATCGGCTATTGGGCTGTGCTCTAGGAAACACTCTACTTGATACAATCGACTTCGCTCATTGCGTCTCACCCTAACACCCGACCAGGTCGGGTGTGCTGAGCCAGGACCTGAACGCACCCTGGCTGGTAACCCCGGCCCAAGGGTCAATCAGCGTCTATAGGATGTAACCCTAGTGTAGGGGTGAGTAACCCTACAGTAGGGGCTATTTTCATCCCTGGGATGGCTCACCAAACAGTATCCAATAACCCTAAGGGACCGCAAGTTGGGAGAGCAGCCATCGCATCACTGTCATTCTCACCGCTATGAGCTTCATCGACGACTTTGTGCACCAGGAGGTCATCAACTACGTCACCCGGACTGTCTCCCGCCACCCATCCACACTTACACAATTGACCCCCATCACAGGCGCGACGCTGCAGCCTGCTAGTTTGAACGTGTCGTACACGATGTCGGCGTTCCTAATGCTAGTGCGCGCGCTGCCTCCGTTGGTGAATGTGGATAGCGAGTTCAGCACGCTGTACAGCCACCTCGCCAGCCTGCCGTATCACGAGCGGCCTGGCCTTCGGGATCTGCGGGAGTTTGGTGAGGAATACTCCATCATTACGCGGGTCAGGCGGATGAAGGCGACGCAAGACAACTTCTGCGCAGCGATGCACGCGTACTTGCAAGCACGCGGAAAGGCCGAGGAAGCCGCCGCTGAGTACGCCGAGGAGATGAACCAGAGGACGGAGGGCAAGCTGCACATGGCGGATGCGGAGGTCACGGAGGCGAAGGCGCATCTTTTGGCGCACCTCAAAGAAGACATCACGAGTCGCAACGAGTGTGAGTATCAACCCGATCTGTTCGCGGTATAGAGTTACTAACTGTTTTCTCTGCAGTGACCACTGTTGTCAGGCACGGTGTCTACTGGGACACAGCAGCGGCACCGTGAGCGCCGATGTCTTGGGTGAGAAAGTAGGACGGTGTCTGTACTGCGTGTATTGCTTAATATGTTGTCGCATTGCATATTGTAACTCAATGTCATGGCCTGTCTTGGTCTAGGAGATGGACTTAGTCAATGAAGTGGACGGACAGCTCAGATGCTTGTCCTGCCTCCCGCTGCAAACTGGCTTGCAAGGTTATTATATCAGTATTGCTTCGTTCAATGCCACTATTAAGTGGTCAATTGATCAATGCATCAATGTCTTTACCCCGCCGTGTTATTAGCATACGGGACAGTATTCATTAGTAGCAGTATATCAGCTAAGTACTGCACTTGGTCGCACCCCATGCACAGTGTGTCCGTGCAGGATGGAGACCTATGGCCCGACGCCTGACCGCACACGCACTACCGATGGGCAGAACAACAAGATATGGGCACTAGTCTACCAATAATTCAGCCGAATAAAGACTTAAAGATCAGTTAATGTTAATGCATCAATGCACCGCATAATAGGGGCATTGAACGAAGCAAAAGAGATAGGTGCTTTGTAATGACCATGCAGGCCAGTTGGCACATCATTGCAATATGAGCCAGGTCTAACACCGGACCTGTCCGTCCTGGACGGACACCTGCGGGACTGCCCTTGCCCCACCACATGTGCGTGGTCCTATACTCGGCTGTCCGTCCAGGACGGATACCCCTGCTCTGCCCCCTGCTCTCCTTTATTCTCAATAGTGGCATTGAACGAAGCAAAAGGGATAAGTACTATGTAATGACCATGCAGGTTGGCACATCATTGCAATATGAGCCAGGTCTAACACCGGACCTGTCCGTCCTGGACGGACACCTGCGGGACTGCCCTTGCCCCACCACATGTGCGTGGTCCTATACTCGGCTGTCCGTCCAGGACGGATACCCCTGCTCTGCCCCCCGCTCTCCTCTATCTTCCCACCCTTATCCTCTTTATATCCTCCTTGCTCACTCCATCAATGTGGATGTAAGTCCACTTACCACTCCGATTCTCAGTTGCTAATACCGGACTCCTTACTCCCTTATCACATCCGACTTACTGTTCTCTTTGTACGGTGCTGGCGCTAATGGTCCCTCGCTTAGGAGCCAAGCGCTTAGCGCTGGCTAGGCAGGCGCTTAGTGCTGTTTAGCCGGTCGCTTAGGAGGGCTAAACCCTACCCTAGGGGTTATTTCATCCCTAGGGATAGAGGGCTGAGATGTTCCCATAACCCAGTCGACATAGTGAGAGTGGCCAGCCTGAGCAGAGTCAACGGTGTCTTGATCCTCCAGCCACTGCTCCTCCATCCCAGCATGCCGCCGCCGGAGAGGGGTAGAAACCTGCCTCCAGTCTCGCACACCCAAGCCATAGCCCAAGCCCTCCTCTGTCCACTTGCGCATTGCACCAGTAATGTCATCACCGGTAAATGGCTTGGTGATGTTGACAAAGAGGAAGTCGTGGTACAAGGACTTGATGTAGGAGTCGCCCGGATAAAGGACACTAATGCAGAGCTGGGCAAAGGGACGGCAGATGGCTTCTTTGTAGATCATCAATGCCGCAAAAGCAGCATTGAGAGAGTGGGGGATGACACGGTCATGGCCCTGGGCAGCACGCATCTTGTGGTATGAGCACATCAAAACCACATGACCGTCGATGATACGGAGAGCACGAAGCATGCCATGAAGTGTGTTTGAGCGAGGCATAGCCGTCAGCTCTGTCGTCCGACCAGGTGCACCACAGTTCATCTCTGCCTGAATCAAGCAAAGAAGGTCCACCTCTGCATAGGTGGAGAGCCAAGTAGCCAGGGCAATGATGTTCCACTGGATCTGGCCATCCCTGACATCGACAATGTACTGGGCACGGAGGGCAGGAGTGTCGATGATGTGCTGAGCTAGTTGGTCGATAGAGCCCAACATAGGCTGATTGACACGGTCGGTGAACATGGAGTATCCAGGAGTGGTGTTGCCCATGTCATCTGTGAGGTGGGGAATGTCGATGAAGAAAGGATGGTCATGGAGTAGAGTGCCAGTGAGTCGAGTGCGGGAGTAGTCTTCAATGGTGGCAGCCAGGGTGGCTAGCTTGTCCAAGCCAATCTCATGACCTTTAAAGATCAGAGTCTTGAAGTCTGAACCGTGCTTCCATGCCATGTTGGGCTCGCTCTGTGTCGACATCACAATGCTAGATGCCCGGTGTTGAAGAGTGCGGAGGGTGTGGAAGGTTGACTCAGATCCTTCTGTAAACCAAGGCCGAAGGGTACGAGCAGTAGAGGTGACAGTGACGGTGTCTGGGTGTAGACCCTGACGATCAAAGCACTCTTGTAGAAAGACCAACCGCTGTATTGCTTAAGTTAATATTTATATCTATACATGCAACAAAACACTCACCATGCAGTACACCAGCTTTGCGATAACTCCTGTGACATTGTGAGGATCTTTGATTGACCCGTCGTGGTTGGCCTGGGTACAGACAAGGAAACGGATGGTGGGATCAGGAACAGGATTGTCCTTCTTCTCACCATCTAGCTGATATGGAGATGGGATCCAGGCCTGTGTCCAGAGAGCAAAGAAAAGAGTGTGGAGGGCTTTGAAGATAGGTTGGATAACCTCCAGCTCAGCCACACTATCCGTCTCTCCCAGAATGGGATTGGCGTCGAGGAGTGCATTTTTGAGAGCAGCGAGTAGTGGTGTAATGCAGTCAGGGAGGGGAAGGGGGTAGAGAGGACTGTCGAATGTGCGGAGTAGGAAAACCACAAGCTGAGAGAGGAGGCGTTGGCAGTTGATGAAGGAGGTCCGGTCTTGATGCTTATGGAATGGTGTATGGTTGAGCTCACTGAAATTATTGATTAGCTACTATGGCACAAAAAACAATGATACAAGTCTTTACACTTACCCAGTTAGACTGTCGGTATTCAAGATCTGGCGGCAGATCTCTGGTGTCTGTGAAAGCTGGTCGTATGGCCCCTCCAAATAGCGATACACAAAGGTCTTGACATAGCGGAGATTGTCATTATGCTGGTTGGCCTGTGGAACCTCAAGCAGGCGAGGCTGGGCATAAGAGGGATAAAGGCCGGCATAGACTTGCCAGCCAGTGGTGATGAGCCATGGGTTGATGTGACGAACATCTATCTTGTCGGAGGGGAGAGCTGGACGCTCGTTGAGCTGTTCGCGGAGGTTGACGAGGTACTGTAGTGGAGGAGTAAAGGTGGCCGCATCGACGGGGTGGACCTGGAACCAAGTCTTGGCCTGAGGGTTCTGTGAAAAGCGCTGCATCCACGGCTGATCGAGTTTGACATGCCAGATTTGTGTACCATGCTTTTCGGTACTGTGTTGACAAACCTGTTTTGGCTTGCTCCCCATGTAAGGACAAGTAGGACATAAGAAGCCTTGGGCCAACTCAAGACCGGTGAAGGAGGGAGGAATATTGGTGGGAACTACTGGCCAGTCCCTCATTAGACCCTCTTGAATGACGATCTCCTCCAGATGATCCTTGTTGATTTGGATGCGAGCTGACTTGTGAGCATATGTCAGGTGAGGCTGGACGCTCTGCGGCTGGATAACGACATGGCAGGTCATGCAAATTAGAACCCGAAGACGGCGGTTGATGCGCAGACCCCAACTGGCCAGTGTGCCATCTTCGACATCGTACAGCTATATTTAAAGTCAGTCCATTATATGGAACAGAAAACAATTCAAGTACTGACCTCGGAAGCAGCAGGAGTAGGCTGCATATCATTGTCCAAAGGAGTGATGTCCATGTTGTTGTCGAGCCCATCAACGTAGCTGAGACCTGGACTTGGAAGATTCTCCTGTCCAACAGGAGCAGGGGACAGAGGGGCTGGAGATGGAGTGTCCCGAGCAGTGTCCATCTAATAGCCAGTCAACTAAGCGATAACAGTTAAGGAGATAACAAGGAACATACCGGCTGCCCAGAAGCACTGGTCGACAGCTCAGAGTCCACGGCCATCTGGTTGACCGGAAGAGGAGGAGGCACCTCTTGTTCAGCAGCAAGGGCTGCAGCAAGCGCGTCTGGAGCCTGTAGCCAGCATCAGCAAAGAGATGCATATGTTCTGCTAAGTGCACTTACGACCCAGTAGACAGGCTTGACCTTGGTCAAGTGCTTATCCAGAGCTGTGCGGCTGACATAGGTCCTAGTACAGGCCTTGCCATTGCTTGACACACACTTGCAAATAATATCACTTTTACTGTTACGAGTGACAGTGACCATGGGACCCTTTTTCTCTGCAAACAGATGAGAGATCTTCCAGGTGAAGTGACGGCAGGTACGGTAGTGGTTGGCAGGATGCCCAGTGAAGAAGTTGTCACAGAAGGTGCACTTCTTACTGTCAGTGGAGGTGGAAGTGGAAGCCATGATGACGAACAGAGATGGGGGATGGTGGTGGTTGAAGGTCAAGAGGGAGGAGGAGCTGAAGCAACTTTGGAGCTAACTTAAGGTGCTTCAGCTGTAGCACCCTTGTGTTCGACTTTTGGGAGCTTATTTAGCGCCAAAAAAGCGCCCAAAAGACGCCCATATGCCTCGGCGAGGCATATGGGCGCTTAATTCACCATTAGTAAGCGGATAAGTAAGGCAACAGGCCCAAAATTGGCTCAAATACTCAGATAATGTCACTGACGGAAATCTAGCTACAGCACCCTTTTGTTCGACTTATGGGAGGTTGCTAGATGCCAAAAAAGAAACTTATCAAGGATAGTTATAGTCAAGAGGCTGGGAGAACTCAAGGTTGGCCTCCATCACTGTCACCAGTTGCTATACCAGAGGACCGACACAGCTAAATGTGCAATACTGCGTATTTTCAGTCAGAGTGCTGGTGAGCGGGAACAAAGACAGTGACGACCACCCAACCACCTAGGGAGGGACGCTGTAGTCTATAGACATCTAGAATACAAGGTCGCCCCTCGTCGCCCCCACCCGTTGCTGTACCAGAGGACCAACACAGCCAGATTTGCAATTTTTACCTCCATGCACGGTATTCCAAGGGCCGGCAAGCAAGAACGGAGAGGGCAATAGCCACAAAACTACCTGGGGAGGGTAACTATAGTGTATAGACACCTGGAATGCAAGGTCGCCCCCTGTTGCCCTCACTCGTCTCTACGCTATGAGCCAGTTACTTGCAAAATTCACCACTACAATGCAGTCAGAGAGCCGGTGAGCAAGAGCAAAGATAGTGGCACCCTTAAAACTACCTAGAAAGGATAGCCATTGTCATTAGGTATCCAGAATATTAGGTCGCCCCCTGTCGCCCCCTAATTTTCCCACTCTAGAAGCTGAATACTGCAAAAACTCTGGCCCTAAGGGGCTTAGGGCCAGTATTATAGAGATAGGGCGCTTTTTTGGGCTTATCTAAGCGCTCCAAAAGTCGATTCGACTTTTTGAGTATTACATAAGGAGACAGAACCTCCAAATGGACAAATGTAGACAGAAACAAGCTGGACAATGCCAGTAGCCAAAGTATCAACAGATATAGTCCAATCATAGTCCTTGGGCACTGAAGGCACCATCTCACACTCATTAACCCCAGCTCATTCCTGCAGTGGTCAGATAAACCTTGCACTAACTAAAACTTCAGACAGTAGTGGAAAATATTGGCGCGAGGTCCATAGCACAGTGACAAAGATAGGTATCAAGACCAAACTTATTCAACAACCTGTGGGAGATCTAGGGCTTTATAGAAAGTGCCTCGCGCTAGGAGGTTGTTAACTAGAAAGAGCCGTCAGAGGGCTCGCGCCACCTTATAGCACCTTGTACTAGTCAATAGATACTTGGTTGGCGCGAGGTCCGGTGAGCAATAACCAAGAGGGTGACACCCCCACAATTATCTGCATGGGCTAGTCATAGTCCTTAAGCATATTATAGACCACCTCACCCTCCCTCACCCCTCCTCACTCTAGCACAATGGACCTCGTGCCAATAAAAACTTCAAAAAATGGCATAAAATATTGGCGCGAGGCCTGTTGCACAACAACGAGCATAGATATCAACATAACCCTTGTGGGAGGGCCTGTAGAGGTTCTAGAGCTACCTTAAAAGTGCCTCGCGCCAGTCAGTTGTTAAGTAGAATCAGCCGTCAGACACCTCGTGCCACCCTGCACCAGCTAATACAGACTCAGTTGGCGCGAGGTCGGTTGTGCCAGAATGAGAAGAGTCACCAACTTCGAACAGCTTAGAGGTGATAGAAGTGATCTTTAGACTTCCATATAATCACCTTACACCAGCTGAACACGCCTTGTGCTATCACAACGGACCTCGCACCAACGTATTTCACCTATTTCTGGAGGGTCAGTTGGCGCGAGGTCCAGCGAGCAACAACGAGGAGGGTGGCAGCCCCAAAACTACCTGCACAGGCTAGCCATGATGCATGGGCACCTAATGGACCACCTCGCCCCACCTCGCCCCACCTCGTTCCAGCACAACAGACCTCGCGCCAACGGATTTGGGGTACATTATGTGGTAGTTGGCATATTTGAGGTCCGGCAAGCAGCAACAGAGGCAGTGACGATCCCCAAAACACCTACAGGGCCTAGCCATGGTCCTTGGGCACCTAATATACCAGCTTGCCTCACCTCGCCCCAGCCGGTTGTTGCACAACGGACCTCGCGCCAATGGAAACTCCGAAAAATGGCCTAAAATATTGGCGCGAGGCCCGTTCCACAATGACGAGCACATGTATCGACATGAGACTTGTGGGAGGACGTGCGAGGGGTCTAGGGCTACCTAAAAAGTGCCTCGCGCCAGGAAGTTGCTAAGTAGAACGAGCCGTCAGAGCCCTCGCGCCAACCTCGCGCCACCTCGCGCCAATCCTTAAGGGGCTTAAGGACAGTATTATAGAGATAGGACCAACACAGCTAAATGTGCAATACTGCGTATTTTCAGTCAGAGTGCTGGTGAGCGGGAACAAAGACAGTGACGACCACCCAACCACCTAGGGAGGGACGCTGTAGTCTATAGACATCTAGAACACAAGGTCGCCCCTCGTCGCCCCCACCCGTTGCTGTACCAGAGGACCAACACAGCCAGATTTGTGATTTTTACCTCTATGCACGGTATTCCAAGGGCCGGCAAGCAAGAACGGAGAGGGAAATGGCCACAAAACTACCTGGGGAGGATGTCCATGATTACCAGGCACCTGGAACACAAGGTCGCCCCTCGTCGCCCCCACCCGTTGCTGTACCAGAGGACCAACACAGCCAGATTTGCAATTTTTACCTCCATGCACGGTATTCCAAGGGCCGGCAAGCAAGAACGGAGAGGGCAATAGCCACAAAACTACCTGGGGAGGGTAACTATAGTGTATAGACACCTGGAATGCAAGGTCGCCCCCTGTTGCCCTCACTCGTCTCTACGCTATGAGCCAGTTACTTGCAAAATTCACCACTACAATGCAGTCAGAGAGCCGGTGAGCAAGAGCAAAGATAGTGGCACCCTTAAAACTACCTAGAAAGGATAGCCATTGTCATTAGGTATCCAGAATATTAGGTCGCCCCCTGTCGCCCCCTAATTTTCCCACTCTAGAAGCTGAATACTGCAAAAACTCTGGCCCTAAGGGGCTTAGGGCCAGTATTATAGAGATAGGGCGCTTTTTTGGGCTTATCTAAGCGCTCCAAAAGTCGATTCGACTTTTTGAGTATTACATAAGGAGACAGAACCTCCAAATGGACAAATGTAGACAGAAACAAGCTGGACAATGCCAGTAGCCAAAGTATCAACAGATATAGTCCAATCATAGTCCTTGGGCACTGAAGGCACCATCTCACACTCATTAACCCCAGCTCATTCCTGCAGTGGTCAGATAAACCTTGCACTAACTAAAACTTCAGACAGTAGTGGAAAATATTGGCGCGAGGTCCATAGCACAGTGACAAAGATAGGTATCAAGACCAAACTTATTCAACAACCTGTGGGAGATCTAGGGCTTTATAGAAAGTGCCTCGCGCTAGGAGGTTGTTAACTAGAAAGAGCCGTCAGAGGGCTCGCGCCACCTTATAGCACCTTGTACTAGTCAATAGATACTTGGTTGGCGCGAGGTCCGGTGAGCAATAACCAAGAGGGTGACACCCCCACAATTATCTGCATGGGCTAGTCATAGTCCTTAAGCATATTATAGACCACCTCACCCTCCCTCACCCCTCCTCACTCTAGCACAATGGACCTCGTGCCAATAAAAACTTCAAAAAATGGCATAAAATATTGGCGCGAGGCCTGTTGCACAACAACGAGCATAGATATCAACATAACCCTTGTGGGAGGGCCTGTAGAGGTTCTAGAGCTACCTTAAAAGTGCCTCGCGCCAGTCAGTTGTTAAGTAGAATCAGCCGTCAGACACCTCGTGCCACCCTGCACCAGCTAATACAGACTCAGTTGGCGCGAGGTCGGTTGTGCCAGAATGAGAAGAGTCACCAACTTCGAACAGCTTAGAGGTGATAGAAGTGATCTTTAGACTTCCATATAATCACCTTACACCAGCTGAACACGCCTTGTGCTATCACAACGGACCTCGCACCAACGTATTTCACCTATTTCTGGAGGGTCAGTTGGCGCGAGGTCCAGCGAGCAACAACGAGGAGGGTGGCAGCCCCAAAACTACCTGCACAGGCTAGCCATGATGCATGGGCACCTAATGGACCACCTCGCCCCACCTCGCCCCACCTCGTTCCAGCACAACAGACCTCGCGCCAACGGATTTGGGGTACATTATGTGGTAGTTGGCATATTTGAGGTCCGGCAAGCAGCAACAGAGGCAGTGACGATCCCCAAAACACCTACAGGGCCTAGCCATGGTCCTTGGGCACCTAATATACCAGCTTGCCTCACCTCGCCCCAGCCGGTTGTTGCACAACGGACCTCGCGCCAATGGAAACTCCGAAAAATGGCCTAAAATATTGGCGCGAGGCCCGTTCCACAATGACGAGCACATGTATCGACATGAGACTTGTGGGAGGACGTGCGAGGGGTCTAGGGCTACCTAAAAAGTGCCTCGCGCCAGGAAGTTGCTAAGTAGAACGAGCCGTCAGAGCCCTCGCGCCAACCTCGCGCCACCTCGCGCCAATCCTTAAGGGGCTTAAGGACAGTATTATAGAGATAGGACCAACACAGCTAAATGTGCAATACTGCGTATTTTCAGTCAGAGTGCTGGTGAGCGGGAACAAAGACAGTGACGACCACCCAACCACCTAGGGAGGGACGCTGTAGTCTATAGACATCTAGAACACAAGGTCGCCCCTCGTCGCCCCCACCCGTTGCTGTACCAGAGGACCAACACAGCCAGATTTGTGATTTTTACCTCTATGCACGGTATTCCAAGGGCCGGCAAGCAAGAACGGAGAGGGAAATGGCCACAAAACTACCTGGGGAGGATGTCCATGATTACCAGGCACCTGGAACACAAGGTCGCCCCTCGTCGCCCCCACCCGTTGCTGTACCAGAGGACCAACACAGCCAGATTTGCGATTTTTACCTCCATACACGGTATTCCAAGGGCCGGCAAGCAAGAACGGAGAGGGCAATAGCCACAAAACTACCTGGGGAGGGTAACTATAGTGTATAGACACCTGGAATGCAAGGTCGCCCCCTGTCGCCCTCACTCGTCTCTACGCTATGAGCCAGTTACTTGCAAAATTCACCACTACAATGCAGTCAGAGAGCCGGTGAGCAAGAGCAAAGATAGTGGCACCCTTAAAACTACCTAGAAAGGATAGCCATTGTCATTAGGTATCCAGAATATTAGGTCGCCCCCTGTCGCCCCCTAATTTTCCCACTCTAGAAGCTGAATACTGCAAAAACTCTGGCCCTAAGGGGCTTAGGGCCAGTATTATAGAGATAGGTTGCAGTCGCCCTGCGTTCTCGCAGTCGATCTCACCCAACCGTGCGAGAACGCAGTTCTCCTGCATCCTCGCAGTCGCCCATTTCAACTCATGTGTATACTGCGAGGTTGCAGTCGCCCTGCTTTCTCGCACCGTCTCGACACTTCCGGTCGCTTGCGGGAACGCAGGCCGCCTGCATCCTCGCAGTGAATCCTATATTATATATTTCCGTAGATGCTCCGTGATAGCAGGTGCCCTGCGTTCTCGCAGGTTTTTGGGATTTGTGTGGCCATAACCTGGGTCTAACCATAATCCCCCCCAACTTTGCACCCTTTAAATGAGAGTGAGAAGAGCGTGAGCGGTGACCACAGAGGTCATGGTCACCGGGTGAGATGAGTGAGAGTGAGGTGAGAGCAATGATCTGAGATGCAAGGAGGTTCATAAGTGTGATAAATAGTAGAGCCACCCTTGGGCTAAGGCCAACTAGGTACTTGTACCTCCTATCAATGTCACAAGCCCCACCTTGTGCGCAAGGCCAATCTTATCAGCTCCCGCGAACCAGCGTCACGGTACGGGCCCGGGCCGCCCGCCCGCCCCCCGATGGGATCTCTAGCTCGAATCTCTTCAACTTGCGTCTCCCTCGATTCTTGAGCGTACTGCTCGAAGACTACGATGGTACCTCCTGTACATTAATTCCTGGTGCGCCGATAACTGATACGGTTGCTTGAACCTAGTTGATATGGCATAAGCTTTCCCCAGTTTCTCGATCATGAATAAATCCTCGCACGACGAAGTCGCATCGTGCTCCCCCAGGTCCGAGTCGGTGTCCTGACCGAGTTCCCCAGACTCCACAGCATGCAGTTCAACTATGTAAGTCAGCTCACCTTCTAGCCATGATCCCCATCGACATCTCACTCCACGAATATATCAGGCCGTATGGATCCGTGTATGGGATGCTCGCGCGACTCGGAGACGTCGCTTTGGCTCGTGCTATCGTTGGTGGAGCAAGGCTCGACAGCGTGCCACAAGACCGTCGCGCAGGAACTGGATGTGCTGTTCATTTCGGGTCCGTCGTTCCGTCTTCGTTCATAGCCTCTAGTATTTGCGTAACTCCAACTTCCCTCAGACTCGTCGCGTTTTGCGAAATTTTGCATCTTGATCAACGCGCATGTAGGAGCCCGTTCTTGGGGGTATTGTTGACGATTCGTGATTCGGAAAGCGGTCCCAAAACCATTCGTTATTAACTAATGACCGCAGACTCGGAATCCCATACGCCTTTTGATCGCACCAGTCTCAACAGATGTGTTCTCCAGTATTGTCGCTTCCGACTTGCAAATTTGCCATCGATTCGCTAGCGCCGGTCAATGTTACATTAGGCAAATCTCCTGCAGGGAATCGTGAGTCTTGGTGCCGATGTGCCTCTGAAGGAACACCGGAGATTGGGTGCAATTGACTGCGAATCGCGCCCGCGACTCGCCTCCGAGTCGTTTCGTCGAATGCCCCTCTAAATCTTCCCCTTTGACTACCCCGATGGGATGAGTGTACACTTTGAAGTGCTCGTGTACTCTCGAAAACACGCTGCACTACATATGGTCTATCAGTACGTAAGCATCCATGTTGTAAACCTCAATCACTCGTAACATTTACTGATCGTTTCTCCAGAAGTATACCATCTTCACCGTTCCAGCCACAGCTGGCTTCGATCAGCTTTCACGGCACGACCGGTACCACACCCGCAACCTTTCCCCCATTATGGATTAACGAGGAGTCTTGGCGAACTTGCAACTCGCGTAAAGAAGTTGGGAAAGGCGCTGAATTCCGAGAGCGAGATACCTACTATGAAGGTACCGTGGACGGTGCATGTTCCGGCCATCTCATGCTTCCTCCCGTGAGTTCGTATGTGAGATGCCATGGGAAGAGCGGTGGGTGTCAATACTTCCTACACGTCGTAAACGTGCCCTGTTTGCAGGTGCTGTGCTAACTCGACCCTTGGTCTAGACTTTGCCCCTTTGGCCTTTCCACTCGGATCGTATGCGGTGGGTCTGTGGAGATGATCACCGTTACCCGTGTCCGTCAAAACCATGATAAGACCCCGTCCCCCATTCGGCCTAGTGCCAGTCGACGAGCGAACCTCGGTTCCCGAACCTCTTCCACCATGGCGAACATCCCATTTGTATTGTCCCGGGCTGCCTCACAGCTGGCTGAGAATGCGCGTTACTTGGTACGGACTGTGAAGCTGTTGCCCGTGCCGCTAAGGTGGATCAAAACTGACACGGGAGTCAACACCTTCCGTTCGGGGACTGATACCTACCCAGCGGCATACAGCGAAGCCAGAAACAGACCAAGGCACAGAGAGCAGGACACAACTGGGCACGATGAGTACCCGTTCCTGATAGTTATGTACGGCAAGCTCACCTTCTTTCCGCACCCGAGTTCGATGGTGTGCACGCTGCTTCTCTTCTGTAGACGATACACTGACGCTCGTACAGGGTACACCTGAACGTCCCGGTAACAGCGCGTTCTCGTTGTCATCCTACTTCTACTCCCGCTTCGCACACACTTCTGTGGGATCCCCCGCCTCTGTCGTAGCATGTCCCACCAACCGCCTCAACCCCGTACGCCAGTTGCTGCTCACATCGCAGCGAACGCCGAGCGTGTCTCCATCCACACCACTCTCTACAATGGTCGGAAGGCTTCCCACCAGCTCCATGTCCTCATCATCGGCTGCGGCATGGGCGGGCTCGCTGCCGCACACTGTCTGGGCAAGGCAGGCCACAAGGTGACGCTGTTCGAGACCGCGTCCGCGATTGGCGAAGTTGGCGCGGGCATCCATCTCACTCCGAACGCGTCGCGATTGCTCCATCGATGGGGCGCAGGGCCCGCGCTCGGAGCAGTTGCTGTCCGATCGGAGGCGATCGTCCTTACAAAGTACAGCACGGGCGAGCGGGTAGGCTACACGCGATTGGCGGGTATGGACGAGAAACACGGTGCGCCCTACTACCACCTCCACCGCGCGGACCTGCACAAGATCTTGTTCGACCTCGCCGCGCCGTTCATGACGCTCCGCATCAACTCGACCGTTGTGGGTGTCGACCCGGATACGCCGTCCGTCACCCTCGCGTCCGGGGAGGTCGTGCGCGGGGACTTGGTCGTCGGCGCCGACGGCATCAAAAGCTTGACGCAGCGGGTGGTTCTCGGCTACACCCAACCAGGAGAGATGTCGGGCGACGCTGCTTATCGCGTGATTTTGCCAACGCACCTGCTTTTGGATGACCCGGAGCTCAGGAGTCTGGTAGAGGTCCCGGAGATGACGGGCTGGATGGGTCCTGGCCGGCATATCATGGCATACAACATTGTACGTTGTCCCTCCATGTTCTCATCCGCTACCCGCGTGCGCTGTTGCTGAAATTCGGCTGAAGAGGGCGAAGAAAGAGTACTATCTCGCTCTCTTCCTCCCCGACGACGGCTCCGTGGAGGCGTGGAGGGCCCAGGGCAGCGTCGATAAGATGCGCGCCGAATTTGCCGATTACGAGCCTAGGTGCGTGCAGCCTTGCGTCATGAGTGTCGCTTAGATCACGTCTTGATGAGCTTTTTCGCACTTGACAGGATACAGAAGCTCCTAGGCTTTGTGCAGTCGACGCTCAGGTGGCGGCTTGTTGACCGAAAACCGCTCAAGACCTGGATCCATCCATCCTCCCTCGTCATACTCCTAGGTGACGCCTGCCACCCGATGCTGGTCAGTCCCGTCACATACTACTCGCACTCGTCGAACTCTATCGAACTAACCTGCCGATCTTTCCCCTCGATCCTCACATTTTCCACTGTCTGCGGTGTCTGCCACCTGCCACAGCCGTACCGCGCACAAGGCGCAGCGATGGCGATCGAAGACGCAGCTGTGCTCGGCAACCTCCTCTCGCGCCTTGCCTACCCCGAGCAGCTTCCCGTCCTCCTGCAGGCGTACCAGGACCTGCGGCTCCCGCGCACGGCAGATGCACAGCGTCAATCGCGCTTGAACCAGAATATCTTCCACATGCCCGACGGGCCGGAGCAGGAGCAGCGCGACGCGGACATGCGCAAGGCCGCGGAGCTCGAGCTGCGACGGATGGGCGGAGACACGCGGTCTGCGGGGGAAGCCCTCGAGGGCAGCGCGAACCAATGGGCGGACGAGAAGAAGACCCGCATTCAGTTTGGGTACGACGCGGACGAGGTGGCGGAGCAGTGGTGGCGGGACGTCGGTGAGCGGGCGCTGCGGTCGGATAGTTGCACGGCGAAGGGGCGAATCGATCATGGCACGGCCCCTCTCATCCGCTCGCGACTGTGAGCGTTTTCTCGTGAGTGTTTTCTGCATAGAGGTGACCGGCGTTGTTCTTGGCCTCGACTCGAGCGCGGGCGTGGACGTTTACGTGTGTAGTGCGGTGATATCATCCTTCGCGGACCTGTACTACAATAAATTGCGGGAGGTTTCGGCAGAGTCGTTCGCTGTTTGAGCTAACGATGGGCTGAGCACGCAAGCGCTAGCCTCGATGGTTGCGACACTGTGCTTAAGTACTATCTCGGCAGGTGAGCATTCAATCGTCTACAGTCTTTCCGACGACGGCCACTAATCCACGTGCGAAGGAATACGCACCGCTTGCGTTGCCCATGCTGCAAAATCCAGACATCACGCTCGTGCGCTGACAATACCGTGGCGTGGAGGTTATGACCACGAGGACGCGTCTATGCTTCCCTGCGGCCATGTAAGACTCGAATTCTGCTGGCTGGCTCGGCGTCGCTGGTTCACCAGTTTCGGAGTCTTACAGGCCCTTAAGAACTGTTGCAGATGCGTTGGGCTTGTGCCGCTCACGATAAGACAAGAAGCGATTCGGATGACGGATGGCATACATACCCTCAGCGCGCGATGGGGCAGGGAAACGGCTTCTTCTATCGTCCCGTCCCATGACCACGACGACGGGACGTCAACGTACCGATCCGCACCCCCGAATTTGTGTTTGCGCTCCCATGCGAACGTAAAAACACTGGGCGATGGGACGGACGTATAAGCGAGCCTCGCTCGGACAGAGGTGACCCACTGCGCGCGGTGTTCATTCGCCTTATACGTTTGTATCCCAATATTCGTGACGATACAGAGAGAACGATAGAGGTGGTATATGTATGTCGGTCGGTGTGGACCGTGCCCGAGTGATCCCAGCACGCGAAGCGGGCTCGCCTGCCGATAATGACAAGCATGAAGAGCGCGGTACGTTGCTGGATACCGTGCAGGAGCTCAGAGTAGGTGGTCATCGCCCACGGGCTTTCTTGCACGTGTCCGCCTCCGCGCTGATGTTGTCCTCGTAGTCATCGTAGGGGTCGCTCCCGGTCTCGTCTGCCTTGAACTCGGCGGGGATGACCTGTTGCCCCAGTCCGGAATCCCATCTTTCGGGGCATCGCACGGGTAGTACCAGGCGCCATCGACCTTCTGGCAGTAAGCATCCGCATGTGGAGGCCGGCTGGCCGGTTTCCACATTTGCAGAGGACGAGGCCAGGAATGAGATTGTTGGCGATGACGGCCTTGGTCTACATCACAACACAACAGATTGTTGAGAGAAGAGGGGGACGGCTTTGACCACTCACAAACTCTGTCTGGATTGTGGCTTCATTCCCCTTGAGCTTCCCGAGATTGTTGAGCCTTTTGAAGAGGTTCTCGATATCGGGCCTCGGATTGTTGTGGCTGCAGGGGAAGTACTTGTCACAAAATTCCTTGAGCTCGGCGAGAACGTTGCGCGCGATACTGATCGAGATCTACGCGTCTTTCTTCGGCAGTACCGAGAGAACGCGCGTGGTGGCCGCTGGCGCGACCTTTGGAGAGAGGAGTATCTGAGTTTACGACTGGTTCAGACATGGGGAGGACCGGGGGGAGGAGGACACACTTACGGGGGGAGAGAAGCAGGCTGGGAATTATAACGGTGAACTTCAGCCAGTGCCTCTTGGTTGGGCAGATGACGCATCCCAAAGCGCGTCATCTGGTGCCGAATCCCGCGTTGTATCAGTTGCGACAGAGAAGGGAACGACTTGAACGGAGTGCCGGCAGGTGGATAATACGGGTGCTCAGCGCTCATTTCTTCGAGACGTAAGCCCTCGGCATACCGGGCGAGCCAGCGCATGAGCTTCGGCAGGAGGTCATGGCGGCCTTGGGCTCTCAATCGATTTGGAGGGCCCGTTGCATCCCCAGTGAGAGATGACACATATAAATCAACAGTTGGGTCGCGATAGGGCGGAGGGAGGAGTAGGTGCAGGAGAAGGAGAGAACATCTGAGACGTACGCGTCGGGAAGAATAACCCTACAAACCCTAACCGTGTGGCCTTGCTCACGACGAGCCAGAGTTGGGACGAGATCGGAATCGGCAGAAACTTCAAGTTGATAGACTTTAGGCACTCAACATCCTGCAAGGGGTGTTGAGATCGTTGCGTTAAAATTGAGATGTAATAAGATACAAGGGGCGTGTGCAAGCCTATGCCAAATCCAACAAGCAGAACGAGTGCTCGGAGTGCTTAGGACATGCCTACATGGGCGCGCGCGATCCGGTCCAGTGCTCCGTTCAGCCGGTGGTTTCTGAGACCAAGCAGTTGCGAAGCTCGCGGGATGGTGAATCGTGTCGTCGGCCAGAGCAGTGGTTAATACTTGCTCGTCGGAGGTCAACCGAAGGGGCTCGGGTTGGATCATGGGTGGCGGACGATTTTGCGGGGGTAGTGCCGCAAACCCATCCGGATGTTACCGAGAGATCTTCCGGCGCTTTTAAAACATCGTGGCGGAGGCCCCAGAAAGTCCTTTGGAATATGAGACAATGGTCAGTTGCATAGCGCCGAGTGTAAGAAGTTGAAGTTGCAAAGCCTTCATTACGACTGATCAGCGAGACGGCATGCCATGCGACTGTTCCTTAGGTCGCCAAGGAGTACACTATTGCATGGAGGACCATCTCTGGCTCCCAACTAGGGTGGGGATGGTAAAACGCGTTCTGTGCCTTTGTGAGATTACGCATAACCGTGGACGAAGGATGGTCTGAGAATGGGCTTCGATTCTGGGTTATAATACTACGCACCTTATACCGATCGATTCCTTGTCAAACGTTGGTCTAAATCGAAGACACCGTGCGGTCGTAGCCTGGATGAGTCCTCGAGATGGTTCCCGTGTTGACCTGTGAGCGTTGGAGAGCAAAAAAAGATCACGACTGTACGGACGTGATGCAACGACGGGCAAACAGGGATATAAGTAGGACGGGCGAGGCTGGGCAGGTGAGTCGGATTGGGTGGCGGAGACGTGGCGACGCGGGCTGTGTCGTTGGATGTGCAAGGTAGACGGAGAGAACGTTGTGCTAGCACAACGTGGTGGAGAGGCGACATCCAAAGTAAGGACACGCACACGAAGCCAATGGGCTGAGTCGGATAAGTATGGTGAGCGTTGTGGGTTATCGACATGTTGGAAAACGGCAGATGAGTAGCAGCTCATCGATAAGAGAGAGAGGCTCGCCTGTGTGTGCACTGGTTGCAAGGGGGAACCGGGAAGCATACACTGTGCAGTTGCGGACCGCGGACAGCGACTCGGATTCCCACTAGTAGTAGTACTTGGCGTCGGCACGTGTGAAGACGCCCATGGAGACAAGGCGCGTCCGTCGACGTCGCGGCAGTGTTTCTCTCCCTCCTCGTCCTCCTCGTCCCCATCTCGTCCCCATCTCGTCCCCGTCTCGCACTAACCCCCATATCTACCTGCTTCGTTCTTTACTCTCTTCTTCTTCGGTCTTTATTCTCACTCGCTTTGTCGACACACTACTCCTCCCCCACACACTCATCGATCCTCCACCATGAGACGCGCCGGCTCGACCAGGGCCACTTCCCCCACCAATACCACCTATTCTGGCATATCCAACTATCGCACAGACTCTTACAGGCCCCTCCAACCAGACCCTCCCTCCAAGGAGTACTCCAATGTCGACCCCCGCGCCGTCGCCCGCAACCATTTTGAGGAGCTTAGCCACTATCTCGCCGCCTACCTAGCCAAAGGTACGTTCCCCCATCTTCGTCCTTCGTGTCTGTCGCATGGGTTTCCGACCACCGGTACATGCTTTCCGCGAATGGCCGCACACATACAATGCGGGGACAGTGCGTCGCCCTTGTCTTCCTTCCTGGTTGCGTGCAGCCCTAAGAAGCCGATCTCAACCACGCTCTGTAGCCACCCACTGTCTACTCTTAGAGTCCAGTCCATTGGGCGGTCTGTCACGCGTTCCACAATTTTGTCCCGACGGCATCATCGGCCGGTTATTCAGGCCGTGTCCCCGGAGTAGCGCAAGTGAACGAGCACCAGATTGTCCACTTATCCCCTTGCCATTCGCTTTCCGACTGGTTGGCGTGCGCTATTCCATACATGGATCATTCTCGCTGCATTCTGCCGTCCTCGAACCTTTCTCTCTTGCGGCCTCCACCTCTTGGAACTCCAATTGTTCGCCTCTTTTACTCCATCTCTGCTGACGGCTGTCACGCCTCGCCGTGTTCATGCCCGCACGCGGTGACTTCAGTAATCTATGTCGTCAGTTGTCATTTGTCTTCCATTCTTTCAAGGACATTGACCCCCCAACGGTGCGCCACAGCGGAGGTACCAGCACGGATCCTGTTAAAGCTCCTCGGTGCTTATGAGGCGTAGAAACTCCGGAAGACCTCCCTGGCGCCCTTACATCTTCCCGTACTTCACGACGAACCCAGAGTGCGTGTACAATTCATACTCGAGGACGGCGTGTGGAGACGGTTCCCGCATTTCGGGCTTTTCCACCACGCACAATTCTGATATTCGTCCATGGCATTCATCAATTATCCGTCGGTGCGG
The DNA here is from genome assembly GCA_024305745.1 of Polyporus tsugae. Lineage (NCBI taxonomy): Eukaryota > Fungi > Basidiomycota > Agaricomycetes > Polyporales > Polyporaceae > Polyporus > Polyporus tsugae. The sequence continues at coordinate 50,917 of JAHRBS010000005.1, forward strand.
GGCCACACCCTGCCAATCCTAAGCTAAATGTATATGGCATTCATCGTGTGGGACTCTGTAACCAGGCTGTTTTATTACACTAAGGAAGATCGAATGGTGCATGAGTGTACCCATTCACAACGATATCACCGACTTCTCAAAAGTCGTACGCATCGCTATTCTAGAGTCTCCCTGCACCCTCATTCCTGCTACTCTGCCGTCGTCTTCACATATCCCTGCTATCGTGTCGTGCCCTATCCATGGCACCTAGACACGCCCGCTCGGCAACAACATTCACTTACAGCTCGTTTCCAGAACCGGCCAACTCGCGCTCGACTGCTCGCCAGAAGCTTACCCGGTTGACCCGCCAGCAATTCCAGGAGCTCTCTACAGATGTTTACGATGAGCTCATGCGACGCAAGAACAACACTAGCGACAACGAAGGTATACTCTTCCCCTGTCTCTGTCTCTCTAGGTCGTCCTTGACCTTCATGCTTTAACGGTAGTACCGTTCCTTCCCGTTCGCGATGACTTCCATCCGAAGCGGAATCAAGCACGGCAGAAGCTCGCGACTCTACCCACCGGCAGGTTTAAGGACTTGTCTAGTGATGTTTACTACGAGCTGGCTCGGCGATACCCCGATTTCAAGGAGGAGGTATACATACCTCTTGACCATTGTGTATCGCCTTCACTCATCCCTTTTGTGCAGGCTCTAGACGCACCAACGTCAGCGCTCTCGGCGGCATCTGCCTACGACGACTTCCCTTCCCCCGACTTCCCGCGTAATGGGCGCATTTCCGAAGATAGAGGAAACGATTCCGGCTATGGCGGCAGCACCCCCGGCACGTCTGCCGGAGACGCGTACTCCCGGCGCAAACCCTCGCAAGACATCTACACTGGTTCCGACCGCAGGCGGCCCTCGCAGGACATCTACATCGGTTCTGACCGCAGGCGGCCCTCGCAAGACACCACGCTCGGCCGACGCCCCAGCGAGAGCGCAAGCGTGACGAGCGGGGGCGATGCGCAGAGCGCGACCGCGGGCATGGGCATGATCATTCCGAACAAGTCGACGATCGCTGAGGAAGACATCGAGGTCCCGTACGGACGCGACTCCAACATGACCGCGCGCAACCGCAACGGAGGAGGCGGCTTGAGCGACTCGGAGAGGGACCTCGAGGACGACTTGAGCCCTCGGAGTCCGCCGGAAAGGGGGTTGGGCGGCCTCAACGGCCTCAGCGCGCGGCTGCAGCAGGCGGACGAGGGTGACGACTACTACGACCGGGCGTCGTATGGGCGGCAGAGTGTCACGTCGGACCGGTCGGCGGGCGGGTCGAAGTTGCTGGCAGGGGGAGGGAGGTCGAGCGTTGCCGGGGACGACGACAGGGTGAGGAAGGAGTATGAATTCAAGATTGCAACGATGCAGACGAGGATTACGGGCCTCGAGCGGGATCTCGAGGGCGCACAAGACAGGGAACAAAAGTGGCTAGACGGCGAGCAGCAGGCGAGTGCAATGGAGCAGGAGCTCAGTGAGCTTCGTCTGGTGAGCCACGGAGGTCTCTTCGTTCGCGCAGGTTCATCTGACAGAATCTCTTTGACAGCGGGCGGAGGAGAAGAGCTCGTCGATGTTGTCGTTGCAGCAGGAACTCGATGCGTTGAGGGAGGAGCACGCACGTGAGACGGACATCGCCCAGCGACAACAACGACAGGACCAGGATGAGATTCAAATGCTGCGTGAGCGGTGTGAGGTTCTCGAGTCGAGTGGTGGGGGAAGTGTAAGTGTGACTTGTTGCCTTTAGTCTCTCCCGGCGCTCACTCTCGGTCTAGGTCGACTCTGCAATACTGGATCAGCTCCAATCGGACATGGAGGGGCTGATGACAGAGCTATCGGACTTGGCTCGACGCAATGACGAGTTACTAGATGAAAAGGATAAGGATCTCGCTCTTATCCGCGAACTCGAAGGTCAGGTCAAGGAGTACAAGCGGAAGTACGAACAAGCAAAGACGGAGCTCCGGAGCGCGAAGGGTACGTTCTTCCGCGACCATCTCCTGACTTTAGAGCTGATGTTAGGATGTGCAGCGACGTCTCAGTTGTTCCTTCAGCCGCCGAAGGTGGACGACCAGCTACCTGTCGCTCGGGATGGTGGCCTCGTCGACATTCATGTCACCGGTTTCGTCTCGTCCATCGACAGTCTCCTTACCGCTGGCCGTTCGAACGCCCCTACGCGGGTCCTTCAGCCGATGAAGGGCGTCATCAATGCGGTTACCGCCATCATCGAAGACGTCCGCGCGTTTGAGCGGCGACCGCAAAGGGACCGGGCCGAGGTTGATTTGGAGGCACTTCAGTTTCTTCGCGAACGCCTGGATGCGACCCTCAGCAACCTCGCTACCGCCGCAAAGACACACGCAACTGGCGCGGGCATGTCTCCAGTTAGTTTACTCGACGCGGCTGCTAGTCATGTATCCTCGACTGTCACAGAGACTGGCAAGACCATCCACGTTCGCAAGGCGACGAGGGCGGAACAGGATGCCTTCACGCCAGGTGTTTCCTCATCTGCCTCCACCGGATTCACGCCTTCTCTGCGCGCCGTTGAGGAACTCCGTTCGCCTCCACCACAACAGCGCAGCGGCAGCAACTCCAGTTCGCGTGGAGTTGACGAACGCTTTAACGTCTCGCCCTCGTCGTCTCCTCGCGCCACCCCTCGTCGGCCACCCTCCAACATGTCGAGTTCCAACGCAAGCTCGCCGCCGCCGCTATTTGAGAAGCCAACCGCGAACGGCAGCATCAAAAGCGACAGCTCCGTACCTGCAGAGGGTACTGAGGACGCCTGGGCGGAGCTCAAGGTATGTATTGGGGCTTCAAAACATGAACGGAGTGCTAACATCACTTCTTAGCCTTATCTCGAGGCTCAGACGGAGTCCATTGTGTACGCTATCCAGAGCGTACTTTCCGGCGTCCGCAGCCCCACACCGTCCACCACCCTCAACGAAAACCTCACTCAGATCATCACTATTGTATCCAGTATTGTCGCAGTATGCAAGGACAACCTCCCGCCGGCTTCGAAGACCCAAGGCGAGGAGATTCTACGCGAGCTCGGGGAGCACGCAAACAAGCTTAGCGAAGTGCAGGCGCAGACGGACATCACGAAGGAGTCGCGACAGGTGATGGCGAAGTCGAGCTTCGCCGTCGCGAATGCTATGAAGGGTTTGATGAAGCTGTGAGTGTACGATATAATATGATACATACCCTTTGCCAGCGCGGCGCTGGTGCAGTAGTCTACCCCGGTATTCCACCCACGCATGTTGGTTGTAATTATCCCATCTTCGCCTGCTTCGTGGATTTACTTTATTTTGTCTACGACAGAGCACATGTGGGCTCGCAAGCTAAGGGATCGATCCTGGTGATTGGCCACATACTATGAGCAGGCTTTGAAAATTTGACGTTCCAGAGGGGAGCCACACCAGCCCGCCGACCACATATATCATAGTATTGTCACCACAGCGTGTCGCGTGAACGAGCGAGGGGTTTGGTACGAACCCACGGATGTATTGTATATTCGTACTGCTGATGTATGGTCTCTCGGAGCAACTCTCAAGCACGTTATGTGGGGAGCAAGCAGCGCCGGTTTCAGATGGTCTCCGTCGCGATGGCTCACTTTCGAACTGTTCATTCAAGAGCTGTGCGCGACCCACGGTCCCAGCAAGAAGGTAGGTGTGGTATTACCAAGGTATATTTTAGCTACATATATTGTATATATAGTCTCTAACCCTCAAATACGCCGACAGGGACGTCGATACCAAAGTTCGATTTGGCGAAGGTGCGCATGGAAGCCTCAAGTTCGTCCTCGAAGCTCTGGCTCGTGTGCCCGAACATGTGCCAGACCCACTGCCGCGCCTTGGTCGCCCAGAAAATGACGTCCGAGGTGAAGAGCACCGACACGAAGAGGAGGTGGTTGAAAAACTCTCGGGTGCGGCGTCCCAAGCTGAGCTTGTTGGACGTCACCAGGGAGCGGGATGCCCAATGCCCAATAATGCGGATGCGGTTCACTGGGGATGCGTATGACTGGTTGTTACCTGGACACGAGGAGGTTGTCAGCACGACACGGGACTTCTGAGCACTCCCCATCACCAACCTTGGACGATACTGCGAGATCCGAATATAAAGACACTCAGATACGTTCTAGAACACTGTGGCAGGGGGAGGCACGTACCGCATATTGCGACCAATGAACAGGAGCTCCTTAGGCATCCTGTCCGTGTCAATGAGGAAACCTTTCAACTTTTCCTTCATGAATACGCCTCGTTCGTAGTCGTTCATCTTGTCCAGGTCCGGTGTATCAGTCTGCTGGAAGCGCACAGGACGCATGAGTGTCGCGCTAGCGAACAGGTCAGGGGTGCCGATGCCCCAGCCCGAGGCCACGTCCTTGACGACGTCGAAGTCGAGCGTGAGCAGGCCCTTCCAGAGGCGAGCGTACTCGTGCTGGAAGGCGGCCGAGGCGCGCACGTACAAGCCGTGGTCGAGCAGGACAAACTGCGGCTGGCCTTGCTTCGCTCTGCTAGGGTCGGGGTGCGGGCGGACGATGATGTTGCCGGGATGGGGGTCGCAGTGAACCCAGCCCCAGCGGAAGATTTGGGCCGAGAAGAGATCGATCATGGTGCGCATGACCCATTCTGATCCCCCCTTGAGAGTGGGGAAGCGGTCGGCCGGAAGGGGGGGACGTGCGGACTCGCGCGCGTCGTTACCCATGAGTCGTTCTATGCCGCGCCGGTCGGAGAGGCGGACGCCGTCGATCCATTCGGCGGTCATAACCTTCTTGGTCGAAAACTCGGGGTAGAACTTGGGGATGTAGACGCGGTCTGCAAGACGTGGTTCAAGTGCGATGTAGGAAGCAGTTTCCATGGCGTTTCGGGCTTCGGACTCGAAATCGAGCTCGCGCCGGAGGTGGTCGTTGATGAAATCTGCCCGAAAGAGATGAGCGGGAGGGTTTAGGGGAGACGTTGGGGGAGACTACTTACTGACGGCGAACATGGCAGGGATGTTGAAGAGCCAGTGCTCATACATCCACATGACTGCTGTGAATGCGCCGAGGTCCCAATCAACCTGCTTGCTCACGTCAGGCTTCTGGATCTTGACGGCGACCCACTTGTCGGAACCATCGGTCGTCTTGAGCTTTGCACGATGGACCTGAGCGATGCTGGCGCTGGCCGCGGCTTGCTCCTCGAATACTTGGAATATGCCGTCTGGTCCGGCTGGGGGGCGACCGAATTCGGAGATAAAGACCTTCTCGACAACGGAGTAAGGGACTTGTGGTGCGTCGTCGAAGAGACGGGCAAACTTTTCTTGCATGGGGCGGGGGAGAAAGGCGGCATTACTCGCGAATGCTTGGCCTAGGATAAGGAGGGGAGATTGAGCGGAGCGCAAGAAAGAAAGGGTGGTAAACAGGTATGTGTGCGCACCGATCTTGATGTATAGACCACCGTTGGAAGTCAAGAGGTCGTAGACACGCTGCGCAACGCGCTCTTGAAGGGCTGGGATATCTTCTGCCTTGTCTGGTTTGAAATTGAGTTTGTAGTCTAGTGCGATGAGTGCACACTAGATAGAGATCACGGAGATGAATAAGAACTGGGTTTCATGCGATGGGGGTGAGCAGAGAGGGCGATAGAGGCTTGAAACGAGCATGCACGCGACCCGACGAGAAGGCTACAACGGTGGGTGTGTATACCGCGGACTCAACAGCCTCAGGTACGTTTGGAGGCGTACAAATATGTGATGCGTGCCCACTTCCTGCGAACGAAGAGTGTGTGGCCCACCGACCGCTATGAGCGTCGGTCAACCCAGAGGCACGCGGGTAGTGGATGTTGGCGTCCGTTCAGGAAGTAGGGGTACACTCACTGTCCAAAGGGTCCTGATGTTGCGAATGATGGCGGATGCATGGAGTTCCTTGTCGACCTCGTAGGCGACGCCCAACCCAAAAGCTGCGACAGCGGTGCGGAAGGCATAGCGGTGCAATCGGGATGGTGGTTGTCGGCCTGCGTTGGACGAGGAAAGACGTTGAGATGGAAGACGTGGAAACAAGGGAGCGTTCCTGCGAGGTGAGCAAAGGAAGGCGGGGGTCGAGTGAATGCGACATGGACCCGGAGATGGCAGTCGTGCGAGCATCGAGGGACAGGCGGAGAGGCAGACAAGCCCAGAGAGGAATACAGTATACGAGTAAGTGAATAACTATGGCATCCTTTTCATCCTCGTCGTGGAGAGGCCGAGTGCAAGAAGCTCGTCACCGTGGCTGACGACGACGGCAAGCTACATAAGCAGTGCCGCTCACCGTGGCCGATGACGCGCGCGGACGGCAGCCCACCAAGTCCCCGCTCTTCTGTCAGCATCATCCACGTTGGCTGCCCATGGTCACGCCGACGAGCGCACAGAAGCGCAAACGCAGCCAGGGTGCGCACCTAGGCCTCGAGTCGCGCTACTTCTCAGCCCCAGCCCAGGAGCGTAATAAGACTCGGGGTGGACGCGATGGTCACGACCTCGAGACACAGATGTGCCCCCTCCCGGCGAGCACTACTCCAACAAAGTCCCGCTTCTTTCAGCCCAAGCTTGATCTCGACGCCATCCTTGCAGACCCCGCCTTTCTCCTCTTCTACGACGATTTCATCTCCGCCATGCTCGACCTATATTACGCCAAGCCTCTCTTGATCCAAGGTACGACCTCCCTTTACCTCCCCGCCCATTTTCATTTCCCGTTTGTTCTGCCGTGCTCATCTAGCGCAGACTATGTTTCCCATAGCCCGTGGAAAGTGCTCATAGCCGTCACCCTTGTCAATAAGACCGCCGGATCCAAGGCCATCCCCGTCTTCTTTGACATCATCCAACGCTGGCCTAACCCCGCCGCCCTTGCAGACGGTATCCGTTCATCATCTTCTCCCTACCACCATCTCGAGCTTACTCACGTCAACCATCTCCATCAGCCCCCTTCTCCCTTCTCTTCGAGACCCTCAAGGATCTTGGTTTAGGACAGATCCGTTCCCAACGCCTAATCGATATCTCCCAAGCCTTCCTCGACCATCCGCCTCGGCTCGATAAACTACATCCCTCACGAGGAAAGCATACTGCCCTCTTCATCACCTCGGATGGTTCCTTCGTGCTCGATCAAGTCAAATATCCTCCCACTCCCATATCCCATATTCCCGGGTGTGGCCCCTACGCTCTCGACTCCTACCGCATATTCTGTGCCGGAGGCGATGAGTGGAAGGCCGTTCGCCCCACGGACAAGGAGCTCGTCAAATACCTTGTGAGCGTCTTCCGTACCCCTAATATGTATCCCTTACCCCGTCCGTCAGCAGTGGCGCTGGGCCGTTGAGGCATATCGCAAATGGGACCAGACCTTCGGGCCTGGCGAGTCCATCGATTTGGACTACGTTCGGGCACTTACTGCAGCCTTGACCGGCAACTCAATCTCTCGCCCCAGCTAGACCCTCTCACTGTAAGTACGCCTGAATGAGCGAACTCTATTCAAGCTACCAGACGCCGTCCCTACTCTGTCAACCGGGAGGAGCCCAAAAAGAGATTCGCTGTCCCACCGCGTATCCCGGGTGATTTCAGGACCGGATCCCTGGAGCCCTTCTCCGTCAGGACGTCAAGGTGTACTTCTTGAGCGAGTACGGCGTGTGGGTGTTGTTGCCATTGTCGCTCCTTATACCAGGCTCATCGTGCATTCCACAGCGACTATCGTATCATCGATTTCCCGGGGTACGAGCACGTTGAATGGTCCACGAAGCGCAAGATCACCCCGGCGACTCGTGCCGCAATGCAAGGCAAGACGAAGGTCGTCGAGCTCATGACTGGCATCTTCCAAGGCTGGGTTATCAAACCCGACCGTGCGTCTCACGGGCCTTCCCTCTATACCGCTAGGATATTATGAGTAAATACTCGATCGATATGTTGGCATCGACGTTGATAAGAACGTCTATACTCCTCTCCGGCCCGGAACCCTGCGGTTTGCGACGACAGACGAAGACGACCGTTCCCTCGCCTACCTCTCCATTCTCGCACTCAACCCCGCCATTGTCGCGACGGTCCCCGACCGAGTCCGCATCGCGGGGCTCTGAATGTTTCCGTTTGTCAGCGCGCCGCGAGCCTTCTTTACGAAATTCGATATCGTGGCGCGCGTCAAGGGCGTGCCAACGGGTGCCGTTCGGATCGGAAACTTGAAGGCAACGAAGGACAGTGACCTCAGCAAGCACCCGACTGACAACATACTGGAATATATCATGTGGGTGTGCTTGCGTGTTTTCCGTTGGTTCAAGAGGACGCGAGCTGACACTCGAATTGTCTTAGTGTGGTCATTGGAGAGGGCAAGGTCGACTTTAGTGACAACGCGAACGAGCTTGTGAACCCGGGCCAGCGGTTGTGGAAGTGGAAGTCCATCGAGGACGAGTTGCGCAGCAAGGAATGAGGCGTTGATCTGGTTGTGGGATAGCATTCAAGAAAGTCGCATACAAACAACGCTTCGAGCGACAGTATTTGAGTAATAATCATGCATTCACATACATATATGTTGCAGTCACCCATCAGCTAATCGCGTTCATTCCGTTTGTTTCATCGACCTTGCATTCTCCGTGTCGAGAACCTGTGCACAGGGCTATCCGTCAAGATACGATCCGATGGTGCTTCAACAGATGAAAAACACACCATCTGCGGATGACATCCATGGGCACTCGGAGCTCTCGATTGAGGTGTTGTATCTCTTCCTCTCTGGGGTAGGCACTCTTGCGATAAGATCTCTCAAGCTCCCTCAAGTGACACTCATCGAGTGACAGAGTCTCTTCGTTCTTCCAGAGTGCCTTGATGACGTTCACATCTGCCGCTGGGTTCCCGGTGGAGGCACGGGTACCTGTATCGGAATGACGAGCAACGCTCGAACGAGATGATTCGGACTTGCGGTGATGAACTTGAAGATCAGGGGTGTCCACGTCGCGCAATTTGCCCATGCGTAGCCCCCCGCCGCCGCAGCTGGAGATCGTCTATGCTGGTGGTTAGTGGGCACGCTCCGACACACAGACGACGACGGAGACCTTACCTGGTGTATTGCCACTTCGCGCGGCGTTGCGTATCCCTTCCCGCATCCGGGGGTGGTGCAGAAGACCAGCGTCCCGCGGTCGTGCTCAGCGAGGTGTTCCTCCAGCATGAAGCGGTACGTGAAATCGCGCGGGCAGCGATAGCACACCGGGAAGTGGCATATCATCGGGTGACCCTTTGCGGTCGCGCCTTTCGCCGTGTGTGGAGGTACACCTTGTCCCGGGGCGGCGGAGGTTGAGGGAGGCCCCGGGCCCGGTTGGATGCTGGTGGCGTGGGCGCTAGTAGGTGGTTGGGCACACCACTGGCAGCTATCGGAGCCGGCCTAAACGTCGGGTCGAAATATTGAACAGCGATTATTTCCTGGCAATTAGCCTGCGTTTCATTTGGGATCCATCGTCAGAGGCTTAGAAGTCCATATAAATGAATGAGTCATACCTGGTGCTTTTGCAACGCCGCCCCCGTCGTGTATCCTTCCCCGCACTGAGGAATGCACCAGTACTGCACTTGGCCCTTCCTATGCGCGTCCCGGTGCTTCTCCAGATCACGCCGGAGGTCGAATTTGCGGCAGCACTTCTCGCATACCAGCTGCGAATGTCGGGGAATAGTGCCAGGATGGGGCAGTACGGCGTTGGTGGTCGTGGTGGTTAGACCTTGGGTAACCGGCGCAGGCTCCCAGCTTGAATCCCAGACAGGTAACGCGCCGGGATTGAGGTGCGAGGTGAGATATTGGTTTCTGGTGTCCATGCTGATGTATTGGGAGTGGGAGGACGCGTCGAGGAAATAAGGATGGCGGGAAGAAGAGCGAGTTCAAATCATGAGAGGAGCGCTTGGGCTTGTTGATGTTTTATATACGCTTGGAAACAAGCGACGGGAGGACATCCTTTTAGAGCACACAATTGAACACGACAGTGGGTTATTGAATAGTGTTCATTGAGCTGGCCGCTTTTCCATAGCTGGTGATCAAGTGGCCACCCACCTATGAGCGCGTTGCTTTATCCACCCACGTATACGCTTTGCCTGGCCCACGCAGTTTTGTCAGCATTTCATTTCCACGCACTAGTGGTCGTTGTTATGCGTATCCCTGGCTGCATCCCGGCTTGACGTAGGTAGAGTCTACGCACCAAACTTCAATACCGGACGCTGTCCCAATTCCACCGCTTTAGCCGGTCCCCGTCCCCTGGCACGCTCTGTGACTGTCAGTTCGGCTGGTTCCCTGCTCCCCCCGATACACTAGGGCCTATCTCGGTCTTTTGGCAAAGACGAAATGGGGTTAATGGGTTGTAAAACAAGTTGGCTCTCCCTAGAACAGTAAAAGCAAACTGTACCACGTTCAGCTTAGGGATTGGTTGAGCGCAGCGCCGCCACATAAGCCTAGGCCGCTATACCATTATTGCACGATACACAAATTGATAATAGTGAATGGTATCACCCAATTCACCGGTCTCCTTGCGGCGAAAAAAAACATGTATAGGTTTCGTTTGCTTCAATATAACCTACATAGAACGTTAACAGTACGCCGATTTGGCCTGGGGGGTACGTACTCGAATGGGTGTGACGGACGAAGGACGAAGGATCCAGTCAAGCACTGGCGCCAATGGCCATCTGGGCGCCTCGACTTGCCGGCGAACCAAACAGGTGAGCGTCTACCACATCGACGCTCCCCAACTTCAAGTACCCACCTGGATCCAGTATACGTACTCCCACCTCCAGTATACGTACTCCCACCTCCAGTATACGTACTCCCACCTCCCACTCTACTCTGTGCATCGCTAACGGCTTGCCGGGTCGAAGGCCGGCAACAACACTTGCACACTCTTTCTCTGCGTTCGATTGCCCCGGGCTAGGCACGTCCCTGGAGATTCCGGCACCACACATTTCCTCCGCCGAGTCGATGTGGGACGAGTGACAGTCTTCAAGAAATCGGACATTTAATCTGGCTTTTAAGGACGTGAATTAGTGAGGTATCTGCTGCAATAAGAGCATTGGCGCGAATAGGTAAGTTCTTCAATTACTCGTTTGCTGCCGTCATGGCTGTTATGAAGTACTGGAGGGTGCGACGTCGACGCAGGCCGCCCCCCAAAGTCGTTCGCCCTGTGCAAAAATGACGGCGACCTTCTTAAGGTCAAAGCCTGGGCGGCGAACGTACACCGTGGGCGATGCCGTAATGTTGGTTTAATGGGTCTTCTGCAGTATATTGTACAGTCAAAGTCCTCCTCTGCCAATTTTCTCGTACGCTGCTAAGCGACGAATGCTACCCCTCAACCACATCATCAATATCTGTCGAGGTGAGGGTCTTCAATGTGGCGACTTCTGGCATTAGGTCAGCACTCGCCGAGACCGCCATACTTCGCTGACAATCAATCAGTTCCCCAATCGCTATGGACAGATTCAACCGTGGCACACTCCGGCCTCGAATCGGCAGTGAAATCTCCCTTATCAGGCGAGTCTCGTAGCCTTCGAGACGATGTCTGTTGCAGAACATGCCTTCTAACGCGACGCGACGATAACCGAACTTGTTTCAGAGGTGAGTCAATAACCAAGTTCGCGCTCGTATCTCAGTGACGACGCATCCGTAAGTAGCGTCCCGAACTCTCGCGTTTCACAACAGGAATATATAGCTCTGCTAGCTATTAGAGCCCATTCTCCTTGCACATGGCCTCAAAAGTCCCTCAACGATTATGGTAGCTGGGATTCTTGCTTGGGTACCAGCGCCGTCGAAGCGTCGTCCATGACATGACAGACTCGGTTTCCTAGAATGCTCGGCGCAGTCTATGACAGCTTCTTAGATGCTAGCCACCGATCTCGCCGGCGACAGCGGCACAGCTCCATGGAGTGACCACTTTCTAAGTACCCAGCTCTCATCCTGCCGGCCTCACACCCCACTCCACAGTCGCCATGCCGGTCACCTTCCAAGTCGCAAACCACGATGCAAAGCCCATTACAAGACGCTGTCAGCAGCAGAAGGCAGAGAACTCCTTCAAAGTTTCATGCTACCATCAATGGAAGGCCAGCGGGGAAATGCTTCAGTCCTCCGTTACGGAATCCTCTCTCCAGACATTGAAGCCGCAGAAGAACGGATTTGTCCATACGGTCGTTGAAGCATATGGCCAACATCACCATCTGAGGATTCGGTAAGCTCCTAGAATGAAAAGCACTGACCGGATTTCTGACCCTTGAGCCCACGCGTATAGACCAGACGACGTTTGTTTCGCGATCCTGTCTCAGCTTAGCTTCTAGTGAGTTCTCGCCGGCTTTCCTGCGGGGTCGTTTGTACTCATCTTGCTCGACTGTAGCGTCAACAAGCACGCCGAGGAGCTGAGAAGCTACTTCGTCGCGCACAAGGGCAAGGAGGAGCTTTACGTTGAGACGTTCGGCACGCGGTATACAGTCGACTTTGGACGCTTGGCCATACAGATGTCAAGTCAGGTTCACAAGCACGTACGCGCACCGATTCACCCTCTCGGGACTCGAACACTCAGGCCATACGATTATAGGTCGTTGATAAGACCCTAGTCGAATGGGTCCTTCCGGATTTCACGACTTCGACTCCTCAAGATGCAACGATCTGCTCCGTTTTGCTGATGTCGACGCTCCAGGCGTACGCGTTTCTTCCGCTTAATGGAGATGAAAGATACTCATGTGACTCGCTTGATAGGTACTTCTCGTACACGATGATGTTGACCTGTGGAATCCCTTCTGTCGCGCTTGAAGGGGAGAAGGCTGACTGGGAGAGGCTATACATGCGCCTGGACCGTCTGCCGGAACTCGGAGATGAGCCCAAGCAATGGGCCGCCATGCTTCGCCCTATCCTGCGACGGTTCGCGGCGGCCTTCGATGGGAATCCAGACGTGACATTTTGGGAACACGTCGTGAATCGGAATAGGGCGATGTGCGGCCTTGACACACTTTCGGGTTGGATCACCGCCTTCTGTGTATGGGATGTGGACGGGGAATGGCTGGCCCACAATCGAATACCGCGGACAAGCGAGACTATGGGGAGTGTCATGACTGCAAGTGAGCCGTCTTCTCTTTCTGGATTCACCATCCTCGATTACATGCGTCTAACATGTTTTCAGATCACTATACGCTAGATGGTGTTCCCTACTTCTCATTGGATATGAAGAACATTTCTGCAGGCTATAGCGACGTTGATGTGCTCGTGAACGACAACGGAGAGGAATTTGAGTGCAAGATGGTGTCGGGCCACGTTGCCTCTACGGCATCAAGAGCGGTCGAGGATGGTGAGTTAGACACCTTGAGCCCTGCCCCGTGCGCAGTGGTTTCTGTACGTGAAGGCGGATAAATCGTGACGGCCCAGATACGAGGAAGAAATGGCGGATAGACTGGAGGCGATGATGGAGAGGTGGAAGGCAGAGAAAGTTTAACTTTGTGGCTCGTGTTTGATCTAGCTGTCGTACTACTGTGCTATCCAGAGTCAGAGTGACTATAGAGTACTAGAGACTAGAGTACGCTGGCGTGGATTGCCAGTATCCCAGAGACGTGGGCGATGTTCAAGTCATACACATTGCACATCTAATGCGGCACTTGTAACCCGACGCTGCCGATCCAAGCGTCTGTTGTTGGCAACGTCGAGCGCTCAAGCTCACAGCCTTCACGAAAGCGTCGGTGGCCACAGCGGCTGGCAGTCACAGTTCTTTGTTTCCGACAACTTGCCAGCCTTTCCTGTTACTTTAACCGTCGCCCAGCCCTTGTTTTACTATTCCCTCACATTCCGAGTATCGATCCGAGATGGCTGCTCAGCTCGAAAAGGAACAGGAAGAGCGTCCGAGTGGCGATCCCGTCCATCTCATTTCCAACACCGGCTACGGCAAGTCCTCAAAGGAGCTCATAGATTTGATGAGCCAACTTCGCGCCCTTGGGTACGTGGCGACCATTTCTGAAACCTTCTCAACATCTCACACCACATTGCAGTGCACACACCGACATCGAGTTGCCCCGCATCGTCGTCATCGGAAACCAGAGCGCCGGAAAGTCAAGCCTGGTTGAAGCTATCTCTGGTGTCAGTGAAAGCGAAACATTCTTATTACATCTCCAGTTCTAACCCCACGATATACAGATCACTGTCCCGCGCGACGCTGGGACTTGTACTAGGTGCCCGATGGAGTGTCGACTTTCTCATTCTTCCGGCCCCTGGTCCTGTCAAATCAAGATTCGTTGGGAGTTCTCAGACGCTTCACGGAGGCGCGCAGAGGTAGAGGAAGTCGACTTTGGTCCTCGTCTTCTCGACAAGTCCAAGGTCGAATTCATGCTGCGCAGAGCCCAAGCCGCCGTCCTTAACCCAAATCGGCCCCTCTCTGAGTTCCTTGAGATAGACGAGAACGACCAAAGGCTCACAGTCAAAGAGAAGAACCACTATCAATTTTCGAGAAATGTCGTCTGCGTCGACTTGACAGGCCCTGACCTTGGCGACTTGTCATTTGTCGATCTCCCAGGTACGTTCACTAACTGCACGAATACAGCGCATGCTCATCGAGGGGCAGGGATCGTGCAGAACGCGGATGACGAAGTCATCAAGCTCGTAGAGGATCTTGTGAGTTCGTACATAGCTGGGGAGAAGAGTGTGATCTTGGTCACACTTCCTATGAGCGGTACGCGTTTTGAAATTCATTTTCCCGTCATTTGGCACAAGTTCTCACCATATTCCTCAGACGATATTGAGAACCAGAAAGCCGCTCGTCTCGCAAAGCTAGCGGACCCTCATGGTTCACGAACCATTGGTATGGTGTCCGCGCATATCAAATTCCGCAATGTTCGCTGATGCTTGCGGTAGGTGTTCTCACCAAGCCGGACACGCTTGGGGAAGGTTCCATCAAGGCTCGAAGCCAATGGCTCGAAGTTTTACAAGGCCGCCGTCACCCCTTGCTGCACGGGTACTACTGCACGCGTCAGCCAGATGACCGTGAACGTTCGCTGGGCATCTCTGCTGCCACTGCACGAGACGAGGAGGCCGAGTATTTCCGAGACACTCAGCCATGGGCAATGTCTCCATTTCAGAATCGCCTTGGGACACCAACCCTCATCCAGAACATCAGCAAGGTTCTCACCCAGATCATTCAGACTTCGTAAGTCCTCGCTTGTCTGCACTTGCCTAATACCCACGATATGTGCTCCAGACTCCCGAGGATTCTCAACGACGTTGCAACACTGCACGTGAGTTGCTCCAAACAACTCCAGACCCTTCCTCCGCCTATCACGAACGATCCTGGCGCATTCATCCTCAATCTCATAACGAGATTTTGTACCGAGATCGACGCCCATGTCCGAGGTTCTCCTGAGTTCGCCAAACTGGTCCATGCGAACCGAGATGCATACGAGAAGTTCAAGACCCGGATACGGAGCACCGCCCCCCCCGTTCGTTCCATATATCTCCCCAAAAGACGTCCCGAAAGGTTCCATCACGTACGACGAGAAGAACAGGTATGCGACAAGTAATGCTCAAAGCCATAGTATCTATTTGCGGGACCTGCGAGACCACATCCGAGGGTGAGTGCCTCGAGCTGGCCCGCAGATTTCTCACCGTTAAGCTCGTTATATACGCCCAGCTGTATCACCCGCGAGCTGCCAGGGAACGTTCCCTATGCTGCAAAGCGATCTTTGATTCACGACTTCCAGAAGACTTGGGTAACGATAGCGATGGCATGCTTTGAAGAGGTTCAGGCGGTTACCCAAGACATCATCATGAAGCTCGCACATGTTTCTCTGGATCGCTACAGTAACCTCAAGGCCATTGTGTGGTACGTTTTAGACTTCACCATTTTAGATGGTAATCACGCTCACCTACTTGCATCCAGTCCAGTCATCACGGACCAGCTGGAACTCCGAGCCATAGAGACCGAACGTAACTTGCGTATCATCCTCAAGCTCGAGGCCGCCGCACCCTTTACACAGAACACCCATTACCTTGCTGACAAGCGTGACAAGCATCTCGCACACTACAAGGACGCACGGGCTGGTCGGGCCTCGGCCGAGCGTTCAACGCCCGTTGCTGGTTCCTTTGCGCAGGGAAGCTTTGCGTTCGGTTCTCCCTCGAGTCAGAGCAGCACCATGCTATTCCCGATAAGTGAGTCTTTTGTCTATACACTCATCCCGACCCTCCATTTCCGACCGCATTGTCCAGACAAGCATGAAACTTTATCCCACCCGCTGGCGGGTCTACAATCTTTGGGGCTGCTAGTCCCTTGAATAGCTCCATCTCAAGTGGGTTGAGCTCGCCATTACTTCATGTCGATTATCTTCCTCTAAACTCCCGTTTAGGTCTTGTCAACGGCACCGCACAACCCACAGACAAAACCCCTGCCCCCAGCCAACCACCTGCACCCCCGAAGCGCAGGGACCCAGCGAAACCCGTAGAAGCAAAGTTGTTGTCCACGACGCAAACGCCTTCCTCGCCATCTAATCCGCGTCCGGCTAGCGCAACGCAAGCTGTTCTTCCGTTGCCATCTGCTTCCACTCAGAATCCGCCCTCGCAGCTCGGTACCTTTGCTCAATCCAGCGCCACACCAACAGGGTCCTGGACACAGCAGTTCTCGTCGTTTGGAGGCTCTCCACCTACCAATACAACCTCTACTCCGTCTACTGGGACGACAAGTACTGCTGGCGTGCACGGAACAAAGCCTCAACGCGACGAACAAGCGGTCAGGGAGGCTCTCGCAGCGCTTGCGAAGCTCGGTTTGAACGTGACAGAGGAAGACCTGGGGAAGCTCCATCCTCCTGACGAATACGAGGATGAGCTCGAGCTGATGGCTGAAGTCCGCGCGTACTTTGACGTTGCATACAAGGTCAGTTCAATCATTTTCAGGTATTCAGTGCGGACTCGGTGCCTTCGGCCATTCACTCACTGACCGCACGCTCTGTGATCTCCTAGCGCATCATTGACTACATCCCGCTTTCAATTGACGAGCACTTCCTGTACGCCTTCGTCGAATCGTTGCAGGAGGTTCTGTTCGAGAAACTTGGCCTTGGCTCCGCCAATTCGCATGCACGGTGCATGTCGTACCTTGCTGAGGACCCACAGGTCGTCGTCGTTCGGGAGGAGTTGCTTGCAAAGAAGAAGCGACTTGAGAGTGTGCAGAAGGCCTTGATCAACTTCGGTCTGTAGACTAACCACCGCCGCGATGCTGTCTACTTCGATATGACTCTAGGAACTGCTATCGTTCTCAGGTCCTATCGCGGTACCGGATATCTAGTTTGCATGAGGGTTAGCAAAGAGAGATATGTATCATAACATGTGCCGTACGTTCTTTCGTGGCCCGTAGATCTCAAATCGCAACTTCTTGAACACCGCCTTAGCTGTCCACTCTGTGGTTGCCGCTTGAATTTCATGAGCAACGCGCGGAAACAGATATCGCCCTAGCGATTAGAGTAGAATGCGAAAGCTACCATGATGTACATGTCCGTATAATGATAAAATAGCGTGCAGATATCTATATGATGTGTCCAAGATCCTTCAGTAGCCAGACGGTCGCGAACCCGTCTTCGATGTATCATAAGCTCGTATCAATCGCGCCTGGTCTTGCCGCGACGCATCTTCCGTCTGACTGAAAGCAAAGCCGCGGTTTCGCCTCATACGCTGAACAGCGCGAACTTTCTTGATCGCCTTCTGGAATCTGAGCGCAAGTATGCAATTAGTGAACCGGAGGAAGGCGAATTGGATCCAGGCGACGCACTGTTCCTGTCGTGGTCGATAATCTGGGATGTTGTATTTTTGGATTTCTTGGGCGATATGGTATGTCTCGGGTTGATATGTCCTCCGATAACTGGTAACGAGGATTGGTTAGTGAAATGGGTGGCGGTTGAATAAGCTTATGACTTACTATTTCCATACGAAATCTCGCGTCAAGCAAATGATCGGAACCAGTAAAAGAACCAAGTAGAAAATGGCGTCGGTCCACAAACGGGGAACGATGCCACGGTACTCTGTCGAGAACCCGATGGCGGGGGCAACAACCGCGTAGAGCGGGAGGAACAGCATGGTGAAGACGAAAGAGCCAGGAATAGCTAGGGGGATAATAGTGGGTCACGGCGCAACGTGGTACACAGGGCACCGACTTACCAGCCACAGTGTATTTGGTCCAAAGGCTAAAATGTCGTTGAGTCAGCGAGCCAGTCGGGGGCAAAAGTAAGGGTGACGCACTCGGAAATCAACGCAGCCTTTCCTAGGACAGTGAGAAGCACGGCAAGGTACAGTGTCGTTCCCCAGAACCAATGGCCTGAATCGAGGCCAGTCGCTTGCTTGAGATCACCCCAGAACAGGATCACTGAGAATCCGAACAACACCTAGGAAAGACTCGTCAGCGCGCAGAGAAGCTGACAATGAATAGGTACCCACAATGCTGTGGTACAAAGCGTTCCCGACCCAAAGCCAGAACTGAGTCCGCGTAAAGAACGCATTACGTTGGCCGAGCATGTAGAGTTGCGGATACCGATCCAGGATACGCGCAGACACAAATTGATCAAAGATACCGATAACTAGCGGTGGAAGCACAGTGAAGACGACGTTGTACATGGAGAGCGTCCAGGACTCGTAGGCGATTTGTCCAGAGAAGTTGTTGAAAAACGAAAACTAGAGCACGAATTAGATGCGTTTCGCATAACAACAAAAGTGCATGCCACCTACCCAAAACTGTGTCATATACAACACGATGTTCTTGTAGAAGGAAACTGCGTGATGACCGCCGTGAGGCTATATGTCGAGCGCTCAGATAGATCAGGAACTTACATAGCAACATCTTTGACAAACGAGTGTAACTCCAGGCGCCATGAACGAGAAGCAGCTTCTTGAGGTACCGGAACTGCGAGATGGCGACATCCGCAGATCGAGCAGCTTGAAGACCCTGCGAGTACAATGAGCGCATTATGGCAAAAGCAAAAGCCATTTCATACCTCTACACCCGAGATACCAACGCCGACATGGGCCGCCTGAATCATGCTGACGTCATTTGCGCCATCGCCGATAGCGAGGAGGATGGATTTTTGGTTCTTCTTGACGAGCTTGACCACCAACGCCTTTTGGAGGGGAGATACACGACCTATTTCGAGTGCTAAGCCAAGCCTCCGCGTGAAATAATACATGGACTTACAACAAATGACCGCCTTGCACAAAATCGCAAGCTCCAAGAATGTCTTCGAGATCCCCTTCTCGAGGGCGAAGGTGAGGCTCTTTCCATCTGTAAGAGTGCATGTCAGTTAGAGGGTTCATGACGAACAGTTCACAATGCAGACCGATGATGAGTGCGAGATCCTCTTGGTCGCCAGTACTACGTTGACTCTTGATAGCTGACAGGCGTTTCGTAAGGAACTCCTCCGTCCCATGAGCGGTCTCCTCGTTTACGATAACCTGAAAGACATGATGGCATAAGTGTACGGTACGACCTGCCAAAATCAGTGCACAAACCAAGTTCATGGACTCGGAGATCAGCCTGCAGGACATGCCGATGTTGATTGCGGTTTCTTGCCTGTCCCCAGTGAGAACCCACACCTAGGTAGATGGTTAGAAACGATCCTATAGTGGTTGCGTCTTTCCTTCAATCGACGTGCCTTGATACCAGCCATCTGTAGAGTGTGGATCGTATCAGGTACGCCCTCCTGAAGCTTGTCTTCAATAGCAGTGGCGCCGAGCAAGAGCATGTCCTTTTCGATGAGCTCCGCGGCGTTGTCCAAAGCGTCGCCGCGCCCGTTAATCGTCGCCGCAGCCTGGTCATAGATAGTCGCCCACTGACGGTACTCCCCGTCCGGGATATCGCGCGAGGCAACGCAAAGCGTGCGCAAGCCCTCGGTCGCGTAGTCCTTTCGGCGAGGTCAGTACCCGTTAGAAATTGGGGACTCAAGGCTCACCTCTAGATGAAGAAGCGTCTTCTCGGTGTAGGGTTGATCTTCACTGAGACGCTCCAATATCACGGTGTCCGCACCCTTGCAGAAAAGCTTGATTTTGCCATCTGGGCACCGAACGACGGTAGACATGCGTTTCCGGGTGGAGTTGAACTCGCAGACATTGAGGATCTCATACTCCAGGGACTGCCCATGAACGTTCACAAAAACTGACTTCGGCTTGCGAGTCTGTATGAGAAAAATCAGAGACCGATCATAGAAACAGATCAAAATCGACGTACGTGGAACTGGTGACCAAGTATCTCTGCACCAGCTACGAGTGCAGCCTCATCGGGACTACTAGCCTGATAGTGCATCTTGCCATCACGTACTTCTGGGATGACGGTGTGACAGACAGCGAGCAAGGTCAAAAACTCGTTGGCAACGTAGCGTTCGGCACCAGCACCAACATCCGAGAAGTCAACAAATGGGTTCTGTTCCCCGGCGACGAGAGCACGGAGGTCCGCAAACGATCGCCAAGCTTCCTTGTCATCGTCGCCTTCACCGCGGTGGCTTTCGTCGACGACATCCGCGTAGGCAACACCGCCAATAGAGCAGAACCGGAATTCCATCTCGTTCCGAGTAAGTGTCCCGGTCTTGTCGCTGAAGACGTATTCGATCTGGCCAAGCTCCTCAACAAGAGAGGACGTGCGACAGAGTGCGGGTGTGTCCGTTTTCACGTAGTACATGTCAAGGTCCGAGTTGATGAGCTGAGCCTGCTGGAACTTGACAACCTCCATGGTGACAATGAGGGAGATCGGGATCAGGTTGTTGTACAAGATAATGAACGTGAGGATGTCTGCGCATAAATCAGCAAGCAGGCCGGTATAAGGGAGAACCCTCAATCTAACCTTCTATGAAGGCCTTCGCTGCAGCGTGGAATCAGCAGCTAGCAATTTCACGAAATGCGGATTGCTCACCTCGGCCCGAAATAGATGCCTGCTCGAGCAAGTACCACTGAGTGCCGGAAAAGAACCACTGTGGCAATGTGAGAGTCGAGTGCATTAGCTGGGCAAAGACACATACTGCTCGAATGCTGCTCCCAATTGTTGAACCGATGGACAGAGCGAGCAAGAACATGAACAGGAAAACGATGTGAACGTTGACCTGACGCTCTACAGCCGTCCGCTTGATAGGTGCAGCACTTTGGTATCGCGGTAAGACACACACACCCCGTGTACAAGAGATAAGCGTACTTACGTTGCGTTCCGCATAAGCTTCGTTTCATGGCCAGTGAACACAACCAGACCATAAGCCCAAGGGGTATTCCTGATCTGCGCGCCTCGCAACAACAGCTGATCAGGACCTAAGGGGACCTGCTTCGGGTTTCCACCGCTTGATACCAGTTCCAGAGTACCTTCGTATGTGTACAGTGAGTTGTTCGGGTGCTCTGAACGCAACGTGCCATGGAGGGAAGTGACGAGATGAGGAGAAGTAAGATTCGCGGTCTGGGGCGAAGCCTGCTTGATCTTGAGGTTCGTCTCTCTGTGTGTAAATGAGTGGTGGATAGTTGGGTCGAGCGGGATGACACGCACCCGTCGAGGTTGGACGTCTCGATGTAGCAGAAGCTCTCCGGTTCGCTGGAACTGAGCAACATGACATCGGCAGGGATGAAGTCGTCGCTCTCCAAACGGATGACGTCTCCAACCATGATATTCTTCCATTTCTTGTCCGCGAATGTGCCGTCAGGTTGGAGGACCTTCGCCAGACGCGAGTTGAGTTCTGAATCGGATTGGTGTCGTTTCTACCACGGATTGTCAGCACCTGGCTATTTCACGCAGTCGCGCACAGCAATGTGCGCTGTTTGTGGCACATTGGGGCTCGCAGGACAAATCTAGGGAGTGATGAGAACGGCGTGGGGTGTCAAGGCGGCTAGTGCCCTCCGAGCACCGCTATACGGCTTCTAAGCCCTTCAAATGATCGTACAGTCTGGGGAGGGCCCATGCTCGCAGTGGTATCATGCCGGTCGGAGCGAGACAAGACCCCAACGCCTGCCCTTGGGCTATTCCCTGTTCTCCAGGTACGTGGATTAGAACGGAGAATAGGGGACTCACCAGATCCTCCTGCGTCTCTTTAAACGCGGACGCTAGTAATACAACAGCAAGGGGAACGATGGTGGTATAAGGGTTCGTGGGTGACACGTCGGGTATCTGCTGGATGAGGGCGGTGAACAAGAAGAACAAGTTCGCGTACTTCGAGAATTGCTCTGGACATCGAGGGTCAGTTGCACTCCAGTCGTTACCAGCGAGATGCCAGACATACCGAGGAGGAACTTGGGGACGAAGGTTGCAAGGTTGTACTTGCTTGTGGAGACGTAGTTGTCGCAGAACTCGGCGTTGGCATCCGGGTTGTTGAGCGCGATCACCCTGTTCCCCGTCAAGGTCTCCTCCTTCTTCTGCCACGGCCACTTCCACTTCAACTTCCACTTCTTCTTCGTAGACTTGGAGGGTCGACGTTCGTGTCCTGTGGATGGACCTGGAAAGGAGGACGATCCTGGGAAGGATTTGGAACTGGGGTCGTCGTCGAAGGACCATTGGTCTGGGTGGATGGTAGTGGGAAGACTGAGCTGGGAGTTTCCTATACCAGCATGCGGAGCGCCAGAGCGAGCGAAGGGCAAACCGCTCTCCTTGGACTGCATAGCGGAGGGCTGGCCAAAGGCAGAGTCGGGAACATCATCGTCGTCATCGAAGAAGGGGTCCAAGGCATTCGGAGGAGAAGAAGAGGGCGGATAGCCAGTGTTGGCAGGCTGGTACTGTTGTCTTGAGGCAGGATTGGCCTGAGAGACCAGCCGGACGAAGTCGTCGCTCATCGTATCCAGCGATGAGCTCGAAGAATGAGGCGGCGAAGTCGAGGTTGAGAGTAACGTCCGGGGCGCTGAGGTTCGACCAGTGCATGCCTGCGGTCAATCGGGTTAGGGTTTACGCTCATCCGCCTTTTAATATATTCACTAGTTACACCTCGGTTACGCATCCCTAATCGTCGTCGATTATACCAGAGCTATACCAGAGCTGTCCAACGTTCATGAAACAGACTATGGGAGATGATTCGACAAACTAAACCAGCTGCTAATATAATTCATGTGTAACTATTGTAATGCATGATAAATACGAGCGACGATAGCATACGGTGCAACCCTAGGAACTCGAGATCATGAAGTTGACATCATACCTCGTCTTCTCCGCGCCTTCTCGAGTGGCGGTAACGACTCCTCGTCGTCCGCACCTCCACCATTTGGCGGGGTAAGCATTGGCAAGCTTGTGTCACCGTCCTCGTCGAATGCCATAGCTATATCCACGTACGCATTCCTCAGTAAATGTAAATCGTCTCTGAGCGGGTTCAGGAAGAATGTGCTTACGCGAAGAGACTTTCAGCGAACCATTCGCCCCCTTTGCAGACCGGGAAGCCGCACCCAAGCTGGTGTTGAGGACGCTGTCCATGCGATAGGAGTCGGACGAAGGCGGCGACGTTGCGATCTTGTTCGCCATTGGAGAAAAGTTCTTGGGAAGCATCGACTTGCGCCGCTGTGGGTTCCACTTCCCAATGAGCCCTCTGTTCACGGAAAACAACGCATACAAGACGCACCTTGTTTACACCGGAAACATTCGCGAGGTCGAGGTTGACAACGAACCGCGTCTCCTCGACCTTCTTACATTGCTCAGCGCATTCAACGACCCATGCAATGCCCACGACATGGGGCTTCCGATCGCTCAGCATCCTATAGCGCAAAACTACTCAGTGCCATCTTCGTCGTTGAGAAGAAAGAAACGCACCTATAGCTCTTGAGTGTGCTCATCAACCCATTCTTGAACACAACGTGCGTGCACCGAGAGCCCACTCTCGTCGAGATCTACCGCCCCCATCAACAATCAGCTTCCCACATGACAACCAACGCTTCTTTACCTTTGCCCCCAAGTCTCTCAGCATATCGACGAACAGCGAGCCAGCGTCGTCCCCTTCGTCGGTCCGCACGTCCACAAATATCCTACAATCTTTGAGAACAGCCAGCGCTGCTGGGCTGTCCAACCCGGTCTTCGCTTTGCCCTTGCCTTTGCCGTCCGCGCTTCCACCCGAGGGATGCTCGACATCCCCGAGTCCACTGCCGCCAGCGACAGTGGACCGCAAAGATCGCTCCTTGTAAGAGTTCGGAGGGGTCGACAAAGCACCGGTCGCAAGACGAGTTGCATGCGCTCGGCGCGGAGGAGGCGTCGGAGCGTCGATCTTCTCTGCGTCCCCTTCGTCCAACTGATCTTGCGCGGCGACCGTAGCAGGGTAGGAGCTGCTGACTGCTCTCCCCTTCCCCTTGGCATCCTTGCCACGAGCGATGGAAGGAGACGTCGCACTGGGAAGAGCCGAAAGGCTTTGCGTCAGCAAAGTTCTCGCCATACTCGCGCGTCGGCTCGCATTCCGCCTGGCCTCCCTCTCCTTCGCCCGCTCCTCTTTCTCTTTCGCGCTAACCTCCGGGTCCACAAGACCAAGGTCCCCGATCGACAGCGAGCCGACGGACTTGTCCACCGCACCACCCGCGTCGGCGGATTCCTCGTCAGACCCATGACCAAGGTCGCGAAGGATGTCCTTGTCCGCCGTCCTCAGCCACTCGTCGATCTTGTCCTTGGTCGACATCTCCTGCACGCCCTCCATACCCTGTAGCCCGTCAACCACCACCATCTCGTCATCCGAAAGCCCCGTGTCCCCGCGAGTACCGTTCACCTCCGCGCCCGCCGTATCTTCATCTGCGTCCGCCATGGCGCCGCCGCCCTTGACGGGGCTGCCGACCACCATCGGCAACGAACTGACCTTGCTCGCGCGTTGGGTGACCCTGTTCCCACCACCACGTCCTCGCAGCGCAGCAAGGGCGAAGCCACCCCGTGTAGATGCACCGGAGCCAGACGCGAGATTCAGCTTCCCAACGCCAAAGGGCGGCTTCGCCAGCGATCCCGACCCTCCGCGTCCAGACCCAGAAGAAAGAAAGGCCCTCCTCGTGGTTCCACGCGTTGCAGCTCCGGTGGCCGGAGCTGGCAGACCAGCACGCGAAAGCCCAGACGAACTTGAAACCGCCGAAGGTGCCATCGATGTCGATCCGGAACTCACCTGGCCAGGAGCGTTCGCAGCAAGTCCAGCACGAATCTTGCCTAAGCTCGGCGCGAGGGCGAGCGTAACCTGCCGGTCCTTTGGCGTCTTCCCGTTGACCGCTGTGGCAGCGGTAGTGGTGGTGGCGGTCGAGGACCGTGGTGTGCTGGGCACCGACGCGGTGGCAGCTGCAAGCGCAGCCGACCTCAGCCGGGTTGTCCGTGTACCCGCAACAGGAAGTGGCGGAGGAAGCATGAGAGTAGTCTGCCTGAGCTTCTTCTGGCCAGTCGCAGTCGATACTTGTCCGTTAACTGTCGTCTTCGGTACCGATCCAGCCTTTCCTTTGCCCTTGGCAGTCGCGGTGGGGACGACAGGTCGTGGCCGCGCTTGCGCTTTGCCTTTCGGATTCGTCCTCTTCCCTCCCGTCGCATCGTCGCTTGTCCCTGGTTCGCTCGAGAACGAACCATTTCCGTCAGACGAGACCGAGCGATGAAAGCCAAGGCTGGTATTCGGTCGTGAGGGAACAGGTGCATTGAGTCTCTCGAGTGCCTGGCTGAGGGTTGAGAGACTGCAGTTGAGCGGTGCGGACCCTGCAGCAGGTGGCCGTCTCGGAAAAGAAGGACCAGGTTGTGGTGCGGCGTCGTCTGGAACGTCAGACTCAGATTGCTGCCCACTGCCCTTCAGAGACGCCTGTTCTGCAGCCGATGAATCCTCCAACTCTGAGAGCTCGGAGAGTTCAGAATCCTCTAACGGCGGCTGGATCTGTGTGTCGGACGCCGGCGGAAGCATAGCGGTATCACCATCCGCATCCACAGCAGGATGGTCGGACTCTGCGAAAACCGCACGCTTAACCGCGCCCGAGCCGTCCACTTCATCCGCCTGGATATGATCGGCTGCAGGCGGAGGCCTAAGATGCACGATAAGAGCAGGCGACGCTAAGTCTTGTGGAGTAGCATCGTCAGCGACGCTAACTATCAAGGATTAGAACCGGAGAATTCAACAATCTGACCTTGCTGCGTGCCATGTCTCGGCGTTGGAACGTCGTCCTCATCTCGGCTTAACACCTTCTCCGCGTACGCCGTCACGGTCTTCCCAACGTCCACGGCTGCAACCCGGCCCAAATCTTGAGGGGGAGTGACCTCGACTAGAGCTTCAGCAGAGACCGGCGTCTTTGCGCGAGTGAAGATACCAGGGCCGATGCTCTTCGCCCGTTCCTTGCCTTTGACCTTCGGATCCATGCCGGTGACTGGCGTCTTCGCTCTCACCCCTACAGGGGTCTTCGCTCGCTCACCGAACGGTATTCTGCTCCCATTAAGCTTCCCATTTGCACCGCTGGCTTGCGTCGTCGGCTCGGCAGTAAAGACGTTGGAAGTCGAGGTCCTGATGGACTTGAAGTCAAACGGCCCTGCTGGTTCGTTTTTCTCGCCGCTTTCTGCCACCTGGGACGACGTGCCAGTATGAGCACTGGAGGTGGAATTGGAAGTGGAAGTAGAAGGAGGGCGAGAGGTCGATCGAATTGGGAGAGTCGGCTTTACCGGAGAAGTCTTGGCGGCTGAGCTCGATGTCGGGCGGGCATAGGACAGGGATTGCGAGCGGCGTCGGCCGTTCGCCGGTGTCACCGGTGGCTCGTCTCTTAGGCGTGCTGTAGTGTCAAGATAGAGAGCCGACGACTGTGAGGATGGTTGGGCAGGGCGAGAACCATGAGGCATTTGGAGAGGCTGAGGAAGCTGAGATGAGGGTGCGCGAGGGGTCTTGGGTTGGGGTAATTTAGAGCGTGGTAAGGTAGGTTGAGAGGACGATGATGGCGGTCGGGATTGAGAGGGTTGGGTATATGTGGACTGGGTATTTGATAGTCGTGAAATCGGTCGTGGACTTGACACTGTCGGGGGAAGCGGGCAAATTGGTTAGCACAGACGGACGAGAGAGATTATATGGACAAGAGATAGGATAATAGTTGGAAGACTAGCAGGAGGGAATCAAAATGGTCAGGTAGCAAGACGTATACAGTACAGGTTGGAAGGACCAGGAACCACTCAATTGCGGTGTTCAGAGACGCATGAATAGATGAAAACGGAAAGGTAAGGAAGGAAGGGAAAACGGAGGACGCACATATGTCAGTGAAAGCATCATTTACGTCCTCCTCGGCCTGTTCGATCTGTTCGAGCTGCTCAGCCTGTTTTTCCGGAGGTACACTCTTCTCCCTGTGAGCCCTGGTAGACCTGGTGTTCCTGATCTGTGGTGGACCAAGGGTTATAGGTTTCTTATTCCTGGGGTTCTTGACCTTCTTGTTGGAGATGTCGGGGGCCAGCTTGAGCTTGGGCTTCATGCGTGCTTTGACGCCGGAGGGACGGGGAAGCATGGATTCGGGCTGGGTTTGTTCAGTTGATGAAGGAACGAGAGGGGGAAGGTGGGGAGGAGGACGAGTTGGAGTGGCGGATGGGCTTGGGACGTCAGGGGGAGGAGGGAGGGTAGATGGGCCTGGAAGTGGATCGATGGAGAAGAGTAGAGTGGGGATAGGTTTGTGGACGGGAGTAGGGTCGAGGTCAGGAATGAGATGTGTGAGGAGGGAATCGTCTTGAGGCAAAGGAGTGAGAGGAGACATGGGGGTGGTAGGAGGAGGAGGGAGTGGAGTGGAAGCATCTGGGGGGAGATTGGGGTCGGAGATGAGTGGAGTGGGCTGGAGAAAGAAGGGAGAGGGAGATTTGGGAGGGGGGTGAGGGAAAGAGGAAGGACGATGGGGGAGGTGAGGATGAAGATGCTTTCCTGGTGACTGTGGAGGGAGGGAGGCGATGCGGAACTTTGTGGGAGATCTTCGGGGGGAGGAGGGGACATTGTTAAGATCGAGAAGAGGAACTGGAGAGTGGGAAGGGGGAGAGAGAGGTCGAGGGGGGACGGATTTTGCACGGCGATCAGGGGAGGCGGGGAGGGAGGGAACGGGAAGAGAAGGTTTGGGGAAGAGGGCTTGGTGGCGAAGACGCTTGGAGTCACGTTCTACGAGAAGAGCAGCATCCTTGGCTGGAGAGGACGGTCTCTTGAGGAGATTGTCGGGGGAAGCTGGGTCTAGTTCGGGGAGGAGAGGCGGGGGCGAGGGGTGGTGGGGATCAGCGGGTGGGGTCAGCTTGAGGGCGTTGCGGGCCTGCTTGAGGGGAGAGGCGGCGAGGTCGACGCGGGTGGTAAAGAAAGAGTGAAGGGTTGTCTGTGAGCGAGTGCGGTTCGTGGCCGCGGTGGGTGGGGAGTGAGCCATGGCGATCGACGACCAAGAGCGACTGGGCCAAACGCCGACGACCAAGAGCGACTGGGCCAAACGCCGACCGACGCCCGAAACGCGCCTTGGGACGCGTGTGGTTGTTGTTTGCGCATCCTGTCACGTGGCCGGCGCGTCGGGTCACAGCCACATGCCCCGTCGTCGCCGTCTCCCGCGGATGAGATCCCGCCGGCCAACGACGAGTAAGTATACCGATGCGAGTGCCCGGCATGAGTGCAGCGCGACGAACGATTTCCGTCCCTGCACTCGCACTCGCACTCAGTCGGCCGCTGTCTTCCCACTGTCATGATCATCCCCACCATGGCGTACATCCCGATCTATTCGTACATGCATACAACATGATTTGACATGATACACAAAACAAAATCCAAGAAATGATACAGGCAAGAGATGATACAAGACGATCGAGCAGCAGTACAGACAGCAGTGAACACTTAGCAAAGTGCAACCAAGCAAGTTCCGCCTTCCGAGGTCAGTCCGAGATATGCTGATAACAGCAGTCCACTCAATCCCCTGTTCACCGAATGAAGGAGCAGTCCCGCCTCTCCACCACTGGGGACTGGAGCATCATACCCGTGCCTCCGCCAACAGCGATGGGCGAAGACGGGAGAAGCTGAAATCCAACCTATAACACATCGCACGCCCAGTACAAGGGAACGCGCAAAGGTTGGACGCATGTTCAGCGGTCGCAACAGAAAACCGAACGCGGAAGAACTCACCCCAATATACCGCATAAACTTGTTGAGGTCGTCCTCCCTTGTCCCGTCTAAACCGGCGTTCACCCAGCTTGAGGCGTCGCTGCATGTCGTTGCCATGCTCGCCGGCCTCTGCGTCCTTCCGCCTCGTCCAACACCGCCTCTCCCGCCTCTCGCGTTCCCGCCCTGCTTCCCACCTCGTACCATCCCAGCGCTCGACCCGGTGTTCTCGTCCTGATCCTCGCGTTCGTCGTCGTCGCGAACGAGGCCGTACTCTCTAACGAGGGCCCTCGCCTTGTCGGCGGTCAGGGAGACGAGTGTCGCAAGGTTGCTCGGGAAATCCGGCGACGGCGTCGGCGGTACGATGTCCCAACGACCAAAGCCGGCCAAGTCAGCACCGAGCGCGCACGCCGGCGAGCCCTGGAATGCGGTCACCGCAACACTCGTGGAGGGCGAGAGGGCCGTGTTCAGGGACAGCCCGCTCGTCGCGGCGCCCGGACGCGCGGTGCGAGAGGTCGTGGCGGACGCGACCGTGGACCCCGCCGTCGACGGGGTAGTGAGGAGGCCCGTGGTGTCGTCCTTGTTCTTGCCCTTGCCCTCGTTCTTGCCCTTCGTCTCCTTTTTGTCCTTCTTCCCCTTGTTGGTCCCTCCCGATGAGTCGGGGGTCCCGTCCAGGTCGGCGTTGACGTCCTGTTCGACCGAAGGCTGGAGCGGACGGAGGAGGGGCTTCAGCGGCTCGTCGAGGCCGGACGAACGGATGAGTGCGTTGTGCCGCCGCGCCTCGCTACATATCCGCGATTGGAGCACGAATGACATGATCGCCGAATCATGCAGAACGAAACGCGAAGGTGTCCGCCACAGCCAGGGAGAAAGCGCGCGCCGTACCCGGGACCCGAAGACCATAGACGACACGCCGTTCGGAGACGTCGACGCCGAGTTGTATTCCAAGGAGCGGTGTCGGGGATAAGCACGAAGTGTATGGACCAGCAATGGGTCCGACGTTGAACGGAGCGTAAGTCCGGCCGGAGATGAAGTTGATGAATGTATTATACACAGTCGTCATGCACGTAGTGGCCGTGCGAGAGTGCGTCAACACATCCAGCAGGTCATGACAATGGAATATGCAAGGAAGGAATGGTCAGCGTGTTGGGAACATGCATGTAAGAGAGCAGGTGTGCGCACGAGTTATGGAGGTCCCTCCTGGCTTCCATAATCTGAAGCCGGTACTGGAGAAGTTCCTCTCGCAGGGCGGCAGGGATTTGGACAGTAAGCTGCCCGCGTCGAATGAGAACAAACAGTTCATGGTGCGAAAAACAGTAGATACTTGCCTGACGGCGCACGCGATCCTCTATCTCTTTCGCCACGCAGCTCGTCACAATCTCGTTGACACGTGGTCGGAGGTTCTCGCGGAAGTGCGCTTTCGTAGTCTCAACATGCTTTTCCCGGACGTTCTGCATACGCGCTTCTTGATACTTCGTCTTCTCATCCAGCTCGCGTTGGACGCACTCGATCTGCACGGCGTGAGGCCCAGAGCACACTTGCAAGGATAAGTATAAGCATACCTGAGAGAGAGCGTCAACCGCCGGCCCCAAGGAGGCCACGCGGAGGGTCTGCTCGCCGAGGACGTCGAACGTCATTCCTAGGGAAGTCAGCGTATTCTGCATGGTGCCCAGCAGGTCGGACACCGCGACCGCAGTGGGATCGCGAACGGAGGGAACCGCGGTCGCCGATGTCGGCGCGCCAGTCGCCCCCATGCTTGTGCGACCAGCATTAATATTCGAGTTCAGGTTGCTGAGGCCGGCCGATCCGATTCGGGGGCCTGAAAGCGTAACTTTCTGCTGCTTTGGGCTCTCTGGGGGAGACGGCGGGTGCGGACCCGCCGTGATGGGCTTGGATGGTTCAACGGAGTCTTTGACAGGCTGATCGCAAGGAAGTGCGGAGGAGCGGAGTGTATCACTGTATGGTCAGAACCGACTGCGCCGCGGATGATCGCGATCTCAACGCACCTGTTTGCCTCCGTCCGTTGAGCTGATTAGGCCGCCGCGGCCATCGTTGGGCTCTACCTTGCCAGGTTTCGTTGATCGTGCCGTGTGTTTGGCCATTTGAGTCGAAACAGAGTTGACGAGGGACTCGAGACGGGATGAGAGCATGAAGGATCACTTCATACACGATCGCGGAGAGAATTAGGTTTATAGCGAGAGACTGTGGCAGTCTCCCCAGCGAGAACGTAATGAGGGCGCTGCGGTGCCCAGCAGCATCCTAGGCTATCGATAGCGCAGATAGGCCAGGCCCAATGGGATCGTGTCAACGGTAGTCGGCAGCCTGGGTCGCAGACCACGAGTGGCGCACGAGGATGTGCTACGGTAGAAATGCCGTGAGTCCGGCCGGGTCTGAACAACGTGTGTTACGCAATGACAGCCTGTTTGGGCGACGAGGGTGGCCGAAGCGAACCTAGAGGAGAAAGATATGTTGGATGGGGGTTCCCCGGGCCATCGGGTGTAGGTAAGCTGTAAGATCGACGACCCAACAATGGGTATCGTCGACGACCACAGGGTCAACGTACGCCATACATTCTCAAAGACCTGACGACGTGGGTCACCGGGGGACGAAGACGTGAGAACGAGAACACACCTCGGTCGTGGGAGGATGAACTCAGTTTATGATGATGGAAGTGCCAGTGTTGGGCGCAAGGCTTCGACGTCTGCAGCCCGTCCCTACTCGGCCAGAGCCTGTGCCTGTGCCGGTGACACGGTCCTTCGCGGAGCTGCCTGACAGCGAACATGGCGCGGGGATGGCTACAATGGCGCCCCAGGTGTGGACGCTGGTCCGGGGAGGTAGATCTCCAAGAGTGGCGGGCGGGCGTCCAACGCGCGCTCATCGAGTCAACTTGCGTCGCGGCGTATAGTATAGTATATACATAGTACGTGGAATTGAACACACACTACATGTACATCGGTGCTGTGCGCACTCCTGGCGATGAACTTGTACTGGACTTCCGAGGAAGCGTTCTCCACTCCGGTACCGCAGCCTAAGCAAATCGCAGATCGCAGATCACGCCGCACAGAGTCCGAGAGTCCGCGGCACAGGTCCACAACTTGAACGGTACAGGTAACTCTTATAGGAATATCACCGCACAACATAGCCACCAGCAGACTCTGTATTCGATCCGAGGGTCCACGTCAATAATCCTGTGAGTCCCGTTCGGCAAATTGTTTCCTAGAGCGCGACCACAGGAAACGCCCCAAGGACCTACGATGGCTGGAATGGCTGGAACTCGGTATCCCCTTTCCAAGTGTTCATCAAGAAAGTACGCTCATTGGAATGGTCATGAAATTCCGCCACCGGCCGAGTAAGAGGACTCAACGAAGAAAGTCAAACCAGTTCAATCCCAGAACATATTCTGGCATTCGTTCTTCCTCCACACATTATGTGTTGGTAACGTACCCCTCCCGAGTGACAACACGACCTGTAGATTACATGCACGTGTACTCCTCCCAACGTCATGTAAACGACAACTAAGCGGCAAGCAAATGCGTGGACAGCGAGCGGTTCGTCTCGCATTCCACCGACGGTTCGCACAGTGGAGGGAAGGAAGCGCGACAGTGGTACGCTGCCGCTAGATGGGTATTCAAGCTTGGAGGAACGCATGAACAGCCCATGGCGACCGATATACGTCCAACTTTCGATGCACAAGGATGACATCTCGCGGCACGGATAGAAGGACCACCCGTTAGAATGCTTTGCGGGTATACACGTGTCATGTGTGATGGTTCTGGTCAAAGACCTGGACGTCAACGTGTAAGGCCGCACCCCCAGATATCTGACTCGGAATGCAAGTGCGGCGAGATATCCCGGAGCGGCTCGGAGGCTGACCAAGGCTGCGGCGTCTCGGATGGTACTGTAGACTGAGGCTATCCTCGTGTTGTTCCTTGTATGAAGGGTGAAAATTCGAGCGGTGAGAGTGACGCGTGTGGTGCACGGATTATATGTACGCGTGGACGCCACTACTATCTGCAAGGCAGAGGGAATCGAGCAAATGTAAAGGGGTCATGATTGGAAGCCCTCCGGATGGCAAGGTCCAATTGTAACCGCCTCTGTTGACCCTGGGCGACTGGCCTCGACGCATACGGCGAACAATATGATACGCCAACAGGCCACTCCACAGCTTGTGGGAGCGTGTGGAGGGGACAATTGTAAACCATTTAGAACTTGAGGCACTTTGGCTGTGTTAGAGGAGGCACCCGTTGGGCGAGTTGGGGCAGCGCGGGTGATCATCGGTGGCACCTGAAGAAGCATTGGGAAGAAAGATGGTACGCATACGAATGACTCACGTTGCGGTGTTGTTGTACGTTCAGATGTAGGGGACCATTGTCCCTTTACGAACAAGTGCTGCTCAGTTTGAAAGTCGATTTGATGATTGCTCGACGGAGCACACGCCAGTTCGACGGGGGGAAAGCTGTGGAAAGACGATAGGACAGAGAAGATTGGATTACACGAGGACCGAGACGGGGAAAAGAGAAGAGCGGGTGGAGAGAAGCGAGTTGGGGGCAAGACGAGGAGGGATGCGGTGAGAAGCGGTGGACAGCAGGCCCCGATGGAAGCGGGCGTCTTGACTGTTGAGGCGGTCTGAGGCGAGGCTGAGCGGATCGCCCGTCGGTTGTCCGTTATGGAAGGGTGAAGGCGACGTCCTGCGTTGCGACAGGTGGTGTTGAACGGCGTTGGTAGGGACTGGAGGATGAGGCCGTTTGCCGTACGCGCAGCGACGCTGGGGAGCGCAGTGCAGTGCCACCGCCTCGTTGTATCTGCGATCTCATCTTGAGCAACACGGTGTTTAGTGTGCACAGCTCCGAGTCTCGCCTCCAAGACGCATATATAATCAACGTCTTCCCGGTCCTGAACCCCATCGCCAACCCCTCGCAGTCTTCCGCCGCCAGCCCTACATCCCAACCACCCCCAGACCACTCGGCCACTATGCCAGCCCCAGACATCCTCACCTTCCGTCTAAACAAGGGCAACAACAACTTTTGCTACGTGGTCCCTCCTCAATCCTTCGAGGTAATCATCACTCTACCCTCTCTCCTCTATCCACATCTAACCCCTTCCCTAGGATGGCGTTCGTGCTGCCAAAGATAATTTCGAAGAACTTCGTCATGTTGACCCCACCCGCATCACCATCTGCGTCAACGCTTTGGTCGCCAACCAAAGACAACACATCCGCGTCAGCCCCGCATCCTGGCCTATCGTCGTCGCAAAACTTCGTCCCTACGAAGTCCTAGACATCATCGTCCACCCTCCCCCCATCCCTGACATCGTCATCCACTCCGAAGATGGTATCGAAAAGCTCCCCAGATACGAGGATATTCGCGACAAAACTGGTTCCGACGACTTTCTCGCCCCCTCTCGCCATTCATCTCCCCAGATCAAGTCCATACCCCTCGAGACCATCCAACGATACTCCCGGCGATCACCCTCCCCTTCACCACGGTCATCCCATTCCAAGAACTCTAGCTCTTCCTCGTTGACGGACATCGCAAAGGCCATCTTCGGTCGAGGTTCCTCTCAGTGATCCCTTGTTCGCACACCTTCCCCATCGCAGGCCTGTCGCTTCCAAGTGGGATGCACCGGGACATCTATCTTACGCCCACATCTCTGATTTCATCCCTACGTTGTCAATTGTATCTTTACAGTCTGTGGTCGGACCAGATATTCCATGTTGTAACCCCGCTTGTCAGTTTCGATGAACATACATACACTGTAAAATACATGTTTCCTACTGCAATATTCTTCATTCATACGTTTTATGACTATATAATACATCACCTCTAGATCTATATAGATCCAACAGAGATGCTACGAGCTGATACTATACTGTCGGGTTTGAGAATTGGCCCACGTACGGGTATCACGGTCCGGGGGTGAGTCACAATTGGGACCCACAAAATGCGACGGGCACTTTCTTTATGTCCGACTGTGCTTAGAACGCCATGATCCTAGGTTTCGGGTTCCTGCTGATTACTATCCACCCAACCGGCGACCGCCCGTACCCAACGTGCTGTGCTCCAAGCAATTGAGCAAGCAACCGGCCACAAGTTTCTTGCCCCGGCCGCCGCGGATTAATATTGGTCGGCGGGGAGATCCTGACACGCTGACGATTAATATTCACCGGTCACCGGCGCCCGACTCCGGAGGAAGGTTTCCAGTCCCTTTCCATCATACCGTGACACACACAAACTTTCACAACGTGCAACTGAACTCCAGTCCGACAGCCCATCACGCAAAACCTTGTCCCAGACCCCCGGCGAAGGGCAACGTTGATGTACAGCCGACATTCTTCGAAGCCGGGGCTCGAATTCGAAGTTCATGAACCACGTCCGGGGGCTAGGGTCCCTTCCACTTCTCTCGGCATCCGCAAGGCTTGTGCTCCACTCGTGGAAACGGCAAGGCATTCCAAAGAGGCGATCATACACAGCGTCCACATACGCACTGAAAGAGACTGGAAGCTTACGCTGTGCATGGAACAGTTCGAGAACTTACCCGGTCATACACTGCACCAGGACGCCGAAACCACATTGACTGAAGGCTGGATTTGGGGCGTGCTGGCGACCGATGTCACC
This sequence comes from Polyporus tsugae, assembly GCA_024305745.1. Classification (NCBI taxonomy): domain Eukaryota; kingdom Fungi; phylum Basidiomycota; class Agaricomycetes; order Polyporales; family Polyporaceae; genus Polyporus; species Polyporus tsugae. The sequence continues at coordinate 86,500 of JAHRBS010000005.1, forward strand.
ACGTCGGGGTGCTTGTATCTGACGGGACTGCCAACGAACCGCTATAGGGCCGAACTTGAAGAATCATGGTGTCGGACTTGGCTGAGTGGAATCCTTCCTTGACGGACGTCGCTGTTTGCGTTCTCCAACATGCTGCACAACGCGATCGCATTGTAGCAGCAGGGGGGGTTCCAAGAAGACGTAGACCCTCCACCGGCACTTTCGCTATTTGCGAAGTGGCTGCAGGAGGGACGCCGATGCCGATGCCAGGAGGATAAATCAACGGAGGCATGAGAACACCAGGCGGCCACGTTTTCATGTCCGCGATAGCTAGTGCTTCACGGGAAGGGATCCGGAGAGAATGATACGGACATCATGGGTTGTGCTTGGCCGGAGCAGGAGGCTCCCGATCGGTACGTTGCTTCAACGTTGCCCCGGAGGGTGCGCGGGGCCTATAGAACTTGGTAGGTCAGGTTGAAAGTTGCCATTGGCAAGGAGAAGCCAAGGCAGCGCCGGATGTGAATTGACGTGACGGATGAACCTAGCAGGCCACAGGAGGCTCCGTTCAACCAAGATGCTTAGCGACGCAATCAGAATCAATATCCCAAATGGCGAGCTGATCGCACATGCGAGATGGCACCGAGGGACGAGCTTGCGAAGACTACCCACATCCATCCGCGCTTGCGTATACGATGCCATCCACATCCACCCGACCACGTAGCCACAGCGTCCCGAAATTAACCGTGTAACAGATTGACTAGGCTGGATTAATGCATACGCATGTAACGCATCGCGTCTTTGAGCTGCAAGTTGTACTATTTCGCCTGGAGCAACGTCAGTACCCTATTGTCGAACCACGCTCAGCGCTCACCTATACACTATGTCCTTTCCTCACCCCTGCTCGTAGAGCCCTATCCAAGAGAGTGACGGCTTCTTCTTAACCTCCTCGCCTGTCACTCAGTTCTTCATATTAGGTCCGTTGGTGTCTCGTCAATGCCTTGCTCCTAAACGTTGCGTTGTATTGTAATAAGTTGTTGATATCCCGGACCCAGTCATCCTCCTTGCCGGGGCCTACGCCTTCCTCGCCCTCTCGCATCTCGCTAGGCTCGGTGATCGAGGACCGATTGATGCAAGGTATTGGGTACAACGAAGCGCGCACGGAGACCGACTCGCCAGGGTTCAGAACATGGGATACCTGGCCGTCCATCGAGAGGCCGGCGGATGCTCGCGAACGCTCACCGATCTAGTCCCCATTAAACGGGATGAAGATTCGTACACCGGGATGCGATTAGTCGACATCAAAGTAGGGCACGAGAACGGAAGCTCACCCTTAATGTGATAGATGACGATGACGGGAACACGAGGGGACGGAAAGACAAGCTTCGGGGACAAATGGGGGTCAGGACGATGGCGCTCAAGGAGGGATGGACGATTGGTCCTCCTGCGGAAAGCGAGTATGCTGTTGAACCCGTTGGGGTGGACACGATCAGGCCGTCGGACTAGAATGTGGGTGGAGGTGAGATGAGCCTCGTAAGGGAGTATGCCGAAGGTGCGTACCACTGCCTCTGTGAGATGCTGTCCGTCGACAAACACGTCAATGGTGTTCAGGTGGGGGCTGGATCCTCGATGCAATGCAATCTCATTCATGACCTGCCAATCTGAAGCGGGGACGACCGCATTATACACGTGCATGGTTGTCGTTCATAACGGTTATGCGTACCTTCCGCCTGCGTATCGATTCGGTCACCGCCCGAGTCCTGGAACGTGCATGACAGGCGCATTCGATGAAGGACTGTGATACGCCCAGCGAACGCGCTGTCGATCGCTTTTGTGTAGTCATCGATGTCTGCATGGTCTGTGAGTCGCGATCACAACCCACATTGAGTGAGAACGGCGTACGCACGGAATGGAAGCAAGAAGCCCAATGTGCCCATCGAGAAGCTCAACACTGGTGGGACAGCTCCAACCTTGAATAATGACGACGCGTGAAGTATCGTCCCGTCTCCGCCAATGGTGATAACGAGATCTATAGGCTCCGCATCGGGACCTGGGTCGCAGCGTATGAAGTGAGTACTGGAAGGCTATCCTTTCCGGGCCGACCTACTTACCTGGATGCCACACTTTCACGCCGTTCGGAATGTCTGACCTCTCTTCATGGAAGATCTGTACTCCAGGGTAGTTCTTGCGCATGTACCTGCACAGGTATTCAGATCTGCAGCATGCATATAATGACGGCCTTTGAAACTCACGCCAGGAGGGTGTCAATGGCGTCGATGACTGGTTTTGTCCGGAGCTTGTTGACGACGAGGACAGAGCTCGGGGAGATGCCATTGGCGACGCGTCTACCTTGTGCGACATTCAGCCAAGTGTGCTTTGCAGAAGGGACGATTGAGAACGAGCGAAAGGAGAAGAGGGAACGTATCGATTCGATGCATGCGTTACCGACACGGGCTCGGGCAGGTGGAGTTGCGCGGAATAGAAAGCAAATAGTTAAAGGGACGTACGTTGCGTATCGTCGGAGTCCCCGAGTGTTATCCTTCGTCTGTGGGAAGAATGCTGCTTGAGGTAAGGAGGTAGGTCGCTGGGGTAAAAGGGAGTGGAGATGGCGACGAGCAAGGAGACGGAAGGACGAGGTTCTGGTTGGGGCAAGCGCAGGGAAGAGAGTTGGCAGCGCCCGCCACATGGTGAAATAGCGTTTAAATAGATCCTAGGATGTGTTCCGGTTAAAACTGGGGCCCTGCAGGCTGTAAACAAGAACGTCGCAGAAACGGGAGTTCGGTCGAGCCTGGAGGGGATGGTGAAAAGAGCGTTTGCAACCCCTGGAACTTGCAGTGCCAGAGTAAATCCCGTCAAGACGTGTTTGGCTTAGCTGTAGGAGATCGGAAGTGTATGCTGAAGGGTCGGCATAGGTCGATGTCGTGGAGGGTGGGTACTGTTACTGTAGGGCTCGCGGAAGACGGCTGAGCCAAGCTTGACCGAGGCACGCTCCGAGTCGCTGGCTCGGGCTTTCGGACCTCCACAGGCGCCCACACCGCTGGACCGACAATGGCGGCCTTGCCTACGTATCAAGCAAAACCGGGGGTGCATTCGTTCCGTTTTATACATAGATACATAGTCAGGGCTTCGTCGTAATCATCATACTCACAGAAAACACGGATGCAGCGTATCGGAGCGCAATAACGGAAGACGAGGTAGCGTAGACGTACAGCGTAGTGGGTAAGTGTTCGGGAGGAAAGCCAGGAAAGCGAGTAGCTATAGAAAGGTGGGGCAAGGGGCGAATTAACCATGCAAGTCAGAGGGAAGTTGATAAAGAGAGAAGCGATATGATCAACATAGAACGAACATAAAGAGAAGGAAATGACGAAAAGAAAAAGAGTCTAATCAAGTAGCTGGCGGAGTCGATGTCGATGAAGGCTCAACCGCATGCGCCTGCGCTGCATGCTTCAGCTGCTCTTGCCGCTGGAACAGCAACTCCGCCCACAGGGGATTTGGCGGTATCCGCCCAATGAGCGCCTTCAGAATGTTGACCCTTTCGTACCCGGACGTCAGTACGACATTTGGGATTAGAAAGCGGATGCTGGACTTACCAATCGTCCTTCTCCTGCTCCGAGTCTGCGATGAACGTAATGTGGTCGCTACCAAACTTGAGCAAGAACCCATGTTGACCGGCACTGAACCCTTCATCGTCATCGTAGCTATGCGTCGTCCCACCCGACGCAGGGCTCTGGATAGTCTCCTTGTTGCCACTGTCGACCGCAGTCGCCTTCCGCAGATCTACGCTCGCGATCGCACGTCTCGTCACGTCGTTATATGCGATCAGGCTCGACCCGATGATCCTCAGATGTCGACGACGTAGGACCTGCGCAACAACAAACATTTAGCATCCTCGAATGGCTCGTCAAAACGGACAACATACGTTGCAATCCCCGCCCAACTGCGTCAAGGTGCCCTGCATGTAGCACGACTTGTGCCACCTCGTGTGGCTCAGACCACGATGGCATTCCTCCAAGCTCTGTGGCAACTGCTCGGGCGGGATGCCAGGCAACGGTGGCAACCTGAAGATATGCAAGACCATCTCGCCGACCTGCATCGCCTGCCCCGTGGTCCCGGCTTGCGTCTTCTGGCCGATGAGCGGGAACGTCGTCTCCATCAGTCGGGTATCGCAATGGGAAGCAATATCCTTGAAGGAGATGAACGCGCGCGCCAGCGTGCCATCGGGCTTGAGGTAACGCGCGAGGTTCTCCGGAGGTCTGAATGCAGGGGCAGCGACCTGCGGAGGAGGGGGAGGAGGCGGGACAGGCGACGCCGCGCGCTGAAGAGTCTTGCCCTTCTTCGGGGATCCGAACAGGAAGCTTCGCACGCCGCCACTCTTGGTGTGGTTGTTGCTGCTACCTTTGGAAGCAGGGACCGGTAGGGGTTGCGGCGGTGGCCGTTGCGGGCGGACGGGCGGTTGACACGCCTTGAACTGTGCGACGATATGAGGGTCTCGTTTGACCTTCATCGTCAGCGTAAACTCGAGCTTGCTGTGCTCGATTCTGTTGACCATATACATTCATGAATGAGGCGACGCGCAATGAAATAGAAAAGAACGCACAACTCGAACTCCTGGTCAATGGGGCAATCGCGGCCGAGCAGGGAGTCTGGTGTAGTCACAAAGTGGATCCCGTTGTTCAGGGTACAAGAGATCGTGGTAGGTTCCGCGGGGACCGGGACATCGAGACCTCTAAGACCAACAACTGAAACAGACCAACTCAGTCGCTACCAACGGATAGACACTTTCATAACACATACCCTTGACGAAGACCTTGCCATGGGCCTTGCCGTTCTTCTGCTGTTCGCGGAGCTCCCTCAGCTGTTTGGCATGCTCGTTCTACGGTGTTCCGTCAAGCTGACTGACATGACGTTCAGCTGGGCTGAAAACTCACCATATCGGAAGGTCTCCTAATCGTGCGCCACGCTTTCCTACTGTCGACCTCGCCATTGGTGCGCGGGGCATCTGCGGAGGCGTATATCGTCTCTGTATGCTCCCTTACCTGATACTTCTACAGGTTCGCATAGACAAGCAAGTTAAATCACCTCGAAATACAGGGTCAAATCAGGAACACTCACAGGACGCTTCATACCCTCCCGCTTCTTCAACTCACGGTTGATCGTGGCCGCGAGGGGAGCATCATCGTCCCTCGACGGCGTAACATCCAGCATCCCGTCATCCGCCGAACTCTTCGCCTGTCGATGCGCCGAAGTTTGCACAGGCGTCGAGCGACCCGCAGACGCCAGGGCAGACGCCGGACGGGGCGAGACAACGACCTCGGGCGCAGGCGAGCCCATCTCGCTGTCGTCCTCATATTCGGCCCGCCTGAGCTCGCGCTTCTTCGCAAGGATCAGCTTTTCACGCGCACGACGCGCGTCCTTGGCGGGGGGTGGCGGAGGGGGCGGGGAGGGGCTGGCAGAGGGTGCCGAGGGGAGGGAAGACGGAACAGCAGACTGGGGGCGAGAATGCGGAGAGGGTTGGAAGCCTAGGTCGAGCCCCATGTCCATGCCCATCCCGCCGCCGTCGCGGACGATGTCTGGCAACGAGAACGTCGCAGCGTCGACACCCTCAGTTACGGCCTCGGCTCTCAAGCTGCCGAAGGACCGTCCGTGCGGCTCTCCAGCCTCGCTTTCCGACGCCGACATGACGGACGTCTCCGTGCCCGCCGTCACGGACGTATTGGCACTCGCGCCGACACTCGCGCCGTGCCCTATGTCCTCCATCAACCTGTCCAGGGCGCTGACGTCTCCGAGGTGGACGCTACCGTGGAGGCTCTCACTCCTGCTGTGGCGCTTGGCGCGGGCCGCGATCCCGACGCCGAGGCCTGCGCTGACACTCATGCCCTCCTCGCCCAGGCCGAAGCCATGCTCGAAATCGAGCTCGAGGCCCGCAAAGGCGCGCTTCGCGTCCATCTTGGGGTCTTGCACGCTTGACGCACCCTCGACAGTGTCTACAGTGTGTGCCCGTTGCATGACAGAGGGCGAAGGACGAGGCGGGTCTATGGGTTGGGGCTCGGGGTCGATGGACATGACCCCGTCGTGAGTTGGATTCTGTCCACGCATCATGGGGTGCAGGCGCTGGGCCGGCACTTCGTCAGGTTGAGTCACACGCGAGACGTCGGCATCGGTGTCGACATCGCAGTCATCTTCAGTCGCCTGCATTGGGGCATCCTCGTTATCTTCAGCGAACACGGGGTGGGGAGCAGGGCTACCACTCGCTGAAAGGCCTTCCTCACTTCGACGGCGGGAAAGGCGCTCCTGGATGGCTTCGCGAGTGATTGACGGGCTTGCGCGGCGGTTGGTGTGGGTGACGCTAGCCAAGCTCGATGTACTTGAGGGCTTGAACAACTGACGCTGGAATGGCGAACCAGACCTGGAGCGCGGGGAGTTGAATCGTGGAGGGGTGAGGCCGGGGGTCAAACGCGCCTCCAGGGAGCGATTTAGGGCACGCTCGAAGGATTGGTCCAAGAGAGGGGTGCCGGACCGAGAGCGAGAGCCTCCGCGGGGAGAAGAGTTGGTGATGGGGGCGAAGGAAGCGTGAGTAAGGACCTCGGCATCGAAGGGAGCCTCATCGACGAGAAGAGAGGCGCTGTCGAGGTTGGTTAGGGACACCTCGGAATGACCGATTGAAAGGTTGGATGGATCCTCGAAGGATTCGTTGGAGCGACTTGAGCGATTTGAGCGGAAGGAGTCCTCGAAGCCGGAGGGGAGGCCTTCGTCTTTGATTTGCGGGTGTGAGTCTTGGGGTTCAGGCTCTGGATTCTGTCGTGAGCATGGGACCGAATCACGTGTGGAAAGAGCGAGTGGTTGGGAGAGGGATGATGGAAGGGATAACGGGGAGTGGAGAGCGCGCTAAAGGAAAGACTTACGGAGTGATTGAGTTGACGAACCTTCACGGAGGAGTGCAGGGGAGGCTTGGCGTGGTGGACGGGGTGGTTTGGCAGGGGATGGGGACGGAGGTAGAAGTTGGACGTCCTCTTCGTCCTCTAGTCTGGGCGGGGTGTGTGGACGGGTAGCTTGGAGCATGGAGTCGACCATGCCGGTGATGCTGTCGTCGACGAGCTGGGAGGTGGAGTCGAAGCTGTCCTCCAAGGACTGATCGTGGTTGTGGTCGGGGTCGGGGTCGTGGTCGTGATCGTGGTCGTGGTCGTGGTCGTGGTCATGCTCCTGGTCCTTGGTGGAGTCGTAGCTGTAGCCGTGGGCGTAGATGCCGTCGTCATAGTACTCTTCGATTTCTTCCTCCTCTGCGGAGAACTCGAGGACGTCGCAGCGTTCGTCGAAGGTGACGGTCTTGCGGCGTTGGTGTCGCTGTTCACCGACGCTACGGGGACCGATCATCTTGCGTGAGGTGGCGAGGACGCCGCGGACGGGGGACGGGACGGGGATTGCGGAGGGAGGGAGTTGTCTGAGTTTGACTTTGGGAGGGAGAGCGGGGGGAGGGGGGTCGGAGGACTCGTCGTCTGGACGGCGGAAGGGGCTTTTGGTGACGGGTTCCTTCTGGAGGAGACCCTGGAAGCCCTTTGATTGTCTGCGCTTGAAGCCGAGGGGTTTCTCGTTCTCTGCCTGGGTGTGCATGGAGTCGGGACGGGGGCGTTTCTCACCGCTGACCCTGCGAGGGGAGGGATTGTGGGGGAGGGGATGAGGGATGAGGGTGCGGAAGGGGGACTTTGTGACGAGGTTGTTATCGCGGACATGCTTGAATGAGGTGGAGGAGCGACGGGCGACTTGGACCTGGGTGAGGTTGGAGGACTGGCGGGGAGAGAGGCCTTGGCGAGGGCTGGAGGAGGAGTGCTTGTTGATGCGGAGGGGCGTGGTTGGGCGGGGGATTTCTGGCTCGGGAGAGTTGGACTGGAGGCGTTCGCGGAGGGGATGGACCGAGCTCATCGCGCGCGGGGGCGACGACGAGGGCGAGGGCGAGGGCGGCGGCGAGGGCGGCGGCGAGGGCGGCGGCGACGGCAGGGACACGGACTCGAGACTGAGAGCGGACGCGGGCGAAGAGAGACGGACTGGAGCGTGCGAACGTTTTCAAGAGCTTTCACTGTTGCTTTGTTCAACAACGCAAGGCGCGAGTCAGGTGACCGCGTAACGCTTCCTGGACGCGCTTTGTCCCGCTCTCTCGCCCCGACTTACTCGGATATGCGAGGCACAGACAATGACGCGGACAGGATCCTCGCCCTCTCTCGCCGCCTCTCTCCCCCCGACTCCGTCATGTCAGACCCCGACTTCCACCTGGACATCTACTGTATGTTATCCCCCACAAAACCCCATCCAGCGGCTCACCCTCACCCCTTGCTCCAGACACAGCCCGCCACATTGCAGACCACCATCCGAACCCTTCCACCGCCCCGCCCCTTCCCGTCATTCTCTACGCCATTCGCAACATTCTTCAACCCTCCTTTCTCCTCGATCAGATCCCTGAACTCCTCCCACTCGTCGTCCACCTCGAGATATTCCGCACAAACACAATAGAAAACATTCACCGTATACTCCGTCGCGACAAATCTTTCCCCCGCAACAACTCCCCTTCCGTCCGCCTTCTCTCCCACCAACACCGCTCCCTACTCCACTCCCTCACTTCCCCCGACCAGCTCTCCGCAACCCGAACCATCTATCGCAAAATCATCCACGGTTCCTGTCTTCTCGTACGCTCCCTCCCTTCTACCCTCCACCCAAGCGACTCACATCGTCCCCTAAGCATATCCATCATCTCTGGAGCACCTACGACCCCCGCCTCCCCAATTCTCCTTCTCCCCTCCAATATCTCATCGACTATTTTCCAGCATTTGCACAACGCGACCAAGCCGCTTCACATGAATGCCAGGCCGCTTTGATAAATTGGCCCTGGCACTATAACCTCTCCCAACATGAGCTTCGCCAGAACGACGAGAAAGGCCAGGAAGCCGCAAGTTTCCTCGTCGCCGCCTCCCAGTACTTGGATGACCCAGACCGTTACTGCCTCGAAAAAGGGTACAGTCCCCATCTTACACATTCAGCCTCCAGCCTTCCTCATCCTGCCTGCTTATCCCCTCACCCCTCAGATTCCCAGTCGGTCAGTCATTCGACACTATCCTTCCTCCCCCTTCACAGGAGGACACCGTGCACGCCATCACCAAGTACATGCGCGCCGTCAGTCAAGCTGCAGCCGCCCTTGAAGCCATTCTCGATGACGCTTCCGAGGATTGAACCCGGTCACGGAGGCGGTAGTGCACTCTTGGCTACAAGGGGAGACATTCTGGGGACGACTTTCATTCGATGGCACACATGCACTGCCAGTGTGCGATGCAAGACTGTCTGAGCGTTGCATACCAGGTACCATGGACTCCCATGGTAGCCGGTTGCGCGCACAGCCAGCCCCGCTGTACTTGTATCGCACAGCTCGGACTTGACGCCACAGTCGTATTCATCGGAAATTCGGAATGCTAATACACCTTCGATTTCACATCGACCGGCGTATTCATCGCCTCTTCTTTCTTTTGCGCTAATGACGACGCCCCCAGCTTTCTTGACCGCCGCACTACAACCGAGTGTACACAGTTTGCCGCTCAATTGGCGCACCGCCTTCTGATTCCTGTCCAGGGTTCGTGTCACTGTGCGATAGTGATGACGACTCGGGATAATTCCCGATCGAACTTCTACCAAGTATGGTGTAGGTGGAAGAGGTGAGTGGAACTGTTTATCCCCCAAAGTCAAAGGCACTAACCACGGTCCCACAGCGATGTTGTCGGCATTATCTAGTAGCGATGCGTAACCCTGTTCGTTAACGTCCTACGGACAGTTCTTCTATTCATACCGCAATTATGTTGCCCATCTCAAGCGAATGCCCGCCATGCATCGCGCTCAAGCACGCTGGGAAGTGTGTAACCTTTCTGGCAATATCTAGCTCGATTCATTACATATATTTCCCTTCGTCCATATCGTCCCAGGGCCAATGCACCATGATCTCCGCCCATTCCTCCTCCGACATGGCCTCCGTCAACGCCTCCTCCTTCGTCTGCTTGCAGAGTGCCACGGTCTCCTCGTAGTCCTGGGTGGGCACCCAGCCCTCCGGCCCGAGGCCGAACATGTTCTGCCACACCTCGAAAGCCTTGTCTGCTTTTCTCTGTACTTCATTCAGCTCTGTCGTCTCGCGTACGTCCTCAGCGTCGAACACGACTGGACACGGCGCGCCTCCCCCCGTATGCGTCTCCCACCTCTCTGTTGCTCGTATGAGCGCAACCTTCAGCTCGAGAGTCTCGCCCTCCCATGGGTTACTGGCGTGGTGGAAGAGGCGGCTGCGGAGCACGCACATGGGGTTCGTCAGGGCATCGTAGTGGGGCTTGTTATACTCCTCCGTGTTCGTGACGTAGTGGTAATGGACAAGGCGGCGACGGTAGACTTCCTCCGCTGCGGTTCGCTCGATTTCTTCCAACTCGTCGAGATTCTCCGGTAGCGAAGGCGGCGTCATAGATTGCGAGACAGGATCATCGTGGTTCTGGAGGCGTTGGGGTACGCCGGCAAGGAGAAACGGGGGCAGGATGGAGGTGTGTTGCCAGTCGAGCAGGCTGACGACTTGCCAGTCAGAGTCGGAGGGTGACCTCCGAACGACGATGTTGCTCTGCTGGAGGTCTGGATGGCGGATGCAGAAACGATCGAGGGCGGGGTCCCTAGGGACGAGTGACGATGCGATGAGGAGATAGCGCTTCAAGTTCTCGATGTGGGCCGACGGCGACTGCTCCTGGTACTGGTATCCATCCCTCCTCTCGCGGCGGAACGGCAAGAGCGGTTGACCGAACTGCTCGAGATAAGCCAGTTCCTTGCGGGCTGCTGCTACGAGCGCTGCTTCGGCGCTTTCGTCTATGTATAGTAATCAGTTGGTTCAAGAGCGCAATAATAATAAAAGGCAGAAGGGGGCGTACACGGCCCCCGGTCTACGTCGAGCTGTGATCTTCTGCCATACCACATAGGCAGTCTCGTATCTGGACCAACGCAGAAACGCTCGTCCTTGAGCGGGATGGCCGCTCTCCCGGCCACCTTCTCCAGGTCGTGGGCGTAGTAGAGGCTTCCGCCAGCGGGGAAAGAAATTGACATCATCTGAGACTCGAGTTGAGCAAGTTGGCGCAAGATCGAAACGATATCCGATTCCCCCAGCTCCAGCCATACATCGCTGAGCTTCGTACCTCTCATAAACTCCATAAAGATGTACTCGGTCTTCGCGGCGTTGTCCGACGCAGGTGAGTATCCGTATACCTTGGGAACAGGCAGCCCAGAGGAACGGAGGAACTCCATTGTGGCCACTTCGCTGGCCACAGCGTAGTACTTGGGGACCGTAGCCGGGTACGGAATGCGAGCGACCATTTGGAAGTCGTCACGCAAGGTGATGAGGAAGGTACGGTTGAATCCGCCCTCGGCGAGCTTTGATAAGTTGACGACATCAGCAGGGCTTCGACCAACGGACTGCGCTGCAAGTCGACGGAGCCCCTCGACGTCGAAAACGAGCCTCCGCTCTGCGTGGCGAAGAGCATCGTTAAATCTGAACAAGTTGGATTACGGGTCAGAAATATACGCTGTAGAACAACATGTATGAGACTTGCACCCAGCGCCCTGACGTGTAGTCGAAAAGGTCGTTATGAGAATTTGCGAGGATGGAGGAGGCGCGACGTGGCACCAAACGTGTCGTGGTGGAGATGGAGCTCGTCAAGGAAGAGTATAACGAGCGCAGTGAGACTAGAGCTGTGAGCGAGTTAAAGACGAGCCTCGCGCTCCTAAGGCAGGGCATGTATGTAACTGGTGGGGGAAGAAGTCGGGTCACGAAAGTCTGCACGTTCGAGTCCAATGTCAAGTCAGATAGGGTCTCCGTGCTTTCCCTCTCCGTTCACCATCTCGTAATTCTCATTCTCATCCCCCATCCCCACCTCCCTCTGCCCATGTCGCGCCATTCCCCAAGCCGTGATTCCTTAGGGGAACACCTCCGCATCCATGTCGATCTTGATAATTGTAATTGCGAAGTTGCTTTTAAGATGCTTCCAAGCCCTCTGATGCCTCGCTGCGACTGTGATCCACCACCGACTCGCCGTACGTGACGTCCTCTCAGGAGCTCATGAACGCGTCAGAGAAGCAACTTATGGTGCGCCGCTCCCGGCCGTACTCATACCGCATCGCACCCGAACTCGAGGCAACGAAGTAACCCTTTCCTCCCCTCACAGGCCAGGCCATATAGTATCGCCAATCTCCTCCCCCACATTCTTATATATCTCCTCCCCCCACCTGCTATCATTAGTCGCTTTGGCCGACTAGGAGCCGCCCCTCTTCTCCGTTTGTTTTTCAGTCCACCACGTCCCTCGTCCTCTCGTCCCCCACGCGCCGTTGCATTTCTCGTCCACGTTAGTCCCCCGCCCTTTCAGCGACAATGTCCTCTAGCCCTCGCAAAGAGTCTCTACCGCCTCTCTTTTCGATCATCCCTCTCACCTCACCTCTACCTCCCCACCCCCGACAACCGCCCATGGCCACTTCGAAACACCTCCCAGTTCACCCCGACTTGACCCCCAATCCGATCAGCTAAAAAGTCCCACCCCTCCTGCGGCCCGTCCGGATGCGTCCCATCTCTTTGCGTCATACTTATACCCTTTCCTCCGCAACCCCACCGACAACGATGCCCGCAATTCGTACCCCGTTTCCTCCGCCTCCCCTGCCTCCTCACGGCCCATGCTCTCCGATACAAAGCCTCTCGAGAACGACGCACATTACGGGGAGGGTGCCTCTCTCGCCACCCATTCCGACAAGGACGCCAACCCCCGTCCAAAGTCAAAGCGCAGACGTCCAGTGTACATCTGGTTGGCCGTCGGTCTGCTCGCGAGCATCGTCATTGTCCTTGACATCGTCCTTCCGATTGTCCTGACAAGCAAAGGTCATTAATATTCTGGATCAAGCCCTAACTCTAACTCTAGCCACGGTAGCGGACCTGGGGATCGTGGCGGCTCGCCGGCCAACCCCGAGTCTCCTACTGGTGCCGTTATGGGTGTAGACGGTTCTATCGTTGTCATGTCCGACGGCACCTCGTTCACGTACACCAACAAATTCGGCGGATTCTGTAAGTTCCAGCATATTTTCATGCTCCGCTTCTCACATCACAGATGCGCTGACATCATACCTTACGCTTCCGCAAGGGGTGGACGACCCGGCCAACCCGTTCAACAACAGCGCGCGTGCCCAGCCGTTTACCAAATCGCTCGACGAGCCGTGGGACGCCTCGACGGACCAGATCCGGGACGTGAATCTCGTCGGGTGGCTCGTCCTCGAGCCCTTCATCGTCCCCGCTCTTTTCGAGAAGTACCAAAACGTCCCGCCGAGCGAAGCCCTCCCCGGCGGGGACGTGCACGATGAGTGGAGTTTGAGCGTCGCGATGATGCTCAACGACACCAGCGAAGGCGGTGGCATCGGTCAGCTCGAGAACCATTACAAGACGTTCATCGTGAGTCCGTTTCCATCGCGCTCTCGCCTTCTCCCTCTCCCTCCTCCCGCCGTTGATGTGGTTCGTTCTCATCACGTCATCCTACAGACCGAACAGGACTTCGCTCAGATCGCAGGCGCAGGCCTCAACTGGATTCGTCTTCCCGTCCCGTACTGGGCGGTCGAGACCTGGCCGGGCGAGCCGTTCCTTGCCAGGAAAGCGTGGGACTACGTCCTCCTGGCGTTCAAGTGGGCGCGCAAGTACGGCCTGCGCATGTTCCTCGAGCTGCACACCGTGCCCGGATCGCGGAACGTCTACAACCACTCGGGCCGCATGGGCACCATCAACTTCCTCAACGGGTACATGGGCATGGCGAATGCGCAGCGGACGATGGACTACATCCGCTTCATTACCGAGTTCATCAGCCAGGAAGGTTACACCGACGTCGTCCAGATGTTTGGGTCCATCAACGAGCCGCTCTTGGGCATCATCGGGCGTGACCAGTTGACGGGATTGTATGCGCTTCCTCTCATTCTAGGGGGCAGATGTACCTGACTTGGTGCGACCTCTAGCTATTTGCAAGCGCACAATATGATTCGGAACATCACAGGCATCGGTAAAGGCCCGTACATCGTCATCCATGACGGCTTCCAAGCGGATTCCTCATGGAAGGATTTCCTTCCTGGCTCCGACGTAAGCCCATTCTATGTAATCCATGCATTCTTCCGTGAGACTGACGCCTCCGCAGCGCATCACCCTTACATCGCGTTCGGAGGTGACTTCAATCACCCCCTCTTGTACTGGCCGCAAGCTGGCTGCAACGCCTATGGTAACAACTAGTCCTAGATGGACTTCGGCATCACCATCTCGGGCGAGCGGAGCAGGGCGATCAACAACTGCGGCAAGTGGGTCCTCAGCGTTGGCCAGAACTCGACGTATCCAGACTGCCCGATGTGGAACGACTGGACAAATTGGACGGCAGACATGAAGACGGGTACATATCAAGAACTTCATCATGGCCCAGATGGACGCCATGGCTCTCCCGGGTTATTTGTTCTGGACGTGGAAGGTCGGTGACTCCTCCGTGAGCGGTAAGGTAGAAGCCCCATTCTGGTCTTACAAGCTAGGTCTCGACAATGGTACTACCTCCTGCTCCTCCTGCTCCTCCTCCTCCTCCTCGCAAGGCTTTCCACACGCATTCTTACCCCTGCGTGCGTCTCACCTCAGGCTGGGTCCCTAGCGACCCCCACCAGGCGCTCGGCCTATGTCAGTCCCTTGGCTTCCTCCGTAACCTCCCATGGGACGGGAACTACCAATCCTGGCAGACTGGGAGGTCCAGCGCGGGGACGATCGCCCCGACCGCCGTCGCATCGTACTCGCAGTACCCCCCGCCGGCTCTGTCCAACGTCAACGGCGCGAACCCAGCCCAGCTCCCGATGTACACCGCGACGGCCGCGCCGAGCACCCTGTCCCCGCCGCAACTCCCGGGTGCGACGGTCAGCGTGGGCAATGGTTGGGCGGACGGGCGGGACACGAGTTCCAAGATGGCGCCGATCGCGGGCTGCGTATACCCGAACGTGCGGGGACCCGCGCCCGGGTCGTCCGAGCTTGTGTGCGATGGTGCGACGGTTGCTATACCCGCGGGTGCCACGGCGGCTGCTACGACTGCTCCTGCTCCTGCCCCGACTACTACTTGAGGGGGGTTGGGGGACATGCCACTCCACCGCGTTTTCTCGTTCTTATACACCTTGAATGGAGTGACTTTTTTTTACAAGCCTTATAACATTCCGGATATGGAGACAAATTATGCGACACGGACCTGGACACGACACGAGTTAGGAAACGTCTAGTCACGATACGAACTTGATCCGATACCTCACGCTACCCGCTCGCTCCTCAGCTTACCTGCCTCATTCCTTGGATATCTGCCCTCTCCAGTCCTCCATGTATGGCCTCTTGGATGTACCATACGCGTAGTATGTCAACATGCATGTCGACGACGCTGACACTGAGGAGTTTTGTTCTGTCCAGTGTAGATTTAGAATAGCCGCGTTGTTCCGGCAGGCAGTGCAACTGTGCATATGCCCTCACAGAACGCATGCGTTGGGTGAACTCGAGGTTCAAACCAACACGTAGGAACGTTGACATGAGCCCCGAGATCCTCGCATAATTCCCACAATCTTAATGTATTATGGCATCATGATGTCTCATTCGTTCTTACTCCCTTCGTGATATTGACGTTCACCTCCCTGCTCCTCCTAGTTGCTATGTCGTTGCTGTCTACCACGGTGCTGCAACGAGGTCAATTCACTGACATGTACCTTGCTGGGAAAATGGTCAGGACCCATCAGCCGGATGCCGTTGTAGTCGGCGATGATCATGTCCACGGTGTATTTTTGCTGCGGGAAGACGTGTGGAAGGTAAATGTGGACGGCCACAGGATGAACCAGTATCTGCCTTTTCTGACGATTCCGCGTTGTCTATGTTGCGGGTCTGGCAGTGGCAACCGGAACCACGCTTTGCATCTTCCCATCCGCCCTCATGACCCGCCCTCGCTTTCAACAGATGCGCTGATAGACGATGCGTCTGACCATACCTCGAACATGATACCCTCAATGCCTGTCGACGTTTGTTTCTCGGACCGCCGCCGATGCAGGTCACATGAATGATGATCACCGTCACCGGACATCGTTGGTTATGGTTGTTCCCCCTGCACATGCACATGGCTTTGAGTTCTTTCCATTCACATCTGGTTTCGTCGCAGTCGGGCTGACATGTCTTTCCAGATGGTTGTCTATGCGGTGGCGTGGATGAAGCTGTGCCATCCTACGGCAGACTCGGAGTCGATTAGCATCGCGCTACGAGGTGCTCACCCAGCCCCACGGCCCCACGGCCTCATCCACATCTATCACGACCCATGGTGGAGCGCAGTAGACAGATATTGTCTTCTTCGCTTAATGACCATGTATGTACCCCCGGTTCGCATTTCAGCGGAGCCGCATGGTGTCCGACCGCTATTCCTGCGTCCCTCATGGTTCCCGGAGATACAAACAACCTTTGAGGGGGGTCTCCGAGTATAAAGACCTTCAAAACCCTAAGGCCCTCAGCACTCAGCAGCGCTCTCCAAGAGGTTCGACGAAGTTCTTCAACACACGCAAGATGTTCTCTCTGTCCTTCCTGTTCGTTTTCGCGTCGCTCCTCTTTTCCAGCGCGCTCTCAATTCCCACTCCGGGAGTCGAGATTGAGTCCCGTGCCGCTGCCACCGTCCCTGCCGCGCCCCGCTTCGTCATCTACAGCGACAAGTGGGTGTCTGGTGAGACCGGTCCCCCGAAGGCTTCCGCCCTCAAGGTATGATTTTTCTTTTTCAAATAAAGCACTTCACGATACTCACCCCAGCTTTCAGGGCTACAACGTCTTGTGAGTCAAGTGGCGACCCATTAAGGCCTGCCAAGGAGATTGCTGACCGGTGTGCAGCATCCTCTCGTTCCTGTTGTCGAGTGGACCCGCGGACCAGGCCACCGAGTGGCAGTCGCTCACCGCTGCCCAGCGCTCCTCCTACAAGTCCTCCTACAAGAAGGCTGGCATCTCGCTCATGGTCGCGGGCTTCGGTTCCACCGAGGAGCCCACCACGGCCAACCTCAACGCTGTCTCGACTGCCAACACCATGGCGGCCTGGGTGAAGAAGTACGACCTGGATGGCCTCGACGTTGACTACGAGGTGCGATTGCGCGGCTTGGGCTCTGGAAATCGGTGGGAATGGGAACTAACCGCCTCCGGCTCGGATGCAGGACTTCCCCGCCATGGACAAGGGTGACGGCAGCGCTGAGAAGTGGCTCACCGATTTCACCAAGCAGATCCGCACGCAACTCCCGAAGGGCAAGTACATCCTTACACACGCCCCAGTGGCTCCTTGGTATGTCGAGCGTCGGGCACTGTATGTTGATATAATCACGGCGGTTGACGACTATTGCATAGGTTCTCCGTCAACAACGCCTTCAAGGCTGGTGCCTACTTGAAGGTCAACAAGAACGTTGGCAGCGAGATCGATTGGGTGAGTACCTTATGTCAACATTCAGAAGTTGGGCGGAAGTTAATGAGCAAGGATAGTACAACATTCAGGTACGCATCTATAAAACATACAAGCACCCATTTGGTCACGAATAACGGAACTGCTCCCTCCCGCTTAGTTCTACAACCGTGGGTGCTATTTTTTCAATCGTCTGATGACTGCGAACTGACCGGTAGTGGTGCAGAGGGCTCCACCATGTACACGACCTGCAGCACCTTGCTCACCAAGTCTGGCGGGTCGTGGCCGAAGTCGTCCGTCTTTGAGATCCACGCCTCCGGTGTTGACCTGAACAAGCTCGTGATCGGTAAGCCCGCCCTGGCGGCTGGCGACGCTACCAACGGAGGCTACATTAGCCCGTCAACGCTTGCGACCTGCCTGGCCACGGCCAAGAAGAGCGGTTGGCGTGCGTTCTCCTCCCCGGAGCTTTATCTTATCCATGCATCGACGTACTGACCCACCTCTCTTCTTCGCAGACGCGGGTGTCATGGTCTGGCAGGTGCGTGCTTTCCGCTGGTGCCACTGGTCCCCGGGGGGATCCATTACTGACGCTTCTCCGGTTGGCTTCACAGTTCCCCGACGCCGCCACGTCCTGGATCAAGACTGTCCGGTCCAAGGCTTTCCCTGAATGAGCGTATTTCATGACAAGACTCTCTGATGCGTATTATGCCGTGAATGAGGGATTTCACCCAGCTTTCGGGACGAGATACATGACATCATGATACCAGCTACAGTGCATTTATTTATTCATATCAATATGATGTTATTTGCTTCGCGAAGTCACTATGTAATTCATGCAATTGGTTGCGGCGCGTCGGAAGTGAGGCCTCGGTATGTAAGTACTGTTGTCCATAAGTAGGTTCGTGTGGCTTCTTGATACCGACACGACGTGCAAGTGTCCATTTCTGGTACGAGGAAATGCATCAGAAACCCATCGGCAGTCTATCGTTTTTAAATACATTTCTCGACAATATCCAAACACATAAAACTCCATATTTGATTAAGCATTTCCCAAGTTCGAGCTTTCCAGAAAAGGCAACTAGACAAGTCCAAAGGACAAACACGGTTTTAACATGAAGCATTTCCCGTGACCAGGTACTGTACGGGAAGTGTCAAGGAAATACTTCATGTCCAAACCGTGTTTGCACCTCGGACTTGTCCAGCTGCCTTTTCCGGAAAGCCCGAAGCCAGGAAATGCCTAATGAAATACAAAGTTTCGCGGGTTCGGATATCGTTGAGAAGTGTATCCGAAAACGATAGACTCCCAATGGGTTTCTGATGCATTTCCTAGTGCCAGAAATGGACACTTGCACGTCGTGCGAGCATCGGAGCAAGTACAGTTAATATTTAGTCTCCGTAGCCGCCCATATCCCGATATAGATGACAGTCGATCTATTTCTATATGGTCTGCTTCCATACGCGTCGAAAACCCGACCCTCTCGACGTAGACACCGCTTCGGCGCTAATTCGGTTACTGAGCCAATCAGTGAGCAGGACGGCCAATACTGATGACGCGACAGCGTCATAATGATTACATGGGTGACGTCCAAGCTCCTGCAGCGGCCAAGGCGCTCGTATGGTCGGAAGACACGGCGAGGGGCGCAACTTCGAGACTGTCCACGATGCCCTGCTATACTCCATCACGCTTCTCGACTGTCATGTCTTCGCATACAGATAATGAATCATTTTCGACCCCCCATTCCTCTCGTGCAGGCCACCTACAGAGCTGGCACCTTGAGGAGCCTTCCCCATTCGCAACACCCATGCGCCGCCAGTCAGCAATGGTAGAGGAGAGCATGTTCACCACTCCACTGCAGTGGAACATGCAAGAGGATGAAGAACTCCCGTACTTTACTGCATGTACATAGTGTGTTATTATTATCCAGGTCCATTCAAAGTTCAAATATGGTCCATGATGGCAGCTCCGAGTCCGAGTCCCGAGCCCGGACCTGTGACGGCAGAGGCTCCGAGTCACCCGACCACTCCTCCGGGAGCCAGGGCTTCTACAAGCACCAGCCAATCGAAGCCACGCCAGACCAGTAAAGCCCCGAGGCCACGCCGGAATGTGGAGACCAAGATTGAATTCATGTTAGACGCACTGAAAGAGGTCAACTGGACGCTCGGTGCCTTCCTTTATCACCTATTCCGACCCCCGAGCAACGTGCCTCACAAGAAGGTTCCGCCTCGATCCGTGCGTCATGGGACAGTCGTTGGGACATATCTCAGTGGCAGGATGAAGCACACAGTTGCGGAGTTGGTAGGGTTTTGGCTGGAGGATCCAATCGGGCGAGCGAAGCCGGATTCCGAAGATGGAGAGTATGAGTTGAAGCATTCCCCCTCAGTGCCTTGGAACAGCATGAAACACGCCCACACCGCACTGACTAGCATGGCCATACAACTTTGCGAGTCACACCTCGTCCGAGAACAGCGTGTTGCTGTACGGGGTGCGAACGGACTCCACGGCAGTGCGATTGGAGCGCGCGGCCACCGTCAGCTCTCCTGGGATGATATCAGTAGCCGTACCTTCTCTCGTGCACAGGAGATCTTCTCGGAACATCAACCATGTACTATGCATGTCGTGAAGAGGCTCGCAACACCTGCACCTCGCAAAGATGAGTCAGGGGATGTTATCATGCGGAAGAAGCGACCACCGGAGAATGTATGTGCAGGTGGTTTGTGTTCGGAAGCAGTCGTATTCACCATTTAATATACAGGTCGCCACGGAGGTCATCAGTATGCTCAACTTCTCCCACACAATGTTCGCTCGTCTGCTTCCCGCCGCGCAGTCGATCCTCTGGTTCGGGTGCAAGGTAGAGAGGCCGATTTTCAACTTCACCACCCGTGTTGGGATCACGCAAGGCTGGGGAACATCATACAACCTCCTAGCTAGGTTGGCTGATGAGGCGAGTGAGGCATTGGTTGACCTGGGGAGAAACTGGGGGGTGTGGCTCATTGGCCGTGGTGATAATGCGCAACGCGGTCACAAGCAACGGGAGATGCGGATCGGCCGGGAGAATGCGATGAAGGTTGGCTTCGCTGTCACAGCTGCTGAGGCTATTGACTTCGACCCTGAGGCTGCGGACCTTGACGACCACTTGCGACGAGTGGCTCAGAACCTGCGTGCGCAGCTGACATGCAATTCACTAAGGGAGTTGATCGACTGGGCGCACATCGAGGTGGCCTTCGAGCTGCAATGGCTTCAGGTCCTGATGAACTATGTTCCTTCACTCGCACAGTACAAGCCCCATGTTGCAAAGCTATTCGAAACAGAAGGCGCAGAGCTTCGAGTGCTGCTGCACAAGATGCGCATTCGACCTATGGCTCCGTCAGCCAAGAACGAGTCGATCACGACAGAGTTTCGTGATGCCATCCTCGATATCCTTGCTCAGCTAGGGCAGCGTGAGGACAACTTCTTGCCCCGGATCCTGCCGCTTGGAGGTGATGGTCTCACGTTCGAGAAGGAGGTGCTGTTGAAGCGTCTTCTGCAGTTCCAGGACAACGAGTTCAAACGCCTCGATATCATCTATCCATTCCTCAAAACATGGCACACGCAGTGGACGTACCTGAGTCTGGTGCACGAGACGCACTATGGGCCGCTGCTCACCAATGATCCATCCCGCCTGGGGCATAGCGCAGCAAAGATCAACCAGAAGCGACCTGCAAACCTCAGCAAAGTCGACTACTATCCTGCGCTATATGGTGCATACACAGTGCTAGATGCACGCATGCTTGACTGCTGGAGGTGCGAGGGACTTGCATTCGAAGACGGGGTACTGCATTGCTCACCAGCATGGGATTTAGGTTGAAACTGGCTGGCGAGAAGGCGGACCTCTTCGAGCACTTCGAGGGGCTCGATGCGAGCGAGACTCCCACTTTTGAATCGCTTCGGAAGCATGCGCACGAGCTCCATGATCGGTATTCAACCCAGCGTGCGTGGGTTCTCGCTATGCAAGGAGGAGCGGCGGCCGAGAGGGGTGGATGGGTGACCGGGGAGGTATGGGAACATCAGCCAACATCTGAGCCAGCAGCAGCCGCAGTCGGAGTCCAGGCAGACACAGCAGCAGCAGAGGATCCCAAATCTAGTGGCTCCGAGAGCTCATCTTCCCGCACGGATTCCTCCTCGGAAGATGAGCAAGCCGCGTTCTTGGGCGACCAGAGCCTAGCACAGTCAGTTCTATTTATGCGCGACACAATGCTCTCACGCCACGCCTCTCACGCTGTTGCATCCGGAGACGTTGGCCGCCTCTGGGAGGATATGAAGGTTCGCACAAGCCTGCCGTATCTCACATTTGATATTAACGACTCATATCGCGTGTGGTGCGTATCGTAGATGATGATGTACCATTTTGCTGGTTCCAGTCATTCAAAGTACACGACGTACCTGCTCGAGATGATTTGCATCCTTGAGCTCGAGTCAAACCCAACCCTTCGCGACGTCTTCCTCCGAAACTGGCTTGTCAATCCTTCTGGCGAGCCTGGCCGCAATGTTGAGGGCGACTTGTACCAAGAGCATCTCAACCGGGAGCTTGAAGAGGCAATTGGTCGAGGCGGCTCTGAATGGGACAGTCGGTTTATTTGAAAAGTCGTGGCGCTGAATGTCCAGCGGTTCATTGAGCTCAAGAATGAGTGAGGAACGGGTGTAGGATTAGGTGAGCGTCGAGGGAGACATCCAGTGCCACATAGCCGCCCGGAGATTCGGATGCTCCTGGTGACATACAAGACCGAGGGGCTTCATACCTTCCGGCCTGGTCGCACTTATGTGTCCTCCTCAAGCCCCAATACCTTCCGGGATGGCACTGTGAATCTGGAGAAGGATAGGCTGGCCAAGTTCATCAGGGACACAACACGCGTCCGTCTATCGCACGAAGCTCCGGGCGCCTTGGAACCCGAAGCCGAACTTATTGGTGAGCTCACAAGCATAATGCACATTATTGTTTATGGGTGCCAATGTCAATTTACTAGACATTGACGCATTGCTTCGAGAAGCTGAAGAGGACGAAGATGATGAGGAACTGGAGGACATCGAAGATTACGGCGGCCCAACGCGTGGTCGAGTGGAGCTTGCCGACGACGGCCAAATGCTAATCACCCTTAGCGATGAAGAAAACCGGAGCGCGAGTGACTGGATCGCGGTCAGGGAGGCTGAGGAAAATGAGGCAGAGGAGCTATTCGATGAGGGTAATGTGGTTGACACTGAGATTGATGACTACGATTATGTATAAGCCGTACCCTGTCGCGACGTGTGAATGCTATGGCACGTTCTCCTTGTCCTGATCGCAATTGCCGTGTGAGTGTGCTACCAATATATGTGAGATTCGGACGCACCTCTTTTCGTGATCTTCTATGTGGTCGCTCGTTGATTGATGTGGTACTCGAAGCTCGCTTCCGGCCCCGCACTCCAGAGCCAACAATGGTTGGCATACCCCCTGATGCATCGCTCACACGCATTGGTACTGAGGGATCGTTGAGATTCCACTCAACGAAGGTGCTTTGGACTGGGGCAGCACAGTGCAAACCAACGCCGAGCATACTGCGGGCACAAGAACAAGTGAGCTCGTAAAACATGCCCCACATATACACGATGGACATACCTGCTCTCCTCGACCCGCCACTCAAAGCTCGCCGTGCCGACGTCAACCTCAGCGAGTAGCAAACTCTCATCCCCATCTCCGTCCAAAGCAGCCT
Organism: Polyporus tsugae; assembly: GCA_024305745.1. Classification (NCBI taxonomy): domain Eukaryota; kingdom Fungi; phylum Basidiomycota; class Agaricomycetes; order Polyporales; family Polyporaceae; genus Polyporus; species Polyporus tsugae. The sequence continues at coordinate 109,686 of JAHRBS010000005.1, forward strand.
GACTACATCTTGATTTGCCCAACGGGCAACTCACCTCGGCCGCGCCGTTGACAGACTCCACTGTGACCGAGTCCACCATCGCCATCTTCTTCTGTGCCCGTCTCTCCACCTGCCTCGCATTCGTTTTAGCCTTCGTTTCTGCCCGCATCGCGTCAAATGAGCCCCACAGCTCCTCCACCTTCTTCCATAGGACGTCGAGATAGGGGACCAAGAGTGTGCGTCCCTTCACCAACTCCTGGAGCACCGCAGCCGTGTTAATGTGAGCAAAGCGGTCGAAGATGAGTTTGATGGTCACATCCGCAAGAAACGCCTCCGGAGGAAACGAACGTGAGGAGGCGGTGTCGGCTGACAGGTAGATCACCATACGAAGGGCGACAAGTTCCTGCGTACCCTTTGCCCGCATCTTCCGAGTCAATCATTGGCTGCGGGGGATCGGATTTGTGTTGGCCGCTCGAGTCTTCTCCTTGGCTGAGGGGGCGGGCTCTGGCATACAGCCACTGCAATTGCACGCCGGCGCTGGAGGAGAGAAAGGCAGGGGAGGTGTGTGGCAGGTGGAGCACGGGCAAGGTGGGTCGGCGGGAGGATTGTTGTACAACGCGTCCTGTTCAGCTGTGGCACACGGAGCGCACAGAAGCCGCGCCATGCTGACTTCCATGCGCGGTGCCACGGCTTGCTTCCCACCAGACTTCTTCGTCCCACGAGGTGGCGCTGGTGCCTTCCCCGCGCAGAGAGCACGGGCGACGTCGAGTGACTTCGACGTTACATACGTAATGCAGCGTCCGTCAGACACGACCTCCATATTCTGCCCAGCCCTTCCTTCCCACTGCACATGCTCGTCCGCGCTCTCCAATGCTCCCAGAAGGATGACGTCGTGTATGTTAGGAAGGTCGATGCCGACCATGAACGTGGCGGTCGCGATGATGATCCGCATCTCGGGATCCTCGCGCATGAGACGTCGGGTCTCGACGTTGTACAATGTCCAATTGAGTGCGTTGTAGAGCCGTAGACACCTAGCACAGTTGACATTGGAAGGGAGAAGACGCCAGAGGTAGAGAGCAAGACAGAAGCCCAGAGCAATGGTCCTGCAGTGGATGACGGTCTTGCGTTTGCTCTCGACAACCCATTTGAGGTCTGGAAACGACCATCCTCCAATGCCGTGCGTCAATGTCCGGAAGATCGTACGTACGTTGCGGCGAAGGTTCGAGCACTGGATGACATGGAAAGTTCCCGGGTGAAGCCCCAGAAAGGTATATATGCTCGCCGTGGTGTCCCCAGCGAGCATGGTCGCAGAGGTTCCGACGAAGATGTGCGAGGGCAACCGAGCGCGGGCATGCCCCAACTGGCGAAAGGCCTGACGGAAAGCAAGACCCCACGAGTTGAGCAGGTGTATCTCGTCCACTCCAAAAGCCCAGAACCGCGCCTGGAAGGGACGGTGCTGAATGAGCGACTCGAATCCGCGAGTAGACAGCTGCTCCGGAGAGAGGAGGATCATCGTGATCCCAATCCGAGCGGTCAGCCAGATATCTTCACCGCTTTGCCGAGCGACCGACGAGGTCTCCGCATTGATAACTAGGGTTTTGAGGCCAACCTTCACAAAGACGTGAGCCTGTTGTAATTTACGTCAGCAGACAAGCTTAAGTACAAGTACAACAGTGTCTCTTACCTGTTCCTCCTCCAAACCATTTGTTGGATAGACGATGATCATACACGGATCATGAGGAATGGAGAGAGCAGGGTTGCAGAGCGAGGGGTTCTGAGATAGCTTGACAAGCATAAGCATGAACATCGTGAAATAACCAGTCTTGCCGGCACCGGTAGGAAGAATAGCGACAAGATCCCTGCCGTCAAGCATTTTGCAGACTCCCTCAAGCTGCCAGTCATGAGGTTCATATGAAATATGTTTAGTGAGTGTCTCCCGAACTAGACGAAAGCCCGCGGGGGTGCTGAATAGAAACCGCGCCCCGGCGGAGGATGACATGGAGCTGCAGCGAGACGGACAGGCACAAGCGCCTGGTTGGAAACGGACGCGTTGTGTGGTCGTGTTGACGCGTAGACCTCAACACGTGATGATCGATTTGCCTCGTCGCGAGGGTGGGGTAATCACTCCGGGTGGATCAAGACTAATACAGTATGCATGTCAGATGGTCAATGAGAAAAGTTGAAAACCTGCGGGGACAGCCCTGAGTCGAACTTGACTTGTATGCGGTGGCGGAGGAAGCGCGGTGGGCAACCCCCGTTGGCCAAGGCACTATAGTGTAGTGGTTTATCACTTGGGATTTTGAACATTAATGTGGATCTTCCCATAACCCAGGTTCGAACCCTGGTAGTGCCTCTTCCCTTTTGCATTCCTCCTGCTTCTCCTCTACAATGATCACGCCTTTTGGAAAATCACGGTCCACGGACACCCAACCAACGTCTACGTTTCAAATTTCGAGCCAGTCTACATGTCAGAGTCAATTCTTTTCAACCAATTACAATACCACCCTGTTTCATGTTCCATCCCAGTTGCTCATACGTCCACCCGAGAATCTTCGCATCAAGGCTGACGACGTGGTACTTGAGCAGGGATCGGTGCATCCCAGGCTTCTGGTGGATTGCATCGATAGCTGTCATATCCTCTGTCGTGAGCTTGATTAACTGTAGCATTTTTGCTGTGAGTAGGAGGGGATAGTATGTCACATCGGTTGGACAACGTACAGTGATGTTTTGCCTCATACGCTCGGGGTTTTCGCTCTTGGGAATGACAACCGTCCCGCGCTGTATTCCCCAGCTGAGCGCAACTTGACCGGCAGTCGCATTATGGGCTTGCGCGATCCTGATCACGTCCGGGTCCTCGAGGAAGACTCGGACCGTGGGTTTCCCATCATACTCCTTCGGACCACCTGCAACATGACACTTAATTATTTGTTCCTCGCCGTTTTTAAGAGCAATTCGGGATCACTCACCGAGCGGCGAGTAGGCCGTGAGGACGATCCCTTTCTCGTCGCAATACTTCTTGAGCTCGAACAACGGCAAGCACGGATGCATCTCAACCTGATTTACCGCTGGTACTACCGTCGTCTCGTTCAGCAGAACCTCGAGCAATGTCACCGAGAAGTTCGACACGCCGATGGACCGGACCTTCCCCGTCGCCAGGAGTTTCTCCATGTCCTGCCATACCTCGACGTACGTCGGGCTTTCGCCGTACGGAATCATCTTCTTGTCCTCCGTGTAGGCCTGTGGCCAGTGTATGAGGTACAGATCGACATACTGGACCCCGAGCTTGTCGAGGGACTCTTGCAGGGAGTCGGAGACCTTATGGTGATGGTGGTTCGGAAGCTTGGTTGTCAGAAAGATCTCCTCGCGAGGAACGCCAGACTCGCGGATTGCCTTCCCAACTTGCTCTTCATTGGCGTACCCGTACGCCTGCAAAAAGTAAACTTCGCTGGACAGGTCCTCTTCAATCGAAGCACCTACAGTATCGATATGCCTGTATCCCAACTGCGATGCGTAAGAACCCTCGGACTTTATGTATCCACTGAGTTTAAGTTGAACGTACCTGTAAAGCGGTCGTGCACATTTGTTTGGCCGCTTCTCCGCCACCGTCCGGACCTAACCAAACACTGCATACGGTGGTTAGCCACGGGGAAATTCAAGGTGCAGCATAAACCGTGCCCAGGGTGAGGAATATCGCAATCCCGCTCCGCCGTGAGTCGAGACTCGAGTCGGCGGATCGACATGCTTCCATCAACAATTAATATCATAACACTCACCCCATTCCAACAGACGGCATTTTATAGCCTGAGTTCAGCGTAAAACGAGGAATATCAACTGCCATTGATATGTGAGCCAGCGAACTTGGAGGGAGGTTGAATAGGACGGCGGTGGTATGTTACTTTGGCACTGATTTTTATACCATCCATGCGCCGTCTAGACTGGGAATAGTCGGCAGTATTAGTCGGAATGGTTCTTCCTAGTGACCAGCTGACGCACCGGCCGGGCCGCCGCCCGTGGCTACAACATACTCGATCCATTGCTGTAAGTGACTGTGACATACATAAACTATGCACAGAGAAGTGCTACGGTTATACAACCTTCCGCGTGCAATAAAGTCCAAAAAAAAGATGTCGAAGCATTATGAAAGACTGAATGTTCTCCTGGCCACTTCCCTCCCTGCAGGTCGACTGCTCATCGCGGTACTAGTACTGATTGTACTCTTACGTCTCACCGCGTTCCCCCCTTGCTGCCTATAGTACCCTTCGAACCGGATGTCCAACTCATATAGCTCCACGATCTTCTGGCCCGGATCTGGTATTCCATCCAGTGCGCGAGGATAGCTGAACGTCAGACGGACCTGTCTCCCCTTCGAGCCAATCGTGCACCGTGCATTCTTCCATGACTGCACAAGCATAGACTCGTCAGGGTTAATGTCATGCTCCCGCTCTGATAGGTCCGCCTCCTTGGGGGGCCCACTGGCCTTGGAGATGTACTCCTCAAGAAGGGTATTGACCTCCACATCGAATCGGACGGTCGCCCAAAGCTGGGCCGTCTGTGTGGAGCTCGAGTGGTCGAGTGGGCATACACCAATGTGGACCGTGAACGACTCGAAGCCAAGGAACGAGACGGTCCGGTAGTCGCCTGGAACGTCTAGCCGAAACCCGTCACTGGGAATGTTCGGCAAGACATATCCCATGTCGCGCAATCTCTCCACAGATCGCTTTGATAGAACGATGGAGCACGGAGGCTCAAAGAAGACCATAGAGGACCTAGGAGAGGAGGGGGATGAGGTCGTGGTGTTCCTTGTGATGCTCCGGCCGACGGCAGGGTTGTGCGAATGGACGTGTACTTCCCTCAGCATCGGTCGCACCGCGATGCGCAAGTGCCTGCCTGAAGGCGGACGAATCTCGCCGATGGGAGCGAGATTGCCATTGGAGGAAACAGGAAGGCGAGTTGCGCGGTAGTACTGAATACAACGCTCGCCCTGGGCGATGTACCCTCCGACATAGTACTTGTTGGTGGCCGTCGAGCGTCCATGTGATCGGAGATAGAGAGCGATGATCTGTCCCTTCCCGTCCTCGCACGCAAGCAAAGCGAGGGCGGCGTCGACAGGGGGTTGATGAGCGATGTTGATGAGGGGGAATGTGGTGCGCACACCGACGCTCGATTTGGTGTATTCGGGGAAAGTCTCTGTGATGCGTATCCTCTCGGCAAAGCGCCACTGAGGGATAGGTCTGATATCGGCGCATCCAGCGAAGTCGGCGGGGGAAGAGGCAAAGAGGGTCTCGACCTCGGATTGAGGCTCATAATCGTGCTCCTTGGCGGTAGTGACGAATGAGCCTGAGTGGTAGTTGTCGAGGATGCTGCCCCAAGCGAAAATGGTTTGGTCGGAGGACTTCTTGATGATCTCCTCCTGCAACCTGACGAAAGCGTGCCTGCCCTCGCCGTAGATGGTCGACATGTAAACGCCAAATATTCCCATGAGGCAGTACGCTTGGTCCTCGATGCGCGTTGTCTCCCTTCCGGCCGCCCAGGACACTCGGCATGCGATGCTGACGTCTTCGATTTTGCGTCTATGTGTTAGCACCTGTTGGTCGATGCCGGTCACGTCTTGGATGAGATCGGCGAGGATGCGTTTCGCACCGATGGGTTCCCAGTTTTTGGAAAGGAAGATAACGGCGCGGGGGGCGATGAGCTCCTGCAGAGTCCAGCCGCGCTTGTACCACTTGCTTCGCCTGAAGGAAGAGGCGGGTTTGCGGGGGTCCTCCTCCTTCAAGTTTGGAACGTCATCGAGGAGGGCGTAGCACATGGCAGCGCCCTGGTACCAGGCGTACATGGAGTTGATGGCCTCTGAGAGCTCGGTGCTATTGGACTTGTCGATGCAGCAGGTATCGACCCAGAGCCAGCGGAAGCCATCGTGGCGGGCCTTTACGCATGCGTTGCGGATTTTGTGGGAGGGAGGACGGAATATGCGATCGCGGGCTCTGTGAAGGACGCTGCGGGAACGAGAAGGGTGTACACGGGGTGTGTCCTGGAAGGTCTGCTCGTCGGGAGCCCATACATGGGAGAGAATGGCGTAGGAGACATCTGTGGGATTGGGGAACCACTGGAGTTGGATCTTCTCTGTATCAAGAAGCCACATTGGCGCATTGACCTGTGATGGGGGATGAGCTCAAATAGTGTTCCAAATGGATGCAAGTACGTACGACGGAACTGACGAGGAGACAGTGGTACTGATGAGGAAGCGCAGAGTGAAGGGGATTCCGGCGGGTCAATGGTGGCAAAAGGGCGGAGGATAGCGGCGGATGGGAGGCATTTTATCGATATTCCTCTTATAGAGCGGGACATGGCTGGACATGGTTCAAGGCGATGAGATTGGGGGATTTGGAACGTTCTACGGTCAAGAGATGAGAGCAAGGGGTTTAAAGCGAAGAGCCCAGTAGACTCACTGCCGGCACCGCATCGTCCGGCGGATGACGACTTTATTCCCAGAAGGATTTACACGAGGCCAGAGTAATTAAGGACAGACGAGTATAATCAAGGTCTTTGTTCCGGCTTCGGTCGGGGCTGTCGTGTTCCAAGGAAGACAGAGGGCGGTGTTGGTGGAGTACTCATGGGAGTCGTACAGGCGCTTGCCTGAGGGCGTGAGTTCGAATCCTGCTCCGGCCATCGGTCTCGAGACATACTCTACCGGTGCTCGAGGTTGGATCCACCGTCTTGCACATCGACCTCGACCTCGACCTCGACCTCGACGGATGGGCGTCCATGGCCTCACTTCCTATCTTCGCGAGAACAAGCACACCCTTTCCCGCACCCTCTCCTTACCCCAAGCTAATCTTCCACATCCCATCCCCCTCGTAGTCGACGCTTGGTCGTGAGTTCTCCCATCCCTTCCTCCCCACTTAACCTCATCATATTTCCTCCGTAGATTCATCTATGAAGTCGTCTATTGTGCTGACCTCCCTTGGGTCTTTGGCGGCGAGTATCCCCACCTCTCCCACCTCATCGAACTTGTCGCCCGCGCCTGGATAAACGTTGGCTTCACCCTCCATTTTGTTTTTGACGGTGAGTGTCCCTCAGTCCGCCTTTCCCGCTCATTATCATGCGGTTGGGGTAATTGCCATTTCTTCGTACGTTCCTTCCCTTCCCTTCTCAATGCACCACCGTACTCTTGACTCTGGAAGTCGTACCCTGCAACTTGCCTGGTTATTCATAACGTCCTCGCATCTTTCTTCCACGCTACTAGACCTATCACTACTTCGACACTGATATCGTCCTACTCCACTCTAGGACCCTACCCTCCCCTCAAGTTCCCCACCCTCATCTCCCGAGTATCCCAAACCAATATCCAGTCCGGCCTTCTCTTCTTCCGCACCTCCTCCCTCGCCCGTTCCTCCCCCAGGTTTCTCCATGAGACTTCCATGCTTCCCCCACTTGCTTATGCCGTCTGCGTCAACACCCTCCGCCATCTCGCCTCAGTATTGCTCACAAGCCAACCTGAGTCGACCACCAACTCCCTCTACCTCCACTTTGCGGACGAAGAAGGAGACCCTTACGCTGTCGCCCTCGCAGGAAGGTTGAATGCCTATGTCGCCGGCCGCGATTCTGACTTTATTGTCCTCAATGCCGAGGGCTACCTTGGATATATCCCTCTCGACGAAATGGTTTGGACCCTCTCCACCTCCCTCGGCGGTGGGCTCTCCTCAGAGGGCAGCGTCTACTCTTCGAATGTGTCCGTCGCCGGAGACTCCGAGGCGCCGTCCTTGTCGGGCTTTGGAGAAGACGAGGACGGATTCCAGACCGTGAACAAGGGCAAGGGCAAGAAGAGACGCCAGGCCCAGGAGGGTCAGACCCTGAGGGCCGGAAGGGGTATCCTTCCCCCGGACGCTCTTACCACACTTGATCCCAATTCCGAGGCATCCACCAGTCCCGATGCGCAGCTCGCTCTGTCGTTCACCGTGTACAGCCCCGCAACACTCGCGACGCACCTTGACATTCCCGTATCTGTCCTCCCGCTCCTCGGCGCATTGCTCGGGAATGATTTCACCGGCGCACCCGCATCCGACGACTCAGCTCCCCCGCCCGCGACCACTGCAGAGATCCGCTCCAAGGGTCGCGCGAACCTCCAACGACTCTTCTTCGAACGGCGGCTCACCTTGGCACAGCGCATTACTCGCGTCTCAAGCACTCTGTCTGGCATCCTTGCTGCTGCGTTTGAAGGTTCAGGGTCCGGGAAGAAGAGAGGAAAGCGCACCATTGGGAGCGTTATGGACCTCATCGATGCGGCGGTCTCCGCCTTGCTCATCCGGCCCCTCGAGACGTTCGCGACGGGGGAGAAGGAGGCCATCGTGGAACGGATAGTGGAGGCGACCTTACAATATGCAGTCCCGAGGGCTGAAGTGGAGGAAGGGATGGAGCAGGGCGAGGAGGAGTTTGGAGGGCTCCGGTGGGTTTCGGGGGCTTGTCCTCTGCATCTTCAGGATGCGTGTCCGCTCCTGGGCACGCTTTCGGGGCTTGTGAGGGAGAGGGATGCAGCGATGGCGCTGCGGGAGCAACGGGGAGGTGAACCAGAGGAGGTGGACCCCGACGACCCACTGGAAGTCGCCAGGGAGGAGTATCTGGACGCGTACAGGCGCGGGCTACTCGATCCACATCTCCTGGATACCATGCAGACAGCGACAATGTGGCCCCGAATGTTTCTCGAAGACCCGGACAAGGAGACTGTATTGAAGAGCGTTGCGAGGCCGATCCGACTGTGGACGTACGCTATCCTGGATGCTGGTGTTGGGTTGCCGAGGGCGCCTACCCCTGACGAGACCGATGAGGATGATGAAGAAGGCGAGTCGGATGGCGATGACCTTGTCGACGTCGTGGAGGACGATTCGGATTCTGAGCCAATCCCAAACGCATTTGCTCGTTTACGCGGCGCTCTCAAGCAGCTCGACGGCTCAGAAGGTGATGATGATGATGATGAACGCGCAGCACATGCCCCTCCTCTCCCAGCGACTTCGAACGGACGAAGCCAACAGGCTACCTCCTCGAAGCACATCACAGAGTACGTTCGACGTGGCACGAGGCTTGTCCCGGAGGAGATCAGCGTCGTGTCGTTGGAAGACCTACTCGGCGAGGTCGCGTTCGAAGCTCCCACAGACCCACGTACAAACGATAGGCTCCCGCCTCAAATCTGGACGTACGAGCTACGGCGGACGTTAATGTTGCGCGCCCTCGCGTCGGAGTCTCCGGCTGTGGCTGGCTTGCCGGACGATCACCTCCTCGGTGTGATAGCTTTGCGATGGGTCGTGCGCACCATGCACCAACGATCTATGGACAATCCTGGCGTCAAGGAACGGTTCCTAGAGCGATGGACGCAAGCCGAGGCGAGAGCGGTCTTAACATCTTTCTCTCATCCAGCGCTGGGAGACAGCCAAGCGTCACTTACCCACCAAACCGCTGAAGACAGGAAGGAGTCTATCACCCCTACCGGGCGACATATTCAACTGGTTGCGCAGATCACATCGGCTTTGGATGCGGTTGATCAGCTTTCGCAGGTGCTCCTCGTCTCTTCCAGCATCTCGTCCCCCGCGCGGCACTTTTCTGGAACAAGATGCCACGCGTTCCTCAGCGGGCGGGCTACACCCTCTCCAGGAGAGCCTGCGGGCGATTTGTGGCAGGCGTGCGTCGAGGGACTGGAGGATGCGTACGCGTCTCCGCCGCAGAAACGGGCGAAACGGGCGGCGAAGGCTGCTTCGACTCCTCCCACTCCTGCCGGCCGGTCTGTCGGGCGTGGAGGGAAGAACACAAAAGCAGGAGGATTATACGGCCTCCTCGCGGACGCGGAGGCTTGACTTTGCGTGGGTTGGAACTGCGTTGGTATACAGATGATTCGGTATCTTTATGACAGCAATTTTTGTATAGTACACGAAGGATGTACAATACCTCTATGTGGTACCAATGCTTATGCCCCTAGTGCCGTTGGCTTGACTCGTCGCTTGAGACTCGAGGGGATTCCTGGGCGCCTGTGTCTCGCGTAGATGACGGTCCGGCGGCCCGAGCCTGAGCTTCAAGTTGTCCCAAGCCTGTCTGTCCTCGTACGTCCAACCGAGCTTGTCACGGTCCTCATACAACTACTGCTTGTTCCCTGATCGCCGCTTTCACACACTAGCCATGTCGACACGGCAGCCCGCAAAGCGCATGCCTCGTCCCGCTGCCCGATATTGGAAGGGGAAGGCCCCGAAAGGCGCCGACGCAGCTTTCTCCGAGTCCGACGAGGAAGAAGAAGCCGACGCGCAGGAGGCACAAGAGGAGGGCGATGTGAGTATTTCAGATGTCGGGGGCGGAGAGGAAGAGGAAGAGGAGGCGGAAGTAGATGGACTGGAGGTGCGGCCAGCGGTTGGGAAGCGGGTCAAGGGTGCTATTACGGTCGCGCTAAAGGATGTCACTGTGTCGAGAGAGGGCAGGGTGATTGTGGCTGGGAAGGACGAATCTGGTCGGACGGCTGTGGAGTTGGAGGAAGGTGCGTGTTTAAGCCCTATGGCTCGGATGGCTGTTCTTACCATAGGTCGTTTCGCTAGAGGAGGAAGAGGAGGAGGAAGCTGTCGAGGAAGAAGAGGAAGAGGTGAGCATTCATTGTTTCAGGGCTACCTACATTATTACATGCTTTGCATGCCAGTCTAGCGAAGAGGAATCATCGTCCGAAGAGGAGGAGCCCAAGTTGCAATTCCGCCCCGTGTTTGTGCCAAAGTACGTCGTGCCCGAGCCACCGTATTAATCTCAGTTGAGACAAACATCCACAGACGCTCACGTGCCACTGTTGCTGAGCGGGAAGTACTAGCTCAGGACTCCGAAGAGGCACAGAAGCGGAAAGAGGCCGAGCTGGAGGAGCGCAAGAAAGCGAGCCACGACCTAGTGGCGGAGAGCATACGTCGGGAGTTGCTTGAAAGTGCGCATAGCTTACTGTTCATATTAGGAACACTTGTTGACCGACAGCACTTCCCGAAACAGAGGAGAAGGAAGAGACTACCCCAGACATCGACGACACGGATGGCCTCGACCCTACCGGCGAGTTTGAAGCCTGGCGCCTGCGCGAGCTCGCCCGCATCATGCGTGACAAAGAAGCCGAGCTTGCACGAGAGACAGAGCGTGAAGAGGTCGAGAGACGGCGCGCGCTGCCTGAAGAGCAGCGATTACGGGAAGACATGGAGCGAGCGGAACAGTCGCGGAAGGAGAAGCCAAAGGGCCAACAGAAGTTTCTCCAGAAATACTGGCACAAGGGTGCGTTCCACCAGGACGCGGACATCCTCAAGAGGCATGACTTCACGGAATCAACGGAGAGCACGGTGGATGTATCGATGTTACCGTCGGTGATGCAAGTCAAGAACTTCGGAAAGCGTGGGCGAACAAAGTACACACACTTGCTGGATCAAGACACCACTATGGGAACAGGCGGGTTTGGAGGTGCTGCGCCAGTGAAGGCCGGTGGGACCTCCATGAACGATGGCGGGTGCTTCCTCTGCGGCGGCCCGCATCTCAAGAAAGGTATGCCTTCGGCTTTGCTTGGTGCTGGAGACTCGGAGTTCACTTTATTCACTGCATTGCCCTAGACTGTCCACAAAATGCGCATCTGCCCCCAGGACGAGAGCGGCCAATAAATAACAGGGGAGATAGAAAGCGTAGGAGGGTAGATCCTTGATGCTCATGTTTTCTCTCATCTCGATTCATTTCCTCCCGGCCTCGGAAGGACTCTCAATGTTGTTGTGCACATCTGTTCTGTACCCCTACGTAATTGCATTACTAAAATAATATATATACAGCTAAAACACAGAACACAGCGGGCGAGAACATCAGGATCGACGTTCGATAACCGCGCCAAGGAGAGACTAGTATACAGAGCATACGTAGGAGCAAGCAAACGACTTGTACAGTACCGTCCAACGTTGCATTCAAGAGAGGGGGAGGAAGGCACATCTACAGATAGAAGAGAACTCCGCATAATTAGGGTACCCATAAGGAGACAGATCAAGGTATCATGAATGAGTGAGCGAGGAGAGACAATATGATGGGAAAGAAATCAATAGCAGCACCACAGGAGAGAACTAACAAGAACAGACGATGCAGAGGATGACGGAAACCCCATGCACACTCGCGGCTGGGAGAAGACTGAAGTCGTTTACTCGTCCACGCACCAGATCTCCAGACGGCCCTCGGGCCTGCCCTTGGCGTTATGGCGTGCGGTCTCGATCGCGAGCTCGTAGTCCATATCATCCCGGAGGGTCACCTTCCCGCCATCCTCGTCCTTGAACTTCATCCCGATCGCGCCGACCACGACGCCGAACTTGCGCGAGACCATCTCCATGAAGTCCTCGAACGGGGTCTCGGGCAACAGGGCCATCCCGCGGACCTCCTCGCGATAGTAGAGTTTCACGCGGATCTTGACCATCTCGAAGATGTCCTCGTACTCGCCGCTGACGTAGCCCTCCTCCTCTTCCTCGTATCCGCCGTAGAAGCTCGAGGCAGCGCGCGAGCTCGGCCCACGATTGGACGTTCCTCGACGTGTGAGCTTCCGGCGGACGGAGCCGCCGCCCAAGCTCCCACCGTAGCTGCTCGGTGGCGCATTCGGCCGCCCGCCACGGCCGACACCCTTGGCCCAGTTCGCGACGCGGGCCTCGGGCAATGGGGGGACCTCGTTACTCTCTTCGCCGGTGTAGTCGTCGAGGTACTCGTCGTAGAACTCCGTCATGCGCGCACCGCCACCCCGTTGGGGACCATTGGGGGCAGTGGGAGAACCACCTTTGCGGATGCTGAGCCCGCGCGTGGGACCGGCGAGGCCGAGAGGGACGGGGGCGCCAGGACCACGACCTGCGCCTGCAGACGTGGCACTACGGGCGAGGGAGGGGCCAGCTGGCCTGGTCGGCGACATCTTCGGCGACGTTGCAGGCGCGGGGGCACCGCCCACGTTCGCTGCGCGGATGCGCTCACGGGCGTCGGCGGGGACGTTGATGGTCGTCTTGGCGCGCTGGAGGATGGGTTTCGGGTCATCACCATCTGCGGGCTCTGCAAAAAAAAAGGGGGGGATGATAATCAGACGTCGCAGCTGACGTGTGAAGGGAGCGGATGCGATACGCACTGGGGACGCTCACACTGGGAGGAGCAGCAACGGTCGCAGCGCGGGAAAGGTTAGACGTCGGTCCCTCGTCGATGAAGACGTTGGAAGGAGTGATGCCTTGCTTGAGCCTGGCGACACCGGTGAATTCGGTGAAGAGGTCATTTGTCGATTCTGCGGCGACGAGCTTCGCCTTGCCAAGGAAGTCGCGGGCTTTGGCGTTGTCAACCTTTTTCTGTGCCGGCCGATAGAGGACGCCCACAGGCTACGTCGCCGTTGTATCAGTAACCTGGGATGTGTGTGAAGGACGAGGGAAAGCAGGCTTACGATCGAGAAAACAGTGTAACCCTCGCCACGGTCCTGGATGGCATCATCAATCACTCCGTGCTCTTCGGTTGCCTTGTCGCGACGGGCATCCTCCATATCGGCGAGACCTTCTTGGGGATTTCCCATGTAAATCTGGGTGAGGCCACGGTTGAAGAGGACCTCGGCGGAGAAGAGCTTAAACTTGAGGCCGAGCTGCTCGTAGTTGATGAACTGGTTTCCGCGGAGGTAAAGGAGAGCGGAGGAGAAGTCATTGAAGGCGGCGTCGTATCGTGTCAAGAGGAAGTTTGAGACGCCGCATTGGAAGTAACTAGGAAGAGAGGGAGTTAGTCGCGCTCAGCCACGGTGATCGGGATGATGAAATAGGGAGTGCGAATTGAGACACGGGGAAGGCGGAGCCACGGCCAATCGGCGATAAAGTAGGAGGAGAGGCGGTGCAAGGCGGGGGACGTCGTCGATCAAGTGCCCGCTCGGAATCGGTAGTGATCACGAAGTCGAGTAGAGGCATTGGCGTCTCGACAAACGTACGTTTCGCAATCAGATGAATGGGGGATGGTTATGTGAGAGTGCAAGCGAAAAGAAATGACCGTGAGCGGCGATGGGGATCATGGAAGTTTGGCAGCTGTCGATTGACACTGGTTGGGCAAGTGGGGGCGTGGGATGTAGCCGTACAGCATCACCGCGGCCATCTATGTGGCTGCTCGGGAGAGGAGCGGATCGGACGGAGGAGGGATTGGACGATGGGCGGTCGTCAAGTGAGAGGAAGAGGGTAGGGAAACAAGGGTAAGAAAAAGGATCGGGAGCGGAGAGCGGGGCCAGGGGAGTGGAACCGATCGGTAGTGAGCTGCGGAGGGGACGAGCATCGCGCCATGGCCGACAGGAGAGAAGAGAGAAGAATTAAATGAGGAGAAACTCACGCAACAGCAAGGTACTGGTCAAGCTCAGTGGCAGCGGTGAACTGCTCGACGGCAGCTTCGTGCTCGCCGAGGGTTGCGTAGATGAGGCCGATGTTTGTGAGGATCTTGCTGGAGTCTGCGATCTGGGAGAAGAGTTCGAGGCTCTTCTCAAAGTCCTCCTGGTCGTAAGCGGTGAGGGCAGCGGCCCAGGTCTCGAGCTCGGCCTTGAGAGACATGGCGAGGAGACGAGTGTGGAAGGGTCAGGAAACGAGGAGGATGGGAAGATGTGGGGCGATTGGAGGAGGCGGGATAGTCGTGGGATGCAGTCGTCAGTGGCGTGCCGGACGCAGAGAGAGGGAGGGGGCAAGGACAGGAAGGGGAGTTGAAGGAGAGGAGAGGAGAGGAGGAGAAGAGTGAAAGGCGACGAGAGGCGTCGGAGAGAAGGAACAAGGAGAGAGAATAAGAACGAGGCCGCGGAGAGCTCCTGCCCAGCCTTTACTTACCTTGCAAGTGTCAAGCAGCCGCCCGTCCCAAATCAGGCATCAGGCCCCGGCCTCCTCCAGCCTTAGCCCGATCCCGCCTGCATCGCCATACTAGTGCCCGGTCGCCATCTCAACCCCCGCATCTCATCCCGGCCTCCCACCCCGATCCCGCCCGCAGCAGCCCATCCCCAACGGCTCCTCACCGCTCACCGCTCAGTACTCAGTACTTACTAGTGCTCAACTAGTGCTGTAACTCAGTACTCAGTCGTCGCCGTGGACAGTCCGCCATCACTACCACCTTCGCACCCATCCGCCCTTGCACGATCTGCCCCAGTCCATCATCGACATCACTCACCCTCCGCACAGCTCCCTCTTCCTCCTCGCCCGGTCCTGCCAGCCCCATTTCATTTACCCCGCCTCAATTTCATCTCCTACCCGCATCGATATTCACAGCCATCTACCTCTCTCTTTCTGCCATACCTGCACGCCTCTGCCTTCACCGGTGTCTCTCTGCGCAATTTCCAGTAGCCGAAACCTTTCCAACCTTTGCCAGTGCCCCGTCCACCCAGCTCTTCCCCCGACTTCACCTTATCGCACAACTTCCTGTCCAATTTTCTCATGTCTGTCACCATTCCTTTCCCGCTTCGTCACGCCAGAACGACATTAATCCCCATGACACAATCCTGACCTCTCAAGATCTCAACCCCCATTCCTCTGCCAGTCCCGATCCGCCTCTCGTTATGCGCCTGCCTTCCACCACGCAATGTTCATTACACGTACTTGTCGCCCTCGACATGCATCATCCGACACGCCGCCTTAGGTACCAATACCTCCGCCAAACTCTAAATGCACTTTCCCAGACACTCGTTCGAATTCGCCCCCCTCCCGCATGTACTCGACCCCATAACCGCATGTACATGTCCCTCGTTCTTCTTTGCATATGCTACACTCCATCAAGACATAGGATTCGTAAATTTGCTTCTGAATCCCACTTTCGTCGAATTCTGCACTAGGTCCCCTTACGCTAACCCACCGTTATGCTCATCTTAACTGTGCCAAACATCATCAAACTAGCGCTCGAGCTCAGTTACAGTTCTGTCGTGTCTCTCCATCGTTTCCCGTTCCCTAGCAAGACATCTCGGCCTCCGCACCAGGGCTCGAACCTCGCCGTTTCGCTCACATGCACTCATATCCGTCCTCCGCCGCCAATCCGTCTCTACGACGATCATTCATGTCCGACGTACGTCTGCCACCCCATCCCGGCCGCGCCCTTCCTGCGTGTCACGTACATGTGAATTCTTGCACGCTCCTCTAAACTTGCATCGATACAGCCAGCGGCGCCGTGCACATCCACGCTGCGCCCTATGAGCTATTTATGCAGTCCGCTGAGCATTCGACATCCAACGCTCCGTCTAAGTCTAACTTTAAGCACCCCCGTACGGATATTCCAACAGACATAGACGGCCGCGCGCCGTGTATGTCAACCTGTAGCGGAACTCGACTACAGTCAGACCTTCACATGTGGTCCGCGATAGTGGGAGCAGACCCCGTTCGTGGAACGTCTATGTAAGTAACCGCGTTGTTCCATCTCGTCTATTGCTGAAAGCTGACGGGAACCAACAGAACGGGTGTCAGCGCAAGTGCCTTAAATGACCCGACATATAGTTCTGGCCTGGCCCGAACGGATTGTCACGACCATGATGCCCGTCTAGAAAGTAGAGATGCATGGCACGCCCACTGGGAGTTGAAAAACTCGACCTCACCCCTCTCCGTCGACTACCCCTTCCTCAATTGTCGTCACCACCGTGCAGCACGTATCGCTTTCATTCTGTTAACGTTTCCCTTGAACACACTTCCTCAGAGCCGGTGGCGGCCGTCCGATTTCAGACCCTCCCTTTCATATTCCGTCACAGAATAGCTATAGCTGGGATCCGGACGACGACTATACAAGGTATGTAACTTAGTCCATAAAGAAACCGCCGTACTTTTTCGTGACCATCATAGCTTCTGTATCAGACCTGTTGGGGCGAACGTATACCTAGAACAGTACGAGCTCGTGCAAGATGGTGGACATCGCGAACAGTCCCCGTTCGGATGCCGTACGCTGTCGCAGAGCGAGATTAGTTCTATATGGGCAGACCCGTTCCACAGTGGGGTGGGTTCAGCTCAGATGAGACGAGCTCGATACGAACACACTGTAGGACTGCGATGTTATGATGAACACCCGGCTGCAATGATATGTTATAATATATACTAGGTCTTCACGCTCGTGCGGGTGCAACTTTGGCAAGTGTACCGGATCTATGTTGATCGCAAGAAAGAGCATAGAAATTGTCTGAACCAATATTCGCTGCATCCTGGTCGGATCCTGCCATTGTTCACGTTCGTGGAACGAAAATGAGGGCAGCTAGCACTCTGGGCGCTGTGTGATTCATGCGAATCGAATGGACTCCTGAACTTTGGAGTACATGTGTAGAATACTTATCATGCATATACTCTACTCTACGCTAGAGCCTGGGAGTGGTAGCAGAAGGAAACAGCGTGGAAAGGGAGGATGCAATGAAGCACAACTGCACACAGAGGTGCATCATACATGTAGTAACTTCGCGTATCCGAGGATCTACATTTTGTCCGTAAGGCGTGACACGAAATATACAGACAACAGCAGCAAGAAACTGTTTTCCCCCTGTCCAGCGCGGCGATAGCACAGGGACGCAGGCAACGCAGGAAGCGATGCAAAGAAAGACAGGAAGTTCTTCCCTCATGCCGAGATCGGCACGGTGGGGGATGCGTCTCCCTTCTGGCCGGCCTGAGCCTGTGCAATGGCTTTCTGCGCCTCGTTCTTGCGCTCCTCCATCTCCTTCACCTTCTTCTCCAGCTCCGCAGCAGTCATCGGCGTCCCGTCAGGCCGCTTGAACGTTACGCTCTTATGGTGACTGGGTCCGCCGATGGAACCCGTTTCGGGCGTCGGTACGTCGACTACACCGCCAGTTATTGCTAGCCCACGATGGAAGGAAGTCGGCAGCACGCGCCCTTCCGGATGCTGGTACGAACAAGTGACTCGTGTGCAGGCTGCACCGAACTTGCATAGGACGGATGAGTGGTGACTGGAGGGACGCGAAGGATGGGAGAAGGAACAGTTGGACCGAGTACAAGCAAGGCCATACCGACAAGGGACAGGGCCTTGTGGCGTTGCGGCAGGAGAAGGCACATAGCTTTGCGACTTGGGTACCTCGGCTGTAAGACGATATGTAAGCCAGACGGGACAAGATCGAAGGGTCGCAGGTACGTACCATTGGGGTTGAGAACAGCAGGACTTACATGCGCCTTGATGCAGTCCTTGTCTTTGCAGCCCTTGCCATTTTCGCAAGGATCATTGCTCAGAACAACGCCGCTCTCGGCAGTCGCAACTGGGGACGGGTGCGAATACCGACAGAGGGGGTTCGTGCATTTGAGACCGAACTTGCAGAGTGTTGGGGACTGGGGACGCTCTGGTGCGACA
This sequence comes from Polyporus tsugae, assembly GCA_024305745.1. NCBI lineage: Eukaryota > Fungi > Basidiomycota > Agaricomycetes > Polyporales > Polyporaceae > Polyporus > Polyporus tsugae. The sequence goes on from JAHRBS010000005.1 coordinate 127,965, forward strand.
AATCCGGGGCGCGCCGAGCCTGTGGACGAAGAGGGCGTAATAGCTATGGGTGCTGGCGGTGCGGAAGGAGCAGATGTCGATGTCGATGACGGCGCAGGAGGGTGAGGGGCAGATGTCGCAGGGGTAAGGGTAGGTCCTAGTAGTGCTTCGCTCACCGGTGGCTCGCCGCCATGGTGCCCAGTGTGTCCTCCGCGACCCCGTCCCGCTCCCCTCATCTGCCCACCACGACCCCTTCCTCGGCCTCGCCCACTTCCTTCACCTGCCTGAGCCATCTGGCCACCCATCCCATTATTGAAGCCGTTCATATCCCCCATGCCAGGTGGCATGGGGAACCCAGTGTTCATGAACTGACCTGTTGCGGGGTTCATGATGCCCATGGCTCCAGCGATTTGGGACATCATGGCCATTTGGCTCATCATGAGCTCCTGGAGCATCAACGGATTCGCCATACCCATAGCAGCGATGTCCATGCCAGGCATACTGTTCATGGGGAAGCCGCCGTTCATCATCATCAAGTTTGGGTCAGGGGGCCCACCGTTCGTGATGCTGTCGATGCGGGCTTGGACGTCATCGTGCGGCTTGAATTGTGGGCCATGACCGCCTCTCGGGCCGACGCGGTCGAGGAGACTGCGTGAGTTGCTAGGACCGTGTCCGTCACGATTCTGTAACATCGCGCGCGGACCGGTAGGTAGGTCCGTGCGCCGCGACTTCAGTGGCGGATGCCCGCCCGGCGACGGCGAACGCGCTGAGGAAGTACGTTTCTGGGCGGTAGGGGACGTGGAAGGGACGACTTGGGACAAAGCTTGTTGGTACAATGGCGCGCCAGCGCGTGGACCGTTCGGAGGCCGCCGATGGTCTACTGCCTGGTGGGGAGGAGAATCGCGCACGGGTGCTTGAGACGATGTTGTGGGCTCAGGGACAGCGGCGACCTCCGCTTCTGGGGCACCTTTACCGGCTTCTGCAAAAAGCCAGTCCACGAAGCTGGCGTCTGGTGGATGTTGTCAATAGCATGCGACATGCGACAGCGGTACGACGTACCAAAATCCGAACCAATGACTGTCCAATATCGAACCCTTCAGCAGGCGATAAAACAGAGAGGCGGGAGATGCTCACGGTCTTCTAGTTCGGATGTGATTTGAGCTGGAGGAGGGGAGTCAGCACGCTGGACGTGGTGAACAACGGCTCACAAATGGTGGCACACCTGCAGTTTTGTTGTTGATGACCATGATAGTGATATACTCGGCCATGACGGGGTCTTGTGTGAGTTAGGCGAGGTCAGCCATGACAACCCCACTCAAGCCAGCAGGATACGTACCTGGTTCTATGCTGTACTGCCGCTTCATGAGCTCATCCTGGATCGCGTTCTGGAGTGCGGTCGCACGCTCTGTGCCCATAGTGAGGCCGAAAGCCATGATTGTGGACAGAGAAAAGGGCAGTGGTCGTGGTCGGGACAGAAGAGGCGTGAACGGTCACAGTCAGACCAGAGAGAATCAGGGAAACAGGCGATTACATTACTGGTGTGTGTTGTACTCAGGCTTTCGGACTTTGTAAATGCTTTTAAGAGTTACGACTCCGACCCAGTATGGGCGTCTAAGGGGGTGTGTAAGCGCCTTGTGCTTGAGCTGTGCTTGAGCAGTCTCACATCTCAGACGTCGACGAACTCTGCGTCACCAACATGCATGCTCTTCGCCAGGAAATCCTCCCTCCCAGCGGCATAGAATTCGCAGCATGTCTCAAGTTCACTCCATCGACGCTCTCCGACGCTGGCCCTTCGTCTCAAGCTGGTCAGGCGCTCTTGAATGTCGTCGTCGCTCGTTCAAGTCTTCTCCGGATATTCGAAGTGAGGGAAGAACCTATGCCAGTGTCCGCGCAGAAGGAACATGAGAAGGAGAGGCACGTCGCGGTACGCAAGGCAACGGAGGCGGTCGAAGGCGAGGTCGAGATGGATCCGCTGGGAGAGGGCTTCGTGAACATGGGGGCGGTCAAGGTAAATCTTGGTAACCACTTTCTGTTGCATTGTCGCAGACCACCACAAATGCCATCATACGTTCACCCCACGTCGTTGTATGCGTGTGTGAGTTCCCTAAGGTTAGTTCGCTGACCCGTTTGTGTTATTCTTAGTCTACTGGCGTGAACGGCGCTGCTCGCCCACCCATGGTCAACCGCTTCTACCTTGTCCGCGAGCATCGGCTACATGGAATAGTGACGGGTCTTGAGGCCGTCCGGACAGTCCACTCTCTGGACGACAAGCTGGACAGGCTTTTGGTGTCTTTCAAGGACGCGAAGGTTCGTGGTTCAATGGCATCGCTTTATTTCTCATGTTTTCTCACCTTGGGGGCAGATTGCGCTCCTCGAATGGTCTGCCTCCATCCATGACGTGGTCACCGTCTCCATTCATACGTACGAGAGGGCTCCCCAGTTGGTGCGTACCCGACGAACTGTCTATACTGTAGCTACACTTTTGACACATGTACAGATGGCCATCGACTCCTCCCTATTCCGTGCTGAGCTTCGCGTCGACACTCTATCCCGATGCGCTGCTCTTTCCCTCCCAAAAGATTCTTTGGCCATCCTACCGTTCTACCAAAGCCAAGCCGAACTGGATATTATGGAACAGGAGGCCAGCCAGGCCCGGGACGTACCCTACTCTCCTAGTTTCGTCCTTGACCTCGCCAACGATGTTGACAAGCGCATTCGTAACGTCATCGACTTTGTCTTTCTTCCTGGATTTCACAATCCGACCGTGGCTATGCTTTGCCAATATCAGCAGACATGGACCGGGTGAGTGTATGCTGTCTCTCATATTTGCGACCTTGAAGCTCATGCAACCCGCAGGCGACTCAAAGAATTCAAGGACACAGTCAGCCTTTACATCTTCACTCTGGACCTCGTCACCAACAACTACCCGGTCATCACCGCAGTCGACGGTTTACCTTACGACTCCTTCGCCTTAACGCCCTGCTCCACGACTACCGGAGGTGTCATCATCCTCGCCTGTAACGCCGTCCTGTTCGTAGACCAATCTGGTCGCCGAGTCATACTTCCTGTCAACGGCTGGCCTCCGAGGGTCAGCGACCTCACGATGCCCTCTCCCACGCCACAAGAGCAGACACGCGATTTTCAACTAGAAGGGTCGCGTGTTGCATTCATCGACGAGAAAAAATTCCTTCTCATCTTGAAGGACGGCACCGTGTACCCCATCGAGCTCATCCAGGATGGTAGGACCGTGTCGAAGTTATCTATGTCATCTGCCCTTGCCAGGACAACTGTACCATCGGTCGTCAAAAGGATTGGGGACGACCATATCCTCGTCGCCAGTGTTGTCGGACCATCAGTCTTGCTGAAGGCGGCAAAAGTGGAAGAGCAAATAACAGAGGCGGACGTGGAGATGGTAGACGGACCTGCCACGGTTGTGGACACATCAAATGCCATGGATATGATGGACGCCGACGACGGTGAGTTACTTCAGTCTGGATTTGCGGTTTGATATGGTATAATAACCATCATTTAGATCTTTATGGTCCATCCATTGTTGCGGATAACCCCACTGCCAATGGAGCAGTAAATGGGGTCGTTGACAACATCCGAACGCGTACTGTCATCCATCTCTCAGTTTGTGATGCCATACCAGCATATGGTCCAGTATCCGACATGGCTTTTGGATTATCTCGAAATGGGGTAAAGCCACTCGTCTGTCGTGCATTTTGCGCTTGCTCAATATGACACAGGATCGACAAGTTCCAGAGCTCATCACCGCTACGGGATCAGGGCATTTGGGCAGCTTCCACCTCTTCCAAAAGGACATGCCGATGCGATCTAAGCGCAAGCTGCATGCCATCGGCGGAGGACGCGGCTTGTGGTCGTTGCGCATCCGGCAGCAAGTCAAGACTAGTGGCGCGACGTTTGAACGGCCCAGTAATCCTTTTCATCCCGACAACGATACTGTCATCATCAGTACAGACGCAAATCCCTCACCGGGATTGTCTCGAGTACGTCTGGTTTCTAGTTGTCTTATGTTGAAAGTGGCTGACTAGTGTAGATTGCCACGCGTTCCTCCCAATCCGACATTACAATCACAACGCGAATACCGGGAGTGACCCTCGGTGCTGCCTCGTTTTTCCAAGGAACTGCGATACTTCATGTCATGTTCAATGTTACCAATGTGATCAGGGTGCTCGAACCTGGTACGTATGGTTGTGCTTTGAAGCGGACGTCATTGACAGCGATGGTTAGATGGTACGGAACGACAGAGCATCAAGGACCTTGACGGTAGCACCGCCCGGCCGAGAATCAAGTCGTGCAGTATCTGCGACCCCTTTATTCTAATCATTCGTGAGGATGACACCATTGGATTGTTCATTGGCGAGATCGAAAGGGGGAAAATTCGACGCAAGGATATGTCGCCGATGGGCGAGAAGGTAATAGTTCGGGTTGTCCAATGGCACCAATGCTCACCATTCCAAGCAGACGTCGAAATATCTCGCTGGGCACTTCTATACGGACACGAGTGATCTATTCCAAACGTTTCTGAATCCGGAGGTGCCTGCGGAGGCTGCTACTTCGACATTGCAAGGCGCGATGAACGCCGGGGACAAGACCCATTGGCTCGTGCTCGTTCGTCCACAGGGTGTTATCGAGGTGAGAGTGGCTCATGGAAACTTGTGGCGTTAGCTGACCATCATCCTGGCAGATTTGGACCCTTCCGAAGCTCACACTGGCGTTCTCCACGACTCTGCTGGCTACCCTTGACCCAGTAATCAGCGACTCTCTCGATCCTCCCGCATTGTCGCTGCCACAAGATCCACCAAGAAAGCCGCAAGACTTAGACGTTGACCAGATTGTCATTGCGCCCTTGGGAGAGTCACGTCCACGTCCGCATCTTATTGTACGCTGTGATGTTCAAGGCTAATACACGAATTGGAGTATTGACAGCCATCCATATAGGTATTGTTGCGATCTGGACAACTGGGGATCTACGAGGCTGTACCAGTGGCTCCGCCCAGAAGCCCTCTGCCCTCGACCCGATCCTCGACGCTCCTCGTGAATTTCGTGAAGGTAAAATCGAAAGCATTCAACATCCAGCACTCGGACGAGGAGCAGAAGTCCGTACTCGCCGAGCAGAAGCGTATCTCGCGTCTTTTATTGCCGTTCGTCTCGTCCCTTGTGCCAGGTCAGACATACTACGGAGTGTTCTTCACGGGCGATCGACCTTGCTGGATTGTATCCACTGACAAAGGCGGGGTGCGCGTCTTCCCCTCCGGCCACAACGTTGTGCACGCCTTCACAACATGCTCGCTTTGGGAGTCAAAAGCGGATTTCCTGCTCTACTCGGAGGAGGTAAGTGGGCTTCTCTGGTTCCTAAAATGTCCAGAACTGACCCTCAGGTCCCTCAGGGCCCCAGTCTGGTCGAGTGGATGCCCCACGTCCTGCTAGATGCGCATCTGCCCGCACGCTGTGTCCCACGCTCGCGGCCATACTCACACGTCGTGTTCGATCCCTCAACCTCATTGATTGTCGCAGCCGCGTCCTTCATGAACCGATTCGCGTCATACGACGAGGACGGCAATATAATTTGGACACCTGATAGTAAGCCTACATAGTGTCCGATATCTTGTATATGTGCCGAGCTAACTAGCAGGAATCTCATCTTAGGCCCAAACATCTCGTTGCCTTACTGCGAAACCTCGACGCTTGAGCTTATGTCGCCCGATCGCTGGATTACGATGGATGGGTACGTCCAACTGGCCGTTTGATGTGGACGTGACTTTGACTGAGCTTGTAGGTATGACTTTTCTGCGAACGAATTCGTGAGCTGCATCGCATCTGTGCCGCTCGAGACTATGAGCACGGAGTCGGGGATGAAAGACTTCGTTGCAGTGGGCACCACGATCAATCGGGGCGAGGATCTTGCAGTCAAGGGCGCCGTGAGTATGCTTTGTTATCGGTCGATAGTGTTGGGGCTCACGAGATTCCGCTAGGTATACATATTCGAGATCGTTGAAGTCGTGCCTGACGCAAGCGCTAATGTCAAGCGTTGGTGGAGGCTGAAACTCTTATGTCGCGACGATGCCAAGGGTCCAGTCACATTCCTCTGTGGCATGAACGGCTACCTCGTCTCGTCGATGGGCCAAAAGGTATGCTAGCTACATTCATTAAGATACCTACCAGGAAACTCCATACTCACGGGATATAATTTGTTAGATCTTTGTGCGCGCATTTGACCTGGATGAACGCTTAGTCGGAGTGGCTTTCCTTGACATCGGAGTCTATGTTACCTCTTTGAAAGCTGTCAACAATCTGCTGGTTATTGGAGATGCTGTGAAGAGTGTCTGGTTAGTCGCATTCCAGGTTCGTCATTTGTGCATAGATGTGGTCGCTGTCTGTTAAATGACCTGGTGCATATACGCGTATGCAGGAGGATCCATACAAGCTCGTGATTCTCGGAAAGGACCCGTATCATTCGTGCGTCACAAGAGCTGACCCATTCTTTGCCAATGGCCACTTGTCTATTGTGACATGTGACGAAGAGGGCATCGTCAGGATTTACGCCTATGATCCCCATGGTATGTACAATGACTCATTTCTATCACCTGGGGTTAACGGGATATGCAGACCCAGAGTCAAAGAGCGGGCAGCACCTTCTTCGTCGCACTGAGTTCCATGGCCAAACAGAGTACAGGAGTTCATTGCTTGTGGCCCACCGACCGAAGGCTGGTGATCCGGAAATACCCCAGGCTCGGCTTGTTTGTGGTAAGCAGTATATGTTTGTTTGGCTCATTGTGGTCCTGTTCAATAAGTCATCTCTAGCTTTGGCTGATGGATCCTTGACCACATTGACTCATGTGGATGAGAGCACATTCAAGCGTCTTCATTTGCTTCAGGGACAGCTAATACGCACTATTCAACATGTGGCAGCTCTGAATCCGAAGGCCTTCCGGTAAGCAGTTTCAGTAGATGAAAGATGCATGCGGTCACTGATATAAAGTAGCATGGTCAGAAATGAGTATGTCTCGAGGCTACTCTCCAGGGGAATACTAGATGGAAACCTTCTGGCAACATTTGAGGAGCTGCCTATTGCTCGCCAAAATGAAGTGACCCATCAGATTGGCACAGATCGAGCGACTGTGCTGAAGGATTGGATATCTTTAGTTGGTGCATGGTAGTGTTTGCATGCCGTATTATTCTAGTCCATGGAACTTTATTTTCAGTGTATATTTAATGTGGTCAGCGACAAGATATATAGACTACTGCCCTCTGCATATTTTTGATGTGTACTTGAGGGTCTTGGTAGTAAGCAAGACCCATCACAAAGTGTTCACTACTCAGTCAGGCTGAATCTAAGGCTGAACACAGGTCCAGGTTAAGTTGTGAGTAACCTGACCTGGACTCAAAATTACCTACAGGTCAGTTGAGGGTCCAGGTATAGGTTTATAGATTGGAATTACTAAAGGGCATTTACAATGGAAGAAGTATTGTACAACACTGGCATGACTAGTTTGTAAAACAGTGATCAGGCTGTTATTGTAATACACTAACTAGGTGAATTGAGTACACATATAGAGGTCCGAGGACAATGGGGAATCAGTGACAATAGGTAAATATGAACATGGGAGAACAATGAGAAAGGGACAATAGCGACGACAGACAATAAGGAGCTATTGTGCTAGAAAACAAAGGACAAGATGCAATGCAACGGAGAACGATAAGTATGACGTGAGAAGTAGATTGTCCAGAAAAGGAAACTCAGGCGCTGGTAACAAGCACCAATGAGAATGTTCATGATAATACTGTTAGGATGCAGTAATCATGCTTACTCATTCTTCAGGAGTTGGTCCCTGAACTGCCATAAGACCCCTCAATGTACTGTGCATAGCATGCATGCCGTAGTGACATGGGGCTACAGTTATACTAATCTACACTAATAAACTGGTGTCTCTACTGAACCCAAGACCAGATAGCTCAGTGGTAGAGTGTCTGGGTGCAAACCAGAAGGTCCTGGGTTCAATCCCCAGTCTGGTCACTTTTCCACTGCTAATAAATACCCCCTCCTAAGGGTTGTGCCTTCATGACCAAGTCTTCTTGAGAGGACCAGGTGCCTCTGCATGCATTGAATAGAATTTTTGCACAAGTTACAGCATGTTTGGGAGGACCACTGCATCCTCCCAACTGTCATGTTCAGGGCCCCAACCCTTCCAGTGCACAAGGTATTGCAGTTTCTGCCACCACCCATACCGCTGCAACTTCAACACTTCCTCCACTTTGTACTCCTCCTTCCCTTCCACTTCAATTGCCATCGGCTCTGCAGGGTGATGACCGGGGAGTCGACTCTCCTTGTGCGGAAGCAAGAGAGAGGCATGGAACACTGGATGGATTACAAGGTCCTTGAGGAGTCTGAGCTTGTAAGCCAGATTGCCCACCTTGCATACGACCAGATATGGGCCAGTGTACCAATCCACCAGTTTCTGAGAGACTCCAGGGACACAGAAGTTCCTTGTGTCAAGCCACACCTTCTGGCCTTCATTGAACTCAGGAGCATCACAGATGTACTGATCATAGTACTCCTTTATCCATTCAGCTGCCAGAGTCAAGGCTGTAGTTGTATCCTCTTGCACCTGCTGCAACTTCTCTTGGTGTTCATCAGCCGCAGGCAACATCAGAATGTGGAACTGGGGTTTGTAGCTGTATATGAGCTAGAACAGCTAGTAATCTATTGATAAGTGCTTGTGCGAGTTAAAGGTGAATTCTGCAATTGACAGCCACTTGACCCAGTCATTGCAGCACTGTGAGCAGAACATACAAAGGTACGCCTCTATCTCCTGGTTCCATCGTTCTGATTGCCCATCTGTCTGTGGGTGGTAGGCTGTGAACATTGCGCTTTCTATGCCGAGTCTCTTGAGTACGGCGCGGAAGAGCTTGCTTGAGAACTGGGGCTCACGATCAGAGATGATCTTCCGTGGCAGCCCATGAAGATGAAAATGTTCTCGGATGAAGTTGTCAGCAGCTCCTTCTGTGTTGATCTCCTCGGTGCAAGGAATAAGATGTATCATCTTTCTATGCTGATCAGCGATGAGCTGAAGCGCGTTGTACCCGTCCATGTCTGGGAGTCCAGTGATGAAGTTGCACATCACAATCTGGCCCGGGCCATCTGAGATCTCGTTCAGTTGAAGAGGACCTTGCAGTTTGGTATGTAAAGTACAATGATAGGTGTCACAGGTCTCAATGTAATTCTTAATAAACTTTTCCATGCATGTGCAGTGTTCCTCGAGACTGTCAGTGAATATGAGGATGTCACCAAGGTAGATAGTGACTTTGCTGAGTATGATGAGGTCCTTGAAGATGTTGTTCATAAAACCAGAGCATGTGCTGGGCAAATTGGCTAGTCCAAAGAACATCATATTCAGCTCAAACAGCCCTCAATTGGTCACAAAGGCAGCCTTCCACTCATCACTGGCCTTAACACACACATTATTGTACCCCCAATGAATATTGAGCTTGATGAAGTACTTGGCCCCTTCTTGAGTTGATCCATCAGATCTGATACCAACCGCAGTAGGTAACAGTTCTTAACAGTGATCTTGTTGAGCCGCTGATAGTCCTGGACTGGACATAAGCTACCATCCTTCTTCTTGACAAAGAAGAACAGCAACAACATCGGTAAACTTGACTCTTAAATATAGCCTTTGGCCAAGTTCTCAGTGAGAAACTTGTTGAGCTCTCCTTGTTCACTGGGGGACAGGGAGTACATGCACGAGTGGAACATCTTTGCATTGGGCATGAGTTCTATTGCATGATCATAGGATAATCCTCTTATGCATCTATGTCTCCTAGAGCTACTAGCTCTAGTATCCAATCTTTAGTTCAACAACTAGTCTTTAATCTAAACACCTTAAATGATTGAACTGGTGTTCAATAGTTGAGATATAACAGTATATAAATCACTTTATATTAACAAGTACAGCAACTTTAGAAACTAACAAAATAGAACTGTGCATTCAATTTTTTTATTCCATGCTAATGTAATTAGGCATAGGTCTGCTTTGAACACTCAAAGTAAAAGTCCTGGTTCTCTGACACCCAGTAAAGGGCATGCCAGCTCTCCAAGAGGTAAGACCCAGCTGGACGTTACCTATTTTTGAGCAGACTGCCCAGCAAGGTCTGAAGTTCAACTAGGAGCTTTTTAATTGCAACAATTATATGTCATGAACACATTACGAACTACATATATAGTACCAGCCAAGTGTCAAGCCAAGCTTGACATTGTGCCCTTTTGGCATAGCTGGTTCAGCGGCTGGTCTGTTCCTAACATTATATGCTACTAGAGCTAGAATTACTGCAGCTACTGGCACCAGACTTGTCCTTCAATTGTTCCTCATTAAGAGATTTAAATTATACTCATTCCAGTTATGAGACCTAAATGAGCACCATATTGTTATTTATTGTCACTACCTCCCCATATTGGGATTAGGTAATTTGCATGCCTGCTGCCTTCCTTAGATCTAAGAGCCATTTCTTGGGCTCTCTCTCTAGAATTGAACACTTATTTCCCATTATCTATTGAAAATACAGTAGACCTCTATCCTATTATTGAAAGTCAATAGGGCAGATATTTGAATGAAGCATTGCCAGTGCAAGGCCATGCAATTTAAGAAGTTATAATAAATCAACAATAGAGTGGCAAACTGCATTGGTTTTTTATCTAATAAATACACCGCTCTCATAGTTATCTATATAGCAAGGTACCATCAAATAAACTATAACTGATTTAATGAGCCATTTGCAGTTTCACAGTATAAAATTGTTTATATTTAGACATACATGACTTAATCTTTGAGACAAGCATATGACTATTGGCAGGATAAATGTTATGAACAGCCTATTTGGCGCCTATACCCAGTGTCTTAGTTTCCTTTTCTGGACGATCTACATTTTATGTTGTACTTATTGTTCTCTGTTGCATTGTATCTCGTCCTTTGTTCATTACCACAATAGCTCCTTATTATCTGTCATGGCTAGTATTACATTCCTATTGTTCTCCCATAACCATAGTCACCTATTGTTCCAGTTCCCCATTGTCCTCTGTACATATATAAAGACCTGTACCTCACTACCTGGAGACCTCAGTTTTGACCTCTTGTCTCCAGGTAAGCCTCGCTGTATTTTTCTTGTTAGATACTTCACTCAATATATCTTGTCTCTAGCCCTGACCGTTGAGCCTTGCTCCACTCTCACTGCACAAGTGCTTGTCAACGCCCTTGCTCACCTTGTAAGTCTCCCTGGTCCTTACTTGAATATAACAACATCAAATGGGAGAAAGCTTTTCAAGAATACAACACCACACTTGATCCGAAGGTCGTCACCATATGGGAGGCAATGGTCAAGGCCTGGGAACAGGATCCAGAGCAACCACATCTGTATGAAGAACCTGAGAAAGGTAAGTAGGTCCTCATAATCATGAGTGCGTGACTTGACAATGACCCCAGCTATTTTGGGTGTCCAATGTCAGCAGTGACCTTAGCGATAGTGAAGCTCAAACTCACACACAAGGAGGCAAGAGAGGCGGCTCAAGGACTGTTCCCCCCTCACGAAGTCACACCAGGGGTTTTTCTTCAAGTTGGTCTTGAATTGGAGGACCAACAGTGAGTTCAGATAGAATATTGTATTAGCAGTGGAAAAGTGACCAGACTGGGGATTGAACCCAGGACCTTCTGGTTTGCACCCAGATGCTCTACCACTGAGCTATCTGGTCTTGGGGTTCAGTAGAGACACCAGTTTATTAGTGTAGATTAGTGTAACTGTAGCCCCATGTCACTACGGCATGCATACTATGCACAGTACATTGAGGGGTCTTATGGCAGTTCAGGGACCAACTCCTGAAGGATGAGTAAGCATGATTACTGCATCCTAACATGGACTTGGTCTTGATTCAACTCGAGGCTTGCCACTTTTAGTGGTACAGTGCGCGGAAAGCTCCTAACCCGAGACCCCAGCACTGACAGAAGTGGTCCGCCTCACAGCGTGGCAGGCTAGAGAAAAGTGGCAAAACAAAGCCAAGGCAGGACACCCCTGGGCTCGTGTCCCTTGAGGTTAAGACACAGCAATAGGCCGAGGAGGCTGAGCAGACAGTGTTGGGTTGTGCACCAGCCGTCCATTGTTCCTGGATAGGAAGCAAGACACTTCATCCTGGCTTGCAAAGAGTTCACGCACGCCTTTCACCCCTTTGAAGTCCAGGACGAGTACTGGAATAAGGACAAGAAATGGTGGTCTGTCTGTGTAACACAACCGTGCCCACACCGGAGTCGTACTTGGAGACCTATTCCTGAGGCAGTCAAAGGTCTCGCACCTTGACTCATCACTACCAAAGACCAACCAGCCCTTATCCTTGCACACATTGCCAGACCCCCTACACCTGCCTTTCATGACCCCAAATGTCCGCCTCTTCGCCAAGCGGCAGCAGTTGCAACTAGTAACCCTGCATCCTGTCCTGCGTCCTGCCCTACCTTGCATCCAACCTCTCAACCCCAAAGTCGCAAGCCGATCCCCACTGGGACTCCATCTGCGTCCCCTCGTCTTGGAGGACTAACCCTCCAGACCACTGCCAAGCTTGTTAGACAACGGCTCGCATCCCGCACCTCCAATTCCCCCATTGCTTTGACCTCAGCACTACCCAAGGTTGAAGCAGAACCCGAGCAAGAGGACTCAAACCCTGCAGTCGAGGAGGAACCCAAATGAGAAACCGTAGTTCTCAACACCCCGACACCTCCATCCTCACCACCCTCATCATCCTCTTCCTCTTTGCCCTCATTGCGAGCACTGTCGCCCGCTCCCACCATGGCCACACCCACCCCCTTCAATGTCTCCAAACTCCTCTCCCAAGTTGCCCCTTGCAAGTACGATGGAAAACTCGCGCAGGAAGGGCTCCGCTTTGTAGCCAATGCCCGCATCTACTACAATCTTCTCGAGGCGCAAGGTGTCGCGCACGAGATCCGCTGGATCACAATCCTCAACAAGTTGACCGGTGGCGCTGTGGAGTGGGCCGGCCCATACATCGTCACGGTGGCCAGCGGCAATGTTGTGTGGTCGGACTTTGCGGCCTTTGAAGGGTCATTCAAGGCACACTTCTGCGCTGCAAACGACGAGGAAGCAGCCGTCGCAGAACTCACCAAACTCTGCAAGGCTTCGCATCGGCTTGGCACCGTCAAGGACTATACCAGTCAGTTCAACACCATTGCTGCTCGCACCAGGTTTGGTGACGCGGACAAGTGCGAACGGTACCGCACGGCGCTCCCTTACAAGATCAAGGACACCTTCGCGACCACAGCGCACGACATCTCGGACCTCGCCAAGATCTAGAAAGTTGCGCTGCAGATGGACCAGCAACTTGCCGTGCGCGAGGAGGAACGGCCGAAGCAATTTGGATGGAAGAAGAAGGGCGAAAAGGCAGCCACCTCTGGTTTGGGCAAGAAGAAGTTCAACAGAGAGTGCTGGAACTGCGGGGAGAAAGGACATCCCGCGTGGTGCTGCCCAAAGCCCAAAGTCGAGGGCCAACGGGCTGCCTCTTCTTCCTCATCCAGTACCAATGAGCTCACAACACTCAAGGCCCAACTCAAGGCAATGGAGGAGAAGATCGCTACCCTTACGGTGGTCGATAAGAAAGAGGGTTTTTGATTAGAACCGCATTGGATGCTGCGCGTGCTGGTTCTTGTAGTAATAGTTGATTTTCTGTACTGGGTTCATCATTTGTATATGAAGTAAATCACGATGATCAACACTTTCATATACCGGTACGGTTAATCGGCAAGCAGCAACATAAGGACATTGTAGCTATGGTAGATAGCGGTGCTACTACTAAGTTCCTACATAGACAATTCGTAGAACAGAATAGGGTTACAATGAGGAAGTTGGCAAGGCCAATTCCTCTGTACAACATCGACGGTTTGGAAAGCCATGATGGTACAATCACAGAGGTTGCCATGTTGGATATGGCAATCGGAGACCACAGGGAGAAGGTGGTCTTTGTAGTGATGGATATAGGAGAAGAGGATGTCATCATTGGCCTGGACTGGCTATGTGAGCACAACCCTGAAGTAGACTGGGAACGTGGCTCGCTGCGCCTGTCGAGATGTCCAGAGACATGTCCGGCTAACCAGAGAACCTCTGACCTGTCAAGACCAAAGCGCGTGATACAGAGGTACGGCTTACGGGGCACCGCGGTCCTCGACGGGCAAAGAAGGTTAGGAAGGCTGGAAGGGTGTGTGCAGCTGTGATGACCGAGGAGAAGGAGGAGAATAGGCCCTGGCCGCCAGGATTCCTGCCACGGTGGGATGGAACTGAGACGTCTCTTCTCAATGCATGGGAGGATGGACAACGCCTTTATGGTGCTCCGCAACTGTTTGCTTCAGCGACATACACATACTCGCAACAACTCGCTGAGCAAGAGTACCAGAAGAAGGTAGTCTGCCCCGTCAAAGAAATTGTACCCAAGCACTATCACGAATACCTGCATGTGTTCTCGAAAGAGGCGTCCAAACGTTTGCCAGAACACGGACCCTATGACCGTGCAATAGAGCTCATGCCCAATGCAAAGATGTTCCATTCCTGTGTGTACCCCCTATCGCCCAGCGAATGAGGAGAGCTTGACAAGTTTCTCGCTAAGAACTTGGCCAAAGGCTATATTCAAGAGTCGAAGTCGCCGATGTCATCGCCGTTCTTCTTTGTCAAGAAGAAGGATGGTAGCCTACGTCCAGTCCAGGACTATCGGCGACTCAACGAGATCACCATTAAGAACCGTTACCCACTACCATTGGTATTGGATCTGATGGATTGACTCAAGAAGGCCAAGTACTTCACAAAGCTCGATATTCACTGGGGGTACAACAATGTGCGGGTTAAGGCCAGCGATGAGTGGAAGGCTGCCTTCGTGACCAACCGAGGGCTGTTCGAGCTGAACGTTATGTTCTTTGCACTAGCCAATTTGCCCAGCACATTCTCTGTGCTCATGAACGACATCTTCAAGGACCTCATCATACTCGGCAAAGTCACTATCTACCTCGACAACATCCTCATATTCACCGACAGTTTTGAGGAACACCGCACATTGGTGCGCAAGGTCCTGAAACGTCTTGAGGAGAACGACCTGTTCTGCAAGCCAGAGAAGTGCGAGTTCGAACAGCCTAAGGTGGAATACCTCGGTGTACTTGTCTCGGAGAACTGCATAGAGATGGACCCGGTGAAGGTGAAGGGTATCGCAGATTGGCCTGTCCCTCAGAATGCCACAGATGTACGGAAGTTCCGCAGTTTTGCAAACTTCTATCGGCGGTTCATAAAGGACTTTAGTGCCATCTACAAACCCTTGGATCGCCTCACGGGCAATGCACCATGGCAATGGGGAGACAAAGAACAGTCTGTCTTTGACGAGCTCAAGCGTTGCTTCACCAAAAGCCCTGTCCTGACAATCTATGATCCAGACCGCAACGCCCGCATGGAAGTCGATGCATCTGGCTTCGCTACAGGCGCGGTTCTGTCTCAGGAGGGGGAAGACAGCAAATGGCACCCCATCGCTTTTCACTCCGAGTTGATGAACGACGCTGAACACAACTATGAGATCTACGACAAGGAGATGCTCGCCATCATTTGTGCCCTGCAGGCCTGGCATCACTATCTCGAGGGTCTCCCCAGTGTGTTCGAGATCCAGTCGGACCACAAGAACCTCGAGTATTGGCACACAGCACAGAACCTCACACGCAGGCAGGCACGATGAGCTCTCTATCTATCATGATTCGACTTTGTCATCTCGCACAAGCCTGGGACGTCTAATGGTAGGGCCGATGCACTGTCAAGACGGCCCGACCACCAGCACGAGGATGCAGATGACAATCTTGGTCGAGTCCTGTTGCAGCCAGAACAATTCTGGGTATTGGCAGCCAAGGAAGGGCACCTATCAGTGGTTCCAGAGAAGGCACTGCTTTGGCGTATCCGCGAGTGTGGAGAACGCAAACAGGAGGTTGTGGAGGCACTCAGTAAGCTGGACAAGCTTGGACCAGTGTGTCTTCAGAACAACTTGGTGGACTGGAACAGTGAGCAAGGCCTGCTACTGTACTGAGGCAAAGTCTACGTCCCCAAGGACAATGCACTGCATGCTGAGATTGTACACATCCACCATGACCTCCCACCTGCTGGACACCCTGGGCAGTCGAAGACATTGGAGTTGGTCACGCGAAACTACTGGTGGCCGGGCATGGCAAAGTTCATTAAGGATTATGTTGAGACCTGCGACACCTGTTGCCATGGCAAGGGTTCGCATGCCAAACCGCACGGTCCTCTTCAACCAAACAAAATCCCTGATGGCCCGGGCCAGGTTGTGACGTGCGACTTCATCACTGGACTCCCAGAGGTGGATGGGTATAACGTGCTTCAGCTCATCGCTGATTGGCATGGAAAGATGATACATCTTATTCCTTGCACCGAGGAGATCAACACAGAAGGAGCTGCTGACAACTTCATCCGAGAACATTTTCGCCTTCATGGGCTGCCATGGAAGATCATCTCTGATCGTGGGCCCCAGTTCTCAAGCAAGCTCTTCTGCGCCGTACTCAAGGGACTCGGCATAGAAAGCGCAATGTCCACAGCCTACCACCCGCAGACAGATGGGCAATCGGAACGATGGAACCAGGAGATAGAGGCGTACCTTTGTATGTTCTGCTCACGGCACCGCGATGACTGGGTCAAGTGGCTGCCGATTGCAGAGTTTGCCTTTAACTCGCACCAGCACTCATCAACGGGTTACTCGCCGTTCTACCTCATGTACGGCTACGAACCCCAGTTCCACATTCCAATGCTGTCCACAGCCATGCCTACCGCAGATGAATGAAGGGAGGAGTTGCAACAGGTGAGGGAGGATGCGACAGCTGCCTTAGTCCTTACAGCAGAACAGATGAAGGAGCACTATGACCGCTATGTCAGTGAAGCTCCCAAGCACAAGGAGGGTCAGAAGGTGTGGCTCAACACAAGGAACTTCCGTGTTCCAGGTGCGTCAAGGAAGCTGGTGGACCAGTACGCTGGACTGTACCAAGTCACACAGAAGGTGGGCAACTTGGCCTACGAACTCAAGCTCCCCAAAGATGTCGCAATTCATCCAGTGTTTCATGTTTCCCTGTTGCACCCCCACAAAGAAAGCTCACTCCCTGGACAACACCCACCCGAACCAGCCACAATCGAGATCAAAAGAGAGGAGGAGTATGAAGTGGAGGCCATATTGGACTCACAGTGGTACGGGCAGTGGAAGAAACTGCAGTACCTTGTACACTGGAAGGGTTGGGGCCCAGACCACAACAGTTGGGAAGACGCGGCGGACCTTGCAAATGTGCCGCAACTTGTGCAGAAATTTAATTTGATGCACGCAGAGGCGCCTGGTCCCCTCAACAAGAAGACTTGGTTGTGAAGGCATGACCCTTGGGAGGGGGGTACTGTTACGAACGGCCCATTCCGCCTATACCCAGCGTCTTAGTTTCCTTTTCTGAACGATCTTGTTATGACTGGTGTTCAAGTAAGGACCAGGGAGACTTACGAGATGAGCAAGGGCGTTGACAAGCACTTGTGCAGCGAGAGTGGAGCAAGGCTCAATGGTCTGTTGGCTGCAGTGCGCCTCAGAGCGGTCACAATGGCCTAAGTCGAACTCTAAGAAGTCTATCATTAACAGGAAACTAAACTACTCACCTAAGTCGAGCTCCAAGAAGTCTAAGGACACAGAGCTCGACAGAGGCGAGATGACAGCGCACTGAGCACGTGCTAGGTAGCTTACATGATCCTACACGAACTGGCGCCGTTCTGGCGCTGAAAGGATGAGAAATCCCTAAGGTAGAGTCCACTCTAGAGAGGAGATCAGATCTACACTAAACCGAGTCATTCAGTAAGAGTATGGTATATCTTTATCAGAAATCGGAATCCAGCGATGTGGGAAATACCAGAGGGTAGGGTACAGTATGCAGTATGTATGGTACGAAGCAGGACTTGGCGCGGTCAAAGGAGCGCACGCTACAGCACCGACTTCAACACTCCCCCCTGACTAGTCAAGTCCCCAATCCAAGCATCTTCACCATCTCAAGCACCTTTGGCCTGGGCAGTGACTTGGTGAGGATATCAGCTGGCATGTGTTAGGTGCGCAGATGGACCACCTCAATGCGGCCCTTGGCCACCTCATCTCGCAGCCAGTAGAAGCGCAGATCAAGGTGCTTCATCCGCCCATGGTGCTCAGGGTTCTTTGCCATAGACAGTGCAGACAGGTTGTCAATGCGAAGCTTCGAGGCAGAGGAAACATCAAACCCAAATTCTGTGAACAGATTGCGCAACCAGAGGATCTCCTGGCCACAGGAGACAGCAGCGATGAACTCCGCCTCTGTGGTGGACAGAGCAACAAGGGACTGAAGACAACTGGACCAGGAAATTGCACCTGTGCCCATCTTGATCACATAGCCAGAGGTCGAGCGACCTGTGTCAGGGCAGCCAGCATGGTCTGCGTCGGTGTAGGAGGTGAAGAGCTCTGGCTCAGACGAGGGGGAGTAGGTGAGCTTGTAGTCGAGTGTGCCCTTGATGTAGCGGAACAGGTGCTTGACTGCCTTCCAGTGCGTAATGCCAGGGTTCTGGGAGAAACGTGCGAGGTTGCCAACAGTGCGAGCAATGTCTGGGCGCGTTGCAATGGCGAGGTAGAAGAGAGAACCAACCGCTTGGCCATAGGGAATGTCCTGCATGTCGCGGATGTCTGCCTTGGACGTTGGAGCCATGTCTGCGCTGAGACGGAGGCCAGGGTCCATGGGGGTGCTGACTGGGTCGCAGTTGGTGAAGCCATATCGCTCGAGGATGTCGAGGGCATACTGGCGCTGCGAGATCGACAGGGCACGCTTGGAGCGGTCGCGCTCAATCTTGACACCCAGGAGCCACGACGTTGGCCCCAGGTCGCGCAGCTTGAAGTGCTTGCGCAGGTCGTCCTTGACACGCTGAATCGCAGTCTTGTCCTTGCCAGCAATGGTGATGTCGTCGACGAAGACAGGGATAATGAGACGCACCCCATCGCGCAGATACACCCAGACACTGTGCTCACAGGTCAGTCGCTCAAAGCCCAGCTTGCCAAGCACCTCGTCGAGCTTCTCATGCCAGCAGCGGCCAGCCTGCTTGAGGCCATAGAGAGCCTTGCGAAGGCGCCACACCCACTCAGGAGTCTTGTCCTCAAAGCCCTCAGGCTGGCGCATGTAGACCTCCTCCTTGAGCTCGCCGTTGAGGTAGGCAGAGGAGATGTCCACCGACTCAAGCTCGAGGTCCTCAAGCCCAGCGAGAGCGAGGATGGCGCGGATCGACGCCCACTTGGGTGTAGGAGCAAAGGTCTCGTTGTACTCGAAGCCAGGGCATTGGGAGAAGCCCTTGGCGACGAGGCGACCCTTGTACCGCTCGATGGAGCCATCTGCATTGCGCTTGACGCAGAAGACCCAGCGGGAGCCAATGGCCTTGCGACCTGGAGGGAGGAGGACGAGTTCGAAGGTGCCATTCTCGACGAGGGACTGGATTTCATCCTGGGCAGCCTTGAGCCACCTGGCACGCTCATCTGCATCGAGTTCCATGACCTCTGCGATCGACCTGGGCTCACCCAAGTGCTCCTGATTCGCCTTCGACGCATGCTCGACCACAGACTCGAATGCGACCTCGAGGGCCTCATCGTAGGTCAGGTAGTCATAGTGCTGGCCAGAGTAGACGTCCTCGATGCCAGCCATCATCGCATGGAGTGCATCTTCATCACTGCCATCGTCGCGACCTAGGCAGTCGAGTTCGTCGTCTGAGGACGTGGGACTCGGTGGGGGCGACATGGAGCGAGGAGCGAAGGGGTTGGCACGAGGTGGGGGAGCTTGGTTGTCGACTGGTGCGTCGATAAGGGGATCTGGCGAGGAGGAGTCGCGCTGTGGTGGTTCAGGCGATGCAGCAGGTGGAGCAGGGGATGCAGAGCGAATGCGAAGACGCTGTGGAACGAGGTTCTGGCGTTCAAGCTCTCTGTTGTTGAGGGAACCCTGGTAGCGAGAAGAGCGCGATGGGAGCTGTTTGCGAGCAAGTGCAGGGTAGGGCCTGAAGCCACTGTCGCCTTGGGCCTGCTGGTGGATCGATGGTGCCCGAGGACGAACTGCAGGGGCAGGAGGCGGTGATGGAGGCGCATGAGCGATGGCTGGAGCGCGTGGAGGAGCCTGTGGAGGTGCAGGAGGTTGCGCACGAGGAGGCAAAGGCGCAGGTGGAGATGGTGAACGCTGTGGGGACTGCTGACGCGGTGGTGCAGCTGGTGGGGGTGCAATTTGGGGCGCAGGAGGTGCAGGAGGTGCAGGATCATCCCAGTCGTCATCTCCCCCCTGATCATGCAGCTCTGGCACATCTGGGGCATCGTCCTGAGGTGGTGCGTCCGCATCTGGGCCAGGGACGTCCACATCATCGAGGGGCAGGCCAAAGACATTGATGAAGGGCGAGTTGCCTGGGAAGCACTGTTCATCGAACACAGCATGCAACGAGATGATGATCTTCTTTGCTGCAGGGTCCCAGAATCGCCAGGCCTTCATGCCCTCTGGGTAGCCAATGAAGATGCACTTCCTTGTGTGTGGCTGCAGTGCTTTGCGATCCTTCTTGCGAATAAGGACATAGGCCAGGCACCCAAAGACGCGGAAGTAGGACACGTCAGGCTTGCGCCCATCGCCCTTCCAAGCGGTGTAGGGGATGCCACCATCGAGCGCAGAGGTGGGCATGCGGTTGCGCGTGTGGACAAAGGTAGAGACGGCATGGCCCCAGAACGAAGGAGGCAGCTTGGCCTGTGCGAGGAGAGTGGTGGCACCCTCAGATATTGTCCTGTTAGCTTGCTCTGCAATGCCGTTCTGGTGGGGCTCGTCTGGTTCTGTGTGCTGCCTGTGGATGCCGTGTTCTGCACAGTAGTCGATGAACTCCTGGCCCATGTACTCGCCGCCCTTGTCATCGCGTGTGGCCTTGATGCGCAGGCCTAGGCAATTCTCAGCATATGCCTTGAACGCCTTGAACGCAGCAAAGGCGTCGCTCTTGAGCTTGAGGTAAGCCATGGCCCAGAATCGCGTCGCGTTGTCGACAAAGACCATCCAGTACTGGTAGCCCTCAGCGGTGCGTACTGGGAGCTTGCCCTTGAGGTCAGTGTGGACCAGGGCCAGGCGAATGAACCTCCTGGAGGCGAAGCGGGGGATGGGATGGCGATTGAGCTTGCCAGCAAGGCAGGGCTCGCAAATCGCATCAGGTGCGCGCTGGGAGCAGATCCTGAGCCCCTGGACGAGCTCCTTGCGAATTGCAGAGCGCAGATCGTCGAGGTTGACGTGTGAGCAGCGCTGGTGCCAGAGTGCGAGGTCCTCACTGCTGGTGGTCGATGCAGAGAGCGCAGTCATCGATTGGGGGATAGTGCGACCAAGGAGGTAGCCCACATTGTGCGCATTGACCTGGGCCTCAAAGCGAAGCTCCCCCTGGTGGTAGAACAGCGCAGAGGACGTGCACAACTCGACGGTGTAGCCCTTCTCGCACGTGAGGTGGAAACAGACAGTAGATTGCTAGCAAGTGCAGGGACATGCAGGACGTCGTGTAGTACAACAGCAGGTGGTAAAACGCCGCCCCTCTCCTCAGGCTGGAACACCACAGACCCTAAACCTGCCGAGTAGACAATGTGCGAGTTGGCGAGTCGAATGGGGATGGTGTGGGGCGAGTAGGAGCAAAACCAGTGGCGGTGGGGTGTCATGTGTGCAGAAGCACCTGTGTCGGTGTTCCAGTTAGCAGCAGCAGTGGTGGAGAGCCAGGACGAGCAATCTGAGGCAGAGAGGAGGGCAGAGATGCAACCGGCACTCACAGCAGACTGCTGGAGTTCATCCTGCGACCCAAAGGCGGCAAAGGACATGTGAGGGGCCTCGAAGGTGTCCTCGTGGTGCTCTGAACAATGGGGGTGATGCTGAATGCGCTGGGAGGCCCAGCACTTTGCCTGTGCGCTGGCATTGCACTTAGCGAAGCACTGGGCTTCTGAGTGGTTGACCCGACTGCTGTTACGATCCACGAGCCCCAGGTCTCTTACTTCCTCACCAAGCCTCCCTCGCCATGCCTGGTCGAAGGGTGCAACACATTCACCGGTGTATTCCTTCCGAGGTTGCCCCCAAACGACCAATGCCGCCTACCCTGATACAGTCCCGCTTTCTCTGCCCGCAGGCGGGCCATGCCATTTCCTCCATTACACCCTGCGGTCCGCAGTCCGCAGTCCGCAGTACACAGCCCTCAGACTGCAGCCTCCACTCGTGTATATAAGGGGCAACACCTCAGTAGTGACCCCCAGTTTTCAGTATCTTGTGTATTCTATAAGATCGCCCCGGTGGCAATCTTCCTATACATTTCACATCTCCTAGAGCTCTTTGCTCTAGTATCCAACCTCTAGTCGACAACTAGTTCTTGGTTTAAATGTCCTGACTTACTGAACTAAGTGTTTGATAGTCAAGACATAATATTAGACTGAAAACTTTTACGCTCCACCTTTTCAGGTGCAGAGAACCCACACCACACAACCCAAGACTGTCACTATAGCCCGGTGCTAGTAGTGAAGTCTAGACCTACGCCGGAAAGTAACCTCCAGACTTCGACAAGCGAGGAAGTTACTGCGTAGTAACCAGCACAGCCTTGAACACAGAAGTTCAAGAAGATCGACAAGTCAACGGACCGACTTACGATAAAACAGAAGGACATTTAGGTGTATAAGCTACCATGGCGAACCCACCATTGAAAACCGATTGGATCAGCAGGAAGCTCTTTCACAACCGGGAAAGACCTCCAACCAACATTTTCACAGATTTTCCGCGCCTCACTAGCCAGCCAGAAGCGACTCATGCAGTCCGTCTGACCATCACACATCCGTTCAGGACAACGGAAAAAGAAACAGTTTGGCCGCCGACGCCACCACCAAAGGACCCCAGACGCATGATACCACAGACAGTCTTCACAGACACACCACCGCTCCAACCAAGGAACCCACAACCAAGTAGCAGAATATTGCAAGGAGAGAGATTCCCCTTGCTAGAAACACCCTCGTCCAGCTCAACGCAACCCCGAGTACTCAGACCTAGTCCCCTTTGGCAAGAAGTCAGACTATCACAAGCCGAAGAAGACATCGTTTGCAAATTGGGAATAGTACTACCAGTCAAAAGAATAGACACCCATTCAACAGAACCATCCACAGAAGCCAACAGCAACACCTCTACACAAGGTCTCTTTTGATTCAAACAACAAACACCAGTACACCTCTGGGATCTATTCACCATTGTAAGCAGCAACCTCAGAGACATCCAGAACCACAACCCAGGATACGATTCCAGCCTAGTTCAGAATGCACTTGATCACCTAAGATCAATTGAGGCTATATTCACCACCTGGGCATTCCAAATCCCGCCACCATACGTCACACTCCCAGATCCGTTTACACAGTTTATCGAAAACCAAATTCGATATCTCCAGAACTACATCTTCGACCCAACCAACCTAGCAGACTCCACGCTCCAACACGACCTCACCGCACTTCAGCAGTACCTTAACGCCAGAAGACTCCTGAACCTATACCAAAGACGAACCAATCAAGGTGTGCATGACTAGTACGGAACTATTGTGCATAGGAAAGGTACATGCATATCACGAGAAACAGAACCGCGATCTACACACAGGAACTCGAGGGTGGATACCGTGCTTGCGCGAACTCTGCCCAGAAAGATATCAACACATCGCAGATAGCATTGAGTATACAAATGTACTCTTGCAACCAGCACTAGAACAAGAACAGACCATCAAACTTGAGTTCACATATAAAAGATTCAAGGCAGTCAAACCGGCACCACGAACTCCCACAGGAAGTCCGATCACACCAACAAGCCGAATCCCTTCACTAAAACTCGTAACCAGGACACTACCTCCAGTCACTCCAGAAGTGACAGAGAAAATAACTGTCCCAGAAGAACAACAGTCATCTGAATCAAAAACACTCGCCAGAAGCAAAACCAACACCAATGGACACAGGATCAGACCATGTCCAAACACGGGTGGCCAGATACGCATTCACATTCAAAGGAACGCACTATTCGGGAAACTACGACCCCGACTGGGATTCCATCAATGAAATTGTCGCAACCATTGCACCGAACCCCAGCGAGATTGACAAACAAACCATTGAGCACCTCCTTTTTAACACCTCTGAAACACAAGACTTACACCCCCGAAGAGATGAAGTCACCCCTGCAGACAGTGCCAGCGTAGCCTATGGGTCGACTTTTACCAAACTATCATTGGGGGTTAGAACATCAGGAAACACACCAAAACCACAAGGCAGAGGGAAAGAGCCGGAGGAGAAACCCGACGACAATCCTGAGGATAGAGAACCTCCGGACAGATTGGGAGGACCACCGGAAGGAGAAGGAGACCCAGGACCTGGAAGACCAGGACAAGGACCTCCTGGACCTGGAGGACCTGGGGGGCCGGGAGGAGGAGGACCAGGAGGACTCGGGGGACCGCCATTCAATGCAATCTCCATTCCTCAAGTGGCAGGAGGCAAAGTCAAAATTAAGCCCCCTGATGTCTTTTCTGGGGATCGATCTAAGTCCCAGAAATTTCTCGACCAACTCTTCCTTCTCTTTCTGGGAGACCCAGGAAAATACAATGCCAATCACGCTTGGATTGCAACCGCGCTATCCTACATCGGAGGGGATACCGTACAATATTGGGTCGAAAACAAGATCGACGAAATACGAAGACATCTAGGAGCCACCACATGGTCCGCATTTGAAGCCAAATTCAGACTGGTGTTTTCACCACTTCACGAGGCAGACAACGCCCTCCTATCACTGGACAAACTCAGACTCTCGGAACACCCAACCATCCATGAGTTCAATGGACATTACAACGAACTCATTAGAAAGAGTCGAGTCACCAACCTCCTGGCCAGACTGGCATACTACTGGAATGCACTACCCTCATGGTTACGACAAAAGATCTCTACCTCATACCCAGCTCCAAAGACCATCGTCAACTGGATCGGGCGAGCCACCAATATCTACAAAGCTGACCTCATCAACCGACAAATTGATGCAGGCTTTAGAAATCGCCAAACCCAATGCCCGACCACACAAACGAAAGTACGACGAAATTAGTTGGAGCCCACCGAGAAATCTGACACACGCGCTTCTGCTGACATAAACAAAATGACAGTGGAAGAGCACTCAAGGCATATACAACAGAACTTATGTTTTGTATGTCACAAGGCAGAACACCAGGCCAGGAACTATTCCGACAGGCCCAAGGGAAAGAAGCCCGGCCAATGGATACCGCGCAAGGTCAGGAAAATCCTCGATGAGGATATTGAGTCAACCTCGGAAGAGAGTGATAAGGAATTGAACACTGAAAGCGAGAAAGACAATGAGTTCCAAGTGGACGCTATCCAGGCAGATGTGGACCCCTATGACACGGATTTTTAGATGGGCAGGCAGAACCAACGCCTGACTTGCCCATGAGTTCGGACTTCATTGTAAACCTAGTAACCAATACAGAAAGGTGCAGACACGCCCTCCTTATACCTGATTACATTGAAGTCGGAACTCAAGTCGTTGGAGTCAAAGGTCTTATCGACACTAGAGCAGGTGCAGTCATCATCAACACTCGACTGGTGGAAAAGTACAACATACCCACAGTCAGACTACCGCAACCACTCACCTTCCGAAATGCGGACGACAGCATCAATAAACATGGAACAATTACACGCCGAGTTGAAGGAAACTTCTGACTGAACAAACGACGACTGCCTACCCGATGGTATGTGGCCAACCTAGGATGAGACAACATCATCCTGGGCATGCCATGGATTTGTCGATACAACCCTACAATTAATTGGCGAACGGGACAGGTCACGTTCAACACAAAAGTCATCAAGGAACAACAATGTATCCACAAGTATCAGGAGACACACGACGCCCCTATCGGGACAATATGGGGCCTCCCTGCACCAGGAACCCTACAAGCAATGGTGCTCTCCTATATTGAGTCCACCGACATCGACATCGAGAACGAAACACTGACCCATAATCCATCACGGGTCATCAAACACTTATGGGAAATGTGGGCAATTTGCAAGATGAATGTTACAACTGGACGTCGAGTAAGGATCAGGGATACGTACGAGACGAGCAGGAGCGCTGACAAGCACTTGTGCAGCGAGAGCAGAGCAAGGCTCGACGGTCAGGGCTAGAGACAAGATGTATTGAGTGAGGTAACTAACGAGGGAAATACAGCAAGGCTTACCTGGAGACAAGAGGTCAAAACTGAGGTCTCCAGGCAGCAAAGTACAGGTCTTTATATATGTATAGAGGACAATGAGAACCTGGGGACAATAGGTAACTATGGACACGGGTGAACAATGGAAACGGAACAATAGCGACGACGGACAATAAGGAGCTATTGTGCTGAGGAACAAAGGATGAGATACAATGTAACAGAGAACAATAAGTACAATGTGAGAAGTAGATCGTCCGAAAAAGGAAACTAAGGTGCTGGTAGCAGGCGCCGAATGGAACATTCATGACAATGAACAAGTCCACAGAAATTGCAATAGCAGCAGCACAGGGAAAAAAGGACGTCCCTCTTGAAGAACTCATACCCGAATATGCATGCAAATTCACAGCCGTCTTCGAGAAGAAAGCAGCTGAATGATTCCCACCAGCACGACCATGGGACTATGAAATCAAAATCAAAAAGGAGTTTGACCTGAAGGACAGACAATAGGGAAGGATTTACCCTTTAACCCTCCACGAACAGGGCAAATTGCGAGAATTCATCGACAAAAACCTAGCCAAAGGATTTATTTGCCGATCAGAATCACAATTCACTTTGCCATTCTTCTTTGTATCAAAGAAAGACGGTAGCCTCCGACCCGTACAAGACTATCGAACATTGAATGACGCCACAGTCAAGGATGCATACCCCCTACCGCTTATTGAAAACCTGTTCAATCAACTAGGACAAGCATCTATTTTCACCAAGTTCGACGTCCGGGCTGGCTACAATAACATCTGAATCAAGAAAGAAGACCAACACAAAGCAGTGTTTGTGACCCCATTGGGACTATATGAACCGACAGTCATGTTCTTTGGATTATGTAACACCCCAGCAACGTTCCAACGCATGATGAACGAAATCTTCGATGACCTCACACGGGAAGGATGGATTGTCATCTACATGGACGATATCCTCATATTCTCGAACAACTTAGAAGAACACCGCATTCGCACATGACGGGTACTGAAACAACTACAGGAACACAACCTCCACCTAAAACCAGAAAAGTGCCAATTCGAGGTATCAGAAGTCGAATTCCTCGGTGCCATCATCTGTGAAGGCGAAGTCGCAATGGACCCAGTAAAGCTGAAAGCCATTTGAGAATGGCCAGCTCCCAAAACAGTCAAATAGGTCCAGGCCTTCCTAGGGTTTGGAAATTTCTACTACCGATTCATCCGCAATTACTCCACCATAGTACGACCACTGACCGACCTAACCAAAAAGGATAAACCATTCAAGTGGGAACCAGAATGTGAGACGGCCTTCCAGGAACTGAAGTCCCGATTCACTTCGGAACTAATACTGCGCATTCCGAACCCCCAAGAACCATTTCAAGTAGAATGCAATGCCTCCGGAGTAGCAACGGGGGCAGTCCTTTGACAGCAAGGCCCGGATGGTCTCTGGCACCCTTGTGCCTACCTATCCAAGTCATTCTCACCCGCTGAACGGAACTACCAGATCTACGATCGAGAAATGCTCGCCATTGTCTGCGCATTCGAAGCATGGAGACACTTCTTACAGAGATCACTGTCATGAACACATTATGAACTACATATATAGTACCAGCCAAGTGTCAAGCCAAGCTTGACATTGCGCCCTTTTGGTGTAGCTGGTTCAGTGGCTGGTCTGTTCCTAACAATCACCGCATCCAGTAGAAGTTCTCACCAATCACAAAAACCTAACTTACTTCAAAACATCGCAAAAGCTAGACCGCCGACAAGCCCAATGGCACATCTTTGTTGACAGTTTTAATTTTGTTATAAAATACCACCCTGGAAAGAACCTAGTCCAGGCCGACGCTCTGTCCAGGAGACCAGACCATGAGGGGGGAAAATGACAACAAAAATGTTACCATGCTTAAAGAAGACATCTTTGTAAACACTATCAACATTGAACTACAGGAATGAATTCGAGGCAACAAAGCACGAGATCCGCAACTGATCCCCCTTCTATCCAGCAAGGGCAAGACCATACAATGACCCAGATACGGAAAATACGATGACTGGAGCAAAGATGATGGCATATTGCTATACAAGGACAAGGTCTATGTGCCACCCGATGATAATCTCTGTCGAGATATTGTCAGAATGTACCACGAACCCCTGCATATGGGACACCTGGGCATCCAGAAGACCAAAGACCTCATCAAACGGGAGTATTACTGGGATGGCATGAGTCAATTCCTCACGCAGTACTGCTGAGGCTGCGCAGTTTGTCAGACCACCAAGGTCCGGACAAATCCAACAAAACCTCCGCTAATGCCAATCCCACACAGTGGCGATACACACCCATTCCAAGTCATTACCATGGACTACATCACCAATTTACCTCCCACGGAAGACGGGTATGATGCCATACAGGTGGTCGTCGACCACGACGTCCCTAAAGTGGTGGTACTAACTCCGTGTACAAAGCAAGTGACTGCTATGGAAGCAGCCAAACTTCTCTGAAAGGATGTCTTTAGCCATTATGGGCTATCTCAGAAGATCATCTTGGACCGAGGCCCGCAGTTTGCTGCAAAGGCCTTTCAAGAATTACATGAAGTATTAGGAATCACAACATCACTTAGCACAGCATACCATCCAGAAATGGATGGACAAACAGAATGAGTCAATCAGGAAGTAGATCTCGATCTCTGCATCTACTGTGTGAACAACCCAAACAAGTGGTCCGACTTTCTACCAGCCTGGGCATTTGCGCACAATCAATGGACTCATTCCTCAATGGGCAAGTCCCCGTTCGAACTTCTATATGGATACCAACCGGAAGCAATAGGAACTGTTTGAACCAAGCTAAAACATCCGACCACGGAGGAACGACTCACGGAGCTCCAACAGAACTGAGAAAACACCATTGCATCACATGCTCAAGCAGCCCTCGCAATGGCCCGACACACCTCAGGGAAACCCGTGAACTTTGAAAAAGGAGATAAGGTGCTTCTTGAATCCACAAACCTCAAGCTACCATATCCATACCAAAAGCTTGCCCCTAAATGAGAAGGACCCTTTACCATTGCAGAGGTATTAGGTCCGGTCACCTTCAGACTAAACCTCCTGAAGAAATGGAAGATACACCCCGTGTTCCATGCCGCCTTGCTGACGCCATATTGCACCACCAAAGAACACGGACCAGACCTGCCTCAACCGCCACCGGATATGGTCGAAGGAGAAGAAGAACACGAAGTGGAAGCTATCATTAATCACCGAATGACCGGTCGTAAATGGAAAACAATGCAGTACCTAGTATCCTGGAAGGGATGGGAATCC
The DNA here is from genome assembly GCA_024305745.1 of Polyporus tsugae. Lineage (NCBI taxonomy): Eukaryota > Fungi > Basidiomycota > Agaricomycetes > Polyporales > Polyporaceae > Polyporus > Polyporus tsugae. The sequence goes on from JAHRBS010000005.1 coordinate 157,604, forward strand.
TTCAAAAACTCCTGGGAACCTGAAGTAAACCTCAAGAATGCAAAGGACATTCTCAATGCCTATAAGAAGACGCATCACCTCAAGTGAAAAGGACTCAGCAGCAATGTTCTGGATCCTCGCTCTCTTCGTCCTCGCAGTCCTCGGCCTGCAAGCAATCACCCTCACCGCCATTGCCTTCATCCTCAATGACATCGCCCAGCGCGTCGTCAACCACACGCTCCACAGCCGCGACTACCCCGACTGCGTCTTCGCGAAGACCCCCAGATGGGGCTGGGGAACATGACCGAGCAGTCGGCCGTTGCCATGCTCATTGTAGGTAAGACCCCCGTCATACCACCCCACACTGCCACTCACGACCACCAGGTGTCACCCTCGCCTACCTCCTCAACCTGGTGTTCCTTGCCATTTCCATATATAATTTCATTACAATACTGTACCATGCAATCGAGCACCGTGATCCGACCGAACCACCCACAATTGCGCCACTGTTGACTCCGCGTCTGGACCGGCTCAAGCTTGAGCTCGAATCCCTATCCGACGGCCAGTGACTCCTGATGTCATCGGTTGGAGGCTCGCCTCAACAGGTGCTCCCCCTTCTTTAGATTAAAGAAGAAGTTTCCGTATATGTATAAATATCATGGACCACGCGCTTAGGACTGCACGAAGAGCACTTTGAGATCGACCGCATAAGGAAATATTAAGGAAGTTCAAGAACTTCAACACTGCCGCACTGAGGCTGTCCATATAAGGATATTAGAAGAAACAAATTGTCGTGCCACGCCGAATACATTAAAGAAGCCCATTTAATGAACACAGAAAAAGATAAACAATGACCAAAGCCTCCTCAACCAATCGATAGCCCCATGGCCATTGTCCGCTTCTTCAACTATGACATCGCTGTCCTGCTCACAACACAAACTACTTGCGCCTACTACTTCACCTTTTATGGCACCAATGATCGCGCCAATGCCGAAACCCTCGCACACATCGCAAATCTACCTCGCATCGTTGGAGACATTGTACACGGCCTCCTACAACAACACTTCCCCGACGCCTATGAGCTCCTGCTAGAAGAAGACGTCTTTGTCCCATTCCACGTATATCCGGAACTCGACGAAGTCACCCCCGACCTCGCCATCCATCACAGATTTACCCAGTCCCCACACCATCACTAACAACCCCCTCGCAACATGCATTGCATCGCGGCATACCAACCCGGGAACGTCACAATCCAAGTCACGGATGGAATTGACAGCTCCACCATACAATTCACCAAAGATGAATTTGAAAATGAGCTCACCTTTGACGACCTTACGGACCACACCAGATACCCTGAATGGGTATGCGACGAAGTCCACAACCAACTCGAACAGCGATACCCACAGGTGTACAAATGATTCGAGCAAACTGGCACCTTTATTCCCTACAGATACATATTTGTTCAATGCCCACCATTCCGACGCATCCATGATTAAACCGACTCTACCCGGACCCCGGTGAAACCCGACTTCATCAGGAACTGGTTCTCCCCAAAGGGAAGTTTCCGATTTAGTTGTAATTGTAATATGTATATACAGTGCCCTGTAGTAACTGCAAACATGCAGCAACCAGTACCGCTTGTCCGCAGAACACGGTGGAACAGCCTTACGAAAGTCCGCAGCTGTGCACAACCAAAAGATTAGTATATAAACAGAGGGTGCAAGGCCATTCGACCTTCAACCCCCAACAACTCACTTGCCTCACCAAACTACCATGCCTCTACCATCATCATGCCTCGTACTCGCAACACCAGCAGTCGCCCTCAAGCACCTCTCAGACGAAGTGCGCGACAACTCGTCGGAAGGAACACCAACTGTCACATCCTCCTGACTCCTCTGAAGTTCATCACCGACCGCCCTGTGATCAACTATGACCACCTTCCTCGTGAACCGGTTTCACAGGAACAAGACGAGAATGCAACCATTGCCAATTGTATCAGCTGGATCCTGACTCATCCCGATCTACACGACCAGGTTTGTGTTCGTACACATGACATCCCCAACTCTACCATCTTCATTGAGCTGTATCGCACCTTTGCCAAACTGGCTGTCTATCACACCAACCTCTATAACTATATCTCTCCATTGGGCGCCCCAAAGCTCGAAAAAGAGAAGGCATTGGCCGTAGCACAAGGAGCTCGAAGTGAATGCATCCGTGCTGCCACTATGCTCATGGAGTCTCTATCTACAACTTGCATGATCCACACACTCAGAGACCTCCTCCCTACTCTTCAGCAGCACATTGACGAGGACGGCGTCCAGTACTTCTCTCAGCCGCTAAGAATCAACGGCGACACCATCGAACCACACAATGGCCCCTCCTTGACTAGGAAGATCCCCGAGGCCCAGTTTTTTGCCAAGCAGGATGGTACCAAGTGGGATATTGAGTTCAACTTCGCGAACCAGACTACAACACTCCATTCACTGAACAATAACCCTTGGGTAATCCCTCATGACCAGATCAAAGACATTGTGTCGCTGATACACGAACTACAGACGCTACCTGCGGGGCAGCCAACAGCAGACCCTAAGGACCTTACGATCCCGCCAACAGGCTCTAAGAACCCCCAGGTTGACACCGACCAAGAGCCAACCAAAGCGATGACCGACAACCTCGAACCACCTGTCAATGATGTGAACAAGGAAAACATCCCTCCGATCAGTCACCAGACCATCGCCGACCGTCCTCCTACTCTGTACCCCTATGGGAACCCGGGGTTTCCCTTTCAGAACCAGAGACCCCCAAGCCCCCTGCTCACCATCTTCAAAGGCCGAACAGTCAAATCACCAACACCAATTTGTCCCTCATTGGTCAGTACTCCGTCGTCGTCAGCCTCAGATGTCAGTTACATCTCTGACAGTGACCCAGGATCCCTCCAGACCTCATGGAATGACTACATCACTCGTTGGGTCCGAGACTCCTCCCCTCCCAGAGAAACGCCCCCGATCCCAGAGTCACTGAGCATCCTCTCCCTCGACAACCTACCACTCGACAAACTGTTGTACCTCTTCTTCCAAATGCCCCAACTCAACGGTGTTCCCCCTCCTCGTGGTCATCCCGGTCATGCCAACGGTACCGGACGCCGACCATGGCGATACGTCGCCCAACTCTCCAATGCCACCATTGTTGTCCATGAAGACCAGTTCCCCGCCAAATGGTCCCATGAAAACATCGATGCCCTGCTACGCTCCTTCATGCCGACGCTGACGAAAGTCCAGCTTGCACAGTTTTGCATCTATCTCAATGGGGGGCTTGTACAACTCCTCAACATGAACTGCTCACTCATCAGCAAGAACGACTTGGCCCTCAACTACTACAACAAGCCGTTCTTCCAGATATATCCGACCTCTGAGGAAGAAGTTCGAAACTGGAGAACGCTCCACCGCATGGAACCCCTTGACACCACCATGAGGAGCCTTGCCCTCGACTGCCTGGCTCCCAGCCATAAGAAGTGGCTTGTCTCTACCCAGGACAGTATTCTTGTATCAGACCACAATGAATGCCTCCGCCGCATGGCCGTGGATCTCGACAGCTGCACACTCACGCACAAACCAACCGCACCTCTTCTGTCTGGATTTGCTGCAAAGTGTCTCAATGGCATATGGTACATTTGCAACTCAGACAGACAGTTCTTCGCTCTCTGCGTCGAAGGACTAGACATTGTCGATGTAACACACGGTTTCAAGACCTCAACCACCAGCAACCGACTCAACAAACTCCACGACATCGCCGACCACTACCCCACCAATAGGGAGTTTAATATCCTGGTCCAAGAGGCTTATGACGAAAAGGAATGGCAAAAAGACCTGGATCAAGCATTCGGTTGAGACGACCTTGGAGGGGAAGAGGAGGATAATGTTACAATCCCCAAGCCCCAGGTCTCTTACTTCCTCACCAAGCCTCCCTCGTCGTGCCCGGTCAAAGGGTGCAACACATTCACCGGTGTATTCCTTCCGAGGTTGCCCCCAAACGACCAATGCCGCCTACCCTGATACAGTCCTGCTTCCTCGGCCCGCAGGCAGGCCATGCCATTTCCTCCATTACACCCCGCGGTCCGCAGTCCATAGCTCACAGTCTATAGCTCACAGTCCCTAGTACACAGCCCTCAGACTGCAGCCTCCACCCGTGTATATAAGGGGCGACACCTCAGTAGTGACCCCCAGTTTTCAGTATCTTGTGTATTCTATAAGATCGCCCCGGTGGCAATCTTCCTATACATCTCACGTCTCCTAGAGCTCTTTGCTCTAGTATCCAACCTCTAGTCGACAACTAGTTCTTGGTCTAAATGTCCTGACTTACCGAACTAAGTGTTCGATAGTCGAGACGTAACAACTGCAGAACGTGCAGGAGAGCATGGAGGCAAAGTGGGAGAGTCCAGGAGTTGACAATGATGCACCAGGTAGGTCCTTGTTGCCATTGGAGGCGTTGGAGTGTGTTGCAGCAGCCAGCGTCGCAGTCGTATTAGCAGTGGAAAAGTGACCAGACTGGGGATTGAACCTAGGACCTTCTGGTTTGCACCCAGATGCTGTACCACTGAGCTATCTGGTCTTGGGTTCAGTAGAGACACCAGTTTATTAGTGTAGATTAGTGTAACTATAGCCCCATGTCACTACAGCATGCATGCTATGCACAGTACATTGAGGGGTCTTATGGCAGTTCAGGGACCAACTCCTGAAGGATGAGTAAGCATGATTACTGCATCCTAACAAGTCGAGGGGTCGTGATGTGGCACACGACGTGTAGGCGCAACAACGAAGCGAGGGGACGAGAACTGAGCGCAGGGGCGATGAAAGTTGGACAGAGAGTCGCAAAGCCAAGAGTGTGGCAAGCAGAGGGTGCAGGGATAGACTGGGAGCCAGAAGAGGCTGTAGAGCGATTGGACAGGCAGAGATGGACATCTTGAGGCAGTCAGAGCGCAGGGCTCATAACCTGTTGGCTGCAGTGCGCCTCAGAGCCATCACAATGGCCTAAGTCGAGCTCTAAGAAGTCTGTCATTAACAGGAAACTAAACTACTCACCTAAGTCGAGCTCTAAGAAGTCTAAGGACAACAGAGCTCGACAGAGGCGAGGTGACAGCACACTGAGCATGTGCTAGGTAGCTTACATGATCCTACACGAACTGGCACCACTCTGGCGCTGAAAGGATGAGAAATCCCTAAGGTAGAGTCCACTCTAGAGAGGAGATCAGATCTACACTAAACCGAGTCATTGAGTAAGAGTATGGTATATCTCTATGAGAATGGAGAATCTAGCAATGTGCGAAATACCAGAGGGTAGGGTACAGTATGTAGTATGTATGGTGCGAAGCAAGACTTGGCGTGGTCAAAGGAGTGCGTGCTACAGTGCCGACTTCAACAGAAACTGGGGACAATAGGTAACTATGGACATGGGAGAACAATGGAAATGTAACAATAGCGACTATTGACAATAAGGAGCTATTGTGCTAAAGAACAAAGGATGAGATACAATACAATGGAGAACAATGGAGAACAATAAGTGTGACATGAGAAGTAGATTGTCTGGAAAAGGAAGCTCAGGTGCTGGTAACAGGCACCAACAAGAATGTTCATGACAAATATCTGCTGAAACTTGTGCACCTTTAGGCTTCCATCCTTTGACCAGACGGGCATTGATGGCAGATAGAAGGGGCAAGTATAAGGAGCACAAAATGATGGTTAAAGATAGAACAATGCAACTGTTAAAGCAGCAAAGGGCCTGCCCGATGTGTAATAGCCAGGACAGTGTGATAGGGACATGTTTGAAGGTAGCCTAAATTAGTGGGTGGATGAGAAGAAGCACTAGATTCAATTTTATAATGTGAGCAAGGTGGTGGACAGGTGGCAGAACAATGTCAGCCAGTGGGTGCTTGCAGCTCCTCTAGTCCTAGTGATTTGCTGGCAGCTGATAAATGTGCAACTTGTAAGTACAAACAAGGGTCAAGAATTAAATTTTAACTCCACCTGTGGGCCAGCACACATGCTCTATATGCTCTGTGACAGCCTACTCTGTGCGTTCAAGGAGTTTACAGTGGATTCACTCTAGATCAAGACTATTGGAGTCAATGCCTGCACTGATACTGAGCTGACACTGAGCTTATCTTATATATGCTTCTATTTGTCCTGCTCTTTGCTCAATCTAACTGGCCTGGCACTATCATACTTACACTATGATAGATTGGGAGTTCAAAATTATTACATTGCATAAAATAACATTACAATACATTGCATCCCTCTTGCAATCACCTGTAAATCCATGCCAAAATGGTGATGAGCCTGTCCCTGTCTATGTACTTGGCAATGGCGAGAATTAGGGTGATTGCCACAGAGACACCACCAAATATCCTACCTGCCCTAGATGGCTGCAAAATTGATTGGTAAGAGAAAGAAGGCTCAATGTGAGCACAATCAACTCACATTGGGGGTGAACACTATGGAGAATATTCCAATAAATAGTTGTATCACTATTAACAGGACCATAACTGCTCTGGATATTTTTATAACATTGAATCATTGTGCATGTCAACTGAATTAGCAACCCAACCTTTCCCCACACAACAAATAAGTACTCACATGCACAATTTGCCTTGCACTGTTCCTGCCTTTCCATGCTGTTTGCTGGCTCTGTGCCTGCTACAACTGGCATCATAGTGAGTGAGGTGGGTATTGCTGTGGGCATTTTGGATATCACAGGTGTTGCAGGTGTTGTGGGTGTTGTGGATGTTGTGGAGGATGCTGCCTCTACCTTTCAGTAATCAAGCTCCAGTCCTCAGTGTCCACAATTGTGGTCATTATGATGCTGTTGAGGTGTGGAGGTAGATGGGAGTGGGTTGGGAATAGTAGGAGTATGAAGGTTGCATGGTGTGGTGGCAGTGATTAAATAATCCATGGAGGCTAACACTGTGCTCAGGCTATCAGCCAAGGCAGGATCAGAGGTTCCGCATGCTCATGAAAAAAGTCCCCAAGATGTTGGAAAGACTCCAAGTCTGAGCAGTGCATGACTTACAATGGACGTGAAGAGGAGATGGTCTTATCTCCTTGTCTATAGTTGGCCAGAGGGCCACAATTGAATTTTGTATTTGTCTTGTATTTAAACTACAGCACTACTAGGTGCCAGCACTTTTATGTCCAGCTCCCTTTTGTTTTCATCACTATATATGTTACCTGGAGACAAGAGGTCAAAACTGAGGTCTCCAGGCAGCAAAGTACAGGTCCTTATATACGTATAGAGGACAATGAGAACCCAGGGACAACAGATAACTATGGACATGGGTGAACAATGGAAACAGAACAATAGCGACAACGGACAATAAGGAGCTATTGTGCTGAGGAACAAAGGACAAGATACAATGCAACAGAGAACAATAAGTACAATGTGAGAAGTAGATCATCCGAAAAAGGAAACTAAGGTGCTGGTAGCAGGCGCCAAATTGGAACGTTCATGACAATACCCCCCTCCTAAGGGTCATGCCTTCACGACTAAGTCTTCTTGAGAGGACCAGGCGCCTCTGCGTGCATTGAATGGAATTTCTGCACAAGTTGCGGCGTATTTGTAAGGTCCACTGCATCCTCCTAGCTGTCGTGTTCAGGGCCCCAACCCTTCCAGTGTACAAGGTACTACAGTTTCTTCCACCACCCATACTGCTGCAACTCCAAAACTTCCTCCACTTCATACTCCTCCTCTCTTTTGATCTCGATTGTGGCTGGTTCGGGTGGGTGTTGTCCAGGGAGTGAGCTTTCTTTGTGGGGGTGCAACAGGGAAACATGAAACACTGGATGAATTGCGACATCTTTGGGGAGCTTGAGTTCGTAGGCCAAGTTGCCCACCTTCTGTGTGACTTGGTACAGTCCAGCGTACTGGTCCACCAGCTTCCTTGACGCACCTGGAACACGGAAGTTCCTTGTGTTGAGCCACACCTTCTGACCCTCCTTGTGCTTGGGAGCTTCACTGACATAGCGGTCATAGTGCTCCTTCATCTGTTCTGCTGTAAGGACTAAGGCAGCTGTCGCATCCTCCCTCACCTGTTGCAACTCCTCCCTTCATTCATCTGCGGTAGGCATGGCTGTGGACAGCATTGGAATGTGGAACTGGGGTTCGTAGCCGTACATGAGGTAGAACGGCGAGTAACCCGTTGATGAGTGCTGGTGCGAGTTAAAGGCAAACTCTGCAATCGGCAGCCACTTGACCCAGTCATCGCGGTGCCGTGAGCAGAACATACAAAGGTACGCCTCTATCTCCTGGTTCCATCGTTCCGATTGCCCATCTGTCTGCGGGTGGTAGGCTGTGGACATTGCGCTTTCTATGCCGAGTCCCTTGAGTACGGCGCAGAAGAGCTTGCTTGAGAACTGGGGCCCACGATCAGAGATGATCTTCCATGGCAGCCCATGAAGGCGAAAATGTTCTCGGATGAAGTTGTCAGCAGCTCCTTCTGTGTTGATCTCCTCGGTGCAAGGAATAAGATGTATCATCTTTCCATGCCAATCAGCGATGAGCTGAAGCACGTTATACCCATCCACCTCTGGGAGTCCAGTGATGAAGTCGCACGTCACAACCTGGCCCGGGCCATCAGGGATTTTGTTTGGTTGAAGAGGACCGTGCGGTTTGGCATGCGAACCCTTGCCATGGCAACAGGTGTCGCAGGTCTCAACATAATCCTTAATGAACTTTGCCATGCCCGGCCACCAGTAGTTTCGCGTGACCAACTCCAGTGTCTTCGACTGCCCAGGGTGTCCAGCAGGTGGGAGGTCATGGTGGATGTGTACAATCTCAGCATGCAGTGCATTGTCCTTGGGGACGTAGACTTTGCCTCAGTACAGTAGCAGGCCTTGCTCACTGTTCCAGTCCACCAAGTTGTTCTGAAGACACACTGGTCCAAGCTTGTCCAGCTTACTGAGTGCCTCCACAACCTCCTGTTTGCGTTCTCCACACTCGCGGATACGCCAAAGCAGTGCCTTCTCTGGAACCACTGATAGGTGCCCTTCCTTGGCTGCCAATACCCAGAATTGTTCTGGCTGCAACAGGACTCGACCAAGATTGTCATCTGCATCCTCGTGCTGGTGGTCGGGCCGTCTTGACAGTGCATCGGCCCTACCATTAGACGTCCCAGGCTTGTGCGAGATGACAAAGTCGAATCATGATAGATAGAGAGCTCATCGTGCCTGCCTGCGTGTGAGGTTCTGTGCTGTGTGCCAATACTCGAGGTTCTTGTGGTCCGACTGGATCTCGAACACACTGGGGAGACCCTCGAGATAGTGATGCCAGGCCTGCAGGGCACAAATGATGGCGAGCATCTCCTTGTCGTAGATCTCATAGTTGTGTTCAGCGTCGTTCATCAACTCGGAGTGAAAAGCGATGGGGTGCCATTTGCTGTCTTCCCCCTCCTGAGACAGAACCGCGCCTGTAGCGAAGCCAGATGCATCGACTTCCATGTGGGCGTTGCGGTCTGGATCATAGATTGTCAGGACAGGGCTTTTGGTGAAGCAACGCTTGAGCTCGTCAAAGACAGACTGTTCTTTGTCTCCCCATTGCCATGGTGCATTGCCCGTGAGGCGATCCAAGGGTTTGTAGATGGCACTAAAGTCCTTTATGAACCGCCGATAGAAGTTTGCAAAACTGCGGAACTTCCGTACATCTGTGGCATTCTGAGGGACAGGCCAATCTGCGATACCCTTCACCTTCACCGGGTCCATCTCTATGCAGTTCTCCGAGACAAGTACACCGAGGTATTCCACCTTAGGCTGTTCGAACTCGCACTTCTCTGGCTTGCAGAACAGGTCGTTCTCCTCAAGACGTTTCAGGACCTTGCGCACCAATGTGCGGTGTTCCTCAAAACTGTCGGTGAATATGAGGATGTTGTCGAGGTAGATAGTGACTTTGCCGAGTATGATGAGGTCCTTGAAGATGTCGTTCATGAGCACAGAGAATGTGCTGGGCAAATTGGCTAGTGCAAAGAACATAACGTTCAGCTCGAACAGCCCTCGATTGGTCACAAAGGCAGCCTTCCACTCATTGCCAGCCTTAACCCGCACATTGTTGTACCCCCAGTGAATATCGAGCTTTGTGAAGTACTTGGCCTTCTTGAGTCAATCCATCAGATCCAATACCAATGGTAGTGGGTAACGGTTCTTAATGGTGATCTTGTTGAGTCGCCGATAGTCCTGGACTGGACGTAGGCTACCATCCTTCTTCTTGACAAAGAAGAACGGCGATGACATCGGCGACTTCGACTCTTGAATATAGCCTTTGGCCAAGTTCTTAGCGAGAAACTTGTCAAGCTCTCCTCATTCGCTGGGCGATAGGGGGTACACACAGGAATGGAACATCTTTGCATTGGGCATGAGCTCTATTGCACGGTCATAGGGTCCGTGTTCTGGCAAACGTTTGGACGCCTCTTTCGAGAACACATGCAGGTATTCGTGATAGTGCTTGGGTACAATTTCTTTGACGGGGCAGACTACCTTCTTCTGGTACTCTTGCTCAGCGAGTTGTTGCGAGTATGTGTATGTCGCTGAAGCAAACAGTTGCGGAGCACCATAAAGGCGTTGTCCATCCTCCCATGCATTGAGAAGAGACGTCTCAGTTCCATCCCACCGTGGCAGGAATCCTGGCGGCCAGGGCCTATTCTCCTCCTTCTCCTCGGTCATCACAGCTGCACACACCCTTCCAGCCTTCCTAACCTTCTTTGCCCGTCGAGGACCGCGGTGCCCCGTAAGCCGTACCTCTGTATCACGCGCTTTGGTCTTGACAGGTCAGAGGTTCTCTGGTTAGCCGGACATGTCTCTGGACATCTCGACAGGCGCAGCGAGCCACGTTCCCAGTCTACTTCAGGGTTGTGCTCACATAGCCAGTCCAGGCCAATGATGACATCCTCTTCTCCTATATCCATCACTACAAAGACCACCTTCTCCCTGTGGTCTCCGATTGCCATATCCAACATGGCAACCTCTGTGATTGTACCATCATGGCTTTCCAAACCGTCGATGTTGTACAGAGGAATTGGCCTTGCCAACTTCCTCATTGTAACCCTATTCTGTTCTACGAATTGTCTATGTAGGAACTTAGTAGTAGCACCGCTATCTACCATAGCTACAATGTCCTTATGTTGCTGCTTGCCGATTAACCGTACCGGTATATGAAAGTGTTGATCATCGTGATTTACTTCATATACAAATGATGAACCCAGTACAGAAAATCAACTATTACTACAAGAACCAGCACGCGCAGCATCCAATGCGGTTCTAATCAAAAACCCTCTTTCTTATCGACCACCGTAAGGGTAGCGATCTTCTCCTCCATTGCCTTGAGTTGGGCCTTGAGTGTTGTGAGCTCATTGGTACTGGATGAGGAAGAAGAGGCAGCCCGTTGGCCCTCGACTTTGGGCTTTGGGCAGCACCACGCGGGATGTCCTTTCTCCCCGCAGTTCCAGCACTCTCTGTTGAACTTCTTCTTGCCCAAACCAGAGGTGGCTGCCTTTTCGCCCTTCTTCTTCCATCCAAATTGCTTCGGCCGTTCCTCCTCGCGCACGGCAAGTTGCTGGTCCATCTGCAGCGCAACTTTCTAGATCTTGGCGAGGTCCGAGATGTCGTGCGCTGTGGTCGCGAAGGTGTCCTTGATCTTGTAAGGGAGCGCCGTGCGGTACCGTTCGCACTTGTCCGCGTCACCAAACCTGGTGCGAGCAGCAATGGTGTTGAACTGACTGGTATAGTCCTTGACGGTGCCAAGCCGATGCGAAGCCTTGCAGAGTTTGGTGAGTTCTGCGACGGCTGCTTCCTCGTCGTTTGCAGCGCAGAAGTGTGCCTTGAATGACCCTTCAAAGGCCGCAAAGTCCGACCACACAACATTGCCGCTGGCCACCGTGACGATGTATGGGCCGGCCCACTCCACAGCGCCACCGGTCAACTTGTTGAGGATTGTGATCCAGCGGATCTCGTGCGCGACACCTTGCGCCTCGAGAAGATTGTAGTAGATGCGGGCATTGGCTACAAAGCGGAGCCCTTCCTGCGCGAGTTTTCCATCGTACTTGCAAGGGGCAACTTGGGAGAGGAGTTTGGAGACATTGAAGGGGGTGGGTGTGGCCATGGTGGGAGCGGGCGACAGTGCTCGCAATGAGGGCAAAGAGGAAGAGGATGATGAGGGTGGTGAGGATGGAGGTGTCGGGGTGTTGAGAACTACGGTTTCTCATTTGGGTTCCTCCTCGACTGCAGGGTTTGAGTCCTCTTGCTCGGGTTCTGCTTCAACCTTGGGTAGTGCTGAGGTCAAAGCAATGGGGGAATTGGAGGTGCGGGATGCGAGCCGTTGTCTAACAAGCTTGGCAGTGGTCTGGAGGGTTAGTCCTCCAAGACGAGGGGACGCAGACGGAGTCCCAGTGGGGATCGGCTTGCGACTTTGGGGTTGAGAGGTTGGATGCAAGGTAGGGCAGGACGCAGGACAGGATGCAGGGTTACTAGTTGCAACTGCTGCCGCTTGGCGAAGAGGCGGACATTTGGGGTCATGAAAGGCAGGTGTAGGGGGTCTGGCAATGTGTGCAAGGATAAGGGCTGGTTGGTCTTTGGTAGTGATGAGTCAAGGTGCGAGACCTTTGACTGCCTCAGGAATGGGTCTCCAAGTACGACTCCAGTGTGGACACGGTTGTGTTACACAGACAGACCACTGTTTCTTGTCCTTATCCCAGTACTCATCCTGAACTTCAAAGGGATGAAAGGTGTGCGTGAACTCTTTGCAAGCCAGGGTGAAGTGTCTCACTTTCTATCCAGAAACGATGGACGGCTGGTGCACAATCCAACACTGTCTGCTCAGCCTCCTCAGCCTATTGCTGTGTCTTAACCTCAAGGGACACAAGCCCAGGGGTGTCCTGCCTTGGCTTTATTTTGCCACCTTTCTCTAGCCTCCCACGCTGTGAGGCGGACCACTTCTGTCAGTGCTGGGGTCTCGGATTAGGAGCTTTCCGCACACTGTACCACTGAAAGCAGCAAGCTTCGAGTTGAATCAAGACCACATCCAATGGTGTGACTAGAGCATGCACTATGCTAGGCCAACACAGAGGGTCAAGAGTGCGTACCGTATGAGGGGAAAAGGGAAAGGGTGTGGGCACACCGGTGCTCGTGAAGTAGTTTTGACCTAATGTTACGACTGGCCGTCAAGTAAGTACCAGGGAGACTTACGAGATGAGCAAGGGTGTTGACAAGTGCTTGTGCAGTGAGAGCGGAGCAAGGCTCAATGGTCAGGGCTGGAGACAAGATGTATTGAGCGAGGTAACTAACAAGTGAAATACAGCGAGGCTTGCCTGGAGACAAGAGGTCAAAACTAAGGCCTCCAGGCAGCAAAGTATAGGTCCTTATATACGTATAGAGGACAATGAGAACCCGGGGACAATAGGTAACTATGGACATGGGTGAACAATGGAAACAGAACAATAGCGACTATGGACAATAAGGAGCTATTGTGCTAAAGAACAAAGGACAAGATACAATGCAACAGAGAACAATAAGTACAACGTAAGAAGTAGATCGTCCAGAAAAGGAAACTAAGGTGCTGGCAACAGGCGCTGAATGGAATGTTCATGACAATCAGTGGAAACTGTCACTAAGTAGGGTGGTAATCACATTCCTTAGGGCCTGTTCGGCAAAGAGTCGCAGAAAAGAGTTACCAGAATTCCATCATGTGCCGTACAACAGTTTGGAAAGTGTTGGAGGGACAGAGTTTCCGTGATTTCCGGAGGTATTAGTGCCCAAAGACCAGTACGCTGGGCCAGGCTGAACCGCGTCCATGACCTTCCTTACCCTGGGTTAACATCCTCCGCATTGCTGGATATCAGTAAATCTTTATAATAGTAACTAAATTGTGGGTATTAACAGGTGAGCAGAACGTGCGCGGGGCTGGTTGTGGCAATGACAGGGCCTTGCAGTGGCAAGCAGTTGTCCGTTACAGTGATGCAGTACCGTTAACAGGCCTAGGGATGCAAGCAACGTGAATGCAAGTGCACGTGTAGCGCGCGAGGTGCGCGATCAGTGTTCCAAGTATGTTTTGTTGTATCGGGGGAGTTATCCTGTTTCCGTCTGGGTTCACTCAGGAGGACAGTGGAAACCAAGCTGCAGCGCGAAGAGAAGTAACGGGATATTAGCACCTGGAGTTATCGGATGCTTGCGGGTATCCGAACACATGAACTCTTGGGAAATTCGCGATTTTCACGTACGACGAAATCTTGCCATATATGGGGCGAAGTACCGGTAACTCTTTTACAAAACTCTTTGCCGAACAGGCCCTTACGTTCCCACTAATTAGAAGGGTAAGGTGGGACGACTAGGTGCGACACACGACCCTTGGCATGACCGACTTGCCGACGAGATTGGCCTCTGCACGTGACATATTCTGACCAGTCTGACCGGTCCAGTCAGACGGCAGTCAAAACCGTCAATCCGTCAATCCGTCAGTATTTGCTGACCGGTCTGACCCTCTGTGCCAACACTGCATACGATACGCAGCCTCGCCCGTCAGACGCACGATGTCACCGCGTCCGACTCTTACTCAGATTGTCCAACCATATTATACTCTAACAACATCGGCGCCGGTGATCTAAGCAGACTTTGCACTCTTGTCATCCTTCTCCCGTCCTCCCTCACTTCCCGCACCAGCCCCAGGAGCCTTCCCGCCACTTCCACCTCGCTCGTCCTCATTGCCTAAAAGGTTTTCCATCACCCTCGCCCAGGCAATGACAAGCAGCTTCCTAGGCTCATCGGTCTGCGCCTTCTCCCACACACGACCCCAAAATTCCCTCTGCGCGCCCGAGTTTACGCTCTCTTGGACCAGATCGAAGACACGGCCAGCCGGGACGAGCGGTCGAGAGAGAAAAGCTCCGATGAAAGGTAGCGGGGCCGGTTGCAAAGGGAGCGGGAGCAGCAATGATGACGATCTATGCACGGAGTGAGCGTGAAATCAGTAGCGTGCGAGACAACGGGCCATATTGAACAGGGACGTTCGCGACTACAGCCACCCGCACAGGACGAATGAAGCACAACATGTCAGCGAAAGCAAGTAAAGCACAGAGGACTCTCTGATCCGATGAGCGAGAGCACCTAAGCAGACTGAACTAAACGTGAACCACATGCTCCATCAACGGTGTGCCCCACGCGCATATGCTTCGAACACACATCCCGCAGCATTTGTACAAGAAGCGTTGTCCTTGGAACTAGAGTTGCGGCGCCAAACCTCGGCCTGGACGATGCATGCGATGGGGTGTCCGTTCTTGGAGGCACCCACTTGGTGAGAGACAACACGAGGACAACAGTCCAAGGGACTGCACATCGCAATGCCGTCTATAGGCCCACGCCCACGCCACGAGATAAAAACCGGAAACGGGTACTCACGAGACATCGGGAAACGGAGGCAGATTGCCCAAATCTTCGAAAGGATGGAGGTCTCCCTGAGCTTGTCCGTCGCTTTGTGCCTCTTCGTACGGCGGAAGTCCCCTGGCCCACTCGTCGTTCCTCCTGTCCTTGAGCTTCTGCCATTCAGTCTGGCCTTCGAGATCCCTTCGCATGAGGTCGAGCTTCTCCTGTGCGGCCCATCGACTGGAGGACCACCAGAGGTACCAACCCTCTTGCCAGTGCCCGATCTCCCTCTGAGTGCGTGCGTGCCCCGAGCCCAAGGTAGAGTCCGCCTCGCTCGCGTGGTCCTGTTGGTGGAGGTCGTCGTCATCGGGACCAAGGCCAAACCTGCCGTGGAGCAACATGGCGAGCCAACCATTATACCTCTGCCCCTCTGGCGGAAGAGGATGGTTTATTGGCTGGGTTTCGACCTCGTCCTTGGTCTCCACGAGCGGCTGCTTGCGGCCGGGTACATGAGTGACGGTTTGGGTGCGATGATGGGAGAGGACGCGAGAAACTTCATGGGAGAAGACGCGGCGAAGACAGATTGTGCGACACCAAGGGTCGGTGCCGTGTATGCGGCCAGTGATGCTTTGGGAACAGAAAGTGAAGCAACGTTCGTCCACTTGTGGGGAGTAGGGGCCTAAATCAACAGAAGCGAAAGTGAGCGTAGGGTGACGGAGGGGGAGAGTATGAGAGGCGGACCTTTGGGTGGACGGACGATCTTGAGGGACGGAAGACGATCCCACCACAGCTCGGTTCGCGGGGGCGAGTCTTGGGAGGCGTATGAGGACGACGAGCTGGAAGACGATTGCATGGCCGTTGCCCTCAAGAGCAAGTCCAGAGCGAGGTAGAGAGTGTGTAAGGGCGCCGACGACGGCTAAGCAGTACTGTTACTGTACCCTGGCAGTAAGTAAGCTGACAGTGACACGCCAAGACGCGTCATCCACGTGCACCGGGTGTCGGCAGATGCCGTCCAATTCGGGCTCCGTTTGAACCCCGCCAAGATAACTGCGCCAAAAAAATTGAGAGTTGGCGATTTACTTTACTGCACTGTCTGAAGAACCGCTATCGCAGCTCCCGCACAGAGAGACTCGCTCTTCTCCTTCGGCTGCGGGGAAAGTCCCCGGAGACGCAGAACTGGTCCCCGTCCCTCCTGGAAAGCTCCCGCCTCCACCACGGCGAGTCGGACGACGGACGGCCGGATGCCTTGCTTGTCTCTCTTCCTCGGGCTGAGAGGCTTCTTGCGCTGGCCAGTTCTGCTGCCGGCGGTGTCCTCGGCGTATGGCGCGAAGATACGAGCGCTGTGGCCTTGCTCGAGCGATGCCGCCGTGCACGTGTTGCTCATAGACAAAGTTATGCGGTGGTGGATCTCCCTCCGAGGGCTTCCACCAACCGAATGGGGCTTACTCTCCGTCAGTGCACTCTTATTTTTTGCCTCTCGGACGCTCGATCGTTCGGCTTCCAGTGGTGTTCGTAGCCTAGGGTTGGGATGCTGGATCGCGATCTGTGTTCAGGTATGTCCTCCTTCGCATTTCTCTCTTGCACATGATGCTTGCTTCTTGAATTTCTTCAGGGAGTTATATCTCTTTCCTTCGGGGAAGAGAGCGTGCTCCACAACTTGACACCCCTGATTCCTATTTCTTGACTTGTCCTTTCCCGTTGACACTTTGCTCATTGCTCATTGCTCATTTCATTTAGGTTCGACTTCTCCGTCGTCTATCGCATCAGACGTACGTACTACTTACTTAGAGGCCATAATTGTCGATTCGATCCATGCGATTTCCCTTCTGAGTGCCTGTGACCGTATGTCGAACGTATACAGAACCAAGCCCCTTGACGGGGGCCAATCCCGCCCGCATCTTTTTGACAATAACTCAGCGGACAGATCGCAGCTGGAGAAACCTTGACTTCTAAGTCCACTTTCGAAGTCCGTGTTCTCAGTCAATCTTCAAGGCCTCCCTCTAGTCTGTTGCCTACTTTTCGCTATCTAATGTCCGAAGGTGCGTCACAGCGAGACTTGGTCTCTAAGACACAACCATCAAGTTTTGTATGCAACCTCCTCAGTCTTTCGCTGTCCACTGTTTTGGATCAGAACCTCAGCTCGAGATTGTACAACGGTACCGCCACTGTCTTGTTCTATCGCCCGGTCCCACCTTTCTCCAGCCATCATGCTCCCCGCGCGCGGTTCCCTGTCTCGCCAGCATACCATGTGGAGGGCGAACGACGTACAATCATGTCATTGTCAGTGCACACGAACCCAAACGGGATAGTACAGAGGGAAAGAGCATCATTGATTATCCTTATGCAAGGCAATGAGATTCACGATGAGAGCGAGTACGAGAAACGATAAGTAGTAGCAGTAGATCAATGCCAGACGTCCAAACCAGTGCTCGTCTAGTCCTTCCTCACCCCACCACTCGCCTGCCTGCTCTACCCTCATTTTCCATGCATCAACATCTAAGCACCTCCTGCCAGACGGACTCCACCGCCACCGCAAGCCCCTCAACCCTCATGTCTGATGCCTAAACGAGAAAGGGAACCGTAGAATCGAACCCTAATACGCCCGCCAAGTGTGAATCTCCGTCAGAGGTCATTAAAAGCGTGTTGTGGGCTAGAGCCGAATGTGGAGCCGTCGATATATATGTCCGAGGGTGGGGACGTGGAGAATGTGAGATCGTGAGAGGCGTGGACGGAGAAACAGAGCTCGAGAAGGTCGAATGCAGGGGAACAAGACCAAGGATACGGAAACGGAGGACAGAGGAGGGGGCACCCGTCGCTGAGCTCACTCGCTTTCTTGAATGAGAGCCAGGATCATTCTGTTGGATACGGCGTCAGTACACCGTTGAAACGATACGTCACGGGAGTACGCTAGGACATGGCCAAGCAAGCGCGCAACGCAAATGACGTAACAGTAGAGAGGGCGAGACACGCACCGGTAGAGGTAGTAGAAGAAACTGAGGAGGTAGAAACCTAGTTTGATGAAGCTCTCCTTCTTGTGGTTTGGCAGCGTGCGGAAGATCTCCGTCGCGTCGTACATGTGGTTCCCGCCCCGTATCCTGTCGTGTGCCGACAGCGACAAAGGTCAAGGATCAGCGGAAAGGATCATGGGAATGGAACATCGGCTTGGGGAAGGGGACAGATAGGCAAGACGCACTTGTTGATGTTGAACGCCAATAGTGGGGCGTTGAGGAGGAAAGCTATCCATTGACCAGAAACGAGGAAGAGGAGGGCGAGGAAAGCATGTGCGATGTTTTCGGGGAGCACAAACTGACATTCACAGTAGGTAAGTCGTCGAGATCAGGGCCGAATAGAAGTAGGACGTACCTGGTTGAGCTTATTGCAGAGGTCTATTGGGTTGATGTAGTCGCACTCGAGATCAGAGAACATTATAATCTGTAGATTGAATGGAGGACGACAAGGAGGTCTACACGCGATGGACTCGGGAGAGTGACAGGAAAACGTACGAAGAAGACCATCGTGAACAGAAGGCCGGCCGCCATAAGCACCGAGAAGAGGAAGAGCCATCCTGAACGTGCCAAGAGGGAGATTGGATGCGCGAGCGGCCAGAAAGCGGGCGGGGAAGGTCCAAGAGCGATTTCGCGTTGAGGAGTCAGAGAGAGGTATAAAAGCCGTTCGAAAGCGTGGATGGGTGGGTTGTGGATACAAGGTGAAGACTGGTCAGCCATGGGCGAACAAGGCTTGGAGAAGGAGAGACGGACCTGTACCACCCATTATGTCTGTTGAGGGAAGATGCAAGTACACACAACGAAACTGAGGAGGCTGCTACGAGACCAGGCGGCGGACAGGAGTGAATGTCGGTGGCAACGTCAGCGGGCGACTCGCACAGGCAGACGCGTGACGCTTTCCCCGTGTTTGCCTCCATCTGTCACATACTGTCACAAACAGTAACGACGCATCACCGTCACGCGCACCCACACGCTCTCAGAGTCTCAAGCCTTAGCCTAAGGTGGCAGCTGGGTGGCAGCAACAATTCCATGCAACTTTCCGTCCCCATCTTCATCACCATGCCCAGGCCCGCTGACCTACAATTCCCGCCCGTGAAGTGGCCCGGCTGACGTGCCTGGGAATTCTTCCCCGGCGCCAGGCGCTAGAAGGAACTTGAAGTCAATCCAGTGAGTGGTTCGGACTGGTCATGGTCGGTTTCGAGCCATCGGCGAGGAGAACGGTGGACGCCAGTCGCTGCAGTCGGCCTTATAGTCATCAATTTCGGCCCCCTCCCACCAATCCCCCCGATATCTCCCTCCTCCTACACCCACACTCCGAAATTGGCAAACAGGTTCTCGGTTCTGCACCCAGGTGTGCCAACTAATGCACTCAATCGTTGTAGAACTCCTTTCTGACCAAGAGCCCGTGCAGCGATGCGACTTTTGAACACGAAGACCGCCGTCCTCCATCAGTTCAACAACCCTACCGAGATCCTTCCGTATGCCATCCTTTCCCATGTCTGGCAACAAGAGGAGCAATCGCTCCAGCACATTTCCGACCCCGCCAAGCGGGATTCTGCCCACCCTTGGGCCCACATCTCCCAGAAGATCCGAGATTGCTGCACCTTCGCCGCCCGCGAGGAGTTCGAATGGATATGGATCGACACTTGCTGCATCGACAAGACCAGCAGCTCAGAGCTGTCCGAGGCCATCAACTCCATGTACGCCTGGTACGCTGCCGCTGACGTCTGCTACGTCTGGCTACATGATGTCGACGACACACATCCCTCCGAGTCTGGTCCCACCTCTTTCTCCCAGACCACCTGGTTCACTCGAGGCTGGACGCTTCAGGAACTCTTGGCTCCTCGCTATGTCGTCTTCCTGTCAAAAAAGTGGCATACTGTTGGGACGAAGCAGACCCTCGCGCACCGCATCAGCAGGATCACAGGCATCGACGGTGATGTCCTCTTGCAGATCGTGGATCTCCATGAGGTCGGCGTTGCGCGGCGCATGTCCTGGGCAGCTACAAGGCGCACGACGCGCGAAGAGGACCGCGCGTATTCTCTCATGGGCATATTTGATGTCAATATGCCAACTATCTACGGCGAAGGGAGTAAAGCCTTCCTTCGTCTTCAGATCGAGATACTCAAACAGTGTCCTGACCAAAGCATCTTTGCTTGGGGACGTCCCTCTATCGATTGCCACACGCTCATCGCCAACTTTTCCTCTGTCATGGTCACCAAAGAATTGCGAGACTCCAGTGTCCGTTCCCTCCTTGCCTCCTCTCCAGCCGATTTCGAACATTCAGGCAGTATCTCTCCTATATCTCTGGACAGCCTTAGCGAGCTCCTCGGACAACCCGATTTAGCCCCACCCGAGCACAGCACTACTGCGTACGGCATGCGCACAGCATTCCCTATTGTCGACATCCCTTCGCTCGGTCGGGATCCTGGTATATCGATAGCTATTCTCGCTTGCCAGGATCCCGAAGGAAACCTCGTTGTTCTATTCCTTAATCGACGTCGTATCCTATGGATCAGTGCTGCAGAATATCTCGTGCACCGGGTTGGTGCCGACCTCTATCCCAATGCCTTTCCTTTTCATCCGCCACAGTACTACCGCCTCGGGCGAATCCACCTTGGTTCCCGGGATGATTCGTCCTTCCTAGAAAACATCGCTGTCCATCCCGTGTTCATTGAATATAACCCATTCAGTGTGAAGTCTTCGCTTCGAAAGCCGCCCTCCCACAGCCACCACTCAACCCGTGTGTCATATCGGCTGGCATAACAGCTACCCTAGATGACCACCAAACGATCGAACACGAAGATGGCATCACGGTCGAATTTACTCCTGGTGGACCCACGCACCGGACCATCATCTTCGCTCGCAATCCTCCACCTTCGCCTCCCCCGCGTTACGAAAACGGTGGACCCCAGGGCATCCGCTTGAGCATGTCTTCACATTGCTCGTGCGGAGTCAACCCTCTGCGGCATCCCATGTCTATTTCCATCGACTTGATGGTACCAGAGCACGACACCCGTCCGGATGGTCATGCTTCCTTCGGAAGGCATCGACGACGCAGGTCGTTGAGCACAATCCTCAAAAACGATCATCAGTTCGTTCAGATGATGCTCAACGCACCGGCTTGTCCGTCCCCCCGCGAATATGTACAGCTTCCCATTCGCCCCGGACATGTCCCTATTCCAGAACGGTCTCCGGCTCTTGAGGGCGAGGTCGAGCAGGCCTGGCAGTGTGCAAACAAGCGCACACACATACCCACCATTTCGAATCCCAACATATTATTGAGCTTCAATAGCGTGCTTGGGAACGTATCTGTCGGGTTGAAGCGGTGGGACGGCTGTCGCAAGAGCAACGCGGCATATGTCTACATTGTCGATTTAAAGATAACTAGCTCGTACCAGGTTCCGGACCCCGAGCGGCAGTCATCTCTGCCAACGTATACTCACGGCGTTGTCCCGGAAACGGGAGTAATCGTGTACCCCACCGAGGAGTCCTCTGGCCATCAAACGAGGGAAAAGGTACTTGGGCTTGCTCGATACGCCGACGACGATGATCATTCTCCGCTGGCAGGTTCGTCCCTCGTCGCATGCTACCTAAAATCCTGCTAATAAATGATGTACAGATATTCAATTTTGGCCCTTGATAGTCGTTGAAGGTGAACAACCGTTTGAAGAAGGGACTGACGAGAGCGCGGTCCTTTCGCCCCTGTCTCCGACTTGGTCATCTTCCTCCTCCGACAAGGAGATCCCATCGCACTTCCCCCATATCCGACGATACTCGAGTCCTAACCTTGAAATATACTCTCCTGTCTTATACCATAACCCAACCTCTCCTGCAGGCTCATCTCCATCTAGCCCGGTTTCTCGTCATGGATCAATGTCACACCTGGGATACTATACACCTGAACCTCTCCCGTCCCCCTTCTTATCCCCCAATCCAAGACGCACTCCCAGGCTACCTCGTTCATCTCTCACGCTGTTTCATTCTCCCCCCATAGACATCACCATTCTCTCCCGGTCGGAATCGCCGCCCCAAACCCCTCTTATGCAAGTTTCCCCTCTTCCGGTCCCGTCAGACCTTGCTCCCGAATCTACAGATCCCCCGTCGTTACCGTACTCGCAAGCTCTGACCCGTTCACCTCGACATCTCCACACGCCTTTGCCCGTACCTGGGTATCACCGTACGTCCATGCCGTTTTGACGCCTTCATAGACGACATTTTTTTTTCACAATCAAATTTCACTTCTGATACGTATCATAATCAGTCGGTCACGTCAAGTTGTGTGGCTTCGAAAAGCGACTGTAAATGACAATTAGCTCCACCCGACCCCACGGGCCTGGAATTCATCGGGTGGTTTGACTGCTACCTCAAGGCTCAAGCAGAGCGATCGGTCTGAGTCCGGCGCATTCATGAGGGCTCGAGCACCGCCTACGTGATTATCGGTTATATAAATCACCGCCACCCACTGACGTCGGAGGGGCTGTGAAAATAAGTAATATCAGTTAAGTAGTACTGTAAATACGGAGCGCGCCATCGTTGGAGGTTGAAACGTTGAAGCTTTGAAGGGATGGCAATGACGGATCGGACGTGTGCCTGAGGCTGGCAGTGGCACTGCAGTTCGTAGATCTGATGAGATGAGCATTCGACGTTCGGCGCTTGGGTTACTCATTTTGGGTGTGTCGAGCATTTCCAGATTCGCTCGCTCGACCTCCCAAGTCCCGCTTGATCACTGCCACCACGCTCGACTGAACTTCGTCGTCGCACCATCGCGTTGTCAATCGGGTTCACTGCAACTTGGTGATAAGTGCAAGTCGTGCCTGAGACGAATTAGACGATGCCATAATCATTCATCCGAGCTAACGCGCCGCCTGAGATTTCAAATAAGTAGGTGACAGCCGAACACCGTTGGTCATCCGAGAGTTGGACAAATTGGAGCCTCATGATGCTGGTGTCGATTTGTCCCGTTCGATCTCCAGACTCGGGTTGTCCTCGTTGGTACCGCCGTCCACCGAGCCAGGCTGGCTTCTCCCTCTCCATTATTCTCTCTCGCACTTCTGTCTGCAGTTCATTTTTGCACCGTGACGCTCGGCATTCCTTCACCTACGTAGATGTCGGGCTTGGTCACCGTCGACGATCTCGAGTTCGACAAAATTCATTACATTAGCGTGGACGGCAACAACTTCTGGGACAGTTATCGGCCGCCAAATGACCCGAACGTTTGGGAGGGAGAGGTGCGAGAAGTGGTGAATGCAGGTCCGTCGGCGATATTCACATTCACTGGTGCGTAATCGTCCATGTTTTTCTATGCCGAGCTCCTCTGAACCCAGCGCGTCGTTGATTCAATACAGGCTCGCAGGTCTCAGTCTTTGGAAGAGTTGAACCTGCGAGAAATGGTTCTCAGCAGCCTCTTTCGCTCTATAGCGTTGGATCGCAGAACCTCCAAGCCTTCGTCGCGCCAGACGTCACCACGGTGCAAGACAATGTCGTATTCTTCAACTCGAGCATAATGCCGTACGACCAGTATGACCTCATCATTAATGTCTCACGCGCGAGTGCCGATGCACCGTATTTCCTCGACTATATCCGGTTCAACACAACAAATCCCAACACCAGTGTATCCTCGTCGAACTCGACTTCAAGTACCACGTTGGAATCGAGTACGACTAGCAGCACGTCCGGGTCTGGGTCCCCGTCGGCGAAGTCATCTTCTGCACCAGTTGGAGCCATTGTGGGAGGGGTTATCGGTGGAGTTGCACTAATTGCGGCGACAACATTTGTGTTTTTCTGCTATCTTCTACGAAAGCGAGGATCAAGAACATATATCGATCAGTCTACTGAAGACAAACGCGGTGCGTCTTTTCAATTTGCACTTGTGAAACTACGCATTGATGTATCTGCCCACCCCTCGTTAGCATCCCCTACCCGCATCACCCCTTACGTTGTCCCCTCAATCGCGGGGTCGCAAAGTCGCTTTGGCGATATTCCTACCCCTCCAAATGGTCCTGGAGAGGCCGCATCTTTGCCCATGGCGCAGCACGGCAGCACGCACTCCTTCAGTCAAAATGGCGGCGGGCCGACTGGCATGCGAAGTAAAGCTGCGCTCGCCCGTGCATACGACCAGGCACCGCTTGCTCCTGGACCTGTGTCTGTGCATGGAAGCGGGTCCGCATATGAACTCAGCTCGACCGCACATAGCGTCAACGGCTCCGGCACGGACTCTGGTTCCGGCACCCATTCAGACTTATCGTCGCACGCGCGCCCTGCCCATACCCCATCCCCACACTCCACTGTCCACGACCTCCCTAATATCGCTAACACAGCTCAGAATTTCAAGACGCGCGCAGGCCGCTCCGAGAGGATAGGTCCCCATAATGGCGCCCCTTCTGCCTCCATTTCTCAATCGCCAGCGCAACATGATTCGGGGATGCGATTCCAAGCGGGATTGACACCGTCAAATGTCGCACCGGTTCTGCCTCCAGGAGTGCCAGGACCGATACGAAGTGCGGCTACGCAGTCGGAGGTGGCGAGGGCGGACATTCCTCCGGCGTACACACCAGAATAAGTGTGTATTCAAGAGCGCGCGCCGAGGTACAAGTTAGAGGATGTAGATCAGGGTACAGGGGTGAGACCTTTCCTTTGGTTGGGGTCGATTGCGTCCTTTGCTTCTTGATTTATTTTGGAAATGGTGACAATAGTACTTGGAGCTTCAGTAATAGTATAATGTACACATTCGCGGTTTCAACATGGCTCGTGGGCCTTTATCTCTCGCCATGTACTTCCTGATGAGTAGGCATACAATACCGCCATTGGCGCTATAGTGTAGTGGTTATCACTTGGGATTCTGATGAGTGTTCCCAAAACCCAGGTTCGAGCCCTGGTAGCGCCTCTTGCGGATATATAATTTTGTTTTTGCGTTGACTACGTTCAAGCAGATGGCGCACGCAGTGTCTGTGTGTGCGATTCATTTCCGGAATGAGACCCGCTAGAGAGGACATTGGTTTCTTGGGCGAAGAGCATTGATGTCGCTCTGGGCCCTGAAGCTGAAGGCCTGAAGGCGGCCGCGCACGCTGGGCCCGTCCGAGTCTGCTCCGGGTCTGCTCCAGGACTTGACCATGATGTTGTGCGCGCTGCGCTAGGAGTAGTCTCATACCCAGACCGTCGTCCATGCGCTAGGAGCAAGATCCATGTGGGTGCTTGTCATCGCAGTGCTCGTTCTCGTTCATGTGGTCTCCCAAAGCCTCAGGCTTCGACTGATCTGATCGACGCGCAGCCCTGGATATCGTATAATTACTTGCCATCTCTCGATCGAGCACCATCCCATCCTTGCCACTTGGCCCATCTTCAGGACCTCATCGAGGCCTCATCTTCCGTGCGCCCTCCCTTGTTGCCTCCAGTACGCTCTACACCATGACATACTACCTCTGTGTAGACTGCGGTGGATCCAAGACTGCCGCTGCAATCGCGGACGCCGACGGGAATATCCTCGGCCGCGCCGTCGGCGGTCCATCCAACTTCGCCTACCTTGGCCTCCCCAACTTTATGCAGACGGTCACCGCGACCATCTCATCGGCTCTCCAGTCCTTCCTCCCGCCTTCAGAACATCGCACCCCTCTTCTTCCCGCAGAAAAACCCTTCTTTGCGTCCGCATGGTTTGGCGTGTCGGGTGTCGATAGCGCTGCCGCGATCGCGCGGCTCATTCCCCCACTCACCGCACTGCTCGGCGTCGAGCCAATCGTCGCAAACGATACCCACCTCCTCGCTTCGCCCCTCGGCATGTACGACGATGTCACCGCAGCCATCGGATGCGTCTCCGGGACGGGCGGAATCGTCGTCAGCTTCCGACAGGCGGAGGTCGCGGGTCTCGAGGAGCTGGGCCGCGTTGGAGGCTGGGGTTGGATCCTGGGAGACGAGGGCGGCGGATTCCACGTCGGGCGTGAGGCTGTCCGGCAGATTCTCTGGGACGCGGACTGTGCTTCGGTCGTCGCGCCCGAGAAGCGCAACACCCATAGCACCCTCAAGGACCGCGTCCTCAAACACTTCGGCATCGATGACGTCTTCGAGGTTTTGACTGCCATCCACTGGCCAGATCCACATCCCTCCCCTGCTTCCGGCGCGCCCGAGTCGCTGGAGAAGGACGCACCTGCGTACACCAAGATCGTGCGCGAGAAGCGCTTGTCTTCCCTCGCCCCGTTGGTCTTCGCCGCCGCATTCGAAGACCAGGACGCGCTCGCCCTTCGGGTCCTCGCGCATACCACCCGAGAGCTCGTCGACCAGATGTGTGTCCTGTTGAGACCAGAGAACGACGATGGGACCGAGTATCCTGCGAGGAAGGTCAAGGCGAGCGAGACGATCCTCTGCTTCGGCGGAAGCTTGGTCGGGGTGGATGCCTATCGGAAGATGATCTTTGCGGAGCTGGAGAAGCGTGGGCATGTCATGAAGAGGTGGGCCTTCGTGGAGGACGCTGCAGGGACTGGCGCAAAGGCGCTTGCTGCTGTTCGCACTGGGACAACGTCTTCATGACTATCGGAGTTGTACACGGAAGAAGAAATAGGTCAATGTATGGACTCGTACTCGTACTATCTCGGGGAGTTCTTTGTCAGTTGTAGATCGACCACTGGGTGTCATTGAGTTTGCTCTCGTTTGGTGTCCACCATACGGTTCGAGTTGATACTGTACAAGCAGTCAAGGTCTCGTGATGGTATACTTGCCCCAAGTCTGGTATATATTGTGCGTTACTCTCCGCCCTGCGCGTTGTCCTCCGCCTGTGTCGATGTCTCAGGAGGACGGAGCAAGGACAGCATCGTCTCAAGCATCCCTTCCAACCGTCCCAACTTAGTCTCTACAGCCCCAAACCTCTCCTCCATCCTTGTCAACCGCCCTCCCAGCGCGATCAACTGTGATTCGGTAACAGCTTCAACACGAGGCTTATCGCTGACCTCTCTGCCTGAGCCGTAGTCCTCACGATCAGCCTCCTCATCCTCATAGTCTTCCTCGGCCGAGTCGTAACTGAACGCCCGACGACGCCGCGGCCCACGCACGGGTGAGTAGCCTTCCCGGTTGTCATAAATCCGTACAAGCGTGTGTGTCTCTTTGTGGTCTCCAGACGCGATCCCACCCTTTTCGTCGCAAGCGAGGCAGACGAACACATAACCTGAGAATATATGGGCCAAGTTAGAAACTACCGCGTCCGTAGATTGCCCGGAACAAGCCTACCTGGACACTCGATACATAACCAACAAGGCATCGTGATCTCCTCGTTGCAACCGACGCAGTTCCAGTTTGGATCGGCTACAAGCTGGACAGAATCGTCGGTGACATTTGGTAGAGGATGCATACCGACGACCTCGCCTTCAACAACAGTGGTATCAGATTGCGAGCCTGGCGAGAAGACAGCGTCGACTGGGTGCGACCCATGCGGAGCATGCGTTGGAGTGATCGGCTCATCCGCCTGGGACCCTGCGTCGTCCCGGTCAGGAAGCCGAACTTCCTCATGAGATGGCGAGACTGAGGAGAGGTCGTCAAACACCTTCGGTCTTACCGCCGAGTTCGAGGCGGGGTCACCGTATTCCGTCTGGTTTTCCTCCGAAATCTCGCTGATCGTCGACAACTGATGAGGCGAGAAAGGTTCCGGAACCGGCGGATCGTACCGCACCCTCGCCAGCAATACCACTGTGCCGATAATTAGGGGGAGGAGGTTCTCGGATTCCTTGCTGCTCCTCTCAGATTCGTTCTCCCTCATAGACCATCCTTCAATGCGGGTCTTCACGATGCAGTGCGTAACGCGCCTGCCAGCTCGGAGATGGTCGCCGAGACAATCCGGATTGTCGCCACAGAAAGCAGCCCCAAACCTATCGTACCCACGTTCGGGCGAGCAGGAAAGACAACGTAGCATAGGCACGGCCATCTTCATCAGCAGCCCACAGGAGGGGCCAGAGGACCCACCTGAGCAAGGCGGGAGGATCCACGGGTACCTTTCGGGCTCCACGGCAGCGTAGACCCTACGGTGGACCTCCGCCGGAGTAGAGCGGTCGGATAGCCGTTGCATTTCCTCGTAATCCGCTGGGTGGATCTGCCCTTGGAAGGATTGCAAATATGTGAGGGAGGAGTACCGATGCCGTTTGTCGCGGTGGGCCTTGATGCGCTGCCAGGTGATGGTGCGCTGCTGGACCTGGAAGAGGATGGCGGAGGTCGCGAAGTGCCACCATGCCTTCGCTCTGTTCTCATCGAGTAGTTTGGGGCAGGGGTAGAAGGCCATAACTTCCAAAGGAATGTCCTTCTTCATCACGACGTGACATCTTCCTGGGCTTGAGCATTCGGGAACAATGTCCTGATACCCTGTCAAGGTCTTGCCGTCCTCAGACAACGTCAGTCGGAGATGTTCGGTCTGAAGAGATGTCGAGTTGAATGTCGTGGTGAAGGTGAATATCGGATCGCCGGCTGACGTTGAGTTGCATTCTCCGACCATGGTTGCGCGAGTGCAAATCCAAGGAAGGTACAACTTTGGCGAAGCGATGACCTGACGCTTATTGGTGGATGAGGGGTGGAAGTGGAGGTTACGCAACGGTACACCAAAGCCCCCGTCTACCGCGTCAACCACACCTGACCAACGCCCGAGGCTAAGAACCTCGTCAGAACGGTCCTGTTCTGCTTGGAATGCGAGTGCAACATACATCGGCATCAGGGAATCATCAATATCCTCCCCGATCTCGTCATCATGAACACCGTCCTCGTCACTGGGGTAGAAATCCTCTTGATGGGTGGGGTACTTGAGAATGCTCGTGTTGGGAAGTTCTTCGCTGGGTTGATACGTGTCGTCTTCATCGCTGCGCCGTGCGTTGAACTCGGGCATGAATCCCAACGGGGAGAACTGAAAACGTTGAGTTGCGTTTCATAGCGAATAGGTTGATGAATTTCCTCACTATCCCATAAGCAAAATCGCGAAGTTCCTGAGGAACCATAAGACGTCGCTGCTGGAACAACCCTGACGGAAGTAAACAATTTCAGGCTGGGCGTGCGAGTGAGGTAACACTTGACCTACCAGAAAGCTCGTTCCGGCGTAGCTCGAATGCGTCCTTAATAATGTTGATGGACTCTTGTGCGTCGACCAATTCATCCATGTGGAGGATTTGTACTCGACCCAGCTTCATGATGTCGTAGTGGCGAGACAGGAGTAAGTGCAACAAAGGGAAGACGTTCTGCAACGATCCAGTCGACCGTCAGGCCATTCCATCACTGTCACAATCAGAAATGTAAACGGACCCTCTCCAGACCCTTCCGCCCGTTGATGAGCGCGAGCGTGTCCAAAGCGTCAATTTCATACTTCACAGTCTCCAAGCCTTTCCGCAACCGTGCTTCATTCTGATCCATATACTCCTGGAAGCGTGGCAAGAGAAAAGGTCGCTCAGTGTCCGCCTGGAATGGCTGGACCATGTTCGCCACAACATCGCGAGTGAGATCCAGGTATTCGCTGATCTTGAACCTGTTAGGAACGCGGATGGTCTCTAGAAGCTTCGACATGGAATCCAACGTGGATAGGATTTTTCGTCGGTATGCAGTCATACACACTTGCCAGCCTGTGAATAGCTAGAATCAGGTTATTGATGAAATGTAGCGACGTTCGTGCACGTACCGACGGCCCAATAAGCCATCCAGTGCAAAAGACTGCGACAACGTAAGACATTGCAATCGGGTGTGGTCATTCCGACGTACCTCCAGCCCTTTGGCCGCGAAGTTGTAAATTGGTTCACCTCGTGGATGGTGACGTACCCGGACGCATCCTCGTCCAATGCCTCTATGATCGGTTGAACGTGCATGAGATCGATGTATTCAAACGTCCAGGCGTCGTCTTCGCCGATATTTCGACGCTTCTGTGTCTCGTCAACTTCAAGGCCACGGTGTTCTTGCTCCTCTTGCTTTTGCAGATAGTAATCGTGGATTGCAAGAACAAGGTGGCGCGCTTTGACGATGCCCCGCCATCTCTTCGGAAGGCTCAGTCACCAACTCTGGGACGAATAGGACGTGCAAAACCAAAACCCACCATATCTTTCCAGATCTCGTACAGATCCTAAAGAATCAAGAGGCATCAGCATGGGATATGAAGCAATAGGCTGCACAAACGTACGGGGTCGATGATCCTCTCATGGGGCCCAGCCAGGACCGAGCTAATGACCCTATCCCCCTCATGGACGACAAACCTCTTCATCTCCTCCGCCAACTCCCTCGTCTGGATCTCGAACTTCCTCTCGAACACCTCCAGATTCTTCTTGATCTCAGTCGAAGGCGCCTGCACCAGCTCCTGCTTCAACATCGCGATCTCCTGCTCGTGCGAAAACTCAACCCCGTCCGCATAGGCCCTCACTGGAAAGGGCGGACTGCGCGCGATATCGGAGCCACGGATAGGCTGCTCGCTGTAGAATGGCGCGGTGGGGTAAGCAGCCGACATCCCACTCGCGTAGGGGGTTGGCGTGTAGAAATTCGAAGCGCCGGCGCGCTGGCTCTCAGCACCGGCATGCGACCTCGTTCGTCTGCGCGAGCGTTGGCTCTCCGCCGCGCGAGAGTAGTCGAAGCCAGAGTGGGATCGGTGGCGACTAGAACCTGCGATCCCCGCAATGCTAGAAGTGCGTGCTGGGACCCGGAGGTAGGGAGCCCTGTCATCGACGACCAAGTCGGGAATGCGTTCGAAGGAACGCTCGCGTTCGATGAGGGTTTGGAGGACGTCTGGGCGCTGGAGGGCGGCGTCTGGTCCGCCCGCTTGTTCGACCACGGTGTTGAGCATACGCTGGGACGGCGGAACGGAGCGATCGAAGAACTTCAGAATCAACTCCATCCTAGTGTTGTGTGAATCCGAACGATCAATGTCAAAGGCGAATACTAGAGTTACCTCGTCATAAGGGTATCAAGCTTGTCGTTGGCGCGGTCAACAGCCATGCCTGTGTGTATTGAGACAACGAAGTTGAACTCCGCCTTGCGGTCCGCGAAGAGCTGGATGAACCCCTTGAGCTTATCGTCCCATATGGGCCCCTTGAAGACCTTGACGAGCAGCCGCTTCTTCGAGTATGTGTCGCAGACGTTTGCGCACTCCTTGATGTCGTTCGCGGTGCGCTTCACTAAATCCTCGAGCCGAGCGCCGATCGTCATGCCGTCTCTTGCGACATGGTTCGCACGTACGCTCTGCAGCCTAGGAGACACATTAGTACCCCCCAAAGGCCGCGGAAATTGGAAGGAGAAGCCGTACTGGAGGAGGACAGACATCATGTTGCTCATCTCGAGGAACAAAAGGTTGACTTTCTTGTCGTTGTCCCTTCGCTTGATCTCGAGCTCGATCACGACCTTGAACGCCCCAACGGCAACTGTTCGCAGGCATCGTATCAGTTTTCCCACACAGAACAGAACATGGTTTCAAACCTAGAACGTACTAGCAACGAACGGGTGAATCTGCGCGAGGGCCTCCAGCGCCTTTACGAGCGGGGGCAAACTGTCCACGAGCGAGTTGACTCCATCGCGCAGAAGGTTGAGTCCGTCACTGTTCGAGGCGGTATCGACGACTTTCGTGGCCGCTTCGAGGCCGAGACCGGCCTGCTTATCCTTGCCCTCTAGCTTCCGCGTCTTCAAGTTTCGGGCGCTGGCCACGTCGAGCGCACGTTTCGCATCGTCGACTTCGGAGGGGACCGTGCCCGTTTCGCCAGTGGACGGTCCGAGCTTGGGTTTGTCTAGGGACATCAGTACTAGTGTAGTTGAAGTACGCCTTCAATGGACAGGTTGCCAACACGTAGTCTGAAAGAGTCAAGACACTTGAAGGCAGGGAGGCTAGATAGACAAATCAGTGGGAATGTGAAGTGAAAGGAGGGCAGTTATATGCACTCGCTCGCGCCTCGGGCCTCAGGCTCCAATTACAGCATAAATTGGCATTTGACATCCGTTTCGGACCAGAAAGATTGACTGCGCGGAGGAAGGAGGCCTCGTGGTGAGTCTTGAACGTGAACGGTCGCGCGCATTGATCGATAGTAAGTAAGTACACAGCCTTGTGGACAGATAGCAGGGACTCTGTACGTACCGCCTTGGAAACCCGGCCAGCGCACAATCGGCGCACGGGCAGCATCTGGAGCTTGAGCTTGAGGCGTGGTAGTTATGTATACCATACAATCCTCATGAGTGCCCACAGCGAACCGAGAGCACCTAATTCATCCGACATTGACAGAGGTCTGGCCTGAGGCTCTATCGCACAAACGCGGTCGATGGACACGGTCTGAGTCAGGTCTGAGTAAGGGCCTCAATGCGCGCATTCGCAGACATACTGTATATACACACCCATGGGCTTCCGACCACATCTGGACAGAGGAAACGCGAAGGAGATGGTTCAATACTACGGATACTGGTACGTTTAACACAGGCGACTACTATGAGCGAACAGGACAGTATACGAGGACAGACGAGCCAGTATAAGACAATGCATGAGCGTGATTGTGAAGTGCGATAAGCATACGAGGACGGACAAAAAACCGAACAGACATGACGGAGGAGTGGTGAGTAGACGTGGCCAAAGTAGCAAGAGGAGAAAAAATGCGAAGCATGAACGTTCCTCGTCCCCGGATGAGACGAAGTTGCATGTAAACGAGGGCGGTGAACGGTCACCGGTCACCGGTCGACGTCCATCTTGTTCGCGTTGTCCCTTCCGCGCCGTCCCCTTCCCCGCCCTCGCCCACGCCCACGTCCACGACCTGCTGGCCTCTGGGTGTACTCCTTTGGGTCCGCCCCTGGAGGTGCAACCAAGACGTGCGCCCTAGAATCGGTCGCGAGGATCTCGTCCGACCGTAGCTTACTGCGTTGGGGGAAGGAACCTCGGTTAGCATACGACCATCGACGAACGGCAGGAGAGCCGGCCACCGGGGACATAGGACATTAGATATTGCAACTCACGAGCCTGAGTTTGAGTCGTCGCTCATGAGCACGTCCACACTGCCCTCTACGAGCGCCGCGCCAATGCGTCCGGAAAGAGTGGCATTGACTCCCCCAACAATCTTGACCTCCAGCGTTCGCCCGTCGGCAGGTTGGCCGTGGAACTTGGCGACGGCCGCCTGCGCGTCTTTCTCGTGCTTGAACGTGAGGCGCACGACTGGGTCGGGCGCGGTCGTGTGGAGGACGGCAGAGGTTATTGGTCCGCACCTCTTGAAGATGGCCTACGAGGAGGTAGAAAATTGCTTAATGGATATTCGGGTGCAGGTAGTGATAGGGGGCTTTACCTCGACGTCCGCAGCACTTGTTCCGCGCACCAAGCCTGAGACTTGGACGACGTTCCCCCTAGAGCTTGCGCCCTTGATGGACAGGGCACTCTTGTCGCCAACGGCGTCTCTGAGGGCCTTGTCGGCGACGCCAAAGTTCATCTTGGGGGCAGACTGGGGGGCATTGGAGAGACGTGCGGAGAGGGAGCGGGGCGAATTGGACTTGTTGTACATGTCGTGCTCCCAGGCACCGTTGACGTCGCCTTTTGGAGGGCGGTGAGTGCGGTCCTGTTGACGAAGTGATGCATGGAGCACAAGGGAGGAGGTGTTATGAGGAATGGTGAGATGGGATAAGAATGTGGAGGGTCGGGGGGAGGCGCACATATGGAACCGATGCTGCAGCACGATGCGACTTTGGGCGAACAGGGCCAACGGCGGCGTTGCCGTTGGTCTGGGGGAGGCTGATGCGCTCGAGAAGGGACGCCATGGAGAGATTGTCGACAGGAGAGAGCGGAAGAGGCGATGGCAGAGACCGAGGCGGAGGCAGAGGCGGAGGCGGAGGCGATGGGAGTAGCCAAGGATGCACACTCGAGGACTGCAGCCACCGCCACTCAACCACCAATGTTTGTCCTTGTTACTCGTCCACGTGGCTATAGGCGCTCATTTACCTGGTGCAATCCGCAAACAACTTATGTACAGTGTGTGATAGCCCGGACTCGAGCTAACTTATCACTGTGAGCCAGTCACTGGTCCTCTCCAACTTGTCTTGCGCAGACACGCTCACAGCGAGTGCTTCGCTCGGTCACCCAGACTGACCCTCGCCGCCCCCCATTCCTCCGACGAAGCCGTCAGCAAGTCCCATCCACTCGGGCAAACCAAGCTTTCAGATGACTGTCCCCAACTCAGACCCGAAACCCGCACACCTACGTAAGTTGCCCCGAAAATTATTCATTACGATACAGATCATTACACATTAATCGTCATCGTGAATTAGTTCCCCTCTAGGCAATGATCACGTTGAGTCCGTCATCGTCAATCCGTCATCTCAGTCTGTCGTCAACACTCGTCTCGGGGAGGACCATGCGCCGTCGCCGACTGCCGCGTGCGGGGAACCCAGCGCACCGTAAGCAAGGTGCTCACTGGAACGACGAGCCCTTGGCAGCCTGGATCCAAGCGGCGTTCGCGTTGGGGAACTGGAACGCCATGACTCCACCCTTCCAGCCAGCAGCGTGCGCCTGGTCAATGCACTGCCCGAGCGTCGCAGGGTCGATGAAGCCGTTCGTGGCGTCGCTCGCCCCGCCGGGCTTGCCAATCACGAGCTTGTTGAGGTCGAAGCCGTTCTTCGGGATCTCGAGCAGCGCAGAGCCCGTGAACGGCGCCCCAGCGGTCGTGATAAGACCCGCGCAGTCGGCGTACAGGTTCTGGTTGTAGAACTGGATGTTGTACTGCGAAGCAAAACACGTGTGAGTGCCGTCTTGAGATGAACCGCAGTGAACATGCAAGACTCACAAAGTCGATCAGAGCGCCGACGTTCTTGTTGATCGTCACGTACGCGCCAGCAGCGAACTGCGGGTTAGGCGCGAGCCACGGAGCGAGCGGTGCGTGCGAGAGGATGAACTGGCCCTGAGGAAGGGTCGTGCGGAGAGTCGTCGTGAAGGTCGACACCCAGGTCTCCGCCGCGCCGTCGCCCTTGTTCATGGCAGTCAGGTCCTCGTAGTCGACATCAATCCCATCCAGTTGGTTGTTGAGCACGAACTGCGAGAACGTGGTGGCCGTGCCGACAGGGTCAGCACCCTGCGTGGTGGGCTGGTCCGTCTCGCCGAAAGCAGAGACGATGATGTTGACCCCGGCCTGGGCGTACTGCGCCTTCGTCGCGGCACGGGCGTCAGGCGCGAGCGCCGCGTAGGCACCGGCCTGGTCGAGTGCGCCCTTGAGAGTGAGGAAGGAGAGGGCAACGACGTTGAAGCCCTAAACCGAGTTCATGTGAGATCCATAGATCAAAGAACAAGCGTGCTAACGGTTACTCACCTTGATTTGGTCAACCGGAGGAAGGACATCCGCAGAGACAAAACGGTCGCTGTAGACGACGAAAGCGGGGCTCGGGATCGAGACAGCCCGCGAGGCCAGAGGCGCGGCCTGGGTGGGGACAGGAACAGCAAGGACGCTGCTCACAGAGGCCAGCGCCAGCGCCGCCGAGACGGAGGTGATCATGCGGGAGAAGGAGAACATCGCTAGGACGTGACAAAAAAGCGAGAGACGAAGAAAGCGTTGAAAAAAAAAGCCGACTAGCGGACTTTTAGAATGTGAGAACGAAAGTAAAGTAGTGAACGAAGCGGGGGGTGAGGAACCACTGTGCAATTGCCCATGTTTTTATATTGGACCAGCACCCGCGCTACCAATTGCAATTGCGGTGAGATGGGGATTGGATATGGGATTGCGAAACCCCTTGCCTTGGGAAACGCGACCTTGACGCGGGTTAGACGGGCAAACCATCGCCTGCGTGTGCACAGGGCATAGCGCAGGCTTGCGGTGAACTCGCCAAGCTCGGTCTTGAACGTTTGAACATTAGCCCACCAAGAGTGCATCGGATCTGAGCGGATTGATGTCTGACAATTGCAACACAACAAACACCAGCGGTGATGGATGTGATCTAAATTCGGGCAACGGCCCCATTCATTACCATACAAACTCATCTAATTTATTACATCTGTGCCGTTTTTCCGGATGCTGCACAGGGTTGGCATGGCAAGAAGTGCAGTCTAGGCAGGGGTTTACGATGAAAGGGGACTCAAGTCTCAAGTACACAGCCTCGAGAGCGATAGCCGGCCGTTATCCAACTACGAAACGAAGAAATCTGGCCGCTACCCGGTCAGGGGGTCTGCAGGAGAAGCCGGACGCAGCCTGACGCTAGTAGATTGTAAAGATGAAACGATATAAGTACTTACAGTGGCATGGCCGAGAACCGACGGACAGATGGCCAGGAACCGTGGCTGAATCGGCGCTTGCATTGCCAAAAAGCGTTGTTTGAGGCCGGGGTTCTGCATGCACGGGCGGACTAACAAGGTAACTAGTACTAGCACGGACGTTCAATATGCTATGGCATTCGAATCGCGATGCGGGGAATGGAGCATGGGTGGAGTGGGAGGGGACTTGCACAGACGATCATGCCCAGTCCGAGATCCAGCGCATCGGCGCTTAGTTACTATAGCGTCCGGCGGTTGCATCACGCTGTACCAAGGTTACGGTTGCGGGCCGTACTTCGCCAGTAGCAGTGAGGTGATGCAAATTTATCTATCGGATTCTACAGTATCCTGCCTTCCTGCACAGTTGTTACTTAGCGGCTGAGCTGATATTGGTGAACGACTGTCATGGACTGGAAACCGATGAAGGAGCCGTTGAAGTACCGGACTTATCAAGAGCTGCGGAGACCGTCACCGCCGGCACAGTACTGCCACGGCGTCCGCCGCTATGATGCAACATAGCTCGCGAACCGAATGCGCATCAAGCGTAGGCTGCCTGGTTAGTATGCATATGGATGATGCAATTAGTGTATACGTACTACAATATATACCGTCTCCGACTGGATCGTTTTCCCTCGATAGACTTTGGGGCGATTGCGACCGAGTCGGCCTAAGGGTCTTCGTGACGGGCGTACTTGCAAAGTAGGTAAGTAAACACTTGGTTCACCACGGTAATTCCGAGACAGATGATCTCGCAGAATGCAAAACTTGCCAACTATGACAGTCGGAAGCAACCACTCGCCAACTTATGCATACGGAGATTGGGGTTAACTGTGGACTGATCAAGAAGAACGAGACAGTGAAATAGTACTTTGGTCATCACGACGAGGCTGGTAGTGATATCGGATTTAGAAACCTACCACTGACAAGTTGAGCCAGCCTGGCTTGAGGGAATACCGACGCCGCATGGAGAATTGAATGGACATGTCGTTCCCTGAGACCACCCAGTGGCAGTTCTATAGGCTCAGCCAGGGCTCAGCGCATGCAAGTTCATTATCCCATGAGACGCTATTTGGGAAGGAGCTATCGGGATTAAATTCCCTGCATCTGCCCTGCATTGTAACCTGATCAAATGCATCATTGAAATACAAGATGCAGCGCCCTCGGCGGCCCGCAAAATTTGAACAGCCCGCCGCCCAACCATTATGAAATTTAATCCTCGCTCACCTCCCTGGCAGCCCCCCTGAGCTAACGTCATCTTGTTGGAGGTATTTCCTCGAGAACAGTCACTGCAAAGAAGTCCTCCTCGCGTAAAGGCGATGGAAAGGCTTGGGAATTAGACCTTGCCGTCAGACTTTCGCCAGGACGGAAAGGCTTTGAAAAGGCGCCTTTCTGTCGGGATAAAAGGCGAAACTGCTTTTCCCGGCTCAGATTAGCGCCTTCCCAAAACCTTTCCTCCTGTGTGAAAGGTCTAGACATTTCTAACGCCTTTCCTCACTGCGGAAAAGTTGATTTATTTGCAGTGAGTACTGGGTAGAAGGAGCATATGTTGTGATGGCAGCATCGCAGAATTTTCGACAACGGTTTGACACGCTTTGGAATCAGACAGGGGTCGGGACATGATCATGGCCGCCCATGCTGGTATACGCGCTCTAGCTTGAAACTCACCGTGTTGGGCATGTGCGTTTACGTGCTAGCATGAAGCTCGTGGGCGTATCTTTACATTTGAGAGGGTGATGCATGTTGTCACATGACGCGTACCCGGGCTGGGAAAATTTTGGTGCTACTGAATAGTCACTCCACTGGCTAAGTAAGTTCAAGGGTACTTACCGGATTTTTCCTGGAATCATGATGCATCTCAAGAGATGTAGGTTGGGACATGGATTAGAGCTGAAGGGTTTCCGCAACGGAGGAACTTTGGGCGGTCTTTGTCAGTGTCTTGAATGGGCGTTACGCTGGACCTCCGAGTCTCGGACGAACAGTCACACGAAACAGCGTTTCATAGAAGTTCATAGGGAAAAGAGGTAAGTGTTCAGCAAGGGTTGGAAAGGGGTGATGGGAGAAGAATACCTGAAACTAGGCAGCTGCTGAGTGTGAATTCGAACGTTGAAGTTCACCGTCGAATTGGGTCTGGGTGAAGTTGAAAGCGCCAGGGCAACTCCTCGGTGAGATCGATCAGGTCACGAGAATAGAAAGCATGAGTATGAAGAAGGGCGAATCAGGCTTCAGCGGGAAGATCGTCGCCGTTCTCAGTTCGCTGGCGCGTCCATGTGCGCCCGAGCGTAACTTGAAGGGAGGATCATGGATGGGCGAAGCTCGTTGTGACGATGGTCACGGTGGAGGAGGCTGTGTGCAACACGAGGCTGGTCGCCCAGCTCCTCCCACAGCGCCATCCCCGGCCATCTGCGTTCCTGGCAAAGTTGGCTCTCCAAAACCCCGCTAGCTTCCCCAGCTTGCTCTTCTGAATCCAACTCTCCTGACAGCTCATGGTAGTGAGCTGGCGCATAATTACATACTCGTGCGTGGACGTGACTACAAGCACTAACATCGCGCTTAAGGCGGCGGCCAGCGAAGGATGGTCGCCCGCGATGCGCAGATTGCGAGAAGAGTGCCAATGATGTGAGCAAAGCAATCTTCTTCTCTGTCACAGAAGAGATGAAGCGCCAATCAGGCATCCTGACCTTGTTATTCATCCCCTTCCCTCCATGCACCGGGGAGGAGAAATCTTGCCACGTCGATGTCCTGCCGGGCGACGCATCCAAAGTGGCCCGGGCCCGTAGCAATGGCGGCTTTGACTGGAGTCGTTGACGATGATAGAATGTACTCACAGAGAATCAGCGAGATGACCAGTGGAATGCCAATCTCGGCGTGGTTGCCCTCAGCGTCGTGCTCATCACGGTCGTCGCGCAGTGCTAGTCACGGCGCAGCGATGAGTGCTCCCAGTCCGGATCATTAGCGACGACAGCAGCAACTCGGTATTTTCTTATACAGGAACGCTCAGAAGATCTAGTGACGTCGAGGATGCCAGGGATGAGCTGCATGTGCCATCTCGGCGTTCATCCCTCCTCCATCAAAAGATGCTTGAATCCCGCGGTCCGGTATCGAAGAAGCCCTCAATACTGCCTTTCATACTTGACCTCAAGCTTGACCCCCTCAGGCCCATCTCTGCGATATCCCGGCCTGACTTTCGCTCGCGTCTGAGCCTCAGTTCCTCACGCCTCTTCCGTCGAGCTGACACAGACGAGTTTTATCCCCGTTCTCAACCGTCTCGATCTGTGTGCCCTCGACGTTCGGGTATGGATCGGTCCGTTCCGACCAACGGCGCAACGGTTTCGCATGGACATCGGACACGGAACACGCTCAGCGGGGACACAAGGAGCACAAACGCCGGCGGGACCATCGAAGATGAAGCGCGCTCGTCATTGCCTCCATCCCAGCGCATTCCGACACCACCGGCTCTCCCGAGCAGACGCGGATCGCTTGCGGTGACTGCGAGGCGTGCTTCGCTTCCTATAACACCCGTATCCCCCTCAGACCACATCCCGAGCTCAAGTTCGTCTTGGGGCACCCACAACACCGCAATGCACCCCGCCGTGCGCCCCCTCCCGACCCCACCGACTATGCATGGATCCGCGGCATCGCATATGGCCCCTCGGACGATGGGCATCAGTCCACTGAGTCCTGTGAGCCCGAGCACCGTTGCGCGGAACACAAACTACGCACGCTCGGCAACTCACAAGCCGCCAGGGATGGACACCGTGCCCGAGGACGGAGACGCGGATGCTAGTGAGTATGCGGAAACCAGATCCCTACACCAACTCCCTTCTCCGCCCTTATCCCCCGACCAGCCCCACGTCGATGCGCGCAGACGGGGCTCGTCTGTGTCCTCATCTCGCGCTGGACGCCAGAGCGCGCCTAACGCACGGCCCTCCCACCGCCCGCGCTCGTCCACAGGGCCGAGCGTGGCTCTACCACTCACCGCGGCGTTCCAAACGAGCGTCCTCAGGTCGGGAAGCGGGACGTCCGCATCATCATCTGCCCCGCCAAGTGCGTTTGGACATGGACAGAGATACGCGACGCTGACAAGCCCATCGCCACCGCCACGATCACGCCCGAGCTCTGTCAGCATGTCTTCCGCTACGGGCCCACCGCGGCCCTTGCCCTCACCTTCACCGGTCCCCGACACGGAACAGAGCATGGCGCGACCGGTCACGCAGGCATTCCGCCGCATGAGCACCACCGACATCCGCTATCGCCACCCGCTTTCCTCCTCTTCGCGCCCGGGCAGCCCGAGCATGGAGGGCCAGTCGCGCGTATTCATGCGCCCATCCGACGCCCTACGTATCCCTCAGGCTTCGGAGGCTATGACGAGCGGGACCTCTTCCAGACCTTCTTCTTCCCATCGGCACGCCGGAGTGCACAATCCGCCGCCACTACCGTCAATCGGCCTCGGGACTGGAGGAAGCGTGGTCCCATCATCGTTCGCAACACCACCCTCACTGCCCCTCTCTCCAACTTCACCGCCTGCGCTCAGTCCCGCCGCGACGCCAGTCGCGGTGTCGACGGGCCCACAGCTCTCGGTCCAGACTTATTCGCACGCACGCACTTCGGGGATGGGCAGCGCGCATCCGTCCGCTGTCAACTGGAAGTCGCTTGCAAGCGGATCGCGTGCATCACTGGCGTCTGCCTCCACCCAGGCCCCAAATGCTTACCCTTCGGTTCCGAGGAGCCGTTCGAATAGCGTGAGGAGCGTCCGGACGCTGCCAGTGCCTCCGTGTCTCCCGGCCTTGGACTCGTTGCCGCCGCTGTTGATGGCGCTGGAGGACTCGGCGGAGGAGGATCGAGAGGACGGCAACTGTCGTAGAGGGACGCCGTGAGTCAGGATGGAGAACGAGCGAAGAAGACCGGCCGGAACGCGGAGAGACGAAGCTCAGAGGATTGTGGGGAAGAGGGACATGATGACCGCAATTGGCCCAAGCTCGCCCGCTAACTTATGTGGATTCGGATGGGATGTTGAGCGGCCAGGATGCCGAGTACCAGAACCGGGGAGCCGCCAGGTGCGCAATGCAATGTACAGTTACTGATTTGCTGCCGTGCACAGTGTAGCTGTAGCTGGATATGTGGATGGATTTCGATTCGTTGTCTGTTGTTGTAATGTTCGCTACACGATATGTAAGTACCACTACAGTAAACACTATGTACGAATGATGAGATATCGACTCTGAATATTACATAATCCCCTACGTGAGATGCGGTTGCAATTGGCGGTACTGTAACTGTAACTGTACTCGGGAGGCGCTCGAGGTGGAGACGGTGACGGAGGTTTCGCTCTCTCACCTCTTCTATAGCATATATGCTTGTTATTGTCCAACGCTCATGTCATACACCCTGCAGCACACACGCCAGTTAACCCTTGCCATGCCCCCTGTCGCTCTACCGGTCTACGACTGTGCAGCAGGACCGTCGTCGCCATACAACGGATCGCGCGTGAACCATGGCAAACGCTTGATCCCCGCAATGTGCTCCTCCTCGCCCGCCTTCCCGTAACACATATCCCAGTGGTCCGCGTCCACCGCATAACTCCCTATCATCTCGAACCCTCCTTCCAAGTCCTCCTCCAACCCATGCGACACGCCCCCGGGGATTAGGATCGCGTCTCCCTTCCCCAACTCCACGATGACTGCGCCCGGACACCCCCGCCCGCCAAAGTTCAGACGAGCGCGCCCCCTCCAAATGACCAGGAACTCGTGCGCCGTCGTGTGGAAGTGGTCTTCGGGGTACATGGGGTAGTGCCACATCGGGCGACACACCCCGACCGCATTGATGTGACCTTCGATCGCAGAAGTGGTCAGGTTCTGGTCGGGGAAGGCGTTGTGGTAGATGATGAGCGGCTTATTTTGGATCGAGGTGTTCGGGATGAGGCCGTGCGCAGGAATCTGGTGGCGGGAGACGCGTAAGGAGCTCAGGGGCGTGAGGGGGAGGAGTGCCTTCGTCGTCGTGTTCACGGCCATCGCGGTGAGGGCTCTTCTGTTCGTCCACCTCGTCTTTTTTCGGACTCCAACGTCTGGGCGTTGTGTCGTCGATTGTCAAGGATGATGTGAGGGTCGAACCGCGAGTGGGCGAGGGTCGGAGCGGTGTGGGACGATATGGAGACGGTATGGAGCGGATGATATTCCACTTCGTGCTCCCGCGAACTGGGCGGGCTGGTCATATTTATATTGGATGCCTGCTGTCTTTGTTTCCATCCGACTGACAGTCCCAGGCAGTCCCAGGCCTAACCCTCTTTTTGTTTACAGCACGCATGCGGGTCCCGGGATGTCATACCTCTTTCCACGGTGGAAGAATGCTGTAAGCAATTTATCCGTCTGAGTGGCGAAGCACTCCCTGAATTCCAAGCACTTCCTTCCTAGCGGTGGCGACATATGTTGATGCCCAGAATCTGCTTGAACCTGCTGTCCTCCTCCTTCCATCCAATCCGTCGAATCAGAAAGGAAACACAATATCGCACTCCGCAGTTCACCTTCTTGTCTCGGCAACAAGTGGTGGCTTCGGGAGCCCAAGAATGTTGACCAAAAGCGTGGGGTACGCGTCCGGGCAACTGCAGTACGTCTCTCTGTTCTTCTCTGGCCTCGCTTGGAACGTGTCCGCAACTCTATTGCACGAGGCCGTCCTCAAATGATCTCTATCATGTGCGATTCAGTCCGCTTACCCCCATAGAACATCCACCCGCCTTCCATCAAAACCACATACGGCCTCCTCGAGGTTCGGAAAGCGGATGGCTGACGCATTCTTGATGCTCCAGCCCCCCCTTTCGCCACGCTCCAGCCAAGAACGCATCCGCGTTCGGTTGTTTTCCCCTGGCCATCTGAGCGGTCTTCGAGAGGCCTTGTGGGGTCGGGTAGGACCTGATAATCATTTAAGCATCCCTACTCCCATCTCGTCTCCACGGTGGAACGGGAACGTGCAAGCATACGTCCGGGGTTCAAGTACGTAAGTACAAGTCGCTTTCCG
Organism: Polyporus tsugae; assembly: GCA_024305745.1. NCBI lineage: Eukaryota > Fungi > Basidiomycota > Agaricomycetes > Polyporales > Polyporaceae > Polyporus > Polyporus tsugae. Next base: position 201,160 of record JAHRBS010000005.1, read on the forward strand.
AACACGCAGCAACGCACATGGCGTGCTAGAAGAGTCTGCATCGACCGTCGAGTCTCGATTGGAGGTCCGAATACCGGAATGGGGTGGGGCAACGCTCGCGGGTAAGTAAGCAAGCCTTGTTCCACCTGCCGAAAGCAAGTTTCTGAGTCCCATGTCCGTACGCAGGTACTTACAAATATTCCAAATCCTTGGCATGTCAAACTGTCCGGTGGTGAGTGCATCAGTCCTCCAACGTCTGGTCCTCACAGTCAATAAAGCATAACTCTTAGTCAGATGTTCTTAGTTCTCCCGCGATTTGCGGTACTGTAGGTGAATCATCGGAGGTGAATTGGATTTTAGCTACACGACCTGATCAACGTGGCTGCCCCCAATTCTGATCATATGACGCCCACGCCCACTGTCCAAACCGTCATGAAGCCAGGATGGTGCCTGCAGGGTGCCGGCTTCCTCGCTCGTGATGCTTTTCAGTTTTCCGGTCCGGGGCCGAGAGGGGGAGACCCAGCCGAGAAAGCGAATCTGCACCCAATCGTCTACGCTCGTGGCCTCCCTCGAGACTCCCGGGAGCACGCAAAACGTGTACGAGTGCCTATTGCCCAGGGGGACCATGGGAACTCAGCTCAGAGGCGAAGACTTGCCATTGCGCTCCGGATAGGCGTCTCGAGGGGACCCTAGGAAGGTTTCGCGACTTGACCCGAGACCACCCGTAGGTGCCGGTGTTATCATCGATGCAGGAAGTTCTGTTCTTTAACATCGGGGAGGCGCTGGAACTGGAGGTGAGTCCTGCTTACTCTTTAGTGTTTCGTCCTACGTCTCTTATGATTTCTTTCGGGCAGATCAGTTTTGATGTATGACCTTGTACGCTCTGCGGTGGATGCCAAAATTGATTTGTGTGTTGTGCATTCCGTTGGTTGGTTGGAGCATTTCTGACGCGGTGATCGTTCCTCGCTCACCATCCGTCCGAACGCACCCACTAAAGTTAAGGGTTCAAAGCGAACGCGAGCGTCGATTCACGACCGGCTTCCGGCACCAGGAAGGCGCATCAAAGCGTCTCTGCATCCGTTGGCATTGGCATTCAAGGACTTGCACCGTAGGCCGCAAAAGGTGACGGATCTCATCCCATCCCTGGCAGGTACCGTTGAGTCGCCAGCGGGTTCGATGTCGAAGTTAGAGTCCTCCGCGGGTGCGTATGCTGCAGGTCCGCTAGGTCGCTAGATTGCTACGTCAATGTCCGACTTCCTCCGCAGCCTGCCCTCTTCTCCTGGCCGATGCTGTGTTCCGCCCCAGCCGTCGCTCATGGCACCTCCAGGATAGCTGCGGCACAGCGTGCGGGCGGGCCGCGGGCACACATCAATCGACGCACAATCCTTTCTTGAAAATTTTGGGAGCTCGAGCGATCCTCAGCGTCCCGGATGCGAACGCGCGTTTATTTGTGGACTTGGTGAGCGTCTTCAGCATGTCCGGATATTACACAGCTCGGGTGCGTCATGATTATTCTTGTTTCCCGAGGGGAGTGGCTAAGCACCACGCTCCGGTCCACATGGGATAGTTTGATTGACGGATCCGAATGATTCCTTCGCTACTTCCAGTGCTTCCACAGAACGAGAGAGAGCATGGCGTTGGCAATAGGTGGATGTGCTCTGCTGGTTGCTCCACGACGAGCCTCCGAGGTCTCAGGCGCACTACCCGCCCGGCGCATCGCCGCACATCATCGTCGTTGTATCTCGCAAGACCTGGTGAGTTCTGTCTATTTATTGAGCTTGTGCCTGGCTATTTAAATCGATTCCGAATAGTCGGTTTTCATTCCGAATAAGAACAAGTTCATCTCGGGCATGACATCATCAATCCTAGAGATGCCCACAATATCCGATGCAGCCCACATATTAGTGAGTCTGATCTCGGAGCGCCCCGTTCTGTGAACTGACACGCTGTTCCACAGGCTCGCGCAGGCAGGTAAATATCCTCGTACTAGTCTTAGGTGGAGCGTGCTGCGGCGCTTATATGGCCGCCTCGTTATGCTTCCGGAAGTGCTCGACACATCCGCTGACTTCAACCATGACCGCCCATGGTGGTAGCATCCACCTCGTAGCGCGAGCATGGCCTAGGTTGAAGCCGAAAATACTTCCTGGCCGTAAATGTTGTGCGCAGCCGAACAGTATAAGAAGGGAAGCACACGTTGAACCTCAGCAGCGGCACTCATCAGCAGCTCTTCAGCCCCCCTTCCTCTTTTTTTCAGCCTTCCTACGCTCAACCTTCAGCACTCAGTTACCTTCGCGACAGCCTTCCTGAGCACCATGTTCAAGCTTCTCGCATCGGTTGTCTGTGCTGTACTTTATGGCTCATTCGTCGCCACCATTCCCGTTGGCGATATGTCGCTATCGTGGTCGTCTTCCGCTACCTCGAAGGACGTAGCGACATCCACGAGCAGCGACCCCTCCCTCCCGAGTCCCACCGTTCCATACGCAAGCGACGATCCGAACTACTGGCTATGGAACGAGACGACGACGACGGACCCGCAGCCTGAACGCGGCAAGCTCGGTGCAAACATTTTGGGTCCTCAGAATATCCCCATCGATAGGCAGAACCCAGACATTCTTGCGCCACCCACTACCGACTCGGGCACTGTGTAAGCTAGTCTACCGTTCGGGCATCGCACACCTGCTGACTAAATACTTTCGGCAGCGGGAATGCCAAGTGGCCATTCAGCCTGAGCAAGATGCAGCTGCAGACTGGTGGCTGGGTCCGTCAGCAGAACAGTGAGCGAACTCTAACGAGCTGAGGACTAGTACTGACTTCTTATCTCGACTGCAGTCCAACAAATGCCTATCGCAACTGGTAAGCTGGCTACTATGATGTCCGCGTCAGCTTGTACTGATCGAGCCCCCAAGCGATGGCGGGTGTCAATATGCGATTGGAAGCTGGCGCTATCCGTGAGCTCCATTGGCATCAGACTGCCGAGGCAAGCATGTTCAGCTTCTATGTGTCATAGATGGTAATGCTGACGCCATGCCTGCAGTGGGCTTACGTCCTTAACGTACGTGGATTTCTATCTGGCGCCCGCGAAGTGCACTGATGCAACTTTATCGCGTGCGTGTTGGCAGGGCTCGACTCAAATCACCTCCGTCGACCAGAACGGCCGCAACTACGTTGCTACGGTCAACAAGGGTGATCTCTGGTACTTCCCCCCTGGCATTCCCCACTCTCTCCAGGCAACCAACGACAATCCAGAGGGCACGGAATTCCTTTTGGTACGTCGCTGACCGCGCCTCTAGTTCGTTATAGCGCCGGGCTGATCATACGTACAGATCTTCCCTGACGGACAGTTTAACGATGATGACACTCTTCTGGTCAGTAGGCAGTTCCAAGCATGCTGCGATGGGAACTGAACCACCATCCCTAGCTCACGGACTGGTTGGCCCATACCCCCAAAGAGGTGATCGCCAAGAACTTCCAGGACAACATTGCCGACTGGGATGACATTCCCGGAAGCCAACTCTACATTTTCCCAGGGGGTCAGTTCCCTCGTGATCTAGGCTCTGTATACGTCTTCATCTCATGATCATGCGGTCTTATTGCAGTTCCTCCTCCGGATAACCAGGAGCCTCCCACGAGCCCTTTCGGCACCGTCCCGGAGCCGTTCTCTTACGAATTTTCCAAAGTTGTTCCAACCCAATACTCCGGTGGCAGCGCCAAGATCGCGGATTCGACGGTTTTCAACGTCTCAACTCAGATCGCCGTCGCCGAGGTGACCGTGGAGCCTGGCGCAATGCGCGAGCTTCATTGGCACCCGACTCAGAACGAATGGGGCTTCTACCTGTAGGTGTCCTCTCCTCGAGTCAAGAGACGGTATATTTTGCTGACGCGATGCGCGATAGCGAGGGAACTGCTCGTGTGACGATCTTTGCTGGAACTGGCATTGCACAAACGTTCGACTACCAGCCCGGTGATATTAGCTATGTACCCACGGCTTACGGTGAGTTCAACTTGCGCCGTCAGATTACCCTCCCTGATGCGTAGACTTTCCCTAGGCCATTACGTCGAGAATACAGGCAACACGACCCTACGTTTCCTTGAAATCTTCAATAGCGACCGCTTCGAGGATGTCAGCCTGGCACAGTGGCTGGCACTGACGCCTCCTAAACTTGTCCAAGAGCATCTCCAGCTTTCGAACACGACTATCGCTCACTTTAACAACACCAAGGACAGGGTTGTCGGGCCCAGGAAAAGCTCTGCTTAAACGTCTCAGGGTCGAATGAGGAGAGTTTCTGCCACGGGAGGATGGTCTGTTTCCCAGTGCACTTCACGCTTTCTCGGATCTCCCTGACATTCCATTAGCATACCACTGGCAATGTACCCCTTCTTAATGCCATGACTTACGATCATTACGCCCCCCATGATGACTTACCGGATGAATCTATCTGCCTTCGACGCTTTGCACTAGTTACCTTGGGTGGTTCCTGTAGTATACCGTCTGCTGTACCTATTATTCCAAAGAGACCGAGCTTCGCTTGCGGATGGCACATGACAATGCTATATAGCGGCGCTCCAAATGAAAATAGGCCGGGGATCAGGCGCGCACTCTCTTTCACAGACTCCGTGCACGGTCCCGAGCCTTGTTCGACGTTCAAACGTTCAACTTTCACCGACTTCCGTTATCGCAAACGTAGGACATGTAAGTCCTTATGGCAACAATGCGTCAGTACATTCCATTCGGAAGTGCAAGAAATACCCACGACGTCACCCATGAAGCCACCATCTCGAGCAGCTGCCTCCAGTGGATCACAGTTCGCCCGCAGTTTTCAGGGATTGGACGTACTCCCACTGGCACCAAAAGGAGCCACTCAGCTGACACGTCAAGAGCATCCGTAAACCAAGAATGCCGTGAGATCGTCCCCGCTTTCCCCAGATGATACTACGGTGGAGATACGGACTGACTTCTTGGTAGCCCATAGCGGCCTCTGTCACCTGTCCCTGGTCACGCTCACCCCTCCCTAGTGGCCCTGCACGAAAGCGGACACGGTGTCCGGGCCTCCGCGGCAAAATATGAATAGAAGGACAAAGTTCGACACCGTCCGTGTATATAAGCCTGCCCCCATGTCCGCCACCGTTCTGCGTGGCCTTCAACACCTCCACCAGCCTTAACTCCATCATCCACCTCGCCCATCTCTGGACCGTGGAACAGAAGGATGTCCTTGGAGGAGAAGCCCATCGCGGAGGTCGACCAGATTTCGCAGCGTCGCGCGTCGAAGGAAAGCCTTCCAGATGGTGAGCTGCTCGCAGCTGATGTTAGGCCTGCCGCGGAACGACGCCTTGTGCGCATGCTCGACATGCGTCTACTCCCCACAATCATCGTCATCTTTATCATGAACTATATTGACGTGTGTGATACCATTCTACCCGTGCCGTCTTGAATGTTGACTTGACCTTCTCCCAGCGTGTTGCGGTCACGTCGGCCAAATTGAAGGGGCTTTCTCAGGACCTCGGATTGAGTGGTACGATTAGCTTCATAGCTTCCAGGCGTTGTCCGGACTGAGTATCCCCCTTGCATCGTTAGACATTCAGTACGCTACGATTCTTGCCGTGCTTTACGCGTCATATGTTCCGGCCCAGATTCCATCCAATATGGTAAGCTATCATGTTCGTGTGTGTGCAGCGAGCAGCGCCCTGAAGGTGAGGTGACACAGATTCTAAACCGCATATCTCGGCCATCATACTACATCCCTATTTGCGTTGTGCTCTGGGGCCTAACAAGCGCACTCACTGGAGTAAGGTCTCTTCGTCACTCCATTATTACCTCGTTTCTGAAACCATGAACATCACAGGTCGCCAAAAATTATGGTGGGATCTTAGCAGCACGCATCTTCGTCGGCGTACCGGAGGTACGTTTATTGTTCATATGCATCTTGTTAGCCAACACAAATCCGTGGAGTAGGCAGCGTTCTACCCCGGAGCTATTTATCTCCTCTCTAGGTGGTATACTCGCAGGGTATGACATCCCAATCCTATCGATACTTTTTCCGCATTCCCACCGATGTGCTATGAATACCACAGGAACTTGCCTTCCGCTCGGCGATACTGTATGGAGGTCTCTTGATCTCGAACGCTTTTGGGAGTGTGAGTGCTCTCCTGCCATTTTCCTTGCCTTCGAAGTCAGTGATGCTCACACCGCTGCTTCTATTCTTCATGCCGGTCGGCTCCGCCACTGCTTCTATCTACTACGTGGGCTACGGTTGCAATAGCTCATGGCTGCGGGTGTCCTCTCCGGCATGGAAGGCAAGAGGGGGATCCGGGCCTGGCGCTGGTAAGCCTTCTCGCATCTCCCAGTGGACCACATTCTTAATCAGGTATTGGTTCCAGGCTGTTCTATATTGAGGTAGGCACGCTCTGGCCGCGTACTTGATCCTGTGAGACTGAGGCACTGGTTCACCAGGGAGCGATCACGATTTCCCTTGGGTTCTGCGCCGTGTGAGTAAAGCAAGTTTGGCACATACGTTTTCATGATTCTCAACTAGGATGTTATAGATTCCTTCTTCCAGACTACGTGCGCGCGTATCTATCATCTGTCCATCTAGTTACGCTGACTTCCTTCACCTTGTTTCATAGCCCCACAACACCCAATGGCTCAGCCCTGCACAGCGCCGCCTGGCCCAAGTCCGGCTTGCAGAAGATGCAGGAGAAGCAGATGAAGATGCAGCCACAGAATCGTGCGTATATCAGCCGACGGACTTTTCGATTGTTCAACTGACTGATGTGATAACGAAGTGCGTTCGCCGGCCTGATCATGGCCCTCAAAGATCCGAAGGTACCGATCTTCGCTGTCATGACTTGCTCGCAACTGCTGGGGCTTGGATTTGTAAACTTCTTCCCGACGTAAGTAGAATCAGGAGTAAGAGGCACAGTATCTCCACTTACATATTACTCTAGCATCGCCGGGACTCTTGGCTTCAATACCACTGTGACTCTTCTTGTGGCTGCGTACGTGTACCAGATCCTGCTCTCGCGCGAATCCATAAACTCACAGCTGCATATCTCCAGTCCACCATGGATCGTCGCCACTGTCGTCTGCTGCCTCAGTGCCTGGCACGCAGGTAAGCTTTGCGAAGCGAATCTCTACCGCCCCGCCGTACCTTCAAACTAAACTATGTTTGACCGTAGACCGCACTGGCGAGCGTTTCTTCCACATATGCGTGCCCTGGTGGGGTGTGATAATGGGATATATCATCGGGGTCACCACGATGTCCATCGCAGGCCGCTACGTCGCCATGTTCCTTATGGCATCCGGATATGCCGGTACGCCTACATGCCATCCGACGCTCAGAAATTTCCGCCTTTGGCTGACACACGCATACTTCCAGGTTTCGCGCTGACCCTTGTATGGGTGTCGAACGCAGTCCCTCGTCCACCTGCGAAGCGGTCCGCTGCCATCGCCATCGTCAACGGTTTCGGGAACCTAGGGAACCTGTACGTCCTTCCTTGCCTTCCTATGGCACATCACATCTCACGAAAGTGTCTCCAGGATTAGCTCGTTCGTATGGAAAGCGTCTTGGGGACCGGACTACCATCAGTCCATGTACATCGGCATTGCTGGGCTGGCGTTTGCAACTGTTCTCGCTTTCGGTGACTGTCACCCAGGGCTCCTCGCGGAAGTCATAACCCTGACATTACGTTACAGTGATTCGGTGTATCCTCGTGTCGCAGAACAAACGCCTTGACCGAGAGGAGCTGGACATGCAGAAAGGCGCTCAGCGCGAACGCATTGAAGAGGCCGCGCGGCTGGAGGGCATCACTTTCGAGGAAGCGTTGCGGCACAAGCGGGGTTTCCGATACTTGATCTGAGACTACCCAAAGTGTCTAATCGTGTTTAGGTTCTCCGAGTTGTATTGTTGTGCGGCGAGATGTACGAATAGCATTGTTGGATAGTCAGCGCTCGGGGCTGTACATCACGGCTTTCATTGGTTCTTATTCGTCTTTGTACTTGTTGTTTGGTCTGTAGCTCAAGTAATGGAGTACGGAAGCGAAGCATACGTAGTCGGAGATTACCAACCTATCCCATAGAGACGCCGATATGAGACGGGGCTTTTCAATCTGTAGTGCCCATCGACAATGGCCATTACAATGTGTTTTTCCACCGAAATGACATTACAAACATCAGAAATGGAGGTAAAGTGTTCGCACCGATCAAGTGAGAAAAACGACCTTTGGAGCTCTTGGAAGCCTTTACGATCATCTATCACGCTGGCGAGGGCCCCCGTGGGGTCAAGGCATCTTTCAGAAGCTGGGAGGACCTCTTGCAGACATGGAACGGTTCTAGCGACTGAACACCGAGAATAAAATAGAATTTACAGCAATCGCGGGTATCTAGCAAGCAATAGGTATACGTCTGCAGCGTTCGAAAACATAGCTTCAGAATGAGAATGACTCAATGAGGACATCAGTAAACAATGTTTCAAACAGTAGGCGAGGGGGGGAAAGAGTGGTACGTATCATGATGAGGAGGGATGAGACTACAGACAGGTTGCCCTGTCGCAGGCAGCAGGCTCCGCTCGCTGTGTTCGAGGAACAACACAGTGCTTCATGGCGGTGACCACGTAGCGTGTTCGATGCGCTAATAGCCGAGATATACAAAGCTGGGCGATTCGGAGGTTGTGGGGTGGCGCACTCCTAGCAACAGGGCGAATGGGGACGCTTGTCGCCGGGGCGGTGCTAAGCGGTTCGAATGGGAGGGGTTCAATAGGAGTCGACGAGAAGCCGACCGAGACAGACAGTGATAAAAGTTCGCGACGACGAACCAAGGCACATTAGGTCCTGCTGCGCTTGCTTGCACCAGGTCTGTCCTCGGGCTCCTCGTCCATGGACCGACGCTTCGATCCGGTCGCCGTCGAGTTCGTGGAAACGGCGGACTTGGGCGGCACGTAACCCTCCTTCGGCTTCTTGTCGTCCTCCTTGTCGTGTTCCGGCCACTGCTGCGTACGGAGCGACCTGGAGAGCAGCGTGAGCATCGCGCCGTGCGTTTCAAGCCTCGTCCGGAGCCGTTCGTATGCCGCGAGCTTCGCCGCGTCCAGCTCGGGATACCGTTCGATGGAAGGGACCACGTCCATGACCTCATCTTCCTCGTCAAGCTGCAACTTTTTCGACTTCTTCTGCGACTGGGCAGAGGCATTCGGTGAGGTCTTCTTCTGCGAGTCGTCGGGCGAGGTGGGAGTGCAAGCCGTGTCTAAGGCGTAGTGCGCCTCGAACCATGAGAGCAGTTGAGAGATGATCGCGTTGAGTGGGTGCTCATGCTCCTCGCCATCTTCCGGGGCTTGGGAAGGCTCTGAAGGGAGCGAGGTAAGGTCCGACCCATCGATGGCGCTGAAGACCGGAGACGGTGAGCGTTCCACGGAGGGGCATGCACTTTCAGCCGATGGCAATGCACGTTCTGCGGGAGACGGGCTGCTCGGGAGAGCGGGGGAGGACGACCTGTCCTTCTGTTCAGGAGTCGGGGAGCTTGAGGAGGGTTTGTTGGGAGACGGCCACAGGAACTGGAGCTTGACGTTCTTGGCGTCCTGGCCGCTGTTGTAGAGTTTCAGGCTGATGGAACCGTATTGCATGGCTTCAAGCTTCGCTCTGCCACAGCGGTAACCAAGAGTGTTGGGAGTGTAAGCGTCGAAGTAGTCGTGCAAGAACTGGCCAACGTGGTCTTCGTCGAGGTTGTGCGGGAGAAAGCGAATGGCGTAGTACAGCAACACGTGGAAGAAGGACTCGAGCTCGTCTTGGATCACGATCCTTCGGGTTGGATCGTTGAGGGCATTCGCGGACATGTATTGCCAAGTACCCTGCATTGCAGTGCGGACATCAGAATAAGTATAAGTGATGGCCCCAGAGCCTCAACAATGATACTCACCGTGCGATCCGGCTGGCGGCCTTCTGGCGAACCACTGTCGATCTTCTTGGACAGTTCCCAGTCGTTGAGAAGCCCATACCATTCGTTGTCATCGCCTCTGTAAAGAAGCATGTTGCCTGCACTGATATCGCGGTGTATAATCCCAGCCTTGAACGCTTGTGCATGAGCTAAGCACGAAAGGATCAGCCTGACGGTGGACGACAGTGACAGAGGTCAAAACAATATCAACACACCTTTCAGGCAGCAAAAGATCGCCTCGCATAGCTCCGAGGACTTGTGTTCGAATGCTTCGAGCGGAAGGCCAACCTCCTTCACGACGAGGCGGTAATGCTGGTGCCTTTTCAGGGGCACATCCTTCTTGCCACGATGGAAATCCAGCCAATGGTCCTGCGATGCGGTGACCTGACCAGGGAGGTCACCATGGCACAGAAGAGTCGGCACGTACTCCACGTGCTTGTCGTTGAGGAACTTGAGGGTGACGCCTTCCTTGTCGATGCCAGCATGGTCGACACGCCAAGCATCCTTCAGATACACAAACTTGGCGTTCTTCGCGATCGTATCATCGTCGCCGACAGGCAGTGCGACGTAGCCACGGGTCCCGCGCCCAGCGACACCAGGGGCTTGGAAGTGTGGCATGCCGACGGCGAATTTGCGGACGACCGTCCGGCTCCGCTGCTTGCGCGTCTTGCCGCGCGGCGCATGAGCGTGCACCTCGACCTTCCACCACGGCCACTCAGCGTTCAGCGACTTCCGGAACAGCTTGCGGACGTAGTCGCGTGAATCACCCGACTTCTTGTCCTCCGCCCGCTCGCGCATCGCGTTGTACAGAGGGGTGGAGGGGAGGATACGGGTGACGGTCGGGTCGTAACCGCGCTCCGCGTCGGACAGCCGCGAGTACCGGTATAGGAAGTCGACGAGGATGTCGCCGTTGACCTTGTAGTTGAACTTGCGCGTGACGAAGACACCAGAACGGTCGAAGCGAGCGATGCGGACGCTGTCCCCGAGGAAGAAAAGCATGAAGACGAACATCCGATGCTGACGCTTGACAATCAGCTCAACGTAGGACAGGGCCTGCCCGAGTGCGTTCTGGCGCTTGTCCGCGGTTGGCTCGCCGTTCGGCCCAGTCTCGTCGAAGGCATCCTGGTCGGTCTCGTCGGACTTGCACTCCATCGGCAGGTCGATGTTGAACCAGTCGACGGCGGGGTACGCTTTGTCCTTCTCGCGCTTCGGGGCCGACTTGGTCCGGTACAGGCCGAGGTCGACGGCTTGCTTGGTGGACTCAGTCCTGTCCGCCTGGTAGGGGTTGGCGACGACCTTGAATCCAGGGCAGATCTTCGCGCCGTTGATGGCCTTGGGCTGTAACCACAGCGTGAGCGACGCGTAAGATAACTGCAAACATCGAGCGAAACTCACCAGTTCCTTGTACATATCGGGCTCGCCTGTCGGCCGGGCGATATTCTCGAAGATGTTCTCATGCGTGATCTCTTCCTCGTTGAATGAAGGTAAGAAGTGGTTGACGAATTCGCTGTATTCGACGATGGTGATCTTGCCGTGCATGTTGAAACAGAGCTCGGCTCGGTTGCGTGCTAGATCTGGCTTGGTGTTTGAGTGTCCGGAGTTTCCGTTGAATGGCTTCGCTGGAGAATCGAAGTCCTTAGTACCCTCGGCGAATCGGACTTGGTTGGACATGGTGGTTAGAGGGATAGGATGATGGAGAGGCGGTTGGGAATGAAGGGAAAAACAGAAGGAGGATGTTAAGTGACAGGGAGATAGTTCAAGTGGCGGGAGTGGGGTAGGGAAGGTTGTGGTTGGGGAAGTAGCGGAGAGGGAAGACGACAACACATACCGGCAGTTTTGTTAGCAGGTCGGAGTGTTTTGCTGAGAACAAAAACAGAGGTTGCGTCCTGCCCTATAGGGTATTTGATGAAATTTCAGATGGAAAATAAGCCAAATGAGGTGGCCGGCCAATGCTCAGAGGGGTGGACAATGGAAGAGGTGGTGGTCGAGCAGAACAAGTTCAACTTCTTAAGCGCTCGCCGCACGAGAGGGATGATTGTGACCGGCTAACGTCACGCCTCTCAGACAAACGACTTTCATCGGCGGGAGAGCTCGTTCAGCTGCGACTCTGACCTTGCACAATTCTCTTGCTCTCGTTACATTAATACTCGCAATTTCTGTTGAATCATTAAGGGTCAACTCATTCCCAGTGGTATGTATACAGCACCTTCACTGGATTCCTGTCGTATTTACTGCAGTCACAGCGTGCAACTTGTTCAGACTGGTGGCTGTGCATGCCCAAGTGAGTCCGACTTGTCCACGGATCTTCGGATGAGGTTCAACGCGGCTTGGAAACTGAACAACATGCGGCAGAGCTCGCGACCATATTTGAACGGAATCATCAACTTGGAACGTTCCCTGAATGACATGCAGGCCCGGGGACTCCGAGGCGGCCGGGGCTGGCATGACTCGTTGCAGTAGTCACCGTATTGCAGTAGCGGCGACACTCGATGAGGCGAGGGGTATCCCGAAAGAAACGACCTCAAAGGTCATCGATCTGCGGCGAAAGAGGCGAAAGAAATCTTATTCAATGATAACACTCTAATTTCACATTCATACAACACGACGCGTCTTCTTCCACGATCTACAGCTTGCTCAAGGGAGATGCAGGGATGGCTGGTCTATCTAGGATGCGCGACAGGTAAGCCTGCATAAAGCATCAGCGAACACTTGCTTACTGTTGATGCTCCGGAATAATGTCCGACCCCTTCCCCTTCGCCAGGTAGTCGCGAAGATTGGTCAGCGCGCGGACCTCCATCTTCTTTTGCGAGTCGCACGTCTCGGTGCCCATGTGTGGGAGCAGCGTGGCGTTCGGGAACTCGAGCAAGCGAGGGTTCACTTCCGGCTCGTTCGGGTAGACGTCCAACCCGACAGCTCCAAGCTATACGGCATACCATCAACACAAAACATCTTCCAAAATTATCGGAATACAACGTACGTGACCATCCTCGAGCGCGCGGATGAGCGCGTCCTCGTCAATGACCTTCCCGCGCGCCGTGTTCACGATGACCGCGCCCTTCTTCAGCTTCCGGATCATCGTCTCCCCGACGAACCCCTCCGTGTCAACGCGCAGCGGCACGTGCACGCTCAGCACGTCCGCCTCCGCCAGGAGCTGGTCGAGCCCGTCCACGCCGTAATACTCGCACCACTCGGGTGCGTGTGCGACTTTGTGGCGAGAGTGGTAGATGACGCGCATGGGGAAGGCGTGCGCGAGCTCGGCTAGGCGGAGCCCGATGCCTCCGAGACCGAGAATGGCGAGCGTGCGACCGGTGAGGTCGTGTGCGGCTCCAGGGCGATGCGACGCTTTCCATTTGTTGACGCGCAGGTCCTGCTCGGCGTGTGCGAAGAGTCGGAGGGCAGAAATCATGAGGTAGAGAGCGGTCGTCGCCGTCGCGTCGTCGACAGCGCCGGGCGTATTGGAAACAATGATGCCTATTTTGGACGCGTGAATCTTCGGGAGGATGAAGTAGGTGCTTGGTGGGTATAAACGAGCACTCACCACGTTCTTTGCAGGCGTGAACGTCGATCTGGTCGTATCCCGCGCCATTGTGAGCGATCCACTTCACGCTTGTGGGCAGTTTCGCTACGAGCTCCTTGTCGAAGATACCGATGTGGTCCGTGGAGACGTTGTGTCGATAGATACCGACGATGCCGTCATACTTTCCCCCGGGCTGAAGGCCTGCGAAGAACTCTGCGCGATTGGGCGAATCCATCGTCTGAAGGAGATGATTGATATGGGAAATCGGGAATGGATGGGTAAATGAGGACACGTACGACGACATCGGCGAGACCACGGAAGAGGTCTTCGCATTCCTTGTGTGCCCAGACAAGATCGCCTAGTCAACTGCTCAATAGTGCTTTGTGCGACATGGCTGGTAGGGACTCACCGCAGATCAGAACGCGCACCATGGTATCGGACGTCTTCCTTGTGGACACAGGGAGAAAACTGAGGAGGGGGAGAGAGAGATCGTGCGCGATCTTATAATTTCTGACCCTCCTCCTCCACCAACTACGGCCCGCTACGTCCGGAATGGACCACACCCATACATGTTCCTGCGATCACGAGAAGGAAGAAGACGAAACGACCACGATAGCACATGCCCGAAGCCATGACCTCGGAAGGGAGGAGTGTCTCTCCTGCAGGAGATGGACGTAAAGTGGCGGTTGGTGCGAGGACTGCAAAAGCTTGGAATTGATATTGAGACATGGCAGTACTTAACACCGCCTCTAGTGCAGAACGAGACTAGGCGCCTGCAGTCAAGCTCCGGACCGAAGGGGCCGACTTCAAGCTTCAAGCTTCACTTCTTGGCAAGGCAAAAATGTAGTCCTGAGTCTGCGCAAAAGCACATGGTGGGATGTCTTTGTATCTACGCGACCAGCACATGCCTCTTCTATCAAACAAGTGCCCAAGTTTCGACGCGGCACATCCTATCATTGTTGTGGTCACCAGGACCAGCATACTGGGCATGAACGGTCCGCAATCAGCCTCAGTTTCACGGGAGCAAATGCAAGTCTCAATCACCAATATAGACACACTATGCTCATCCAGGACGAGTTCATCCGGCTCGATCATTGGCGGGAGAGGTATCAACGGCCCGCGGTAAACCGTGTAGTTCGGTCGCAACCGGTGGCCATAAAGGTCGATTCGGACGTGCTCTCCCAACGACGCGATCGCTCCCATCGCTGGCTCGGGCCGCTCCTCCACATCCGCCCTCCTAGTACGAGCATGCCTGGAAGCCCACGGGTCCATTTCTATGATGAGGATTTGGCCGATCGTAGTGTCGGTGCCCTTCGGATAAACCAGCACAGGCATCCTGGACCCGTACGGTCGTCCTTGCGCGACCGGATAGATCCACGAAGCATCCGGCTCCGGCTCGCATTTGTGCAATAAGAGGGCGCCACTGCCCCATTCCCCCCAATCCAGCGACGCGTTATGCTGGGAAGAGTTGTATACGTCGCGCATCGCCGCACGAAGCGAGGACGTCGGCACGAGGAGAACGTAGCTGCCGCTCGCCAAGCCAGTCGCGGTCGTGAAGTTGATGATCAGCACGGCCGAGTCCGGGTTCATCGCGAATGCCGCAGAGTTGTCGAGATCATGTACAGAGGGCGGGAGCGGGAGCGAAACCGAGATCTCCTGGATGAAGAAGAACACCGGGGGCATATTCGGCTCCAACCGCACGTCAGCGCCAGGGAGGGTGAGCTTGAACCGAGGGCCGGGAGAAGCTGCGTGGTTGCCGTCGTGAGCGAAACGATACACGGAGATTTGGGTGTCCCTGCTCCCGATGACTGCGAAGTGCGCGTTGTCGATGAGCGTGAACCTTGGTGTTCCCGTAGCCGTGACTATCGTTTTCTACGGAACTTGATATCGTCAGGGGAATGGCCAAACAGTAGTCCTTAAGGCAAGTTCGTACCATGAGGGGAGTACCAGTCATCCAATTCCAGACCTGGAACTCGTACGGACCCATCCGGTCGACAAGTACCACGAGGAAGACATATTGAGAGTATATTCGTAGCGCGTGCACGTCCGCAGGCGCATGCTGGACGAAGAGATCGAACGCCGATGTCCCAAGGACGGTCTCAGCGGCCATAGGATGCCCTAGTTTCCCGTCGTCCAATGATCCGACGTGTATCTGGAAATCACTACCAGTGCGAGGGGTTAAGGAACCGTGACTGCCACAGTATCGTAAGGCGATTACCTCACCTGCAGTCTTCGATATGTTTGCTAACCCCAACGAGAAGGTCTTGGGTATAGTCCGTGGCGACAAGCACATCCGGCCCGAACACGTCGAGTGGGACTAGCATGTTGCGGCCCCTCCGCACGCCATCGACATGACTCACCGGCGGCACAGAGAGGACGAGTTCGCGCCCGCCGGCTTTGCGGGCCACGTACGCGACGGACCCTCCCGTCGACCACACGCGCTCCCACGACGCCTCATCGACATCCCCGGCATCGGAGTGAAAGGAGCAATCCTGTACGCCAGTGTATTCCCCTCTGTGCAGCCTAGCGTTGTACGCGCGCAGATTATAGAGACGGTCGCCTGTCCCCATGCTCGCAGCGTCGGCAGGCCCGTCGACCATTCCGCTTTTCACGAGCTCGATCTTGTATTGCAACGATGTGTCCGTCTTGACCAGGCGTCGGAATCGGCAGCAGACCTGAACATAGTGTCAGTGGAAAATCTGTTTGGTGCTTCGGCACTGACTTGCCTGAACGCATTTTAGAAGATCGGTTACTTCCAAAAGGGAGAAGACGATGAGAAACACATCGTCGGGGAGTGTGTCATAAGCGCTGTTTCCAGAGATCATCGAAGGACGTGGTGAGATGGATCCGGGCGGCGTTCACAAAGGATGCGCTACTATCTGAGGTGGGGTATAAGTCTTGGGTTTGTGATCTGTGCAAGTGCGACTAAGTAAGTCAGTCAGTCACCGTCCAATTCCAAGCAGAGTCACCTTAGAGACCGGAGCAGCGATTACGCTCCCGGCATCGTCCGGCCCGGATTCCCTTCGCCAACCGGTGTCGATCCTTGAGCGCTTGAGCTGCCCCCCGGGGCCCTCTGCCAGTGAGCATCTCTCTCGTGCTGATAACTTTAAGGCATTGACAAACACTCGTTATCCCCCTCGCATGACAGACTGCACTCTCAACAATGGCATGCCCGACGATGTCCTGCTCGCCATATTCTCCAGCCTAGATGTTTGTGAGCTGGTATCGTGCAGACAGGTGAAGCCCTAACGACTGCCTTCCGTCTCTCATCGCTGAGCCCTTCTTCCCAGGTCTGCTGGCAGTTCTCCCAAGTCATCGCATCCGATCTGTCCTTGCAATACAGGATGGCTCTAGCTTTCAACGGCTTGGTCGAGCCATCCGCCTCCAACATGACCCTCGGCCTTCCTGAACGCCTTGAAGGTGTCAGGAAATACGAAGCGAAACTTGAACGTGTCAAGTTTTCTTGCACCGCCACTCGGTTACTAGACCAAGCTGCAGGCCACCTTCGTTGGGAGCCAATCGC
Organism: Polyporus tsugae; assembly: GCA_024305745.1. Classification (NCBI taxonomy): domain Eukaryota; kingdom Fungi; phylum Basidiomycota; class Agaricomycetes; order Polyporales; family Polyporaceae; genus Polyporus; species Polyporus tsugae. The sequence goes on from JAHRBS010000005.1 coordinate 218,098, forward strand.
ATCCACCAGCGGCTCTATCGCTCACATCGTCACCAAGTCCAATGGCGACCACATGCTCTCCGTCTATCTCCCATCCAGTTTGAGTAACAGCGATATGTGGCGTAGCTGGGACGTTCCCCTTGACCTGCCGGGCATCCCAGTGAGGCCTGAATGCGTCGCCGTTGATCCCTCGCAAGACCTCTTGGTCGTTGCTGAGGCGGTTAGGGACATCTGGTACGTCTGCAAGGCGCCACAGCTTTTCTCGTTTCTGACGCTAGCTACTCTCAGGGACCTACGTATACGCTTGCTGTCACTCAGTAGCGGTGGCAGAACTTCTCACCCATCCGCAACGGAGCCGGTCTTGAAGTACTGCACACCTTCGGGGTCTGTAGGCATGATTTTGCCTCAGGCTGTCGCCGCCGTGCGGATCTTGGCTCAGTATGTCGCCGTCGTCGCTGTGGGAGATGATGAAGAACCAGAGGAGTTGTTGGTATGGGACTGGCGCGCTGGCTCCATCTCTGTGGTAAGACACATACATGTGCCGTAGGATAGCACCGCAGTGCATATGCATGCTGATGATAATCCTGCCGCTTTCTAGATGACTGTAGCGCCCACGCGGAGTCCAACCCTGGCGCTCTTGGACAAATCACATCTCGCTCTTTCGCGCTCCTGGACGTCTGACATCGACGTGTACTGTGTCGGATCCTGCAGTGTCGTCGAGCATTGCACCGGATCCTGCCAGGGACACCGTCTCTATTCCCGGAGATTGTGCACTTTGTCGGTGTCCGGTCCCCCCTTCGACGACACGAAGTGGAGCGTGGTGAACATATTCTCCGAATTTCCGGCCAAGCACCACACAGATGCAGCCTGCCAGAACTCCTCCTTTAGAGCGCTGCCCAGCTCGGCCGCGGTCGTCTTCCACCTCACCACTGGTGCTCCCAACAACTTCAAGAAGATGGTCGTCCTCGATTCCTCCTCACTACATGACGTATTCCGGGACGCGCACCAGTCTCGTCCCCCAAAAGGGACGACGCGACCGGCTTTGCCTTTCGCGGAATGGGGGAGTGGCAGCCTGGTGCTGGACGAGCGGGCAAAACCCGGTCCCTATCTTCACGTGGCAGACGTGAAGCCGTACGGGTCGAAGGTCGTGCTTCTGTCTTACTCACCTTCGACCGCGACGGAGCGGACGGGCCAGCCTGCGCGTCCCCGGGCGCACGTCCTCGACATCGACAGATGGGTTGCGAAACGCGCTCGCGCTCTTGCCGGCGACGCTGAAGGCGACTTGCTCGTCCAATGCTGGGAGATAGGCACGGACCTGGACTGCTTCGTCGAGCCGCTGCCTTCCGAAAGGCGGCTTCCTTTCGCCGTTTACAAGGGTCCGAGTATCACCTTCCCCGACGGGCACTATCCCGTCGAGTGCATTGCGAGCCAAAGCGGCTTCTCTCTGATGGTAAGCGGTCCGCGGTGCTTGGTTGTTTCGTGACCCGGGATCTAACTCTGCTTTGCACTATGCAGTTCGTCGATTTGCTCAGCAACAAACCGGCAGGATTCCAGACTTGGACCTTGGTGTAAAGCGCCTACGTAATTGTGCGTATTTATATTCACAAACTGACCCACTGTACTAAACGATTTTGCAGTAAGAAGCACCAATGTAAACAGTACAGTACTACATTAAGTAGTCCTAATGCGCCGCTATCTCGCCCGTCGGCTGTGTGAGGAATACCCCCTCCAAGTCGAAGCACCCGGAAGTCCCAGTGACCGACTGTCGATGAGACCTTGAGTCTCGCAGCATCAGTCAAGACCAGTACTCAACCGCAGAACTCTCACCTCGCCACGACTCTGTCCTTTCTGTCAAAGTGAGATGTCAACTTCCATGTATCGCGCTACGAAAGAGGGAAGCTCCTGATCCTGAGTCCACAGCGATAACAGCAGACGCCCCTCCGAACTCCACCTCCTAAACGAAGAAGGCTCCGGTCCGAGTCGAACCGCTTGTCTTTCTCCGCCCGCTCCCTGTACCGCTGCCGCCGCACTCCTGCATCAACGCTCCAAGTTCACAGTAGCCGTATGTCATCACCCTGAGGCGGCCATACACAGAACCCCCTGTCTCCCTCTCAGGGGCACAGTGGCACGAGTCAACCACTGCGTACTCTTACGGCATGCTGCTATATATTGAGCGGATTCGCTGAACCTGAGGCCAGACAGCCACAGTATCATCGCCGTCCATGGGTCTCGACTACGAACACCAGCCACCCAGTCCCAAGGGACAACACCAACGTCTCGTCGCTCTGCGAGAGCTCTCGTGGCATTCCGTGCATCCTCTGGGGCGAAGACTCACTGAACTACGTGCATGGTGTCCCCACGTACCTCTTCGATCACCAGATTCTCGTACCGGACGAACTCCTGGAGTCCGCCTCGTCCGTCCTCCGGGAGGGGCGGTATGTTACGGTCCCGTTCACGCCCCCATACGCCGATTATCGCGGCGGGACGGGCAGAAATTCAGCCTTCCCCGGAGGCATCCTCCTCAAGCACCTCGACGTACATATCCGATGACTCCGACGACCTTGAACCACTCCTAGTCCCGGCATACATCCTCCTCCTTCCGCAGTTCTACTTTGGCCTTGACGTCCGGTTAAGGGAGCGCTTTCAGAGCCTCGTTCCACCCCTCGGCTCTGACAATGCAGGTATCCTCGTTCCCAAGCATCACACCTTCTTGGAGGGCCTTGTCACGTTCAACGTCAGTCCTCCCGTCCCACTCCACACTCCACATGCCAGACAGAGGATGAGGCATGACATCTTCATTGGATACTTGCTCCGATACCGGGTCAAGTATGAAGACGAACCCGATGGGCTCGTGCCACCACCCGAGGAGTTGCATCCTGAAGAGCGCGTCATCCTCAGCGAGCTTTAGACAGAAGAGGCACGCTGGTATATTCGCATGTACATGGGTGGGAGGGCCCCTGGGTTTGACGAGCTCAGGGAATACAACCGTCGGAGAGCTAGGAATGGTGCGTCGTTCGTCTTCTCTCAGCAGCTCTCTCCCTCATCACCACTGCTGCTAAAGGTTCTCCTGTTGTGACCGGGTACACCCCCGAAGTATCTTCGGCGTCCTCTCTCGGTGACATGTAGTGTGGCAGTCCACACCCCTCAGTAGTACAATATATACGGTATGTCTACCGCTGTCGATCGCACTCAACATTCTGCCCTGCTACCTTATGCCTTCGGCAACATGGGTCTGGCAGAGCAGTTGATCATGATAGTACGGGAATATGATGTTAGGAGTTCCAGTTGACCTCGCGTCCCTCATCCCTAGAGCGGAGTCATTTCACCATGTCCTGACGTGTGGCATCGAGGCTAGTAGTATCGAGTCGGTAGACGCGGATATAAGATCAGACACATGGTCCCGCAAAAATGTGTTCGTGGCTGCCAGAAAGTGATGCGTGTAGGACGAGTTTAAGTATGGACAAGCCAGAGTTCAGTGGGAGAAGGACTGCGGGTCGACGTCATCTCCCGGCGCTCATACTTCCTCTTTAGGTCCAAACGTCGGCTATCAAGCGCCATTGTAAGTGGGAAGCTGGACCACCATTGGGGCTACTTAGTACTTGGCATTCAGTACTCAATACTCGGACTCCTTTTACTAATAGGCAATCTTCCTATGCATATGGCGTGCGGACATTGATAAAAGCAAATGGAATCAACGTTTGAGAATGATTCGAAACGCGCGCCTCAGGTTGCGCAAAATGCGGGGACTGCGGCCCGGGATAAATGGCGCCTCATCGTGTCCACGTGGGCTTGTCCGGATCCTCAGAGTTAGGTTGGTCGCATGCAGCTGCAGCCTTGAACAGAAGGACCGGAGTTTGCAAGCGCGCTGCGCGCGCATCTGGAACATATCTCCTTCCCTCGTGTCGGCTAGAACCATGCTGTGAATGATATGTATAGTTTCCTCTTGTTGAGATCAAGCTCGGATCCTGCTGCCCCTTTACCATTCAATCAATATCGTGTGCACAAAGTGTGGGCGAAGCCGTGCATGGCCAGGTTGATAACGCCGATGAACGTCAATTCCCACTCCCACTTTTGCCAATAGACATGGGATTGTTGCATCACGATAATCCGTAACACGCTGAATACCAATAGAAATCTACTGTTTCCTCCAACCCTTCCAGCCTCCGCGCATCGACGCCGCTGCAGCGTCCTTGTCGGCGACGTCGAGGTCCTGTCTGCAGTCGTCGCCGGCGGCGCTCGAAACGCTAGTTCAATTAAGCTTCCGGCCAACCTACGCAAACGGGTACCAGCAACGCCGCTTCCGGCACCTCCACCTCGACGGTGGACAACAACAAGACGAGTGCGACTACGCCTACGACCTCTACCACAGCCAATATGGAACCAAACCAGACTACGGTCTCATCGCCGTCGACTGCCAACGGCTCAGACTCCACAGAGCCTTGCACTCGGCCCCGACAAGCACCAGTTCGACTGAGACTGGTGCTGATGGATCTACTGGTACGACGAGCACACCCGCCGAGGCCTGCTCGGGCAAGAGCGTGAAGAGACGTCGCGGGGTCACTTCTTGAAGTTGAAGTTCTCAGGCTTCAGAAGTTCGGGGAAGGACCCTGCGTAGGCGGCGAGGGGGAACGTCCATGTAGAAAGTTAATAATCGGAGGTTGGTGATAGGTAGTTTTAGTTTGAATGCGTTCCTCACTCTTCCAACACGAACACCACAAATCCGTGCAGCCGCGCAGCACGCTTGTCTAATACTATCGTGAGCCTTGCGCGAAAAGCGTGGGGCATTGTCTTCAAGCCGTACTTGTTTGTTTTTCTATGTCCATCTTTCGTTCCCAAACCCTCGGCCGTACAGTGAGTTACTGCTCCACCGGGTAACACCACGTAATTACCCGCGAAGGATGTCTCGGGTGAGCCCGAATCGTGAGAAAGGATACCTACTGATTACACAACATTGTCCGCTAGATCTTTACCACAACAAACAAGGGGCTTGCAGTGCGGTGCACTCCACTCATACTCGACTTCAGCGAGACGCGAAACTGACGGTGAGGTTCATCTCGGGCTTCGAGGACGCATGGTCAGTGACGGGATATGCAACGCCTACGAAGTTCCAGAAGATCGGCTTGTCCGGAGAGAGCTGGAAGTGGAAGGTGGACATGAGGGTGGAGAGGACGATCTCTGAAGAGCACGACGGTCAGGAGGGGGGGGGGGCGAGTCAGATGCGTCAAACGGAAAGGGTGTGACTCACTCATTTCCATCTGGGAGAACCTGAAACCGCTGGATAAGTAGAAGTAACGCCGAGAATGAGTCAGCGACGAGTCCGAAGTGGAACGACAGAAAGAGAACGCACATGCACGCATTTCCGCCAGCGCCGAAAGTCATCCTGTCGCGCACCCCGCGTCAGATATACGGTACACGCATCGAAGCACACGCAGAATACGAATACGCAGTACGCACAAGTTGGCGTAGATGCCGGGGATATGCGCGTCCTCCACGGCCTTGGGTAAGGGCTGCAACCACCGCTCCGGCTTCCACTCCCACGCGTCCTCACCCCACAGTGCCTTGTTGATGTTGCACCCCCGCAGGTTGAGGAAGATGGTCGTGCCCTTGGGGACCGGAACCTCCGTTATGAGGGTGCCGTCGGTGCAGCGCACGGGCTCGGAGAGCGGAATGACCATGTCGACCTTCGCTCTGAAGGATGAAAAATAAAATAAATCAGCTCAAGTCGTCACGGGTAAGTAGTGGAGTAGGGCCTCACTCTCTACTGTTGACATTGATTGGGGCATACCTGTGCGCGTCGCAGCGGTCAGTCCGAAGGGGGCACAGGATGTGTAATGCAAAGAGGGGGAGGGCTTACAGGCGGAGCGTCTCGCGACAGACCGCATCGAGGTATGGCAGAGCACACAGCTCGTCGTACGGAATGTCCTTGCCGTACTGCTCTTGCGCTTCACACAGCTCGGCGCGGAGCTTGCTTTGGACGTCCTGGTTTATACAGAGGAGGTGCAGGACCCGCGAGAGTGCATTCGAGGTGGTGTCCACGCCGGCCAAGATGAACGTTCTGTGTTCGCAGTCAAGGGTTAGTCAAGGCAGCGCTGGCCAGTGGTTGCGAAAATGGTTCCAGATACGTACCCCATCTGCGCAAGGACCTCTTCATCAGGGAGCCTGTCTTCTTCAGATGCCTTTATGTTCTCCTTCACTATTGAAGCCGCCATCAGGATGTGATTGTCTTGGATATAGCACATGCAACCGTGGGTGACTCACACAACACGCTCATGATGTCCTTCCCCTCTCCCAGGGCGTGCAGCAGCTCCTCGTCGCCACTCTCGATCGCAGCCTTCTTCGCGTAGTATATATCTTCCATCTTCTTGAACATGATATCGGTAACGGTCTTCAGACGCTGGATGCTTGGGATGGGAATGAGATTGAGAAGGAAACGACGGAACCAGGCGGGGCCGAGATAGGATAGGTACGGGGTGATCTCCCGAGTCCACAGTGCGTCGTTGGCCGCGGGTCTAGAACAAACACCACATGTGATTAGTTGCTCTCATGCGCAGGATAGTAAGTATACGTCGAACACAAACATGAATGCATTGACAGACTCCGTAAACACATCCCGGGCCTCAGCCACGAGCGGGTCGAAGGAATAGCCTAGGGCGCCCTGACCGACGAGCTCGAGTGCGGTGCGTCCCATCCATGCGAGGACGTCGAGGTTCTTTGGCCCGTCCTTGACTCGGGACTCGAGGGCCGTCCGAAGCTACATTGGTGGAACCATCAGAGAGGGTTACAAGCACAAACAGGGACAGGGTCTTACTCTACCGGCGATGTCGTAGAACAGGGGCGTCAGATTGCGCATGTGTGCTTCCGAGAACACTGGGTTCAGCATCTTGCGCTGCTTCTTATGGGCGGCGCCATACGTTCCCAGTAAACCGGGACCGAGGAGCAGGCGTATCGTGCTGTCCAAATGTTAGGACTTCCATGGAGTACGAGGCTGGACGTTGAGCATACCTAATGTTTTTCTCTCCCCCGTAGTAGTTCTCCTGGTCTTTGACATAGATGCTCTGCATCGCCTTTGGGTCGTAGATGTGCAACATCCTCGTCTGTACAAAGTGTTAAACATTGACCCAAGACCTCAAGCGGTGGAGCAACCTACACCGAAGAAACCGTGGCACTTTGCGAGCGGGCCATAGGTCTGAATGACGTCATCGACGAATTTCCAACTATTATGGTTGAATATCTGGAACATGTTCCCTGTTGCCACCGCGGTGCGAGTCAGCCTTCACGTACTCTAATAACAGCCGATATCTCATGCACCTGAAATGATCGACCCGGAGGGAGGGCCGGGAAGTTTGTCCAGCGGAGATTTCACGACATAGTTTCGTGCAAAACGCCATATGAAGTGGAGGAGAAGACCCGATGCGACTAGCACCACAAGTTGTGGCATAGGGGAGACGATAGGTGGATGTGAATAGGATAGTAGGAGGGCCTGAGAATAGGCATGAACCACGGACCTCCTTATATGCGATGCGATTAACGTTGGGAGGACCCCGGGCTCATAGAGTGACGGACCGCTGAGGCATTGCTTTTACGTGCGCAACAAGTCCCGGATTCCGTCGGCAAGAAGGTCCCTATGCTACTGCGATCTCGTGAATTGTTGGTAATGGTCGGGGAAGGATTGTCGAAGTGGGTCACAGGGGCGGGGTTTCTCAAGGGCTCAAGTGCACGCTCGACACGCGCAAGATGCACAGTCGTGGGCTCGAGGGTTCCATTGCCACGGACGACTCAGTTTGCTGAGCCTCGGGCGGTCAGCACAGTTTCCAGAGCATTCCGCGGAAGTCGTTGGACTCGATTTGTCGGGGCACACACAGCTCGAGATGAGTATTGCTAGGGGCTTGTAGCACGCCTCGCTAATGTCCGAGACAACTAGCTCGTGGTTCGCTCGGCGGAGCTGTGATTTGATAAACCCGAAAGCGAGTTCAATAGGATTTCTGTCGGGGGAGTACGGTGGCAGGAAGATAAGCTTGCACACTACAAAGTGACTGTGAGCATTAGTAACAAAATCATTGACACCTTATAACTCACAAGCCTCATCTTCAACCAGTGCCCGCACGGCTTCTGCGTGATGAATACTACAGTTGTCCAAAATCAACACACTTCGTGGGCCAGGATATGGTGTGGTGAGTGGAATCTATGAAAGAGTTAGCATGATGTGCATAATTCAGACATATACATGGAGCATACCACAAATTCGCGGAGAAATTCCACAAACCGCTCGCTTGTGACGGAACCCTCGAACACTTTGAAGGTCACGAGGCCATCAATTGTGAGGATGGGGAGCAATGAATATCGCTGTCCTCGGACAAAGCAGGATCTTTGAACGCAGCGTGAAGCCAGGGGTGCCCATCCACGTTTGCGGATTGCTGCCCGTTGATCGACTGCACTTTCATCACCAAACATGAGCATAGATGGGTCAGGGACCTCCAATGCGATGCGGTTCATGAAAGCAGCGCGCAGAAGGTCGTCTCGCTCAGCTGCCCCCTTCACAACAGCCTTTGATGAGTAGCGGATGCGACGGAGGGTGCGGACAAGTGTGGCGAGGGAGACGCGGTGATGTATACGGTACGGGAGACCTGCGGAGAACCGCAGATCTACTGACCGCGGTAGAAGGAGGGAGTCGTCGGGTGCTCGGGGCCGCAAAGATCGGACAACAAACTCACACACAGAGAGGGGGAGGGGACCTAGTCCGAAGTGCGGGCGTACCAAAAAGAACACCAAGTGACTAACGTACCCGCGCGGTGCGGGAAGCTCACGGCGAGCTGATGAGGGCTCTCGGGCCCGATACGAATCGACGAACGGCCGGACGGACGGACGGTATGAGCGCAGTGCTCGCAGAGAGAGAGAGAGAGCGGGGAGACGAGTCTGATTCCTGTTGGACCTCAACTTCTACCTATGTAACATACACCGAACCCTAAAATAAGTAACATACTAGACGCGGGAGTGGAGCTCGGGCTGTCGACAAATGTCACGCCGAAACACGCCCTCTCCGGACGGAAACAGCTAAGACTGCGGGAGTGGACGGGTTGCGCGGCAGCCGTTCCTGTTTGACCCAGCACGGCCCGCTGCAGGTCATTCTTAATGGTATGAGCTATATGCACAATTGGGAGACTGGTGACAAGACCATGTTAGACGACACACCTTTCAACCGTTTCAAGTTTGAACAGGTCGCTGACTCGCCATTCGCGATCGGGGTTTCTTGGGCGCTACTGATGATTCCCACGGTGATACTTCAGCGCTGTCCGAGTCTAGTACAGTATGGTGCCCTGTCCCTCGCCAGGCTCGCGCAACGTTTCAGAATCAGAAACAGACGACCAAAAATCGGCTCTAAAAATTTTCACCGCACCGTGATCTACTCTTGCTCCATTGTCTCCGCCCACCATTAGTTTTCCACAACTTGGAGGGTCACTCCAGCCTGCGCGTGTTGAGGCGACCGACTCGGGGTCCTGAGGAATAGGACGGCACGGAGAGGACGTGTACAATTGAGGAAGGGTTAGAATGATATAGAGCAGTTGACGGGGGGGATCGAGGGTTCCGGGATAGAAGCCGGGCCTATTCCGAGGAAGTAGACAAGTCGCGCAATCGTGATGAAGGGGGACTACGTACCTCAAGCAAGCGTGCATGCACGAGAGTCGATGATGCTGCGAGGCTGAACGTTGTTTGAAGCATCGTCCAACTGCTGCCCAGCCCATTCGAAGATTTTCGCGCTCGAGCACGTTCACATCTTGGCATCTAACGTAGCCGGCCTGGATGAACATGCGCACCAGATGCAGCGTCCAGGTGCGGCAGGTGAGAACGTTGTACCCGGGCGGCACCTGGTTCAGTGGGAAGCCATTCACAATAGCCCCAACATAGTGAGAGTAATCGGGGTGGCAATAACCAACCCGGACAAGTCCGACGAGGAAGATGGACTTCATGAAGTTGGCGGTGCGGACGTGATCGGCCATCCACCCGTTCCCCACAGATATGATGTGGTACTTGTGGCCATGACGGGATTGGAGATGATGGTATAGGCCCTAATGATAGCTTCGACTACCGTCCTGCCGGGGCCGGAGGAAGATGATGATATAGATGGCTCCAATGACCAACCGTTCGTCGATCGGCTGGGACACAGGGGGCATGCTTCTAGGCTAGAGAGATAGAGCAAGAATTGAGAGGAGTACAATCGCACAGAGGGGGAGCGGGGACCTATCGTGACTGCACTGGCCGCGTGGAGGTACTTAACGGTTGTGCGAAGGAAGTAGAGGCGATTTAAGCATGTGGTTCCAGTACCCTAAAAGAACCCTCTTAGAACTCGAATGACGGCGAAAATTTCCCAAGTATACACGGTGACTCACTGATTGCCGGAAGGCAAACTAAAATTGGTGGCTTGTGTCAAGCCGCTAGCCGCCCTGTAAAGGTGAAGACACCAAGATGCAAAATCCGGTGGGCAATAATATATACATCAAAGCGGTCACCTCGACGCAATGGAGTAGAACGCAACACGGAGGCGTAATGAAAGGTAGGAGGTAGTTTGCCCATTGACAGAAACCATGCGTTCAATACAGTGGCAAGGAATAAGACCATGCAGCGGGTGATACCGCGAGGATCGGAGGGCTGACAAGCAAATGATAGTGACGGATCCGAGGTAGCTCGACCATGATGGAAAGGAGAGAACCCATATGCGGTTTGCTGGAACGTCCGCGTCATCGGTGACCAAGAGTGTGCATTCCGTGAGGACGATTAATATTCCGTTGATAATCAGTGTCTTCACGAAGCAGGCCTGTTATGGCGATCAACATCGTACGTGGAGGCGTTTGACTATCGTAAAAGGCACATACATATACATCGAAAAGATACTTACGCCCATTCGAGGCGTCAGTATCGACGTTAATCGTGATGATTCTGTTTTGGATAGTGGGTTATTCAAATCGAATCCAAACATGGACATCCTTGACTCATAGTTTCCTGATACCGCATGGTGCCGCCGACGGGTGGCGCCTTGATATCTGGATAATCATCATACACCCACGGCCAAGCGATAGTATTAGGACGAGGACAACGTTCTCCACTTTATGGATAGATGAATCCTCAGGTAACGTAACGTGTCGCAGGGTTCGGCTGCAATCCGAACTTCGATGAAAGCCCGCTGCAATACCCGTGACGGTTGCATGGCCGATTAGGAAAATAATGGAGTTATTGCTATATCCGCGTGCATACTTCCGAAGGGTCGGCAAACCGACGCATAGATCCTAATATCTGCGCCCTTGCTCGACAACTGGGGCCAAACTCGGTGCTAAGAACAGATTCTCGCGATACCACTTTAGCTCTATGAGTGAATGTCAGACGCAGCCCGGCACATGATGACAACACGACGCACCCCGGATAGATCCTTGAATGTCATCGAGAGCTCTACAGGATAATTGGATACAGCTCTGGCGACGGAGATAGAAGGACCTACCTGTGAGCTGGTTCCCTTTGAGACGTGTACTTGGATGTACGGTACCATCGCCGCGCGAGCTCCTACGAATAATAAGAGATAATGAGAGATGTTCGAGCGCAGATGTGTATGACCTCACCTTGATGGAAGACACATCTTGTGTCGAGTGAGTTAGATGAATGAGCTCGCATGGGCACCACGACTCACCAACGATCCTGTAGTGCAACCACTCGACGACCTCTGGCATCTCCTCTGCGAGAAAAGCTCTGTCCACGTGGACGGAATTGCCGGCCAATACGCCAATACGGTCTCTCGGTATCCACTTCTTAATGTAAGCGAGGACTTGCCGTTGGACGAAGTCCTTGGTGTGTGGCGAGGTTATGCAGGCTTGCGTCAAGCCGCTCTAGGATCAAATTCGTATATATTATCTGTGTCATGGGGTAATGATGCTGTAGACGAACCGCACCGTGGGTTTTCTGACACCAGTCATCCATTCTTTGTTACGGATGAGAATCGAACGAACGTATAGATTGTGTATCACGTACTTGTCTAGGACCTCCTTATCGGTCTTGACGATGTAAGATACGCCTTCATCCACGGTCTCGAGGTTCCCGTTTGTGATCAGGACCTTGAGGGAAATGAGCGAGACACGGGCGACGGTCTGCTGAGCGGACGTACCGCAATCTCGAGGATCTTATCTGTGCGGGGGTTCAAACCCGTCATTTCGCAGTCAATCCACACCAATGGTCCAGCAGCAAAGTCCAGAGGCCTTGCCTCCATGCCTCTGAATGTTCGTAGCGGAGCGTGGCGCGGCAGAACGTGACGGAAGGAACGTCGACCAGTAGAAAGAGCTGTTCTGAGCATGCCAGCGGAAGCCGGGTTATAGTGGCTCAGGAAGAAAACAGGTGAATTAAATTACCACTACAGGTAAGAAAAGTTGGAAGACAAAGCAAGGCCCAACAGCAGCGCTAGATGTCGAAGGGGAGGAGGAGGAGGAGGAGGGGGAGGAGGAGCTCGGACTCTGACCATGAGAGTGCTGCAGCATGCCGCCGCAGCATCCGAGTGAGCATTAGTGGGCGCCAAGTATTGCTTACGTAAACACAATTTGAGATCTTGAGCGTCTGCCTCCTTGTGGATTTGAGCTGGGACCTCCAGCTTGGACCTGGCGACAACCACCTCGAGCATTTCATCCAACATCCACCAGGGGCGCATTGCGGCCTCGTGGACGCCATGACCACACCCTTCTCTACCTCACGCTTCCCCGGCGCACCCAATCCGACCCCCCGGAGCACAGGCAAGCTACCGCGGGCCCCGATCCACAACCCTTATGACAAGTTCACCCAGCCCGAATTCGACGCGTGGATTAACGACATCACCGGCGCGTTAAAGCGCGCTTTGGGTCAGGAAGACGTGCCACAAGCCCCCGCACATCATGCAGACCGGACGACCCCCGAGGACGAGGCAGAGGGCGTCGAGGATTCCTTCGCGGACGTGCGGGCGCGCCGCTTGGCCAAGGGCAAGGAGCGCGCCCGCGACGAGGACTTCGAGGATGAAGAACATGCCACACAGCACTACGGAGACGAGAACGGCTGGGGAGAGACGTACTCCGGCCCCGACTACAGCAGCGAAGCGGAGGAGGACGCCGAGAGCAGCGAGGAGGAGACGTCGGACGAGCGTGGACCAGAGGTTATAGACCTCCTCTCGGACGACGAAGATGCTGAGGGTGACGAACCGGATGACGACGACGACGAGCGTCAGGAGGTTGCTGGTCCAGCACCCGCGTATGACGAAGAAGAGGACGAGGGTGGCTCTGACGAGGAGCTTGCCGGAGAAGAGCTTGCCGTGGATGAGGGAGTCGAAGACGCGATTGTTGAGAACGACACCGCAGAGCACGAACTCGAGGACGACGCTGGTGACGAGGAATCTGACGAGGAAGAAGCCGCCTACCAGGGCCAGTACGAAAACGACGAGGGCGACGTTGACGAAGATCCCCGCAGCAGCCCTGTCCCCGCTCACGAAGTCACCGAGATCCTCGACTCCGACGAAGAGGAAGCACAGGATGGGCCGGCCGTTGAAAGCCCCGCTATCCCCGCTCGCTTCCGTCGCAAGCCTGGTATTATTGCGCGCGTGCCTATCCATGTAGACGAAGACCAGCTGAGTGAAGGTGTCGAGGAGGACGGGGAGCAGGCTGAGGAAGAGGATGAAGGTACGTCTTCGCATGTTTGGGTCATTCAATTATCAATCTTAAAACGCCTTGCAGTCATGTTTCCTCGCAGCCTTGACCAGGGGGACGTCGACATCGATGATCCTTGGCGAGGTCCTAGAACCTATGCCGAGGACTTCTACTCTGGGGGTGACGTGCCCAGTGATGTCGTTGAGCGTGCGGGTGACCCCCACGTCCTTCCTACTGATGATGAGAATGACGGTACGTTGCTTTAGCTTGCGCTTTCTCTGTCGGCGACTCACTATTGGCAGAACTTGTCGGAGAGTCTGGCCCACCACCGGACGTTCACGATCCCTGGGAAGGCCCGCGCACTTACGCGGAAGATTTCTACTCGGGTGGTGACGTTGTTGAAGGCGAAACACCATCTCAGCTCACTCCTCGCGATGAAGAGCTCTTGGATATCCCTGGCATCTCATTTGTGCCGGGCGAGTCTTCTCGCCGCCCTCTTCATGACCACGATATCATCAACGTCGACGGGGACGATGCCCTGACCAACGAACGCGGTCCCTCGCCTGGTATGCGGCCAGCCACGGAAGGCGTCCAGGGCGATGACGAGCTGGAATATGTAGCTCAGGCTCAGGATGCGGAAGAAATCATCGCTGAAACGCCGCGTTCCCCCTCGCCCCCGTCTCCTACGCTCCGCAAACAGGTCGACTGGAACTGGCCGCCCGCGTTCCCGGGCCGCATCGCGACTGGCCCCGGGCACCTCGTAGACGGCGAGGAGGGCATCGTTGAAATCAGCGATGACGACGAGGACGATGTTACCCCACCCGACGTCGGCCAGCCCGAGCTCCCCGTCCGGGACGCCATCCCCGCGGATGATATCCCCTTTGGGACCGCCTCGGACGCGTCGCCTGCGTCGATTCCGTTTTCGCTCGGCTTCGATGAGTTGTACGACGTGGACGCCGCTGGCCATTCATACGCCGTATTCGAGCCTGTCGCGAACGGGGTTGACTTTGGGGACCTTCCGCCTAGTCGAGAAGAGCAGGACCTAGGCCAAGAGATTCGGGACGAGGCGGCGCTCCCTGGCACCACTGAGGACACTTCGACTGAGGTCAGATCGACCGCGGAGACCGCGGATGACACCAGAGTCGCACAAGAGCCTGTGCCTACCACCGCGCCTGAGGAGGAGCCAAGCATAGAGGCATTCGTGGAGGAGGTCGATGAGATCGAGGTCGAGATCCTGACTGTCGGAGAGGACATTGAAGTCGTTTCTGCCACCGGTGACGATATCGAGGTGGCGATGAGCGATTATGTAGTGGAGGAAATCACCACCGAGGGTAGGCTCACCGAGGTATGTCCATTCTCCCCCTCATTTCATGAAGCCACTCATTCACGACGGATAGGAACTTGAGTCCCCCACACGTATCGATGAGCCTCCTGCTGAGGACGCACCCACTGCTATGCCTACGCTTGCGGTCAACACGTCCGACACATTCCTCACAGAATACCCAGCTCCAGTCTCGGCGGACCCCACTGTTCCCGATCCTGCCAGTATCGCCCACACCCCTGCATCCCCGGTAGACTCTATCGCTTCGTCGTCCGGCGATAAGGAGGCGCCCACTTCGTTGCCCATCCACGCGGGTCTACTCCCCGCGTTCCGGAAGATGGAGCGGGCGCATAGCGCGAGCGGCCTGTTCACGCCGATGACGGAGGGCACGTCTGGATCTGCTACGCCGGAGCAGGTGGATAGCAACTTGCCCCCTCCTAAAGCTAAGGATACCATCGAACATGAGGCGGCCTTGGAGCCGATCGAGGGGGAGGCTGTTGCTCCAGCCCCCGGGATCGAAGTTCCTCCTGCTGTGGAAGAATTGACAGGCGAAGAAGCGTCCCGACTCAGGCATGATGGCGTGGCAGCACCTGTGGTGGACGAGATTCCTACCCTGGGCGTTGCGTCCACTGATGAAGTTCCCCTGGTTGAGGAGGAATCGACTCTTTCCCATGTCCCCGAGTCTCAAGAAGAAGCTCCCGCAGTTGCTTCCCCTCCGCACGATGAACCGGGCTATGAGCGGGAAAAGTCACCGGCTTCCGACGCGGACGTCGATGCCGAAGGAGAGCTCGACCCGGATTACGTTCCGTCAGAAGGAGATGAGGACTCTGCTGTCGCAGCCGTCGAGGCGGTCATCCCAGTTCTTTCCGACGTGGCGGACGACGATCCGTTTGCGACCAAGAAGGACGTGGAGATCCCAACAGAGGAAGTTGCGGCGGACAGAGATGGTACGGCGTCGCTGCCGTCGCCGGTTGAAACGTAGGTCGAATGCCATAAATTTTTGTTCGCCATGACTGACTTTTTCGCAGGGACACCGCTGTCAATGACGCTGCTGAGCTGGAAGTGACTGCTGAGAAGCAGCCTGTGTCACCGGAACCGGCGGAGGTGGAGCCACAAGATGAGGCACGGCCACTGAAACGCAAGCGGAAGTCGCCCCCAACAGGGTCATCTCGGGTTACTCGGTCAAGGGCGGCCAAAACTGGGAGTGCTCCAGTTGTCCCGAAAGATCAGCCAGCCCCAAAGTCGCGCAAGAGCAAGGGCAAAGGCAAACAGCGCGCCTCCCCGGAGACCGATGATGAAGAGGATGCGGCTTCCGTCGCCCACAGTCTCATCAGTGAACGGAGCTCGGCTGGGTCGTCCGCTTTAGCACAGGACCTGCTTCTCGGGAATGACAGCCGCGCCACCTCTCGTGCTTCTTCCGTGGTGTCAAACGGGCTGAGCATGTACTCTGAAGCTTCCCCCACTATTGCTCGCACCCTCCCCAGTAATGGGAACCGCCCCGTAGTTCTTCCGTTTATCCGTGACAATGGCGTTTTGCGCCATAACCACGGCGGTCGAGCCGCCATCCCTGTCGCGCCGGTTGCGCCACAGAAACGCCAGCCATCGCCACCCCCAGCTCCTCCTTCTCCGCGCGACAGTATCGCTTCGTCTCGTCCACCGTCTCCAGAACCTGCACCTATCAGTGCGCCTCCCCAAACCCAACCCCAACCCGCTCCTCTTCGGACGTCTATTGTTGCCTCTACCTCTACTCACTCGCCCGCCACTCGTTCGAACTGCCGTTACCACACGATCAGTCTCCCTATCGAAGAAGAGAGCGAACACCGCGTATACTTCGCCGTTCCTGGCTGTTCGCTGAGCAACGTCGAGCTCATGCAGGAGGAGGAAATCGAAGACCACGGCCTCACGCGGACGGAAGAGCTACCAACCGACATCACCCCCATTGAGGACCTCAAGATCTCCCCAGAGCTGCTGGCCATCCTACGACAGCTGACCGGCGTCGACCTCTTCCGCGAGCAGGAGGTCATCTACCTCCCTCGCCCAGGCGACCAGATCGTCCCGAAGAAGCGGCGGTCGCGCCCGAAGTACATCCAGCGGGAGTCCATCAGCGCGCGCACGCTCTTGACCAAGGACGTCTTCCGGGCAAAGCAGACGCCCTACAAGGTTCCGCTGTCGCAGGTGTCCGCGTCGACGTCGACGTCGGGCGGATCTGCAAGCGCTGCCGGTAAGGGGAGCATGTCCACTAGCGGCGGGTCGTTCTCGGAGAGCGAACTCAGCGACCTCGAGAGCGAAGACGAACGTCCCACGAAACGTGCCAAGGACTCACATCCCGAACCGGAGCCGGCGCCTGCGCTCGAAGGGGAACCTGTGGTAGACGCGAACGCGAGCGCGGACGGGGACGGGGACACTCAACCCGCCGAAGCCGAGGTCAAGCCGTCACAGGACGATGAAGATCAAGCAAATGGGAAGGCTGAGACAGCAGCTAGCGCGGCGCGTCGTACGCAGCCCCGCCGCGGCAGGAAGCTCAAGGCGGATGTCCTTGCCTACAAGCCGGAAGAAGGCGAGAGTGACGGGTCGAACGAGGGGGAAGATGCTGAGGCACCGAAAAAGCGCAAGCGCGCTACGAAGCGGGGCAACAAGCGTGCTAGAGTGGAGGAGAATGAGGATGCTCAGGCGGAAGGCGCTGCTGCTGCCGCCGCGGAGCGACCAAAACGACGGCGTCGTGGGGAGAAAGCCGCTGCCGCGGCGGTGGAAACTGGGGAGACGGATCACTGAGGCGTGGACGGGATCATGGAAAGACGGTGGTAATTTGGGGACATTTGTCCACACCTTGTGTATTGTTAATCCGCCTGCGATACCGTACTGATTTGTATCATAGCATACTAGTTCACTTAACTTCTTACGGGAAATTCTAAGATTTCAGAGATCCTCAGAGTCCAAGTTAGTCAGGACTTGAAGGGTAGGCTCCACATTTGAGAGCAGAAGCGAGAACGTGGACGCCAGGCCCCTGCCTGGAGGACATAATGCCTACCTACACTACAGGACACAATCGATCCACGGATGGGGTAACAGTCATACTAGAAGCTAACATGAAGTGTTCTCCGTTTTCTAGAATAATGACAGGAAACGTCGCCGTGTCAACATCCGCGACGCAGAGATGATTCCTCTGGCAAGAGAACCTCGGGCAGTGGGTCGTTGGATGCGCAAAGTTGGACGACCCGGTCGGTTCGCATCAACTGACGTCTGAGAAGCATCTTCGCGAAGGCGTAACGCAGTAACGCATAATGTTGAGTATGATCGTCGACTGCAAACACGTGTCAATCATGAGGACCATCAAGGGGTGTAGATTGCGTTACGCGTCACTGAAAGATGGAGCTGTCAATACTGCGGGGGAAGTCCTGGTTGCAGGACGACGACGTCTGGCAGGTGGAGATGAGAGAGAGAGAGCTGTGGAGTGAAGACGAAGGACGCACACTTCCAAAGCTTTCCGACGATTGTATTCTCTAAACTCGTCATATCCAAGGATCCTCCGTTCACCGACGTACACGCCAACATATCAGCGTGCATCTTCCGTCTGGAGCTCACTGAGGATGACGCGTTCTTCGGGAGCGACTCTTTGGGTGGTGGCGTACGATATCGCCGTCGTCTTCATACTTGACCCGGTGCTGGAGCAAGTATCCGATGAAGATATCATGCTTCACCCTCTCTTTGGCGTGTGGAGTTTCGAGTGGGATAGGAGGATTAAGATTGAACGCAACCAGACCTTCCAAGAGGGTGTGGAACTTGGGGGCGAGGATGGATGCGTTGGAAGGGTCAAGGGGCGGAACGAGGCTTTGAAAGCGCTCGTTCGACCGCACGTCGAGGGCAAAGTAGGACTGTGGGAGGAGGAGAATGTATCCCGGGAGCGGATCAAGCTTGTAAGGCTCGTCGTCTGGTATGTCGAGGTGCTTGAGAAGGATACCTTGCGGGAAGGCTAACTTGCCCACGTTCGGTCCGAAGTAGTCGGAGTAATCATGTGTAAACGGGACTGGGACGTATCGCCCCTCCTGAAGGATGGCTGAGGCGGACGCCAGGAGTTCGTCCGGTACAAGGATCTGTTGGTCGAAGAGGGAGGTTGGGACACTGTGCACGTAATTCAAAGCGTCTTCACCCCAGAGGATGCATGGAATGCCGCGAGACGTGAGTTGGCGAAGAGCAACGAGACGTTTGTGTTGCTCATCGGGAGGGGGTGGGTTGTACTCGTACCAGAGACCCATGGACGAGGACGGTACTGGGGCTATCCGCCTCGGGAGTCAGCAAACTTGTCAAATATATCGAGGATGATTAGCAGTGAGGTAATTTGAATGCCTGGGGGAGATGGTCGTACTTGAGCGTACTGGGGCCGTTGGAGGACATGGACAAATCTCCCGCTTCCTCCTTCAAGTCCACGGTGGCGGAACATAACTTGAACCCACTGCAGGATGCTTGCAATTTCAGAGTTCGGGTCGGCTGTTGTATCCGATCAACTCCGACAGAACCCGGATAAGCCGAAGCTTTCTCCGAAAGAAATATCGAACTCCGCATGACACCAGCAGCAACCGCCACCGACTCCCGACTCGTCAGTACTGATGATGTACTTGCGGGCTGCTGTTGGGGCGCATCATCTGTCTTTGATACAAATGCGTCCTCGACTCCTCCTTCTCAAGAGACTTGGGAATCGTGGGGTAACGGGTGGGAGGACGCGTCGGCGGACTGGCCGTATGGGATGCGCCGCTGCAACGGGAAGAGCTGTCGTGGGTAAGCAATGGCGAAGAGGTTGCAGAGCGAGGACTGTTGGTCAGAGCGTGCGGGATGAGACGAGCGGGAGGGGTATGCGGACTGAGCTCATAGAGGGCAGCCGACATGGCGGGCGGGGATGTCGAAGGGCGAGAGAGAGGGAAAGAAATTTGAAGGGTACGAGGCTTGTCGAGGGACTTCTGTCGACCGGAGGAGGTGATGGGAGACGCAGATGCCACCGAAGCGACCTCGATGGTGGTCTCGGGTCTGGGCGAGGAGAGGGTGCGCGCGCTTGGTGTGTTCACGGTTGCCAGAGAAATCGGACTTGTGCTTGTGCTCGAACTCCTGTGGAAAGTGCACGGCTGGGACACGGGGACGCGAGTCTTGAAGCCGAGAGGGAGAGGGGGTTGTGCCATGCATATTGGGAGACATAGGAGAAGGATAATCGCTCGGACGTTACCTAAACTGTCCCTTCCTTCACTCCTCCTCTTCCGCTTACCCCTCCGCCCCTCCGCTCCAAGAGTACTTGTACCGTCATGCATCTCCTAGTCCATTACTCGCTATCATCACCATCACCCCTCAAACCTTGTTTCTGGTTCTCGGGCTGGACTTCAGTTCACATCGTCGTACTGATCAGGACATATTGGGTGCCACATAAGCAAGGAAGTATCGAGCTAATCGGGGCCTGGCATGGACACGAGCGAACGCGTGCGGAGGGTGCGTCCTCAGGCTGATACTCCTAGAATATAACCCCCGTGACTGACTCTTCCCCTCTCCCCACAAACCACTTTGCGTTCGAAATCCCCTCGTCTGCGAAACTTTGCTGCTAATATCATCTCTGTCTGAAAGCCTTCTCAAATTCCGGACACCGAAAAGAGTGAGTGCTGCCACCCTCGTCCATTCCACTTACGAACTTTTTTTCCCTGTAGTCATTCATCTATCGGATGCCGAGCTCGAAGCTCTCAAATTCCTCGGCCCTGGTCAGTACCTTCGTCCCTTCGCACCTTTATCCCTCACTTATCGTCACGCCCCTAGATGCTGTCCAGCAGGTGATCGACTTCATCGAGGCGATTAAGAAGGTCCCTCAGCAGTTCGAATGCGAGTATCTTCGTTTATATTCTTTCCCGTCCCCACCACATACTTACCGACTCCGTTTTCAGGGCTTACCGTCTTCCAACTCCAATGCCTCAACGCCCACTTGAAGTTCCACTCCACCCTTCCTGCCTCGTCAACCTCACCCACGTTCAGCGAGGCCACGCTCCTCTCCAACTTTTCCGAGACCACAGCTGCCGAGCCGGACCTCGTCTCGCTCTTCGAGCGCGTCCACTTCTATACCGGTGTCTCTGAGGACCATCCTCTTCTCTTCCACCGTTCCGATCTCCTCCAGCATCCCTTCGTCATCCCTCGAGAGAGGTTCTCCGTCATCCCGGAGAAGACCGCTCACTCAGCGAACCACCCGATCCTCAAGAACAAGTTTTGGAAGGAGACGGTTGCTCCTGAGATCATCGCGCTTCTCAAGGATTCGAGCCGTGGCGTTCGCGTCTCTACGATGCTGCCTGTCCGCTTCTCCACGCCTGATGATGACGGTAAGGCTGTTTTCGACAACCACATCGTGCTCTGGATCTCCGTCCATCCCAACACTACGAAGGAGACCTCCTGCCGCGACGCCAACGCCGATATCCTCGCCATCCTCGCCAAGCACGGCATCCAAGACGCAGCTGTCCACTGGATCGAAGGCGCTGTCGAGTCCCTCGGCGGTCCCCCTCCCATGATGCGCGTCGTCCGGGACACGGACCCGACCCACTACATCCGCCGAGCTCTGACAGCTGTCTCGGGCGTTCCCCTCGCCGCGGAGACGTTGGCGAACAGCGATGCGCAGGGCTCACTCGGTCTGTACTTCCACGAGGGAAAGGACCGGCGTGGCAACAAGAGCAAGAGGGTCATGTGCTTTACGAACAAGCACGTCACCTCCTCCGACACCACCCAGGACTACGAGTACAGCGGACGCTCAGGTGTTCCTCAGCAGCAGTTCATGCGCAACTGTGGCAGCCGTCGGTTCCAGCAGATCGTCAACGAGACCCGTGCGCTCATTGCCACCAAGCTCGGTGACGCCAAGCTCTTCGCCGAGCAGCTCGCCGAAATGTTGGCGGAGGAGGAGGCGGAGGCAGACGAGGAGGACAAGGGGAGGAAGCAGCAGGATTTGCAGAGGGTGGAGAAGGATGTTGTCAAAATGGGCGACTTCCTCCAGCTCCTCACCTCCACCTGGAGCGACGCCTACCAGCGTATCATCGGGTACCTCGATTGGGCTCCCAAAATCGCCAACGATCTCGACAACCGTCGCTACACTCGTGACCTCGGCGTCATTGCGCTCGACGAGAATAAGTTCAAGGAGAGCTTTCAAGGAAATTCTGTCTATCTCGGTACGTACTGATTTTATCTCTTTCCTTCGTCTAATGGAAACATGTATCTTCAGCCGGCAAGTATACCCGCGACGAGATCAACTCGTTTTTCCACCCCAATGCCGCCAACCCGCCCTCCTTCAAGTACCCAAACGACCATCTACTCAGGCTGTCGGGCTGTGTCGACGCCGCAGGCTTGGCCAATCCCTACCTTCTGGACGAGAATGGCAACGCTGGCTTCATCGTTGCCAAGGATGGGCAGTCGACCGACCTCACCTTTGGTCGCTTCTCGGAGTTGGAGGCTTATACGTGGGACGATTTCCAGCAAGATTCCTGGGAGGTTGCGGTACTCAACTTCAGCAAGAAGCACGGCAACTTTTCCGGCAAAGGCGACTCTGGCGCCGCGATCTTCAACGCCGAAGGCAAGCTTGTCGCCATCTTGCATTCCGGCATGCCAAGGGGCATGTCCAACCACGTCACGTTCGGAAGTCCGGGTCACTACGTCGTCGAGCTCGTCAAGGAACGCTATCCTCACGCCGATTTCGAGCGCCTCAAGTTCGACGCCTGAAGTCTCAAAGTCTGTTCTTTTGTTGTCAGTCGCTCTCTCTTCTCGTTGTCAACTCGCAACCTCCCATCAGCAACTTTGCCAAAACGTGGCAATGGAGTGGCGATCAACTGCAATGGAATTCTATTGGATTGCAATGCAATCCGAGGTTTGCCATGCATCAAAAGGTTTGCAATGCATCAAAATGCATGGGAATTCATTACGTTGTCATTGCAGCCAATCGCCACTCCATTGCCACGGTTTGGCGTCCCCGCAGATGCCCGTCTACTACCTACAGTATTTCACCGGTCCTTTAGACAGACACCAGTCCTTTAGACAAGGGGTTTTTCGCCCGCCCCCTCCAAACATTCAATTATACAGGGACCTTAGTGTATGTATCTACTTCACGGGTAGCTGCACTCTGAGTTTTGGGCCACAGATCCTCCGAGAACGTGAATGGGAGGTGAGGCGTACACCCTGCGGGCGTCCAATTACCCGATATAGGTAAAAACCCACCCATAACAGGCAATTTTGAGCGTAAGCGCGCTGTCTAAAGGACTGGTGAACACCCGATAACAACTTTTGCAGCCGATAGGCTTCGATCTGTGCGACATTGGGGGAAAACACCACATAATCTTACACGAACATAGTACACCAATGATACATGCTGTCTGTGACACCCGATTGACGAAAAGTTATTGGAGGATACAACCATTAATGAAGCAAGGATTTCCTGTCTAAAGGACCGGTGAAATACTGTATGCATGCCTTTTGATGTCTCGTATATTGTTACCACGCCCCTCTCTCCCGTTTCCATCTTTCCCTCCCCGCGTCGTACTTGTTGAACAATTTCTCAAACCGTCTAAAACCCATATCGTTGTCTCTACTTGCTGCTGTCACGGTAGTATACAGTAGAATGTAGTCACGGTAGTCGGAAGAATGGGATAGATGACTCGTCCCGCCCCTCGTCTCAGCAATACAATATGCACTGTTCCCATCGGCAACTAGACTCGTTTTCTTCCAGCAAGATTCCGCATTGCACACTGCATCTTACTGAAGCCCATGACCGTCACGGTTTGTCTGAGTTCAACCGATGTTACGGCTATCTCTCGTGGACTAGACTCAACGCCGCCTCGACCCCCCCACAATATTAATGGAGATACTTCGAGGCGCTACGATACATAAAGCATTCCTCATCCACGCAATCACCGTGAGTCCAATGCTCCTGTGTATTCTCAATCGAGACTCGACAAGGCCACGCAGATAGACATGACCACATCGCTGATCTGCCTATCCTGGAGTGTGGGGGTGGCCGATCAGCACCAGTGACCACTTACCCCGCGTGCGGGTCAATCCCGGAAGGCTTTCTCGGTGCCTGAATCCATTGCATGATTGCATGTACTTAGTGCTTGAAAGGAGTGCCCGGCACTCTATTTCGCCGAGCTTCGACAGTCGTCATACGCCGTCCGAGTTGACTTACTCTTGTCCTGATCCGAAATTGCGCCTGTTTGCTTATACGGGGCGCGGGGAATCAGATGCTTACCCCTTGTTCGGCGCCAGTGAGTCAAGTTTGTGCTTCTTTCCCGAAGCCTGTCGGAAAACCGTCCACCTTCAATTCCGGACGAGCCTGTAGAGTCAACATATTACGCCGAACTACTATGTAAAAATGCTCGCAATCCACTGCATTCGCTGCGTGCGCAGGCTTCAAGTTGATTCGGACTCATATCGGCCGTTATATGGTCGCGAGCTCTGCGGCATATTTTTCAATTGCCCAACTCTCAGATTCGATGCCGCCGGATGTAAGCCGCGTTGAACTTCATCTGAAGATCCGTGCACGGTCGCCTGGTCGACGTCCTAAGCCCGAACTCCGCGGTCGGACTGACTTGGGCATGCACAGCCACCAGTCTGCACGCCGTGACTGCAGTAAGTACAACAGGAGTGCTCTGGAGGTGCTAAATACCAGGGAGTCAAAGTTTTGATCTCCCAGAATTGCGAGTATGAATGTCATAAGGGCATTCTACAAGGCCAGGGTTGCAGATGAACGAATTCTCGCGGTGAAAGCCGTTTGTCTGAGAGGCGTGACGCTAGCCGGTCACAATCATCCGCCTCGCGCACCGAGCGCCTAAGAAGTTGAACTTGATCTGCTCGACCACCACAGGCTCTTCCATTGTCCACCTCTCTGAGCATTGGCCGGCCACCTCATTTGGCTTATTTTCCGTCTGAAATTTCATCAAATACCCTATAGGGCAGGACGCAACCTCTGTTTTTGTTCTCAGCAAAACACTCCGACCTACTAACAAAACTGCCGGTATGTGTTGTCGTCTTCCCTCTCCGCTACTTCCCCAACCACAACCTTCCCTACCCCATTCCCGCCACTTGAAATATCTCCCTGTCACTTAACGTCCTCCTTCTGTTTTTCCCTTCATTCCCAACTGCCTCTCCATCATCCTATCCCTCTAACCACCATGTCCAACCAAGTCCGATTCGCCGAGGGTACTAAGGACTTCGATTCTCCAGCGAAGCCATTCAACGGCAACTCCGGACACTCAAACACCAAGCCAGATCTAGCACGCAACCGCGCCGAGCTCTGTTTCAACATGCACGGCAAGATCACCATCGTCGAATACAGCGAATTCGTCAACCACTTCCTACCCTCGTTCAACGAGAACGAGATCACGCACGAGAACATCTTCGAGAATATCGCTCGACCGGCAGGCGAGCTCGATATGTACAAGGAACTCGTGAGTTTCGCTCAATGTTTGTTTGCAATTATATCACGCGTCGCTCATGCCGTGGTTACAGCCCAAGGCCATCAACGGCGCGAAGATCTGCCCCGGATTCAAGGTCGTCGCCAACCCCTACCAGGCGGACAGGACTGAGTCCACCAAGCAAGCCGTCGACCTCGGCCTGTACCGGACCAAGTCGGCCCCGAAGCGCGAGAAGGACAAAGCGTACCCCGCCGTCGACTGGTTCAACATCGACCTGCCGATGGAGTGCAAGTCCGACGAGACCGACCAGGATGCCTTCGACGAGACTGCACCGAACGGCGAGCCAACCGCGGACAAGCGCCAGAACGCACTCGGGCAGGCCCTGTCCTACGTCGAGCTGATTGTCAAGCGTCAGCATCGGATGTTCGTCTTCATGCTTTTCTTCCTCGGGGACAGCGTCCGCATCGCCCGCTTCGACCATTCTGGTGTCTTCGTCACGCGCAAGTTCAACTACAAGGTCAACGGCGACATGCTCGTCGACTTCCTGTACCGGTACTCGCGGCTGTCTGACGCGGAGCGCGGTTACGACCCGACCGTCACCCGTATCCTCCCCAGCACCCCTCTGTACAACGCGATGCGCGAGCGGGCGGAGGACAAGAAGCCGGGTGATTCGCGCGACTACGTCCGGGAGCTGTTCCGGAAGTCGCTGAACGCTGAGTGGCCGTGGTGGAAGGTCGAGGTGCACGCACACGCGCCTCGCGGCAAGACGCGCAAGCAGCGGAGCCGGACGGTCATCCGTAAATTCGCCGTCGGCATGCCGCACTTCCAAGCCCCTGGTGTCGCTGGGCGCGGGACCCGTGGCTACGTCGCACTGCCTGTCGGCGACGATGATACGATCGCGAAGGACGCCAAGTTTGTGTATCTGAAGGATGCTTGGCGTGTCGACCACGCTGGTATCGACAAGGAAGGCGTCACCCTCAAGTTCCTCAACGACAAGCACGTGGAGTATGTGCCGACTCTTCTGTGCCATGGTGACCTCCCTGGTCAGGTCACCGCATCGCAGGACCATTGGCTGGATTTCCATCGTGACAAGAAGGATGTGCCCTTGAAACGACACCAGCATTACCGCCTCGTCGTGAAGGAGGTTGGCCTTCCACTCGAAGCATTCGAACACAAGTCCTCGGAGCTATGCGAGGCAATCTTCTGTTGCTTGAAAGGTGTGTCGGTATCGTTTGACCATTGTCATAGACCTTCAGGCTGATCCTTCCGTGCATAGCTCACGCACAGGCGTTCAAGGCTGGGATCATCCACCGCGACATCAGTGCAGGCAACATGCTTCTTTACAGAGGCGATGACACCGAGTGGTATGGGCTTCTCAACGACTGGGAACTGTCCAAGAAGATCGACAGTGGTTCTCCAGAAGGCCGCCAGCCGGATCGGACGGTGAGTCATTTGTATGAAGCCAGAGTAATTTATCTCTATTTCCTGACGATGACGGCACAGGGTACTTGGCAATACATGTCGGCGCACGCGCTCAATGACCCATCTCGGAGGATCGTGATCCAGGATGAGCTTGAATCATTTTTCCATGTCCTGCTCTACTACGCCATCCGCTTCCTTCCTCACAATCTCGGCCATCAGAACGTCGGCCAGTTCCTTCATGACTACTTCGACGCGTACTGCTCCAACGCTCAGGGCTACTACCGTTGCGGCAGAGCGAAGTTCGAGGCCATGCGCACCGGTGTTATCCAGATCATGACATACCACGGCGACCAAGATGCGGAAAATTCCACGCTCAAGTTTCTATGGCCATCTCCCCGAAAACCCTCCTCCCCGACCCCCGAACCTAGGGACGGGTCGTCCTCCCCCGCTCTTCCGAGCAGCCCATCTCCCACAGAGCGCGTATTGCCAACGGCTGAAAGTGCATCACCGTCCGTTGAACGCTCACCGTCTCCGGTCTTCAGCGCCATCGATGGGTCGGACCTTACCTCCCTCCCTTCGGAGCCTGCGCAAGCCCCGGAAGATGCCGAGGCGCATGAGCACCCACTCAACGCGATCATCTCTCAACTGCTCTCATGGTTCGAGTCGCACTACGCCTTAGACACGGCTTGCACTCCCACCTCGCCCGACGACTCGCAGAAGAAGACCCCACCGAATGCCTCTGCCCAGTCGCAGAAGAAGTCGAGAAAGCTGCAGCTTGACGAAGAAGACGAGGTCATGGACGTGGTCCCTTCCATCGAACGGCATCCCGAGCTGGACGCAGCGAAGCTTGCAGCATACGAACGGCTCCGGACGAGGCTTGAGACGCACGGTGCCATGCTCACGCTTCTCTCCAGGTCGCTCCGTACGCAGCAGTGGCCGGAGCACGACAAGGAGGACGACAAGAAGCCGAAGGAGGGTTACGTGCCGCCCAAGTCCGCCGTTTCCACGAACTCGACGACGACCGGGTCGAAGCGTCGGTCCATGGACGAGGAGCCCGAGGACAGACCTGGTGCGAGCAAGCGCAGCAGGACCTAAGACGCCTTGGTTTGTCGTCACGGACTTTTACACTGTCTGTCTCGGCCAGCTTCTCGTCGCCTCCTATTCGACCCCCTCCATGCGAACTGCTTAGCACCGCCCCGGAGACAAGCATCCCCATTCGCCCTGTAGACCGCATCCACATCGAGTCCTCTCTGTTGCTAGGAGCGCGCCACCCCACAACCCCCGAATCGCCAGGCTTTGTCCATCTCAGCCATTAGCGCATCGAACACACTACGTGGCCACCGCCATGGAACATTGTGTTTCTTCCCCGAATGCACGGCAAGCGGCGGAGCCTGCCAAAGGGCAACGCGTCTGTAGTCTGGTACCTCCTCATCACGATACGTACTACTATTTCTCCCCTCGCCCCCTGTTTGAAACATTCTTCGAACTCGCCTCCTTTCACTGATATCCTCGTTCTCATTCTGAAGCTATTTTTTTCGCGTGCTGCCGATGTATACCTCTTCCTTTACTATACCCGCTATTGCTGTACATCCTATTTTCTTCTCGGTGTTCAGTCGCTAGAACCGTTCCATATCTGTAGGAGGTCCTCCCAGCTTTTGAAAGACACCTTGACCCCGCGGGGGCCTCGCCAGCATGATCAATGAATGGCCGTAAAAGCCTTCAAGAGCTCCAGGCGTCTTTTTTCTCACTTGACCGGTGCAAATACAGTATTGACACGCAGGTTAGGATAGTGACAGTCATCGTACTTCGCGATGGTGGGCAAAAACATACTTGGTCGACAGCGGCAGGCATACACTCTACAAAAAACAATTACTACCAGTGAAGGGTGCGGACTACACTACATGTCGCTGAGAGACGCCGCCGAAGATACTGCTGAGATGAGACGAAGGACGCACCATTCCCAGCTCTCCGACGGTTGTATTCCCTGAGCTGCTCGTCAAACCCAGGGGGTTCTGTCTGAAGCGCTAGCTCGCTGAGGATAACGCGTTCTTTAGGGAGCAACTCCTTGGGTGGGCAATGGTGTAACGTCATCGTCTTCATACTGGACTCGGTACCGGAGCAAGTACCCGATGTAGATGTCGCGCTTCATCCTCTGTTTAACGTGTGGAGTCTCGGCGAGCGAGATGAGAGGATTAACATTGAATGCGACGAGGCCCTCCAAGAGGGTGTGAAACTTAGGGGCGAGGATGTCTGCGTTGGAAGGGGTCGAGGGGCGGAACGAGGCTCTCAAAGCGCTCTTTGGACCGGACGTCGAGGCTAAAGTAGGACTGTGGGAGGAGGAGGATGTATGCCGGGAGTGGTTCAAGTTTGTCTGGCGAGTCGTCATCGGATGCGTCGAGGTGCTTGAGGAGGATACCTCTGGGGAATGCTGTCGGGCCTCCCTCCCCGCCGCCGTCATCATAATCGGCGTATTCGGGCGCAAACGGAATGGTGAACATACCGCCCCTCCCGGAGGACGGCCGGGGCAGACTCGAGGAGCTCGTCCATCTGGAGGTCGGAGTTCGAAGCGGCATGTGCTGTTAGCGCTGTGAAGCCAGCTCCGACGGCATAACGATCGGATCCCGCTTCTCTCTCCGAACGAAATCTCGACCATGATGCATGAGCGCTGGACAAGAGAGACCTAGCGGCAGTATACAAATTTGAGGAGTGCATGCCCGTGTACCCTCGCAGTGAGTCTTGCGACCTCTTCGGCCGTGCGGAGACCACTGACCATAGGTGCACCTTCAGACTCTCTAATCAAGTGGTCCGCAAAGCGCTAAAAGTATGGCAACATCGGCTCGACCGCAAGACGCGACCTCGGTTTTGTGTTCAACGGAGAAAACACCGGGGGAACGCCTACCAACGGCAGCAGTGGCAACACCACGGACCCTCCAGTCCATCGCCTCCGACTCGATCGGACTGCTGCCAAGTCGTCCACACCCACCTCCAACCGCTTCCTCAAGCGCTCCCCGTCCCCCGACCGGCGGCGGCGGCGGCGCCGTAGCGACAACTACCCATCCAAACGCGCGCGACCGCGAGCAGGGGTCTCGATCGCGACAGACGAGATGGTCACCCTCCGTATAAGCGCTACATGTCGCTGACTTCGGAGCTCTTCGGAGCATGAACGGCCAGGAGCCCAGCGGCGACGGTCGAAGGAAGAGAGGGAAGAGAATAAGGAGGCGCAGCTGCTGAACGTGCTCGCTTGATTCCTCAGGCCTCAGCTCTTTGCCGTCTCCGAACTGTTTCGATGGTTCGTCCTCTCTCAGCGCGGCATCTTGTGTGATTAGTGTTGATCGCTTGTGTGCTCGCAGGTCTTGTCATCCGCACTGATGACTCGGACCTGATGCGAGCGATTAGGAACGCTGACATCCGCTGGATGCCAATCTCCGCCTCCTGATTTTCGCGGCGGTACGTTAACGTGGTACTTTCTGCTGTGTAACTTTTGATGACCGTCTTGTGCAGGGGGGGGACAGAACTTCAAGCTGTTATGGAGCATAGCCAGGGTGTGGTAGTAGTAGGAGCCCTCGTGGGATCCAGTGCGCAATGTTTGTTCCGAGAGTGAGCGCATGGAGTGAGAACATGAGGACTCACGGTACCGGGTGCTGGCTTATGGCAGATGGCGATAAGACGCACGCCGTGTCAGTAAACGTCATTGAAATGGCGGCGGCGCTCTTTTGATTGAGGAATACATTGGCCATGAGCCTGAGCTTCAGGAGAACAGTCTCTGAAGCCGCTGTACAAGGCTACGGGTGTGTCTGAGGGGGAAGTTGGCTAACTTTGACTGAATGGGCGGCGTCCGAGTCGAATCGGTGGCAAGGCGGAGGAGAGCATCGCCACGGGTATCTGAGATCAACGGTGCGCACCAGAGCCTGCGAGAGAGAGTCACTTCCACGCGGGTTGCTTCCTCCCACCTCGCTCCCTCCTGGACCCCAACGATAGCCTGTGAGAAACGGCAGGAGTCTGTCCTGATATGATGTGTCCCACTCCAGCCTGTCCGGGCCACGCTCGACCCCTTCCCATACTCTTCCCGGATGTCCAGAAAATGTATTCGCATCCACCTCGGATTCTCCCCGCAGTTAAAAGGACTTCGGGCTTTCCCTGGAGTCATGACTGCGCCCTTCATAGAGATAATCTCAATTCGTCCCGCGCCAGCCAGTAGGCTCGTGGGCCACTCTATTTACTTCCCTGAGCCTCTCCCTGATTCTCTTATCATCCGATTCCCCCTGCCCCTTCCTCTCCCCTCCCCCCGCATCGTGCGTCGACGTCTGCCACCTCCCCGCACGCTACGTTAACGGCCCGGCCACAGCTCACGCGATACGATCATGCCTCAGTCTGAGTTCTTGGACGACCCCGAGAAAGCTCTTTTGGACACCCTCACACCCCTCCCAGTCCTCCCTGTGTCGTCCAAGGCCGTCATCCAGGATGCTGCCGTCGGCCTCGCTGCCCAATCCGGGAACGATGCAAGACCGGATCTCGCCCTCGCAATGGCAAAGAAGGACCCGGCCTCCTCGAACAAGCCAAAACGACGAATAAGCAGATGGATCCGCCTCCAGCTTTGGTTCAACACCTACCGGTAAGTCGCCAATCAAAGATCGCACGGACAATACTCACCTATTTCAAGCAAATTCTTCACGCTCGTGATGTCGTTCAACGGAGTTGGGCTGCTACTTGCCGCTCTCAACATCTGGACGTATCCCCGACGATACACCGGTGCTTTTATCCTCGGCAATCTGCTCTTTGCCATCCTCATGCGCAATGAGCTCTTCGGACGGCTGCTCTATTTGTTTGTCAACAAGGCGTTCGCCAAGGTGAGTCCATAATTCGTACGAGAGATCCCTCGCTCATATTATGAACATGAATATTTCCAGTGGACACCTCTGTGGTGGAGGCTCAGCTGCACGTCCATCCTTCAGCACCTAGGTGGCATTCACTCAGGCTGCGCAACGTCCGGCTTCCTATGGCTCATATTCCGCGTCACCCTTATCTTCATCGACCACAAGGACAACCACGACGCGGTCCTGATCATGGGCGTCGTCACCAACCTCGCCGTCTCGATCAGCATCCTGAGCGCGTTCCCTTGGGTCCGGAATACGCACCACAAGTACGTGCTCACAATCTCCGCCACTTCCCTCGACGGGTTCTCACACACCCCCCACCAGCGTTTTTGAGAGGCACCATCGTTTCATCGGCTGGTGAGTACCGTCTTCCCGATCCGGCGAGTAAGCGCCCCACGTACTCACACTCGTCGACCGAAGGCTTGGTCTTCTCTCAAGTAGGTATTCGTTTCTTGCCGTGCCATATCCGGTGGGGTGGTTCGCTCGCACACTTCGTCCGGGAACCTTCTCTCAGCGGGCCCGTACCAACCCAGCCCGCTCCCCAATCCCCATCCAATCTGCTGTTTGGACGCTGCGATGCTGACGTCCGTGTGCTCCTTTTCATAGCGTGGGTTTTTGTCGTCCTCGGGGACAGTTACGACCTCGATACGCACTCTTGGAACCCGGACGGCATGCGTGTCATTCGCCAGCAGGACTTTTGGTATACGTTCGGCATGACGGTGTTGTATGTGTTTTTCCAGCAACCTCTGCGGACTCACATAACGGGCATTACACTCACATCTCACACTAATTGTAGCATCCTGATCCCGTGGTTTACGGTGCGAGAAGTCAAGGTCGACATTGAAGTGGTGAGTGTTCCCTTACAAACTCGGCATAGCGCCTCAGAGCTGACCTTCTTCTCTCCGCCTTCTGCAGCCGTCGCCGAAGGTGGCGATCTTGCGTTTTGAGCGGGGTATGCAGCAGGGCCTCCTCTCCCGTGTATCGCGCTCCTCGATCATGGAGTACCACGCCTTTGGGATCATCTCGTGAGTAGTCATCCTGCCGAATCCCGAGTGGAGAGGTGCGCCGAGCTCAGACGGCGGTCGATGCGCTCGCGTTTTTCAGAGAGGGAACACATGCCAAGTACCACTACCTCATCTGCGGCGTGCAAGGCGACTTCACGAGGTCGCTGGTGAACGATCCTCCTACGCACGTTTGGACGCGGCAGCTCAAGGTGAGTGGGTCGAGGTCTCGTACGGACGATCGTTGCTGATCCGTCCCTGCCCTCGCAGTTTTCGGGAGTATCGCACACGTCCACCTTGTACAAGAGAGGTATTCGCGTCTGCACCGGCACCGGCATCGGAGTCGCGCTTTCTACATGTCTCCAGGTACGAACTACTAGGCGTACCTTTCTTTTAGTGGGAAAAAAGCTTACCTCTCCCGCCAGAATCCCGACTGGTGAGTAACGCCGTCTTGTCGAGTATCGAGCAAGCTAGAGAGGCACGCCGCTGCATTCGCTTCCCCGTTCGCTCTCTCTTCCGGCGATTGCGTGATCTATGTCGAGTCTGACGCTGACTGCGGTGGTGCTTCTCGTAGGTATCTGATCTGGATCGGGTCGGAGCAAGACAAGACCTTCGGTCCCACCATTTCCGGCCTCATCCACAAGCACATCCAGCCGGAGCGGATGCTCATCTGGGACTCGAAAGCGCGAGGTGCGTGTCGCTCCCTTCCCGTATCTCCACCTCGTCTCTTCTCACTCCAGCTGCGAACTCACCACCGCTCCCGCACGCTCTCTCTCTCTCTCTCTCTCTCTCTCTCTCTCTTTTCCAGGCGGCCGGCCGGACGTGATGCAGCTCATCAAGGACAAGTACCGATCCTGGGGCGCGGAGGTCGTGTTCATCACCTCCAACTGGGCCGGGAACAAGGAGATCGTGGAGGGCTGCAAGGCGGCGGGGATCCCAGCATTCGTACGTGCCTCTCTCTCAATCTCATGCCGCGGGCCGTCGCAACCCGCTTCTCACCGTCCCTACACCACAGGGCACGCTATGGGATTTCTGAACGTCTCCACGACCGGGCAGCGTTTTCCCGCCTCCCAGCCAGCGCAGCGGGAGGGCTCCCACTGGCAGTAGTAGCCTGAACGCAGTGTGCAGTATAATTAGAACATGGTGTGTGCGACGCAGAGACCGCCATGCCCGCCCGCAGGTTTCTCCCCCACCCACACACACATCCGTTGCTCAGCCTACCTCTGCTGCTAGTCGCATCATCACCTAATGGCAGCACATTCTAGCGTGCCCGGGCTGCGCCTTGTTTTCTTGCCACTCCCACTACGCCCAGCGCCGCTACACGTACTACCATCCGCGCACACGTATTTTATTGTCTCGGCCCCACGCAATTCCCGGTATCCATACTTTAGATATTTCTCCATGATCAACCGTACCCTCCCATGATCACGATTCCCTCCTCCCGCCTGACACGGACTGTGGTGCACGCGAGCACCAGTCAATGTGTCGGGCAGTATGTATTGTAGCGCCAGCCCAGGATCCTTAGTACCACTTCATTATCAACTACGCTCGACTTCAAGCTACCAGTACTTCTGGGCACACGCTCGGAGCAGGATCCGGTTTTTGTGTCTGCGCGCAAGTACTTAGTGTGGCCGTCGCGCATCATGGTGAATGCAGGGTAGTATCAACCATGTCGCACGGAGGTTACCGACCCAACCGCGTTGGGCCGAGGTCCCGAGGATGAGTGGGGAACAATTCTCATTAAAAGGCTTGAGCAACGGCTCTATCATCTAGAAACCTGGCCAACGATGAGCTATGTCAAGTCGCCGTATTTACTAGGGGAACCATGTGCGGGACTAGTATCGGTGCTCGTCCCGCCATATCGAAGAATTTCCGTACATAGAACGAAGCCAGCAGAAACTCCATCGCCTCTATCTCAGCGGCGGAATGCGATGCCTGCAAAAGTCCCGAGTCCTTGATAGCCTTTGGACACAGTGGCCAACGCATGACGACCCCGCGGAGCACATTCAACGATTGGACTCTGCGATGGAGTGTAGAAGAGAAGAAGCCAGTAGAATCGGGACCACTGGGTAGGCTCGGAACGGCGAACAGGCTCTGCGAAGGAAACGCTTGCCCTAAGAACGCCTCCCTAGCTGCTTCCTCCAGGTGTGAGGTTGGAATGGGGCGGAGGAAGCGATCGAGCGCCAGGAGCTCGTACCGGAAGCCGAGCTCGAACATCTCCCATACGACGAGCGGGCCAACGTCCAGCGCGTCCACGGCCGAAAGACTGCGCCGGTGCCAGCGCACCTCGCCGTCCGCAGAACCGGCAGCATTAATATTGAACTCCTCGGCGGGAAAAACGCGCCCGAAGACTTGCGTGATGTCGAAGCGACGCTTTGACTCGGACTCGGGCCCCTCCCCCGGCACGCCGCCGTCCAGGAAATCCTCCAGCACCGCGTCGGCACCTTGACCGCGTCGCCGCTCGGCATTTGCAGCATGTAGAGCCACACCGGTTGCGCGCGTAGCCAGTTGAGGACGGAGCGCTGCACGCGTTCCGGGTCCTGGTGTTCGAGGAGGAGCGCGCGGGGTTCGGGAATCCAGTAACCCCAGATCTGCTCCGCCCCGGGCCGTCCTTTCGACTTCCTGACTCTCTTCGCGAAAGTTTGCATCGCACGTTCCCAGCTCGGCAACTTTGGAGGCATCCAGGGATGGTCGATGTCGATGAACGGGTCACGATCGAGGGGATGAGAAGGATGCGCTGCTCCACCGATGTGAGAAACACAACCTGGACAGTTACTAAATAGTAGATAACTACTCACATGGGGGTGCTCGATATTTCTCCTTGGTTTTCCTACGAGACCGGCCTGAGGAAGGGGGCAGAATGTAAGACGCCATGTGTGGCGTGGGGGATCTGGAACGGTCAGAATCGAAAGCAGGGTACACTTCGTGGTAGGGCATAGGAAGGTAGTCATGCTCTTCGTACAGGAACAACGTTGGGGCCGGAGCGATATCTCTGTATGTATGACAACCTCGGAACATGACTTCCATGTGAGATTCCCCGGCCAAACCCTGGTAGACCGGTTCAAGTTGCTCGCCCAAGAAGTACTCGCGGCAGAGACTTTCTGGCATCTGTCGAGAAACGAAGGTCGCCACGCGATTACGAGGAGTCATCATGTAGGAAGCGCGGACGAGCCAAATCGGAATGCCCAGTTCAAAAAGCCTTTGTACGACAATGGGATTCGCCGTCCATGCACCCATTAGGTCTTCTCGGGCAGGAGGGGAGTTGTGGGGAGGCGCGCGTCCGACGATGTCGTCGTAGTCCATAAAAGCGAGACACAAGAGCCAGTAACGCTGGAGCTCCGCGACCCACAATACCTGATCGCGATAGGTCGCCGAGATGAGCTGGAGACGCTGCCAAGTCTGTCGCATGAATACCTCATATGACAGGAGAGTGGACGGATCTGCAGCCGAGTGAGGGGCGAAGCAACCTAGAGGAGGAACGTATCCCTGCGCTCAGGCAGACATCTCTGCGACGAGAGGTTCCATAGGACAGAGGGAGTCTTCTGTCAGATGTCCGAAGCCATGGATCGGCGTGTTAGGGAGTGAATGGAAGTTGTGTTTGGTAGGGAAAGCCCACATAGGAGCATGTGGGTGAGAAGGAGGCACGCGCTTGGGAATGGCCGCGAGGTATGGATATCGTTCGGTATAAACTTGTGGCCATCGGATTGGGTCAAGCACACCGTATCCTCCGTCGGCACGTAGGTGGACGGATACAATGCCCTGAATGATATCTGGAATGTATGTCACGTTAGGACTCATGACAATAAAACCCCCCTGCGGGTCACTGATGGCTGCCCGCGACCAGCCCGTCAAAAGGGCCAACCGTCTTAATATCTAGATATTCGTTGAGTCAGCGATACTCTGCGCCACTATTCAATGGTAATGAGAACATACCAGTCAGGCGAGACAAATTTTCGGCGATGGATGAGTGAAAAGTCATGAAAAATGACGGGAAGGGGAGCAGGGACGCCAAGTCAACTGCCGGGCCGTTCCACAACGAATGCCCCTGGAGGCTAATATAGGTACGAGGAGGAGAGAAGGAGCTCTCAGCGTCCTTTCGAACACACTTCCCACATCCAAGTTACTTGTTGTGAGAGTTGCTTCGAGTCTGAGGAGCTGGTGGTGGACAAACCTCAGTCGACTGGGATTCAGTTCCTCTACCTCACTGTCAGTGTGACGTGGCTGTACCGCCATCCGCCAGCGTCTACATTTCAACCAATCAGGCGCTCAAGCGCTCAAGCTTGTAATCCTCCCTCGCCTGAGTCCTCGTCGCCTCACGAGTACTACGTCGAGTAGGCAAAGTTCATGTGGGACTTAGTGAGAACTTATACCCAAGTGGAAGAATACAGGTAGGCAGCAGAGGACGACCCCGACCGAGGTCGTATACAGGTCGCACTCGCCCTAAGATAGTATCCGCCGTGACGTTGAACAAATCGATTATCCCAGTCGTTGCTGATAGCCTGATAGTCATACACGTTTCTAACGATACAATGCCTCGGATCTCGGGTCTCAGGTCATGCCCCATCAAGTCGGATTTTTGCCCTGTAAAGAAGATGCGTCCTTACACGAACGCTTGTGCTCGCGCCAGTGGAGGGTCTGGCACTGCGGATCGCAATACCTGTCGCGAGGGATCAGCATCTCTGTAGTAGTTCGAAGCGAAGCGGGATCTGTCCGCACCGCGCTTTGCCACAGCCGCTGCACTTCCGCAAGATCGCGCTCGGATTCGTGCACCACGAGCACCGGTACAACTGCGTGTTCTCGTTGAGAATCGAGTCTAGCTTCCGCCAGTGCTCCCGTTCCTCTGCGGACGGCCCCGGCGAGTCCTTGTTCCCTCCCTTGAGTCCGGTTATACGATCGAGGAAGGCAGCCCAGTCCTTGTATGCGCCGCTCGTCCAGTGCTCGAGTATCCGTTGACGGGTGAGGTAAATGTCTGTCTTCAACAAGCGGAACCCAAGGAAGTCCATGAAGCGATAAGAGTTGCGCAACTTGTCGAGCAGGGGCTACAAATAGCGGCGACGAAAGATCAGCTCCCCAGTGAATCCGACAGGTGAACAGACGTACTGCAAATTCCTCGAGGCTGTCGTCGAGCTCTGGCCCCCGCAGGACGATCGTGACGACCATGTACCAGTCGATAACGTACGTCATCTGTCGCGCATCCGGAGCCGACGTCTCGATGAAAGTCTTCGCGTCCTCCGCCGCCGATTCCAAGTACGCCAGTGCCTGCGCCTTCCTGTCCTCCTTGGGCTCCAGCTCTCTCGTACACAGCAGCCTCATTCCCTCCTCGCCAGCATGCTCCACGGCGCACCAGAGCATCCGGCGTCGTAAATAAGGCGTCAGATCCTTGCACTTCAGACCCTTCTTCGCCGCCTGAAGCCCGTAGAGCAGCTTGTTCGTCTGCAGGGTGATCGCATAGTGCGCAAACGCGACGTCCGGGTTGCGCGCGACAGCGCGTTCCGCCAGCGCCAGCGTCTCCTTGCGCCGCAGCGTGAGGAGGTACTTGAGCTCGAGTACGTCCGCCAGGTCCAAGTTCGCCGCGCCCCCTTGTTCCCGGAACACCGTCGCACAGTAGTGCATGGCGTCGATCCACTGCTTGAACGGCACGTCCTCGCTCTTGATGAACGCCTCGGGGTCGCAGACGAGCTCGCTCTCCTGCGCTAGACCGGCGAGCCGGACACCGAGAGCACGGAGGTCGCGGTCCTTCTCGAAAGTGCGCATCGCGCTCATGATGTCCGTCCCGCACCGTACCTTCACGAGGGTCTCACAGTTCTCGATGCCGTGGTCACGCATGATGCCCAGCAGGTCCGGCGGGAGCTCAGTGAGGGCCACCTCGAGGTTGTCGGCGCGAGGAAGGCGGGCGTGGACCATCGGATTGGCGTCGTCGCCCTCCGATTCCGATTCAAGGCGCGCTATGCGCAGGAGCATAGCTGCGCCTATGGACCGCGCGCTGAGGTTCGTGCTACGCGTGAGGGAGGTGAAGAACGGCAGCACGTCAGGGAGATATCTGCATTGCTCCCGGCACGTTGACACGCAACTGCGGAGAAGGGGGATGAGGGCGATCTGGAGTATGTCGTCTGCGAGGTGCGCCGGGTGCTTGAACATATCCAGTACTGCGGACACAACTTCCGTCACCGCAACGTCGCTGCCCAGGTTGGGGCGAGCGGCCCAGAGTTCCTCAGATGTGAGGACCATAGGCGTAGTGTGTGCCAGGACCCTGAGAGCGTAGCCAGCAATCTTGCCGTTCCGTCGGTGCTTCTGGAGGACGGAGACGATCTGCGAGTTGTACCGGGCGATCTCGAAGTCTAGGGGAATGCCTTTCGCGGCTTTTGCCTCCTCCGGTTTGAACCAATCGAGGAAAATCACCACGAGATTGCCGGCGTTTTCGTCTCCCAAGAGCTTGACCAACTTGAGGAATAACCCTATCACGATGTGACACGCAGTAAGTGGGACCGCGCATGCGACGGGATCCAGATGTTACCTGAGCGAAATAGCCTGTCCCTCAGTAGTTTATCGGCGCACATCTTGGACCAGATAAAACAGATAGTGAGGGGCGGGCGAGGGTCGTCGATGGCAAGTGCGGTGGTGAAGTGGGCGTTCAGGCGGTGGTTGATGTCGTCGAAGCGGGCGTGCACTTTCTTCAGACCACTTCGTGTGTTGAGATCTGATATGGTGAAGTAAGTTTGAGTCAAGTCTTCAGTTGAATACATACCCGGAATGTCGAGATAGTTGGACAGGCGTTGAACCAGAATTTCGACCGGGTCAGGTGTGTTCCGATCGATGGTGAATCCGGAAAAGACAGAATCCGGGACGATTCGGAATTCGTCTATGGGAATATCTATAAAGCGTATAAATGGAGGTAGGTCCATTCTCGCGTCGAGGTGTACGATTCTTCGGGCGGTGGTTGGGTATTGGCCGGGCTGTAATGGAAATACAGAGAGATCAACAAATCGACGAAGGGAAGTATACCGTAACCCGGAAGTATTAGTTTGAGAAGGTGCTGTCTGTGGCGATTGCCTGGGGGCGAGGGGAAGGTGGGCGAGAACAATAGGCAGGAGGGGGTGGTTCAAGTTTGAGAGCGCCTGGGAGTGAGGCACATCGGGGTTTGAATAGTCTGGTGGCGGAGTTGGCAACCCCTTGTCCCTTTCAAAGCGGCGCTTGCAAAATAGCAACCACCAGCTGCAAATTCTGTCGCTGACCAGCAGCTACTTACCGCAAAGTGGGATCGTTCGCGCTGCATATTTGATCTCGTCTGGAGCCGCCGCGCACGTTCGGGAGCTGCCTTGAATGGCCCCCAGCGAGCAAAGCGATCCCGGATCAGCCAGCAACGCAGATGTCGGGCCACTCCCTCCCTGGTTGTAAGTCTCGCACCGCTCTCCATACATCATTAACGTCCGTCCTAACCGTACACCAACAGTAGACGAAAGTTGACGGTGCTCAGCGGGATTGGTGCGGGCACTGCCGACACCCTGCGCGTCGTCGTCCCCGAGGCGTCACCAGCTGACGACGCATCCAGTCCCACAAAAGCCGAAACGACGGCCAAGTTCACAGCAAATAGTGGCACTCGTACGCCTGAGAGGATCCCGCCATGGCGCGACCTGCAGCGCAAGGGCGCTTTCATTACCCCTGACGACCCCGAGACGAAGAGAAAGACCCGTGACAAAATGCGGTTCAAGGTGCGCCGTGCGCAGAAACGGTGGAGAGAGAAGCAGGAAGCCATGACCAAGGACACGCGGCTCGAGTCACACGATGAAGACGATTCCGAAGCGGATGTCGAAGCGGTGGCGTCAATGCTCGTCGGCCCTTCTAACGACATTTAACACTTCCTCGTCTTTGGGTACGGACGTTCTACCCCCTCGTGTGCTTACCACCCGCACTCAGTGTGGTATACATACAGATCGCGGACTAGGATTGCGAGGATCGGTTCCTGAAACCAGAAAAACCAGACGCGGGCGGATCGTGTGATGGATCCCCGTCGACGATGGATATGAACCGTAGCTAGCGGTTTAACGTTCAACGTATATAAATGACGAAGCGTATCTGGATCCCAGGCAGGCAATGGGGCATTGTATGTGTTTGATACCAGATTGGATAGGTTCTTTAGTGGTCAGAAAGCCGCGGCATCCCATGGTTTAGGAACGTACACCTTCACTGAGCACTTCTCCGTGAAAGCATATGTATTGCTTCCTACGTATACGTTTTCGCAAATGTGAAGCACCGCGCTCAGGATCTATATTGTCGTTTCCAACTTGGACGATCCGGAGAAAACGACGGCGCGGCGGCTGGCAATACCAACGCTACTGGCATCGATCGCCCAGCCTGCCTCCTCCAAACCAGTACTACACATACAGATGCCTCAAAACTGGGCCATGCATGAAATTTGCTACGAAAGTGACAGAGTACATTTCATGATGACGAAATGAACAGGACGTTTGTGAGTTGCAGCTGGACATACGTGACTAGGTATGGTTGAGGTCCAATACTAAGGTATAAGATCACCCTGTTTTGGTTCAACATAATCTGAGCAGCGAATATATTGTACGTGAAAAACACACAAAACGTTCGGGGTCGAATCGGAGCATCAGGGGACTACGACCGAAATGTGAAGCTGCACGACGCCACGGAGAAGCGTCACGCCAACGTACAGCAACTGCCTACCGCGAGATCGCCCCAAACATCGCCAGCCCCCGTATGCGATGCGAGAGCACGCACGCTGAGCTTAAGCAAAGTTCCGCACCCGCTTCGACATCGGCTCCTCGCCATCGTCGAAGCGCCGCTTCGACCCAGTGTGGACCGCCATTGAACCTACAGCCGTGTTCTCCTTCGCGGGGACGTATCCCTCGCGCGGCTTCTTGTCCTTGCCCTTGTCGCCCTTGGGCCAGGTCGCGTAGGCGATGTACCTGAGGATAAGCTTCTTCATCGGCGCATGCGTCTTGACCTTGTCGGCGAGTGTGGAATCGATCGCCGCACCGCCTTGCCCGGAAGTTTCCCGGGCAGCCCGGGACGTGGAGGGGTTCTGGGACTCCTCCGCCTCCATCTCCGCTAAGAGGGCCATAGCGTCCGGGGGAAGGTCCAGGCTCGGCGTCGCGTTCCAGTGATGCTCCTTCACACTCTGCACCAGATACTGTGCGTAGAGCGCCTGAAACGCCCTGAGGAGCTCGGTGACTAGGGCGTTGATGGGGTGCTCGTTGGCATCGTGACTATCACCGTTGGCCTCAGCCGTCTCGTGGTTGTCGGAGGGAGTATCGGGATAGGGCGTGAAAAACTCCAGAGGTTTTATCTTCTTACCCTGGCCATCATGGGCGCTGTCGGTGATGAGGGTGAGGTCGATGACGCCAGTCTTCATAGCGTAGTACTTGGCGGGGCCGCAGGTGAAGCCGGAGACGCCGTCTGTGTAGTCGTCGAAGTAGTTGTAGAGGAACCGCCCGACGGCATTATCGGCGAGGTTGTGGGGGAGGTAGCGGATGGCGTAGTAAATAAGTACGTGGAAAAATGACTCGAGGTCGTCCGCAACCTCGATCAGCTTGGATGTGTCGAGTAACGTGAGCGCGGACATGAATTGCCAGGTACCCTGAGCCTTGGGTGTCAGTACAAGGACATGCGGACAGGTAACAGGGAACGTACCGTGCGATCGAGCTGTCGTCCGCCGCCTTCAGTAGCGCCGTTGACGAACTTCTTCGACAGCTCCCAATCGTTGAGAAGGCCGACCCATTTATTGTTCTCATCCTTGTACAGGAGGATGTTTCCCGCACTAATGTCTCGATGAATGTACCCCGCCGCACAAGCCTTC
Source organism: Polyporus tsugae (assembly GCA_024305745.1). Lineage (NCBI taxonomy): Eukaryota > Fungi > Basidiomycota > Agaricomycetes > Polyporales > Polyporaceae > Polyporus > Polyporus tsugae. The sequence continues at coordinate 260,561 of JAHRBS010000005.1, forward strand.
TCATGGGCTGTCAATGGGTATGAGCATGCGACACGATAGAACGGTACTTGGCAGCACGTACCCGAGATGCAGCAGAACAAAGCCCAAACGAGTTGGGAGCCAGTCTCGAACTCCGAGAGCGGTTTGCCGACTTCAGCCACGACGAGGCGATAGTGTTGATGCGACTTCAGCGGGCATTCTTCTTCGGGCTTGTCCTTGTGTTTGTCAAACCATTCCTCGTACGACCGCGTGCGCTGGTCCAAGTCGCCGTGATAGAGGACAGTAGGCACGTAGGGAACCTTGGCGTCGTTGAGAGCCTTCAGGATGGTCCCCTCCTTCTCCATCCCTTCGTGGTCGACGCGCCAGGCGTCTTTGAGGTAGACGAACTTGGCCTTCGGATCCAGCTCGCTGTCATCGTTGAGTGGCGCAGCGACGTAACCACGGGTCCCACGACACGCGACGCCACCGGCGTAGAAGTGAGGCTTGCCGACCGCAAACCAACGCTTAACGCCAGACTCCTCGTCGGATACCGACAGCTTCCACCACGGCCACTGCTCGTCGAGGGTCTCGTTGAAGAGCTTCTGCACGTGGTCCTCGGGGTCCTTCTTGGCGGCGTCAGCCCCGTGCGTCTTCAGCTGCTCCCAAAGAGGATCCGTAGGAGGGATACGGGAGGCAGTGGGGTCGTGTCCGCGGTTCGTGGGTCCCAGGCGAGCGTAGCGAACAAGGAAAGTCGTGAGTTCGGCACCGCGTTCCGTGTAGTCGATCTTCTCGGATGCGACGATGCCGGAGCGATCGAAGCGCACAACGCGGGCATAGCGGCCAAGGAAGAGGACCATGAAGACGAACTCGCGTTGCTGGTACTTGAACACGAGCTCGACGTACGATAGGATCTGGCCGAACACCTCCCTACGCTTCTCGGCCACCGCTTCGTTGTTCTGGAACCGTTCGTCGAAGGGGTCCTGGTTGACAGGGTCGAGCTTGCACTCGATGAGGAGCTCGATCAGTGCCCAGACTACGCGCCTCGACTCCTCCTGAGCGTCGGTGTATTCGAATTCCGGCACGTTGCCAGAGTCGTACATTCCGCAGTCGATGGTCTGTTTGCTCGGGTCGCTCCGGTCGGACTTGTAGGCAGTGGTGACGAACTCCACTTTGTTGAACTGCTTAGAATTGTTGAGCACCTTGGTCTGCGTTACGAAGCCTGTCAGGATCTGAAGCAGATAATGAGAGATGGGAATGGTGGCTTACAATGTAGTCGTACATCTCCCTCTCCAAACCGAACTTGGGGACCGCGGTGAATATGTTGGGGATCGACTTGGAATTCTCGGAGGGGGCAGGCAAGAAGACGTCCACCATTTCATGGAGCGAGACGATGTACGTCTTGTCACGCATGGTGGATGGCAGTTCGGCGCGGGCGTCCTGTCTGCAGTGGTATACTGAAGCGTTGGGCCCCGACGAGTCGGAATTGACGCAAGAGTTCAATGGACGGCCGATAGAACAGCCCCGTGTTGTGCAAGAAGATGTCAGAACCAACGCCAAAGAAGTGCTTAGCTTGGCATAATTCCGCAGTTGAATCCCAGACGAGAGGACAATGGCGGCCGAGGGGATCTGCTGTCGGATGCGAGTCGAGTTCAACCGTGACCATGGCCGCAACTTGCACGAGGCTCAACGTGCACTTCAGAACGCGTGACATGCTGCACAGCCACACAGCGAACGTTGACCTCGGTCCTCAGGCAGCATCGACTAGAACTGGTACTGTCGGTGAAATATTTACCCCATGCATGAACAACCAGTATGAGATAGTGGTAGGTAGAGGTACGAGGGTGAGTGGATGGCTGTGGTAGACGAATTTTGGTGGCAGTGTGACCGTTCAACCTGTCACAGGGGGCCAGTCACAAGGCGCGTGTAGCGAGCGCTAGCGAAATCCAACTTGCTTTCTCCCAACCACCACCACGAGCTCTGGCCGCCATTGTTCTCCCATCTGAATTTCAATTCGACTTGGCCGTCATTTAATATATGTTCTCTAGACAGTCTCCTACCTAAACAGGCCACCAAAGCATCAAGCATATATAACCTGGGTATGTTCGTCTTCGCCTTCTGCACTTCTTCCCCCACATCCCTCCTCTATCCCTCTCGCCACTTCATCCACCTCCACCACCGTCACCATGTCTTACATCTCATCTAACGCACCCAGCTCTCCACCCAAATTCCGCCGAGTCAACGATCCTAACGCGATCCTAGCTCGCACGAAGCAGAGCGCACGAGCGGAACTGCGATCTATGGCACACAGAAAGGTGTACATTTCCGACATAGACTCCTTCTTCGAGAACTTCTTCCCCCCCAACAAGTCATCTTCGAAGAAGGCCGTTCCCAACATCTTCGATGGCGCCCCAACCACCTTCCCCTCGGAGAGCAAGATGTACGAGTGGCTCGTAAGTCAGATCTCATTCACTCTCCCACGACTTCGGCTTCATATTGACTCTCATTTTCAGTGCGATCGGCTGAACAACTCGGGTCAATTCAAAGGGAAGTCTGAGTTCGTCGTGACCGCATACAAACCCGACCCCAGCGATCCCACAAAGCAAGCCATCGACTGCGGGATGTACGTCTCTACGTCCACACCACCCGAAGGCTGGACCTCTTTGGGCGAAGAGTCCAGGCGCATCATCTGGTCGCTCCTCGAGCTTGGCATCGAATGCAAGCTCCAGACCTCCCTCGACCCATTGGACGAGCGAAGGGACGACGATGAGCCCACTGGTCAAACCCGCAAGGACGTGTGGGCCCAGCTGCTATCCTACGCGGACCTCGTCTTCCAGTTCCAGAAACGCCTCTTCCATTACATCGTCATCTTCTTCGGCCGCTACGCACGCATCATCCGCTTCGACCGCTCCGGCATCGTCGCCACCGAGAAGATCGACTACACCACCGACGGCGACCGTCTCACCGAGTTCTTCGTCCGCTATGGTCGGTTTCAGCCAAAGAACCGCGGCCACGACCCCACCGCCACTCGCGTTGATCCCAAGGGCGACTTCGGGGCGGAGATGCGCAAGTATGGACAGGAAGTTGCGGAGAAGCGTCCGAAGGACCACGTCCCTCCGCTGTTCAACAAGACACTCGACGAGCAGTGGCCGTGGTGGAAGCTCAAGGTGTATGACGAGGTCACGGACTCACATCATTCCTTCGCCGTCGGGAAGCCCCACTTCTACGCTGGCGGGGTCGTTGGTCGCGGGACATGTGGTTACATCGCTGTCCCGTTAGACGAGAATGGCAAGCCCACCCCGCTCCGCATCCCCAAAGACGGCAAGCCCTCCCCACTTAGCGAGGACGACAAGCCCGCGGACGGCGACCAGTCGACGGAGTCAAAGGACGTGTACTTTGTGTACCTCAAGGACGCTTGGCGTGTGGACCACCCTGGCATCGAGAAGGAGGGCGCCGTTCTGCATGTGCTCAACAAGCACCAGGTGCACTACGTTCCCACTCTCCTCCACCACGGTGATCTGGGGCAAGACACGCTGTCCTACGCGAAGTGGGTCGCGTACCACGACGACGAGGATCCCAGCGATTGTCCCTTGAAGGCCCACCAGCATTATCGCCTCGTCGTAGCTGAGGTTGGGAAACCACTCTCGGAATTTAGCAACGGCCGAGAACTCGTCATCGCCATCCTTTGTTGTATCATCGGTGAGCCTTCGCGTACTACCGTGCTCGCCCCTCTTTCGTACTGACACGCCTGCACAGCTCACAAGGAGGCATGCCAAGCTGGATACATCCACAGGGATATCAGCGCAGGCAACATCCTTCTCTACCCGAACGCTGCTGGTGCGTGGACTGGCTTGCTCAACGACTGGGAGCTCTCCAAGGCGTTCGAGGATGGGAAGACAAAGGAGGGAAATCGTCAGTTCGACCGGACTGTAAGTGGTGTCCGTATTCTTCCGGTCGTAGGTGTTCTAACAGGCCTCCAGGGAACGTGGCAATTCACATCAGTGCATGCCCTCATCGACTATTCGAAACTCATCGCGATACCTGACGATCTCGAGTCCTTCTTCCACGTCTTGCTCTACTTCGCCATTCGTTTCCTCCCTCACAACGCTTCCGACGTCGCCCCCGAGCTATTGGCCAGCTACTTCGACGATTACACTAACGGACTGCGGGGTCAAACCTCTGGATCTACCAAGTATGCGGCGATGCGCTATGGCGAGATCGATATCACCTGCTTCACCGGAGGCACGACCGACGCTAGTAGCGGCAAACCCCTCGCAGAATACCTCACATTCCTGTGGCCATCAGCCACAAAAACCGATAGGCAGCACCCGATACAGTTCCTGATCTGCGAACTTCTCAAATGGTTGAAGGCGTTGTACGCGCAGGACCGCCGAGAGGAGGACGACCACGCAGTCTCCGAGAACGACGCAGTCGGCGACGATGAAGTCCTCGGCGACCCGGAGTTGCTCGAGGCGTTGGAGGGCGACGGCAACGCGGCCCTCTTGTCCGCGCCCCAGACGAATCCCGAGGCCGAGAAGCAGACTCTGCGCGAGCTGGCCCGGAACCTCGAGAGCCACGACGCTCTGGAGACGCTCCTCCGGCAGCTCATCAAGCGCCCTGGATGGCCTGTGCGGGACAAGGGCGTCGACAAGAAGCCTAAGAAGGGGTACAGCCCGCCGAAGGACAACATCCCAGCCACTTCGACTAAGATTGGGTCGAAGCGGGTTTTGGAAGACGGAGGAGAGCCTAGCTCGAAGCGTATACGGAGCAAGGCTAGGGCTTGAGTTCCGCTTTTGTGCGTGGCGTTATACTCTCTTCTGCATCGGTGCCATCGCCTCGGAGAGTCGACCACATCGTCTTGTATCTTGCTTCCAACTGCCACCGCGTACTGTACATCGTAGCTTTCATAGTAAACTATCCATTCAGATATTCCAGGTATTGCTTGAATGCTCCACTTGCAATTCCGCTAGACGAACCCATATCAGACTCCACTAGAATCCATCAACACCTTGCGCCGCCCTCCGAACACTGCATTGCATTGGCACTCCGTACCCATTGCATACGTACACGTTCTTCAAAGATCGTTCGGTTATATCCAATGACGCGCCTGTACATACACATGTCCACTATCTTCAGGTATACTATTGCAGTGTACGCTTCTATCCAGAGGGGACGGTGAAGTTCAAGTTCATTGGGGTACGGAAACAGATCGCTATGTAATCGACGATCGTGCATCCTCACTCAGGAGAACTTCTCCACGACAGCGCACGCAGTAGCTTTCACTTCTTTTCGAATATAAACCACTGCGCCGAGGGGCTGACCGTGTCGATCTCGTCGCTTCCAACCGCAGACGATCCGGAGAAGGCGACGTGCCCCGCGACCATCATGCAGTCAAGCCTGTGGCCGTTGTCGTCCACGATCACGTCGACCTCGCAGTATCCGGGCGGGATACCTCCCACGGGAATCACGAAGAACGGGACGCCGTCGAGCGTGTACGTCGGACTGGCGTAGCCATGCGGACCTGTGCAGGGTATGTCAGCCGATGCGTTAGAAATTCGGCATGAACACAAGCGCGAAACACCAACTTTTCACCATAACGCTTCCTTCGGAGGGCTCCGAGTCGCTTGTGCTGCTCGCGCTCTCGATGGCCGCCGCAGCACCGGCGGAGGGGTCCTCCCGCGGCTTTCGCATCAGCGACTCAGTGGCCGGCACAGCACCGACGGAGGGGTCCTCCCGTGGCTTTCGCATCAGCGATTTCGAATGCCTTCGCAACCACTTCGGTATGACCTTGTCCAAGCGTTTCGTCGTAGGTGCGGCCCCAGTACCCGATGCACTTGATGGCGCGCCGGTAGAGAGCGGCGCCGAGACCGGCACGTATTCAGGCTTGAGCGGGATGGTCTCCGGGAGGCTGTCGCCTTTCCACGCGCCCTTGCTCGACCAAGCGCAGAAGGCCGTGATCCACCCGCTGAGGTCGTCTTGCCCGCACATTTCGTCGTATCGGTACATGATGTGGCTCCAGAACGGAACATCGGGCTCCCCGTCGAACGCGGTGATGAACCGGCGGATGATGGGGCGGAGCATCTCCGCCCAGATCGTGGGCTCCTGGCCCAGGTCGTACAGACGCCAGAGCCGTCGGTAGATCTCCTCCCAGTCGGACCGCTCGCCTTCGAGGGTGACGGACGGGATGCCGCAGGTGATGCCGATGAAGTACTCGAAATACCTGCGTTGACAAGTTCAGTGCGCGACAACCGGGATCGTTTGGGAACGGGCGCACTCCTTCAGGGTTGCCATCATGACGACCGCGCAGACGGTGGTATCCTTCGTGGTAGTCGTGGTGAAGTTGGGAAGGATCCACTCGACCAGCGTATCGTCCACGACCTGTATTGACCATTGTAAGTAGCAACCTTAATGACGCGACGATGACCGCTGACGCACGTTCTCGTGGATGAGCTTGGTGAAGGTTTTGGCAAGTTTCCCATAGTTGACCGTATAACGATCACCGACGGTCTTCACTTTCAATCTCTTCTTCCCTTCGTGCGCAACAAAGAGGGAGCGTAGTTCTTCGGCGTGTGCGTTGATGCTAGCCCCATGTGAGTGAGTGCATCCATACTTGGGAGAACCTGAGCATCGACGTACTAGAAGTTAAGCTGGATTAGGATCGCCAGCCAGACGTCATCAGGCCTGTGGGAACACACATTCCGAGTCACTCAGAAATAGCTATGATCGACAAGGAAAAGACGAACCGAATGCGGAGATGGCGGTGAGATCCGTAAGCTTCCAGGACGGCGTACACGAAACCGTTGCTGTTGGGTACGATTGTGGCGAGGTCGTGTTTCTCGACAGAGCTCTGCAACATCTCCTTGCATTGTCGCGCCTGGACCTCACACCCATGCTTGAGGACGGTCTCTGCGTTCGGAAGGCCGCCCTTCGCAAGGTGTAAAGGGTTTGCTGAGTGAGAGGCGACTTTGAATGTCACTGGCATGACGGATACTTGGCGCGTTGGCAGGGGTGGTGGATTTGATGGTCAAGGACAAAGGAGGAGAAGAGGTAGGGAGAGGCCGGGTACGTGACGGACCAGTGTTTGCTTAAATTTGAGGCCTGAGGAGTCACTGTCAGGATGCAGTAGGACTTTACACTCGTGAGATGCCAGTGATCATCATCATGCCACAATACTATTACAAGTACCTTCTAAAGTTCCATATGTCGCACGAACACAGCATTTGAGGTACCACGAGAGGCCTAGCCCAAGCGAGGCAGACTGCGATCCCAGGACTCGGAGATGTGTCTGGTATTTGAGCTCGGATAGATATTGACCGCAGAACAGTCGAACAGAACTTACGGTATGTATGTCGACGTCCGCGGGTACCTCACCACAGGTACTAGGCTGTGGGCGGCGCTGGCGGTGGTAGTATAGGTCCTGGTCCGGGGAATCCATGCCGCACACTATGCAAGCTGCGAAGCAGCGCGGGCCTTGGCTTATGAAGGTTCGCAGCTCCCGCTCGAGCTCATCGACTTCAAGGCTGTCCGGCCTCCCCCATCCTGGCCACTGCCCCCTGCCGCTCACGTTCCCCAGTTCGCAAAGGTCCACAAGGTACATACACCCCTACACCCAGTCGGGCGCGCTTCGGAGCGTGCAGTACGCATGGGCGTGGTAGACCTTCCCCCACTCACTGACCTGCAGTGGGACTGCCCCTTCCCTCTATCGCGCTTGGTGCTCGAGCTCAAACAGCGGAACCTGAGCCAGGTGCTCGCTATTCCCGCGCGGGGAAACCTCTGGCCTGTGCTCCGCTCATTCCTCGGCCCAAAGCCTCGACCAGCCTATGTTGATGCTGCCGCCCTTCAAGAAACCTTCGAGGTACGGATGAACCCGCCGCGCACCCTCCCCGCAGAATTCAACCCCCTGCGTCATGCCCTCAACCGCATCACGGCACAGTCGCTGCCCCGGCGGACACTAGACACGACCGAAGGGCAGTACTTCTCGAAGCCCTTCACGGTCGCTGAAGTGGACGCGGTCAAAGCCCATATCCGTGCGCACTGCAAAGGCTCGGCCACTGGACTTGACGGCCTCGACTACTCCGCTGTGCTTGATATCCCGTCGGACTGCCTCCGCGACCTCTTTCAGCACTGCATCGACGACTCCACTGTCCCACAGGCTTGGCTCACGGCGATTATCGCCGCGGTCAAGAAGCCCAAGAAAGACCCGAAGGTCCCGGCTAGCTACCGTACCATTGGCCTCGAGAGCTGTCTACTCAAGACCCTCACGCTCCTCATCGACCGCCGGCTACGAGAGTGGGCGGAAGTGACGGGCCGCATACCGGATAGCCAAAGTGGATTTCGGTCAGGACACCGGACAATAAACAACGCGTTTGTCCTGCGCTCCCTCGTCGACAAGGCACAGTCTCTCAAACGCCCCTTGTATGTCGTCTTCCTGGACCTCACCAACGCCTTTCCCTCCGTGGACCAGCCGACGCTATGGCTCAAGCTGTTGCAGTGGGGTGCGTCTGGCCCTCTTGTCGACTGGCTCCGAATGCTGTACTCCAGCCTTCGCTATGTCGTCCGTCACAACAATGAACATTCCGATGTGTTCACGGCGGCTGCCGGGATCCTGACGGGGGACCCCGCATCTCCTGTCCTCTGGCTGTTGTTCATCTCCGACTTCCGGCTGGAGCCTCACCCCGACGACATCGACCTAGCGGGCACGCCTGTCTCCAACATGGAGCTAGCAGATGACATGACACTAGTCAGCTTGTCGCCGGCGGGGGCCCAAGACAAGCTGAACCAGTTCTCGGAGTACACAGCTAACACGTTTGTGCTCACGAACATTCCCAAAACGCTGGCCCTTGTCTTTGGCCTCCTCCCCGACCCCCTCCCTGTGCTTCTCCTGCGTGGCGGTCCCGTCGCACTCATCGACTCTGCAAGATATACCGGAGTCCATTTCTCGACAACGCATGGTGACATATTCGCTCCCCACTACGTGCACAAAGAGCAGGCAGCCCGCAACGCTGCGAATGCGGCCTTGTCTATCGAATCCCACATCGGTTCGATACCGGCGGCGACAGCTCGCGCCTTATACTTTGCCCACGTGGAGCCACACCTGACGTTTGGGTGCGAGGTCGCTATTGATGTCCGCAACAACTGCCTCAAACCCTTCGAGGACCTACAGCGCACGTACCTCCGCCGCCTCCTTGGTGCCAGCCCCCACTCGCAGATTGTCCCTCTCTACACGGAGACTGGTGTCTGGCCCGTACGATACCGCCGCATGGAGCTCATCCTCCGCTACACAAAGTACATCATCCGCAATGGTCCTCTCTTCCCCAGGCTGGCTCTACAAGAGGCTGTGAACAGCGCCCGCGAACAGCGCGCGTCTTGGTGGGGTGACGTCCTGCATGCTTTGGCTGCGCTCCCCGTGCCTGTACAGATGCAGGACTGGCAAGCGGGCCCAACTGCTGCGTCACTCGACAGGGCTACTCGGGACCTAACAAGCTCCCTCGCTCAACACCTGCGACATGGTGTCATGGCGTCTTCCCGCCTGCCCCTGCTTCAGGCCCGCTTTGGCCCCCTGGCGAATGGCGTGCGACTGAACCGGCTAGCCGCTTGGCGGCCCTACCTAGACGTACAGCGCGCCCCACACCGCAGTGCTCTCACGCGCCTCTTGATCTCCGAACACCCGCTCGCCGTAGAAGTCCTGCGACACTCACCCCACACGGTCCCTCGCCACTGGAGGATCTGCCGCCTGTGCGAGCACCGGGAGTGCATCGAGGACGAATGCCATGCTCTGTTCCTCTGCGAGCATGCAGCCCTGGTCCGGATACGCGAAGATTTTTTCTCGGCCTTGCGTGCACAGTTCGGAATAGGCCTCGCCTATTTGCTGGCCTTCTCTCCGCTGACCCCAGACAATATACTCGTGGTCCTGTTAGAGAGGGGCGATGTACTGCCGCTACTAGCGGAATACGTAGATGCTGTGTTCCACACTGTACAACTGCTGCCATTGCGGATAGTACGCTCTGAGGACGAATGGGGGGCGCTGGCGTCGCAGTAAATGATATATTGATTATTGACCGTGATATGAGTTCCCTCTTGGGGAAGCTGCAGGATTTCCGGAACGTGTTCGCGGACATCTGGCCGAGTGCGCGAACTGGTTTTTTAAGCGGTACCCCGGGCAGGCGCCTGCGGCTTGCCGAATATTATCTCTCTCTCTCTCTAAGGCCCCAGGGTCACGGTACGGTCGAGCGTCTAGCCACTGTGGGTCTGTCCACAGAGTCCAGTTCTACACCGCATTCACCTTCCCCAACATCCACCCCATGGCCGCCGCCTCGGACGTACCTATGCGTCAGCGTGTCGAGGGGTACGTCTCCAAGCTCCAGGAAGACATCGTCCGCGCCTTCGAGAAGCTCGACCCCAACGCCCCGTCCTTCAAGCGCGACTCCTGCCAGTGGCTCCGCGCCCAAGGCCGTGAAGTCCCATGCGTGTTCGCGGTGCCCGCACCCGCGCCTGGAGTGGAGGCCGCACCCCAGGAGACAGTGCTGGAGAAGGCTGGGGTGAATATCTCCATCGTCCACGGTACTTATGCGGGGGACGATACCGTCCTGGCGCGAGGCTGCTCGCGGCGTTCGAATCCGCTTCGCACTGCTCGGCGAGAATCTCCCGCTCACGTTGGCTCGTTGTCTACACACCTCAACACTTTCTGCAGGCAATGGCTGCCAGTTTCATCATGTCTCGAAATCAGCTGTAACTCATATGTGAAAATGACCCTTCATAATACTATGTAGTGCGTGGGGAAGTGAAGAAGACGCCTGGAAAGCTCCGATGAGTGTCGTTGCGCCGAGTCAGACCACCGACTTTTCCGTCTTCCTCTTCTCAACGGCGACAGTCGTCTTCATCCTCCCCATCTGTTCTCCACCCTCAACCCGTCCTTGACCCTCAGGCTGCCCCATGATCTCCATGAACCGTCTCGGGTACCCTGCCACCTTCTCTTCGATTTCGAGATCAACCACCACATACTGCCGCCGCCGGTTGCCAACCATGAATGCCTCGAGTTCACAGATTAACATCTTGAGGTTGTGCACGTGCGGCGACAACAACATCAGGTCGGGCCCGCATACGAAAACGCTGAGGGAAACTGAGATGAAGGTTGAGAGCACGCCAACGATAGATGTCGCGATGAGGACTCCCTGTGGAGATGGTAGACCAAGTAGAAAAGAAATCGGCGAATCAGACAAAGGCCGGAGGTGAGCATGGTCGACTCACGGCTGAGGGCGGCGAAGAGGGTGATCGAGTCACAATCATGCCCAGGGAGAAAGCGCTGGCGAGCATGTTGAAGAAAATCAGGACATACATGGCGCCGATGGTCCACAGCGCGGTAATTTCGGCTGTGTGCACGCCAACGAATCAGCGCGAGTCTCCAGCCCAACTTGACCCTCCCCTTGACGAAATACTCACCAACGCTCTCTGCACCGTCCAACGCCAGCTTGGCCTCCTTCAGTGTGGGCTGTAGCCGCTCCTCCAACCTCTCCCCGGCGGCCCCTGTCAGCGTCATGGCCATGTCTGGGCCAGAGTGGGGCGACTCAGTGGGCGCAGCGTCAGTCCGCGGCGACATGATGTGGGCAGGCGGGGACAGCAGGAGGCTATCAGAAGCACCAGCGGGCTGGTTCGGGTTCGTCGTTGTGGACATGGGGTACCGGTTGATAGCGTGGGTCTGGTCGCCGTAGGTCATGGGCGGGGAGTTTTGGGGGTTGCTGGTGTTATACCCGTTTGTAGTGGCGTAGCCCCTGGGATAGATTTTGGATCAGCCAAGCGAGTGATAGGGGAGGAGTGCTCCCAGGGTGGCGTCACGGTCATGCAATCAACACGTAGGGGTAAATGTTCGCGCAGGGGTACAGGATACAGGTGTTGCGCACCTGAGGGGGCCTCACACCCATGCTTGAGGACGGTCTCTGCGTTTGGAAAGCCGGCGCCGCCCTTCCGACGGTGTAAAGTGTTTGCTGGGTGAGAGGCGACTTTGAATGTCACTGGCATGACAGCTGGTTGGCGCGTTGGCAGGGGTGGTTGACGGTCAAGGACTTGAAAGGACAAGGAGAGGGAGGGAGAGGCCGAGTATGCGACAAACCAGTGTTTATTTGAGGAGTTACTGTCAGGATGCAGTATGTACGCGTGAGAGATGCAGTCACTGACGGTGCAAGTACTATGTCGCACGAACACAGCATTTCTCGCGTACAGCACGAGCCTTGCCCCAAATGCAACTGTGCTTCGCATGAAAGCGAGGCAGACTGCGATCCCAGGACTCGGGGATGTGTCTGGTATTTGAGGATACGAGTGCCCCTTCGTGACCGCAGAACAGTCGAACAGAACTTACGGTATGTATATCAACGTCCGCGGGCATGTGGGTGACACTGGCGGTGGTAGTAAGCTAGTAGTACCTCCTCATGGTGACGGTGGCTCGGGAATGCGGCAAGTCAATGATGTTCAACTTCAACTTTGCCACCGATTTAGAGTGGAGGCCTAAGAAGTACTTAGACGAGGGAGAGACCAAGACGGTTGGCACGATCGAGCGTCTGGGGACAGTCCCGGACGGCTGCCCTTTCGTCCCCAGCATGCCCGCCGCTTTCCTCTCATCCTTCCACATCCTTGCCCGCTACACTCGAGAATAATTCTCATATCTGTACTTCGGTCCGTTTATCTCCTCGAGTCAACCGCCTGAGACAATCCACTCTCAGGGCGCACCGGTCGAGATGGGGCCGGATTGGGGCCGGATGGCGGCAAAAAGTCCGTAAAGAGTCCAGTTCCACACCGCATTCACCTTCCCCAACATCCACCCCATGGCCGCCGCCTCGGACGTACCTATGCGTCAGCGTGTCGAGGACTACGTCTCCAAGCTCCAGGAACACATCGTCCGCGCCTTCGAGAAACTCGACCCCAACGCCCCGTCCTTCAAGCGCGACTCCTGGCTCCGCGCCCAAGGCGGGCGCGGAGTCTCATGCGTGTTCGCGGTGCCCGCACCCGCGCCCGGAGTGGAGGCTGCGCCCCAGGAGACAGTGCTGGAGAAGGCTGGGGTGAACATCTCCATCGTCCACGGTATGCTTCCCCCACCCGCGATCAAGCAGATGCGCGCGGACCACTCCACCATCCCCGACATCCAAACCGCCGTCCCCTTCTTCGCTGCCGGCATCTCCCTCGTCATCCACCCGCGCAACCCGCACGCTCCGACCGTCCACGCTAACTACCGCTACTTCGAGATCACCGAGCAGCCCACGGAAGAAGAGGCGGCGCAGGGCAAGCTCGGGAAGCTCATCGCGTGGTGGTTCGGCGGCGGAGCCGACCTCACCCCGTCGTACCTCTACGAGGACGACGCGGCGCACTTCCACAAGACCCTCAAGGCCGCGTGCGACCCCCATGGCGCGGACGTCTACCCCGCCTTCAAGAAGTGGTGCGACGAGTACTTCCACATTTCCCACCGCGGCGAGTCGCGCGGCATCGGCGGGATCTTCTTCGACGATCTCTGCAACGAGCCGCACAAGCGGTTCGGCGAAGGCGCGGCGCGTCCGAAGACCCCGGACGAGATATTTGCGTTCATCAAGGCCGCGGGCGACGCGTTCGTGCCATCGTACCTCCCCATCCTGGAGCGTCGCTACAAGACGCCTAGCACGGAGCACGAGAGGCGGTGGCAGCTCATCCGCCGAGGGCGGTATGTGGAGTTCAACCTCGTGTACGACCGCGGGACGAAGTTCGGGCTCATGACACCCGGAGCCCGGATCGAGAGTATCTTGATGAGCCTGCCGGAGACGGCGCGCTGGGAGTATATGAGCGAACTGGGGACCGAGGCGGAGAGCAGAGAGGGCAAGTTGTTGGAGGTGTTGAAAACCCCTCGCAAGTGGGTGTAACGTGCCCATGTTGTCGATAGAAGTATTTTTGTGAGTAATTCTCCGTGTCACCCTATCAAGTACTGCGATGCTGACATGTGTATCTGTAGCATATGTACGTATAGTCAGTGTTGACAAAAGCTGTCTCCCCAAGGACTGTCTGTGACACGCGTCGCGACCGCCCCGCTCACTTGAGCACGGGAGTGTGTGAGGATGATGGTGCGTGCGCGCTATACCCGGATTGCTAGGCTGCCATTAGACAGGACCAGGACCAGGATGATGATATGTTCCTGCCTTCATTCATCGCTGACTTCGGACGATCGCCAAGCTTCCGTGACAGCATGAGCGGAAGGAGGCGTGAATCGAATCGTCCAAGCTTGTGTCGCGTTCCTTGTCTCGCTTGATTGTGTACCGATGTATCATCCTTGACGCTGGATGACGGATATGTAGCCTTATTTCTTCTAACATTTCGTGCGCGTTTAGCATGGGACCAGGATGGGTTGAGGTCACGCTCAGTCGCTCGGTGAGCGGCTTTGGACAGGCTGCATACTTATAGGCTATGGCATAAGTACCGAGGAACATGTTTGCCTTTCGACATGTCGCACATTGACAACCGTCGCTCTAAAGGCAAATGGGCAACTTTATTAGCATCGTTCCATGTTATGGCCCGATCAATATTAAGCGGCGAGGACAGACTCAGACTGCGCGAGCATGCCGTGCTAGTGCCGCGCTAGCAATGTTGCGACCTGCTTGGTCTGACCTATATCCTCATCATGGATCACAAGCAAGCTTGAACATGCACACACCCAGCCAATCGCACAAGGTCACCGGAGTAAGTGAAGCGTAAAGCTAGTTTATCGCGGTGATTTTGAATGAAGCTGATGCCTGGAAGCAGGAGTCAATGAAGGCAAACTACTGCCTGGAATGGATGTTTGAATATGTGTTCTTAATGTCGCCACCGAGAGGCGTCAGGGAGGCATGCACTTTGAAGCCTCGGCTGAACACGTTACGCGACGGTGGGCCACATGTGCACACCCCGCCGTCGGTTCGTTGACCACGAGAAGGTGTACAAGCCCCCTCGGATTCAGGTATAAATGCACAGCATGCAGCTGGAGGAAAATCAGCGACCAGTTGCAGTCCAACCTATTACACTCACAGCATCATGAAGTCCTTCTTCGCCCTCGCGACCACCGTCGCTCTCGCCCTCGCACCCTGCGCCATGGCAAACCCCGTCCCACCTGGTGCACCTGTGCACTTCTTTACCACCCTCCGTCAGTCATCGTTCCTGTTCCCCGACTGCCGAGAACGTTGCTCACCGCTAACGTACGCATCGCCCTCGTATACAATAGGCGGTGGCCTCGTCTTCGGAGCCACCAGGGGTCGCCCCGCCCCCGGCGCACAACTGGTTATCGCCCCCGCCGGCGACGGCTCCCCAGCGGACCCGACCACGTTCGCGCTCGCCGCGGGGACCGACCGCGCCCCCGCTCACATCCGCCTCCTCGGAGGGCACCCGGACCAGCCGCTCTGCGTGACGGGGCGCGGCGCGGGCGGACCCGCCGCTCCCAACCGTCCCGCCACCGTGGACAGGTGCGACGGCGAGGATCGCGAGCAGTACTGGTTGGTCCGTGGAAGGGGGCCCACCACCGTCTCCAACACCCGTGGGGAGTGCATCACCATCCCGAGCGGTGGGCCGTCCGTGGGCCAGCAGGTGCGTCTTAAAGTTCGCGATGAGACCAAGGGTTGAAGCCAAGTTGAGGGGTCGGTCGCTGACGGTGGATCAATAGGTGATTATCGCACCATGCGAGGATACTCCAGAACAGTTCTGGAACCCGGTTCAAGCGTAGGGCACCGTCGACATTGGTCTTATCGTGATAAGGAGATGATATGTACTACCTACTTGCATCGTTAGCGCATTCAATTCAATTCTGCGAAACTCACGAGGGCTACTAAGAATGTTGCTCACCTATATCACTGGTTAAAAAGCGAGTGCCTCGATATCTGGAGTGGTGGAACGAATTCTGCGGGATACTATAGTGCTTACTGTGAGAACATGTGACAAGCGAACCTGGGAAAAATATTCAGCTACAACGGTCAACAGAACGCATAACGTACGGGGCGGCCCGCCGAGACTTTGAGTGAGGCTGGTGGGACTACCGCGATGATCCCGGATCGCAGTAGTAACCGGAGGCTGTCTGTGCATTCATCAAAGTAGTTATAGAGGGATCGCCCGACGGCGTTATCGGTGAGGTTGTGAGGGAGGTACCGGACGGCGGAGGACGTGGCAGAATGTCTTGAAGAGTTTTGCGTCGCTGAGCAGCGTGTGCACGGAGACGAACTGCCATGTACAGCAGTCGGGGAAATAGATTATCTCCGTGCAGAGACTCTTCCGCCGCGTATATGCACCCGAAGGTACTCGAGAAGCTGTCTTCACAACGCCTTGCGTGACCTTGTACAGAATCGCAAGCAGGGAATAACAGGTGGTCTCAAGTCTGGTACGGTGTGCCAAACAAAGATTTACGCATGGATTCGTGTTCCTGTGACAACTCGGACACTTAGATAGAAATGTCCAGTGATATGAAAGATTAGACAACATCGAACGTAGTACAGCGCAGTACGAGCACGACATGGGTACAATATAGCTGCAACAAGAGTAGGGGTATGTGAGCAAGGGTATCCGTATAGCAAAAGGGAGATGAGAAACAAACGCAATGCAGGTTTGTCAGTTGAGATTCTGGAGCTTCGACCACTCCTTGTCGTTGGTGTTGAAGTCGATCCCCTTCTTCCTCCACCACTCACGCGCCTTCTCCCCTCCACCGATCGCGTCCTCCAATGCCTCCTCGATGTCGCACATGCGATACTGGATGGGCAACCCGCTTTTGTCCCACCATTCAAGCACCTCCGGGCGATTATGTCGTGATGCTCCAGTCAGAGCCTCCTGGTCGAAAATCATCTGCAGCCCACTCCCCAGCCACCACTGCAACACCTCGACCTTCCCGTGGCATGAGGCATGGTAGAGCGCTTGTCGATCGTACTTCGGCTCGAGCTGAGAGCTCGCCCACCACTCGAGGGCCTCGACATGTCCGGCGGTGCTCGCCATGTCCATGACGCGTCCGATCTTCAGCGACAGCTTCCACGCAGGGTCGGCCGATTTGTCTTTCCACCACTCGAGGACCGCGATGCGGTTTTTGGAGGAGGCGCTCTCGAGCGCGGCTTCAGTGTACTCGAGCGAGATGCCCGAATGGAGCCACCAGTCTAATGACGGCACCATTCCATTGCGGGACGCGCCGTCTATAGCCTCTTCGACGGAGTTCCGTGTCGGGAGGGGAAGGACGTTGGGATGCAGGTCGTGTGCGTGCTTCCACCAGGACAACACGGCGGTTCGACCATGGAGCGACGCGGTGATGGGGAGGAGGTCGTCCTTGTACATGGAGAGGAAGAGAGACCGGTGATAGGCGAAGAAGTATTCTAGGACATTGACGTAGCCGAAGCGCACCGCAAGCACCGCGCTGACACGGGTCGGTTCGTTGCTGGCGGGGTCGGAGGCGCGGATGAGGGGGATGTAGCCGGAGATGATCGCGTGGTCGCATGCGTTTGCATGCGCCCACGGCGGGGGCTGGGGGAGAGAGGTGGGCACTCCTACCGCTTTGGCGAGCTCCCAGTCGCCGACATGGTCCATGATCTCGGCGAGAACCTCGACTGGGAGATCGGGTGCGAGCACCTGCCGGACTCGGGGTCGCTGGGAGTCCTGCTGGTCTGCAGAGCCGCTAGGTTGTCCAGCACCATCCTTGACAGGGAAATGGTAGTTGTGGACGTCAAACTGCGCAAGGCGCGATGCTAGCTCTGCATCGGTGCCGGTCGTTGGCAGCTGACGGACTTTGAGGAACAGAAGGAGTTGTTCATGAGTGAGGCGACAGTATGCGTCTTGCACTTGATCTAAAGCGTTATCATACGTCTGCTACGTCGTCAGTATTCCTATGGGAGTGCTGACCCAAGTGTACTCACAGCCATGCGCCGAAGATGCTCTCGAGTGCGGCTCCTTCTTCAGACCTGGATGGTTCAGGCCAGGGCTCTGTGGACGTCCGTAGTTGTCAGTTTCCAAGCAGTCGCGAAGTTGAAGTGACCAGCAGTTACCGAAAATCACCAACGGGTGTGAGGGAGAAGAGGATGGGGAGGTCGAGGTCAAGAATCAAGGCCTAGCTAGCACTAGCCTGCAATGTGGATCTTTACCTGATCTTATGGCCCGCTTGTGGCCCGCATTGATCTGCTCACCTTGACGTAATAGCTTTGTAAGTCCGCGGTCACTAACCTGGGATTAAGTACTTTAAGTAATACTGATAATCAGCCAGAACCCCATAATAGGGTTAGGGTCCCTCCTCAGGTATGGGGTTAGCCGACGTGGCCCAACGTGTCCAACCGACGACTCACCGTCTTCGACATCCTCCTCGACCTCCATCCACATCATCCCCACCATCCCCGACGATGAGGTCAACAAAGAGGAAGTCGCGTAAGGCGAGCTTGGCAACATTCTGTGTCGTTGCACTCGCTGCCATTGCCAACGCGAACCCAAACGTGAGCATATAACCAGTATTCCAGTGTGCACTAACCTGACCTCCTCACAGGATGCATCAAACAAACGCGGAGACGCGGTCGAGGCCATTGACCCTGCCGCCGAAGGTATGTTGTTATCTTACTCACACACGATATGGCCCTAATTCTAATGGTGCAGCATCTAGGGCTTACAAGCAGGCCATGTCCACACTCGCCACTCTGACGGCCCTTCCTCCCATGCAGTCGGAAGAGCCTACGCACCATTCCACCCACATTCCCCTCTCATCTTTCTTGCCGAGCATCCAAGGCCAGGGCCCCATTGCTAGTGCGCTTCGAATATTGGTCAAGCTCCGCAATCAGTCCTGGCTACCGGGTTTCATGACGGACTACCTCGGACGCGAGCGTTCGAATGGGAAGAAGAAGGACGAGGAGTTGAAGGGGAGGGCAGTGAAGGTTATTGACCTCTTGCAGCATGCGGCGGAGCTCGGGCATACAGATGCACTCTACACGCTTGGTCAAGTATCTTTAGTGAGTGCAATTCCGTCTCGCACGTTCATCTGCGTCCTAACACCCGGAACCTAGTTCCCACCCAATTCATACTTTCCCACAAACCCCTCAACAGCATACGAGTCCTTCCACACGCACGCACAGATTACCGGTAACGCTTCATCGCAAGCTGTTGTCGGTTTCTTCCACAGCACAGGATACCACAGCGTCGTACCCGTCGACCAAGCCAAGGCGCAGCTCTACCTCACATTCGCGGCACATGGAAGCCACAAAGGCTCACAGATGGGACTGGGTTACAGGCACTGGTCGGGAATCGGAGTGGCGGAGAACTGTATGGTAGCACTAGATTGGTATGAGGATGCGGCAGAACAAGGTGCGTTGGTGTCTCGTTAGACACCCTATGTCCATTCATGTCCCTCCAGCCATGGCGAAGTTCCTTTCCGGGCCTCCCGGAGGAAGGACTCTTCCGCTTCAGCCACCACGTCTATCCGATCTCGACGGGGGCATATACGGTCCCGGCGCGAGCGTGGCTTCGACCGGTCTCAACGCGGGCCGCGCCGTGATCAAGACTGCAAATGCTCGTGCGGCGGGGGAAACCTGGGAGGATCTTTTGGAATACTACCTTGTGCGTCCCTTCCACTTTTTTTTTTTTTTTCGTCTTGGGTCTGTGTTGACGTGCTGCAGTTCAATGCGGATCGCGGAGAGGTCGACTTCGCGTATCGTCTTGGCAAGATCTTCTACCAAGGGAGCATCTACGGTGCGCCTGGCGGGATAGCATCAGGCGGCGACGGCGCGTCCGCCATCCCGCGGGACTTCCACCGCGCCCGCTACTACTTTCTCCGCATCGCCCAGCAAATCTGGCCTCGGGACCCCGCGAATCCACGACAACACGACCGGCCGCCTAAAGGCGAGGCCCCTGCTCAAGCCGGGTATGCCGCGCTCGCGGCTGGCTACCTCGGGCGGATGTACCTGCGCGGTGAGGGTGTGAAGCAGGACCCAGTGCTCGCGAAGATGTGGTTCGAGCGTGGTGCGGACTATGGGGAGAAGGAGTCGCACAACGGGCTAGGTATTATCTGGCGCGACGGGCTCGTAGACGGCAAGCAAGACATGAAGAAGGCGCTCGCGCATTTCAGTGCCGCCGCGACGCAGGAGCTTGCGGAGGCTCAGGTTCATATCGGCAAAGCACACTATGGTGAGCGTTAGTATAAAGTTTTATGAACAATCTAATTTGACAACGCGTGTAGATGCCGGTGACCTGAAGCTCGCGACCGCGTACTTCGAGACCGCCCTCCGCCAAGGTTCTCCGTTCGAGGCGTACTACTATCTCGCGGACATTCAGGCCAGACAAGCGCGCAACGCACTCATCCCCGCCGACATTGCGGGCAGCTCATGTGCTGTTGCCGTGTCGTTCTACAAGCTCGTGGCGGAGCGTGGCACCTGGGAGGAAGATCTGCTCAGAGATGCCGACTATGCGTGGAGCCTCGGGACCGGGAGGGGCAGTGAGATGGCCATGCTCAGATGGTGGATGGCCGCGGAGCGTGGCCTCGAAACTGCGCAGAACAACTTGGCTTATGTCCTGGATCAAGGTATATTGTCTGTGCTTGTTACAGATCGCGTAGAGCTAATCGGATGCCATGTAGACAAGAGCATTCTACGCTTCACGCGATTTGCCCCTCAGTCCCCCTCCAATGACACTGCCCGCCTGGCGCTGACGCAGTGGATCCGATCTGCTGCCCAGCGGAACGTCGACGCTTTGGTGAAAGTGGGCGATTACTACTACCACGGCTTAGGCGTGCCGGAAGAGCCAGAGTCTATCCGATGGGAGAAGGCTGCTGGATACTACCAGTCTGCGGCCGACACCCAGATGAGCGCGCTCGCGATGTGGAATTTGGGTTGGATGTACGAGAACGGCATTGGCGTACCCCAGGTACGTGTAGTCTGCCTTGGACGATGGCGGACAACTGCTGACACTAAGAGGAACGATAGGACTTCCACCTCGCCAAACGGCATTACGACCTCGCGTACGAAACCAACTCCGAGGCGTACCTCCCCGTCCTCCTGTCCCTCCTCAAGCTCCATGCGCGCAGCATCTGGCACACCCTCATGGGCGGCAAGGGCGGCCTCACGATCTGGGACGGTGAGGAGGAGGAGACCACCCGCTCGTACTACGACCAACCCGAGATCGAAGGCGGCAACGCCCAGGACGCAAGCCAGCGCTCGCTCGACGAAGGCGAAGAATTCGCTGATGACGGGCCGTGGTACATGGGCAGAGCGCGGGAGGAGTTCAACCGCCGCAAGCGCGGGCAGCCCGACGCCGGCGAACGCGAACGCGAGCGGCGCACGCAAGAGGAAGACCCGGTGCAATGGGCGCGCGAGCGGCGCCAGGCGGACGCTGATAGGGAGAGCGCGGACTTTGGGCCTGAGGACTACTTCGACGGCGCGATGCGTGGGCAGCGGTACCGAGAGGAAGAGGAGGTGGACGAATTCGCGGAGACGATGCTGCTGGTCGTGCTGTGCTTGATGGTGTCCGTGCTGCTGTATGTGCGCGGGCGGTGGGTGGACCGAATCAGGCGCGAGGAGGAGCGGAGGCGGCAGGGTGCGGGGGGTCAGCAGGGTCAGCAGCAGCAGCAGCAGCAGAATCAGGGTCAGGGGGCAAATGGCGTGTTCCCTCCGCCTGGGGACCCAGCGAGAGACGGTTGGGCTATTCTGCGGTAGCGATGTCTGGTACTACTTATGTATGACGACGATTGGATATCTGTAAAACGATCCTGCAGGTTCAACACGTGGTTGTGGTTAGTCCCATCCAGGTCTGTACTGCCGAATCCGGAGCTGGAAGTTGAGGTCGTGAAATGCTGTGCACCCGAAGGCGATGCCCTTCAAGTCGAACGCTGACCATGAACAAGAACGTCGAGCTGAGCTCAAAGCTTGGTGATCTACTCAACGTTCCCCCGTAAGTACGTAATCACTGTTTTCTGGCTCCAGAATGTGCTGAGAATCCTCTTGCTCATGTAAATACATTCTAATCCATCAGGATCTCTATCGAACTCCTACCAGGGGACCCCTCAGAATGGCTCGCGTCCGCTCCGCCTGAGCACGCGCCCTTCCTCTTCGTCGACAACCACCTCGGCGTGCCGCACAAGCTCGCATACAAAGCTTACCTCGAGGCCGTCCCGCGCTTTCGTGCCGTCCGCCCCCACCACAGAGCCACAGATTGCCCTGACAGCGCCGAGGTGTTGACGTCCTCCGCCGTGCTCCTCCTCGTCAACCCCGCACACCAGACCGCGCTCAACGCGCGCAAGCGGCTCGTCCTTCTGGGGGTGCACCCTGCATCCCACGAGCTGCGCTTCACAGATGCGCTCCTGACGCTCCGCGAGGGCGCGAAGCAATCAATCCTCTGGCACCACAGACGTTGGCTCCTCCGGCACGTACACCCACCCCTCCCCGCCTCCGCCTCCGTCTCCGATTCCCCAGCTCCGCGGTCTCCCGGATGGGGTGATGGGGTCGACACCCTGAACGACGTCGCACTCTCCCCCGACGCGGTCCGGGCGGAGATCGCGGCCATCGAGCGCGCGTGCGAGGCGTACCCGCGCAACTACCACGCGTGGGCGCACCGCTACCTCTGCGCGGAGGCCCTCCTCCTCTCCTCTCCTTGTCCCTCCCCTGGGGCGGCGCTCGCGCTCGAAGAGGAACGGGCGCGGATCCGGACGTGGGTCGAGCGGCACGTCGCGGACTACTCCGCGATGCAGTACGCGTGCCGGCTCGAGGTGCTCCTCCGGTCCAGGGACTCGGACCAGCCTCGCCCTGGCGTTCACGTCGACGTCGGCGGGAGTGGGTCGGGAGCGCACGCGCTGGAGCTCGTCCGGGCGTACCCTGCGCACGAGGCGCTCTGGCTGTACCTCCGCGGCGCGGTCGCGCTGGGCCTCTTCCCTCCGGAGGCACGGGAGAACGCGCGCGCGGCTGTCGATGAGTTGGCGGAGCAACACCTCGTGCTCATGCGCACGTTCGAAGGTAAGGGCGGGGAGGGCGCGACGGCGGGGTCTCAGGCTGTGAACGAGGCCCGCGCACATGCCGTCAGGTTCGCCGCTTGGAAGGCGTGGTTGGTGAGTCCAGGGCCGTGAATACGTAGTTGCAGGGGCTAATGCGAACCCGATTCTTGGTGTTCGGGCACAGCGAGAAGGAAGAGGCGTCGACGGGACACTGATGCGCACCATAGCTGCCGCGGCAGAAGGCGAGGTTGCAGTCACCTCCGAGGGTGCCCTACTCTCCTATCTAAGCGCAGGAGACGCGGGGGCTGTCGAGGAACGAACAAGGAGCGTGTAGCAGTGTATCGTGATTCCGGATATGATATCAAGGGTGTAGTATATACAGTTAGGAGGCATTGTAGAGTACATGTGCACGCGTTGTGCAAAGGTTTATATGGACAGTATGGACCGCAGACACCCCGCCCAATCGCCCCGTCCCCGTGTCTGCATTGGTAACAACCCCTTGATCCTGTCCCCATAGTATGCATCGTTGAGACGCCAGTGTGATGCCAGTGCGATGAATGACGAATGATAGTACGTGGAATATGAGCCGGGGTGAGGCTTGATGAAGACACTGCAAGAACAAAGTTTGGAACCGGAGACATAGCAGGAGGACAGTTGTTTGGCCCCTCCTACGTCTTCGGCTGTCTCGGAACAAGACGCGTTACGATGCCACCGGTGGCTCATATAAATGTCTGCCAAGCGTGTCAAACGGAGACGGGCCATGGTGTACAAAAGGTGACACACGTACTGGCCGAGCTCCTTGTTCATCTTGAACATGTCGATGCGGTCGACCTTGAATATCGCACGGAACTGGTCGTCGCAGATGATCTCCTTCTTGTTTTCAGGATTCTGCATGTTGTTTGCCTTGATGTGGTCCCAGAGCTGTTTGACGATCTGTGGGCGCGACAGCTTTTCGACCCCAAGAAGCGTGGCGAGCGGTTCACTGGGGGAGAGGGCAGTGAGTATATGCTGGCCCGATATGGTACACTGACTGCCCTCGAGGATGGAGCGGAATCGCAAACCAGCGTAGACAGGAGAGAGGACGTACCTGAGCATGTACTCCTTCTTGAAACCACCACCACCACGCTTCTTCTTGCCCTCGCCTTCGCTCTCGGCCTCCTCGCCGCCCGACCCAGCGGTGGTAGAGCTCTTGGCTTTCTTGCCGCGTTTTGCGCCGTTAGGCTTCTTGGAGGACGAGCCGGCACGCGAACTACGCGCACGGCCGTTGATCTCGTTCTGGAGCTGGCGGGCGATCTCCTCGTCCGTCTTCTCCTGCTTCGTCTTGCCCTTCTTCGTTTTCTTGGTGGGCGCAGCGGTGGGCTCGTCGTCGGACGCGTCGTCGCGTTTGCGCTTCGAGCCGGCGTCGTCGTCGTCGTCGTCGTCGCCCGTGCCACCGGCGTCGTTGTGGGCCGCGCTTACCTGCTCGTAGACCTTCGCGATGACGTCGTCGATCTCGTCCTTCTTCTCCTTGACGAAGTCGGGCGAGAGGGACGGGTCGAGCTCGAGCAGCTGTTTGCGAACACGTTTTGCGCTGATGGTGGAGAGGTCTGTGCCGGGGGCGGAGAGGATCTGACGGATTTTTGGTTCGAGGGCCTGGATTTGCGAGGTCATTATGTACAGTACGCGTTACAGACGGCGAGACACGACGACGAGGGAACGGAAGACGGTGTCGCGGACGAGAGGGATGCTCGGGCTGGGAGCAGAGTTGCCTCCTCCGCGCCAGTCGTTGGTGTTCCCGGCAGACGCCCACACGTGACCCTCCCACCGCGCCTCACGTGCTCCCGCCACCTTCCCAAAATGGAGTGCATCGGACGCTTCAGCCCCTGCCGTGAATTCGCCTGGCCTGGCCTGGCCCGCTCTCCCCTCGCATGTCTCCTCCTCACCGTTGCATGCAGACCCTCGGCGTTCTCTCGGTGAGTGCTCTCGTGTTCTGTTCGACCGACTCGGTCTCCCGGATTTGCGAGCTGGGTGGCGGTGTGATTGTAGATCCAAGCGGTGCAATCACAATCACACCCACATCCTCTACTGAGACAAATCCCACCCTTTTTTGTCCCAGTCCTTGCGTCTTCCCGCGCCCTTCCCCTCGCTCTCCTCTGCTTCGCACTGGGCACAACAATGCCGGCGCGCGTCGGAGGTGCGTTGTGAGTGAGCGTTCTCGAGCCCCTCTTCTTCGTAGAACATCATTTGGCGGTTCTCCCGCCTTCTGAGAACGTGGGCCACGTTCTGCGTCGTACCTTGGCCATAACCTCCCCCTGCTTCTGGCCTTATTATCCTCTGCCTCGAAACCTGCCGCGCAACCTTCCTGTCAACTGATATTACGACTCTCTTGGGCAGCGGTGAACCCATAATGCAATTCCGAGACACCTTGGACGGGAGCGCATCCTGTTTGCTTGTAATTCTCGAACCGCGCTCGTCGCAGAACACCCACTCCGGCACCACATCCGAAGACACCTTGCTGCAAACGTATTTTTTGGTTTTCATGGCTGTGCGCCGATCCCAGTTTATCCAGTGGCCAGTACGACTCAGCTGCTATGTTGTGATTGTTGTCAGTCCTCCGCGACTCCGGTGCACGTCATCTCCCCATCCTTTCATCCCCACAAGCAACATACGTTTGTCGCATGTAGGCACACGAGTGAGCCACACGGCGCAGCTCTGCCGCATTCCCGCACGATGGATGCCCGTCATCGCTGAGACGGTTCGAACACGTTCCAGTCCATATGATACCCATAGGCGCAGTGCTTACCATCGTAGGCCAACGGCTAAGGCTTCCTTTTGCATCGCGCTGATTGGATGGTGCAGGGGGATGTCTTCTTGACTTCCTTTGATGCCCACCGCATTACGTCCACTTCATATCCCTGTCCTTCTGAGGCTAGGTCTGAGCTGTCCCAGTAGTTCTAGCCTGCCCCCCGTGCTCTCACTGACGTTAGACGTTTTATCTCACTCCCAACTAGAAATGCCGGAGTCTGGGTCGTTGGCAGGTGAAAACCCAGCTATGAAATAAGCGGGACATTCTGTTACGTGACCCACGGCGCAGCCAATATAGTGAATCATCACAGCGATTTTTTATTTTTTGCCCCCGCCCTCCACCATCGTCTGTCCGAGCGTACTGACACTTCCGACCCGCAGAGCGTGCACTGCGCACCATGCCCACACTAGAAACCCTCCCCGCAGAGCTCGTCCTGCGCATCGTCGCCTACCTCCCGCTCCAAGCGCTCCGCAACCTCCGGCTCGTTTCGCGAAGCTGGCACGCCTTCTTCTGCGAGCATGAATCCACCATCTACCATCATGCGGCGCTTCTCCACAACTTTATCGACTCGATCCACACCCTCCTTCCAGAAGCCAAGGCGGCGCACCCGCTCAAGTTCCTCCAGGGTGTGCCGGACTGGCGTGAATATTGTGCGCTGTCTTCTCGCTGCTGTTACGTACGCTACCTCGCGGATATTGACGCCCGCCTGCCCGACGCAGGCCGCATGTACTTCCAGCTCCAGCGAAATTGGTTTGGTGCAGGGTCCGCGACGGCAAAATTCTACGGTAGCCATCCTTACGATGTGCACCGGCTCAAGGTAGACGAGGAACACGGAATACTAATCACGACGCACGAGTTTGGCGGCCTGACGGTCTTCGACCTCGACACTGCAGAAATCCTATGGAGACTGGACTCGGTGCGCTCGTTTTCCTTCCCCGCGCTCGCGCCCGTGTCGCAGATCATCCCTCTAACGCCGGGTCGTGGACAGACGTACGTGCGCCGGTACGCGCACTGCGAATACGAACACGGCTTCCTCGTCTTCGACCGCGTCGGCGCCTCCAAAGAAGTATGGCGCCTCTCCACGCTCTTCGATGAGTTCGAAACCCCGCGCTTCTTCCGCCCCAATGGCGCGCAGCTCGACGCCTCGACGGCCGCGTCGAGCGAGTACGCCGCCACGAGCCCGCGGGGCCACTTCCGCCCCTGGGCACTGATCGAGACCGCCGAGTTCGGGCGCGCGTTCCGGTTCGTCTACCCGACGCTCCTCGTGTCGGGTCTGCGCAAGGCGTACCTGTGGAACGTCGTCAGCGCGACGCTCGAGCTCGAGCTCGATAACGTGCAGGGTAACGCGGGGGGCGGCGACATCAATTACGTCGAGCTGAGCCAGGCCCATGTGTTCGTGTGCTCGACCTCGGCGTTGCGCATCTTCTCGAGGGCGGAGGGCGGGCGGATGATCTATGAGATCCGGTCCTACCAGCTTGTGTACTCGGACATCAGGATGGCGGTGCAGCTCGACCCGGCGCTCGCCCGGCAGAAGGTAGCGGGCCCGAGTGAGGGGATTGTGCTCCCTGCGGAGCCGACGATGTCGACGGCGCTGTACACGGCGTCGTACGCGGAGTTCTCAGCAGGTGCGCGCGTCTCATTGCGGGATACTTGACTTGAGCATACCTATTCTCCGTAGTGCACGTGTCGCGCGACGGGAAGGACCTCGCCGCCCAGCTGAGCGATAGCCGACAGGTCGTCATCCGCGACTTCATGCGCGTCGTGCGCGGCGAGATCTCGCTCAGGACGGCGGCGCTGGAGAACGGGAAGACGATCCCCCGGCTTGGCGGCACTGACGAGCACTTCTCGATCTACCTCGCTTTTGAGTTCGCTCGCCTCGGTATCGTCACTGTAAGTCATACACATCTCCTTCCCTTGTCTCCCGCTCTGCGCACACCCTCACACACGCGTGCGCACTTCCTCTTACCCGCAGACGTCCGGCATCTACATCGCGACGCTCGACCCGACGCACCACGGCCTGGTCGACGAGGACCTGATCCTGACGGGCCGCAAGCGCATGCACGGCATCCCCCAGTCCGCGATCGACGCGGGGCTCTCGTTCCCGTACCTGACCTTCGTGTCCATGCCGTTCTACCACGACCGTCGGCAGCTCGCGAAGGTGACGTGCCTCCAGATGACGGAGTCGAAGCTCTTCTTCGTGTGGGACGCGATGTACAAGCCTGAGCACATCGACTTCTTCCGCCGGCTCGGCATGATCCCCGGGAACACCCCGCCGCCGCACGGCCCGGACGACGACGGCGACGGCGACGGCGACGATGGCGGCGGGGCTGACGACGGTGGGGCTGGGGCTGGAGCTGGGGCCGGGGAGCAAGAGACGCAGGTGGTCCTTGCGTCGGGGAGCGGGGTGCAGATCGAGGATCTGTTGGATGAGACGGAGACTCTCGGGGCTGGCCCGTCGGCCGAGACTGTACATGGGGAAATCCCCATCGACATCATCGACCTCCTCGAACAAGGCGAGGGCGAGGGTGCGGAAGAGCCTGAGACGGGAGTAGAAGGGGAGGCAGAGGCTGGCGAGGAGAACGCAGGGGAAGAGGACTCGGACGACAATAGCACTGATGACAGCAACGGCTCTAGCGACGACAACAACGACAACGACAACGACAACGACTGGAACGTTCCCCCGCATGGCGGGAACCACCCTCTGGACGATATTGGACGAGATCGTGAGTTGCCGTCCCCGTTGTTCCTGTGTCGTTTCTCGCCGGTGCTGAAGCTTGTGTGCAGATGACCTTGTTCCGACGGGCCCTATTGTTTTCTGCATCGACTTCAGCCCGCAGGTTTAGTTTCGACTCTGCGGTTCTGAAATGTTTATCACGAATAGGTGTATACATCCATAGCATTCATGTTTCCCTTTCACCCGCTTCATGGGTTCTGCAGTCACGAAGGGGCACTCGTATCCTCAAATACCAGACACATCCCCGAGTCCTGGGATCGCACTGGTCTGCCTCACCTTCATGCGAAGCACAGTTGCATTTGGGGCAAGGCTCGTGCTGTACGAGAAATGCTGCCAGTGTTTGTGCGACATAGTAGTACTTGCACTGCATGAGTCTCTCACGCGTACTACCAGTGCATCCTGACAGTAACTCCTCAAGTAAACACTGGTTTGTCGCATACTCGGCCTCTCCCTCCCTCTCCTTGTCCTTTGTCCTTGACCGTCAACCACCCCTGCCAACGCGCCAACTATCTGTCATGCCAGTGACATTCAAATTTCAAAGTCGCCTCTCACCCAGCAAACACTTTATACCTTCCGAAGGGCGGCCTTCCGAACGCAGAGACTGTCCTTAAGCATGGGTGTGAGGTCCAGGCACGGCAATGCAAGGAGATATTGCAGAGCTCTGTCGAGAAACACGACCTCGCCACAATCGTACCCAACAGCAACGGGTTCGTGTACGCCGTCCTGGAAGCTTACGGATCTCACCGCCATCTCCGCATTCGGTTCGTCTTTTCCTTGTCGATCATAGCCATTTCTGAGTGACTCGGAATGTGTGTTCCCACAGGCCTGATGACGTCTGGCTGGCGATCCTAATCCAGCTTAACTTCTAGTGCGTCGATGCTGGTTCTCCCAAGCATGGATGCACTCACTCACATGGGGCTAGCATCAACGCACACGCCGAAGAACTACGCTCCCTGTTTGTTGCGCACGAAGGGAAGAAGAGATTGAAAGTGAAGACCGTCGGTGATCGTTATACGGTCAACTATGGGAAACTTGCTAAAACCTTCACCAAGCTCATCCACGAGAACGTGCGTCAGCGGTCATCGTCGCGTCATTAAGGTTGCTACTTACAATGGTCAATAATACAGGTCGTGGACGATACGCTGGTCGAGTGGATCCTTCCCAACTTCACCACGACTACCACGAAGGATACCACCGTCTGCGCGGTCGTCATGATGGCAACCCTGAAGGAGTGCGCCCGTTCCCAAACGATCCCCTTTGTCGCACACTGAACTTGTCAATGCAGGTATTTCGAGTACTTCATCGGCATCACCTGCGGCATCCCGTCCGTCACCCTCGAAGGCGAGCGGTCCGACTGGGAGGAGATCTACCGACGGCTCTGGCGTCTGTACGACCTGGGCCAGGAGCCCACGATCTGGGCGGAGATGCTCCGCCCCATCATCCGCCGGTTCATCACCGCGTTCGACGGGGAGCCCGATGTTCCGTTCTGGAGCCACATCATGTACCGATACGACGAAATGTGCGGGCAAGACGACCTCAGCGGGTGGATCACGGCCTTTTGCGCTTGGTCGAGCAAGGGCGCGTGGAAAGGCGACAGCCTCCCGGAGACCATCCCGCTCAAGCCTGAATACGTGCCCGTCTCGGCGCCGCTCTCTACCGGCGCGCCATCAAGTGCATCGGGTACTGGGGCCGCACCCGCGACGAAACGCTTGGACAAGGTCATACCGAAGTGGTTGCGAAGGCATTCGAAATCGCTGATGCGAAAGCCACGGGAGGACCCCTCCGCCGGTGCTGCGCCGGCCACCGAGAACGCTAGCAGCACAAGCGACTCGGAGCCCTCCGAAGGAAGCGTTATGGTGAAAAGTTGGTGTTTCGCGCTTGTGTTCATGCCGAATTTCTAACGCATCGGCTGACATACCCTGCACAGGTCCGCATGGCTACGCCAGTCCGACGTACACGCTCGACGGCGTCCCGTTCTTCGTGATTCCCGTGGGAGGTATCCCGCCCGGATACTGCGAGGTCGACGTGATCGTGGACGACAACGGCCACAGGCTTGACTGCATGATGGTCGCGGGGCACGTCGCCTTCTCCGGATCGTCTGCGGTTGGAAGCGACGAGATCGACACGGTCAGCCCCTCGGCGCAGTGGTTTATATTCGAAAAGAAGTGAAAGCTACTGCGTGCGCTGTCGTGGAGAAGTTCTCCTGAGTGAGGATGCACGATCGTCGATCACATAGCGATCTGTTTCCGTATCCCAATGAACTTGAACTTCGCCGTCCCCTCTGGGTAGAAGCATACACTGCAATAGTATACCTGAAGATAGTGGACATGCGTATGTACAGGCGCGTCATTGGATATAACCGAACGATCTTTGAAGAACGTGTACGTATGCAATGGGTACGGAGTGCCAATGCAATGCAGTGTTCGGAGGGTGGCGCAAGGTGTTGATGGATTCTAGTGGAGTCTGATATGGGTTCGTCTAGCGGAATTGCAAGTGGAGCATTCAAGCAATACCTGGAATATCTGAATGGATAGTTTACTATGAAAGCTACGATGTACAGTACGCGGTGGCAGTTGGAAGCAAGATACAAGACGATGTAGTCGACTCTCCGAGGCGATGGCACCGATGCAGAAGAGAGTATAACGCCACGCACAAAAGCGGAACTTAAGCCCTAGCCTTGCTCCGTATACGCTTCGAGCTGGGCTCTCCTCCGTCTTCCAAAACCCGCTTCGACCCAATCTTAGTCGAAGTGGCTGGGATGTTGTCCTTCGGCGGGCTGTACCCCTTCTTAGGCTTCTTGTCGACGCCCTTGTCCCGCACAGGCCATCCCGGGCGCTTGATGAGCTGCCGCAGGAGCGTCTCCATAGCATCGTGGCTCTCGAATTTCCGAGCCAACTCGCGCAGGCTCTGCTTCTCTGCCTCGGGATTCGTCTGGGGCGCGGCAAAGAGGGCGGCGTCGTCTTCGTCGCCGTCGCCCTCCAACCCCTCGAGCAACTCCTGATCGCCGAGGACCTCATCGTCGCCGACTGCGTCGTTCTCGGAGACTGCGTGGTCGTCCTCCTCTCGGCGGTCCTGCGCGTATAACGCCTTGAACCATTTGAGAAGTTCGCAGATCAAGAACTGTACCGGGTGTTGCCTATCGGTTTCTGTCGCTGATGGCCACAGAAATTTGAGGTATTCTGCGAGGGGTTTGCCGTTGGCGTCGGTCGTGCCGCCGGTGAAGCAGGTGATATCGATCTCGCCATAGCGCATCGCCGCGTACTTGGTGGATCCAGAGGTTTGACCCCGCAATCCGTTGGTATAGTCGTCGAAGTAGCTGGCCAATAGCTCGGGGGCGACGTCGGTACCGTTGTGAGGGAGGAAACGAATAGCAAAGTAGAGCAAGACGTGGAAGAAGGACTCGAGATCGTCAGGTATCGCGATGAGTTTCGAATAGTCGATGAGGGCATGCACTGATGTGAATTGCCACGTTCCCTGGAGGCCTGTTAGAACACCTACGACCGGAAGAATACGGACACCACTTACAGTCGGGTCGAACTGACGATTTCCCTCCTTTGTCTTCCCATCCTCGAACGCCTTGGAGAGCTCCCAGTCGTTGAGTAAGCCGCCCCATGAACCAGCAGCGTTCGGGTAAAGAAGGATATTGCCTGCGCTGATATCCCTGTGGATGTAACCCGCTTGGCAGGCCTCCTTGTGAGCTGCGTATGTAAGTCAGTATGAATGACGGATGAGGTCAATAGGACGTGGAAGCTGACCGACGACGCAACAGAGGATAGCGGTGACGAGCTCTCGGCCATTGGTAAATTCCGAGAGCGGTTTCCCAACCTCAGCTACGACGAGGCGGTAGTGTTGGTGCGCCTTCAAGGGGCAGTCGCGAGGGTCTTCGTCGCCGTGGTACACAGCCCAGTTGGCGTAGGACTGCGTGTCTTGTCCTAGATCGCCGTGGTACAGGAGAGTGGGAACAAAGTGCACTTTGTGCTTGTTGAGCACATGGAGAACGGCGCCCTCCTTCTCGATACCAGGGTGGTCCACGCGCCAAGCGTCCTTGAGGTACACGAAGTACACGTCCTTTGACTCCGTCGACTGATCGCCGTCCGCAGGCTTGTCGTCCTCGCCGAGTGGGGAGGGCTTGCCGTCTTTGGGGATGCGGAGCGGGGTGGGCTTGCCGTTCTCGTCTAGCGGGACAGCGATGTAACCACATGTCCCGCGACCAACGACCCCGCCAGCGTAGAAGTGGGGCTTCCCGACGGCGAAGGAATGATGCGAGTCCGTGACCTCGTCATACACCTTGAGCTTCCACCACGGCCACTGCTCGTCGAGCGTCTTGTTGAACAGCGGAGGGACGTGGTCCTTGGGACGCTTCTCCGCAACCTCCTGTCCATACTTGCGCATCTCCGCCCCGAAGTCGCCCTTGGGATCGACGCGAGTGGCGGTGGGGTCGTGGCCGCGGTTCTTTGGCTGAAACCGACCATAGCGGACGAAGAACTCGGTGAGACGGTCGCCGTCGGTGGTGTAGTCGATCTTCTCGGTGGCGACGATGCCGGAGCGGTCGAAGCGGATGATGCGTGCGTAGCGGCCGAAGAAGATGACGATGTAATGGAAGAGGCGTTTCTGGAACTGGAAGACGAGGTCCGCGTAGGATAGCAGCTGCGCCCACACGTCCTTGCGGGTTTGACCAGTGGGCTCATCGTCGTCCTTTCGCTCGTCCAATGGGTCGAGGGAGGCCTGGAGCTTGCATTCGATGCCAAGCTCGAGGAGCGACCAGATGATGCGCCTGGACTCTTCGCCCAAGGAGGTCCAGCCTTCGGGTGGTGTGGACGTAGAGACGTACATCCCGCAGTCGATGGCTTGCTTTGTCGGATCGCTGGGGTCGGGTTTGTATGCGGTCACGACGAACTCAGACTTCCCTTTGAATTGACCCGAGTTGTTCAGCCGATCGCACTGAAAATGAGAGTCAATATGAAGCCGAAGTCGCGGGAGAGTGAATGAGATATGACTTACGAGCCACTCGTACATCTTGCTCTCCGAGGGGAAGGTGGTTGGGGCGCCATCGAAGATGTTGGGAACGGCCTTCTTCGAAGTTGACTTGTTGGGGGGGAAGAAGTTCTCGAAGAAGGAGTCTATGTCGGAAATGTACACCTTTCTGTGTGCCATGGATCGCAGTTCCGCTCGTGCGCCCTGCTTCGTGCGAGCTAGGATCGCGTTAGGATCGTTGACTCGGCGGAATTTGGGTGGAGAGCTGGGTGCGTTAGATGAGATGTAAGACATGGTGACGGTGGTGGAGGTGGATGAAGTGGCGAGAGGGATAGAGGAGGGATGTGGGGGAAGAAGTGCAGAAGGCGAAGACGAACATACCCAGGTTATATATGCTTGATGCTTTGGTGGCCTGTTTAGGTAGGAGACTGTCTAGAGAACATATATTAAATGACGGCAAAGTCGAATTGAAATTCAGATGGGAGAACAATGGCGGCCAGAGCTCGTGGTGGTGGTTGGGAGAAAGCAAGTTGGATTTCGCTAGCGCTCGCTACACGCGCCTTGTGACTGGCCCCCTGTGACAGGTTGAACGGTCACACTGCCACCAAAATTCGTCTACCACAGCCATCCACTCACCCTCGTACCTCTACCTACCGCTATCTCGTACTGAATGAAGGATGCCTTTTCCATGCATGGGGTGAATATTTCACCGACAGTACTAGTTCTAGTCGATCCTGCCTGAGGACCGAGGTCAACGTTCGCTGTGTGGCTATGCAGCATGTCACGCGTTCTGAAGCGCACGAAGCTGAGCCTCGTGCAAGTCACGGTTGCGGCCATGGTTGAACTCGACTCGCATCCGACAGCAGATCCCCTCGGCCGCCATTGTCCTCTCGTCTGGGATTCAACTGCGGAATTATGCCAAGCTAAGCAGTTCTTCGGCGTTGGTTCTGACATCTTCTTGCACAACACGGGGCTGTTCTATCCGTCCATTGAACTCTTGCGTCAATTCCGACTCGTCGGGGCCCAACGCTTCAGTATACCACTGCAGACAGGACGCCCGCGCCGAACTGCCATCCACCATGCGCGACAAGACGTACATCGTCCCGCTCCAGGAAATGGTGGACGTCTTCTTGCCTGCCCCTTCCGAGAATTCCAAGACGATCCCCAACATATTCACCGCGGTCCCCAAGTTCGGTTTGGAGAGGGACATGTACGACTACATTGTAAGCCACCATTCCCATCTCTCATTATCTGCTTCAGAATCTGACATGCTTCGTAACGCAGACCAAGGTGCTCAACAATTCTAAGCAGTTCAACAAAGTGGAGTTCGTCACCACTGCCTACAAGTCCGACCGGAGCGACCCGAGCAAACAGACCATCGACTGCGGAATGTACGACTCTGGCAACGTGCCGGAATCCGAATACACCGACGCTCAGGAGGAGTCGAGGCGCATGGTCTGGGCACTGATCGAGCTCCTCATCGAGTGCAAGCTCGACCCTGTCAACCAGGACCCCTTCGACGAACGGTTCCAGAACAACGAAGCGGTGGCCGAGAAGCGTAGGGAGGTGCTTGGCTAGATCCTATCGTACGTCGAGCTCGCGTTCAAGTACCAGCAACGCGAGTTCGTCTTCATGGTCCTCTTCCTTGGCCGCTATGCCCGCGTTGTGCGCTTCGATCGCTCCGGCATCGTCGCATCCGAGAAGATCGACTACACGGAACGCGGTGCCGAACTCACGACTTTCCTTGTTCGCTACGCTCGTCTCGGACCCACGAACCGCGGACACGACCCCACTGCTTCCCGTATCCCTCCTACGGACCCTCTCTGGGAGCAGCTGAAGACGCACGGGGCTGACGCCGCCAAGAAGGACTCCGAGGACCACGTGCAGAAGCTCTTCAACGAGACCCTCGACGAGCAGTGGCCGTGGTGGAAGCTCTCGGTGCCCGACGAGGAGTCTGGCGTTAAGCGTTGGTTTGCGGTCGGCAAGCCTCACTTCTACGCCGGTGGCATCGCGTGTCGTGGGACCCGTGGTTACGTCGCTGCGCCACTCAACGATGACGGCGAGCTGGATCCGAAGGCCAAGTTCGTCTACCTCAAAGACGCCTGGCGCGTCGACCACGAAGGGATGGAAAAGGAGGGGACCATCCTGAAGGCTCTCAACGACGCCAAGGTTCCCTACGTGCCTACTCTGCTTTATCACGGCGACTTGGACCAGCGCACGCGGTCGTACGAGGAGTGGTTTGACAAGCATGAGGGCAAGCTGCCAGAAGGATGCCCGCTGAAGTCGCACCAACACTATCGCCTCGTCGTGGCTGAAGTCGGCAAATCACTTTCGGAGTTCGAGAATGGGGCCCAGCTCGTCTGGGCATTGTGCAGCTGTATCATCGGTATGCCCTGTCGTGTGTCACTCCATTGTTTCGCTTACTCATACACGTCGATAGCTCACGAAAAGGCTTGCGTTGCAGGCTACATTCATGGAGATATTAGTGCTGGAAACATCCTCCTGTACAAAGATGAGAACAACGAGTGGGGCGGCCTTCTCAACGATTGGGAGCTGTCCAAGCAGTTCGCACAGGGGGAGACTCAAAGCGGTGGGCGACAACTCGAACGAACGGTGTGTTCTCCCCCAATCGCCCGCACTGGCATGACCTTGTGCTGATTTCCCATGTTCAGGGTACCTGGCAATTCATGTCCGTGCATACGCTGCTCAAGAGCACTGGAATGATCGAGATCTCGGACGACCTTGAGTCACTCTTCCACGTCCTCATCTACTACGCCGTTCGGTTCCTTCCCCAGAACCTCGCTGATAACGCCGTCGGGCGGTTCCTCTACAAGTACTTCGACGACTACACAGACGGTGCCCATGGCTTCAGCTGCGGTTTTGCGAAGTACAATGCTATCAAGCGGGGCGTCATTGACCTCACGCCCATCATTGGTATCGCTGATGGTGGCGAGGGTCAGAACTTGACGCGGTCCCTCGTGTTCTTCCTGCAGCACTGTGACACCCCCTCCGACGAGAAGGGCGGGAGCCTCGCCCGGAGGGGCGGCCACCCCATCAACAACCTCGTCGCCGAACTCCTCAAAGCTTTCCAGGCGCTCTATGCCCAGGATGGGACGAAGATACTGGACACCCAAGTACCGAAGGAGGGCTGTACCCCCGCAAAGGCCATGATGGCTCTCCTAGCGGAGATGGAGGCCGAGGAGTCTCAAAATGCCTCCACGTCCGCTGCCTGGGCAACCTCGGCGCAAGGCGGTGCGGCGATCGATTCCACCCTCGCCGACAAGGTCAGGACCCACGCGCCGATGAAGAAGCTTCTCCTCAGACACCTCGCCTACGCAACGTGGCCCAAGGACGACAAGGGCGAGGACAAGAAGCCGCACGAGGGACACGTCCCCGCGAAGGAGGACACCGCTGTAGGTTCAACGGCGATCCGAACTGGGTCCAAGCGGCCCCACGACGAGGACGAGGGCTCGGTATCCAAGCGGGTGCGGATCTATGCTTGAGCTCATGTGTGCATCTACGATTCTGGGCACATGATAGTGAGGGGCAGCTATGCGCTATGCGTCTGCTCTGAGCTGTTGCGAGGCCCTTTCCTTGCGATGGCTTCGTACTTTCGGCCGCTAAGTAGTCTCATGGGAGTTCGAATCTTTTACGATTGCGAACGTTTTGCGTATCTTGCATGTACAGGACTACATTCACAGACATTCACTTGCATTTTATTCCTTCGGAACTATATGTTCCTTTGTGCCCTACGGACTTACACGGTCATGTCCAGTCAACATTCCCAAAAGATGGCATTTCGTCGATCCTAGTTGCTGAGTCAATTATCAGAAGACGTGGTCGGTGCGCAGCTGGTCGACGTGGAAAGCAGACTCGGAGGAGCGACCGCTGTCTAGCTAACTGACCACGCTGTCGAGTCGGACCATGAAGTTACGTTGACATGACTGTCAGCCTGAGTGAATAAGTACGACGCTAGGCTTCGCCGCGACGCTCATTAATTCGGGCCTCTCACCAATGTCGTCGACTCCATCCAGGTGCAACAAACTCACCCCAACTTGTCCTATGGCCTCTTCCGTCTACATAAGGTTACTAGTCCCGATAATTTATACTAGGCGCCCACTGGTTACTTTTGACTCGGACGTCGCCTCTCACAGTGCACATGTCTGACTCTCACCCACTTCTTCGCGTTCGCAAAAAGGCCCGCCTTTTCGAGACGCTCCAGCCAGCTCGTCTCTGCGTCTAGGCCCGTCAGTCTGGGCCTCGTACCAAACATATCAGTCATTGACGTTTGTACGCAAGGAAACCTCGGTCCGAGGGCTCAGAACATGGTCATCGGACATAAGCCGGCATTCGACAAGTTATCGATCGGACGATGATCATCGTGGCTGCATTTGATACACCCTCGAGAACTGGATGATAACCTCGAGAGATAGAGGCTCGAGCTGATAACGAGCATCTCGGAATCGTACGCGTGTTTTTCACTAGTTTTCGTAATATTGTACGCACACTGAATTTGCTTTTAAAACAGAGCTCAGATCCTTCTCGAATTGCCCGGAAAGCGGAGAGTTGGGCACGACACACTGGTAAGGATCTTAGGGTAAGTTACACCACCAGACGGCCCCCGATAGTAGGAGCCGATACTGCGAGTACTTTGGTTTCAAGTTCATGTGACTCCGCTGT
This sequence comes from Polyporus tsugae, assembly GCA_024305745.1. NCBI lineage: Eukaryota > Fungi > Basidiomycota > Agaricomycetes > Polyporales > Polyporaceae > Polyporus > Polyporus tsugae. The sequence goes on from JAHRBS010000005.1 coordinate 298,586, forward strand.
TCCTCACAAATTAGCAGGCATCCCTCTTTTTCAATGACTTCCATCAACAACAACAGTCAGATCGTCATAATTGGTGCAGGATGCTTTGGACTCTCTACTGGATATCATCTCTTGAAACGGGGATACAAGAATGTCACTATCCTTGATCGCGCTTCCGACCTTCCAGCGCCAGATGCGGCGAGTACGGACATGAGCAAGAGTGCGTATTCTCAAAGTCCCACGTCGATTGGCATTCGTACTTACTGACAAACGCGTAGTTGTCAGGAGTTCATACGCGGATATCTTTTATACTCGTCTCGCCCGAGAAGCTATCGCCGAGTGGAAAGACATTCAGGAATGGGCAGACACTTACCACGAGTTCGTTGTTCCAGATGTGTTGAAGTAACCGAGCGTGAAGCTCATGTTTCATCTTTCTTCGCAACAGATCGGGCGTGTACTGCGCTATGGCACACACGGACAGCTACACCGACCGAGCCTACGAGAACGACATGGCGGTCGGAGCGGCAGTAGAGACACTTCCCCAGCCAGAAGCCGTCCGCTCGGTGTTCCCCAGCACCGCCAAAGTGTCTCCCGCCGATGACGCCAGAGGATACATCAACCGCGATGGCGGATGGGTCTTCGCATCGCAAGGCATCCAGCGCATGATGGACAAGGTCGCGTCCCTTGGCGGGAAGGTAGTCCCCGGGAAGGCCGTGTCAGAGTTGGCTCGGTCCAATGGGAGTGTGTCCGCCGTGCAATGCGCAGACGGGAGCGTGTACGACGCAGATCTGGTGGTGCTCGCGACAGGTTCTTGGTCGGCTTCTGCGTTCCCCGACCTCAGTTTAGACGGCCAGTGCGTCGCTACGGGGTAGGTGACTTGATCACTCGAGTCTCATGCGAAGTGCGCCCTGATGTATTACATCCGCCTCCTAGACAAACTGTGGCCTTCGTCCAGCTGACCTCGGAAGAAGCAGAGCTGTACCGAGCATGTCCTGTGTATCTCGACTTCCACACAGGTTTTTACGTCTTCCCGGTACATTGCAATACTTCTGATACACCTAGTTCATCTCCACTAACGCATCGCCGCTCAGCCAACTAGAGAGAATATAATCAAATGCGCAATCCACTCCGGTGGATTCGTGCAGAAGGTCAAGCCTGTGAACTCCGACGTATACATATCGACACCCCGCACGGTGACCTCCGATGGTGACGATGGGCTGCGGATCCCAAAGTCCGCCTTGAAGGCTCTGAGAGCGAACCTTGTGCGCATCTACCCCGATATCGGCAACAGGCCTTTCTACGGAACGCGGCTCTGCTGGTAGGTCCCCCCACAATCGTTTCCTTGATGCTTAGCCCTACTGATACCTATACTCCCCATGTACTCCTAGGTACACGGACTCGCCCGATGACAACTGGGTCATCGGCGCGCACCCGGACGTCCCGAACGTCGTGCTCGCCACGTCCGGCAGCGGGCACGCATTCAAAGTGCGTCCCTTCCCATCGCTTCAACCTTCCCCGTAGCAGTGCTTCTCACCGCTCAACTGCATTCAATTCTGGATCCTAGTTCCTGCCCGTCATCGGCCGCCTAGTGGCCGACGCCATCGAAGGAAAGCTCCCCCCCGAGCTCGTCAAGAAGTTCGCCGCGAACCGCGTGCACGAGCACGACGTGCCCGAGCCCGTGGTGCGCCTCACCCCGCCCGCAGACCTCGTTGTGGACGAACTTTGTACTCCTGAGGACTTACTCCCAGGTCCAATTCCTAACTAACGGGCGATGGGCAAGTGCCATGTGTAGCCCGGAAGCACTGTATGCATGGATGAAATGTCAACAAACACAGATCCCAATACTAGCAATTTTGGCAGCCAGAGTACTTGCCGCACATGCATTGTACATACACAGTTCTGGACTAAAGGGAGGTCCCTGCAATCTATGATGCGACAACCTCACCGAGGGGGAAGCGAGACAAGTCCCCAACACACATCCATATCGCCACTCCGCGGAGACGCTGCCAACGCTCCTCCGAGTAGGTGACCGAGCGAGACATGCAGTCCTCCTCGGATTCGCCGGCCCCGGACTCATTCCCGCACATTCGCGGGACGTAGCATGGTAGCGATACACGACGTGTGCTGCAGTCTATTGATTGCTCTAACATATACAATGAAGCACTCCAACCGACTATAATACTTTTACTTTTTGATCGGGACCCCGAGGGTCCAAAACGTTCAAGGGCGCGAACCGATCCAATCACCCCACGACTTGACCTCGGACGGTATCCGGCCCTCGGTGTATCCCCTCAGGCCGCCCTCCGGGATCTTTTTCGCAAGACTCTCCACAAACAGCTGCGCACACCGCGCGTTGTTGAGCAGGGGCAGCCCAAAGTCGACAGCGTTTCTAGGAACATATCAAGCAACATGTCAGATAGAACCGCCGAAATGGGAGCAAACACAACACGTACCGTCGCGCGACGTAATCCTCGTCCGTCATGTCCTTGCCGCGAGCCTTCGCGAGGTTGATCACGCACTCGATGTCGTACTCGTCGAACACCTCCCGGAGCTTCCGCTTGTCCTGCTTCGGGAAGAAGATGCGCTTCGCCGACACGTACGGAATGTCGTTCAGGAACTCCTCGACGGCCGGGGACGAGCAATACAGTTTGAAGCCGAGGTCGACCAGCGTCTTCGCGACCGTCCGCATCTCCGGCTTCGTGATGTCCCCGCCAATGAGCACCCCAGTCCCAGGCCGGGGCTTCTTGAAACCGGTCGTGCTCAGAAGCGCCGCCCAGTACGCCTCCTGCACGTCCCGCCCAAAGGCCGCCACCTCGCCCGTAGACGCCATCTCTGCGAGCGCGAGCGCAAACGTACTCGCACGTCAGCGTCCGTCAGTCGAGCAGGGCATGGGGCTACTCACCGACGCCGAGGAAGGGGTCCGCACCAGCCAACCGTGTCCACGAAAATTGCGACACCTTGATCGCAGTGTAGTCGCGCTTCTGCGCCATGATGTCTATGGGCTCTGGAACGTCCTGGCCCACGATAGCCGCGGTCGCGGTGTCGATAAAGTTCCTACCGAGCACCTTGGAGACGAAGGGGAACGAGCGCGACGCGCGCAGGTTGCACTCGATAACCTTGAACTCGGCGGGCGCGCCGGGCTCCGCTGAAGGTTTGCGGATGACCTGCATGTTGTAAGGGCCAGAGATATCGAACGCAGCAGCGACCTTCTCGGCGATCTGCTTCAGGCGGAGCATCTCGTCGTCCGTGAGCGAGAAGGGGGGAAGGACCAGGGTAGCATCCCCAGAATGGACGCCGGCGTTCTCGACATGCTCGGAAATGGCGTGCAGCAGAAGCTTGCCCTTGTGAGCGACAGCGTCGACATCGATTTCCTGAGCGTTGTCGATAAACTTAGTGATGACGACAGGGTGCAAGGGAGATACGGAGGCGGCGGCGGACAGGTTGTACTCGAGCGCGGACTCCTCGTAGACGACGTTCATAGCAGCACCGGATAGGACGTACGAGGGACGAATCAGGACAGGGTAACCAACGCGCTGGGCGAACTTTTTGGCAGCGGCAACGGACGACACTTCCGCCCACTCAGGCTGGTCGACGCCGATGCTGTCCAAAATCGACGAGAACTTGTGACGGTCCTCAGCGCTGTCGATCTTCTCCGGGTCCGTTCCGAGGACGTTGACTCCAGTCTGCTTCAGACGCAGCGCGATGTTCTGGGGCAGTTGACCTAGAAATGACGGCATCAGCCACTGGACGGGACGCAGGCTGTCAAGGCGCGTTTACCTCCGACGCTGACGATAACGCCCTGCGCCTGCTCGAGTTCGTAGATGTCCATCACACGCTCGAAGCCGAGCTCCTCGAAGTACAGGCGGTCGGCCTCGTCGAAGTCGGTCGAGACCGTCTCAGGGTTGTAGTTGATCATGATCGTGCGCTTGCCCATCTCGCGGAGCTTCCGGGCGCAAGTGACCGCGCACCAGTCAAACTCGACACTGCTGCCAATCCGGTAGACGCCGCTGCCGAGGACCATCGTGCCGTGCTCGTCAAACTCAACGTCGTGCTCAGACGCGTTGTACGTAGTGTAGAGGTAGTTCGTGTGGGCCGGGTATTCGGCGGCCAGCGTGTCAATTCGTTTGACGAAGGGCGTGATACCGAAGGACTTGCGGTGAGCACGGACAGTAAGCTCATCAGAGGCAACCAAGTCAGCGATGTGAGCATCCGAAAAGCCCATGCGCTTAGCACGCTGCATAAGCTCATGATCGACGGATTGAATGGAACCAGCAGCCTTTAGGGCGTAAACCGTGTTGACGATGTTCTCAATCTTGTACAGGAACCACTGCAGACGGCCACTCGAGTCAGCGGTCAAGCGGACCGAAAGGCACAGTTGCTCACCTTGTCGATTTTCGTCAAGTCGTGCAATTGGTCGATCGTGTAGTTCTTGTTGAAAATGGCGTACGCGATCGCGAAGAGACGCATGTCCGTAGGCTTGCTGAGTGCGCGATCGAGATCCTCTGGTTGGACATAAGCCTCGAAACCTTTCCAGCGCGGGTCGACTTGACGGATTGCCTTCTGCAGAGACTCCTCGAACGTGCGGCCGATCGCCATGACCTCTCCGACAGACTTCATCGCTGAGCCTACCTCACGGTTCACGTTAGTGAACTTAGCGAGGTCCCACTTCGGAATCTTCGTGACGATGTAGTCTAGGGAGGGCTCAAAGCATGCCGTTGTCGTCTTCGTAACGGCGTTAGGGAGCTCCGGAAGCGTGTGACCGAGCGCAATCTTAGCGGCGGTGTATGCAAGGGGGTAGCCAGTAGCCTTGGATGCCAGCGCACTACGGAATACATGAGATCATGGAATGCGGGGCAAATTGCGGGGCGTACCTGGAGCGACTAAGCCGGGCGTTCACCTCGATAACGCAGTACTCCCTGGAAGTCGGGTTGAGCGCATACTGGATGTTGCATTCGCCGACGACGCCCAGGTGCCGAATAACTTTCAAAGCCGCCGACCGGAGCATATGGTACTCGTCGTCAGGGAGAGTTTGCGAGGGCGCCACAACAATCGAGTCACCGGTATGGGTGCCAAGGGGGTCAAAGTTTTCCATGTTGCAGCATATGATAGTGTTCTGTGGCTACATTAGCACCCTGATCGGTCGTAGTGAGATGAATGCACATACGTCCGCAGCGTCTCGTACCACCTCGTACTCCAATTCTTTCCAACCTTTCATGCTCCGCTCGATAAGCACCTGCGGGCTCAAACTGAGACTTTTGGCCGACAGGTCGCGCAGCTCATCGGAGTTGTTTGCAAAGCCAGAACCAAGACCGCCGAGTGTGAATGCGGAACGCAAGATGACCGGGTAACCTATTTTCTCCGCAGCGCCGAGCGCGTCATTGACGGAAGAGACTGCCGTTGATTGTGCGACGGGGATGTTGATTTCTGAGGCATTGGGTCGTTAGAGTTATGTCTAAGGAAGAAACGGAAAGGTGGGGAGCCGGATCCGCAGAGTTCAATCAGCGACCGCAAATGAGGAGCCATGTCATGACACTTCACAAGCTGTCCAGGGCGGTCCGTTACGGAACACAGGACATGGCGAATGAGTGGGATGATAGCAAATACACGCGGCGGTGACAAATGGGGGCCCGACATGTAACAGATGTGCCGTTACAGTTTGACCAAGGGCGGCCGTGTAGGCGATTGCCAGACGCTGTCAATGAAACCTAATTTTTTAACATCCCACTGCATTTCCGTTCCGATGTGTGGGTGAGGGTTTTGCTCAGCAGTCCGATCCCCTTGTGTGTTGCGAGAGTTGTACGGCCCTCCCAAGGGGCACTAGGAAGCGATACCCTGTTATCAAATAGGAAAACTCCTTCAAATTTACACGTTCGCAACGCTCCCCGCTCATGTTTTTACGCGTCCGACTGTGCTATTCCAAACTTCACAACACGACGCTTTTGATCACGTGACCGCATTCAGGGGAAAGGCCTTCACGCGCGAACGCAAGAATGGGCGTGAAATGGGCTGAAAGCAGAAGAAAGACAAAGTTGAAAGAGGCAATGAGCACTCACCCTTGAGAGCCTTTACGAAAAGATCCCGATCCTCCGAAACCTCCAATGTGCGGATGGGAGTGCCGAGGACGCGAACGCCGAGACGGTCGAGGACACCCATACGGTCAAGCTCAATACCAACGTTCAAGGCGCTCTGGCCACCGAAGGTGAGCAGGATACCGTCCGGGCGTTCCTTCTCCAAGACATAGGCAACGTAATCTGCGGTGATGGGCAAGAAATAGACCTCCGACGCGAGTTGGTGCGACGTTTGCCACGTCGCGATGTTGGGGTTGATGAGTACAGCGTCCACGCCCTCCTCGCGGAGTGCCTTCAGTGCCTGGGAACCGGAGTAGTCGAACTCGCCGGCCTGGCCGATGCTGAGACCGCCGGAGCCCACGATGAGCACCTTGCGGACGTCGGGGCGGGGAATCTTGGGGAGGACTTTGGCGGAGATCTTGCGCGCGAGTTCTGAAGGCGAGTTCAGGACGTGCTCCTCGCCATCCTTCCGGCTGTACGAGCCAACTGCAGCCCTCGCGATCGCCTTCACCGGCCGCGTCGGGGCGAGAGCCCGTCGAACATGCGAGAGGTGGAACTGGCGAGCGAAGCGCACCGAGCCTAGGACCCGATAGGGACTCCAGCTGGGCTGGAGCCGCAAGAGACTCGCGGTCATCGTCGAGGACGGTGGTGGCAATGAGCAAGGGGCGGCTTGGATGACTCGACGGTTTGGCCCACAATTTTGGCAGCGGGGGTTAACAGCCAGGATATGGGTGTTATCATACCAAATTAGGAGTAGCGTCCATCAAATCTCCAACTTGGAATCCCCAAATCGAGCCGACCGTCGGCCGCCTTCCGCCCACACAACACTGAACGTTCTTCCGACCAAGAATATTGCGGGTGGAGGAAGTAGCGAGCATGGTGGTGGTCACAGACCAAGAGCAAAACGCCAGCTACGGCCGGACCTTGGATGTGATCGCTGCTTGTCAACGACCGCGTGGCCAGGCCAGTCTCACCTGCCAGGTCGCAGCCGTCATGTAACATTGGTGACTCAGTTCGTCATACCTCTAGGCTCTAGGCTCTTGACACTCTTTCAACATACATGCCTTCGACGCACCGAAGATCTGTATGCAGATGTCCCTCTATGGTCAGCGTAGGTTCCTTATTTTACAGCAATTGATGTGCTTCGTACTGCAGTACGTGTAGTGCTTGCAACTGGCTTGCAATTGATGTGGTGCGCCGCATCGTATTCGAGAGCTATGGCTAACGTACTAGACACGTGGATCGAGAGGTTAAAGGGAGTAGCTTGCGACTCTGTGAGTTTGTCTGGATATGTTATTCAAACAACATTTGCTGACAGGCCAATCGTGCTGCAAGACAGGCCAATCCGGGGAAGTGTGCATCGAGGCACTGGCAGTGAACATACAGATCCCCTGAAATTGTGCGTCCTTGAGGGCATGTCATGGTTGTGGAGGCGTATAGCGTGTATTGACATCTATGTGTATCTATAGGTATAAGTACAACAAGTAAAAGCAATGGAGACATTACAAGAAAGACCAACTATGCAAGAAGACTAGTAATCCCCAATACCATACCCTCGTGACTCAAGCAAACAGCCCGACGACGACGTCCTGCATCTTCCCGTCCCGGATCGCCTCGTGGATGAACGAGATGTCCTGCCCGATCGTCGGGTCCTCGACGCCGGGGCCATCCTTGAAGTCGTGCAGGTTCTCCACGCCGTGCATCCTGATCCCCAGCGTCATCCGCACGAACTCGTACACCGCGCGCGACCGGCCCAGGTACTTCGCCGCCGGCGCCGGGCCCTTCGCCCCGCGCAGGTACTCCTCCCGGAGACGCACGAGCGAACCCACCATGCGCTCCGCGAGCTGCGCACGGAACGCGACGATCTCGTCGAGGTCGAGTGCGCCTCCGCATTGCGAACAGAAGTCGACGATGGGGGTGGTGGTCGCGGCGGCGACAGCGCGCATGCGGTGCGCAGCGTCCATCGTGCTCGTCGTCTCGAGCGAGCGGCGGACGTGGCGCGCCAGCACGCTGAAGAGCGCGACGAGGTCGGCATCGGCGAGGTGGCGACCGAACGAGTGCGCTATCTGCTCGCGGAGGATGTCGTCCACCTCGAGCTCGAACTCGTGTTGCATCGCGCGGAGGTCGAGGGCCTGGCAGAGGACGTAGAGGAAGCTCGACGTGAGGATCGAGAGCACCTCGAGCGAGTTGAGGGTGGCGCGCGCAGAGATGAGGGCCAGGGAGCTAGCCAACGCTGTCAGGATCATGGAGCATTGAGAATGGCGTAAGGTACGTACTTGACAGCTTGGTTGTGCATCTCCGCGGACTGCACGTGCGTCGAGACAGGGTTTGCGAGGTAGCCGAGCTCGCCGACGTACGCCGCCGCGTGGATATCGACGCCCTTGGCGAAGTAGTTGTGTGACGGGTCGGTCGCAGCCAGGTTCGGCGGCAGACCACGGTTCATCGACGGGTTGAGGAGCTCGGTGCACTGCGCAAAGAGCAGCTTGCCGATGTGGTGCATCGCGAGCCGCGTCTTCTCCATCGCGTTCGTGACAGACATCGCCTGGAAGTTCCCGCCGTGGTGCACTTCGCCCGTCTCGCCGTCGATGAGCGGGTTGTCAGTGGCTAGAGACACAGGTAAGCACATCACAGCTCCCAGTTGAAAGGACGCTGGCACTGACTGGAGTTGCACTCGATCGTGATCGCAGCGAACGCAGACAGGACATCCTCCACCTGAGGGCCCAAGAACTGGGCCGACGTCCGCAGCGGGTACCGGTCCTGACGCAGCTCCCCAATGTCGGCGGAGATGTGCTTTTCCTCCTCGGCGGTCACAGCGAAGTGCGACCCCTCGAGCAAGTCGGTGATGGTCGCTGCGACCTCGACTTGGCCGGGGTGCGGGCGCGCGACGGAGTGGATGAACGGCGCGAAGGACCCACGCGCGCCGAGCATAGCCTCGGTGCACATCGCTGTGCACACCTGCCCGAGCAGCGACAGGTGGACGGCCTCATGGACGGCGAGCGCGCCGACCGACGCAGAGAACGCGGTGCCGTTGAGGATGCCGAGATGCTCCTTCGACGCGAGGGAGATGGGTTCGATGTGGTGCGCAGAGAGCGCTTCACGTGACGAGACGATGCGGCGCCCGCGGAAGGTGGACGGCCCGTCGAAAACGCGGATGGAGGGGTTGCCGATGAGCAGACCGGCGATGTACGAGAGCGGGGACAGATCTGTGGGGCCGTGACAACGAACGTGAGCACGGTGCATTGAACGGAAGTTGTGGCACTAACCTCCAGATGCGGAGATGCTTCCGCGGAGGGGCACGAGTGGGACGATGTTTTCGCGGAGGAGGGCGCTCATGCGTTCAATCAGCTCCCATCGGACGCCAGAGTGGCCGCGGATGAGGGAGTTCATGCGGATGAGGATCGCGCCGCGGACCCAGGACTCCGGCATGCTCGTAGAGGTAAGGGGGTCCAAGAGCGGAAGCGCCACTGGCACCGAGTCGGTGTCGGACGGCAAGACTCCACAATGCTGGTGCTGGAAGAGCGCAAGGCCGAGCGTGAGAGGATCGCTCGTGCGCGTGTCCGCTATGTACAGGAATGACAGTGGTGAGAAGGTTTCCATTGACGAGCTTGTACGGCACTCACCACTTCCACCGAAACCGGTGCTGACGCCGTACACGCTCTTCTGGCTGGAAACCTTGTCGACGATGACTTGGCGGCTCTTGAGGACGCGGGTCTGGATGTCGGACGAATCATCGAGGACGACGCCGGCGTTGTAGCGCGCGACGGCAGCTACGGCAGGAATGGAGAGCGTTTGGCCATCGACAACGATGGGTTGACCTTGCCTGTGCGTCATATGAAATGTTAGCGCAATGTTGCTGAAGCGCACGTAGCGTATGCAGAGTCGATGGATGCTTGGGAATCACACCCTTAGCGGACATGCTTTGAAAAGCCGTCAATCCGGGGAAAGACGCCTTTCCAAAGACCTTCCTCCTCCTCACCGCGGAAACGTTGATGTCTTCTCGGTGAAAACCGAGAATTCAACGATAATTCGATCATGAATCCATTCATCGCAGCATTATGCATCGAGTACGATCATTCATGGCAAGATGAAATTGATCGTTGGCTCAAGAATCGGTATTCTGCATTAAAGTCAAGGCGTTCCGCAGATGATGCCGAACAACGAGTGGGGCTCATGGACGGCTACGGGTTATGGTCAAGAGTCCGAGTCGCCGACAGCAGTCAGGCGGGAACGTCCACACAGCTAGCGACGTGGGACTCAGCCAGTCGCAAATTGGTGGAAATCCGGTATCCCGGATGAGCTCCACTTCCACCGATCTCGTATATATCATCGGACAGCCAAAACACTTCGCCACATTGAGATGCATGTACTCACTTGTAGTTGCTGAGGGCGCGATGCGCTTCCACGAACTTGTGGAGCAAGGTGGAGGCCGAGGAACCTTTCGGGAGTTCGGGCTCGGCGTGGAGGGGTACAGATACCGCAGCCTTCTTGAGAGTAAGAGGGGAAGGCTCGAAGGTGCTGTGGGTCTTGGTGAAGGTGTAGGCGGGCATGTTGTAGAGGAGGGGGTTATTTGCGGTGAGGGTGTGTGTGTTTCAGAGGGTGTTCGCGGGGAGGATGTTCGCGGTGAGGAGAGGGTGAGTGGGGACGGATCCTGGCTAACATACTGGGTCTTTATACGCTTGGGGACGTAACAACTCTGCAGGAGATTGGATAACCTATCCTTCTCGGAAGACGGGAACAAGCACTCGGTAATCACTAGCGCCCTTACGCTGTATCTGTGATCTCGCGCTGTGACTTGCCCGGCCGGATCATCCGTGAGGCTCGTGGCTTAGCCGGATACCTCCCATTCCTTGTGCGCTCTCCAGTCCCATGGGCCGAGCACCCTCGTCCTCTCTCGACGCCCCTGATAGAACGCATCATCATGTCGAATGTCCTAGAAATAGAAGCTATATTTTCGCCTAAGGAGCTATTTTCCTCCTCTCCCACCTCGGACCAAACGAGCGCTCCCGGCAGGTCGCCGGCCGGAGGTCGCACAGCAAAATTCGTGAAGGTAGTGACCGTTCGCCGAACCGCCGGAGCATTCAAAAATCCACAGCCTTGAACGGTATGTATCAAGTCACCAAATGTCTGTCATTTCTCCAGTCATCCTCAACCATTCATAAGCACAGCACAGCTAAATGTCTCTGAATCTCACTGTGGCGGCTCGGCGTCCCTATCATACGTACGTTACGCCCGTTTCACCTCTCGATCCTTCAAGCAAGCCAGCAAGCCGCACACTTACACGCTGGCACAGGACTGGCAGCACCTTACCCCCGTCCGCGGTCGAAGCATCGACAGACGCGCCTGCAAATCCCGTCGAATCTGCTGTGGCGGTCGCGGCGTTCAAGCTACGGTCTTTTGTGGCGACACCAGTCTTCGTTTGGCAGAAGCCTCGCAAGTTATGGCGATGGTTCGTCCCGTCCTCTCACGTTGCCGTCCTTGCCCGCGCATCGGAGGCAACACGTACACGTACAGAGCGCGTTCGTTAGGAAAAAGAACGCGCGAAGGCAATATGAGCCCATCGCATGCCGCACGGACACAATAAGCGTCCACGGGGTGCATATCAGGGCAATCTGCCCTGCGTTGCCGTAAAGACTGCTGTAGAAATAGTATGGATACATTTACCATCCGTTGCCACAGCTATTAACAAGCCCATCACAGGACTGTCTTAAAGTGTTGCACTTACTGCGAAGGGTATGCATTCTTCCTCCACAAAGAGACATTACAGTTGTTGCGGCAAAGGATGGTACAGGTATTCATTATTTACCGTATTCTCTCCAGTGCTCTGGGCGAAGCTTCCTGATTTACATCTAGTGGTCTTGGCACGAAAAAGAACTGATCCATTCGTCGGAAGAGCACCCCTGCGCGGCAACTTGCGCTTCAAGCTTAAGATCAGCCCCGATTGCGTTCTTCGCGTTCGGGTCCTGCGAGGGAGCGCGAGAAGTTTGCAGGGAAGCATCACAGGAAACAAGCGTCCGACCACACGAAGGTTCCGCAGGCCGCGCTCCGCCCTAAAGGCTGCGTACATCGGTGGCGGCGGAGAGTCGCGTTTAACGCAACCAGGCGCGTCGGGATGGGCCAACCAGCGACGCATGCGCCGACCGTCGAATGGTGGGTGGACCAATAGAGCTGTGCAGTGCAAGCGTAGCCGACGCCGCACTGCTCGGAGTCCGGAATGCGAGTAGAGCGGGAAACTCCCGATGCGCCCCAGCACAAGAAATGGAATTCGGCGTTCTAACTCCACGGCGCAGAGCGCTGGGCGAATGAGCCTAAAGTTTAGCTCATCGCCCCCCATTGGACAAGGACCACTCACGACAGGTGCGCTTCTGCTTTGTGGCGGGCGTGCCGTAAGTTCACCAATCCTGCGCCCATGTCGCCCCCCGTAACGTTATGACCAACGTCCACGGAGCGGCTGTTAAACCATCTCAGCTGTTGCGCTAGAGCGAGGCGACGAGGTGGGGCGGTCTGATAGGCCACTACTGACGTTCGCATTATCATCAGGGCGACCGTGGTGGGATAATGGGGCAAAAATATGCGCATCTACGTATTGGAACAATCCTCTAGAAGTGAAGAAGCTGATTGTCCGTCGGTACAACGCCGCGAATGTAGGTCCGGCTGATGTTTGGGACACGCTCGTTAGCACAAAAGATGGCCACCGCATGGACGATTTCATGTCAGTACTCAACGCAACCTTGAAGCCATTCATCGCCTGAGCAGAAGTGAGTTTCTCATCGGAATGCGAAGCCCTATCGCGGACGACGTGGATGACTGCTGATTCACCGCCTTCCATGGATCGTCTCGCCATAGGGTGCCCTGCAGTGTGCCACTGGAATCGATGGAGGGGGTTGTCTGACCACTTTCTCCAATATGATTCAGCCTCGCACAGCGGGCATTAGCAATCCTGTCCGGCAGCAGAGCAAGATACGCGCGGTGGAGGCTTGTGAACGGAGGTAGATCGTGTGGTATGCCGTGGGGGCGGCGCACTAAGCCAATTCGCAGTCAACTCTCGACGGACGTGAGAGAGAGAGAGAGGCACAAGCACACCGGCGTCCTTCATATCGCATCTTCTGCACAATTGGAGTTTCTGAGGAGGCTTCTCCGTCTTACGGGATGCTTACCGGCAGCCTGAATTCGGCCGCGGACTTCTCCCCATCCCTCTCGTAATGCGCACCCTGTTTGTTGGCGGGGGAAGGCAGCGACCGGATGGCGAAAAGGCAAAAGAGCGGTTGTTCTTGACTAGCCAGGAACCGACACGCACGATGCGCTCCCATCCTCGCGCCCGCCGCTCACTATGAACGGTGATGCATGCGATGTACAGGGACCCTGTCAAAGCCAAGGCAGTTAATCGTCGATGGCGCCGCGGAGTCATCGAAGGATGGACACAGCAAGCTCACCTCGGTAAAATGGGCCATTCGCGCAACGAACAAATGTCAGAGGGGACCCGAGGGCCGCCGCCGCCCCGAGGCTGCGCGCCGCCAACCCACGATTGTCGCCTCGGGGAGGACGTCTTCGGGCTGTGATGCATAATAATATGTGATCGACACTGGCTGAATGTTGATAAAGAGAAAATCAGGGCGTGTGGATTGAATGCTTCCACAGGAGATGGCCGAAAACAATGGCCACTGATGAGAAGGAGACGAGAAGGACGATGAGAATGCTTTCGAAGTGCCAGACTCGGTGGCACTGGTACGCAATTGAGTTGTGGCCGCCCGCTTTCATCGCCGGACCAGCCTCCGAGCTTGCCCGGGCAGACGGATCAGTATCGTGAGACTCCGAGTACAAATCATGCGATTGGCTGAACACGTGCTCCCACTTTTCGACAGCTTCAGCCACCACCTACGGCGACTCCTGCGACGGCTCTGGTCCTCTCTTTGCGCAAAAATGGTGAGTTATTGGCATGAAAGCAATTTGAGGCGTTGGGTATAACGTATTTTCAGGTGAAGGCAAAAAAGACCCGCAAATTCGCCGCGGTGAAGCGGATGCTCAACCCGAAGGACATCCGCTTGTGCGTCCATCCTACTGCTTCCATCCGACCGTGTCACCCATCAGAACCCGTTTGATAGGAAGGAAAACCAGGTCAAGCAGAAGCAAAAGGAGGAGGCTGAGAAAGAGAAGCTAGTCAAGAGAGCGTACGTCTCAGTTGCTTCATGACCTGACGGCCAACGCTCACCAGATGAGAACTCCAGTCCCCAAGTGTCCTCCTCCCTCTTCCTGCAACACAACACCGCTCTCGTGCCACCATACCGCGTCCTCATCGATACCAACTTCATCAATTTTAGTCTCCAAAACAAGCTGGAGCTCATCAGCGGCATGATGGACTGTTTGTACGCAAAATGTGAGTAATGGCTGTCCTACCCCCGGACCTTGCTCCCCCGTGTCCGTCCTCATGATGGCCGCCCCGCACCTCCTCCCAGGCATTCCGTGCGTCACGGACTGCGTGATGGCGGAACTGGAGAAGCTCGGACACCGGTACCGCGTCGCCCTCAGGTGCGTCGCCTCCCTCTCCCCACTCATGCGCGTCCTCGAACAATGCCCTGACACGCGACCAGGATCGCGCGAGATCCACGGTTCGAGCGGCTGACGTGCTCGCACCCGGGCACGTACGCGGACGACTGCCTCGTCCAGCGCGCGACGTCGCACAAGTGCTACGTCGTCGCGACGTGCGACCGCGAGCTGCGCCGGCGGATACGCAAGATTCCTGGGGTGCCGCTCATGTACATCGTCCGGCGACGGTATGCGATCGAGCGGCTGCCGGACCAGGGTGCTCCCGTATGAATATATAATATGTTGTGCTGTTGGTCGTGTTTTCTTCGCATTTATGTAGTAGGATGCTTGGTCACTGTGAGCACTCCCTCGATGGTCAGATGGCGTGCGAGTCGCTGATCTCAACTGCGTCTATTTGCAGGTATTCCAGCCTCCGTACGTACCGTCGGTAGTGCCGTCCCCCGCAGACTGAGAATGGTCTGTTATTCCCGGTGACGGCTCGATGCCTTCTCAAAGTTCTTTGACGTGAAGATGACCTCACCTGTCAGGCGAACGTGCTCCCACCCCGTCCGTATTCCGTGCGCCGAGACCTGAGGCATGAGACAACACACGCTGAATTTAGCTCCCCTCTCGCAACCGCAGCACGATCGGGGTCGTCATGCTACTTATACTTACAGATATGCATGCCATACGACGACACCACCACCAACTATCGGCTGTGATCCGTAGCGAGGCCCGAGGAGTTGTGAACTCCATATGCATAAGCAGCTCACTGCACGCGGTCCGACGTCGCCGTAAGCATCAACAACAAAGGGCGCAGGGACGCAAGGATGCTGGGGGCTGACAACGTCATCCCGGACCTGTGGCCTGAGGCCTGATGCGCAAGATAAGTGGTCTCCGACAACGAAGAACACGGCCCAGGGCTCTGATCCCGGATATGCTCCGTATTCATTTCCACCTCGAATGTTCGTTGGTGCTAACGGCCCCCCCGGCTTGGGGGCACGTTCGAATTTGGAAGAACTGCACGCCGTCGCTGGGTCGCCAAGCTTCGAGTTTGAGCCCTCGCTCACGGATCTCGGGAGTTACTTAATCATTTGCGTGAGGAGCGTGCCTATATCGTCGGCCGGAGTCAATGGAGTGACTCCTGTCGTTTACTTCGTTCTTGTTTTGTCTGTGCCGCCGTCAAGATAAGCGGTTACCGTCTCGTGCAATATTCTAGCTTCAGAACCACCCCTCGGACTTGTGAGCACCCTCAACAAATGTCAAATACAACGAGCTCATGAGGGTTGGTCTGACTCGGGAGTAACTGAAATTCTATGATGGTGGCGCGTACACAGACAAATAACGCCAAATAACGCGTCGCGTCGCGTCACTCAGACTGGCGCCGCAGCCGGACCAAGCTTCCCTGGAACCGCTGCCACGATTCGCTGCTCTCCTCTTAACCACATCCTGCCCACCCTTGACATCCTTGAAATATGAGCAAAAAGGACGACGACGCAATCCCCGCGGGCTACCAGTACGAATGGACCCCTAAGTCCGAGGGGACCGTCCAAGATTTTCTAGGAAAGGTGAGTCGTGCACCACATTTGTCGCAGGCCCCTTGACGTGTAATCAACCGCATATATCTATCAGTACAAGCCGTCAATGGTTCAGAATGATGGGACGAAGCCGGTGCGCCTGCGTATGACAGACTGCGTTCAGCAACTTGCTCGCGGCGGCGCAGGCAGTGCTGACTTGTCGTTTGCGTCCGCAGTGGCTGTGGGTCGCTAAGTCCGACCGCCCTTCGGAGGTCGAGGGTGCAGATGCAGCTGTTAACGAGGCCGCGGAGTATCGTACGTACACAAATGGAAAATGGGCGTGAGCGGCGGTGGTTACTGACAGGGCCAACAGTTGCCGAAGTCACGGAACGTGTGGAAAAGATCCAGGTGAGTGCTGATGGGAGGTCTTCTTGTGGATCTACCAAGTGATTGACTCGACACTTTCATCTATCGCGCGTCATCCCTTCAGAATGATGACTCCATTCCGGTGCGGGCGAACAAGAAGAAGGGTCTCAGGAGCAAGAAGGAATTGCGTGAAGAGGTGCGTTGGTGTCTCACGGCCTCCGTCGAGGCATTGCTGACGTCTCTCCCGTGTCTCAAGGTCCAGACCGAGGCCACGCAGAAACTCAAAGAGATATCTGTCAAACATGGCTATGTCTCTGGAAAATGGTATGTCGTTGTAGCGCTGCGATAGGGACGGATACGGGTATGCCCATGGCTTTTCAACGTTACCCATGCCCCCACCCGCACGCGCACGTACCTGTGCGGGCAGGGGTACAACACCATGTATGAGATGGTTGTGAGTACGGTCACCCGACGACAAACGTACATGTACCTCGGAACAGGTGTACCGGTCCGCGTCCGTCCCTATGATCCCTGCGATAGGTTATGTATGTCTATGTGTCATGTCTCAGCTAACCG
The DNA here is from genome assembly GCA_024305745.1 of Polyporus tsugae. NCBI lineage: Eukaryota > Fungi > Basidiomycota > Agaricomycetes > Polyporales > Polyporaceae > Polyporus > Polyporus tsugae. The sequence continues at coordinate 315,612 of JAHRBS010000005.1, forward strand.
GGTGTACAGGCTCATCTTTGCCCCTCCCGACAAAGTAGACATGATTTGGAGCTCTGTCGCACGTACGTCCCCAATGCCTCTGTTCGCCGCACATGACTCACAAACTATCCGAAACAGATTCCATCGTCTCGGGTCCGCTGTCCGCCACGAGTGTCTTCCTCGCGAAAGTTGCGACCAGTCCGCAAGACGACACACCAAATTACTCCCAACTGATCTGCGTGTACATGCCGGACGCGTACGATCAGAGCAGTGTCACGGAGGTACGAGAGCCGAACTGCCATCCGCGGCCCCCTGTCGCTCACACCGTGAGTTTTGGGCCTACAGGTCATGAAGGTGCTCCTCCGCCATCACGGCATGAACCTCATGGGAGTCAAGACGAACCTGTACACGTCCATAGGCAATTAATTTTCGGCTCACCGTCAATATCCTCGCCGGCGCTGATCCCTCTTGGTGCCTTTATCAGGTCTGGACAGCAAGCACCCCAGCGGCGTCTCGTCGACGGTATGTCCGCCGACGGAAGCTCTCCGTCACACACACAGGAACACTGACGCATGACGGTTTGCATCGCATCTCTGTCGCAGGTCTGGAAGAACACAGCCCTAATGAAGGACAGCGAGATCAAGGTACGGACGCGCTGAGGCTGTCCCGTCCGAAAATCCGTTCGCACGGCTCACATGCATATATCATATCACCGGTGCAGGCGCTCAAAGAGGAGTACTTTTCCGAGCTCAACGCTGCGAAGAGCGCAACGGCAGAAGAGGCTGCTGCCAAAAAGGCGGAGAGCGGGACTGCGACCAAGGCCAAGCCGAAGCTCAAGAAGAAGGCGGGCGCCGACGATCCCTTCGCGTCTGATGACGAGGACGAGCCCAAGAAGGAGTATCAAAAACCATCAAGCAAGACGGTTGCCAAATCCGCGTCTAAGGGGAAGAAACCAGCGCCGAAGAAGAAAGCTCCCGCTGACGACTTCGCATCAGACGAGGACGACGAAGGCGGGGAGGCGGCGCGCAAGGCGGAAGTGAAGGCGAAGAAGGCCGCTGGTGCACCAAAGACTTGGAAGCGCAAGGGGTCCGAGAGTGATTCAGAGTCCGTGGATGCGGCACCCAAGAAGAAGAGAGGACGGGCATAGTCCAGGGCGCCGTCACAGGGCACCCTGGGATACTTTTCATTTCTTGTGTAGTCCCTCGTGTTCTATACGTTGCCGCTGTTGCTGATTATCCACTTTCTATTGCACGCTTGTTCACCGTTCTCATGGAGGTATGACAACTCCAATGGTCCCCGTAATATTTGCTCTAATCGCGAGTTGCACAGGACTCATAGTAAAACATGCTTAGGAATCGGGTTTCGCTACCTCGTCTGAGATTCCGCGAGGTTGGACCAAGAAATTGCTAAGTTTTACTGGCACTCACCTGGGCCGATCTCATTGGCTCATGCTGCGGAGGCGTTCATTTCGGATACAACGCGCTCGGCGCCGGGCTTCACCGAGCGTAGTCATGCACGGGCGACTCCTTCATTACCAGATGTGCCACAATGGGTCTGGGTACTAGCTCAGCGTTCGGTGCTCACTAGCAATGCTGGTTCTTCGCCCTGTCCCGGGATACAGGACTCGGAAGGGCATCGTGATCCATCGGCTTCACACTCATTTTGGCTCATAAGGACATGGCGCTCCTCACTTGGCCGTCCCGCCGTCGCTCTCTCACTCTTCGTTCCCACCGCTGTCGTCTCCCGCTACCTCTCCGATATGCACTCGCCTACGACGCCTCGGGCACGTTCCACCTCTAAGCTCTTCGCTGGCATATGGAGACCCTGGAGCATACCGTCGGACTGGATGTCGAATCGGAGGACGCTGTGTGGTTTACTCAACAAGGTGACGTCAAGCAACCTCTCCCGCATCGCCGATCGCTTCGCTGCGCTGGCTACCCGCCTCGAGAGATCCGGGGATGCTGCCAGCGCGGAAGCCTGCGCACATATCCTAGTCCATCGGTGCACCATGGACCCTATTCGGATCGGGATCTACGCGACTCTGGTGCAGAGGGCTGCGGATGATGTGGAGAGAGAGAGCCTCCGCTGGCGAAGCGTCGATCCATACCACCTTGACGACCCGGGGACCTCTCTCCCTGCGACCGTTCGAACCGTTCTTCTGGCCAGCCTCGTCTCCGCCCTTCGCCGGTATCACGAAGGAGAACGGGATGCGCGCACCTTGGCCGGCTTCGCGGGAGAGCTCCTTGTCCTGGGCGTCCTCTCATCCGAGGACGTGCAGGACGTCGTCACCTCGCTCTTCGACGGGGTCTCAGGTACCTGCAACTCCGAGGCGCATTGCGTCATGCTCTGCAGCATGCTCCGGCCCATTATCTACTCGACGGAGGCATCCCATCTCATCGATTCGCTCTCTCTCATGGCGCAAATAGAGGGCGTTCTCAAGGAGGACATGATCTCCCTCAAGGCTCGGTACATGATGATGGTGAGTCCTCGTCCTCGCCCAGTCCCCGTTACGAAAGTACCCGGACTCAGGTCTCTCTGGCTCCAGAGCATGTTAGACCACTGCATGTATCCCCGACCCCGGGACGCCTTTGGCTCAGATATGCCGAGGAGTGAGATATACGGATTACATGACGATGGCGCAGAACTTGAAGACGGCCCGAGACCTGCGATCAATCACTCTGCCCCATTCGCGAACGTGGATATCCGCCACTCCGACGCCACGGTCGAGAGTTGCAAGCGGTACGCACAAACCTTCCTCACGACACGAAACATAGCAGGCGCCGAGCAGTTCTTCCACACCCTACGACCGCGGGAGTGCCATCTCCTCACAGAAGCCCTCATCTCGACGGCCATGCGGTCCGGCGACGAAGCAGATGCCATTGCCGTTGGGTCCTTCCTCTCGCTCCCCTCTGTACGTCGGGCTCACGCTGAAGACTCCGTGGCCTTCAGCAAAGTCCTCGAAGCCGAAATCGTGATGTTGGAGGATACTGTCCTGGATTGCCCTTCCGCCTACCGTGCGATGGCGAATATGCTGCATGCCGCCGACTTGCCTACGCGTCTCGTCGAGGACCTTGCCTCCCGGATCATCGTCGACAAGAATCCTGCGCGCGACCGCTTTCTAGAAGAGTTCAATGCGCTCAACGTAGGTGCTGACGACGCACCGGAGCAGGACGACCATGGGACAGAGGACGCATCTGGCGAAGAAGGGTCTGCCTCTGATTATGCATATGCTTACTAAATGTCGTGTCGTGCATCGTAAGCTAGTTATTTGTCTGGGACATCTTTACTAACCGCGTATTGCGTCCGCGCGTCAGCACTTTACGATGCCTCGTACCTCTCTTTTGACGACTTGTCTTTTGGAAACCTCGCTACGCTTGTTAGAGCACCCGGTTTTGACTCCGAGCTGCGCGAAAATGTAAATATGTACCGTACCGTACAACGAACACTACGAGAAGATTCAATCAAGGCACACTGAACACTTCAACCTCGACGGCATTCACAAAAATGCAACCAAACCGACGACCAGCTGAGTAAGGAAGCTAAACTACACTCGTCATCTCCATATCCTCCTCTCCAGAGTCCTCTTCAGCGATCCCGACCAAAGGCGGCGTCTTGGTGCCCTTCTCCCCACCAGCTTTGCCACCATTCTTCTTTCCTTTGCGGAAGAAAGCTTTGGGCGGGGGTGTCCTTCCTGCAGAGCCCCGAACCTTCTTCTTGACACGACCACCATCGTCGTCATCATGGCGACGCTTGGGGGTGCGAGGACTCGGAGCCGGTCCCTCTCCGCGTTGCGCGGGCTCGGAACCCTCTTCTTGTGAGCGATCAGCCTCCTTGTGCTCCGTGCGATACTTCTCTGTAGCGGCAGCGATGTCGCGAACGTTGTCCCGGTCCTCGTCCTCGCACACGCCAGGCAACCACGGCGTCCAAAGCTGCATCTCGATATCCGTCGTGCGTGCATTCGGCGGCCTGTGTCGTGAACCGTGTGTTAGACAACGTGGAACGCAGACGTGGCCACAGAGCGATACGTACAACGGGTTCTGCTCCCTCCACTCCTCCTCTTCTTCGTCGGACGTCTCGACCTCGATCTGGTTCCCCCTCTCGTCCTCCCTCAGGAGGCACGCCGTGTCCCAAATCTCCGCGTGGTCCCATTCCGGCTCGACTCGCACGTTCAGGTGCCCCAGGTACGCCCGCATGCGCTGGAAGCTCGCGCGCTCCTGGCGGAGCCGTGCGCGCAGGCGCGGCGCCGAACCGTGCAGCCTGTTGACCTCCTCGGTGATCTCGTCGAGGCCGGTCTGCGCCGCGCACTGGTGGCGAGCGAGCATGGCAAGCCGGGCGACCATGCCGTGCAGCTGCTCGTCTGTCGCGGGCATCATGCCGTCGTCTTCTTCTTCCTCCTCCCCCTCCTCCTCCTCTTCGTCTTCTGCCGCCGTCCCTGCACCCGCCTCTGCCTGCCTGTCTGGGACTCTTGCGGAAAACACTCGAGGACCGACAGCCGGGGAGCCTTCGTCACGCCCCACAGGGTTAGTAGGCCGCGGCGGCGGAGAAGGAGGACGGAACACAGGGCTCCGGAGAGGAGCAAAAATGCCCGGGGGTGGGCCGAAAACTGCTCGGGTCAACGGGAACACCGGCGAACGGGCGGCGGAGTGCCCCGCCGCAGGCTGAGCACTGGAACCCGCAGCGGCTGGCGGCTGACCGTTGGACGTTTTCACAGCGGCCCCCGGGGAGCTGTACGGCGTCCATTCCTCTTCGTAGTCGCTCGCGGGTTCTGGGAATAGTGGCACCCCGCGGAGGCTGTCATACTCCTCGAGGGGCGTCGGAGACCGAGATCGATAGCCGGGCTCGGGGACGATTTGAACACGGCGGGGTGCGGAGGCAGAAGCTGAGGCCGACGTTCCAGGTCCAGTGGCGGCCCCAGCGGCCTTTGACACGGGGCGATGGTAAGACGGAAAGACGAAGCCCTTTGGTATCCCCGTGGAGATGCTGTAGGGGTGCGTTCCTTACGATGATGCAACGTCAGAACCAGGGACCTTTCGCGACGACCGAATATATATATATACCTGGAGGAAAATTCGGCACGTTTGAAATTACTCCTGCGGAACCCGGGGGTGGTGAGCTCGTGGATGGGCTTGGAGGACGGCGACGATTGCGGGGTTCCTGCGGCCATGGGGCGCGACTGGCTGATGGCCTAGAGAACTCGGCGATTAATACGTGAAGTGGTAAGGAATAACACATAAGATCGGCCTTACTCGTTGAATACGCCTAGCGTCGGTGCCTTTGGTTCGGTACGCGAAGGACCAGCCTGGGGCTGGTCGAGTCTCGAAAGATGTTCTTCGAAGGATAGCAAACGTCTTTGCGACGCAACAGGTGGTGGCGACGCCGATAACCGTTGAGGCGGTGGTGCTTGGGTTCTGGGGAATCGAAATAACGTTGATGGTCTAACGGGGATCGACGCTTCAGGGGAAGCATTACGAGCTGGCGTGGAAGTGAGGTTCCGCAATTGAGAATCTTTTCTAGAAGGCTTACCACGTTCCGAGCCATCCTCATCGCCGTGTGGTCGAGTTAACCTCGACTTGCTAGTCTGTGGTTGGGGTTGAGCCCCTGGATGCCGGCGCGACTTGGAGGTTGGTGGCAGTGGACGTTTGGTCGTCAAAGCTGGTGGTGCCGGCGATGGTTGAGACAGTGGTGTATGCGTTCCAGGGAGACCGGACGAGGCGGAGGATCTATCCAAGGTCGACGCTTCGTGCGGACCACCGTGAACTGCCGTAGACTGAGATTTTGTGACTAATACTGTCTTGTGTGGTACGCACCGAGTTCAGGGCCGTCCTCATCGTCGCGTAGTCGAAGCGATCTCGACTGGTTCGGCTGTGGTTGGTTTTGAGCCGTTGAACGTCGTCCCGTTCGGGAGGTGGCGGTAGTATGGCGCGGTGAACTCCTCCGTGACCTCAAATTCAGGGTTGGCTATGGCGAAGGTTCTGAAGGTCTACTCACGATCGTTTGGAAGGCTGCTTCGCGATGAGCTGCTTGATGATCTCGTTTGACTTCAGGTTCGCTTTGATCCCGTTCGTCTGATGTAGAGAACGTCAGGGGGTAGAGATTATGCGAGACGCAAACACCACTTACTTTGGCCAGTTTCTGGAGAGCCTTGCGGTCTAGCGCTCTGAGAGCAGTTTCATCCATGATTCTGGGTGGGTCAGAGTTACAGTACTATGGCAGTAAGAATTCGACAACGTAGTCTGCAGATGGTGGTGGTTGGATGAAGGCAAGAGGATCGTCCGTAGTGCGCATGGAGGTGCAGGAATCGTGGGAACAACTGCACGACGTACCCTATTCCGGTGAACAATAACCGAAACAAAAGTGGGCCATCGAGTGGCACAGGTCCAGGCGCTGGCTACTGCATACAAGACACATGACACAACCTCGGGAATGGACAACGACGACTCGGACGAGTGTCTACTTGGGTATGTTCGGGACTCCCATCGCAACCGCTTCGTTTCGAATGAGACTTCTTACCAGCATTGAATCCGAGCCTTCTGCACATCTATAGGGATACTGATGCACATGGTGATCGTCAATGGATAATTGATAGAACTGAGTGAATCTATCCCTGCTTCTTCCTATGTAAGGCCTCCCAGGAGAGTGTTCAGAAAAACGCGATTCACTGAAAAGCGGGTGTTAGTGTGGACTCTCGGACCTCCGGTTTGGCTGGCCGGTGTCGTGGATCTTGAAGAATTTCAAGCTATTCGGCGCGAGGCGTGTGGAACGAAAACTTACCTCATTACCGTCAGTAGGAACAACTCGTAGCCATGAAACGGAATCGCCGTAGGGTAATAAGCATCTAAATGTGAGCATCGAACGATAGTAAGTAGAAAGGGTGAGCGATGATACTGAACGCCAGCACACTCATGATGCCCCCGCTCGTATCATGCACTCAGTATTTGGCTGGACTCCTTGTGTTATGGCAAGATGGCCGAGCGGTCCAAGGCGTGTGACTCAAGCGAAAGCTTGCCTGCTTCAGCGGGTTTCTCATCTGGGTATCCAGGCGTGGGTTCAAATCCCACTCTTGTCATATTTTTGAACAATCTTTGCATCAGCGTTTGAAGAGCCGACCGTTGTCCGATAATCATTTCAGTGCCTTGGTGATAGGATCCTACTTTCTGAAAATCGTATGCACCACCACCCAAGTCTCCGGTCAAGGGATCGGGAGGAAAATATTGTGCTAAACGCCCTGTGCTTAAACTTGAACCGCAGTACTTGTTCCATCAAACAACCGTTTGTCGGGGTGAGTAGACCAAGTCGAGTGGACAACAAGTAAACAACCAAAATGAAGCTTGAGCCTGCTGTTCAGGACGTTCAGTACTTACATGGGGAGCACGCGCCAGATTAGTCAGCGACCAGTGGCGCATCGAGTACAAAAGCGACCACCTACTCTCTTCCGGACCACGCCACTTGGTTTGCTAACTTCAAACTGAACACCACTACGTCTTTCAGTTGAGCGGTATTCCTTCCATCGACCCATACTACCTACCTCTACTTCAGCTACGTCCATACACCAGCCATGAGCAGCTCAAACAGACCCCAGCAGATCCAAGGAGCAGTAGAGGCATCAGTAAGTCTGCTCATATATCACGCGCCACCGGTTGGCTCACCTGCATGTATCGGCAATGCCATAGACGAGCAATGGAAGAAGAGAAACAGAACGTATTTCTAGTGCAGAGACAACCGGACGGACGAGGAGGCGACTTCTAACGTAAGTATGCGTCGAGTCTAGATCTTCAACGCAAGTCGTTCTAACTCCAAGTTACATCTCTAGTAAACCGAAAGTAGCGAGGGCAAAGCGAACCGCCGACCCGAACGCTGCCGGGGAGGCACCGACGCACGATGAAGCCGCTGTCAGAGCCGCGCGAAGGGTGGTTCCCCGTGAGCCTCTCGTGGTTGACGACTCGCGGGAAGGTGAGCGAAAGACATAGTTGGATAGATGAGCTACGAACTCACTCACATACTGCGTAGGTGAACTTCGCCACAAGAAGCCCGAGAGGCCAGCAAGCTTGTGCGAGGAAGGGCTGCCCAGGGCCGACGCCAACCCCCCTACCAATCGTCCCTCTCCCCCTCCACTTGTGCCAAGGGGTGTCCCGGATGCACGAGGACTTGCGCCGTCCGACGGTAACCACCAGGCCGCAGCGCCCCGACAGCCGTCAAACCTCCCTGTCCCCCAACCCGATGGTGTCCACCGACCATGTGTCGCGAAGCTCCAGGAATCCCTCTTTGCCCTTGACGATATCTGCATGCAAGACGGCCAAATCCGAACCGAAGTCGAAGAGATCGGGCGCCTGCTTGCGGCAATCCGGCGGAAGGAGACCGATGTCGTCCAGAAAGTCCGGGACGTACAGCGGACGCGGGTGGCGGTGGAGGTGTTGTACACTTCGCGGCTTAAGCTGGACCATTCGCTCGTTGGGCAGGGTGAGAGGGACTTGCAGGTTACCGAGGACGGCCCGCCAGCGGGGTATGCGGTCTCTATATTAAAACTTCTCGTTGGCATGCACTTACCTTCAACCAGCAGAGAGCGTCCGAGTCTAGCGAAGGAATCAGACGCGGGTCAAGCAGAGGAGGAAGTGGAAGCACCGAGCGCAAAGCGGTTGCGAGCGTAACAGGGAAGCGTGCGCAGTGTACGACGAGGTGTACTGTATCAGAGGTTTTGCACCGTTGTTGTTTGAATATTCACTCTATTTTATTCCATTATCTAAAATTTGCATGAAATACCTGATTACCATTGCGTATACGATCCTGCAGCTGGAGGTAGCTGTAGACGACTGGAGCCGTCGGGGGGCCTACGGCCTTTCGGGCTTGACAATGGTGTTGGACATTCTCCATGAACTCATAACAGTATGAACTGAATACAAAGGACCTGGAGTGAGTGTGTTGAGCCTGGACGGGGCCGACGTGGCACGGTGAGAGGGAACCTGGAGGGAACGGTGAGAGAGTCGTCGGAGAGCCTTGGAGAGCATCGGCAAAGCCCGGCTTCGTATTTCGGGTAAATAGACGCCCACAGCTGTTCCACAAGCCTCTGACACGTCGACCAGCTGCCGGCGTGCGCACTGACTACGATTGGTGGTACCAGGTAGACCCAGTAACGAGGATCGGCACAATATCATCCTTTGGGAATGTGCGACTACTTTGATAGCCTCAAGGTTGTGGGGAGCCACGGTGAGTGCGCATAACTACTGTATTCTCGCTTACCACTCTTCCCAAAGTTGCTTCTTATAAATTCAGATATACTCACAACATCTGTAGGGGAATCAAAGCATTGTGTCGTCCCTATTCTCACTTAAGTGGTGTATATATGCATCAGTATCGTGGCAGTCCAGTACTTATCCCGGTGTTGCACAGCCCACAACCTTGTCTTTGTTCAAGGTGGTCAAATGGCGTGTGACAAAAGGGATCGCGTTCTCAAGCGTGGTGCTTTGGCTACTTTTTATCGTACATAATAATAGCGCGTGCACAATTGACACTTTGCACGCGACGGCTCTACTCTCACATCCTAACCACCGACGTCTTGCTTTCCGACTCCCAGCCACCATATCTTCAGCACCTGAACATCAACGATCTACGTCTCCATGAAGATTAGAATCAATGTGCTCAACCCCGATGTGTTCATCCGGGCCAGCCTCGGGGTGCCTTCCCAAAGCCTTGGCGAACCACCGCGTCTTCAGCTCCCAACTGACGCCACATCGCATGAACCGCGTTTCCTGGTGAGGATTCCCTTCTGTATGCTCCCTCCCACATGGATTCCTGACGCGTCAGGACGCGTCGCTTGTGTAGCTGGATGCGCTCAACGTCTCGCGGATCTGTCCTGACTATGAGTTCATGTGGTCGGAAGATGCTTTCGCCCTCAACAACGGCTTCAAGCTCGGGCTCTACCCTCTCGCACGCGACTGTTTTTCCACGCTCAACTATCCCGAGTACGGTGCATCGGAGCTGTCCTTTGCATGGTTTCCGAATGACAGCGACCCGTTCGACGTCGTGGAGGAGGCTTTTCCGACCTGGGACGCCGAGTCGTCCGAGCCCGTCATCAACGAGATCCTGTCGCACACCGCCACGATCGCGCACTTCCAACACCGCATATGCTACTTCGTCATCCTCGTCTTCGGACACAGGGCTCGTCTTGTCCGCACCGACCACTCTGGCATTGTAATCACCGCCAAGTTCGCCTATGCCCCAAGCGGAGGAGCTTTGGCCACCTTCCTCTGGCACTTCGCTCACTCTTCTGGGGCTCACAGAGGCCACGATACTTCGGCGCAGCGTGTCTTGCCCACGTCTGAGCTCGGGCAGAGGATGCTCAACCGTGCCGCGCTGGAAGCTCAGTGTCACCTAGACGACCCCGGCTCGCAGGCTTTCATCGAGTCGCTCGACCTCGCCTTCCCATGGTGGCAACTGGAGATCCACGACGCGCGCGCCGGACGCGTCTGCACCGTCGTAGTCGGCAAACCTCATCGCGAAATTCCCGGCATGGTTGGGAGTGGCACTCACTGCTACGTCGCGCTCGGGCTCGCGGACCTCGACGGACCGTTCGTGTACCTGGAGGATACCTGGCGTTCCGCGCAGCCGGCCGACGAACGAGAAGGAAACGTGCTGGCCGAGCTCAACGCCCATGGCGTGCCGTATGTCCGCACGGTGCTCTGTCATGGGGACGTCCCTGGCCAAGGTACGTTTTCACCGAACCTGGTGCCGATGCGCGGCGCGAGGCATCGGCACCCCATGCGTCCGATCCTGCGGCGCCACTACCGCCTCGTCGTGAAGGAGGTGTGCATGCCCATTGAACGTTTTAGCAACGGCTTGCAACTCGTCAAGGCCGTGTGGTGCTGTATGAAAGGTGCGTGTCGTGTTCAACCACTTCCGTGTATCTTAAAAACTAATCGCATGAACGTTTGCACAGCTCACGAGGGCGCATGGAACGCTGACGTCGTCCATCCGAACACCTATCCAGACAACATCTCCTTGCATCGGACTGTCACAGGGGAGGTTGTTGGGATCCTAGGCGGATGGGCGTCTACTAGTGACGAACTTGAGGACAGGAATCCAGAGAAGAAGGTGCGTATGCCATACGAGCGGATATGCATGACACTCACACAAGTACCTAGGAAACGTGGATGTTCGCGTCAAAACACGTCCTTGACGATCCGATTAGGACTATCGACATCTCCGACGCGCTCGAATCCTTTTTCAACGTCCTCCTCTATCTCGCCGTCCGCTTCCTTCCGCACAACATTCCCGACGCCCAAGCTTTTATTGCGGCTTACTTCGAAGCTTCCTCCCGCGATGCTCAGGGCATGCTCTGCGCCAGTGCTCTCAAGTCGCAAGTCGTGACGCAGGGTTCCCTCGACTCTGGACTTTGGTTCGGCCAAGGCGGCACCGTCACGTTCATCATCGCCAACGGTGCGCGCCCCTCCCTCCGCGCGAACCGGCACCCGCTCAACGACGTCTTCGACGAGGTCCTCACCTGGCTGCGTGCGTTGTACTCCCTCGACGTCTCCCCGGGGTCCGCGAAAGCTCTCAGGGCCGCGCGCAACTTAGAGAGCCACATCGCGATGAGTAACCTCCTCCTTACGCACATGGGTCGACGGGGTTGGCCGTTGGATGACAAGAGCCAAGGAGACCAGTCGTTTGCTTCCCGTACTGCGTGATCAGGTAGCGTGGGTTTCCCTGTAAGGATCGCTGTAATTTACAGCTCCAAGATCATCTGCATCCCCCGACTCTGACGGAACGAGAGGAATCTATGGAGTGCATTCGCATTCGGACCTAAACTTGGTTCGTTTCTATCTCGGTAAATCCTCCGTGGCAGATGTGGCAGATGCTGCGGGCGAGGGTGTATGCAGACAGAGACGGGCACTAGAATCTGTTCCAACAGTTCGACTTCGAATACTTCAAGTTATGAATTCATAGTTCCTACCTGAGTGTTCAAGTTCCTTCGAGGTGCAGTACCCAATAGCCAGCTGGATGCACCGCCACGGAAGTGAGCATATACTGGATATTCCAATCGGTTAAATGACAAGAAATTGACACGCGGCGGTTGAGGATCCACAGAGGTCTGCACTGTGTGATGATCATGAAAGTTGAGAGCACAGGTGGCAGAGGACCGAACTTGTGAGGAAAAAAAAAGCGCAAGGGCCGTGACGTCGGACCAAGGGGTGTGACACCCCTGGCACGTGGCGAAGTCAGACTGTTTTGTTGCGAGCGCTCCCCGCCGGCCTGGCACTTGGTGAACGCGACACTTCGTGCGCTCAGTCCGATTCCACAGTGGCGCCTGAGAGGGATATGGTCCTGCTATTTGGCGGGCAAGCATTACAAATCCAATTTGCGAAAGATCATTCGCAGGCGCGCGGATCCGGACTACAGTAGTACAGTCACCTAGTAGTACAGTGATATGATTCAAACCGACGGAATGGCAGGGAGAAAAGTTGCGCTGCGGGAACTGTCTATGGAACATATACTCCAGCAAAACAATGTTGCTGCGTCGGGGCGCGGTCGGTTGGCATACAACCCGGGGATGCCTCATCTGTGCTGTCTACAGCAGGATCGGGAACAGGGAGGTTGGGTGGCACTGCGTGATCGAAGGAGTGTAATACCAGAGCCCAAGACCACGCACCGTGTGCCGGGTGGACACGCTTTGAGATGCCATTATGCAGTTCAGGTTCACCGCTAAGGAGGAGAAGTGAGTGTAGCAGGCCAGGATGGTAAGGCTACAGCTACTCACGTCTATTTTGGCTCACAAACAGTGCGAGTCTAAGTAGTACCTGATGAGCGTCGCTGTACACGAACCCAAACAAATATGCGCATCAACACGCGTGTCAACAGACTACTGTCCCTCTCGGCCACACATGTGACTGGAATACTGTGCAAAGGAGCAGCTGCTTGAAGTACAGATATTGAACACTGACAGGGGTTGTTCCAACACGACTAAACATAGGTCAGCGGCGTGCATAGGAGCAGCCTTTAAATTATCACGTACCACAACCTTGACAGTATGTCCTTCAACACACCCCCCTCTCTGGAAAGGAGCCAAAGACAGTGGCGTAAGAATCGATCGGAGTGTTGACCGGATAGCGGGGAACCGCGCTAACAAGCAGTCAGCATCGGCTAGTATAGCATTCGCCGAGGGGACATCATACCAAACTCACGGTGGCGGGTTCGACCTGCAGTGTGGCTCGAGGCTGCGCCTTCTTTGGAGGGCCTTACAAGCATGTTCTACCATTTCTGGAGAGTGTTCAAGTTAGCCTGAGTTCAAGTACCCAACTGCCAGTGATCAGCGTAACCGAACTCACTTGGAGAATTGCGGGCTGTAGGGAAAAAAGATGCAAGACACATGGATGTCCTCCGTCACGACTGTAGCACCTTAAAGACTCGCGATGTGCGTGCATCGGCTGACGGATTGAGAAACACCTGGACTCGATGGAGCCCGCGGTCGGAGGAGATGCGCTACTGTGATTGAAAGGCGCCGGTCGGACAGGTGGAGGCACGTGCGGTCGCACCCAAAGCACGTGAGAGGCAATCGACAACGGGGTAAGGTGACCGATTCTAGTGGAATCGGAATGTTCCCCAACCACAACCTCTTGACTCGGGCCGTGACTGTGTGATTCAAGTTCGCGTTAATTCCTGCCAGCGTACCGCGCTCAACCACTGACGGTCTACTAGGTCATAGCTGAAGAACTTCTAGGACCACGCTTCGCCATGCACCGTGCTACATATGTTATTAGCCTCAACAACATGGTGGACGACTTCCTGCCGCCCCAGAAGTCCGACGAACACTATCTAGCGAGCAAGGCAATCCGCAACGTGTTCGTCGATGTCCCGGCCTTTCGTTCTGAACATGATATGTATGAATACGTGGTGGGTTGCTGTTCCAATTGATTGTTATATTCTCTGAATTCTGATGGTTATCGTGGCAGACTGAAATGCTCAACAATTCGAAAGTATACCCTTTCGTCGCAACGTGTTGTAAGTCGGACCGGAACTGCGGGATGTACGCCTCCGTGCGTGCACCACAAGAGGACTACCCCGAAGCCCTAAAGGAGCAGAAGAGCTCGGCTTGGTCGCTCCTCGGGCTCCTCGTCAAGTGCCAGCTTGATCCTGTCATCGGGGATCCCTTCGACGAGGGGGACAGCGACAACAGAATAGTCGCTGCGGGGCGGAAGAAGGCGATGGGTCAGATCTTGTCATGCGCAGAACTCGCGTTCAAGTACCAGCAGCGCCAGTTTGTCTTCATGGTTCTCTTTCTTGGTCATTACGCCCGCGTCGTCCGCTTTGATCGCTCTGGCGTCGGCGCATCCGAAAAGTTCCACTACACGCAACGCGGCGACGAACTCACGGCGTTCTCCGTTCGCTACTGTCGTCTGGGAAGCACGGACCGCGGACACGACCCCCAAGCCTCCCGTATCAGTCCTACTCACCCGCTCTGGCAACAGCTGAAGAAACACGCGGCCGACGCCGCCAAGAAGGACTCGAAGGACCACGCGCAAAAGGTCTTCAACAGATCTCTCGACGACAAATGGCCGTGGTGGAGGCTGTCGATGGCCGACGAGGAGTCCGGCCTCAAACGTTGTTTCGCGGTCGGCAAGCCTCACTATTACGCTAGCAGGGTTGTCGGTCGTGGGACCCGTGGTTACGTTGCCGTGCCACTAAACGACAGCGAAGAACCTAAGGGGGACTTCGTGTACCTCAAAGACGTTTGGCGACTCGGTCACGAAGGCATGCAGAAAGAGGGGTCTGTCTTGAAGACTCTCAACGCCGCCCGTGTACCCTATGTACCCCCTCTGCTCTACCACGGCGACTTGAGCCAAGGCACGCAGTCGTACGACCATTGGTCCAAGTACCACCCGGACAAGACTCGAGACAGCTGACCCCTGGAGTCGCATCAGCACTATCGCCTCGTCGTGGCAGAGGTCGGAAAGCCGCTCTCCGAGTTTGAGCGCGGCTTCCAGCTCGTCTGGGCGTTGTTCTGCTGTATCTCGGGTATGTGCACTCCTATGCGTCGTTCTCCCGTTTAGCATACTCATATCCATCCATAGCGCACGCAGAGGCTTGCGCGGCCGGCTACATTCATCGCGACATCAGTGCGGGAAACATCCTCCTGTACAAGGATGAGAACGACGAGTGGGCCGGCCTTCTCAACGACTGGGAGATGTCCGGCAAGTTCGTTGCAGGCGCAACCGAACATAGCGGACAGCAACTTGACCGAGTGGTACGTTCCCTCAGGCTGTCGCCTCTGTGTATATCCTTCCGCTGAATCCCGAGGTCACCCAGGGTACCTGGCAGTTCATGTCCGTGGGCACACTGCTCAGCAAGGCCAAACCCCACACGATCGCGGACGACCTCGAGTCGTTCTTCCACGTCCTCATCTACTACGCCGTCCGGTTCCTCCCCCACAACCTCACCGACGCGGCGGTAGCGCGGTTCCTCTACAGCTACTTCGACGACTACACGGATGGGGTCTCCGGCTACACATGCGGCCAGCTCAAGTACTATGCCATGCGGAGGGGCGTGATCGATGTCGCGCTCATCAGCCGGGGCATTAGGAACGCCGCAGGTATGCAGACGGTGTTCTTCGAGTTCCATATGCCCCCGTCAAGCACTCCCTCTAACGACGAGACCGGTGCTGACGGGATCACTTACTGGAGCCACCCCCTCAACGCCCTCGTTGACGAGCTTCTCCAAGCGTTCCAGGCGTTCTATGAGCAAGGTGACACGGATGTGGAGGAGGAGGGGACCATTGACCAGCGAACGCAGGCCAAAAAGTCCCGGCGGCATGGGGCCTCCACCTCCGAGTCGGCAGCGGCTGCGAAGAACCGTGCGATGATCAGGGCACAACTCGCCGACAACGTCAAGACGCACGACTCAATCCTGGAGCTCATCATAACCCACCTCGGCGACTTTGCGTGGCCAGCGGACGACAAGGGAAAGGACAGGAAGCCGGGCGAGGGATGCGTGGTTGCGCAGGAGAACGGTGATTCAGGCTCCATCGTCCTGCAGGTTGTGTCTGGGTCGAAGCGGCCTCGCGAGGATAGCGGCTCGGAGGGGTTGGCGGCCAAGCGCATACGGAACTCTGCTTGAGCTCATCCGCTGCGTAGCATGTCGCTGCCAGTCACAGTGTCGACGAGCGAACTTGCGCTCAGTACGCGGCAAAAAAAGCCACTGTCAATACGTGCTATGCCGTCACGGTCAGGCTGCGCGCTCCGCAAGAGGGCGGATGCATGCCAAGTGTTAGCGCGGACGAATGTACGGAGGGGCCGAATCGGATTATAAGGATATGGCTGCGTGAAGTCGGGAATCGAATGATTGCCTGCTTTACAGCCTAAACGACGATAGGGTTCCACAGCTGGAGATGCTGAAGCACATCTGTGCACTCCGACAAGGAGATCTATGCGACAGAGCACCAGGTCGACATCAGCATCCTCGTCCCCTCGTCCTTAGGACTTCAGGCACTCACAGGGACATTGTGCGCAGCCCTACCAAGCGTAAGGCAGTTCCCGTCCGCGTTCGAAATCGTCGCCGGGTCCGCATTCACCGTCCAGATCTGTTTCGGGTCGTCCGAACAGTCGTCGATGTACAGCGTCTGGTTCGCAGTGCTGGGCACGACGCCGTTCGCGGTGATGCACCAGTCCCCGAACACTATCTGGCCGGGCACTCCGGTCCCGAACGTCGCGAACATGGCCGTCGGGTCGTTCGAGGAGCCGTCACCCGGGAGCTGCGCGACGAGGTCCGCCTTGGCCGCGCTGGATTGCGGGCCGAAGACGAGGGAGGAATCTGCGAGAGGGATGTCTGAGTATGCGTAGTAGGGGGCGCACACTGGCGGGACGTACTCTGCGAGGAGAAGAAGTGGGCTGCGGAGCCCTCAGGGATGACGTCGGCGACGACGAACGACGCAGCGGCGAGCACAGGTGCAACGAGAGCGATGAAGGCCTTCATGGTGATCACTGAGAATGGAAACGGGAGGAGGCAGTGAGTGAGGCAACTGTGGGCGGCGGGCGATTATCGTTGTTCTCGCTGTCCGTCGCGCACTCCTCATGCACGGCTCGCATACTTTATACCCCAGGCAAACTAGGCCGAAGTCCCCCGCCGTGTGATCAGCTCATTTGCTTTTATCGTCATGCCGGCATAGCCAAGTACTCCGGATCCATACTGCACAGCTGCCATGACGGCGTTCAGTCAAGAGAAGCCCGTTTGTGACTGTACGCCGGATATCACCGGTGTTTCATTGTTTGCGACCTCTCCATCGTGTGACCGTCGAGTTGGCAGGATGACCGAATTGCAGTGGCAATTGAACCTTGGCTGAACATGCACTGACTGGCAGTGACTGCAATGCGAAGATATATGGTCCTTGAGATGTAAGGGTAAGGGTAGAAATTCCTGCGCGGCCTCGCCAGCGCGAGGACGGGGAAGTTGCTAAATAGCGCAGAATATTTGCAATCGCTTCTCAAGTTATGGTATGCCTGGATGGTGATGGATATACGCAGGCTGACAGTACAGCCAACACCTGGGGAACTCCAGTGAACTCATTACTTCAGCGCTAGCCGCATGGGCGACGGTTTAGAATCGGAGGCTAGCAAGCTATAATCGGATTTACTTATGTGGGGGAAAGGGAAGCACGACTTGCAACCGTCTGTTCACGCAGCGTGACTGCAAAGATCTAACTTGAAGAGCTGGACGGAAAAGTCGGACACACATTCAACTTGAACCCCGCATGAAGAAGTACACCATGCATTACAGTGGCGGCCGGATATCGACAGACGAGTACTTTACGTGGTAACATACTCGTGAGCAACTCGTGAGTACTGTAACTTTGCAAACCTGTTGGATGGGGGGGGGGGGGGGGATTGGATCGTTTCAGAATCATATTCCAAACAAACGTCATAGCGTCTGCACAATACGTCGGTCAAGACCTAACCGAATTCAGTGCATCGTTCAATAAAGTAAAGTGTAAATAGCATCGCGCATTCCCATTAGCCGACTCGAACGACTGACCTCGTCATTACTAGTGACGCGCTCTACCAACTGAGCTAAACGGGACTTGTTCGCCAATGTACTGTTATTTCCATGATCAGAATAAAGCGTCTGTATTATAATCAATCGTGGAGACAAACTTGACCTGGTCCTCATCTCGAGCTCGAGGACGCCCTCATTCCAACATGAACTCCTACCCACCCGAGCTGCTTGTGCAGCTCGCGCCCGTCATGTTCGTCGCCGGCCTCGACGTACGACCCCCACAACTCACAATCCCCGCGAGCGGAGCAGCAGACACCCCCACAAACGCTCCCACCCAGCCCCGTCAAGATGCATTCTACACCCTTGCCATGCGCCTGCGGGACGCGCTCCTCGCGCAACGGAAGGTGGCGATTTGGCAGCCGGAGAAGGCCAAGACCTTCCAGGTCGTTCTCGTCGACAAGGTGCGTCTCGTGTTTGTGTGCGGGCGAGGAGGTCCGAATGGTCATAGTAAACAGTACCGCAGGACGTGCCATTCCCCCCACGCAAGATGCTCCGCCCAGATGAGCCTCAGTACAGCTCGTCGCACTCTCCGCTGTCCCCGCTTACGCAGTCGTCTCCGTTGTATCCGGACGGCCTGATCGCGCCCATATGGGTTAGGAAGCATACAACGCTCGTGCCGTCCGTCTTTGTGGTATTCATGCGCATATACGAGTCGCCCCTACCTCCGTCGGGGCAGGAGCAGAATCCGAAGGAGCGGGAGGCCGAGGAGCGGAAGCGGGACACGGAGCTCGCGGCGGAGATCGCGCAACGCAAGAAGAGCACGAACGAGCGCAACATTAAGCTCACAGCAGTGCTCATGGCAAGTAGGCGTATGCTAGGTGAGCACCCTTCGTTCCGTACGTTCACGCATACACCCAGTCCATGTTAGTGAGCGAGGCTGTTGTCCGCTCTGTGGCTGCGCTCAGCCCACCGAGCAGGGATCAGTGCAGGGAACGGCGCACAGAAATCCATGCGCCGGGCCGACAATGCCGCGGTAGCGGTATCCGACATGAGCTGAAGGGGAACCCCCCACCAGTCTGTACCAAATTCACCAGATGCACTGGACTGCCTCGTAGCTGCCATCCACGGTATGCTCAGCTACCCCATCCCCCCGCATCCATTGTCCGAGAGTGTTGTGAATGACCAAGGAATTGAACGCCCCTTGTTACTTTGGTCACACCTGAAAAGACACCGCAACTGACGTGCCACAGACGACCCAACGCTGGATGCGCGGCTCACGTTCATCCGGAGGCAAAGCGGTCTGGACCCCCGCGCGGCGCTGTTCGTCCTGAGTCCCGTGTCTCAGGCAGAGATCGGGGACTTCGTGCGAAGGTGCGTGTTCACGATTGTTCTTTTCGCCCTCCGTAGAATGTGAATTGGCAACACGCAGTTTGCAAGAGGCGCTATACGAGCCCGCGCTCGAGTACTACACCAACCACTCCAAGCGCGTCCGCCGGAAACGGAATCGCCACTCGCAGGCAAGCTCATACCAGATCCCCATCACTCCGCTCGTGAGCACCGGTATTGCGCGCCCACTCCGTCCTGAGGGGTGGACAGTGCGGTACGAGTACAAGATGGCGTGCTTCGCAGAGTTCCGTGGTGAGGACCAGGTTGCGCTCAAGTACGTGCTCTCGCGCATTTTACCGATCGAGCCCTTCATTTGACCCCGCGCAGACACTACCAAGACGCGTACTCGACGCTCCTCATAATGTTCGGCTCAACTGCCATCCTCCCTCCGCGCACGAAGCGGTGGGCCGAAGCGAAGGTGCTTGCCGACTGCATCAACGTAAAAGTCCGTCTCCTTATCAACCACATAAGGCTGAACGCTGACGTTGGCTCCATATGCGCGCACGCAAGATTGTCAAATTATACCTATATAACAACGAGCACGCTCTCGCACTGTCTAACCAGAACAGTCACATGCGCAAATTCGCCGACTTCTCGCGCGGGTGGGGCATCGGCGAGGAGACGTTCGAGTTCTGGTCCTGGCTCGCGCGGCAGTAAGTCGCTTTCCTGAACTTGTCCCCTACCTTTCGACCTTCTCACTTCTCTGTGGCGTAGACACCGAGTCTTTGCCGAGCTCCTCGAGCAGGGAACGCGTACGACGCTCAAGATCCCTTCTGCCTACCCGCCCCAAGCACCCTCAGCAGTAGCTGTGGCCGCCCAGGCGCTCGAAGCATCGCAGATCGGGCTGGACGCGATGCGCGTGCTGGGTCTCAACCCGAATCAGGCGCTCCAACATCCCGGGTTCTATCACTACATGGCCGCGCGCTGCACTGAGCAGCGACGGGAGCGGTTCCTGGCCGCGCAGGAGGACACTGAGGGCCAGCAAACGAGCTCGCCTGGCTTCGTGAATGAGAAGAAGGTGGACCATCTGACGATCGTACTTGAGGTTCGCGTCCCTCCTGTTCATGCTATGACACACGCGCCTGACGTTTTCTTGTTGCAGCTGTACACGCGCGCATACGAGCTGTTCAAGAAGTGGAGTCCTCAACAGAACAACAACCCTGGCAGGCTCACCCTCTGGATCGCATATCGCATTGCCCAGACCTACTACGACTCGGGCAAGTTCGACATGGCCGTTCGGTGTGTCCCAGCCGCTCCCCCGCTACCCTATTTGCATAGGGTTGATTCATTTGTCTGTGTAGTTTCTTTGAACGCATTGCTCGGACGTACCGCCGAGAGAGCTGGGAGTCGCTTCTACACCCACTTCTATCGCAATGGTACAAATGCGCACAGCAGCTTGGGGCCGTCGACCTGAGCGTCCGGCTGCTCGTGGAGATGCTCGGCTACGGCGCATCCGCATCCGCAGAAGACCCCGACGCACTCCAGGACGACTTGCTTGCTGTCCTGCAGAGCACTGTCCCTTCTGCGACGGACGAGCCACTCGTCGTTGATCTGTCCGAGTCTAGACCCCCCCGTACGCGTTGTTCCGCTTTGACACCACTTTTGGACGCTGATTGTGCGCATGCAGTGAAGGCTTCAGTTGTGTTCTGGGAGCCAGAGGTGGACGTCGGGGTGCTCGCCCCGTTCCAGATCCTCCTTTCGTCCCTCCCACTCGTGTCTCTCTCCTCGATCCCGTTCACCTCCCTCGCCGTCCACTTTCACGGCGATGTCCCGGCCGTGGTCGTTAAGCATGTACAAACAGACCCTGATGCCGAGGCTCGATCATTGCAGCGGTTTGATCTGGGCGATATCGCCGTCTCCCCTGCAGCCGCAGAGCCGAGAGAGATCGAGGGCGTGTTGCGGTGGGGCCCGGCTTCGACAATCGTCTTGACTGGGAGCGTGTCTTCGGACCTGCCCATGCATGTTTCGGTGGCGAAGCTCGTCCTGACCATCAGGGAACGCAGCTGGTGGATCGAGGTGCCCATTCTCCCGGAAGCCTCCCGGCCGGATCGCACCTTAACTGCGCCCAAGTGGTTATGCTCTGTCGACCCTCCGCAATATGTGCCTATGCGAAGAGAAGACCACACCGGTGTCCGTGTGCACTACAGCAGTCACCGTGTACAGGTGTTGCTCTCACACAACGGGCCAGCTTACATCGGCGAGGAGTTCCCTATCGAGATCAACGTGACGAATAACGACGATAAGGAGCTCGACATCGTCGTGGACGTTTTGTTGCAGCCCACCGAGATTGACGAAGCAGGTGCGTCTCATCGCCTCATTCTTGTCTGACTACGGAGTGAACTGAGAGACGTATGTGTCAAAGTCAACTACATCGCGATGGACGACCAGCGCTCGTCAAGTCTCATCAAGGGTGTCGCCTGTGGCACCCTCGCCCCAGGTGTCAGCGTTCTCAAGAAGCTCTACCTTACCAACCTCGGCGATGCCAACGAACGCGTCATCGATATATCCGTCCAGTCCGAGGCCCATGCCCCATCTACAGCTGCACCTACGACCACGCCGACTTCTCCAACATCCCTGACATACCCGACGGCGCCGCTTGTCGACCGGACGGAGACGTTGCGCACGATTGCCATTACAGCTATACAGCCGTTCCAGGTGGCACACAAGGCGACGTACAGGCGGCCGACAAGGCCCCAGCCTGGGCTGGCGGACTTGGAGACGTTTGGCGGTGGGAAGAGAGACGAGGCGAGCGCGGTGGAGGCAGTCGTTACAAGCACGTTGACTGTTGCTGCGCCATCCGGGATCGTCATTGACAGTATGATGTTGCAACGAAAGGTCAGTGCGAGCATGTAGTGGTATGGGTGAGCGACGCTGAACGTGCTTTAAACATACAGGATAACAATTTTGCTTCCGTTGTGGATTATTCCGTTGACGGGGAGGACTTCAGTGGAGGTACGCAAGATTTCTGGACTCTCTTGCAGTACTAACGCACATGTCCTCTAGAGTGGCTCTCGAGAGACGAACTGTGCGATCGTTGTAGGATAAGCGTAGTGCCTGACGAGGATGCTCTAGACCAACCAATCCCCGGTCCTGGGGAATACGAGGTCCGATGGCGAAGGTACGCGCGCACGCATCTGCATCGTCACCCACTCCTCACTCCTCACGTCGTGATCCAGACTTCTCCCCGATGGCGGCCACGGCGCCCAAGCAATGACGTCATTCTCCCTCCCACCCCTCCGCCCGCCCTCAGACGGCCTCGTCGCGCTCCTCGACGCCCCGACAACCGCGCGCCTGCACGCACCGATACCGCTCCGCCTGACGATCCGCAACCGCCACCCGTCGCGCTCTGCGAACGTCACCGTGCAGCTCGAGCCGGAGGCATCCGAAGCGTTCGTCGTCGCTGGCCTCCGGCACGGGCGCATGCCCATCCTCCTCCCTGGGGCGGAGGAGAGCGTGACGTGGAATCTCATCCCGATCGAATGTGGGCTTGTGAGAGTGCCGAACATCAAGGTGCTCGACAGGAGGAGCGCGGTGCAGATCGCCCAGCAGCAAAGCGAGCAGGGGCAGCCGGAGGGCGACGAGGTGAGGATTGTTGATGTAAGGTGGGAGTCGCGGCAAGAGGAGGGTGAGGGTGAGGTGCCAGTGTCGGCGGCTAGGATAGGAAGGGCTAGTGATGCGTTTGTGCTTGTGTTGCCGTAGATCAGGCATGTCAATATACCTCGCTGTTACTTTCACTTTGGGCAGTCTCGATGCAGGCCAGGGACGTAATCACGATTTGGCACGATAGATATGATCCTAACAAAATGCTACAATATACATATTGTTCGACTCTTTTCGTTCTGACACTTCAGCATTCAACTTTCAACATTCAACGTCCGCGTTTACTGCTCGCAAGTGCATTGGCCTCCCGCCCTGGTACAAGCACACTCGGCAGACTTTGAATGATCGCAGCCACACTACAAAGCAACTGCATCAATGCCCGAAGTACAGCGCTAGAAACAACGGAGGCAACACTCACCGTGCTCTTCTGCGTACGCGCCGGGTTGTTCGGGCACTCCTTGCAGTTACACTTCCCCTGGGCACAATTACACCCAGTGCCCCTCGGTCCACAAGCCCTGTTCACAGTTCGTCAACCCCTTGAAAACAACACAGAACACCATCCTTGTGTGAAGACTTACGCGCAGTTGGTCTGGCAGGCGCAAGTGTCAGTCATGATGGTAAGAGTTTATGTTCAGTGGACACGAGCCGCCGCCAAAATGGCGCATATATATAAGGGCCCCGCGCTCCATAATGCGCTGACGACGGGGGTATGACGTCGTTAAGGAGAGGGGTCGTCGTAATGGAGAGCGATCGACTCCCTGGAATGTGTAAGGCTGCCGGGGAAGCGCTACAATTTACAACGTACCAGTGGCGAAAAGGAAGATGTTGTCCAAAATGTATTACCACAGTTCGCGAAAGTATGTCATCTGAAGGCTCTCCGAATGTACGCACGTCAGGAGTATCTGAGGTCTTGCAATTTGTCAGGAGCCTGAGTCTGCTGGGTTCGGCCCGCGAAACGTCTCCGCAAAAATGCCTCGTCCCTGTCTAAACAGAGCCGTTTCGGTGACAGATGTCGAACAGCCTGCTACGTATATCATTAGTTCACACAGCGTGTACAATACCAAACGATGAGCAGTCTAGAGTATATATCTAGAGGTCGGTACCTCGAATCGATACATCTACTGGCGAAGACTGTCGAAGTCAGTTTAAAACGTCTTGATGAAACGAGGTACTCACATTCAGGAGACCTATCAATGCTATCATATAGGAGATGCGGATGCAAAAAGAGGCTGAAACTCAAAATGAAGACATGTATAGATCAGGGGGTAACGGCCGACGAGAGGAAAAAGCCAGATATCATTGTTCGTTGTGAACAGTCGCGGCTGCACCTCGCGACTTCCTGTTCTCAGCAACCAACCATGCAAACTTCGACACAATTTTCTCTCGCCTCGACATCGTCTCGGGCTGCTCTGCAACTTTAGCTCCAACAGAGGCAGGCTTCTCACTCGGCTCTCCAATTCCGGCCACGCGAACCGGCGCGCCGTCCCCTTCCGGCTTCTGCTTGCTCTTCTCCGACGCTGCATGCTGGTGCTGGTGGTGCCCATGGTGCTTGTGTGCATCGCGGTCAGGCGTGACAGTGAGGTAGTTGACGATGAGCTGCCAGAGGTTGTTCCCGCTGATCGTCTGGTCCTCCGAGAGCACCGCCTGATCCGCGATCTTCGCCAACCTCCGCGCCTCCTCCGTGTCCCGCCTCGACACGATGCTGCTTGGCGGCGGGTTCTCGTCCACGTCCAGCGCCCACGCCCACTGCCAGCTGCCGGACGCTGCCAGACCCGCCTTCACCGTCGCCCCGCCCTCGGCCTCCCCGATCCCACGCTGCTTGCCCTTCCCGTGCTCGTCGTGCTCATGCTCCAGGAACGTCTGCAGCTGCACCATGTTCCGCATTGTGTCCTGCTTGGCGTGCTCGAGGTTCCGCTCCCGCGCCTTCTCGATCGCCTGCAACGTCTTGCTAAACTTCTTCCCAAACTTGGCCGTCCCGTCCATGTACCGCCGCACCGCGAGCTCCGAGATCTCGCCAATGAGCTCGGGCGGGAGCCGGAACGCGCTCAGCTCGGACTCGGGCTCCAAGGGGCGCAGCACGCCGTGTGTCGAAATGCGCTCGCGGATCATCGCGTCCTGTGTGGTTCGCGACATGATGAATGCGGAGTTAGCAACCCAGTCTCGGAATCTCAGAGGATGGGAAGATGGGGGATGATGGAAGGAATGGTACGCAAAAAACTCACGAGCCCGTTATCGTACACCTCCTGCTCGCCAGCATGGCGAAGCTGCGGGTCCGCAGTCGACTTGTGGAACTGCCAGCGCGGGCCAGCCACGTCCGACGACCCTGACGAGTCTTGTCCGCGCGATCGGGGAGGCGGCGTGCCCGGGACGGGGGGAACCTCAGATTCGGAAGCTGCATGCCGACGGCGCAAGAAACTGCTCGCGCGGGTTACGCTCGCACTCAGTGCGCGGCGCGTCTTCCCCGGCGTGGAAGTAGAAGTGGCTGAGACTGGGGGGACGTCCGAGGTGTTCGACGGCGAAACGCCAGCAGCAGGAGAGCTCGAGTTAGTCACCGAGATGGCAGAAACGGTCTGCATGCTCCTGTTCGTGTTCATGAGTGGTTCAGATCGTGAGGCTGCCATGCGCGGAGGACCGCCATTCAACTCGAGGAGGTCCATCTGCGTGCTCCCGGGCGACTGGGTCATGTGCGCCTCCTTGTTATCCTCGTTCTCCAGGATCATCGGCATCTCGACACCGGGCTTGGGGAGCATGCCCGTAACGTACTTGACGAATGTTGCCATCGCGCGGAAGCAGAACTTGCCCGGAGTTGTGAATGCGAACAGGATCGGAAGCGTGTGCGCGCAGTCTGCACGGGATGAAGGAGGGAGTGAGAAAGCGAAGGTTGGAGAGCTACCGAGGGTGAGGGACGCACCATCGTAAACTTGTAAGTGGACTTTCGTCGGGCCATATCGCTCTTCGATACCCTCCAGCGGAGGGTACAACAGCTTGGATTCGGACTTGATAGGGTACTTCTCCGGGTTTGCAGCCTTGTGCGCGCTACATAGCCCAAAGCCCATCAGCACCACAACCACAAGCTGCGTCCTGCAAGACTCACAAATAAATAATCTCATCCCTCAGCACCTCCTTATCGCTCGCAATCACGAGCAAGGGCGGCAGCCCGCCCAGGTACGACACGACCGGGCTTACGAGCGGGTGCGCAAGCAAGAAATTCGGCGCGTACATGTGCACCTGGCCTTCGATTGCGAGCGTCTCACCCCGGCACGTCTTCAGCTCCAGCCGCTGGCTCTTGACCGTCCCGGGCAAGACGGGCGATTGGATGGTCTTGGCCGCGCCGAGATGAAGCGTGCGCCCGCTGGTGGGATCGCTAATGTTATAGTCAGGCGTGGCGGGACGGGGCGGGAGGTCGGCCGGGTGGTCGGGGTCAGGGACCGGGTCGGGGACGGGGACGGGGACGGGGACGCCTGTACCTTTGTCCTTGTCCTTGGAGCGAACGGCTTGGCGCACGCGCTCGCGGAGACCTTGGTGCACGCGTTTGGTAACGTGGTCCGGGGGAGGCGGCCACAATGTGCTCGGCTTGTGGAAGGACAGACCAAATTGCGGGATGATGTCCTGTGCAACAAGAGTCAGAAGTGAGGTGCAATCTTAAACTACAACGTCCGGGAAACCCACCGTCGCCGTGTTCAAGTGGACACTAGGGAAGGAGTGTGTCAGGTCACACCAGGGCGAGATTAGGACGGCGGCCCCTGGCAGGGGCAAGCCAGCGTCGCGCACAACCTGGAGTCCTGCGATGCACAGGCCCCCTCCAGCAGAGTCACCAGCGAAGACAATGTTGGATGGAGGGACAGGGGTATGTAGCGCACCGGATGGAGGCTGTATGAGGTACAGATCTACAGGAAACTTAGAGAATGGCAGGTAAACAGACCTGGTCTTACGTACATGATGCAATGAAATCTTGGATGGCGCATGGGAAGGGGTATTGGGGTGCGAGACGGTAGTTCATGGCTATATGCGCGTTGAATGCACAAACATGACTCCTTGCACAGGGTCCACTTACTGAAAACCCGACCATTGATCTTTCGTGCAAGTCGTTGGATTGAATATCTAACATCAAATCAGCACAGACGATGATGTGTTTTCGGAACGAAACGGACCTCTCCTGATCGAAGCTACCAAAGTAGTAGCCACCTAATAAGAGTTAGTAAGATACGGCGAACCAACGGGTTATCTCGACGTACCGCCGTGGGCATACAAGATACAGCGCATCTCGTCCATCTCAGGCTGATAGCTCGGAGGGATCTCCTGGTTTGGATTCTCGCCGTCTTGAGGTCCCGGCGACGAGGCGTCCATCGACATCTTCCGCACCTTCTGCTTCCGCTTGGCCTCATGATAATCCTTCTTCGCCACAATCCACTCCGCATCCACGCTGTCCCGCACGGTTCAAGTCTACTCGCGAGATAATTGCGAAAATACACACCCTTTGACGCCTCGCACCTGCCACCACTTCGTGCCGCCGACGACGCGCTTCGTGATCTCCTCTCCGCCCAACGCTTTAATGAGATGCGTGGCGGCCTCGTCGCAACATGACACGGGGACGAGAAGGCGGACGACATGTACCCATGGCGGACTTGGGGTGCGGGTGTTGGAGAAGGCCTGCAGCTCCTCTACGGTGTGTCTGATCGGATATTGGTGAATGACATCGGATTAAAAGCAAATCCGCTCACTTGGTCGCCGCTTCCATAAAGGACTGAAACAAATGTGTTAGTTTTGTACTCTTCGAGTCTATTTTATAGTTACTAGGTCGGTCCTCCCGCGCGTCCAGCCGTATTGGGGCCATGCTCAGGAAAGCAGTACACGGGAAGGCAGCGGTCGGGTCCTCTCCTTCATCTTAGGTGAGATATACCGCATGCTCAGACCCGACGCTTTCAATGATATCTTTGCGACGCCTAGGTTTCTGCGTTCTGGAGGGGACTTCTCTCGCCCATTCGCGAGTACTCTCGCTCACGATGGCGATACAGCGCGTCACCGCTCAACTCCCCCCAGGGCCCTGTGCCGAACGTAAACTGTGCGCGCCAATGGGCGCATCGGTCGCGCGAGCTTTGTCCCGGCAGGAGCTAGCTATATGCATGCGCGCGTATTGCCATCTGTCGCGATGATGAAAACCAGCCCTACGTGCCACGCAAGGAGTAACCCGCTAGCACAGGATGCTTTCGAGCGCCGCTTCTCGCAGAAAATTAGGCCTATGTTGGGCCTCTCTGCCTGGAGAGAGCTCGCGCGCAATCTGGGTTCAGGCTCGACGCGGGCCCGTCGCGAGGTGGAATGGGGAGTCGACGCGTCGCGAGAAAGGGCTCAGACGTCGATGGAGGGAGCTCGGGCTCACCCGTCCGTCTATACACACTTCGCCTTGGGCACGTCCTCTCTTTTCACGTTCGCCCCCCCATCACGAACATATACGAGGTTCAGCCCAAGACAAGCCCTTCATGTAGAACCTTCTTGGTGACGACGCATGCGATCTCTTCTCTGTGGGAACGTGGCGGAGGGGAGGCCTTGGTCTGGGGAGATAGCGTCCCGGATCCCGCGTACAGCAGGTTCGTCTCGGAAGCATGCACAGAACGAAACGTACGCCTTATGGGACATGGAGGATAGCATATACACGCACCTTGATGATATTGAACGCCTCATCGTACAAGAGCTCCTCCCGCCTCAGCCTCGTCGACTCCTCCGACTCGTGGTCCTTCGCAATGCGGTCGAAGTAGTGCTTGAGGAGTGTCTCGAAGATGATGGGCCCCAGCGTGAGCCCGGTCTTGCGGGTGAGCGAGTTCACCATGGGGCCGTTCCGGTTGGGGGTCGAGTCTCGCGACTTGGCCGACGACCTGGATGTCGCGTGTTATTAGTGCCACCAACGATTCAAGCGATCTGTGCGACCAACAACACACATTGTGGCAGCAGACATGGACTATGCTTGAACAGGCAACAGAACATGAACGGCGGTGCGGGTTAATTGCGGGTCAACGGGTTAATCACATCGAGTCCGAGGTGGAATGACAGATCAAGTGACACTCACCACAGCCTTCCATGAGTTGGGCTAGCGTTGGGCTTGCCTTGGACGATCACTTGACTGGAAGCCTGAATGCGGTGAGGTGGTCGTGAGTTACCAGATGAGGGCGGTGTTGTATGTCGGGCCTCGGCGACGGAGGTGATAGCGCGGAGATGCATAAGCATACTTATCAGGAGACGACGTCAACGATCCAACCTTGTTACTGTGCGTATACCTTGTGCCCTCCCACTATGTCCTCCTTGTCGCCCCCATTGCTCGAACCCAAGCCCGGCACCTCGACTAGCCCCAAGAACGTGTGTGAGCATGAAGTCATTGACAGGAGCTAAGTTTGTCGCCGCGCTCGACAGCGGCGGCGGTTCTTCTGGGGTTCTTGGACTGGCTCAGGAGCCGAGCGTCGCACAGAGGGTCACTTGAGCTTCTTGCTTCCCGCCAACTGGCTCCAGCTCTCCCCCAGAGCCTCCCCCTCGTCCCGCCCTTCACCCCGGTCGTCCTCGTCGAGCAGTCGCGCGCACCATGGCCTGCTTGCACTGTCTCGGCCGACGCAGGACGAAGCCGCGGCGGCGCCCACGCCCCCTCGCCCGGCACCTGGGAATCTCCCTCACAACGTGCGCCATTTTCCTCGCGTCCTTCCTCCTCTTCCTCCTCGTCGGCCTCTCCGTGACGATCATCAAGCCCATATACATCTTCCGCATCCAGTTCGCGACCGACCCGGACCAGCCCGTCACCTCCATCGCGACCGACCTCCATTTTGGCGTCTGGGGCGTATGCGCATACAGCCAGCTCAACACCGTCAGCTGCATCGGGCCCATGCTCGGGTACACCATCCCGGATGAGATCGCGAACCTCACCGGGTTCCCCGCGATCGTCGACGATGTCGCCAGCGGGCTCACCGTGCTGCTCATCCTCCACCTCGTTGCGGCCGGACTCGCGTTCATAGTCGAGTTCACGTCGCTCTTCCTCGAGTCCCACACCATGTGCATCATCTCCCTCATCACGTCCATCCTCACCGTCTTGATCGGCGCCGTCGTATTCGGGATCGACCTTGCGCTCATCCTCGTCGGGAAGACCAAGATTGGACCGTTGACGGAGTTCAACTACACATTGAACTGGGGCGCAGGGCTGTGGATGGTGCTCGCGGGAGTCGTCCTCAGTTTCGTGGGAATGATTCTCATGTCCATCGTCGTATGCAAGTGCTGTGGAGTGGGGAGGAGGGAACGCCGTCACCACCACCACCACCGTCACCACCACCCCCATCGCCGTGTTGAAGAGGTGAAAGTAGAGATAAAAGCCTAAGAAGTCTGTGCATAAGGTGCGTTGTATGCGGTTCTCCATGTTTTCTAGTAACTGACGAATTTGTCTAGCTTTGATACCCATCATGACGACGCGTTATGACCTCACGATTGCATTGCTGTACCTTCTGTCGACGGTGTTGTTTCTTCTATCATTGTGCTTTGTGAAAGTACCTATTTTCTGTCACAATAGCCTCGTTCAACATTTACGAATACCCACTGGATCTAGCATCCTGCTTCTAGGTCTTCCCAGTGGTCGAGAGTATATCGCGCCAACTCACACTGCGAAGAAATCATCGGTTTCTCCCTTTGGAAAGGCGACAGAGAGGCTTGAGAATTGTGCCTCATACCGTCAAAGTTTCGCCAGGACGGAAAGGCTTTTGAAAGGCGCAATATAAGCCGGGAAAGGCAGTTACGCCGATTGTCGCAAGACTGTCCCCAACGCAAGGCGCCTTTTCAAAGACTTTCCTCCTGTATGAAAGATGTAGGAAATCTAAATCTTGATAATTTCCCAAGCCTCTCCTCACTGCGGAAAAGCTGGTTTCTTTGCAGTGTGACCGTGCAAGGTATGTTTATTTGACACCGATGCTGTCCTCATCCAAGAAATAATGGTGGATATTGCAGGGGTCGTTGTCAAGCCGCTATGAAATAGTCGACCTTCCTGAGAACGCCCGTTCGGTATAAATACAAAAACATATTTGAATCACATCCAAGCCCAATTTGAGAGTCCCATCTGAGTCTACAAGAAGCATCAAGAAATACAAGATACCTGTAGGTATGTCAACCTCGTGACTAGAAAACCTTGCCAAGGAGCCACCCTCGGAAGCTCGTTCGGCGACGCTTCTTAGGCGATTGCTCCAGGGCGGTCATGGTCTTCTCTTCATCGTCCTCCGCTTTTCTCTTCCTCTCACGGACAGTCTTCTCGCCTTTGTCAACACTGTGGAAGAAAGTAAGTCTGTAAAGCTTTATGCTAGAGGATGATGAACGTACTGAACCGGGGCCTCGTCCTCTGGCAGCTCGACGTGTATGTCGTTCATCGACGTCATCTCGAACACTTCCTCCTCCTCCGCCAACTCTGTGTCCGTATCCACGTCGTCGACCTGCTCTTGCTCTTCCACCAACGGCGCACACTCGACCTCCTTTCCCCGAGGCGCGGGAGCGAGGGGCGGACCCGACTCCTTCCTCTTCTCAGGCTCGTCACGCGGCTTAGTTGGGGGACTGAATACCGGCCGCGGGTTGCTCGGGTCCGGGGAGAGGAGCCCGACCCTCCATTCGTCCGGCATGTCCTCCCTGCGGAGGCCTGGGGTACGTCTCGGCTTGAGCGGCTCGAAAGGCACTAAAGCAAACGGAGTCAGGTCCCCGTCGACGGTCCTCCTCACACGGACACTTACCGTGCACCCCCATGGGGAAGAGCACCCGCCTTTCGGACCGCGGCGGCTGGCTCTCGGGCGGGATGACTAAGGATACGGCAGATGTTACCATTGGATGACCGACGCGCTCTAGGACGGGAACAGCGAGCTCACCTGCAGCCGGCTTCAAGTTCTCTGACTCGGCCTGGGCGAGGGCGGCTTCTTCCTTCGCGCGCCTCTCCCTCTCTTCCTGCTCCCTCTCCAGGCGGTACCGCGCGCGTGCCCTTTCGAGGGGCGGGAGTTCCTCCTCGGGCTTCGGCTCGGCTCGTCCCTCTGACGGGGTCGCGGCCGGGGTAGCAGCGTCGACAGCCTCAGGTTGGGGCTCAGGCTCAGGCTCAGGCTCAGGCTCAGGCGCCCGCCGCGATGTCGACGCGCGTGTCCTGCGAGTCCCAGCCCCCCTGCTAGAGGTCGGCCGCGGGGGCGTCTTGACGTGCCCGACCGTCCTACGGCGGATCTTCTCCATCTTGATCGCGCTCTTGTCTCCCCTTAGCCTTGCGCTAAACCGAAGACGCACGTCAACCCTCCATTCCCCGAGGTGGTCCAACCACCGTGCACTCACAGCTGTGTCATCTTCGGCCTGCCGATCTTCAGCAGCTCCTCTGTGATCTTGTCTCGTTTCTGCCTGACCTGCACGCCGTTCTCCTGCGGGGACCGGGACCGCGACGGTGTCAGCCGCCACAGTGCTTAACCACATCCATCCCCCGGCTCACGCTCACCTTCGCGACGGCCTTCAGGTTATCCCAGCTGAGCTCGCGCAGAGCCGTCTCGTCGAACTTGGTCATTGCGTGTCCAACAATAGCGCGATGAACGGGGAAGGGAGGATGTGGAGGGGAAGGTGGTGGTGGGTAGCGGTTGTAGGTGAAGAGGAAGCAGCGCTAAGCGCTAGACCCCGGTATCTGTTCGAATTTCATCCTCCGGCGCAGCGCGCTTCGTGCATCGTGACGGACGCGAGGACTCCCAGTCACGGCGCGTATCGTTCTGCGGTAAGTTCGAGCTGGTCGTTCGCCAGACGGCCCGGAGGGTGGTGCTGCGGTGGAGAAGCAGGCTGCTTGGAGGAGCTGTCGGGATCCGGGCAAGTGTCGGCTCTCCAGACGGCTCAGTTTCTTCGCGATCATAATCATACAGGATGCATCTATCACTCTCTACGCCAAGCGTGCACCAGGACCGCCAGCTCTGTTTGCCTCCATGCACACGTATGTCTCCACGGTCCTTGTCAAGTTGTCGGATACGGTCGCTCATGCTTTCTTCTCTCCCGCAAGGGCATCATTCATATTCCAAGTCGCCAACTCCGAGTCATGGCCCCGACGCATTATACCTCCTCTGCCAGCCTGCGATTGACTACGTCTAGTGTCGGCACGCGGCGTGACGACTCGGCTGCTCTGGCAACGTTCAGCGTACAAGATTTCAAACTTGTGAAGCCACGGAGAAACGTGAGTGAAAGTCTGCGGCAGGCGAAGGCGAAGGTCTGCTGCCGGAGTACAGAAGCAGCCAAGTTCCATCATGATGGCGACTTCACGCAAAGTCAATGGAGCGACGGCAAGAATTCCTCAAGAACTAGCGTAAGGCGGAGCAGCATAGGATTATTGTGATCGGATAGGGAAAGTGTTGGACGAATGCACGCTTGTGAGTACGCGCCTGGTCAAATATTTGTGCGCGCTATTGACGAGATACACGTAGGAATGAGACCCTCAAAGGCTCACACGCTGATTCCTACGAATGGACCGCGACAGGTTCCCTACGATTCACGGGGCGCAACCATCGCAGAAAGGTGCGTGTTTGCCGGTGCGGCGGCGCGCTCCAGACCTTCGCAACTGACTGTCGTGCTCTTTCGCAGATACGTCTCGCCCTACATCCTCCACCGCGACCCACACTTCTTCTCCCCCATACCCGACACGTTCCTCCCCTCGCGCTGGCTCTCCGCTGAGGACGGCGCGCCTGCGGGGAACATCCTGAACCGAACCGCGTTCGTCCCGTTCTCGTACGGACCCGCGAACTGCGTCGGGCGACAGCTCTCGCGCATGGAGATGCAAATGGTCGTGAGCCTGCCCGTGCAGAGGTTCGACTATAGAGCTTCCCGTGAGCTCTTGTTCCTCAGCAAGGGTTTATGATGTTCGCCGGATTCTGCGATGCTAACCCGCATCTCGAAAGTCTCCGAAGAAGCCGTCCAGTGTTTGATGTCGCGGGCAGGTTGGGGCGGGGCGCTATTATCCAGGTACTGCTGCACATCTTGTAGTTCAAATATTTATCATTCCTGCAGATATATTATGAGGTCCAGATTACTTAAGATTGGCCTACTGCACAAGTGACTACATCACGTGATACAACCCTGTCACACTTCGACCATTCTGGCGGGGATAAAACTTTCGAAAACTATAGGCTCCAGAGTGAGTCCCCTTCTCGAAAATCAAAAACCATAACTTTGTGAGGGAACTGAGGTTCTAAAAAGTTAAGGTTCTTGATTTTTGATTTAGGGCTCTGTTGAAAAGTAGATACACTTCCGCTTTGCCCGAGGAGATGGGCGTCTCGTCATAAGTTCCATTCGGGTTGTCTCACGAGAGACGCCAAGAGCACTTATCTGCGACCGAGTGTGCATAAACTCCTATGCATTCTCCTACCCAGAGACAAATGGCTGAAATTTGTTTTCTGACATGTTTTGGGTCTGCGACTCATGGCGCATCCCAAAAAGTATTCCCCTCATACAGAAACCAAAGGCCTGGGGCCGGGGCGTCCGCCGCATCCACCTGAGCCTGAGACACTCCTCTGGCCCGCTACAAACCGAGGACTATCGGAGGTGAGTGTGAGCCTGATGATTGCCGCATGAGCTGTACGTTGTATGCGCGCAAACACGAAGGCAGGTGCACGGCGCATAGACTTTGCAAAGCCTTTGTGTGGACAATATGTCTATTTAGCTTGCGATAAGTCCAAGTTCGTCATTGAAAGCGCCCGACTCACGTGCTCCGTAACGCTGTGACATAGTAGTCAGTTGTGCAGTGGGCCAATCTTACGGTTTACCAAAAGGCTTCGAGTGAAAGACCGGCGCGGCGGCGGCCCGGGTGTGCTAGGGCAGGCTGACAACTTGGAATTGAGCTGATCACCGCAGCTGAAATAGAAACAAAAGGGACATCCAACGACAGTCCAAAAGCCTCACTTGACAATCTGAGCATCTGAACATGGTCAGTATCATATATCGCGGTGAGGCCATGATCAAGGCAATCTTCCATTGCACTGCCACTGATTCCGGCCAACTCCTTGAAGACAAGTTGTACTTACCTTCCTTTCCTTGTATTGTGGTCAGGTATAACTGCACGGTGAGTAGATCGGATTGATTTGTTTGCGATCGGATGCAGGCTGTAGAAAAAGGGAGTTGAGACATGGTGCCAGGTGGAGGGAGACACTGCGTAGGGAAAGCAATGGGCGTGACATGGCAGTCACGACTTGGTGCCACCGCTGGTTGGCGCTTAATAGTTCTTGGTTGGTTCTCAACGGCCACCACCGGCGTCACTTCGTCTTTCATTGTTCCCTCTTTCTCTGCCCTGGCTGAGTTCGCTTTTGGAAGGACACTCAGAAAAACGTGGCCCTCCTGTTCTGATATAAAACGCCCTGCCGGTATGTGTTCATTTCTCAGCGTCAGTTTCCAACCACCATATCCCCCTTGCCCCAACCGCTGCACTCTCCGACATGAGTCGCACTCTTTCCAATGCTCCTGGCTCTGACTCTCCTCTAAAGGCTCACCTCGTTGCTAAGGCCCCGCTCTCCAACGCCAAGCTCACCCGCAAAGAAAACCACCGTGAACTACGCCACGACATGTTGAACGTCTCCTTGGTAGTCGAACCCGAAAAGTTCCTCGAGCTCTTCGTTCCAGAACCGACTCCTCCGGCCGGCAAGACCGCCCGTCGTAAGCCCGCCAATCCGTTCTCCAACATGGAGAAACCAACCACGGAGAAGAAGATGTACGAGGACTACGTAAGTCCCCCCCGTTCTCGACAGTTCTCGCATTTTCTCATGTGTTTGCTAGCCCAAGAATCTGAACTCGATCGTTCGTGGCTCCGGCTATGCGTTCGTCGCAACGCCGTACAAGGCCGACAAAGCCATCGACCCCAAGCTCGCTGTCGACTGTGGCATGTATCCCCGCGAGCGTATGCCGAAGAAAGACCAGACGAAGGGGATGGACCCGGCGACGAAGAAGGACTTTCGACGCGTCTGTTGGTCCGGACTCGACCTCCCCGCCGAGTGCAAGCTCGAGGACGATCCGTTCGAGGACGCGGTCGACACTGGGCGGCCGCATAGCGACAAGCGCAGAGACGCGTCCGGCCAGGCGCTGTCCTACGTCGAGCTCGTCTACCATCACCAGCATCGCACCTTCGTCTTCATGCTCATCTTCGTCGGTGTCCACTGCCGCCTTGTCCGTGTCGACCGCTCCGGGCTGTTCGTCACGAAGCGGTTCAACATCACGGAGACAGACTTCCTGGTGGAGTTCCTCTGGCGCTACACTCAGCTGTCTCCCGAGGACCGTGGTTACGACACGACTGCGGAGTACATCAACCCTTTATCCCAAGGTCGTAAGTCGCTTGCGAAGATGATGAAGAAGCGTCTGTTGGAGGTAGAGACGGCCTGGAAGGGGAAGAATGGGGACGAGGAGGTTCTGGACGAGGCTGGGGAGAGGGTGGAGAAGCACGTCGTCGAGCTCTGGAAGGATTCCCTCGACGACAAGTGGCCGTGGTGGAAGCTCTGCGTCCCCGATGAGGTGACGGGTCAGGACCGTTGGTTCCTCACGGGGAAACCTTCATTCCAAGCTCCGGGAGTTCGGGGTCGGGGCACTCGTTGCTGCATCGCGGTCGAGCTCTTCATACCCGATGCCAGTGGGGATGTGCTCGAGCTCGACACAAAGTTCGTCTACCTCAAGGACTGTTGGCGTGTCGTTGTGGATGACGCATCCGATGGAGCCACCGACATCCGGAAGGAAGGCGCCACCCTGAAGACCTTGAATGAGGCGAAGGTCAAGCATGTTCCGACTCTTGTGGCGCACGGCGATCTCAAGGATCAATGTACACGCGCCCCTGCGGCATGGAAGGAGGTGAACAGTAAATTCAAATGTCGTATGAAGACGCATCAGCACTACCGCCTCGTCGTCGAAGAGGTTGGAAAACCGCTTTCGACATTCAAAAATAGCGGCCAGCTGATACTGGCGATGTACGATTGTCTTCAAGGTACGTCACCGCTTGTCCCAAATATCGTGGTGCCGGTCTCATTCCGATGGCAGCGCACAGCGACGCGTGCAAAATCGGTATTATACACCGGGATATTAGTGGAGGCAACGTCCTTCTGTACAAGGACAAGAAGGGCGATTGGCGAGGTCTGCTCACCGACTGGGAGCTTTCTAAGGACTTCAACACCCACCCCGTGCCGCGACAGCTTGGCCGTACGGTGAGTCTTTCTCTTTTAAACTTTGTTCTCGTGTCATACTGACATGAATTTTCAAGGGTACTTTGCAATTCTCTGCGGTACGCATTCTCGACGATCCTTCGAAAACGGTTTGCGTCGCGGATGAGATCGAGAGCTTCTTCCACGTGCTCATTTACTACGCGGTGCGGTTTCTCCAGCACAACTTGCCTGACAGATCTGTGGGCTTGTTCCTCAACAACTACTTTGACGTATCGTCCGGTCGCACACAGGCGGATGAGCTCACGGCCCCAGAATTGAAACGCCGATCGATGGAATCAGGCAGGATTCCCCTCGACTTCTGCGGTATCCGCGCAAGCTCCCTGCAGTTCATGTGGATCAACGACCCCCTCAAGTCCTCTACGGCACCCCGTCCTCCCCCGAACTACAACCATCCGTTGAACGAGTTAATCAGCACGCTGCTCTCTTGGTTCCGCGCGCTCTATACTCTTGAGCCTCTGGACAAAGCTGTCGTTGTTCCCGATCCGTCTCAGGCCTGTCTAGATGGTGAGGTCGCTTTCCGTTTTGACGACGACGGCGGCGACGAAGCCGGGCCGTCTGTAAGTCCCCCGGAACCATTATCCCCCTCGGAAGTGGAGAAGCTGCGAGCCCTCGCAGCAAAGGCGGTGAACCACGTCGAGGCCCTGAAGCTCTTCAGGCAAGCCTGCGGGAAGGCATACCCGCGCGACAAGGGCGGGGACAAGAGGCCCGAGAAGGGTTATACACCTTGCTCTCCCGAGACCCCGCAGTTCTCCGAGGTCTCTGGCTTCACCGACTTCGGAGCGGACTCCGGGGACCAACTCGAAGATGGAGACGCTGCGGCACCCGACGCACCCGCCCCGAACGCCTTTGCGGAGCTGAGCGCTGATGGGGAACGGGACGAGCGTCGCGCCGCCGTTACCGTCACGGCCGATGCGCGGGAGGACGGGCTGGAATATGACGACGGTCCTCGCACACCTTCCCCCTGCCCCAGTCGAGCGAAGCGCGGTCGCGAGGACGACGCCGCGCCGGACACCTTTGGCAAACGGAGCCGATACTGAGCGCCACTCAATCCGCACACAGATCCCCGTCCCCTCGTCTACTCGGCTACTCGCTTCGGTGGGCTCGGACTCTCTTTATAACCACTCTTTCTTTCCTACGCGCTGCCGCAATGTTCGATGATCTCGGACCTTCGTCTCGGATTCCCTTGCATCCCGCATGACCACTGTCTGTTGCTCTCCACGCTCTCATCTATAGCACTTCGTCATAGTTGGCTCTCGCTCACGTCATATCTCTATCCATCGCACTGCTTCTCGCATCTCATGCATGTACTTTACCACATACCATCCGATCATATTGATTATATCGCATCGACACTCTATGACACTGCTTTACATGCACGCTCGCGCGACCAGAACGACTCGGTTCCCAGCCTGCGCACAACAGGCCCCGCCTCTCTCCTCCCACACCCCCTCACCGTCCAGGCAACAACAAAGGTTGACTGATCTATCGTCATCCCTGTTGGAACAAAAGCGGACGATGTCCATGTGTGCTCGTCCGAAGTGCACTGGCAGTCGTGTCCGGATCAGGACCACGTATTCCCGTTCCATGTTAAGTCGATGTGCATACGCACCTTTCAAACCCCGTGCGTGACCTGTCTTTAAACCTCACTGATTCGAATGTGGACTGCCAGGACGTCCCGCCGTGCGGCAGCAGATGCCGTTGACTCCTTGGACCGCTTCGTATCCTCTCTGCGATGGCCACGACCGTGGAGACAATGATCCTGGGACAGCCAAAGCGCGTGCCGGATCAACAAGTCGCGTCCGGGTGCGGGGTCTCCAGCTTTGGCCCCATCCGTCACGGTAAAGCGAGCCAAGCCACTGCGGCCAGTTGCGAGGGCTTTGGCCAAAAGATCTGTGGTCGTGTGTCAGCCACGGGCGGCGATACAAAGAGCTTTGTCTCCACCTGCCACATCGGGGCGGATGTGGACGTCCTAGTCGCTGCCATAAAAGAGGGCGCTTTGGTCTCCGAACTGGCACACTCACCTCTCACCTCCTCCCTCGTCTCTCTCGTCGGTTCGCTCCTGGCTCTGTCTTCCCTCGCTGTTACATACAACTGCACTGTCGTCGACCATGAACACGATGGACAGGAACACACTCCAAACTTTGAACCGGGCCGGCCTTCAGCGACTCGCGAAGGTGAGATACGGGTGGTTAGTGCACCGGTCGGGCATGTTGAATTGAATATTGTCCTGTAGGAGAACAAAATCAGCGCTGTCGGTCCAGACAAACAGATACGAGCCTCCTTGCTGAAGTTGTGCGCGACTACCAGTTCATCGGCCGGCGGGTGCGTTATTGTCTACGACTTGTGGCACACGGGCCAGTATCGACTGACCACAACCGTTTCGACAGTGACGGGCCATCTGGGACAGAGGAGGGAGTAACCGAGGTGTTCAAAGACGTCAAGAACGGCCCCATTGTCGGAGGAGAGCGGCCGGGTCCATCCAATGGTGAGTCCGTCAGAGCCAAGTGGTCGTCTTCCACCCCCTCACTGCGAACGGCGCTGGCAGGAATCCGGCAGTCCAAGAGGCTTGCCGCCATCGCGAACAAAACTCCGCCAGCTAACAAGAACGAGAAGCTCCAGAAGCACCGCACCAAAGGCAGCGGATCGTTGAAGAAGGAGAACACCGTTGTCGCGACACCGACTCAAAGCTCAAACGAGCTCAGGCTCCGGGCGGTGGCGGGGTTGCTGGCGTTGCAAGTGATTCAGAGTACGGTTATACCACGTCCCGAGCAGTAAGTTGAACCATCCGAGTTCATAATCGTAGATAATCTTACTCACCGTTTGTTGAAGACCTTCTACGGCGGCGCTCGGCCACAAACGCAAGGCTGACCCTGAACTCGAAGCTGAGGGGCTGCCCAGCTCAGTGCCGAAGCCGAGTCAGAAGCGCCGCCGCAAGACTCGGCGATCTTGAAGGGGGCGAGTTCTGTATACCGTTTTCCTGGTTAGAATCGTCGTTCGCATGTGCAGTATTTCGTCCTTCCCTTCTAAGTTCTTCGACCATGGCAGCAGGCTTGGGCGTTCCTTGCCAGGCCATGCATCAGCAGGACCCCGGGCACTCGGGCCGACGCGACATCGACCAATCTCGCCTCCCTCCCTTATAATTACGCTCCTGTCCTCTTCTATATCTCTCTCTACTCGTTCGTAGCGCCGTTTGAAGTCGTGCCCTTGTTGGTCTTCTACGCTGTAAATACCCCCCTTGTCGGATTATGCTCATACCCCATGCACGACCCAGATGATGCCAGTGTTCGTTTCCGAACAGTGGTATCATCGGACAAACGCCTCTACTGTAATCTCAGTGCGCGAAATATCTCGTCATGTGCGATTATAAGAGGGTATGTGAGGAACTTGGTAAACTAACTACGTCCATGTATGATCGTGTACGAAATCTGCTCAATCCCTCGCCCAGCCTATTTACGCCGAGACCACCTGGGCATTCCAGAGCTGACGATTCTGGAGCTACACGCCGACAGCGTAACCTATCGCACAAACACCCACACACAGCGATGTCAGCATAACACCCCCAGAACACGGCCGTCGATGTAAATCGAGAGACAAGACCTACCGGAGCGCCCTTGGCAGCCTTGCCTAGCGTGATTCAGTTGCCGTCCGCATTCGAGATCGTCGTCGTGCTCTCGTTCACCGTCCACAGGTGCGCCGCGTCGTCAGAACAGTCCGTGACGTATAGGACCTGCGTCGCGGTGCCGGGGACGACGCCGTTCGCGCTGATGCACCAGTCGCCGTACGCGATCTGGCCCGCCTGGCCCGTGCCGTGGGTGGCGAAGAGCGCGGTGATGT
This sequence comes from Polyporus tsugae, assembly GCA_024305745.1. Taxonomy (NCBI): domain Eukaryota; kingdom Fungi; phylum Basidiomycota; class Agaricomycetes; order Polyporales; family Polyporaceae; genus Polyporus; species Polyporus tsugae. The sequence continues at coordinate 356,579 of JAHRBS010000005.1, forward strand.
CGCTGGAGGAACCGTCGCCTGGCGTGGTCACTTGGAGCGTCGCGCCTTGGAAGCCGCCCTGGGGGGCGAGGGCGAGGGCGAGGGCTGAGTCTGTTACAGTGAAGTGTCGATCAGCCCATTGACTCGGACACAGGGCGTCAGGGCGTCAGGAGGGCTTACTCTGGGAGGAGATGAAGTGCCCGGCAGCACCCTCAGGGATCACGTCGGCGGCGATGAGTTGAACAGCGGCGAACGCGGTGGCAACGAGCGCGAAGAAGACCTTCATTATGATGGTTCGGCGAGGGGAGGAGAACGGTGCAAGTCGTCGTTTGTATGTCGTCGTTGACCCTCGTACACTTTTATACTCGTTAGTGGTTGGCATATGACCCACAAGTTCATCTGCCATCATTTGGAAATGCGGTAGAAACGCGTGGGTCCCTAGACTGGTATCTGTCTAGGCTCTGTGTTCGACGTTCATGGCGGGGAGTATTGACCGTAGATGAAAGCCACCGGGACTTGTGGTTGGGCTCGGGTAGGCTCGGCTTGGGCAGATGGGTCTTGCTACCTCGATCAAAAGCGGTGGAGATTTGCCTTCGCGGAATCAATTGGTTCTTCAGCCTGAGCTGTTTGAGAGTCCTGAATTATTTGTCGTACGGCGGAACACACCCGAGGTGTATGGCTAAGTTGTTAACCTTAGTAGACTTCTCGTGGGGTGTCGCCGGGACTGCGAACGAAGAGAGCCTTTCCAAGGACATGTTCCTCCGACCCCGATGAAGCATACGACTGGACTGAATTAAAGTACCTACTAGATGTAACAGCGGTGCCACAACCCATACACGGTGGCTATAGGCAGTCGTGCGGTTGTACCCAACTCATACAGCTTATATGCTAGTAACGTACGACCATGACATGCAGCCAGGCAAGCTGATCGAGGGTTCAATGGTCGACAGCGAGGATGAAACGCGAGGCGTTGTCTAGGAGTGCCCGGTATCCTGTTATGATGTTGGTCAGGTAGCAGGTCAGAGGGTTATGAAATCTATGTCGGAGGCTCACTGGATGTAGACTGCAAGCTACACTATGCAACAAATGCATGCAAGCGGCGCCCATTGTGTCTGTGAGGCTGCAGAACGTCAAACTCCGCGAATACAGTCGACATAGGCGGTAGAACTTACCACACGACTATATCTCCACCTTCGTATCATCGACGTCCATCCCAATAGGCTCGTTTTTCACCTCCTCCTTGAACACAGTCGCCGCCGCCGCCGCCGACTTCGACCCGATGCTCTCCTTCAACGCCAACCAGACCTCCGTCGCGCCTTTCTCCGCAACCTTGCGCGCCTTCCGCAGCTCCGAGACGTCGAACGGTGCAGCAGTTGTGTAGTTCGTCCAGAGCAGCGAGCACGGCGGTGTCTCGGGAGAATCCGACCCAGACGCAGGGAGCGAAGAAGAGAACAAGAACGCAAAGCACCCGCTCCCGGCCAGCTTCCCCAGCTCCGCCTCCTCCGGATCCAGCACGAGCACACTCCCGTCTCCGTCCCCGTACGTCGCGTCCGACCGGAGCCTCCCAACCGCTACGGCGCAAACGACGCCTCTCATCGGCACGGACGCGGCGTTGACGAGCGCGGCCGCCGTCGCGTTCACCAAGCTCGCGACGAGGCTCGCGTTCCAGCCGCGTCCCGCACTTCCCGTCCCGCTCCCGCTCTCGGACCCGCAGAGCGCCTGCGCGACGACTTGAACGAGCGTCCGTGGATGGTGCGAAAGGAATAGGGAGGGGGCGAAGATGGATTTGAGCGTCGTCGCAAGGGCCTTCGCGTCCGTGCCCGGGATGCCGGGCAGGGGGCGCACCTGGACGTCGAGCGTCGCCTGGGACGGGTGCTCGTGCGCGGGGCGGACCTCGATAGGCCCGGAGACGGACGCGAGGGCCTTGGTGTGTCCTGGGACGCGCCATAATCGTACGCAATACATATGTTGAGCGTGCGATTGCGATAGGGCGCGGGGTCGACGCATACACGCACTTGGCACTCACCGAAGCCGAACCGTGCAGAGCCGTCTACCCTATCCAACCCTTCGTATGTGATGGAAACTTGTCTTTTATCGTCGAATTGCCTTCCGCCGGGACGTGTGTGCGACGCCATGAATGTCGGAGACAAGCAGCGTGAGAGTGGTAGGGAGGGAGGAGATGGACGGTGGGCGTCGTCGGCAGAGTGTATGCAAGGAACGGGATCCAGCCGCCCGTGGGCACAATCACCCCATGCCAGATCCGACACGGCGACCACGGTCGACACCCTTGACATTCCCCGCAACGTCCCCGTCTGAGTTCATGACGGACGCAGGTCTCCGACGCCATCCTTCTCGCCTTAACGGCACACCCTTGTCTTACTACTAGTATCGAACCCCCACGACACAACCTTCAACTGCAGCGCACGACCGTCGGCCTAGAATCACGATCATGTCGAGCACCACCTCGGCCGCGCCCTCCTCAACCACAACCTTGTCGGATGGAAGCGGCGGCACCTTCTTCAACTCCGGCGGCTCAACTCTCATCCTTGCCTTCCTCGCGATCGGCCTCTTCGTCGGCGGACTCCTCGTCATGTTCTCCATGCGGCGCTATGTCAGCAGGAACAGACGGCGGATGCGAGCCTGGCAGACTTCCGGGGAGCGGTCGTGGGGCTGGGACGCGGCGGCGCTGGGGCTGCCGGCGACGCTGCTCGTGGACATAGACTCCCCGATGCGCCGACACAAGGACTTTGGCAAGAAGCCCGAGCTGTGGGACGTCCGGGCAGCAGTAGCGTCCAGGCCGTGGGCGGGAGATTGGGAGAAGGCGACAGTGCGTATCTCTACATTGCTGTAGCTTCGCGCACTTCCGCTTAGGCTTGTTTGGATTTCCTTCCGGGATATCAGCCCATTGCTATAAGGTCCTTATATGCAGACCCACACTCATCGTCTGCGAGAAGCCACAATGCCACGGCTTCCTCGTCCACCTCGCCTTCGCCCGGCTCGGGCTATCTGCACCCGTTCCGGATAGGCCTGCGCGACACCCGTGCGCAAATCGCGAGTCTGCGCGTCCCATGGTTGCGCCAGGCATCGAGCAGTGCGGGTGCGTCCTCCCAAGGATTAGTCGCCAGCACCCCCCGACCCTCAGGTCCGGCGGAACGTGGGGCGGCGCGCGTAGAAGTCGCGCTCGCAATAGCATTGCCCACACAAACGCCGTGCGCTCAGGGAAGCGTCCCCCTCTTCGCGCTCGGGGTGACAAACGTACGATGGGGCGGCGAGCCGCTGGCCCAGAAGGACGCCTTAAGCTCGCCGCCACCTCGATATTCACACACGGATGATACCTCGCGACGTTCTTGACGACCACGCGTAATTGTACTTGTCCTGCTTCGGCTTTGTGTTGCACTTTCTGTCTCTATGTGTTTGTATCTCACTCCTGCGCTTGCACATCATCCGGGATGTAGTCTATGGTAAGCATTTGGGCCTACGATCATGTGCGAACTATTTTACTAATGGAAGTCTCGGGCTTGGTCTAATACAGAACAGAGCAACTTGAAAGCACACTGCTACATGCTTACTCTCATCGTGCCTGCCCGCCCCATCCGGACACATATGCAGAACTTTCAGGATCATGTCCCTGCCACCTTCCGGTAGCATACCTGGTTTGTCAAACGACTGGCTCTCATGCTTCCCTCCACCCAGACCCAGACGCTCACCAACGTTTAATTCGACAAGGTCTTGAGTAAGCGCAATATATACTGACACGCTGCTTGCAAAAAGGCCATTGCCCGCCGCCAGGACTCTTGGCCTGTGGTTACGCGAATTTGACGTTGAGTATTCACACCCCGTTCAAACGGGCCTGATTGATTCCCCGAAGGCAAATCTCCACCGCTTTTGATCGAGGTAGCAAGACCCATCCGACGCCCTGCCCAAGCCCAGCCTACCCGAGCCCAACCACAAGTCCCGGTGACTTTCATCTACGGTCAATACTCCCCGCCATGAACGTCGAACACAGAGCCTAGACAGATACGAGTCCAGGGACCCACGCGTTTCTACCGCATTTCCAAATGATAGCAGATGAACTTGTGGTATAAAAGCGTACGAGGATTAACGACGACATACAGACGACGACTTGCGCCGTTATCCTCTCCTCACCGAACCATAATGAAGCTCTTCTTCGCTCTGGTTGCCACCGCGTTCGCCGCCGTTCCATTCGTCGCTGCCGACGTTATCCCTGAGGGTGCTGCCGCGCACTTCATCTCCTCCCAAAGTAAGCCCTCCTGACACCCTGTGTCCGAGTCAATGGGCTGATCGACACCTCACTGTACCAGACTCCGCCCTCGCCCTCGGCCCCCAGGGCGCCTTCCAAGGCGCGACGCTCCAAGTGACCACGCCAGGCGACGGTTCCTCCAGCGACATCACCGCGCTCTTCGCCACCCGCGGCACGGGCCAGGCGGGCCAGATCGCATACGGCGACTGGTGCATCAGCGCGAACGGCGTCGTCCCCGGCACCGCGACGCAGGTCCTGTACGTCACGGACTGTTCGGACGACGCGGCGCAGCTGTGGACCGTGAACGAGAGCCCGGCGACGATATCAAATGCGGACGGCAACTGCATCACGCTAGGCAAGGCTGCCAAGGGCGCTCCGGTAGGTCTTGTCTCTCGATTTACATCGACGGCCGTGTTCTGGGGGTGTTATGCTGACATCGCTGTGTGTGGGTGTTTGTGCGATAGGTTACGCTGTCGGCGTGTACGGAGGAGCTCCAGAATCGTCAGCTCTGGAATGCCCAGGTGGTCTCGGCGTAAATGGGCTGGGCGAGGGATTAAGCAAATTTCGTGCACGAGCATACATGGACGTAGTTAGTTTACCAAGTTCCTCACATACCCTCTTACAATCGCACATGAGGAGATATTTCGCGCACTGAGATTAGAGGCGTTTGTCCGATACCACTGTTCGGAAACGGACACTGGCATCATCTGAGTCGTGCATGGGGTATGAGCATAATCCGACAAGGGGGGTATTTACAGCGTAGAAGAGTAACAAGGATACAACTTCAAAGAGAGCACCACAAGTAATGTGAGGAGGACAACAGCAGAGGGAGAATGAGGGAGACAAGGCCCATCGAGTGAAGCCTGAGCGAGACAGAGTCACGAGCGGCCCGAGACGGTGGCGCAAACGAGCGCCCGCCAACCTCTCTCTCTCCTGTCATCGCCGACGTCGACCGTTTGCTAAGGATGAGGTGGACTATCCCTGTGGATGTTGTAGCAGTCAGAAATATGGGTCTAAGTAGGATCAAGGACCAAGATTTGAACTCACCTCCTTCAAGACCGCCGAATCCTGCGATGCTTCAAGTTCTGACTCGGCCTCGGCGAACTACCAGTGGGCGGCTCCGCTCCGTCTACCTCAGTGCGCTTGCGTTTCCGAACGAGATCAGTCGCAGACGGCCTTCAATAGACGGTGAGTAAAACTCACGACAAGTAAGAATTACGATATTGTGACTTACTTCGCGTCATATAGCCTGAGCCCAGTGTTGAGGTGGATCAGCGTCAGGGCAGTCTCGAACATGTCTGGGAACCCATATGCCAGTGCATAGTCTGAGTTCCGAGCCTCTGGTCCGAGCACCTTCCTTACGGTGGGCTTGTGACCTCCATCGCGTCGTGTTTTGACACCCCCTTTCTCTCCTCCCCTCTTCAACGTCACAGCAGATGTTGTTCTGGCCGCGAGTCTCGCCGACCGGCGGGTGCCTGCCATTTCATGATCAGTACCACTGGTGCCACGGACCGCACTGTACGATCATCCATGTGGTTCTGACAGACGTACCCGTATGCTCAAGCTGGGGCTCTCCTTCGTCGGCGCGGTTTTTAACATCCTCAAGGACACGTGTATTCCCGCCCTTCACTGCGGTTTGCCCATCGCTGTCGAGACAAGTTGCAGCAGCCCGGGTTCGTCAGGGTCCGCTCGAGCGCCAACTCGTAGACAATAACGCACCCGCCGGCCGATGAACTAGTGCCCGCGCACAACTTCAGCAAGGAAGCTCTTATCTGGTCGTCTGGCCCAACTGCGCTGATTTTGTTCTCCTACAGGACAATATGGCAGTCGGTCAATATTCACTATGGACATGCGGGACGGCGTAACCACTCGTCGCTCACCTTTGCGAGCCGCTGAAGGCCCGCCCGGTTCAAAGTTTGGAGCGTGCTCCTGTCCATCGTGTTCATGGTCGACGAGAGGGGTGTTGTATGTAACAGCGAGGGAGGACAGAGCCAGAAGCGATCCGACGAGAGAGACGAGGGAGGAGGTGAGAGGCGAGTGTGTCAGTTCGGAGACCAAAGCGCCCTCTTTTATGGCAGCGACCAGCACGTCCACATCTGCCCCGATGTGGAAGGTGCAGACAAAGCCCTTTGTATGGCCGCCCGTGGTTGACACACGACTACAGGTCTTTTGGCCAAAACTTCTGGCGACTGGCCGCGGCTTGGCTCGCTTTACCGTGACGGACGGGGCCAAAGCTGGAGACCCTGGACCCGGACGCGACTTGTTGATCCGGCACGCGCTTTTGCTGTCCCACGAGCGTGGTGGTTCATTAATGTTCATTGTCTCCAGGGTCGACGTCAGCTGTGGCCATTGGGAAGCGGTCCAATGAGTCAACGGCATCTGCCGCAGCAGGGCAGGACGTACTGACAGTCCACATTCGAATCGGTGAGGGGTTTTGAAAGTGCGTATTCCCATCGGCTTTACTGCGAACTGAGGTGGATGTCGATGAGGGCACAAGTATGGGAGCGGGAATCCGTGTTCCTGGTCCGGATGTGGCTGTACTGACGAGCACACATGGACATCGTCCGCTTGGTGTTCCAACAGGGATGTCGATAAAGCAGTAAAAGTCTGAAACCTTTGTTGTTGCCTCGACGATGAGGGGGGGTGAGAGAAGAGAGGCGGGGGGCTCTTGTGCGTAGGCTGGCAACCGAGTCGTGCTGGTCGCGAGCGTGCATGCAAAGCAGAGTGTCGATGCGATATAATCAATATGATCGGATGGTATGCAGTAACGTACATATATGAGATGCGAGAAGGAGTGCGATGGATAGAGATACGAGAGCCAACTAGGACGAAGTGCTATACAGGAGAGCGTGGAGAGCAACAGAAAGTGGTTATGCGGGATGGAAGGGAATCCGAGACGAAGGTCCGAGATAATCGAACATTGCGGCAGCACGTAGGAAAGAAAGAGTGGTTATAAAGAGAGTCTCAGTTCTATCGAAGCGAGTAGACGAGGGGATGGGGATCCGAGTGCAGGTTGGGTGACGCTCAGTATCGGCTCCGTTTGCCAAAGGTGCTCGGCGCGGCGTCGTCCTCGCGACCGCGCTTCGCTCGACTGGGGCAGGGGGAAGGCGAGCGAGAACCATCATCGTTGTACTCGAGCTCATCCTCCCGCGCCTCGGACGCGACGGTAGCGGGGGCGCGACGCTCGTCCTGTCCCCCGTCGGCGTCGGGGCCCAGTTCCGCAAAGGCGTTCGGGGCGGGTGCAGCGGCGCCTCCATCTTCCAGTTGGTCCTCGGAGTCCGCATCAGAGTCGGTGAAGCCAGAGACCTCGGAGAACTGCGGGGTCTCAGGAGAGCAAGGTGTATAACCTTTCTCAGGCCTCTTGTCCTCGCCCTTGTCGCGCGGGTATGCCTTCCCGCAGGCCTGCCTGAAGAGCTTCAGAGCCTCTACGTGGGTCACCGCCTTTGCTGCGAGGGCTCGCAGCTTCTCCACTTCCGAGGGGGATAGTGGTTCCGGGGGACTTAAAGACGGCCCGGCTTCGTCGTCGCCGTCGTCGTCAAAACGGAAAGCGACCTCACCATCTAGACAGGCCTGAGACGGATCGGGAACGACGACAACCTTGTCCAGAGGCTCAAGAGTATAGAGCGCGCGGAACCAAGAGAGCAGCGTGCTGATCAACTCGTTCAGCGGATGGTTGTAGTTCGGGGGAGGACGGGGTGTCGTAGAGGACTTGGGCGGGTCGTTGATCCACATGAACTGCAGGGAACTTGCGCGGATACCGCAGAAGTCGAGGGGAATCCTGCCTAATTCCATCGATCGGCGTTTCAATTCTGGGGCCGTGAGCTCATCCGCCTGCGTGCGACCGGACGATACGTCAAAGTAGTTGTTCAGGAACAAGCCCACAGATCTATCAGGCAAGTTGTGCTGGAGGAACCGCACCGCGTAGTAAATGAGCACGTGGAAGAAGCTCTCGATCTCATCCGCGACGCAAACCGTTTTCGAAGGATCGTCGAGAATGCGTACCGCAGAGAATTGCAAGGTGCCCTTGGAAAGTCATGTCAGGATGGCACGAGAACGAAGTTTGAAAGAGAAAGTCTCACCGTACGGCCAAGCTGTCGCGGCACGGGGTGGGTATTGAAGTCCTTAGAAAGCTCCCAGTCGGTGAGCAGGCCTCTCCAATCGCCCTTCTTGTCCTTGTACAGAAGGACGTTGCCTCCACTGATATCCCGGTGTATAATACCGATTTTGCACGCGTCGCTGTGCGCTGCCATCGGAATGAGACCGGCACCACGATGTTTGGGACAAGCGGTGACGTACCTTGAAGACAATCGTACATCGCCAGTATAAGCTGACCGCTATTTTTGAACGTCGAAAGCGGTTTCCCGATCTCCTCGACGACGAGGCGATAGTGCTGATGTTTCTTCATGCGACATTTGTGCTTATCGTTCACCTCCTTCCATGCCGCAGGAGCGCGTGTACATTGATCCTTGAGATCGCCGTGCGCCACAAGAGTGGGAACGTGCTTGACCTTCGCCTCATTCAGCTTCCCCAGCGTGTCGCCTTCCTTCCGGATGTCGGTGGCTCCATCGGATGCGTCATCCACAACGACACGCCAACAGTCCTTGAAGTAGACGAACTTCGTGTCGAGCTCGAGCACATCCCCTTCGCGTATGAAGAGCTCGATCGCGATGTAGCAACGAGTCCCCCGACCCCGAACGCCCGGAGCCTGGAACGACGGTTTCCCTGTGAGGAACCAGCGATCTTGACCCGTCACCTCATCGGGGACGCAGAGCTTCCACCACGGCCACTTGTCGTCGAGGGAATCCTTCCAGAGCTCGACGACGTGCTTCTCCTCTAGACCCTCCTCCTGCCTGTCCTCCTCTTCGTCCTTCCCCACCCAGCCCTTCTCCACCTCCGACAGACGCTTCTTCATCATCTTCGCAAGCGACTTACGACCTTGGGATAAAGGGTTGATGTACTCCGCAGTCGTGTCGTAACCACGGTCCTCGGGAGACAGCTGAGTGTAGCGCCAGAGGAACTCCACCAGGAAGTCTGTCTCCGTGATGTTGAACCGCTTCGTGACAAACAGCCCGGAGCGGTCAACGCGGACGAGGCGGCAGTGGACACCGACGAAAATGAGCATGAAGACGAAGGTGCGATGTTGGTGATGGTAGACGAGCTCGACGTAGGACAGCGCCTGGCCGGACGCGTCTCTGCGCTTGTCGCTATGCGGCCGCCCAGTGTCGACGGCGTCCTCGAACGGATCGTCCTCGAGCTTGCACTCGGCGGGGAGGTCGAGCCCGGACCAACAGACGCGTCGAAAGTCCTTCTTCGTCGCCGGGTCCATCCCCTTCGTCTGGTCTTTCTTCGGCATACGCTCGCGGGGATACATGCCACAGTCGACAGCGAGCTTGGGATCGGTGGCTTTGTCGGCCTTGTACGGCGTCGCGACGAACGCATAGCCGGAGCCACGAACGATCGAGTTCAGATTCTTGGGCTGACAGATGCATGAGAAAACGTGAGAACTGTCGAGAACGGGGGGGACTTACGTAGTCCTCGTACATCTTCCTCTCCGTGGTTGGTTTCTCCATGTTGGAGAACGGATTGGCGGACTTACGACGTGCGGTCTTGCCTGCCGGAGGAGTCGGTTCTGGAACGAAGAGCTCGAGGAACTTTTCGGGTTCGACTACCAAGGAGACGTTCAACATGTCGTGGCGTAGTCCACGGTGGTTTTCTTTGCGAGTGAGCTTGGCGTTGGAGAGCGGCGCCTTAGCGACGAGGTGAGCCTTTAGAGGAGAGTCAGAGCCAGGAGCATTGGAAAGAGTGCGACTCATATCGGATAGTGCAGTGGTTGGGGCAAGGGGGATATGGTGGTTGGAAACTGACGATGAGAAATGAACACATACCGGTAGGGCGTTTTATAGCAGAACAGGAGAGCCACGTTTTGCTGAGTGTCCTTCCAAAAACGAACTCGGCCAAGGCAGAGAAAGAGGGAACAATGAAAGACCAAATGACGCCGGTGGTGGCCGTTGAGAACCAACCACGAACTGTTAAGCGCCAGCCAGCGGCGGCACCAAGTCGTGACTGCTATGTCACGCGGCGCGATCGAGGTTCTTTTCTCTCCGTGTCTCAACCCCATTCGTCTACAGAATCTTATCGCAAGAAATACATCCAGTTTTCTTGGCTGTATAGTTCCATGGTACGATGAGGATTGAAAGAGAGGTCGGTACAACCTTGGTTCAGATTCCGAGGGTTTCGGACTTAGCATCAGTGGCGGTGCAGCACTTGATGTGGTTGAAGTTGTAAGCCTCATGAGTCATCACGAGGCCCAACGAACTCGCAGTTCACGATGACCCCGAATATAATCACATACAGTGCTAGGTCAAAAACACAACGTAAGTGGCTAATTTATCGCCGGCCCCTTATCCTACAAAATATGCACTGATCCCGATGAACGCTGAAGTATGAATAGCCTGGCCATGCGGCCCATGCCAACGCATGCAACAGTTTTCAACATAGTACCTAGCCCGCGGGATGCGGCGGGGAGAAATAAATACACCGTGTAGTTTAGGAGACAACGGATACGGACATATATGTGTATTCAACACCTCCAATTTGACGCGGCCGATTCAGCGACAGCGATAAAAATCACAAGGGATTCCCAATACAAGCGGAGGAAGATACGCGCAAGTTGAACACGCTACCGACGTCGTTTGCCACTCGTATCCGACGATTCGTCATCCACGCGAACGCGCTTCGCTCCGACGCGACTGGAAGAGGGGCCGAATGCAGATGCCTCCAACGAATCGACATCGGATGCAACGCATGGTACCTTGTCCGCCGCAACCGCGACGGCGACCTGTGGCCCATGGTTACTCTCCAACGCATCGTTCCGAGCCGGTCGCACCCCTCGCCGTGGGCTCTCCGCGACGAGAGGAAGAGAGACACCCTTGTCTTCGCCCGCGCCCGCGTTCTGGACCGCATCCCCGGTCGAAGTGAGCGCGGCGGATGTGTCCTTGTCGATGTCTTGAGCGTCCCTCTTGAAGTCTGAGTGTCCAGGCACAAGCCAGGAGGACTGCAAGGTCCGGAAGTCCTGAACACAGTATCCGCACTCCGGCTGCTTGTCGTTCCCCTTGTCGTAAAAAGGGAATGACTGGCTACGCACCCATTTCATGAGCTGCAGCACATGCGAGTGGTCGTCCAGCTTCGCCGCCAGATGTCGCACCCTGTCCAGATATTCAGGAGGTGGTCGTTGGGGAGAAGTAACGATTTGGAGCACAGAAAGATCATGACGGGGTGGTCGTCCATCGCCAAGATGAACCTTTATGCCCCCCCGACGTGCTGGGCGAATAGAGGATGGATCATAGGCAGAAATGGCGGCGTTTATGTGGTAAAGAGTATAGCGCGCGCTAAACCAGGAGAGCAGTGTGTCAATCAGTTCGTTTAGGGGGTGGTCGTAGTCCGGTGGCGGAGGGGTCGCCGTACTACGGTCCTGGGACTCGTCGTCTACCCACATGAACCGCAGATAGCCTGTGCCGCCAAAGCCTAGTAAAGAAATATTTCCGGACATCATGGAACTGCGTTTCAGTGCTGGGGCCGTGAGCTCTCATGCCTGGGTGTAGCCGGCGGACAGATCGAAGTAACTGTGCAGGAAGAACTCGACGAAACGGTCCGGTATGTTGTGCTTGAGGAAACGGACGGCGTAGTGGATGAGCACATGGAAGAAGGACTCGAGTTCATCTGCAACGCTAACCGTCGCCAGACCGTCGAGGATCCATGCCGAAGAGAACCGCTGTGTTCCCTTGAGGAGCTGTATCAGTACGTGACAGTAACAAAGTCTACAGGAGACATCCTCACGATTCTACTAGAGGTCATTTGCGAGTTTGCGGTGACTGTGCAGTCTTTTGACAGCTCCCAGTCGTTGAGGAGACCGCGCCACCTGCCATCCTTGTTGTACAGCAGGATGTTTCCCGAACTGATGTCCCGGTGAATGATGCCAACCTTCACGGCGTCGCGGTGGGCTGCCACAGTACACAGGGATAATAAGATATAGAGACGGTAGAGTGAAGGACAGTGCTTCACACCTTTCAAACAGTCATATAACGCCACGACTAGTTCACCGCTAATCATGAACTCAGACAACGGCTTTCCGATTTCTTGCACGACGAGGCGATAGTGTTGATAGATCTTCGATGGGGGCTTGAACCCAGGGAGTCCTTCCGCCCAGGCCGTGGGGGCTCGCGTATGCTGACCCAGTAGATCGCCATGGCACACCAGGGTTGGAACGTTCTTGGCCTTGGCGACATTCAGCTTTTGTAACGTCGCGCCCTCCTTCTGGATGTACGCGGCCTCGTCAAGCGCGTCAGTCACGACCACGCGCCAGGTGTCCTTGAGATACACGAACTTCCCATCTAACTCGCCGTCGACGAGCTCGACCGCGACGTAGCCACGAGTACCTCGGCCACGCACCCCGGGTGCCTGGAACGATGGTTTCCCGACGACGAACCAACGGTACTTATCGGTCAACTCGTCCGGGACGCGAAGCTTCCACCACGGCCACAACTCGATGACGTGGTCTTCCTCTTTGCTCGCCTTCGCGTCTTGTAAGCATTTCCTCATCATCTCTGCGAGAGATACATGGTCCCGCGGGAGGGGGTCGATGTACTGGGCACTAGTGTCGTAACCACAGTCTGCGTGAGAGAGCTGAGTGTAGCGCGTGAGGAAGTGGATGAGAATGTCGCCGTCGGCGATCTCAAACCGTCTCGTCACAAAGAGAGATGAACGGTCGAGACGGACAAGCCGAGCGCCGAGGCCAACGAAGATGAGCATGAAGAGGAAGGTCCGATGCTGATGGTGGAAAATGGACTCAGCCTGGGCGAGAACCTGATCAAACGCCTCTCTGCGTCTGCGCTCGCGAGGCGCTCCAGTCGGGGCGCTATCGTCGAACGGATCATTTTTGGCGGACTCGCACTTGAGAGGCAGATCCACTCGAAACCAGGGCGGGGTGGAGGTGTCTTCAGCATTGTCCGGTGTAGGCAGAAACGTGAACTCCATGTCTGGGAATGCCATTTTCAGACGTTTGGCCTAGGTGTGGTTACGAGTGGGTACAAATGAACGATTTCAAGTATCATATAACTCACGTATTCCCTACTCATGTCGGCTTCCGTCGTCGGTAGCTTCGGCATGTCTTGGAATGGATTGGTGCCAGGTTTTAGGCGTACACCACTCCCCCGATGATCATGAGTTAGTCCAGGGACAAACATATCCAGGAATCGCATAGGATCAACAACAGAGAACATTTTCCACTAGTAGATTGCAACCAACGAGAAAGGCGAGGAATGATCGTGTCAGTGAAGTGAAGACGGTGGTTGGGCGCTTTAGCGCTAGCGTTCAAGCTCAAGTTTAGTAGTCGCGTACGTTCCCACGCCATCGAGGACATTCCAACTCAAAGAAACATACTTATAAGATCCTTGCCTCCTACACTGTCACGACTCACAGACTGCGCTCTCCATCACACCCCCGCCCGCTCCGTCACCCTCACCATCAGCGGGCCCCTGCTCGACACCAAATGGTCGTGAATCGTCCCCAGCCACCCGTCCCGATCGAAATCCTCCGCGAACGCAAAGTCGAACCTCTGCACGAGCAAGCTCACGACCATCCGCATCTCCATGCGCGCAAGCTCCCGTCCGACGCAGTTCGCGGGCCCGTACGAGAACGGGATGAACGCGGTCCGGTTCAGGACGTTCCCCGCCGGCGCGCCGTCCTCAGCGGAGAGCCAGCGCGAGGGGAGGAACGTGTCGGGCGCAGGGGAGAAGAAGCGTTGGTCGCGGTGGAGGATGTAGGGCGGCACGTAGACTTGTGTCCCGGGTGGCACGTATCTGCGAACGACCATGACGGCCAGTTGTCAAGCTTCGAAGATCGAGAGCACGCCGGCAAACACGCACCGGTCTGCGATAGTTGCACCCTGTGAATCGTAGGGAACCTGTCGCGGTCCATTAGTAGGAACCGGCGGCGCGAGCCTGAGGGTCTCATTCCTACGTGTATCTCGTCAACAGCGCACACAGATATTTAACCAGGCGCGTACTCACAAGCACGCATTCGTCCAAACTAACTGGTCGTGTTTGCTGGTATCCGTCGTGTCTTCGCCCCGAGGGTAGACCCTATCGATCTCTTCCCTCAACCGCTGGTAACACTGTGGGTTGCATAGCATGTAGTACAAGAACGACGCGAGCGCAGACGAGGTCGTGTCCGCACCCGCAACCATCGCGAGCGTGCCGTCGGCGACGACATCGCGCACGGACGGGCGCGTCTTCTCAAGCTCCGCTTCGTCAGACTGTAGAGGCATAATGCGAAAGGCAATAAGTAACGTGAGGCCAGGGGGGCGAAGACGTCGAGAACGTACGAGATGGTACCACAGATCCTTGACCTTCGCGCCGGCCTGGAGACGCGCAGCGGCGTTAGCCTGGCCGATCTTCCTGAACGCCATAAGGTCGTGCGAGATGAATGGGAGTTTCGTCATTACGTCGTGGGCCCACGGAATATGCCCAACAATCGCCGTTGCGCTGTGGGACAAAAAACGATTATTCCGCCGCACCGCGGGTGAGGATGCCACAGAGCGTACTAGGCGAAGCGGTTGAGGGTATTCCATAGCCCTTGCCCGTCTCTGCCTTCTTCCAGCATGTGGTAGACGCCTCCAAACCTATCGGTACGAGACACGGAAAGATAAGGTACATTTCTTGGAACGAATACTTGGAGGTCGAACACGCACGCCATGTCACCCATGAAGTCGAAAGTGAAGAAGTCAATCCACTTCACGATATCCACCGCGTTCTGTCCTCTGCGGAGTTCTTCCTTCAGCCTGTTGACGAGCTGTCCCGCTCGCTTCACGACCACGCTTTCGTACTCCACCAAGCTCTCGCGACTCATGCCGCGGTTCCAGAGCCGGCGCCGGTTGTCGTGCTCTTCACCTGTCATAGCAAGGAGAGTCTGTGGTATGGATGGGTCGCGCCGACTGCTATAGTCTACATTGAACGTGCACAGACGATGATCAGCATAATTCACGGACACCGTGGCCCATGAAGATGATAATTCGAACACTCACACTCGCCCTTCGGGATGCCTCCGGCACCGAGCACGTCCACCACGGCTTTGACATCCACAACAGACAGCTCATTCGGACCTGCGCCGTGTAATGTTAAAACCGATACACGATGACGGACATGGTACTCCACCTGTACGGACGAACGGCCCATATTTGCGATGCAGGCTCAACCAAACACGATGTTGATCTCCTTTCCGCGCGTTCCACACTCCCCACCACTTTGTGACCCTCGCGATCGCTGGTCCCGGGTATCCAGCTAAAGGATGGAAGGGCGATAGTCGATAGATGACGATGGACGCAAAGAGTGTGGTGACGTAGGTGCTGACCGCCCGAGCGACATCGGTTACGGGCCAAGGCGCCGACAGCGAGAGGTATGTCAATAAGGCGCATCCCAAGGCACCGCCGGCAAGGAGGAGCGGTGGCAGCGATGCGGTAGGATGAGCGTAGTGGAATATGGCATGCGTCAGCTGGGACCGTGAAGTCAGCCGAGGAATAAACTGCACTTCGACGCGGAAGCAGGCTCACCACACCAAGGGCAGCAGCCTTGATAGTCATGCAGGACAACTTGGCGGTGCAAGCAGAGCAATTTCTGCGGGGGGGGGGTGCAAGGTTCGACGAAGTTCAAAGCTCACTGTTGGATGTTCGACGGCCGGCCACATTTATACTCACCGAAACTGAGAAGCGTCAGCTATTCTTGAACCCTGCCATTCTGGGCTGCCCCATGACTGTGCCCGATCCTTCCGCCGACCACCTGTCGTCAGCACTTCAGGTATGCGGCGAACATCTCATTTAAGCTTCCGAGAAGGTCAGGGGGCTGCGCCCGCATTGTTGCCAGCGCGCTGGCGCCATGACCATGGTTATGCCGTTGCGGGCGCGGCTGGTGCGAGCAATTTGAGTTGATACGGGACGCTTAGCATGGGGTTAAACAGAGAAGGAAAGGGGCGACTTACCTTTGACTTGCCTGCCAGTGTAACGCGGCCAAGACGATGCAAATACAAGGCGCCGGGCGGTTCCGCACCCCCCATATATAAGCCGCCGATCCGTTCTCGTACATCTTCGTCCTCGTACATCTTTCTGCAGGAATAGTGTCTTGCACTTTGTCGGATCGCCTTTAGATCGTGGTCATGACCAGCAGTAGGAGCAGGCCAAGAGTGTATGATGGTAATGCTGAGAGTCTGCATAATGATGGCAAGCGCCAAGTGTTAAACGTTAAACACTTAACGCCCAAAGTCTGTTACGGTATCCCGCGAAGTCACTTTTCTTCCCATGCACCATGATCATGCCTGAGCTCATTCAACCTCCGGCATCCACTAATTAGCCATCGTGCATCATCGCTATCGTACACATTATGTAGTACATACAAACCGTCCGTGGTACTATACGTGCGCACAAACCAATCAACCGCTCTGGATCCACTGCTCGTACTTCAGGCCTTTCAGGCCTCAGGCTCGGCCTCATCTCAAGCACCATACGGCTACACGCTCAACCCACCCTCCACGTCGCCCTTCAAATTCAAAGCCGAGTCGGACTGGCCCGAGTCGCAAATGACCTCCTGCGTAATCTTCACCTCCAAGACCATGCCCTCCGTCGATCTAGGTCCTTCCAACTCCTCCGCATCGTCGACATCGTCTCGATACACGTCGGACACAGAGTCCCGACGGTGTCGCGCCTGCATCCAGCAAACGCTCAGTCTCACACGCATAAATGACGAGCTGGCCGACGGCAAAAAAAGCGACGTGCCTGGAAGGTATGCCGCGTAGACTTCGAGAACTCGATAGAGTCCAGCGGCTGGACGCTGACGCCGAATGGCGACGTGTCCGTCACGCCCACGGGATGGCGCGCGGAGATAGATCGGCGCGAGTTGAGTCTGTGCACATCGAACCATCGCGCGCGTCAGGTCGACGCATGACGACAGAGGTTGGAGGGAAGGTACGTACGCTGCAAGGAGGGAGTTGGAGTACACTGTGACCATCGCGTAACCCTTTAGGACTCGGGTGGAAAGTGGTACGAGTTGCAATAAGACACGCACGTTTCAGACCGACCAAGACAGTCGCCCAATATAGGAGCGTTTGCGGGAGGGCGATAGACTGCGGCGAGCAGGCGATCGTTATCCCAAGGGAGCAGACTGCGAAATGTGGGTACTCACCACTATGAAGCAGACGATGTTGTATATGCTAGGACCTCAGTTCAGCACCACAACCCTAGTCCACACAGCCCAGGTCATGTTCGACGCACCCAGTGACCAGACCTGATGGACAGTTGAGACTATCCGCTGGATATGCAGTGGAAACCAAAAATGGGACACACCTGTGCTGACGGCATAGAGGATAAGGTCGTTGATCATATCGTTCGTCCTGGAAATTGGACTGCTCAGCACTACGAACGCAAATCACACAAAACCGGAGCATACCGCTGCATGCTGCGCCTCTGGTTTTGACGGAGCGTGTAGATTAGGACCCAAGTGACAAGAAGATCCGCCACCGCAGACGCTGCGTTGTGCACCGAGACGAGCCACTGGATGCCCAGAGCAGGAATAGTAAGGGCAGCCTCAGAGAGAAGCAAAACACGTCTCAGGACTCACCACCTTCGGCGCCACGTTGTCCCAGGTCTTTAGTCTGAGCCTGCAGCCGCCAGCGTCACGGATCGTGCGTGAAAGGACACCAGTAGATACCTACCCAAAAACAGTATATGCTACGAGTCGATGAGCATGTCTTCCGATCCTCCATGAGAGTTGTATGGAACTCACCAAAGCACACGCCCAACTCTAACATCATGAACATGAACTATTGTGCTTCAGTCCAACCCCTTCCCCCATTTGAACTGCGTGTGACGACACTCACTGCGACTGCGACGACTGGCCTGTAACGGCGTCCAACTAGCAAAGTCTTCATGAGGGGTGGGCATCGCAGTGACAAGGACGGACACCCACTGAGCCATACGCGGTGCAGGAAGAAACTAACAGGGCAAAACGACGGCGTCAGGAAAGGAAGCAGCAGATCAGGAGCATCACGCACCATTGGCTGAGCACGACCATGATAGACTACCGGAGAGGCTTCAGTATGCTCTCTCAACGCAAGAGAAGGATCGTAAACACTCACGCCAACAACAGCTAACACCTAATTGTGCGTGAGGTCAAGCAACAAGGTTGAAGCAGTGGGTGTACACACTAATGGGGACCTGCGCGTATGTTAGTATTGGCGGGGCTACGAGAAAAAGGGCTACTGTCGTCACGCACCATACGATCACGGCAAGACTGTCAAGATCGGCGTAGCTCGACACGGCGTAGTAATAGCTTTCCGGCGCCATCTCACTCAGCCAGGATCCATGACCGCGAAGTGAAGGGAATGACATACCAAATGTGTATGGTGAGTACGGTGCATGCGAGTTCAAGCACACTGCGACCGCTGGGTGTTACAAGGCTGGCCTACAAACACCACCAACCGAGACGACTCACAGGACTATCGTAACCTGATGAGAGAGCATAAGAATGGGGGAACGATTGGGGCTTCAGAGTTAAGGCATACTTACGTAGATCTTCAACCATAGCTTGTCGTACGGGTAGTTGACGTAGTATTCGTATGCCTGGTGTAGCGCCAGTCCGTAGAGTCTACGTGGCGAAAAATATCAGCAAAGGCATGCCAAGGACGGGATCAGATGGATACGTACATAAGTGAGATATAGGTGCCGATGAGGATAGCACCGAGCGTGTCGTCAATCGAAGGGGCAGAGACCATGACGCGGTCGAGAAGGGACAGCTCTGGACCACCCGGGGACGGCATATATAGCGGAGGGACCGGCGGAACGATTGGCTCACCGGCAGGATAAGAGCGTCATAATCCGCATTCTCGAAGATAATCCCGCCGGACGTAGGGTATGGAACGCTGGCATGAGGCACGGGGCCTGCCGCACAGGAGTCGGTTTGGCAATCGCACCTGCTCCGAGGAATGGGAGATTGGACGGATATCAAGGCATCTCCGATGGTCATGATCATGCCGCAAAAACTTCACCTCGGATTCCCTCGCATACAGTGAGAGCGGCACAATGGCTGGAAAGCTTCAGGCGCGCATACGCCTTCCATTACGTCGCGTAAAGCGGATCCTGGCGACTAACTGCGGAAATCGAAGCCGCAAGCCTGAATGGATGGTGAAAGGGCTCCTGTAAGTTGCTGGACGACCAACCATGAGACCTTCCTGAGGATCGTAACGCGCAAATACGCCAGTCTAAGTTAAGGCAGAGCCAACTTCCAAGGCAATTAAGAGACTTCTCCGGATTAGGCGTCAAAGGTGCAACGCATACACACGGCGCAAGCAGCGCGACTAGTAGTACCGTCGTGGATAGCCCTCCTGGGCGCCACCATTGGCTCTCCCTCATGCCCTGGGGTGAGCTCGCCCTCCGTTGGCAGCCCGGAGAGACACCGGCTTGGTGGCGCCGCCCACCGGCATTTCAAGAGAGGCAGTAAATTGTATAATTCGTCGATTTTCTGAACGCCCGACAGGTCTGACGCCGGGCGTCTAAAGGTACGAAAACCAAGATCGGCCTACCGTGAGCGACGCACCCTCCACGACGACGAGATTTGTTGTCTGGGGGGTCGCGTCGCTCTCCCCAAACTATCTGAGAGCGCGCAGCCAGCACAATGCCGGAGCCTTTAATAGGTCAGAGTCGTCCACGGCCATCGTCGATGATGACGGCTGTGCACCTGGTTTGTGGTCGGAGCGACTCGGAGGGGTGTTAAAGATGCCGTTTGGGCAGGTTTCGGACCACAGTAAGTGATATTTTCAAAAATGTCTGACGGGTGGTTTTGCGTGTCTGACCACTGACGGTCTGACGGGTCTGAAAACGTCTGAACCGTCTGAATCAGACGTTTTCAGACCCTGTCAGACTTTTGATGATGTCGACATCACGCATGCATGGAGGCGTCGCAAAACAACTGAACGCGAGAGCGAACGAATGTCACTGCTAAAGAACTTTGGCAGATCTATGAGACATGGGCCTAGCGAAGGGGATGCGACTCACATTGAGAGAGGCTGGTAGCCGGGATTTGGCGGAATGGCAAATCTGGACACGCTTCGTCTCAGCGCAATGGTTGGTATGAACGAAACGTCAATCCCGATACATGCGGCAGGCAGTAGTACGAAGGGCAGTGGATAGGCATGCCATTCTTTGAAACGACGGGGATATATGGGGCATGTAGGCTGTGTTTTGATGTAGGTTTGGGGACGGACATTCGGGGGCCGGAGGAAATGAGAAATTTCAACTTGAACGTACACATAGAGGTAGAAGTGCCTGCCCAACGCCGCCCTCACCGCACCGATTCCGCGCAAACGTCACCGGCACGTCGCACCCCCGCAACTGCCAGCTGCATCTCGTCCCTCCATATGGCGCGCGCGAAGTTCATTCAAGCGTTCGAGTAGGCTGGGGTTCGAGACTGACGCATGAACGCAGCGGGTTGGAGAAAGGGTATATGTGGAGAAAGGGCATTTGCGAGAGCTGAGATGGTGGAAGCAGTCCAAGTCGCACTCCCTCTTTTTTATTTTATTTTTTATTTTATAATCTCAGGATGTCGGCAGTACTGTAGTACATGAGGGGCTTATGTAACTAAAAGCAGCGCGTCTCCCGGTATCCTACGTTCGGTTGACGCATGTGCTTGCGCACAGGTAGGACCACGGCCGGAGGCCAGGAGCGGTAGGGAGGGCCGGTCGGTAATTTGCCGTCTTACCGCCGGCCCGGCGATCGTGTTCCAGGGGGTGGAGCCTCCGCGTCAGACGCGGGAATTGTAAGCTCGTCCGCCTGGGCCATGCCTGTAGCGGGCGTCCGCGGGTGAGGACGATTTTTCTTCGTTCTACCCACCGTGGGCCCGCGCGTGTGAGGGTGAGCCTGCGGGGGGGGCGCAGGTGTCGGTCGATGTGGACGATCAGTGCGCTGCGCTCCATCGGTGGGAGCGTGCAGGGTGTTGTGTCCATGTGATTTGTGTCGACAATCGACGCGCTGCAATCCAATGGAGGACGCATGCAGGGCGTGATGTCTGCGGATGGCGGATTGCATGCTGCGGCACAAGGCGGCAGCGTGCAGGGAAGGGCTCGAGGGGACAGCGCCGACGGCGGCGGTTTGTCCGGATCGAGCGCGACCAGCCACTCAGGGAGCTGGCAGCCGATCGTGCGGTTGGGGGGTGGGCCTTCCGGGTGCACAACTGGGGCGCAATGCCGGTGGCGGTGTGTGTGGACTCGGCCTTTGCGCGTGCAAGGCGCGAGCGTGTGATAGTACTGCCGAACCACGAAGTCGCCGTGGAACGGATCTGTGAAGGAGACGATTCTGTACGCGTAGCGTCCAGAATCGAGGTCATGCGGAACTAAGGCACGAAGCCGGTGTTCCGTGAGCCAGCGAGGCGGGCTGAGGTCGGCGCGTGCGCTCGGCCACAGTCGCCAGCTGTTGGGGATGTTCCGGGGATTGTTGCCGTCGTCGGCCGCTACCTCATCAAAGAGGCATGCGTTCTGTTGGGCGATCACCAGGATACGTTTGTATGCGTGGCCGGTACAGAACCGCTCCCAAAAGGGGGTCCAGATGGCCCGGTTTGAATCAGCGGGGAGATAAACTTCGTCCCGCGGGTGTGTTTCGGACAGCGACCCAGCCGTGATCAGGCTGGCGCCGACGGCGATTACGTTGGGTATTTTGCACGGGTCGTGTGTGTGTCCGTTCTCCTCAAACTCGGAGATGTATCGGAGATAAGCGCGAGCACCCTGGAAGTGCACCAGGATGTTCTCGCTCATTTCCGTGTGTGTATTATAAATTGCCATGAGGACGGGGACCTTGGCAAAGACTGAAGGGGGGAGATGGAATGCGCTCTTCGCAGGAATGAACGTGCCCTCCTCATTTGTGATCGCATCGATGAGAGCAATTAACGCTTGTGTGTCGTCGACCTCCTGGCACACACGTTCCCCAAGGGCGGGGATTTCGTGCCATTCGTCGACTGGGATGACGAGCGCAATTTTCGCGAACATCATGATTTGTGCCCGAGAGCGGAGCCGATATGGCAGTCCGCCCTCTAAGGGGTAGTGGGTGAAGGTCAACATTGCCACATCGAGTGGCATGTCGGCCGGTATGTGTGTGGGGGGTAGGTACAAGGGGGGCGCGCTGCGCGTGTGGTGCGCACCGCTTGACCCCCCGGTCCCCGCCCGGGTAGTACTTGGATGCATGGTCGGTCTCCCTGGGACCAGGAATTGGAAGGGGTGAAGGACCCCCGATGTACTGTACTCTACGTAGGTGGGGGCAGCGTAAACGATGGAAGCGCCCACCGGATGGTGGTGGTACGAGGGAGAGAAGGGATGTTGTAGTCGCACTCCCTCAAAGCGCTTGGAATTGGGGACACGCAAGCGCGAGCACGTGATCGCGAGGGCACAAACGCGTCGCGGAGTCTAAGAGCGGGGACATTCGCGTCAATCCCCTTGCGCACGTCGTCTTTACCACACCAAAGACCGTTAGCACTGCACCAGATAATACTGTATAATGTGCTTTATGCTTCAGCTGGAGTATAAAAGAGGCTGACCCACGGCCGAGGTGAGTATCCAACTTCCTCGACGTCTTCGCGATGCCGCCTGATCCACCCTTGCCACCTCCTACTTCACTTTACTCCAATCCTTGCGTTCGCCACAGACACTACTCCGGTGTATCCTGCCGTTTTATCGCGTTCGAGTCACATCATCGCGTCATGGCCGCCGTCCCACACCCTTCACCGCGCGGGAGGCGTTCCTGCCGGCACACTCATCCAGGGGTTCTACGACACTCCAGGCATTGCGATGTAGGCATAGTTCTTCACATCTTCACTTATATTCTTCTCCAAGATGGATCAGATGACTGACATAGAGCAATCAGCACACAGATGCCTCCACCGCGAGTTTGCTTAGGAACGCGCACGACTCACCTATCGCGCCGGTAACCCAGCGACCTGCTCGCGATCGTTACCCCTCCGCGATGCTCCTTTGTAGTCCCTCGAAGCTGAGGGACGGTACGGCCACGACTATCTGTCATACCCAGCTCCTCCGCGCTTCCGACATGTCCATCCCACCACCGACGGAGGCAAGGTCGACCCCAGCACGCTCTTGGTCCCTGCGCCCATCGCGACGAGAACGAACTTGTCGGAAGAAGATCGAAGCGACAGTAGCTATGGATTCTCCATCAACGTGGAGGCGACTCCGAGCAAGATATCGTTGGTGAGGCCCAATTCGTATATGCAGTTCCGCGTACAGTGCTCATCGGGTATGTAGACTCCTGTGAATGGCGCTGCTTTGGCGCGGAGTCTCGACAGCGTTGCGGCTCCCGGAAGCGGCCCCGAACCGCTCTTCGCGGAAATCTCACGTCACTCCGGTGCAGGACAGGGCTCGTCGGCCCTGGAGGGCGCCGCGATCACGCAACATGAAGCGGAGCAAGGTGGTGTCGTTGGCCGCGCGTTCTCGTCCCGATCCTCCACATCTCTCCCAGCAGCAGCAGCAGTCACGCCTTCTCTCAACTTCGCTCCGTCGGACCTCCCATTCTCTCTCCGATACCCGCGCACTCTTCCGCGCCTGCATCTCCTGCGCGCCCCCGGGGCGGCGGGCGACCCGCCGGTGCGCAACGCTCGATACCGGCGGGCTGAACTGGGATATTACCCGTTCATCCCATCGTCGAGTTACCCCTCCCCATGCAACCACTCTTGAAATCTTCGGCACGACTCCTACGAGGCATCCGAAAACCCAGACGGCGAGTACACCTTGGTTTTTACCTTCCTTCTCTCCGTCCCTCAACCACACGACAGTGGACAATCACCTGCCAAGCGGGGGTCATACGTGTGGAGAGCGAGAGATTCGGACGCGTATGCTCACTTCCTCGTCATTCCCCACTGCTCTCCTGCAGGTGTGCAGCTGGGGGCCGATTCTTCTGTTGGAACTCGGCGTCCTTCTGACCATACTTCTTTGCCTTCCGGAGCTTGGCGGAGACCATGGTATTGAAGTTATGAGTGTCCTGGGACGGTTGAAGAGACGGGACGCAGCGACGAGGTCCAGGGTCTTCGTTCTAGTGGGTTGAACGCGCATACCTACAGCGCCTTGCTAAGGTGAGCACCGATTGGTTACGCCATCCGCCCAGTCGTTACGTTCCACCATCTCTGACTACGAAGCAGAAGCCGAAGAAGCCCTCAGCAATCGCGGCGAGATCCGCTTCCGCGTTGCCGGGAAAGCGGAACACAGCGTGCCGCCCTACCTTTGCTCCCTGTCCCGCCCTTTGCGCCGCATGTCCACTCCTAAGCTTCGCCATCGACATACCCCACAAATGCAACGACCTACCAAAGTAGCAGGGAGTCGAGGAAGGAAGGCGGTTGTACCCACTCGGAGCTCGGACGAACTCGAAGCAGCGCTGTAGTAGCGGAAGCGATCCTAGTACGACACAAGACCAGTGCCACCAGACTTCCTACGCATGCGGCATCGCTGCTCATGACCTCTCCCTCGCGGTGCCCATTCTCATCGAACGCAAGTTCGGTAGGAACCTCCGCAGGCTCGAGATAAGGCGTACATTCAACACGCGCCGCCGAGTCGCAGCTGTCGTTTTCGGGCTCTCCGACGGCATTCATGTGTTTATGAAGTGGGTCAGTTAGACTCATGCTCGTCTGTCGGCGCTGGCGCAACGTTGGCCTCTCTTCTCCGTGGAAGTTATGGCGTCGGATCAGCGTCACAAGAAATTTTCAGTCGCTTCAATACCGTCTCTCGCGGACTGCCGCCGGCTGCACCATCGACGTCTTCCTCAGCAAGGATGCCACCACTAACGAGTCAGCCATGCCTCTTCTCCTTCCCTTCGCTTCCAAAATTCGACCCATACAAACCGACGACGGCGCTCTTCGAGATCGGCAAGCGTTGCAAAGACAGAAGAGAGGAGTTCGGTTGGTAGACGGGAGAGAGGGAGTTCCCCGTCTGTTGGGCGCGAAGGGTCTCCAATGTCCATTATTGAGAGTGAGTCCCATGCTATGCTGCCAATGTTTATGTCACAAACTGACGTTCACATGAGCAAGGCGACTCAACGATATCTTCTTGCCTTGCAGAGGGTATATCGCCATGGGGGACATCTACAGCTTGGGTATTGTCGTTCGAGGGTCTGCACGGCTGACTCCCCGGAGATGGAGAGTAGAGGCGACACCTTCGGTGTGAATGGGCTGCCCCCTGACCGCCTTCCCTACACTTGAAGCATTCTAAACATATTTACTCACTGATTGATCCTAACGTTGTTGATCGTTATATATAATCTTTGCGCGATGTCTCAGTTCCGGGTCCGTTTGAATTAGTGCGATGTGTTCGGTGCGTGTGTACAAAATAGCCTGAGGCTGCAGGTGTAATACAATCGCCTAGTGCATCGCCGCTCAAAATCCAGTCAGTGCACTTGTATCCTGGTAAGCAGAACAATGGAGAGTCACTGACCTTGAACTTGGTCTTCATTGTAGTACACAAAGTAGTAAAGTACAAAGCCAGCTGCCGCGGCGCCGAGCCAATGATGGTCGGCGTCAACGCTGCCACGTGAGTCTGAACCTTGAAACGATCGTCCGAAACTGGCAGTCCCTTTGAACTCTTGTCAACGAAGTTCTCGACGGCGTCGACGTTCGTCGGCGAAAGTACAAGGGGACCGTCCAGAATGCCGTGGACGAATGAGAAAATGCCAGTATAAGAGGCGGATGAGGTTGGTCAGTGTCTCCTTACTCGTTGACCGACCCACTCACTGGCACTGTCCGACTGTCCGGCCTCACCAACTGCTAACACTCCCCTCTTGCAGTCCTTGTTGTATACCTTCCACCTGTGATACCACCAGCCCCCTCATCTCCAAACGCTCCATTATGTACGCACGCGCGCTCACGCTCTTTTTGTTTGCTGCTTCCACTCTCGGTACGTAGCCCCGAGGACTCAACTGATTGCAACAAGGCAGAGACGCTGAATTCTACAACTTCCTGCAGTTGCCGCATCCCCCATCGACTCCAAACAGGCTAACGTCATCGCCGTGAACAACAACGTCGCGTGTTCAGGGCCAGAGGGCTGCAAAGGGGTGCGCTGAGCTCTATCCTTGATTAGTCGGACTAGCTCTCACCAACTTTCTATTTGCAGGCGAACTCCACCAGCGTCGTCGACGCAGCATCGTCATCGGGCGCATCGCGGACCCTAACAATGTCATCTGGAGCTGTCGTCGCCGTCGTCGTGTTCGCAAACTTGCTTTGAACGCCTACCGCCCCCACCGCCCCCCCATATATCACCACTCCACGGCCCGTTCGAATTCACTCAAAGATGATGAACAACGAACCTCATGATTGCCCGCAGAGGCTGCAGCTCGGACTGCCACATCCTTTGTTGCCTTATAATCGTTGTATATTTTATTCATATGTATCAAATAATGACTGGACCTTTGCATTCATGCTTTGACGACCTGTAGCTGAGACTCCCTCGAGATACTAAAGCGTATCTCTATATCTGAGTCGGACACAAGTCTGAGCGGAAAATGTCGCATGTACACACCACCGCCATAGTCGACCGACTACCCTCAAACCTGTATCGGACGCGCCGACTTCTGAATCCTTCAAGGGGCCAAACACTCTCACGGAATCCTCAAAACATGGTCCTTTACGAAAGCAATTTGCAGAGCTTTAAGTACTACGAATACAAGAACACTAAGGCAAATTCACATGATCAATCCAAGGCCCTCTTTGGTATCCCTGGCGCGAATCGAAAGGGAATGCGCACGTCCACATGCCAGCACACGCACCGCTCAACAGGGGCCGTACTTCGCAGCGCAGACATGGGCAGCAAGCCCCGCCGTCTGCGTCTCCGCAGTGAAGAGCGAGCCGCCGTTGCTCGGCGCGTACCACACGTTACCGATCGTCCAGTCCGCACCCGTAGCGTAGTGGTACACCGCGG
The DNA here is from genome assembly GCA_024305745.1 of Polyporus tsugae. Taxonomy (NCBI): domain Eukaryota; kingdom Fungi; phylum Basidiomycota; class Agaricomycetes; order Polyporales; family Polyporaceae; genus Polyporus; species Polyporus tsugae. Next base: position 383,811 of record JAHRBS010000005.1, read on the forward strand.
ACTCCTGCGCGCCAATGAAGCTCGTGTACTTGGACACGCGGTCGGGCGCGCGGTCGAGGTAGAACTGGAGGTGCTTCATCCAGAGCCCCTTGAACATCGCCTGGTCGTTGTCGCACGTCGAGGTCGGGTCCGCGTTGTCGCAGGACTCCTTGAGGATGCCGTTCTGCGTCTTGAGGGAGATGGCGGCGTCGAGCGTGATCTCGGCCTGCGTGAGGAGACTGGAGTCGCCTGTCGCCAGGTAGAGTTCGGCGAGGCCGGAGGCGACGACGCCCTGATTGTATATCCAGGTTGTCTGGCCGTTGTTCTGGCAGGAACTTGTGAGTCTATAACCCGTGTCAGCCGGCGGCGGGGATCCGTATGGCGCAGGATATGACCCACCCATCGTTCCAGAGGCCCTGGGAGTTGCGCATCCCGGAGTTGAGGACTGTACGTGTAGGTTAAGTACATCTTGTTTCTATCGAGAGGCCGCATCGTGCTTACGCCACGTCCACGTCTGTTAAATCATGCCGTTAGTGTTGGCGCTAAGTCAAGTAGAATACGCTGTGTAATCACGTTCTGCGCGTTGCTTAGGTATGTGGTGTCCCCGAAGCGGTTGTACAAGTTTGCAGAGGTTTGCAAGAACAGCTGGTTCGTGATCGCATTCTTGTAGGTATGGGCACTGGACCACCACACTGAACGTCCGGCAATCGTAAGCATGTGCCCCAACACCGTTGACACGCACGACGGTTTTAGGCTACTCACCACCACCGCCACATACGGAGCTATCCCACTCCGCAGCGATCAGATCATAGACGATCTTTGCGCTATTCTGTGAATTGCAAAGAGCGGTCAGGACACTGCTTGGGGCTGAACGTTGAACCATGGTTCAAGACGACTGCTTCACGTACAACATATGCGGATGCATCCTGACCGTGGGTATTTCTGTAGTCGGACACCTTCAACAGAGCAAGCACCACCCACTGCCGGAGCACAACGCGTCAGTGCTGTCCCTAGGCTTCCGAGTCACCACGCGCGGTGGAGCACTTACACCCGCGTCGTCGTTGCTGCCGTTCAGCTGCGAGATCCACGCATTGCGGTCTTGCCCGAGCGCGAGCTTGCCGATGGTCGTGGAGTCAGCGATGTCGAGGTCCGTCGAGCCTTCGGCCAACATGAGGTTGTAGAAGTCCTCGATCGTGTTCTAGTCGACATCGCGCACATCCCGGTCAGCCGCGGGTGATCTGAACTGCAGAGCATGAAATAATACGCACGGCGTCAGTCCAGAAGATACCCCAACCGCCCCCATTCCAGTATTTGCTCTGCAAGCGCGATGCGACGCTCTAATAAGTAGGTCGCCGACGGTGTTGCCATGCAAGTGTGACAGGTGGAACGGGTCAGTTAGCCGCTCTACTCCGCATCAGCCGGGATTCGAGGACACTCACAGAGGCGGTACTCAGCGTCGCGGCACACTGCGCGCGGGGCACGAGCAGTCTGGGGGAGGCGGTAGCAGCGATTGGATACGTGCTGAGCGTGGAGAGCACGGTGACCAGGGTGGCCATGGACACAAGCTTGTCGAAGTTGAACAGCATCTTGACTGAATTTTAGGTACAAGAAGATCAAGCGTACTGTGTACAGGGGGACCTGGTACAGTGGGTGGGGGAGAACGAGGACGGACGGTGTCGGCGTTCTGACCACATATGTTGTCCGTTTAAATACCACAGCGATGCTCACTTCCTGATGTTAATGTCTGCGGTCTCTGAGAGGCGTAATGTCTTCCGAGGCGCGCCGGGCGAGGTGGTCATGTTCGAATCTGTCCATGCGGGGGCACTGCACATGAGTCCACACATGATCGTTGCTTCGATGCGGACTTAGTATACACACCGACGCACCGCTTTACGATCCGTGTGGGAGACTCGCGCATATCGCGTCTGTGCAGCATGATTGTGCCAGTCGGAAACGGACGAAATCAGACGATGCCGGCATCGGGTTGTTGGAGCAAGCGAAAGAGTCGTCCGAGTGAAGCAAAGAGAGTAAATTCCGGTTGTCCTGTACAGGGTCGTCGTAGTACAGAGGCAAACGGATGAGTACCAAAAATTGCAAGTACGAGCCACGGAAACTGCCGGCGAGCAAGCGCTCGCTTGCCAAATACACGACTCAACGGGTCTCTTCACTTGCACCCAGCTTGCACCGTCGTCGTATCAGAAAGGGCGAGAAACCCGCGGAAAAGGTGAACCAAACGCATGCTGGCTAAGCATTCCTCGAGCTTAAAGGTGATTGTCATCCTATACAGGACATCTCGTCCGCTGGATACGTAGCATTTTCTAAGAAAGAAACTGGATAGTGATCATCAGGTGTCGGTGCCTTGCAGTGACAGAGTAAGGTGATACCGACGCATGTGCGTCCCAAAAGTTCCGCGAACAGTTGATCACTTCTTCAAGCTTCTTCGCCTCTCTGGAAGCCCGTTAGAATATTCTCGGCCATGCACGGCAAGATCGCAGCACTTGAAGGGCTAAGTTGGCAGGATGTCTCCGAACGGAACTGGTCAGGATCCGAATGAGATCTCCTGGCAACATGTCGAAACGGTTGCAACGTAAGATAGTAGTCTCGACAGACCTAGATAACTTCCCAGTGCGTCAGTAGAGAAAAGATAAACGTGTAATACAACTCGGCACTGTAAAGCACATCAGGCAGTCAGCGACGGGAGGGGTCCGGACACTCGGTACGAATCACGATCTCTCTCCACCGACCTTACCGTCGTCTTCTACTCACCAGACTGCTGTTGCTATGTCTTTGCCATTAATAGACCCATACTATTCCTCACAGCATGTTTGCCAGATGCTAGCTGCTGAGTCCGGGGAGCAAAACGGTGAAGGGGAACAGAGCGTGGTCAGCAGTGGGTAGAGTAAAATGTACGTGATACAAGACAAGATCTACGGGTACGGCATACTCGTGACAACGGTATGTACAAACCATATGTGCTCTAACCCAAAGCGATGTCTTGCGCGCGGAGAGCCGGTGGGGGAAGAAGGGGAGTGGGGAGAGGAGTAGTGAGACGATGGAGGCGGGGCGATTGACGGCCTACTCATCGATGTCCGCGAGCGAGAACTCGCGGGCCTCGACGTTGTGGTGGACGTCCAAACCGACGCCGCCGAATAAACCACCGAATGAAGGGCCGCCCTTGCCCTTGTGACCCTTGCCCTTGTGACCCTTGCCCTTGGGCTTGCTCGGCTTGCGGTGCGCGTGGTGATGCTTGGTGGCGCGGGCCCCGAGGCTGTTCTCGTCGTCATCGACGTCGCGGGGACCGACGTTAAGGTGTCCGTGGCCGTCCAAACCGACACCGAGGCCGCCGAGTGAACCGCCCTTGCCCTTGTGACCCTTACCCTTGGGCTTCTTCGTCTTGCCGTGCGCGTGGTGGTGCTTCTTGGCGCGGGCCTCGAGAGTGTCCTCGTCCTCGTCGTCAACGTCGCGGGGACCGACTTCGAAGTGCCCGTGGCCGTCCAAACCGGGACCGACGCCGCCGCGTGAACCGCCGTGCGAAACGCCGTCCTTGCCCTTGTGGCCCCTGTGGCCCTTGCTCTTGGGCTTGGTCGACTTGTGGTGCGCCTTGTGGTGCTTCTTGGCGCGGGCCTCGAGGGTGTCCTCCTCCTCCTCGAACTCGCGGGCCTCAAGAGTATCGTCTTCGTCGTCGTCGAACTCGCGGGACTCGACGTTGTGGTGGTGATCGAAACCCTCCTTGGCGAGCTTGCCGTAGGGTATGGTGCCGTGGGCGTCTTGGATGCCGCCCTTGCCCTTGTGGCCTTTGTGACCCTTGCCCTTGGGCTTGGTCGACTTGTGGTGGGCCTTGTGGTGCTTGGTGGCGCGAGCCTCGAGGCTATCGTCGTCCTCATCGTCGAACTGGCGAGCCTCCAGGTCCTCGTCCTCGGCGTCCTCGACGTCGCGGGGACCGAAGAACCCCGGCTTGATGACGCCCGTGCCCTTGTGACCCTTGCCCTTGTGCCCCTTGCCCTTGGGCTTGGTCGACTTGTGGTGCGCGTGGTGGTGCTTCTTGGCGCGGGCCTCGAGGCTGTCGTCCTCGTCCTCGTCGAACTCGCGGGCCTCGACGTCGTCGAAGGGCACGACATCGGGCTCGGTGGAGCGGCTCACCTAGAATTTACAAGCGATCAGTAAGGACGGGAAAGCGCAGGGGAAAGGTGGTGCGGCGTACATGACCGATGTCACGGGTTTCAACAGTCCCGACGGGGGCGGACTGGACGGAGAGGGAAAGAGCGAGAACTGAGAGAACGAGAAGGCGTTGGAAAGACGGCATGATTGATTGAGTTGGCGATTGAAAAAAGTTTAAGTTTCGTTATGGAAAGCCGCACAGCTGGAGGAGGTACGTCAGCATGACGGTGGTACGTTGACGATGGGGCATATCGTTAGAACTTACCAGCTGAAGGGGGTTTAGAGAGAAGAAGGTAGATGGCTCGAGGGGAAAGCGAAGACGAGCTGGACATCTCAAGCGGATCATGCTGGCCTTTAATACCCAAGACGTGGAGAAATCTTTGATTGGACGCCTCAGCTGCAGCCTGGAGGCTGGCATGGCGTTACCGTCCACAGCATACAAAGATACACATGGAGAGGGCTCACCTTAGAGTGGCTAGATCAAACGGGGTGTGAAGTCGCCATGATGCCTGCTGTTCCGTTACCAACTCTCAAACGCGTGCATCCCAGCCATCAATCGACACTCGGAGTCGCAAAAGACAGGCTAGAAGCAGCCGCGATGGCCGAGGCCCCGACAGCTAAGTAATACACAGAACCAGAGGGCGCCTTGGTTTGAGCTTTGGGAGGTGATGCAACTGACGCTTGTTCTCTGTGGACGACCCACGGGTGTTTGCCTATACTCTCAGTTGATATCAATCTGCGACAGCACTCATCAGTACTAGTCAGCGCATGAGAATGTATCATGTCCTTACATGTCACGGCGTGCATCCGCCCGACGGCACAGGCCACGACATGCTCGTAGAAATCCCTTTCTGACCGGCGCCAATATCTAAGCGCCCTCAAGCGCCATGCCAAAAGCATGTCACGGCCTACGCCATCTGGGGATGTGTGATGCCCATTGGTCGTTAGAGCAGATGGAACTGCGGCGGCACGTATCATGGCAACTTCACGCCCCATACTGTACCAGAAATATCGTGCAGGCAACGCTCGTCATCCAGTAAGAGGGAACAGTTTCAACGGTAACAACCCAATGGCGGTGAAATGGAGCTATGTGAACCGATGACTCGATTGCTAAGTAAGTACATCAGAGAGGTGTGCGCACGGTACATCTGTATCCATTATCGTAACAGTACTAAGTATACGCCTTCAATTCTCTACTTTATTTCTCTCTTCTCAGCACTTGACACTCTCACGTTCCGTACGAGGGGTTTGGCCGAACCTATGTACTTACTGCGAGCACGATCCCCTAACAGCGAATTGCTCCGGTCTCCGAGTCCCCATCGTCCTGAAATGACGTCTGCATACCTCCCACCCATGATGCCACCAAGCACCGCCTTCAACTCCAAAAGCTCCTTCGTGCACGCACGCGCTGTCACCGTCTTTTTGCTTGCTTCTTCCATTCGACACGCAACCCCGAAGACGGGACTGATGGCAACATGTAGAATGGGATCCTGACGAGAGCTCTGGAGTTCCTGTAGTTGCCCCATCACATATTGGACGAATGTCGCTATGAACAATAAGGTCCCATGTTGAGGGCCAGAGGGCCGCAAAGATTGGGTTGAATGTGACGCACTGACCGATGGGCTAGTATTCACCGACCATCGCACGCGAACTCGCACTCCACTAGCGTCCTCATGGGACACATCGCGCTCCGCGGGCGACACCGTCGTCGGCCGTCGTGTTCTCTTACTGCCGATGAGAGTGCTGACTTAGGGTGCACATATTCACCCGCTCTCACATGACTGCGCTTCGTCCCACCGACATTCTACGGCCCCAGTTGGTCAAGCTACGACTTTCGTGCAGAGACGATGAACGACGAACCTTAACTCATGCTTGCCCGCAGGGGCTGCAGCTCGGGCTGAGAGAACATTTGTTATGATACAGTCGTTGTACCTCTTAAATCATGGGTAGAGCCTTGCATCCGTACTACTACGATGTTTATAATCAGAGATGCCGAAGCGTATCATGTACATAATAAAGGCACGCACCGTAGCTTGTAGTTGATCCTTGAGGCTTGACGGCCGCAAGAAAGCCACGAAGCTGCGTCGAGTTGTTGAATCTCTGCTGGTTGAAGGGGCTGGTTCCGCAGCAGGAGGCGACCAAGCGGAAGATATGTTCTGATGCGTGGGTTATGTACATCGAGAGAAAGATGGCTGAGAACAGAGCAGAAGCAAACGTGACCGTGGGGTCAGGCCTCCCAGGTACAGAACCGAGTTTCCTGACTCGACCACGACAACTAGCCCTATAGCGACATCGAAATCGTGACATCGACATCCCAGCACAAACTCGCCTTCTCCAGTGTATACGCAGCGCCATTCAGAGTGAGTAGCAGGTTCAGTGTCAAGGAAAAGTCGGGAGTCGTCATGGTGGTCGAAGTGCAAGCGGTTTGGCTGACTGGCGCCCAGATATGTCCGCCTACGGAGCCATCAACGCACCCACCAGCTCCACCTTTCTTCCGTCCACAACATGGCATCTCAAGTCCAAACGCCCCGACACCCCTTCCAGCTTGACGATCCACCACCTCACGCTCGCCGCCGCTGAGGCGTTCCCTGGGCTGGTCGACTACATCCACAAGACCTTCGCGGACGAACTGGAGGGCGGCCAGACCTATCCCCAAGAGATCCTCGCCGCGGAGGAGTACACCCGCGCGTCGTTCGACGCGTACTACTTCGCCCAAGATGTCCTCGTCGGGGTCCTCGGGAGAGAGGGGGATGAGCCGCAGCAGGATGGCGCGGAAGTCCCGGCAGGGTTCGCTGAGGCGGCTGGCGGTCGGTCTTGGGAAGAGTGTATCGCGGGATGTTACTACGTGAGTACTGCCCGCCTCACCTTTGCTTCTGGTCGCGATCTCTCCCTGTCGTGCTTGCGCCAGCACGCGCAGAAAGGCCTGAGCCAGAGTGCTCCGGACGTGGTCGCCGATCATGGATCGTAGGAACCCTTGCTGAGTGTTTGGCCTACAGGTGAAGCCCAATTACCCCGGACGGTCATCGCATGTGAGCAACTCTTTCTTCATTGTGGTTCTAGTCCTCCGTCCGCGCTCCGTTACTTTAGAGCGAGACGGAGATGGGTGCGATAGGCAGTGGCGGGCTGATTGCGTGGGTACCAGTACAGCTGGCTCATGGGGGCGATCGCCGTGCTCTAGAGCTGGGCTATGATGTCTGCTCTTTGGAATATTGATATAGAACGCGTGAACCCCAATTTGAACTCGACGGTTAGAGGAATTCCAGTCAAGGGTGTCCCGATGCATGCGAGCTCGGAGACCTCCCCACATTGCCTGTGAAGTGGATGTTCGACGCTGGCATTCGAAGAAAGCACCCTTCGGGGCAACATGGGGCTGTCTCCGTTAAGGCGAGCTCGGGGACCGTCCTATATTGTCTGAAGTGGATGTCCTCCGCTGAGATCCCAATCGATGTTCTAAAGTGTCATCTCGGATCCGCAAATGGCGCATTCCTAGAGCCTCGACGTTATTTGTCACGCTGCAGCGTCAAGTTACGGTACCCGAGGTTGGACCTTGCACACACCCCACTTATAGAGGTTCCACGACATGCGCAGAATTGGGAGGTGGTCCAATAGAAGCTGCAGGATCTGCATGACGCTCCAGGATCGTCTGAGCTGATTGACTACGTGCCGCATTTTCGCAACCGTAAGGCGATGTCGACGGTGACCGCCATCTCGTGAGCGAAGGGCCAGCCTGCCCACAACCAGCTCTGCGACTCGACTTGTGATGATGAAAGACTCACATTTCCTCCCGCAGATCTGTAATGCGGGTTTCCTCGTCCCCCCAACCCACCGCGGACGCGGTATCGGTGCCGTCCTTGCTCGCTCGTTCCTCCACTACGCCCCCCGCCTAGGATACCAGGCGAGCGTGTTCAACCTTGTCTACGTCAACAACATTGCCAGCGTCAAGTATGTAGCAGCTCCTGCGTTCCTTTTCCGTTCGTGCGTGTGAGCTGACCGCACACCTGCGATTAGACTATGGGAAGCACTCAACTTTGAGAAAGCTGGGCGGATCCCCCGCGCCGGACGTCTCAAGAAGGCAGATAGCACTGGGGAAGAGTTTGTCGACGCCTGGGTGTTTTACCGGAGGTTCGATGCTCCAAGTTCTCCCGCCGAGTAGGGGCCCTGCATCACAAGAAACATGTACGTGACTTAGAAGCATTCAGTTTTGCGACGCATTCTCCGACTGTCACGGAGGCCTCCTCCTGACTTCGGAAGCTAGCTTCCTCCTACAGCAAAGCTTTATTCAGCGATGGATGCAATATTATTGATGAAACTGAGACTCCACACCCCCGCACGCGCCGCCCACCGCCCGACGTGATTGCGTTTCTTGGTGCCAGCGAGCAGGATTCGGTGGTGAGTCTCGGAAGCCCATCCAGTCTTCTCAATCTCCTCTAACGTGCGTATAGACCCCGTTAATCGGTGATTGTAAAAGAACTCCGTTCCACCTACGCCATCATTTACGCCAGGAGTCGGGCGTGCCGCCGGAACGCAGGCTACCACGCAATGGGCATGCTGGGGACAGCGGTTCTGACGGCGCTGCAGTAAAGTCCGCGCTCTATAATGGGTGGCGTGGTCACGAACCTTTCCATTTGTCTGCTCTTCTCACGTTTTCCTTTTGACGTTGCGTATGTCAGAAACATCAGAAGTCCACTGCCTAAGTGGGACGTTGGCGTCGAGCATATCGTTCCTCAGTGCCTTCTCGACCCCAGTGAACTCTACAGGGTCATCCAGGGGCGAGCGACGCCTTCATCTTGTCAAAAATCGGGCCTAAGTCGAAGCTCGGAGAGCTATCTTCCGGGCGCAGCGTACGACACCCGTTGTCTGCAGGGAGAAGTGGCGCATGATAGAGGATCATGCCTTACTTCTGTCTGCAGGGCAGCTGAAGTTCCAATACATAGTAAGCCATTCAATGGGTAGAAAGAAGGCTTACCGGCCTGCCGTTCTCCGATCCCGAAGGGCGTTCAGTATCTCTAGCCGATGATAAGGAAGGGAGGCAATGGATGTGGCGCCTCCGATGGTGTCTCGGCCTGAAACAGGCTACGGCGTCCGACCGGACGCGGAGACAGCCACACTTCTATCCTCCAGTTCGGCGGTAGTGGCGTGCGCCTGCGAGTCCGCGAGACACCGGCGGTGGTCCATGGACCTCTCGCGGAATATTGAGTATCGTCGTTGCAATTCGTGTAGGTCCATGTGGTCTACGCCATATCCCGTAGTGTTCCGCGCGGGCTCGACGATCTTTAAGACCCGACGGCGCAGTGCCAGCTTAGGACATATCCTTTCCTATCCAGTCGCAATCACGGTGCCAAGCAAAGTCACCTGAAGTTCAGGATATCCAAGTATCCGTACCTTTGTCCTCATTTAGCTCGCTCACTCCTGCACAGAGCGGGGGGTGCAGACGGCCCGCGCGCTTCAAGGTCCTGGCACCTGTCCAGCTTCCTAGATGCAACGTCTCGGCGAAGCTAGCCTCGTGCCCGTGATGTGGCATGACGCATACGTTCCGAGAGCTACGTAAATGTGAATGCCTCATGGTGCCGGCCCATGCCCCTCCTGGGACGCCGCGCGGTGCGCGACGTGTCCATATTTCCACACTCGTGCACAGTGGAACCTACACTGGCATGCAGACACCTCGGCGCGCCGCGCCTGGAGTTCCCGTGGGACGCCTAAACTCAATCCGCTGGCAGATCAGTGGAACACAGAACTGATCAATCGTGAACGCACGCGCGGGAACAAACTCGGACCATGGGTGAACTTTCTGCGCTTGCGTGCCTAGCACGTACGAACTTCGCGGTGCTCCGACTTGCAAGGTCCCCTTCCTAAGCCTCTCTGTTCTCCCCCGGTCTCTTATCCTCGGGGCGAGGCGATAGGGCGACCGGGAGAAGCCTCCAAGCTTTGGACTGGAGCCTGACACAACGTGTTACGGTTCTTGAGCTCCGCTGCTGACCGGATTCTCACCGTATCGTCGGTGCCGTAAAGTGAACTTTGGCGGGGGTGCAATGGGAGGAAGTGAAGCGAGACCAATGCCCGGCTTCGACGGCACAATGAGGACTGGACGTTCTGCGTCCTCAGGGTGTGGTGCGTTCTGATTAACGAAGAAGCTACGTATAAGGTGAGCGAGCCGCGTTTCACTCGATGGTGATTATGCGGCCCGGGGTGAAAACTGACTGCGCGCTTGCTAGCAGGCAACGGTGTAGAAGTGACGGTGTCGCACTTGCCACATACTGAACTTGAACGCTCGACCATGGCCACAAGCGCAGCGCAGGCCGTAATACCGTTACAGCCGGTGGCATATACATCGGATGTAAGCCCTGGACGTTGGCGGGTGGTTTGATTGCTCTGAGCATCAGGCCAGAGGTCTGGAGACATTCGCAGCGAGGACTCTGGTCTCACGCTTTGCATCGGATCGAACTCAGAAGGCACTGTGTACGTACTTCAAGGTTTACACGCGCGTGGGTGCCAGCGTGCTGCAAAGCAGAGGCAAGTACCCCTTGAAAGTTTTCAAACAGTTCATGGTTGACGTCGTTGATATAACGAGGTTCATCATAAGCTACAATGCCAGCGTCTTGGGGCTGCCCAGTGCCAATTCAAAGAAGTGCTCCAGGGATCGGGACCGACACGTCGAGCGTCAGAAGGGTTTCGCCCAAACTTGAAGTCAAACCAGCCACTGGTGCTCCAACAAGCTAAGTTATCGGTATTTCCTGGAGGAAGGAGCGGAGCCCATCAAACTCGTCCTCGCATGCTGACACGCTGTCGAGCCCAGAAATGACTCAGAACCCTGCAACGACCGTCACCGCTCATGAAACATGCGTATCACGTCCTCCCCGCTGTGCTCCCCAGGAAACTTCTACAGCGCCGTACCGTGTTGCCTCCTAAGCGTCCGTCTTCTCCAGCCAACTTTCAATTGCTAGGACGCTCAAACACAACGTTGCCGTTACCAGGGTCACCGTCGTCGACCCCTCTGCTGCTGCATGCATCATCTTGTCTGGGTAAGTACTTACACGTCGATATGGCATGTCGTACGGCGCCGGCGCCGGCAACGGCATGGGGATGTATTCTAAACAACAGAGCTCTGAGCTGTGCGTAGAGTACAATGACCATACTCGGGCTTGTGTGAATGTAATAGACCCAAACTCGGCGAAGACAAACGCAGCGCCCAGGTTAGTAGGGCTTACGAAGACACGCCTCGTGGCCGCGGCATTTCTCAAGGCGAGACGCCCAGAAGGAGTGCTCGCTTCGTGTGTACACAAGGATATCAGACACGGTATGTGGCGCATGACAGTGGTATGTCAAAGAACAACTGTCTGACTGTCGACTCTGACAACTTCGCAGACGGCGACTGCACCGGTCCTCATGCAAGATGATCTCCATGACCCGAGCGGGAGATCGCATGCAAGGTCCGATAGGTATATAGCAACGTGTGTATGTATTAGTACAGCGAGCCCAACACAATGTCCTAGATGTACAGTAAGCTCAGGCAAGTCCGATGCCAATCGGGATGAGGTAACTTGTAAGTAAGCGATGTCCAAGGACGTACAAGGAGCGTGAACAAGGTACAATGAGAATAAATACAAGACAACGAGCGCGTGGTTATGGTGGCACAAGGGGAGATTCGACAAGGAGAGTGGTCACAGTATGCGTAGTAGAAGCGCGTGCTGCATGGCGGGAGGCGCCAGTGAGGCGCCTGGGGACTTGAAGGAGACGAGGGAATGAGAAGGAGAAGGAGAGATGGGAAGATGGCGGTTGCAAGCGCGTGATGGACTGTATGATCCAGGGCGAGAGTGGCCGCGATACTGACCGAGCGAGCGCAGTCCCATCATCGGTAGGCGGCGAGTCGGATGGGTCTACCACAAGTAGCCCTGGGGTCTGGCGTAGATAACACCAGGTTGCGGCACCGTAGGAGGCTTCTGCGCGCGCGCCGTCACAGCGCCATGCGTGGGGTACCCAGTGGGCGTGACTGGCATTCCCATCACAGGCGTGGTCGAGCTGGACGCCGACAATCCAGGCGTGTGAGGTCCAAGGGGTCCGCCCGGATGAACGACGATCGGCGCAGGAATGCTGGTCGCCTGGCGCTGGGGCCGCCGAGAGAATGATGTATGCGTCTCGGCGTAGTTGGGGTAAGGGCCCCGTCCAGCGAAGTCGCGGCGCACAAGCCTCTCGAACTCCCGGAGAGCTGCGGCGTCGATCTCGACGTAGTTGCTGAGGAAATAGCGCAGATCGCGTTCTCCTCCTTCAACCTGGTCGCGGTGGAAGAGCCCTTGCCCGACATCGACCCAGTAGTCGGTCGACGAGTGGGACTGTGATACCATCCTGAGGGCAGGGAGGAACATGCGGTGTCCCGCCATGCCATCACAGTCCTTTGCCGCAGGAAAACGGATCTTGAGGCGCTGCAGGAGGTACAGGGCCGAGAACACCACGGACTCGTTCACGTTCGAGCGGTGGAGCGCATAAGCGATGAACTTTGCGAGGGGGATGGGTGGGTCGTCGAAAGGGGATCCGGTGGTCGGTGGGGGATCCGGGCACTGGAATAAGTGCGTTATGAAACGCGCACAAAGCTTGGCGAAGTCTCGACGACCATAGTACGGATCGCCGCTCTGCGTGGAATGAATCCATTTCAGTCATTGAATATGAAGGTAGATAGTACAAGCCTTACTGCACTTTGTCCTGCGCGATGGCCCTTGGATGCCGTTGGGGAGTGAAGGGCGGCGGCGTCAGCGAATGGATTGCTGTTCCGATAGTCCATGTTGAACGCTCCGTAGGCAGAGGAGTATGGTTCCCGATGCTTCGGTGATAGGGAAATTTGTGAAAATCTGCAGCCTCTTTAAATACCGGACAGAGAGTCCTCGAACCGTGCATGGCGACGGATAACACAATGACGAGAGAACCTATAAGGCAAACGCTCAGCACGCTACGCTAGACGGTACCGCCACTCCGACGGCGCCCTGGGGGAATCGCATCTGGGACAACTAGTCGTTGTCGTGGTCGAAGATACGAGGGAGTAGAACGAGGGCCGTGCAATCGGGAGTATCGATATGCCGTTGCTTGAGAGGACAAGAGTTATCAATTGGCTGGTTGCGAAGGCAACGAGAAGAACAAGAAGTGCTGGCTCACCGTTGGAGACACATGCAAGGACAACATAAGAGACGCCATACGCAGCTCAACATGTACAATTGAGAGCCATATCCGATAGCGCAGGCTCCAAAGTAGAGCCGGTTGTCCATGTTTAGGTGCATGGGAAATCCCTACGTATACGTACTAGTAGTACGCGGCGTCGGATCCTTAAGTTTGCCAAGGATATCAACCTCGATCCAGTTGTGGTCTTCAGGTGGGTTAACGTTGGTAATAACAGCGCAACGGAGACATGCATGTACGGAGCAGTAGTGCGATTCGGCGATGGTGGTTGGAAGAAGGAAGGAACCTCCAAGGAGGGCGCCGTAAGCTGGCAGGGTGGCAGTGTTGAAATTGTTCTCCAAATCGGGAATATTAAGCGTCCATCGGGGCTCCGAGTGACTCCGAAACCGGCCGGACTCGACGATCGCAAAATGTGCATTCCCAAGTATGTATAACTGAGTCTGATACAAAAAAAATAGCAACATAATTTAATGAACAAAATCCAGTGCATACGGAGCATAGGGCAGCCTGTATAGGACTGGCGATGAGTTGGCAAGAGAACTTGAACTTGAGGTTGCGTCATGATGCGTTTGCGGGTAAGGACAACGGTGCCAGGGCTCAGACTTGCACACCCCGTCCCCATCGTCGCATGATGTCGTTCAGTACCAGCCTTACCTCCTCGGGAGGTCAAGCTGGCTTGCTTCGCCACGAGTTTGTGATTCGCGCTCGGAAAAAGAGAAACCGTCGGAAGAATCAGAAGACGTCTAGAGTGGCGCGAATCTTGTACCTCGACCAAATGATGTGAAGATATCCCGTTGGGGGGGGGGGATCTACCAGAGAAAGAACTGCAGCACATTTTTAAGCCAGGCGACGTACCTTGTTGGCCCAGAGGTACGACGCAACACCGATGGACCAAGTCGAGAGGGGGCGCAGGAATAAGTACCGCCACAACCAGCATCGTTGAAGACGCGTCCTAAGTGGAAGACTGAAGAAGTCGGCGATGTTTTCTCTGACGATCGAAAATGGATCGGTAGTTACTAGTGTTAGCATGGTTCCCCCAGGACCCAATGCGGAGGATGGTGAGTCACCAGGAATAATAAGCTCCAGACGTGTCGAGAAGCAATGGTCAGCTTCGACCATGGCCCCCACAATTGATCCTAGGAGAACATAAATGGTCATATTAAAACATGCTCCCCCTCCCAGGAAGGGTTTTTACAAACCCGTAAGACATGCTACCGTGGCGGACGACTTCTGCCGGACCGAGACACGCCACTCTCATCCTTGAGTATCGCCGCCTATGAATATAATGGACCTGAGGATGAGAACAAGCACTATCCATGTTGTTTGCTTGAGCGTTGTCTTGCGTCGTCGCCGGCGTGATGGAATGACAATGGCAAGGTCATGAAGAAGCGCACAATGCCACTAAGTCCAAAGTCCTTTAGATGTGGTGCAGACGATGCAAAGGGCTCACTGGAGTTTAACTAGAGTGCATCCATCGAATCTCGCCTCTCTGACAGCGAGCGGCAGATCGTGTTTGTGGCTGTCTAAACGAGGATGACCGCAGACCAACAAGCGGATCGGATGGCTCAGAGCACCGGCCGGTCTGGAAGAAACCCTGCTTCTCGCTGAGGGAAAAAAACTCGGATACATGTCCTCTGGGTTGAGATGCCGTACCGCGCTCTTAGATTTTGGAATCCTGAGAGTCGGAAGCGAACGCGGTGGTGGGCTTGATACGATTCCGCCTTGAGAACGAAAGCAAGTAAGCGCCGTGAGATTACCAGGTTCGAATCCCAGTCGACTCACCTGCACTTAGTTTTTTTTTTCGCCAAGAATCGCCTCTCGTTCAACATTAAACCTACGAGTTGGTGTGCGTGGGCCGAATTACTATATCCCAAAGGTGCTTTCGAGCTACCTGATAGCGATGCGTTGATGAATGGTGCTTAGGGTTCACAAACACACACGTCGAGCAGTCAAGTCACTGAGGCAGTCGGACAGGTAGATCGGCGGCGCAGTCGGAGGCTAAAGTCAATCAGACGTGCCTGTGCCGCTGGGCCCAGCAACTACTCACCGTCGGTGAAGATCGTCATGTATCTCGTCATGTCATCCTCCCAATGGTCCTTGAAATGACATGAGACGTAGTAGATGTGGATCCCAGGCATATTTAGGACCATGACTGCGGCCGCACAGTGAAGCAGGGGTGACGAACGGACAAGAACGCACCAGATCGGCCGTGGCCGCGGAGGTGCATATCCGGCGCTGGTTTTCCAATACCGTCCTAAGGGATCTGTCCTATGAAAAAAAAATTCACATGAGTATCACGGGCTCGAGATAAGTTGTTGTTCAGCTCGGGCAGAACGCGTCCACATAGGGCCTCCGAGTCGCTCCGTGGCACACAACTACGGTGTTTAGTCGCCCCAGCATGCGGAAAGTCCCTCCTAACTCTGCGAATGAGTGTCAGCTTGCGTCATCTAGCAGAACATTCAATGACCGAATATACTCTAACACAGACTCTGGCTGAATAATGAAGGGATGATTGGTCTAACTGAGGATCCGAGTGACATCGTGCCACTGGGCAATGTGCCGCCAAGCAAGCGGCCAGGCGCCGGTGGCGGTGTGGTCTTGGCGTGGTCGACCAGTGCTGCGCGGGGAACTTGAACATCATGATGTCTCAGCTCCCCACTTTATTTCTTCCCAGCTTCCCTCTCCTCCCTCGCTCTCGCTGTACAGAACCGCTCCTTTGAACCCATTTTATGACTAGATAGTGTACTCATAATGTTTCGACTAGGTCCCACGAGAAG
This sequence comes from Polyporus tsugae, assembly GCA_024305745.1. Lineage (NCBI taxonomy): Eukaryota > Fungi > Basidiomycota > Agaricomycetes > Polyporales > Polyporaceae > Polyporus > Polyporus tsugae. The sequence goes on from JAHRBS010000005.1 coordinate 399,887, forward strand.
CCTCACTAATGTCGCACGTTCCGCAACTCCGCGGAGCATTCCCAGCGCCGCGTGGGCGCAACGTCATCCCAAGATTCGCACAGGATACTCTAGATGCTTAAGTGGTGGGACGAACCACCCGCCGCCACGTCGCCAATATACCCCCGAGGAGCTCTTGCAACACAAGAAACAAGCCGAGGCTGTATCTGGCGAACTTCCATCCTCGCCTGTGGGTCCCTCGATTGGCTTCGGGGGGTTCGGAGGCGGCGGGGGAAATGGCATGAGGGATGCTATCCTCACAACTGTCTTTGGTGTAGCTATATGTGAGTATCTGCCAACTTCGCCTTACCGGCCTGACAGAAGGCTCATTGGCATCTTCTACAGTGTTCTCAGGGGGTGTCCTCTACATGGCGTGGTACAAGGAAAACGTTCTCTGGAAGGTACTGCACCCGCGCCGGCGCTGGCTCTCCCCTTGCTGAGCGACCTTTCACTGCCGCAGATAGAAAAAGCGTTCGCCCCCGGGTACGACCCGGCCCTCGAGCTTGCGAAGCATGCCGCGCGCAAATCCGCTCCGAGTGAACCACAAGTTGCCGAAGAAGACGGACTCGAGTGGGACCTAGATGGACCCTGGACGCAGCATCTGCGTCGCGCCGAGCAAGATCTTATTGACCGCATCGTGCACGGCACCGAAGTTGGGCATTATTTCGTGCTACTGGGTCCCAAGGTTCGCTTAGCTGTCCTTTATAGCAGGAGACGGTACCGGGACTTACCGCATCTAACCCATAGGGAACGGGAAAGACGACCATGGTCCTCGACGCGATGCAGGCCATCCAAGCCGAGGGTGTCGCAATGTGCGACGCGCATCCGGACCTGGAAGTCTTTCGCTTGCGACTCGGCAAAGCGTTGAACTACGAGTACAACGAAGACACCCAGACGGGTCTTTTCCAGAGGCGAGACCCGCGTGAGGGCGGCGCCGCACTTGACATCGAGCGCGGTGAGTGACCGTCGCAGCTTGCCGAATTAGCGTTGAAATTGACCGTGCGTCGACAGCCCTGAACAAGCTTGAGAAGGTCGCTCTTCGTCACGCGAAGTCCACCGGAAAACCGCTCATCCTGATCATCAACAACGTTCACTTCTTCAACCATGACGACGACGGAAGGAACATCCTTCTCCAGTTTCAGCAGCGTGCCGAGGCTTGGGCCGCCAGTGGTACGTCGCTTTCATCTCATATCCAGCGGTGACTCTAGATACTGATTGCTATTCAATAGGCATCTTAACAATGGTGTTCAGCTCGTAAGTATCACCCAGGGTTCGCCGTTAGTTCATGCTAACCATGGGGTTTTCAGGGATGACTTCTGGCCATTCTTTGTAATGCGTACGTGTTTCCTTGATATCTAGTCAAAAATTTCCTTATTCTCCAAACGCAGGGCAAAACGCCAGCAGGATGCACGTCAGTCCATTCATCACCAAAAAATTGCTCGCCATCATCTCACAACTGCGCAGGTCGTCTCCGTGTATGACCTTTCCACGAAAGACTCGCTCACTGCCGCCATGCGGATGCGGATGAACGCCAACCGTCTGCGCGCGTCTCCAGAGACGTTCGAGGAAGTCGTAAATCTTGTCGGTGGACGCCTGACATACCTTGGCAAGGTCACCAAGGCGGCGGATATGGTCAAGCACGCGAAACACCTGCTCGACGTTGAGAAAGCATGGCTCCTGTCACAGATCGGCCTGATCCCGGACTGCGATGACGACGTCATGGACGAGCAAAAGTGGTCGTCGTGCTCGTGGCTGCTGCTGAAGGAGTTCGTCAAGCGGCGGCAGGAGGACGTCGCGAAGAAGATGGAGGAGATCGAGAGGGGCGAAGCCAAGCCAGAGGACTTGGACAACATGTCCCTCCCGCGGGTATCCTACGTTCGTCCTTACTACTCTGATGGGTGGTTTAGTGCTGACGTCGTTCTGCCGCCTTTCCCTTTTCCAGTACGAGGCGCGACAAATCATGACCCGCGCGGACTTCATGGACGGTGCGTATGCCGTTCTCCCGTGCTGTTCCCGTATCTCCATTCTAAGCATGTCCCTCATAGACCTTGACCGGAAGAACATCATCGCTATCGACGTGAGTCCACCGGTCCCACGCGAAGGATCCTGCACACCATCGCGCTATCGCTGAATACTTCCCCCTTGCGCACGTTTGCAGATCAACCACGACGTGACGCCCGATTCGATGCTGATCCTGCACGCGGCAGAAGAGGTTTGTGCGGAAGAAGGGTTCGACGAGCTGCTCCAGGGTGTCCGCGACCGAGTAGACGAGATCGAGTCTCTGCACCGTACTCGCGAGCTCACGGTGCGTCTTCTCTCTAGAACGTGTTTATCGACACTCCCAAGCGAGGCTCGGCGAACCGTCATTCGTGGCGCATGCTCACTCATATGTACACCTGCAGTTCAAGGACGTAGACAAGGGCGATCGGATTCGCCTCAGCGTCGACAAGGGTGGTGCGCGGTTAGTGGAGGGCTAGCGCACGGCACGTACACCTCCTTCCTACTGACACGTCGATGTTCAATCATCCATACGTGCGATTGTGCCGTGGACCGATGTCTCAATTCCGGACGAAGGCTGTCAATAGAACATGCACGTTCCATCTCAGCACACACGACTCCGAGCGTCCAGCCTACGGTTGGCGATAAACGTGCAAACAATGTCTGTCTTGAGGCCTCGAACCTGTCCGACAGACACGCCTCCGCAAAGACGACCCGCACGCATCCGGGGGGCTGGCAGGCCAATGGGGGTGAAACAGGGTGCATCTCTCCCCAGATCGCCTCCTTCGATTGACTTGCCATCTCAGCGAGTCCGGTCTTCAGACCCGCCCTGCGCATTGCATTGTGCCTTTGTGCTCGCGCTGGAACGCAATAGGTCCTCCATGCGCATCAAGGCCCGTCTAGGTGCTCCCGGACCAAAACACGTTGGAGTCCGATGTCTTCTCCCAGCCAATTCACGGTGCAGCGTTCTACGATACGTGCTATCGGGCCCTATCTTCGAGGCCCGACCCCGTTTTGCAAACATAGACTAGCCCCGGCACAAGTTTCGCGGACTCACAAAGGTCCGCGATATCGTGCTCTGCGGGCCGTTACCGGCGTTCGTCAGCCAGCAGTCCGGGACTCACGGATAACGTGTGGAAGGCCTGGGTCGCAGGCTCTATCTCAAGGTCCATGTATGGCACCACCCCCAATGCTCGCACGGCCAGCCCGACAACTAAGGCAGTTCCCCTTCGGAGTAACGCGCCGCTGCAGTATACACGAGGAAGACCCGAACGCCACGAAGGCGCTTCTGTGCCGCAGAAGACTTGCCCCGCATCTACCTGAGCATCTTCGGCACGGCGAGCCTGGGCAGGTGCCGCGTCCTATGATCAGCACACGCCGCAGTTGGGCTACGTCGCTCCGTCGCTGAGAGCACGAGAGCACCATCGCGCGTCCGGCGGTGTATGCCCTGCTGGCGGAGCGACGGGGCCCTTGATATGTATACGCCGTTTTTAATGATCTCAAGATCCGGAAGCGTCTATACGGTGTGGACGCTTGCCACCCGTCGCTTCATTTCTGGGCATTGACCTGCTTGACCTGACTGCTGACCGCGCAGAGCTTCATGCTGATAGCGCACGCCTCCGGAATACATGGATGTGCGTGCATGTGTGTGTGCCGCTGCAGCCCCTTAGGGTCGCAGTACCACCTACGCACCGTTCGTCACGCTTCGAAGGCTGTCCGTGCAAAGCTAATACCACGTACCACGTACGGCGGAGAATAGAGGCACGCTGCAGCCCTTCGGCCGAATCGATGCTCCATCTCAGCGCCAGGAGGGAAACCGCTCCCTATTCCTGATCTCTTCGAGCCGGATGACGCGCACGCGAAAGGGCTTCGCTCAGGGTCCCATTTCCCAATTTGGCCGACCGTACCAGGAACTCAGTGCTACACACACAGACTGGCATACACGGAAAGCACTCACCCTCGAACCCCTTTGTGGAACGGGGACGTTGATCGCCTGGCCCACGTCGGATGCAGCGTCCCGAGTCTTGCGTGCGCCGTCTCCACTGGACCATGCGCAGCGAGCACCCACTCCATCAGTGGACCATGTCCTCCCGGGTGTGAAGTGGTGCTATACGGGCCCTTTAGGCGTGAGTCCAGCACGCCCTCTGAACTCTGCGGAGTTTGGGAATAGGGTACGTCGTTGCCTTGGGGGAGCCGCGGTGCGGCCATCGGCAGTGGTTCATGAACGCTGCTCAGTTTGAGTTGGCCGGGTAACCGCAGATCGTTCAGGCTATTAATGCAGGGGCAAGATGCCTTACCGTCCGTCTCGCCGTATCTATATCTTCGAGACGTGTGTCATGCGAATGGCGTGGTGAAGTTCGAATGAGTACTTATGGCGTCGTCCGGCCTTCCACGCGTCTGGCGCGGTGCACAAGCTCCGAGTATTGAATATGCCTTCTTTCTTCTTCCTTCAGAGGAGTTTCAACGTTAAAGAGTGGACCTCCCACAGACGTGTCGTTGGAAGACCGGACGGGTAGCCTGTCCCGGGGACCGGCGGGCCTCCGCAGTCCCGCCACGCGCGATCCTCGCAGCTGGGAGCGACGAGGACCCCGCGCGCGCACGAAGGGCCGCGGACTCGCGACGCGTGGTCCTGGAAGACTTCTATTCGATGACACGAGGCTCTGAGCCACTCGGCGACAGAACAATCGTGGCTCAATTACCATCACTGGCAGACACTCTGTTCTTGGTTACAATCCCATGTCTCGGCCCGAACTGCGACGCTCAAGATATTCTAACCCAAAAGCCTTCTATCAGAGCATGCGCGATGGAGAGAGTGCCACTCCACTCACAAAGATAAGTAACGCGTGCGGCACAAACTCGATATCGCCGAAGGAACAATACCATCGACTAGTCCAGGATCATGACATATCTTCGATTTCCTAGGACCCCCTGGATTGCCCTCCATCGTGACAGTGCGGTGCGCTATACTGAATTCTGCGTCATCCTCGCTGATTGGCGTGGGTCCTCGTGTGAGCCTAGGATACCTGTCAGCGGCCAACACGACGCGCTGGGGCCGCTCACCTTGACCGAAAGTGTCCGTTCCCGTGCCACCATCTATCTTCGTGTCTTCTAAATCCAAATATCGTACGCACACTAATGCACACGTCTATTTGGAGTTCTGAGATACCTATCTCGTGTCAGCGAATTGTGGATCCAGCTGTGGGTATGAGGGAACTACCGCCTGGGAGGCGAACTTTCCTAAATATGGAAAGATGTTAGCAGAAGGGAAGACAAATAAATCATACCACTTGATTGATACGCTTCCATCCTCTTAGGATCGCGATGCGGATTTGTGCCTCTACCTCATGCTGTTGTAGCAGTTGCGGCCGTTTGAACTGAGATCAGGCTGGTGAGAGCACCGAGGTGCGGCGGAATGAGATTGCCGGCGCGAAAGGATCGTATCGAGAAGATCGCTGTCAATTCCATCAACCAGCTGGAAACACAAACATGCTTCGTCCCAAACATAGGAATGTCAAAGTATCGGGCGCGACGTCATCTCGAAGACGACCTTGCTAAGACATATCCTGCATAAAATTGCAACCGTGAGCCACGATATACGAGAGCCGCTAGGAATTGCCTTCAATTAGAGGCATCGAACAGGTTACTGACCTAGACCTAACGATATAAAGCAGTGTCGTGGAATGCAACGATCGCATTCTATACATCCGCGGGCATGACGTAGCTACTTCGACTGAGTGTCATATTTACTGGGAACCTGTCGGTGCATGTCAGCGATGTCCTTGATTATCACCTGGAAGTTGAACGTGCATGATATTGGGGCGCGAATGGCTACTCCATACCTTGCCACAATGACGACAGTCCGCGAGACCGCCAAACATGGAAGTGTGTCGTCGGCTTCATCATAGAAGGTTGGAGTCAAATGTGGGATGCATCTTGCGGTGACGTCCACAGACACAACCCTAGTACAGTATTCCCTTACCGGCGTCTTCAACGAACATCTGCGTCAGCTGGGAGCCCTCAAGAGACTTGACGGTCCTACATATAGTCATCAGTTCGATTCCACAACATCATATGGACACGCCACTCACCTATCTAACCCCCTTCCAGGCACCTGCCCTTCCCTTTCGCGGGCTTCTCAGGCGTATACGAGCCGCCCATGCGCCACGAACCCTCTGCGCAAGTCCATGGAGTGCGCCACGGGACGTTCTAGACGGCCCGATGCCGACGATCCTCACCGTACCCCGTCCTGGAAAAGCTCGGGCTCCAGATCGTAGGAATCTCGGGGAAGACCAGGGCTCGAGAAGATCAGCAAGCACATGGCCCCGAGAACCATTCAGATGGGAATAGATCTGTCCAGCACTACCAACTCCGCTTATGCGTATGCATGTGCGTTGTGCGGATTGGGCAACAACGCACTTCCAGATGCCTCCAGCCTCAGACTCGGTGCGTATCGTCGATACCGATACCGCCTCCTCCCGAGCCCGTACATGACGTCAGGTGTACATTCCGGGAGCGGCGGGGCCGCTCTCACCTCTCATGCCAGATGCGACGGGGCTGTGTCTCAAACTCCGAGTGTGAGATTGGCCTTATCGTCATCCATGGTCCGCGTCAAACGCTGGTGAGAGTTTGCAGGATGGCGTCATTGCGTGGTTGTGGTCCGAGACTCTAGACCTCTTGTCATCATCATAATAACCATACTATCGACCGGGGTCGCAAGCAAATCCAGACTTATGAAGCGATCGGACTTGTGCCCAAGCCTGATCCTGAACTCGATTGTGTAAATATGGATCATCGCACAGAACCATAGAATCCGAAGCACTATCGTGGGACAACGACTTCAGCCTTGATCTTCCACATACAGAATGAGTCGTTCTGATCGACTCTGATGGCACTAAGTATATGTGCAGGCTTCAATCGCCGCAACATCTCAACATGGATGATAACGAGACTTGCTGCTGGGATGCCGCACAGCGTCAACCGAGGACACCCCGCTCGACCAAATGGCGGGCGACAATATGGCCACAAGGAGAAAGATCAAGCCAAAACTAGCGGGAGTCACCTCGCCCAAATCCGCTCAGAATGGGAACCATCGTCGGCCATCGTCTGCGTACCAGTGTGAGTGGCAGCAAACATCTGATCCATGATCAATCCGGAGCAAGTCTTCGCCTTCGAAACAAACCAGTTCCTCGATGTGGCAGATGTAGCGGTATGTCAATACAAAGACACGGATACAGTATGGCCTTCTCGCCCGCGAGATACGGACCAGCGAGTCAAGCCCGCTAGATCGGACAAGCGCCAAGTATGGCGCCTAAATGCGTCTATCGTAGACGCGCAGTGGGGCGGCGTCTGCAAGTACTGCGAAAGACAGATGCACTTGAAACACCAATGCTCGAAAACTTCAGCTTCGGCATCCTTTTGGCCACCGTCTGTAGACCTGGAAGTTTTAATAGCGCTAAGAAAAGTGGCCCGCATGGATCAGAGGCGGACGTGTGGGGGAGCGGAGAAACAGACGCTATAAGCGGGGAAGGTGGGCCTGCTGAGGGAGAGCGTTCATCCACCAGGCCAGACGACCTCTCCACAAGGTCCCTTGCCTGCGAGCGCGCCGTGCATGCATTGCGCACTTACGATTTCCAAAACCTGCGCGGCTAGAACGGCGCCCCCCAACGTCTGACCTCCATCGCGCGTTCGCAGTGAGTCGATTGGAGTTGGAGTCACGAAGGCGAGCGAGCTCTTTCGGAAAGTCCAATGGGAAATTCGTGTTCCTTTTTGTTCTGCAAATTTGGCAGGTCCACCGCCAATAGCGCGGCAAGTTTTCACCCCCACATTCCGAAAGTGGGTTTGATCGTGTAGTAAGACGGCCAAGCATGCCGCGTCACCTCCCCCAAACATCCACTGATGCACAGCTTTCCGGGACTGGATAGGTGTGCAGCGGCGTAGGTCGGGGTGCGCCTCAAAGATGTCATAAAAGTTTTAACCCGGAGGGGAGCGTGCATTGATGACGAAGAGGGCGGAACACGGACGTACGGACCTTCTTGCATACGCATACAGCGAGGTGCATACTGTACGTTACGCCAGACGTGTGCACTGCTCGCAGGCAATTTCTCCAGCGCAGCCCGTGGCTAGGCCGCTATCTGCATACGTTAGTACTGGTTCGATATCATCCAGGACTTTCTTGAAGCATGACGCTGACGAATAGTAAGTCATACAATCTGACAGTTCACACTGGACAGTGCCCAAAACTTCAATGAACCTGCACACCTTGACTCGAGCTCCCCGGCATGAAACCCCACAAAATTTCCCATCCGACGTCGGACGGCTCCATTCAGGCTGCGGGTTCTCGAAGGAAACCATGCGTACTCGGACTCGGAGGTTGTGTACAATGATAGCTCGTCGAAGGCAAAGTGCGCTCGGACGAATTCCAGTCTCCGGGCACAGGCCGGACGGAGTTCAAAATTGTGGCTGAGTAAGCCACTCCACCGGGAGAGGCATGAGGCTGTGCACGGTCCCGCCGGGCCTAGCTTCGTTCCGTCCGGAACTTACTAGCGCTTACCAACCACATTGTTTGTGTTTACCAAACACCACTGGCGGCACGGCGGGTTCGCTTAACCCCAATGCCGAGCACGGCTGTACAAAGAGTCATCACATTGAACCCAAAGCCAGCGATTCATCCACATCCGTAAGTCCCCTGGACATCCCAAAAAGAGACGTGAAAAGCTACGCACAATGCGCATGACAGGCTGCGGCCGCGCGCGATGGCCGCACTACGAATCCGATTCGCGGGCCAACTGCACAATTGAGGACCACGGTTTGAAGGAGCAATACCACAGACGGGGAGTGGTTGATACTGGGTAGGTGCGTATGGCTTCCCCATGCGAAGACGGACAACGCGCTTGATCCGTGCCCCCCAGAATAACCCATTCAACGCGAGGTACGCATCACGGACGCGTGCGCCTCCCAACCGCCGCCTTACTTATTCCTTCACTCGCCAAATCGTGAACAATGTTGGCGCATTAAATCAGAACCACAGTGACTATGACACGTCCGCGTCAACCTCGCAGCTGTCAAAGCCTTCTTTCGCGTGAAACGGCATTCAGACGGCATTCGTGCGTGAAACTAGAAGAAAGAAGAAGAAAGGAAAGGCGAGTGAACCCTCCCTATCCCGTCCTACAACCTCAAGGTGCAGTAAACGGCAAGCGGAGCTGATGTCCGCGGTGCAAAGCACATAAGGGTAAGGTTAGCTTCTGGTCCCTGATGCGCACTTACGACAAATATATATGGCAGACGTCCCGTCCCTTGTCCGAAGGACATGCTCAGAGGGGAAGTCGCCCCGTCTGTCTGATGGCGCGATCCAGAAGCACCTGCGCGGGCGCGGCGCGAGATCGTTCTCCAGGCAAAGCCTCCGACGTGACGAGCCCTACGCAGGCGTTCGTATGTAACCCGCGCTAGGCGAAGGCGCTGGCGGCGCAAGTCGGCGCGCCGTAGGGTCTACTTGCGGACGGTGGAGCGCCACGGCGACGTGGGGACGGCGTCACGAAGCGTGAACAAAAGGCCCGCGACAATTGGCACCGCGAGGGGCGGCCAGCTCGGTCGCCCCCAATTGCAAGGCGCTGTACTTTATGTATATGGTATGCACCATCACCCCCGTCGGGCGGCGGTGGCGTCCGAGTCCTAGGATCGCGAGTACGGATGGGCACATCGAACAGTCAAGGGTGCGATGTTTCCAGGGGGACGTCCTCGGCCGAGTCGATATACTTACGATACGCGCTATACTTGTGTACGTACCTGTCCGCAATGCAATGTCGCCGGCAACACACGAAATGGTTGAATGCCGTACGCTCAGACCTGGACGACGGCAAGACATCACGCGAGCTCCCGCGCGGCGTTCATGCGTCGTGCCGAAATATAGTCAGTTCTGTGATTGCGAGCACCACCATCATACGCGGTCGCGAGGACGTTAGCGAGCCGAAAACAGGGTCGATGTGGACTTACCTCGGCCCGCATTCCACAATCACAGCGACTAGTCGTCAGGCTTTTGCCAACGCGAGGTTTTGGGCATGCCTCCATACGAGGTATGAGCGCAGCTTCTGCTAAAGGCTGGGGCTAGTCGGCTCGACAGAAACGAGAAAAGCAGAGGGGACGTTTCAGAAGAACAGAACAAGGCGATTGATATGCCCGGCAACCATCCCGCCGGCATGAAGCCCCAGCGAGTGGAAGCGAGACGCATGGTGTCCTCGTCCTTGTCTCGGTCCAATCCAATCCAAGTACAGTATGTAAGTAATGGCACGATGTGGTCTCTGCGCTGATGATGCACTCACCGCCTATGGTGTTGGTGCGGCTGGCTGCACTGCGAAAAGTCAGCGCGCGCAGCGCGTAAGTACCCTGGGTCCTGAGCACGGTCCAAGGAGAAAAGGTCAATAACGTCGGGGTCTGATGCGAGAGAGAAGTTTGAAGGGATCTCGACTGACGACTTTGCGCGCCGTAACCTTCTTGAAGCGCGCGGGCGGTTCAACGTTCAATGCGGATTGATTGACCCTCTGAGGGAAAATCTGCTGCGATGAGCGCAGAACATCAAAACATAAGCGAAGGGTTTGGCCCTGATCTATAAGAAGTATTCGCATGAGTATTAGCATACATGGAAGATGAACAATTTAACGGCCTTTGATCACGGTGGAGGTCGAGCGGAGCACAGGAAGGCGGTAGTGCGGGACATGATACTTCAGCTCCTCTGGCGTCACTCAGTCTAGGAAGACAGATGGACAGAAGCATATACAGTACTGACGGCGGTTATTGATGTTAAGCGACGTGAGCGCGGCTGCTTGGCCACTTTTCCTGCCCGAGTAGGCCCTGTAGCCTAGACTGCTGCTTGCTTATGTAGTACCCTTCATCCTCAAACAGGTACATAAGTCCTCGAGCCGCGCGAACGGTGATAGGAACGCACCTCCCTGCAAGGGCTCCAAATACGAGCGGGTGAAAGACGGCAATGGCTCCGAACACAGACGTTATCAGAGAAGTGGCCAAGAGAGCAGAACGCTCAGCAGGGCAGTCGAAGGACGAGATGTGGTCATGTGCCACACCACCTGCCACAGTGACGAGAGCAAGGCGGGCAACGCGATAACCACGTTCTGGATGCGCAGCCCCGCGCCCTAGGAGACCCATCCGAAGTCCCGTACCGTAGCGTGCCCAAGGTTCCAAGCTGAGCGAGTTCTTCTGAGGCAGCTGCACGGAGTCAGACGCGTCCGTTTTGAGCACAGTGCGAGCCTCGAGATGATCTAGTGTGTTCGCACGGCACGAGGAGTTCCGTCCAGCGCTGGCTCCCGACTCGAAGGACTGAGGACGCCGGGGACCAAGGGCGGGAAGATACCGACCTCCGAGCACCGAGGGCTGCGACGTCACGTAAAATAATGCCAGGGAGGGGGGAGCTTGGGAGCCTGAGAGCGTGGTCAGAACAGCGCTAGTCGGCCGGCGCGCGGTGGGAGTGTCGGTCTCCGGCGACTTACCTCTTGATTGAGAGGCTGTGCAAGGGTCCCCGTCTCCCATCGGCGCCCGATGCAGGTGCGCGCAGATGCGCATCGACGTCGCGCCGTGTCTGTCATTAATCTTTCGAAAGCCTAACCCCCATCGCCGACGGGGTTGCGATTGCCTACTCCGCAAGCAAGGGTCGCGCTTCCGAGCGAGCGTTGATGGTATTTGACGGACAGAAGTTGGAAGATCCCCTATAGGACGCGGGCAGACGCTCTGCGCATATGCTGGCTGGCAGGACGTGGGATCGACAGAGGCGCAAATCGGGAACAACAGGAGGTGTGTGAATGATGGTCTACCAACGGCTCAGAGACCCTCGTACTGTTCTGAGACCATACACGAGGGCGGAGGGAACTATGTAGATGGGAGATGGTGACACGGCCAAGCAAGCAACGAGCCATCTACAATGTTCGGTAACATGGACACCCACATCGGAGGATACACGAACACGACAGAACAGAACATCGCCTTCCCGTTTCACCACTCCAGGCACGAGAGACAGACAGACTCGCATACATGGACCAGAAGGCCGTCAGCGGAGACGCAGAGCCAGACCGTCGCGGACGACGGATGGCGGATGGCGTGTGTCGGATATAGCGCGCGTGCGACGAGCGAGCATCCCGAACTTCTAGAACGGGACGTCAGTGCTTTCGAACCAGTGCCCACCGTGAGGCATGGACGCGGACGGGAACGCGCGCGACGGCCCGCATGACGGAGCTCGCAGGCCGCCAACGCCGAGCGTAGAAACCGCCACCTTGGCTTGTGCTTGTTCTTTGACATTGACATTGTCTCTGTGTCTCCCGGGTCTTCCAGTTCTATGGCGGTGCATTACAAGCTGCTGACATACCATGCCCAGGTCCGACGCAGTAGGGTCAAATGTCCAAACGGGACGTTGAACATTCCCCCGCGCGAGCGCTCCGGACCTCCACGATGACGACGACGACGACGATGATGCAGAAGATCCACGAAGCCGCACAAACATACGCTCGGCATCAGCATCAGCCTCGTCGCCCGTGCAGTGTAGCGCGAGAACGCATGATTGTGCGAAGGTCCCACATCGAGATAAATCCCATTAAGCAGGACAAGGCCCGCATGGGAAAGAGGGAGGTAAAGCGGAGCGGTGCAGAATGACGTCATGGAATATCGGCCCAGCACATGGACGAGCTATAACACAAGGTTAAGATGCGCGGGGTCGGGTTGTTGAAGCGTCCGGATACACGCCTGTAGCTTCCCTCCGTGGTGCTTGCCTCAACAGGTGCAGATGCAGATGCAGTTCTGTGTCTGTGTCCGTGGGTCCGGGAGGAGAGAATCTGCGAGTGGCAGAGCCCGAGCCCGACTCGGGATTCGAATGGGAGGTGGATCCGCTAATGAAGGAACTTCTTGATGATGACGACTTCGAACACGATGGGAGGCGGCGGGACGGAAGCGCTAGGACACACTCGCAAGCGTCAGGACGGACCGAGCGTAAAACCAATGCACAGCTCACTACTGGGAGTCCATGCGAACTCGCGCGTGCACGACCGACTGCGATGAAGTAAAGCAAGCGCGCGCGAATGCGTTTCAAGGCCTAGTGTCGCCGTGGCCCTTGCCATCTTGAACTTATCTTCTCCCGGTTCCTAGTCTAGCGAAACAGAAACACGCAAGAGCGTAATTCGGGATCCCAAGACGACTGCGATCTATACGAAGAGATGCCTGCAGGATAGCTGTAACCGTGATCGTTCCAAGGTCCAAGGACGAGAGCTGTGAAGGGATGGACCGCCGAGGTGATCGCTCCCTCCAAAGCCCTCAACTTCAACGCACTGCGAACACGAGCGAATCTGGCGCCTCGACACTCAAAACGAGCACCCGATGTACTCTAAGTACACCACAGCGAAGGGGGAAATTGGGAAGCCTTCAGGTAAACAAACGCCACAACGTGTCACTTCTATACTCCACGGCAGATGCCCAAACCCTCGAACCCTCAACTCGGCGCCCTCGGGTGTCAAGGCACCACACTTCTTTGAGGTGCGAGCCACAACCCGCTCCGAAAAGAACTCAGAAGACAGAGGACAGGAAACGAGGGATGCCAGGGCAAACACCCTCCGCAGCCGCTGATCAAGGCCCGTCATCGAACTCGAGGCGGCGAGCTACGAAAGCGTGGAATATGCTTGCTACAAAACATGCGAGGTGAAGCCGAAGATGCGGTGCATACCCGCGAACAAGCAAGCACACTCGATTGTGGGGGTGCCAGGGACGACGACAGGAGTTCGCGCGCGGAAGGCTCGTCGACTCGGATGGCGGATCTGAGTGAACGCCAGCAAACAGTCGACGATGGGTCCTCCTCAGAATGGAGCATTCGAGGCAGGCCGGATCAAGATAGGACCGGGCGGAGGCATAGGAAGGTAAGTATGGAGACTGGAATCGCGCAAACCATCACGGCAGAACAAGGAAGGATCGGAGGGCATGGATAGAATCACAGCATATGTGCGGCGGATTGGCCGCACGAAGCGTGTTCCCGACAGTCGTCAACTCGGAAGAAGGGTCGAGGGTCTCGTTCCCACACCCTCTCTCGCTCCCGTTCCCCCTGCTGCTACGTACCCGTCCGCCGTTCCTCGCTACCTAAACGCGAAACGCAGACGTAAACCCGCAACGATGCACGAGCAGCGCTCTTCAATCGCTATACGCCTGGCCGGCGACCCGCCGCCTGATCGTCTGGAGGCAATAAGCAGGACGGCAGATCCGGCGCGAGCGCATTCCAGCATGCTTCCCGCTCTCCCATCGCCCAGCCAGCACTCCACCCTCCACCGCCCTTGACGTCGTCTTCCCAGCCTAACGCGATAGGACGCCTGGCGTTCGCATGCGCATGTGTGCATTGCGGACGTGCATAAACCGCTATCGCCTAGAGCTGCCAATGATTCACCACTGACTACTTAGTGCCAGGCGAGAACGTGCGTGGGCCCGCGAGCAGCGATAAGTAAACGGCTGGCATCGCGGGGCCCCGGGCGACGTCTCCGTTCCGCTCACCAGTACTGTAACCGCGATCGTCCTCGATCGTAATAGAAGTATCGCATACACCAGGCGGGTGCATGCGCAGCTGGAGAATCACGCCAGTTCGCGCGTCTGTGCGCGTATCGAGTATGTACGTTGTTTGCTCGGAATCCGCGTCCGCCGGCTCGAGGCTAGGCGCGATATGTAATCCACCGCGCGTGTCCTCTGTGTGTGCAGTCTCTCTGCGACTTTGTCTGCCCCTCGCGCTGCAAGCGAGAGCCATGCCCCCTCCGCCCGAAGCTCAAACACACATCATTTCCTGCACGTACGTACAACTTACGCCCCGGCGCGACGCATATAGGCATCGTGGCACCGACGCGAGCACCGCACCGAGTGGTGAGTGCTGGGTGCTGGGGCAGCTGCACCCGCACCGTCACTCACTCATCCAGTCGGAACTGCAGAAGACACGTCTTCTTCTCCCATGGCCGGCAGGACAATCGGCCGCGTCTCACGGGCAATCACGATATCCATCCATCCAGCACGAACACAGTACGTAGTTCGCACGTGGATGTATCGCACCTCTCGGGGAAAGAAGAATTGCAGGAACGAAAAGTGACCGGTGAAGGTGCACGAGGAGATGTCGACAATGATGATGGCTAGAGGAGGACTTACTTGGCCCGCCCTACCGCCGTCCAGGTTCTCGTGCTCTTTTCCTGTCGTGCTCCCATGCTCCTCCTACCGTCCGCCTGCTGACCTTGAGGACCTCGTCGCTGGTCCTGGTTGCCGTGCTCGGGAATTCCGCACTGCCCGATTGCCTCGCGCCACGAGCCGACCCGGAGCCTTGAGTTTGTGTTTGCGTTTATTCTACTGGCACTTGCGCCGCATCCGCGGCCTGAGGTCTGAGGCCTGCGCACCCTGCACCCAGTTCTAGGGCAGAACCCGAAGCGTCGCCGTGCCGTGCAGAGTGACTTTGAAGCAGATACCTCTCCGTGGCGGCGGCCGTGTCGCCTAGAAGCGGAAGCCCTGAAGAGCTTGAAGGCGCGAAGTTTTGAAGTTCGGCGGACCTTCGAAGGCGGCCTGCACACGCGAGCAGCCCAAACGAGGACCGACACCGCTTCGGATTCGGGTTCGAGTTCGATCCGCCGCGCCTAGCGGCCTAGTGCGTTCCTAAGGAGTGCGGGCTCGAGCAAGCAAATAGGGATGCGCGAGGGGCGAGGGGCGAGGAAGTACTTAGTAGTAGCCGTCGTCCCAGTCTGAAACGTGACGCGCGAAGCCTTTTGGAAAGGAAGCAGTCGTCGTCCCAGTCTGAAACGCCACCATGCAGCCAGCCCCAAAATTTCTGGCTCTGAGGTTGAGTTTGAGGCCCGAGGCCCGAGTGACCACTGACGATGAGAAGAGGCTGGGCGGTGGTGCACATCGCGCCCGTGGAGTGCGGCGCCAGACCCGGAGGACACAAACGCCGGCGGCGGGCTCGGTAGCGCGCGCGGACGTTGAGCGAGGATCGAGGGGCTCGGCTGAGCCCACGCCGAATGCGAACGAACAAGTGCGAGACAAGGTGGAACGCAGTGTCCGGACGTGAGGTGGGGGTGGTCATTAATGTCAATGGTGATGCAGATGGCGGACGTGAAATGAACTTGGTAGGTTGCTGCCACAGCGGGCCCGCGCGGCGTCGGAGGTGCGCAACGCGCACTGGGCGGGTTTAGGTATTGTTGAAGTGTTGAACCTTGTCTGAGCGGTGGACGGTGGACAGTGGGTTTGTTCGAGACCAGGATCATCTCAACGCAGGTGGAGCAGGAACACAGGAAAGGATGTGCAAGTGCCGAGCATAGGTCCGAGCGGGCGCGGCGCCCCCGCGCGCGATGATGGAGGGTATTGTCATCATCATACCGCTGTAGTATGCTGGCGGATCGCGGCGTCCATGTCGTAACAAATGCGTTTCATAGGAGGACGGGAGGCATATATGGTGATATGGACGTTTTGGCATACATGCTCGTGTGTCGGAGGGGAGGGGTACATCGCAAATTGAACAGAGCTCGTTTGGTAGACTGGAGGCGGTTAACTTCAGGGCGCGCGCGCGCTCAGAGAGAAGCTTCAGCCCCTCCGAGTCCGAGATACGTCACAGGATCGGACAAGGTTATGCTCGGAAGGAAGCATTCACTTCATGCTCGCCATCATCGCACTCGATCTGGATGCTTGGCGCAGCGATTCATCTGGTTGATTATCCTTCCAAACTCGTCGCACAAAGGGTGTGAAGCACCATATATTGGCTGACGGATATGCATACGAGTAGCCGGATATTGTCGTTAAGTACACAACACACGGCGATTGGGTGACGAAGACGGCCCGTTCAGCACGAGTAGGGCGGTGGTGCACGACAATGGGGTGAGCTCGAAGAAGAGAACAAACAGACGACCCCGAAACGGGGCGTGCAGTTGTGCGTGAAGAAGGTTTATGGCCATGGGCGTTCGTACATGAGGGCGCTGCAGTCAAGTCAAATCATGGAATGGCTACTTACATGTCCGGCCGCGCGCCACCATAACGCGCCGGGCGCGCTTGAGTGAAATTCTCTGGTCTGGCGGGCTGCCACCCCAGTCGGACAGAAGACATGCAAAGTGGAGAAACGTGTCGGTGGCGCGCTGACACGCTCGGACGTCGAGTCTTCGCGTCAAGGACGCGGGTCAACGCAAGGTCAACGTCACGATTCGCAATGGGTTGGGAAGCGGCCGCGTGGGCGAGTCGGGATCTGAATTCGCGGCGGATTCAGATGGGAGCAGCGCAGAAAGGCATGTTCAGATTCTGTTCATCAGCATTGCTTGGACACCCCGGTCGCGGTCGCGGTGATTGGGGACGCCCGACAGAGAGCGACAGCGCATCAAGCGACGGGTGGAAGCCCACGCAAAAGCGATGCTGTTGCTGCGACGCGCGACATGGTTGGCCGCTGTCGCGCCTCGGGGCAGGGCGGGGTGAGATTGGGAAGGTCGTCGTCGGGCATCCATGATGCGCGGTGCGACAATCCCGCCTGTCGAATATCCGTGTGTTGGACCAATGACTGGAAATGACTGGCGTTCAGTACCGTAAGCAAGCAGTCGGCATGAAGGAGGGAGGCAAGAGGCCGTGGCGGGCTGGGCGCGGCTGGGGCGGGCGCGCGGCATGGTCCGGGGCGGCTCGGAGGCTCGGGCCAGTGCTCGCAGTCTCTTGGACCCGCCGGATATGGAGAGGTCTGGCGCCTATGGGATGGAGCCGGGAGAATTTGCACGTTTCCGATCTCGATAACGTTCCTGGCAGTGTCACCCCACCCGGTCAGACTGCACTTATATATTCTCCTCGGACTCGCTGCGGTCCCCTCCTTGTCGTCGCATCCACTCCCAGCGACATATCCGCCTCCTCATCCCGCCTCGCATCCATTTCTCTCCAGCCCAGGCTGCATCTTGCCGGCGCTAGCGCATTGTAACGTACGAAGACCCGCAAGCCGTCTCCATCTGCCTCGCGGTGGTTTAGCGAACGGTCCACGCCCCTGCCTCGTTCCTCAACAAAACAGGCAGATTCGCACGGTGAGTGTTCCGTTGGAAGGAGGGACGTCCGGATCAGAAGGGCAGGGGATTGGAACTCCGCTGTAAATTTACGGGTGATTTGTTGGCTGATGGGAGAGGCGCGGCGGATTTACCCAGCACGGTTCGCCGCGCGTTTGGGGCCGCGTGCCGGCCAGCTCCCATGCCTGCCTGCCCTTGAACCATCCAAAGACTCGCAACTTGCCATTTCCACCCTCGACTAGCCCCATCGGCGCATGCTTATATCTCTCCTCTCCTCCCAGCCCTTTCCCCACAAGTCTCCCCTTTGTCCCGCCCGCCCTCCGCACCAACACCCTCTCCCCGCGACACCCTCCCCATGGCCGCCGTATCAGGTCCATCCACCGCCCGTCATCCCTCTCCCATGAAGAGGCAGACGAGGATGTCCTCTCGCCCCTCGGGTTCGAGTTCGTCCCATGTGGTGGTCAGTACAGGCGCTACCCGTGAGTTGCCTATTTGAGTGCTGACACTCCTCCGTTTCAACTTTTCTAGGATCCATACTACGGTCATGAAGAGACCGCTAAGCTCTGCGCTAGATTCGTGACCCATTTATTTGCGTGTCCGGATCTCCCGCCACTCTCCACCGCGATTCCTCCCGCACCCTCCCCTCCTCTCGCCAACTTCATCGCCTACGCCCTCCATCGCACCCGACTCCATTCGTCCGTTACGTTCGCCGCGCTCTACCTCCTCCAACGCCTAAAAGCCCGGTTCCCCGCCGCGCGGGGGTCCTCAGGCCATCGGTTATTTATTTCGGCGTTCATGATCGCTTCCAAGGTGATCTGCGACGACACGTACTCGAACAAGTCGTGGTCGATCGTCGGCCAGGGTATGTTCGCCCTCCGGGAGATCAACCAGATGGAGCGTGAGATGTGCTCCTACCTGGAGTGGCAGCTCAACATCGAGCCCAACGCGCTCAAGGAGTTCGAGGCAGGGGTACGGCGCGACTTCAAGGGCCTCGGCCCGTATCCGACGTACGTCCTTCCTTCTCCCGCGCCTTCGCCCATGCCCTCCACCACGCCGTACAACGGCCAGACGGGCGGCACAGCACCTACCCCTTCCTTCGCTGCGCGCTCGCAGCAACCACCATCGACTTCGCCGCCGAAGCCCATTCCGCCTCCCGTTCCTGTGCACGCCGGCGCACCCCCATACTCCGCCTCGTCCTCGCCTCACACCCCCGGGACTCCTGATACTCCCGAGTCGTCGATGTCGACCTCCACGTCACCCGCGTCGAGCGTATCGCCATCGACCCCACTTGGGTATGAGGACCACTCGGTCCGGGTCGTGTCCAGCGGGACGATCGGTACGCCGATCACCATCGACTCCCGATCACCGACGACTGCGTCGCACATGCCCGGCACGACGTCGTCGAGTGCGGCTGTCGCGTACGCCGCCGCGCGGAATGTCCCCGCTGTCCTCAAGAAGGCCAAATGCGGCGACATCTTCGCGCGCGCGAGCCCCTGCGTTTGGTAGGAGCTCCCTTCTCCATTGTCCGGCTCGTCGATATCTTTTGCTTTGCTCGACTGTCCATGCTGTGGACTCTGCCTGCCGCCGCCTACATTACTGATCGCGCGCGTGCTCTATTGCACCTTCCCCATCTTGCATCGCATTGTCTCGGACTTGTCATACCCCCACCCTCTACCTTTTGCTTCATATCTGCTGGTTTTTGGGATTGGGGTTGCTCTGCTCGGTCGTTCGTCTCTCATCTGTTTCTCCTGTCTATCATCTCATAGCTCATCGCACGCACGCATGCACGTCATTCATCATACAAGTACCCTCGCCGCAATATCCGTATATCCAACATGTTGTATAACTAGTACTAAGAACTCCCAAGTCTTATCTCTTCGTCTTTCACTCTTACGTATCTATCTCGCACTAGGTAGTAAGGTTATTATGCACGCACCCACCCGCGGAATACACAGAAAGATGATAATCACCTCCCATCGCCCCTCGGAAAATGTTCAAGCCCCTGTCGGTACTGTACAGCGACGTCAGCACGTACCTCCCATTCAAGTGGCTCGATCACGATCGCAACCGATCCCTGCGACGGGGGCGGCCACCGACGGCCTGGTATGGGTAGCCGCCTCTTCCTCTTCCTCTTCCGCTTTCTGTCGATCGCGACTGGACCTGCTGCTGTCGCGCGCGGTGACAACGGCCCCACTCGCGATTGCCGCCACGCGCGCGTCCCACCCTGTCCGGCGGCGGGCCCCTCTTTCCCCTCGTCGGCCTCTTCTTGACCCGGCTACCTTCAGTTGCTTCGCAGCGCGGCGGTCGCCCATGCGCAGGCTGGACGTTCGCACCACGTAATGGCACCTGGTACGTCTATACGTAACATATATGCCCTCTTCCGGCCTCGCGATATTGCAGGCGTAAGGAGGCGTCGGGCGATGCGACCGACCGTGGTCTGCAAGTACGTACTTAGCTGCGAGCGATCAGAACCGACGCGGCTTGCGCATCGGCAAGTTAAGTGTTGTACCGATGACGACATCCCCCAGGAGGTGGCGGACGATGCTCGATCAGGGCAGCGCCCGCCCGACGTGCGGGTTCGGCGCGGGAAACACTTCGCTTGATCAGTCCGTCGCGGTTCTCTTTAGACTTTTCCAAGCGGGCTGGTCGCGCGGGTGGGGGATCCTGTATCAGCTAAGTATTGATATTGGCATCCTCTCGCGCCAGCTCGGCGGTCCCTGGATATCATCATCCTCATTTCTGTCTGCACCTCTGTTGCCTGGCGGGAGTGCGAGCCCTCGTTGCAGTCGGCCTCTGGAGTTCGGTTCATGCGACGGTCGGTCGACTGCTCGCGCGGGCTTGAGCTTGATGCCCGGTGCAGCACAAACCTGGCGGTGTGCGGCGCCGTGCCTTGCTAAATTACTTGCCTCAGATAACACGCTACCCTTATCAGGCGGACGCTTCGGACTGGACGTAAATGTCCAAACGTTGATCTGTCTAAGTTAGGTGAGGTCCTCATCATGAATCATGACCGCAACAGACCGCAACACGCCCTGCAGCAACTGACGCCCATTGGATGCAGTATGTATCCTACTTACTAACTCTGCGCCACCATCCATCGATGTGCGGCTTGGTTCTGGCAGTGTGCTGCTCGGCGGCCCTCGGCGGTGGCTGAGCGCGAGCGCTGAGCGATATCGAACTAGGTCGGCAACACGGAGCGGTGTGTATGTCACTGTGCACTGGGCATGGACAGGCATGGACTGCCAGTGCTCGTTGTCATGCTCGAAGAGGTATGTCTGTCTCTAATATGCAGCCACCATGTACACAACATTGATATGTCAAGGAAATTTGAGTCGGAACAGACGTCAGCATGCTATGTAGTGCTGCCACATACTTCAAGTGCTTGTCGGATATTGGCTTGGATAGTAGCGTCTGACTGGTCTCATGCCCATCTGTCTTGCCTCACACCGCCCGCTGCAGGGGCACAAAAGCGACTTTGATACATACTTACTAGAGACGGATGGGTACGAGACCAGTCGCGACTTGTGGCCGCGGCCGGCTCCCCCATGCATGCCATGTGCACGTGTATGTGCTTGTGGATGTGCATGTACGCAGTACGTTCGTTCATGTTTCACCTCGGTTTCACCTTAATGTGAGATACCACTGACCATGCGATACCTATCATATATATGTATTGCACTCACTTCGTGAGTGACATCGAGCCTGTGCTTGTGCGTATGATGATGTAAGTATGCATCGATCACTGTATGCGCCTCCGGTGGGCTGATCAGGGTGCGTCCATAGAGCTATGTTTATGTTGCGACCCCGATTTGGTCGCCTTTGGTCGCCTGCCCCGGTCGTGGTCGCAATCGGTGGTCTAATGTTTCAATGTTTCAACTTTCAAGTTATGTGCACGTCTTAGCCTGTAGGCCATGACCATTGAACCCGAACTTCGAGGCTCAGGCGTCGGATTATGTGGTTGCTCCGGTGTGCTCGGCCAGCCGTCCACAACGCCTCGTTATCTCTGCTGGCCAGGGCTGGCCGCGATGATGCCAGAAGGTGAATATCGAATCTCGATGGCGAGGCACTGGGCAGCAGTGGCCGCAGCGCAAAGCCACAGGCCCGGGTAACCGGAGTGGTCCCCAGCTCGCGCCCCCATCGCAACCATCCTCGAGTTGGCTTCCTGTACTGTAATGCTCAAACGACTCGAAGGCGCATTCTTGACTGGCCTAAAGTCCCACCGACCCGGCCTCCCGGAAGTCCTGTGGTCAGCTGAAACATCTTCGTCTGGCATCCGAGCATACTGAACGCCGAGTATGTACATAGCACGCAAGTAGCACACGCCCCTCCGGCTCGGAGGCTGTGCCTCGATAGCGAGTCTCTATCGCGTGGCGTAACTGACAGGTCTTAGATTCCCCACACCACGTTTCCCCGGCGGCCATTGTCTGGACGGCGTGATCATCTGATCGTCCCGACGTCGTGACCGAGGGTGTCCTCGTGCCTTGAAGCTCGACGTCCCCAAAGTTGGATACATGAGTGCAGTCCTGTACTTATCGAGCAGACGTCGCGTGAGTGTGAAGCTTGAACGTTCAACGTTCAACGGTGGAACGATCGAACGTGCAACTTCGGGATTAGCACGCTCGTCGGGCTCGATCGCCCTCCCCGGACACGTTTTATTTCTTGTTGCAGTGTGTTGGAGGAGCCATGATGAGATGGATGTGTCGTTCAATGTCTTCGTAGGAATGGTGGCGCCTACTTTAAGTACTTAATCCTGTACGATCCTGTGGCTGGCGAAGACAATTTTAGCGATTGTAGATATTGGGTTGGGGGCTAAGAAGGCGATTTACCTCAGTATGTACCGTCTGTTTACTCGTGCGGTGCCCGAAATGTTCGAGGCTTAGCCTCTGACTTGAGAAAGCAAATGTGAGCCTGAACCAAGTAGTAGCAAAGGAATTCGGGCGGTTCCATGACACTCTTTAGTAGGTTATAAAGTGAATAGCTCTCCAAATATAGGATCGTAGGCCACTGTCGACTGAAATCGGACCGAAACCTGAGCGTAGGAAGAACAGTGAGGCCCACCGCCGGGATCTTGCGAAGCGGAAAACCCTTCGGCGAGATCACATTCCAAATCAGGAAGTTTGAACGCTCAAGATCTGCATCTGAACCCTTGTTATGATCACGAGTCCTCCTCTCAACTCCCCCGTCATCAATGTCGCTCGACCCAGTCCTCGTTTTTCGACACGGCTTTGAACATGATAGGAGAGTAGGACTGACGTCGGTGTCCATGTATGCGTATACGGTATGAATCTATGGTTGGATTCAAGAGCTCTTAACGCCGGCTAATGAGCCACTGACGACATCATCAGACCGTTTCCAGGCAGGGCTGCCGGCAGCTGGCTCACGCAATACCTTATTTCCTTCCGACAATTAATTGTCGGCGGGCATCGGATTACGGTATGTATCCCCTCGCCAACGCCTGTGCACAGTTACTTTGCATTCCCCATCACACATGCTCATCTTTCGGGGGCACAGCGTGGTCTCCTCCTCGACCCAAATGTGTCGTGAAGGGCACTGCGCTGAGGCTCCTCTTAGCCTCGACGGGGGACATCGCATCCAAACAGCCTGCATCTTCAAGTCGCATAACGTACGTCCACGTAAACACGTTTTCTCCATGTTGCTACGCTGTCACCAAGGTCCCTGCTGTATGCGCGACCCCGCAGCGTCAGGGACGCTCCGGATGCAACCATTACGTCTACACTACCCTCACAATAGGTTCCTCGAGCCGCGCCCTCCAATGTTCACGCCGGCATCTTCTGATACGCCGACCCCCCCGCCTGCAAGGAAGCTGGCGTCCCATGCGGCTGCGGCCCCACCGTGACCCTGATTGAAGGCTAACTGGGCCACCCATCGTAATACATCGAACATCCATAAACTTCTCTTTTCAACTCGTGAGTGAATGTTCTCCCTTTCAGTTCATTGTCATTCCAGCCATTGACGAAATCCGTCATCATGTCCAGGTCCCAGATACGCAGAGCTGTCCGTGTGGGCTTGAGGCACCCCAGGGCCCGCCAATCATTCAGGATCTCTCCAATCTCGCGGGGCAGACACTCCCACGCGCGTCGCTGTATGCGCGTCCCGCACACACCGAATGCCTCGTGGCGCAGTCGTTTTCGCGGGAGACGAGCTTCTGGGCCACACGTGGCCTTCTATGGAAGCGGATTGACGGGCGGCGGCACGCGTTTCGGTGCGCATTTGCTCAACATTTGCTCGCGGACTTTGCCCCGCCCCGCGCCCGCGCGCGAGCTAGCCCAGGTGAGTTCGAGAGCCTCTCAGTTCGGACGATCTCGCGCCGTTGACAGTGACAGGGCCCGAGTCGATGTTCATTAATTCATTGCTCGGGGATGAACGATGTGCACTGCGTGGACTCGGAGCTGCGCGGTTTTCTTCTGGCAAGGCGGTGAGGCGGTACAAAGGATTGCCGCTTTCTCGTCTCGGTGCGAACACACAAAGCAAGTGGACGGCATTCAAACTGAAGAGCCAGAGGCAAAGAACATGACTCGGTGTCGCGTCCCGATGTCTCCCGCTGGACCTCTCCGGACGTCACCCTACATACGACTCCCGCCGTGCGTTATCGTTCGCGTATGACTGACCTCTTTGTCCTTCCTTTCGCTGACCTCGAATCCTTATCGCGTGTACTTTAGGTGCGTTCGTTAGTCCGGATCCCCGAAGATTCAGTGCACAATGTTCCGTGCACTGTCCGTTGCCACCTGGCGTCCTTCTATCGTACCGAAGAGCCTAGATGCCGCCACCGCTCATCATGGCCAGGGCATGCTCTGAGCCTGGGTTGGAGGTGAGTGACACTCTCGTTCGGTATGTTGCGACCAAGCATTGTTCTGGTCTGTCTACAATTGGGATACTCGTGCTCCTTGTAGCTCTCGGCCAAGAAGCGTATAGGTCGTTCATCATCGCGCCATCTGATGCCTCCATCCCTTCCACGGACCGTGAGCGGGAACACCGTCCCGTCACCTGTCATCTCGCGCCACGTCCGCGACAAACGAGCCATACGAGACGCCTGCGCACTCGCGCTCGCGCTCCGCACGGGAAACTTGACATGGAGTCAGTATGGCTCGCGAGCGCGTCAGGATGAACGATACAACGGATATTTTGGGGCGGGTGCGCCACAAAGCTGTCCGTCAATGAACCCTTGCGCTGATCCATTCTCGCCGCACAAATGGCCGTGGACCGGTCAATTACCGACACTCAAGCCCACCCCCAAGGTTGGCGCGGTTCCTTGAGGGGGCTTCTCGGGCGTCCTCCCTGGCCTCGCAGTCAATATTCGACGCTCATCACAGCTTCTTCGGCGCCCCGATTGGGGATCACCGTTTTCGCCGGCACCGCTGGGAAGGCAGGCTATTGCTCCCGTCCGACTCCCGTTGACATTGTTAGGCCCGGGCGGCCGGCCTCGATATAGCCCTTCGGCGACGCCGAGTCCCCGTATGTCGCGGTGGATGTGCCGGCCCCCGCCAATCCCCCTGGACTTGGCCGTGGATCGTGATCCGGTCCTCATCTCCGGCTGTCGAGGGCTCTTTCACGATCCCCCTTCCGGCGCGGACTTCGCGGCCTGAATCCCAGGTTTCGTGAAGGCCGCGCGACGACCAATGGTATGTTCGCGAACATACGCAGAGACTTCCTGCGAAGCGCGTGGGGACGCGCGGGAGTCCGGGTGGAGCCGGGAGCCGTTCTGCGGAGCTCGCGAAGGCTTCTCAGAGCCACCGTGCCCCGCCGCGAGTGGTGTGCCCATCAGGTGGGGTTGCGGGGCCTGTTCGCGAATGTTAGCACTTAGTAAGTACTGACGCCTGAGGCTTGTCAATGCGGCCTGAGGCGCTGTAGCGAAAAAGCTTGGCTACTGCTCGCTACCAGCGCGCCGGCACGATGTGCTCAGGCAGCTCGATACCTCCGCGCATCATGGGGGCACTTGTTGAGCGATGCTGGCCAAACTGAGTAAGGGCGTTGACTTACCCGACGGGACGTGCACAGGCCTCGAGGCACCAGGACGCCCTCGAGACATGTTCCCTGTACAGGTAGCGCCTTTGTTCAGGCTGGTTTCCTGACTGGGATTTCCGCTGGGTGACTCCTGTTCGCGATGCGCTGAGCTAATGACATGTAACGGTTCAATCAAGCGATTGCGCTCTCCGCGGCACCGCTTCTCGTGAGCATCTTCAAGTTCACTGCGAGCTTGAACCTGCTTGAACTGGTATTGTCTACGGACTTGCGGCAGGTTATTCCCGAGGTACGCACATCTATTGTGCCGGATGGCCGTCAGTGCTAGGCGAGAATGGAAGGCCCGGGGGCCAAAACCATCACAGAGTCGCATTGAGTTCTGATACTTACTGTGCGGGTTGGCAGACGGGTGACCAGTCAGACGTCCTGCCTCGCTTCCGGGACGTGGCCTCGAGCCGATATCTATGCACATTTTTGTCAGCGTCCGTCAGACCATCGTCCCCTCGCGGCCACGGCGGTCAATGTCGTTCGCGGATCGAAGGTTAGAACTTAGAAGCATCTGCTGCCGTCCTTGCTGAGGTAACAGCGCTCGCGTGGCTCCCACGCGGACCGCTCAGTGTTTGTATTTACTTACTTACAGGTTTCCACACGACCACAGGAGTGCCTATGGGTCGGGCTTGCGTGTTCGCTTATGTTTCAAGCTACAACACTACTGGCGAATACAGCAACGCGAGGACGCGTGCACCGCCCGCATCCCTCTCGAACATCGTGGCGCCTCAGGCAAGTTGTCGTGCCCTTGCAGCATTGTGTAGGCTGTCACAGCAGTAAGTGAATAGACATGAACGGGCAATCTTCTGATGGTGCGGCGCAGCACAATGATGACGTTGGACAGTGCGCACGACTTCAATGCGACGGCCGAAGTTTAGCCAAGGAGGACGTCGCAATTACCGTCTTATGCAGACGCGCCGGAGGTTCAGGTCCGAACTATGGGACATTTCCACACGTAAACGTAAGTGCAGCTCCCCTTCTCACAGTTCACCGTGCTCACGAGTGTGAATGGCGGGGACGTGCAACGCCGTCCCGTCCCAGTGCAGCCAGGCTGACGATATCATAGAAGACGAAGACGCGGCCTTCTTAAACGTGAATGCCGCACCACGCCAGGCGACTATGGCACCAAGCACAAGGTAACTATCTCCTTGTTGGACGCGACTACCGCCCGCCTTGACGCCGCAAACCCGCAGTACGAACTCTGTCAGGCAAAAGGTTCAGCGCCTCGTTACGCTGCTTACGCAGATGCACGACGACCTTGATGTTCAATGTTGAAGTCTCTTTACCTAACCTTTCGCACCGACGTTACGACACCGAGCATATGGTGAGAGCAAAACGGGATGATGTCGTCCTGGATATGACCGCATTTAATCTTCTTATCACAGCCCTCGGCTCCTATAGCCTCGAGGCAATGTTGTTTGGCACGGAAGCAGCGGCGCTCCCGGGATCGTACTCGGTATACTGTAAGTCCTTGGAAACCTTAGAGCAAACAGGAGTCCACCACGGGCCTCCACGTCAATCGCTGAAACATCTTCGTCAGATGACCGTGAATGCTGTCCTAGGATTTCATCCACAACCACCCAGGCTCGTCCCTCGCGAATCAAAGACTCGCGAGACTGACTCGGACTTCTTCCCATCACCGGGGCGACCCGGAGTGTCTCGATAGCGGGGTGCTACGGCAGCCGAGTCGCAGGTTCGACTTACGTCCAAGATTCCTCCGGCCATTTGGACACGGCCCCCGTCGTGGGTCGGTTCGGCTCATCGCTCGCTGAATGCCTTCCTCGCATCCGTACAGCCCGCTATACCACCTCCCACGCGCTTCAATACATCGATCGCAACGTGGTTCACGGACCCCGCGAGATAGGCTTTAGCTATCCGGCCTCTTACCACGAGGCCGGCCGCCGTCGACGGACAGGTACGCTGTCGGCAATGTCTACCCAGGACACGTCCCGTGACACATTCAATGTACGTTCTCCGCAGACGAGCAGTGCTGTGGGTGCATGCCAATAACGACTTCGAATTGAGTTTCAGCGAGCCGCAAGGATGACACGTTTCGCTGGTGCAGGTGATAGTGGTGGCCGGTCTCTGGCTGGTCCCCCGTCATGAAGTACCCTGGGGGTTTCTTGCCATCGGAATCGAGTAATCATGGCGTGTTGAGTCACGACAGACCGTGCGTGCCCGAGCCTGAGGCTGCGAGCCGCAGGCGACAGTTGGCAGTGCTCAGTGCCGCCAGTGCGCTGTGCGAATACGGAGGGTCAAGCCTCGATGAAGGCGCGTGGACAATGTAGAACTGCTGTGAGTGAACACATTCTCCTCCAGTGATGATAGTGTTGAATGTAGGTCGTGTGTCATAGGAATGTAGCAGAGGATGGTCATTCGGGCGTTGCCCTCTCGTGCTCGCAGTCGGGGGAGACCACAGAAGGTCTCAGGCTATCGACTAGTACTTTATCGGACCAAGCCAGCCAAGTGGGATGTCGCTATTCCGACGTCGCGGGAACAGCGTGTGATGAGTCCGTTCACGATCGGATGAAGAAACCACAGCCGTTGTTTGACTCAGTGGTGAGCAACAGATGCTTCCCGCTTTCAAAGTATAGACGGTTCCTCAGCCATCCCCACTGCCCAGGGCATATCGAATTACCGTGGCTCTCGATACCCGGTCCACCGGCCGCTTTCTCTGTTCCTGCGGATTTGGTGAGGTCTAGTGCAACGCTCGTATCGCCCGGCGTATGGGTTGAAGGCTTGGTCGATGCTGACATCTAGTTGTTGCTATGTTTTCCGGCGACGCAGTTCATCCGGGTCGAAAACCTGTTCTGAACGAGGGGCATGTATGTGTAAGGGTGACCACTCGCCTACTGTGTACTGGTAATGGGATATTCGAATTTGAGGCTCGACTCGGATGCGTTCGCCGAGGATGCCACTTGAGCACTTGACAGTAGATGACGCATCATCGCAATAGGAGGATATCGTCGCAACTTGACGATACGGTAAACATGCACGTTGTGTGGTGACGTTGAAGTGGTAGCGTCCAAGTTTAAGTAGTGGATGAATTAGCTATGGTCCAGTACTTTGAGTTGGTGAATTACTTATAACTCAGTTCAAAGGCTGACTAAGCGATGCACCGCCACTTGTGAAAAGCTATTGTTGGGGCAAGGTTTAAAGTTCGCACCATACTATCATGACAATACTCCTTGAAAACGGCCATGTCTTATCCCCTCTCTCTTACATTCCGCAGCCTAAGCCGTTGCCGCAAGAGGCAAGAGTCTGAGGCTGGCCAAGGTCAGATCAAAGTGTTACTTACTTGCAGGCCCGCAATGTATACTAGTACGTCGGGGTTGTTGACGACGATGATTCAGATATCATATTTGAAGACGCAAGAATCCGACACTTTGTATCACCGTTGGCACGGACCATGTAAGCAGCCGCTTTTACTCTACCGGACAAGCGACTTGAGCATTGACCGTTATAGGCGCTTGCCGAGGGATTTCAGGCAGCTGCTTTGTATCCCGCGTCGGATATCTATGAATAAAGTTTTGTCGCCAATATATTTGACCACCAAACGAGACCATATCCACCACTCTCCTCTCCACCACCACCCATGGCTGCCTACCTGCCGCCCCACGAGCCGCCCCGTCATCCACGGCGTTCAACCTTAGGTCTACCGCCTGCAGAACACCCGCTGGGCGAGTCAATGGTAAGCCACCCGAAACACTACTGTCCTGTCGACGACTGAGGGCTGATGCTACAAATTACGTACAGGCAACTTTACATGGAAGTCATCCGTCGTACTATGGGAGAGAGGAGCTTGCGAGATTATGTGCGAATTGGCTCGTGGGGGTGTTCGGATGCCCGGACGTCCCAAAACCACCGGAGACGGACCCCACCTTCCGTCCAAAACCACTCAAAGACTTCATCGCGTACCTGCTCCACCGCATCCACGCCGACTCCGCGGTCACGTTCTGCGCGCTGTACACCCTCAACCGCTTGAAGGAGTTACAACCCAACCTCGGGAGTTCGTCCGGCCATGCACTGTTCTTCGCCGCCATCGTAGTCGCCGCGAAGGTGTTGCCCGACAATGCATACAGCAACAAGGCCCTCTCCAAAACCACCCAGGGGATGTTCCCTCTCCGTAACACGAACCAATTGGAGCGTGATTTTCTCAAGAGCCTCAACTGGGAGGTTAGACCGCCAGATGTGGAGACCACGAGGGAGTTCGAGGAGCAGGTGCGAGCGCGTTACAGCGATGGCCCCAGACCGTGGTCCGGATCCTCTCGTCGTAACCCAACTTCAACCACACCTGTGGCCACCAACGGTCCCCGAAACGACGCCTACGCCTACCCCGTCCAAGGGCGCCGCGCTACGGACCCTTCCACCCATCCATCCTCTCAACCACAACACACATATCCGCCTCGTCCTCCACTGAGGGCCAACACCGCGATGCCAGCGACGTCCAGTACGAGCTATAGCTCGAGGCAGGCCCGCCGTTACCCCAACACCCCTGGTACCCTACCTGCGCTATCAAACACCCTGTACGATTCTGATTCTCCGCCTGCAACACCCTCCCCAATCACCCCGGGGGAGTACCAGCCTGATCCCCGAGCGAGAGTCCCGAAGTCCTGCCTTGGATTACACATCCCACGGGGCGACCACAGCTACGTGACCATTCCCGCCGACGCGTCCTTCGGTTCGGTGGCGCCGCGTAGCCAGAGGAGGGCGCGCGTCCAGGACATCTACGCGTAGCACGACGTCGACCCTTCTTCCCTCTTCAGTGTCTCGTCCCTGCATCTAGCTATTAACTGTCGCATGCATTGCATACCGCCGCTCCGACGCCGTTCGCTCCTTCACGTTCCCGTCTTACCACACGCACACGCACACGCACACACTCCTTGATTCCTTGTCCATTTCACCTGCTACATTATCGGCCTTGATGGCTGCCGGCCCTCTCCGGGTCACACTGTGTCATTATGTACATTCTGTACTACATCCACGCACGCACGTACACACACGCACACACGCTCGTTAGTCAACATACTCCGCTATCACCGTTATCCTGTAGCATATACAACATTATATTTTGTCGTGTCTATCGAGGGAGCACTTCTATTTACACTCCCAGGAAAGATCGCGGCCATGGGTCGGATACTGGATGTGACAAGTAGGGAAAGGGAAAATTGAACTTCTTCCTCGAGGCTCGAGCAACCCACGGCTCCACATTAGGCCCTCGGAGAGCTGCTCGAGTCCAACTTCACAACCAACGTTCATCAGCCAGAAAGAATGCATGGTGCGCGACTAGTTCATTGTCACGCATTCTGCATGCTCTCAATAAGTTGGTTGGACGGTCTATGAATACTCTCCACGTTGTCGCCCTGTGGCTTCTCTCCACTGCGGCGCGAACTTGCTTTTCTCAGCCGGGGCGAAGAGAATGTGCCGCCAGTCCTGCACTTGCAGTCCCTGGGACCAACACAGATTGACCAGCCCCCGTCTCACGAAGCCAAGATCTAGAATTCTGGACGGCTGAACGTACTTAATCTGACAAACATCGCCCGTCCGTATTTGGGCCCGCCCGGCGGAGACCATCCACACACTGGCGAAGCGCCGTTCTCGAGAACCACTTCTCAAGTACGTACCCCGCTGTAGCTCGAGGCACATTGGGCTGGAAGGCCTCTACTCGAATTCACGAGCGCAGGGCTGCGGTAATGACCCCAGATTCCGATCGCCATACTTACACGGGCGAGGATCCATGGCACCCGCACAATCTGCATTGAGCGAGATCATTGAGCGGCATGGACTGCAGTCCGACCCCCCACAACCCTATTGCGCACATCACCGGTGCCCGTGGAAGATAAGAGAGACACTCACGCGGTTCTGAAGCCCCCGCAATGAAACGGAGCACGTTCAGTTATTCCGTGGGCAGCCAGCCCGAGTCAACTTCTCGGGCGATATCGATCAGCGAAGATACCAACTTAAGCGGTTTCGACCTCATCATGTCTCTTCTTCGGAGGTGCAAAGTTGGGTCCGCTGCAAAGAGAAGAGCCACGGCGAAGGAATGTTCGGTACCGACTAGATTTAGAGAGCACTTACCCGTGCCCCAAATCCCCGGATGGGCCAATCGTCTGGCAAATGCACCCATGAGCCTTTGACAAGGTCACTTGGGGGCTTTGACTGATCAGGATGATCCCAATACGATCCAAGGTCCTCCATGGAGCACTCGGTTGGAGATTTATGAGCAGCGTTCAGAAGGCGTCGAGATCAGTACATTCACTTGCGGGGAACGTAGTCGATGGTGGTCGACTTGTCCGAGCTGCTGCCAGACTCCAGCTGAGGTCCACTCTGTGTGGACCGGTCCGACCGGCGCACTGTAGCCGACTTTGCCTATGGGCGCTAGTACCCGGCTTGCTCTTGTTCAACGTTCCTCACCAGTGCCAACACTGGGTACCTACAGGACAACCTGCTTTCAACCCTCTGATATCGGACCATTCACTGACTACATCATCATTCGATTCTCGCAAATCCTCGTCCTGCGCCCCCCGTAGCGTTTGGGGTCCTCCATCTCGAGACCCGACTTCGTTGGGCCGAATGGTACTTAACTTACGCGCTTGGTTGCTGGAAGAAGACAGCTGCGTTACCACTTAAATAGGCTGAAGCATGCTCTCAAAGCGTTGGGAAGCTAGTATATGCATGCTTCCCGGCCATATCATCTACCGTGAGTTCTCTCACCGCTCCTTGCCCATTGTAGATGGCAGTCTCGTCTCTAAATGTTGGATCTTTGTTCTAAGGAACGGCCCCACCTGGGATGGAATGAGTATGCTGTTGAACTCGGAGCACGTTGAAGGAGTCCGACGGGGGTTGGGTCTTCGGTTGGAGCGGGAGCTCGTATCGACAGGTACGTCCGAAAGTTATTTCCCAGTACTCGCCCACTCATCGATGCTCCGCGGTGCATCTCCACATTTACGGGCACAGAACATGGAGTGCTGTAGTGAGATAACAGCGACATCCTTTAGGCCAACGGATTGGGAACGCACGCCATGTCGCCTGTGGAGTCAAACGCAAAGCAGTTCGTCCGCTTCACGATGTCCATTGCATTCTGTCCTCTAACCCGTTCGTCCAGTACATTTTCTGGTGATCAAAGTGATGCCGTCTGTTCATCGCTTTCCGTCGCACAGCACAATGGCAGCCGTCGAGCATGTCCCATAGCCGCACGACGCAACCGCGAAGGTCCGAGTCTCATGCACCCCGCGCAGCATTACGGGTCAGGCTCACGCGGCTGCGTGTGTCCAGGCCGACGCGAAGATCAAGGATCTCTGGTACCACCCTGTGCGTCCTCCCTCTCTCATCGACCTCTCATTGCCGTTTACTTTTGCATTATAGTCTTGGGGTAGTCCGAAAAGGCGGAAATCGGGCTTCGCGCCCGTCCGCATGCGATGTGGTCGTGGGCGGCATGCTCGCGACGATCGCGGGTGCGGACATTACCTCCTCTGCGCTGAGTACGTGAGTACGTCGAGCGGTGGAGTTGACAAGGTCTAACCTGCGGACAGACGCACGGCGAGCTCGGAAGCGAGTACGACGACGTTAGCGCATGCCGGAGCTGCCTGCGCCGAACGGGTGACTGAGACGGTGTGGCGAACTCTCCCTCAGAGCGTATACATGCGATCCATGCGGGACCCCCCGAGCGTTTCTCTTCAAGTGGCGCGCGACTGTCCAGGAGGTGTCGATTGCAGAGGAATACACGTCAAAACTGAAGTCGTTCAGGACCAAGGAACGCTCAGTCTCCGATCCCTTCACATGTGGCGCGCCCCTCGGAGCAGGATGGACGGCCACGGAAGCGAGGAAAGGAACCCCTATAATTCGAAGTGCAGGTCGAAACGGGCTGCCTGCCTGTCAACGCTCAGCGCTCAATATCGAAGACGAAGGCTTGACGTGTGCTGACTTGTACGTCCGCGCCACAGCGATTCGACACGGTTATTGGTAGATCCATCATTGAAACGCTGGTGGTAGAATCGCTGTCATTCGCATGCACGAGGTACATAAGACGATCCTCGACGTCGACCAGCGACCACGTTCATCCAATCGCCCACCCACACATTCACTCCCTTTCATCGTCTCTGTTTGCTGTGTCGACATGCTTCGTGGGCCGTTCCTCTTCATCGCTGCTTTCATCGCTGCCGCGGTCGCCACACCTTCGCTCGTGCTCGAGGTGTCAGGTCCCTCAACCATCGACAGCGTCGACAGCTTCAACATCACCACCACAGTGAGGATGCGGGCAATCAGGCCGTCATGCTTCTCAACCACCCTCGCGGTCCCCTCTCCGACCTGCCGACCGACATGTTCACCATGACGAACCGGCATGGCCTTAGCCCGGACTTCGTTGGGATTGGCGTACGTGATATTGTCTCCGATGCCGGATTGACTGTCCGTGCTGATCCATCTCACCTTCACGCTTATATCACTCAGGTAAAGTACTCTCCGTCAGCAGCTCTTGCGTCCAAGGACCACCATGCGTACACCGTCCTTGCGCCTGGGCATTCCGTCTCGGTCCAGCATGAAAGGGCGTCAGCGTTCTCGGGAACGTTGTATTTTCGTTTCTCTGATGTTGTAATTGCGCTGTAGTCTCGGACGCGTACGACTTCTCGACCTCCGGTCCCGGTCAGTACGTCATAAGGATGAAGGACGCCTGGAGACTCTACTACGTCGCAGACGACCAGGTCTCGACCCTCGTCGGCGGCAGGAGCGATCCTTTTCACACCGTTACCGTCGTTGGCGACGCCCGGTCGCACAAGAGCCGTCCTCACAGGCATTCCGGCGAGCAATGTGAAGCCTGGAAGGACCGCGCGATGGATGCTGCCGTCCCTCTCGCTGAGAAATACGTTGACCACGCTATCGAGTAAGTATCTCAAAGACCCAATGTTGGCACCGTTATCTTCCATTTCTGACGCAGTTCTATGAAGGGTATTGAAGAAGGGCGGTCGCAAGGGTGCCGAGTACAAGCGCTTGTTCGGCCCTGCGCTGAACGGCAACAGGCACTCTTCCGTCTCTAGGCGGTTTGAGGCCCTCGCCGACAACGACTTCGCCGAGTACACGTACTCCTGCGACTCCCACTTCTGTGTGGACCGCCCCGGTCTCTTCGGCTACGTGTACCCCAACAAGTAAGCATGCCATTATGACCGTCACTCCGCTGACTGTCATGTTCGCTGACGAAGTCCTGCGCCGCTAGGTTTGGCACCATCCACCTCTGCAAGCAAGTCTTCGAGACTGAGGTCGGCGGCCATGACTCGCGCGCCTCTACCATCATCCACCAGGTGCGTCTCTTCGCTCGTCGCCCACATCGGCCCCGGAGCCTCATACCGTGAACTGACACTGTTTCCCCCACGATCGCCGACCTGGACGTCAGGCTCTCCTCTTCGCGGAGAACGGCGGCGGCGTCGAGCACACGCACGGCGAGGCGCTAGCCCTGGAGCTCGCAGAGGGCTTCCCGCACCTCGCGGCGGCGAATGTGGAGAACTACGAGTACTTTGCGGTCGCGGGGGCGGGCGGCTGGTCGGGCGATGGCGAGGACAACGTCTCCGTCCTGCTCACGGAGGTCCATTTCGGCAAACACATGTGGGATCTGTGATCGCGTCGCGTCCAGCAGGGTGCGTTCACCCTCGCCTCTCTTCCCTCGCGTCTTGTCGTGCATCGACATGCTGCTCATGCTGGCGGGGGAGGAGGCTGCCGGGGTCGCCGGGATGGTTTCTATGGACAGTTTCTTCATCGTTTTTCGCTGATTGTTGAGGACGTCTGCGGCTTCGACTTTGCGACGCGTAGCTTTCGTTTGCTGTCTACGTGCTATCGGACTCAAAACCCTTCTGTAGTATATTGTACAACCTCTTTGGTATTTGTAATAGTTATCGTGCAGTAGTCGCCCCTCTACTTTTGTAATCAGGCGTATGGTCGAAGGTCTGTGTACGATGAAGTTGACGAGATGCAGGCAGGAACGGGACACTCGCGACGTTCCCATTCAACCCTTTGACACATAGCTAGTAACCTAGCCTCCACAGGAGATACGAGAACTTGAAGGGCTCGGTCTAACGCTACTACATAGCCAACCCCATTCATCTCTCGGTATGTTCCACTGCCCACTTTCGACACTCACCTGCAAGGTGACGCTAACTGGCACGAGGGCAACCTCGCCCCGGCCGAGCATCTCGGGCGCACCCGGCGACTTGCAATTGCGCTTGGTCGTATTGATGGTATACGTTCGAAGGGCGATAACATCCTTGACAGGAAGCTATCGCTCGGTGATAGTATAACTTCTCGACCCGACCGCGACTGTCTCGAGCTCGAAGACAGCGGTTACATGCATATATACCGCACTGCACCTGGCACCAAAAGAAAATACATGGTCTTTGTGAGAAACAAGCCGTCTGTCGACGAGCCTCCGTCAGTATTACAGTCAGCATTGGACATTACATACCCGCTCCCGTCGGTCGGTCGGCCGCAGGCCGCGGTTCGCAAGCATGTGCATGAGGACTCGGACTGTTCCGGCGCGCCGGGGAACTAGTAGGGGAAAACTGAGCAGCTTGTATACCGAAAGCGCGCTGAATTCGACTGCCAAAAACGCGAAGATGACCCATTTTTATCCCGGGCCCCCGATACAGCACACTGCCAGCACAAGAGGTGGAAGGGAGCAGGGACTGGCGAGCAGGTGAATGCTGAGCTGACGACCGTGTGTACTGAGTCACTGGCAAGTGCCAGCTGCAGCGCGCGGGCGGCAAATTGCACAGCCTGGATCTCGAGATCCGCATTCCTAGCTGTCTCTCCATGATCCCCAGAAGGCGCATCAATTTCAAGTCCTTGTCGATTAGTGGTTAGATCATCACGTTGTGGAAACGCAAAGCCGTGAAGACGGAGGCTCGAATCCTCCCTGGGACAAATAGCACAGGCTCGGAGGTAGTGTTTTTTTTTTACTTTCCGCAATCCCTAACTTGCCAGCAGCCACTGGCAAAGAATGAACGGTTTGAGATTGACGGACCTCGGGCAGTGTACTGTGTAGCGTTTATTTTTTTATGATTTATCCTAAAGTCCATTAACGACCACACAACGACGCGGCTACCCTGTCCCCCAGACACAAGCCAACGTGCCCTCTCCTCCTTCTCTGCCTCACTCATCTCGTCCTCGTCCTCCTCTTCGCCGCCTTCTGCATCCATGGCTACCCCAGGCGAACGCCGCGCCTCTGACCGCAAACGCGCGAACGCCACGGACTGGCAGTTCTTCTTGTGGTACATCCAGCGAACCGAGGGACTTCAACGTCTTCGTAGAATACAACCGCACTCTGCGGACGACACAGATCGAGTGCCCTCACGGTCAAGCGAATGATGGTTGACCACGAACCTTCCGTCCCAACCGCCCACTGCGCACACCCGCCCATCGTCTCGGATAAGGCTGACCGAGCCGTTCCCGGGGTGCTTCGGCAGAGGCCAGCGACTCCGGTTTCTCAGCTTCCTGCAAGAGAGAAGAAGCTTCAGTACTCAGTCCCCGAAACGAGGTTATACCTCCCCACGAGATGGTCGGCCGAGATGGACAACACTTCTCGACCCGACCGCGACTGTCTCGAGACGGCCGTTACATGCATACCGCACACCCACCCTCGGCCAGCGAGTCCTGGCGTACATCCCAACGAGTATGGGGTTTGGGCGGGTTGAGGTAACCTTGACCCGTACCTGCAACCTGAACCACCCGGGGTGTACACGCGCCGCGAACCAAGTCCTTCCCAGGATGAAAGATAGGCCGAGATCGGCTCCAATCCGATCTGTACTCGTTCGTTCATCCAGACAGAAACCCATGGCGCGTAACTCGCTCATTGTCGTACGTTCTGCACTCTCTCAACTCAGATGGACGGCGCAGCTATAATTTAGTATAAATACTCCTCGTTGTCGCCCTATGGCTGCTTCCCGCTACGGCGTGAACTTGCTTTCGACGCCGGAGCGAAGAGAAGGGGCGGCTACTAGTCCTGCATGTCCCTAGGACCGACTAAAATTAACCTGTCCATCGAGTCGCAAAGCCGAGACTTCTATGTACTTAGTCCCCTCGGCGCAGGGTGACGGAGATTGCCTGTGCGCACTTGGACCCGCCAGAGAAGTACTCACAGAGCGAAGCGAAGGCCCGTTCTCGAGTACCTGTTCTCGAGCCCCCTCCCCTCCTTCGAGGCACATCGCGCTCGAACGCGTCTAAGTACTCTGCCCAATGAGCGTTGCGCTGCGGTAATGACCCCAGATTTTGATCGCTACTTATACACTGGCGAGGATCCATGGCACTCGCACAATCTGCGCTGAACGACACGGATTCACACCCGTGCGCTGTTCCGATCCCCACAATCCTATCGCGCACATCACCGATAGGGACACTCACATGGTTCCGAACACCCACTTTCAAACGAGGCACGTCAGGTTCTCGGTGCGCATCCAGTCTTCTGGGCGATATCGATCGGCGAAGAGGGTGGCAGCTCATGAGCGCTCTCGACCTCGGGTCTCTTCGAAGTTCGGAGGTTCAATTTACTGGGATGAGAGGAGCTTCAGCAAGGGATATGTGGAACCGAATCCAACTGTATACCACTCAAATGTCCTTCACGGCCTTCAGGCTTCGGGTCTTCGGATGGCCTAATCGCCTATAGACGACGTCGGCCATTGGCCGTGGCGGTTCCATTCACTGAGCGGTCGGGGAAGTTTCCGTTTAACTTGGGGACTTGTACTTACCGATCATCGATCAGGGTTGTTCTATGACGAGCAAATATGCTTTGGGTCGCTTTCATACGTGAAGTTGAGTTTAGAAAGGGTCGAGACCAGTACATACGAACTCGTCGGAAGAAAGCAGATTTGAAGCTTCGAGCAGATGATGGTCGACGTGGAGGAAGCATCGGACCGGCCAGCCGACTCCGCCCAGCGCTATTTAATTGACTTTCGTTCTAACCGCGACGGACCTCTACTATAGTACGACGACAAGAAGATGTCTACCTTACTACCCATTAACGACGTGCTGAAAAGCCTCGAGACCTCGACTAGTGGATGTATGCGTCCCGGCCTCTTCTGCTCCGAGTTCCCCAACCTCCTTCGGCTTTCCCCTCCGCAACAATCTTGTCCCCGAAGATTGGATCCTCTTCCCAAGGGAAGACGCTACCTGCAAAGGGACGAGGACCCGGAGGATGTGGAAGGAGTCAGACGGAGGGTTCCAGGTCGGATCAAGAGCCCAGCTGGCGTCGTATTGATGGGTACGCCTGAAAATTGACCTGTGACTTGTACCCATAGTACTCATCGATGTCAGCGGCGCAAGGTGATAGGCCGTTGGACGTCCTGCCTTGTGTTGTGTGTCCTGCTGCCCGTGCTCTCATGGCTTCCTGCGCCCGTTGCTAACATGCCGGCCACTTCGAGCACGAGGACCCGCACAGCTGTAGCTGTCGATTCGCTTCCCTTCTTGCGAGCGAAGCAACCCTACCTCGTAGGCAGGGGCCTAAACGCACTTCTCTGTCACAAACGAGTACGAATTGTACGTTTCACTGTTGGACCCGCGACAATCGCAACTCTCGCTCATGGACTCTCCAAGGGAGGTCATGCGTTCTGTGCACGTATTTTCAACGTGTCTAAACTCACATCCCGCGCTTTGACAGACTGATTGCAATGGAAGAGCCCAGCGGGCTGAAAACTGCGCCTTCAGTGGGCGGTCTCGGATCGCTCGAACGTTTCCACTGTCAACCTACGACACATTGTCCCAAGCGCGAAATTGGGAGCGAGCACGACGTCCTTACGGCGGCTGTACACGCCACTCTGGAAGCTGCCTGCGCGCGGCGGGTGACGAGACCCGGTGCGGCCAAGCCCGACTTCAGGCTGATGCACGCGTGCAGTGCAATTCAATAACCCTGAATTATTCGTCACCTCGAGTGGCCGAGTCGACGTCGCTACTGACCGCTCTACAAATGAAGACGCCATGCTAGCACGGACGTCGAATGCGCGCTCGGTAAGAACACGACACGGGGAAGGTCTTGTCAGACGAGGTCGCCATATAACAGGATGCTCGACGTTTGCTGGAGGCCACATCTATCCAACTCCCCATTATTCCCCACCTCCGTCTCGAGTTTATTGTGTCGACATGCTTGGTGGGCCGTTCCTCTCCGTGGTTGCTCTCATTGCTGCCGCTCTCGCCACTCCCTCGCTCGTGCTCGAGGTGTTGTGTCCGTCGACCGTTAATGATGTCGACAGCTTCAACGTCACCACCATGGTGAAGAACGCTGGCGATGAAACGGTCAAGCTCCTCAACCACCCTCGCGGTCCCCTGTCCGACTTGCCGACCGACATGTTCACCATCACGAACCGGCATGGCCTCAGCCCGGAGTTCGTCGGCATTAGCGTAAGTGATATTGTGTTGGAGATCAGCTTGAAAGTACGCGCTGATGAAATTCGAACTCGGTGCTCGTGTTCATCAGGTCAAGTACTCCCCTTCAATGGCCCTCGCGTCCAAGGACCACCATGCGTACACCGTTCTTGCCCCTGGGCAGTCTGTTTCGATCCAACATGACAGTATGTCGCCCTCCCTGGGAATGTTGCATTTGCGTTTCTCTGACGTCGCAATCGCGCTCTAGTCTCAGACGCGTATGATTTCTCGACCTCCGGCCCCGGCCTATACGTCGTCACGATGAAGAGCCTCAACACGTTCTACTACGTCGTGGACGGCAAAATCTCGGCGCTCGTCGGCGGCAGAAGCCACCCCTTCCACACCGTCAACCTCCTCGGCGACGCCAGGTCGCGCAAGAACCGCCCTCACAGGCACTCTAGCGGGCACTGTGAGGCCTGGCAAAAGCGCGGGATCGATGCTGCCGTCCCTCTCGCTCAGAAATACGTCCGCCATGCTATCGAGTAAGCACCTCACGAGTCGGCACTGTTGCCTTCCATCTCTGATGCCAGGCCTTTTCAAGGGTATTGAAGAAGAGCGGTCCCGAGGGCGCCGAGTACAAGCGTTGGCTCGGCCCCGCGCTAAATGGCAACAGGCACACATCCGTATCCGGTCGCTTCGACGCGCTCGCTGGCAACTTCGCCGAGTACGCATACGCGTGCGAGGCCCACTTCTGCGCGAACCGCCCCGGACTCTTCGGCTACGTGTACCCCAACAAGTAAGCATCCCATCACCATCACGATGGCGCCGATGGTCCCTTTCGCTGACGTATTACTGCGCTGCTATGATAGGTTCGGCACGATCCACCTCTGCAAGCAGTTCTTCGAAGCCGAGGTCGGCGGCCACAACTCACGCGCCTCCACCATCATCCACCAGGTACGCCTCTCAGATAGCCATTCGTACTGGGAATGTTTGAACTAACATCTTCGGCCCCAGGCTCTCCAATTTGCGAGGAACGGCGGCGTCGACGAGCACACGCACGGCGAAGCCCTCGGCCGGGAGCTCGCGCGGAGCTATCCGCATCTGGCGGCAGCGAACGCGGACAACTACGAGTACTTCGCCGTCGCCACGGCCGGCGACGGCGACGGCGGGGATGGGGCCGAGGGCGGCCTCTCCGTCCTGCTCACCGAAGTGCACTTCGGCAAACACATGTCGGACTTGTGAGCACTGAGCGCGTGTCGCGACAGCGGGAGTGGTGCGTTGACTGAAACCTCTCTTCTGTCCCTTGTTACGTCCGTATGTGCTGTGAGCCTATCGGCCTTCGAGCAAGCCCCTTACCTCGGTCTACTAATCGTGATAATGTACGGTTCCCTGCCATTTGCAATAATCATTGTGCTGCGGTTGTCCTCCTTTCGAAACCTGAATATCCTCTAATTTAGGACTCGATGCGCAGCTTTTCTTGACAAACGACGTTCTGTGCCCACTCCCGGTAATGGGTCCTGAAGACCAAGTGCGAGGGCCCCGTTATTAGGCAGGAAGCGGGGACCTGCCAGCGTCATGAAAGCGGACTCGAAGTTGTGGCAGGACAAAGCAACATCGTGGCCTCTGATCCTGTGGCACACGAAGACAATCGTTGCGAGCCCACGTCGAGTATCCATCACCGCATGGAGACCATGAGTTGCCAGTGACCACTCGCCACTGGCAGCAGCTTGACACCGTCTCTCGACGTCACACAAAGACCATGATTTTGCGCGAGTACG
Source organism: Polyporus tsugae (assembly GCA_024305745.1). Lineage (NCBI taxonomy): Eukaryota > Fungi > Basidiomycota > Agaricomycetes > Polyporales > Polyporaceae > Polyporus > Polyporus tsugae. The sequence continues at coordinate 442,059 of JAHRBS010000005.1, forward strand.
GTATATATGCGCGTCCTCCCCTTCGTGTCCTCGCATATCCAGAATTTCCACAACACCCTCAAAACCGTTTCCACCACACCACCCACATCCCATCTCGCCAAAAAAAAAAAAATGACGCTCACCGACTTCATGAAGGCCGCGTTTGGCGTCATCTTCGGCTACGACCTCGACGCCGCAGGTGAGCCACTCCACGCACCGCTTCCTTCGCTCTCGCTGAGTTTTCACGAAGTGGCCGCATCCGACGAGGAGCGGAAGCGTCCTGGGTCAACGTCACCCTTGATGGACTACGCGTCCCTCGACGACATGGACTGCTTCGGCTATCCGCAACCGTACTTCTCTCTGTCGGGGCAGGTCCCATCGCGTACGCTCGTCGCGTGGAGGGCCAGACGTTCTGGAGTCGTTTGAACGGAAGGGGATTTTCGATCGTCAGCATGTACAAAGGCGTACGACGAATGCGTTGAGAATGAGATTTTGTATAACTTAGCTTGCGAAGCTACGACTCGGAAGCGCGCGTTTGCCTGACTTCCGTCGACGCAGCCTCGATGATCAGCGGGGCTGAGTAGTGGTAGTGGCTGACTCAGAGTGTTCTTGCGCTTTGTATGCAAGGAAAGACTCCGACTCTCCGAGGCCTCAAACAAAGTCGCGTGCTGTGCATAAAGATGAAGGTTTTGACGGCGTTTATAACGACAAGCGGCCAAAGGCTGCGTATTCCCACGCAACCTTGTTCCTTATACTTAAGGACGTCGAGGCCGGGTATCTCGAGGACGATAGAAACCTTATATTCGGACTACAACGGAGCACAAGGGATATGTGGGAACTGGCATGAACTACGCTTGCTCAAAAGGGGGGACTTGGAGGATGGCGACTTGCAACTCAGATCCGTACCACCGCCTTAGGGCCCCCTCGATCGGACCCACCAACAACAACACACCCTGCTCAGCAGACCTTTCCCTATTACCCCCTTATTTCAGCCCAGCGCCACCATGCACACTCCCTTCAACGTTCTTGCCTTCCTCCTCCTCGCAACTTCTGCCACACTTGGTAAGTGCCGGCCGACAACTTCAGTCCCGTTCATGGCACTCACCAGAACCACACAGTCGCAGCGATAGACCCCAGGCAGGCTCGGATCCTCGCCATCAACAGAAATGCAGCGTGTTCAGGACCGTACGGTTGCGCTCCGGTGCGTCTTCCGACCTACTGGCGGCGTCAGGTGGAGAGACTACTTACTCACCTCCGCGTCCAACTTTCGTAGTCAAATGATATGGTCCATAACCACTGAAACGTTCACGAAACCGGTCTCTCCACCATAGGGCGACTCGTAGGGGTCTTCTCTTTCGGCCAACAAACAAAAAGCTCCATTGACTCGTAGTCTTGCCGACTCATGACTTTCAACATTTCGAACATCATACCTGCATTAACGATACCCACGATTGTAGTATAGAACACATTGTAAACTGGTACACGACACATTACGATTCACGACTATAACTCCCGGCTGCTGCTTGCTCTGTTCGCCGCCAATTTCTACATTGCGAGAGGCGTGAAGCGGGGAGTGTCATGGTCCCATTCGACGACAGAGTGTCGTGCAAGGGCGCACCTCTGTGAAACTTCGTATGTCAAGGACATCTTCGGTGGGCTCTTCCGCAGCGGCGTTCAGGGCCTCTTCCTGTTGCTCGAACAACCTGGCGAATATCGAGTGCAAAGAGTGGTAGTAAGGCATGTGTTAAGAAGGAGATGGCGGGATATAGCTACTGTACCTAGCGTACGCCGCCTTCCACTGTTCGTCGCGCCGGGCCTTTGCAGCCTCGATTTCAGCCTGGGATACACCCTGACAGCGGGAACACAAGGGCATGGCCTCCGTTGAGGGTATTGATTCGTCCATGGTCGGTGTGGCGGTACGAGCAGCAGGAGAGGAGTTCGAGACTGTAAACGAGTCTTGGTCAGGTCTACAACCACAAAGCTCGCTACTGGCGACGCTCACCTAGTAACGCGGTGTGGGCTTAGGAGAGGTCGTCGGGGGTTCGGATGTGGTGGAGGGAAGAGCGTGAATGTCATGGCTGCCCGAGGCCGAGTATATACCTTTGAGGGAGACGAACAGAAGACGTCCCAATATGGGGCGAGAGATACCAAAACGAGACCTGTGGAAGATCATCATGTCAGACGTCCCACACTCGTGCGTCACCGCACACTTGCTCAACGCGCACATTGTCAACCCACCTACGTATAAACGAAAAACCGTCTCGTGAGCGCAGACCTCTTGGTGCGGATGCCGCCACCAGCGGAAGGCGTAACGTGGGACGGAGGACGGAGCTAGTCGCGCCATGGGTAAATAAGCCAGGATAGCATACAAGGCAGATACGGCCATGTCGTACACGTTTTCGGCACCATGTGTGTATTGTACACATTCACGGCCCGCAGACACCCTAGAACGAGCGTCCAGCTCGAATGGCTTTCGCCCCCTCGCTCTGCGCCTCGTCGCGCAGATACCGGCCGTAAATCTCCGTGAAATGCACCTTGTCCTGTCGCACACGTCAGTATCATCCCAAAACCCATGAAGTCCGAGACCGATAACGCACACTCTGCGTCTTCAGCACGCTCTCGCGCGTCTCCAGCTGCGCCGCGTACTCCGTCCACCCACCGCCCACGGCGGCGCGGCTGTATCCCCGGTTCTCCGCGACGACCCAGTCTCGGGTCACCCACGGCGCGAGCGCGACGTCGACCAGCGTGAACTGCTCCCCGAGGAAGTACGGGCCCTTGACCTTCTCCATGAGCGTCCGGAGCGCTTTGGTGAGCTCCTCGAGGAGCTCGCGCTGCTTCTGCGCGTCCTGGGCCTGGATGAGGCGCATGTACGCGGGGACGATCTGCTTGTTGACGTGGTCCGTCCAGAGGCGGACGAACGCGCGGTCGAACGGGTCGGACGGGAGGAGGCGGGGCTCGGGCGTAGGGAAGGCATCCTCGAGGAACTCGCAGATGATGAGAGACTCGTAGAGCGCACGCCCTTGGTATTCGACGGCGGGTACGAGGCCTTTCGGGTTGATCGCTGTGGAGGCGTTCGTCAGTAGTCGTCGACGGTGAGCGCGAACGCGGACACGCACCTAGGAAGTGAGGCTCCTTCTTGTAGGGGTTTACTTCCTTGTATTGATAAGGGATCCCGCGCTCCTCGAGGACGATCCAAACCCGCTGGACATACGGGCAGAACTATTCCATGTCGCGCGTGGTCACGTCTCAACATCAATCCATAGATGTAGGAGCCTGGAGGATACAACACGCACCCATCCTGAGTAGAACAAGAGATCCTGGGGGTCCTGATGTTGCGCAACCGTCGTCGCAGCACGGCCGGTCGCGTGGGGGTGGATGTTCTCGTCCGGGAGCCCCATTATATCGCTTCAGCAACAATTGCGAGCAACTGCGTTGGATGAACAGTTAACGGTGGACGACGATAGACGAAATTCAGCCTTATATGAAGCATTCTGAGATATTCCAAAGCAGCTTACTCATCTAGCCATTGCGCCATCGAGGTGGTTCGCATATGATGCAGCTAGCGGCGCCGTGGGTCCCACGTTCCGTCCAAGTTTGCTGGTTCGACCGTTATATGCGGCATTCCCACCAGAAACTCTGCATGGGAGTCCAAGGCAAGGCCAAGTGATTCTCCAGTACGAACAGTTGGCAGAGATCGAGCGGGGTAACTGTCGCCAGTGGTGATGTTGATCATGATGGTTCCAGCCAAGTTCCAAGTTGAAGGAATCTGATAAGTACTTATCGAAGGAATGGCCTTGAAGGTGAAGCTTCAAGACGGCAACTGCCGGGCATCTGCAACTCCGCCGGGACTATCCGGGGACGCTCCCAAGCGCTAAGCCCCAAGAAGCTGCACCCCAACTGCACCCTGACTACACCCACGACCACCTTAGCTTCTGTCTCAGAAATACCGTTTTACGTCTCGTCGAATTCCTGATGCAGGGTTCGAAACTAACTCGTGAAGGTGGGCTAGGTGAGTCATCTGTCGCAACTTAAACCCGCGGAGTCTGAGAATCGTCAAGACATTCCAGAAAGAACAGCCCTTTTTATCCCAGCGATGTCCGCATCGAAGGTTCCGACGTGACGATGACCAAACTGCCAACGTACGATGGGTACTATGTCGGATATTCGGTCCGACGACGACACTGATCACGGTTGTCCTTTCAAGTTTGTCAGGGATATGATATGCTGAAAGAGACACGGCTCAGACCAAGGCAGAACCAACGTCTCCTCAGGCTCCTGGAGTCGGTCGCATGCATGCAAGCTGCCCACATCCCGTACTTCGCTGGACCGAACTAGGGAATCTTCTCGTTAAGATCAATTCTTATCAAGCTTGCGATTTCGCTGGATGGCGCGATCAGTAACTTAGTAAGGAAAGGATAAAGAAGCTACGCCGCCTTGGTCAGCAGCGCACCTGGACGTACCTATATAGAGGGTGAGCAGCCCGACCTCTCGACCCATTAGTATCCTCACGTACCCACCGCGTCTTCCCAACGGATAACCTAAATTCAGTTTTATAACCGGTGCAATGGCCATCCCAGACGAGGACTTTCACCCCGTCGCAACCGCGCAGGCAGCGAAGACTGTGGAAGCCCATCAGGCTCCTCAAGATCTCATCTTCTACGCAGGATGGGCAAGTAACCGCTCTTTAGCCAAAAAAACTCTCAGTTCTCTAACTATCCTGTTCGTGTCCCTAGTTCTGTCCGTTTGTCCAACGCGTTTGGATCACCCTCGAGGAGCGTGGCATCCCGTACCAATACAAAGAGGTGAACCCCTACAAGAGGGAAGCGCACTTCCTCGGTACGCCCCCTCTCGGTCGGCGCCATCGACCCGCCCCGGGCCCTGCACTAATACTGCGTACACAGCGATCAACCCGAAGGGCCTCGTCCCCGCGGTGGAGTACCAAGGCCGCGCGCTCTACGAGTCCCTCGTCCTCTGCGAGTTCCTCGAGGACGCCTTCCCGGGCCCCGCGCACGCGCCGCACCTCCTCCCCTCGGACCCCATCGAACGCGCCTACGCGCGCATCTGGACGGACTACGCCGCCAAGGTGGTCGTCCCCACGCACTCGGGCCTCATCCAGGCGCAGGGGCCCGCGCGGCAGCGCCAGCTCCTCGAGGAGTACTATGCGGCGCTCCGGACGTTCGCGGCGCAGATCAAGGGGCCTTTCTTCCTTGGGGAGCAGTTCTCGCTCGTCGACGTCGCGGTCGCGCCGTGGGTCCTGCGCGATTGGGTCGTGGCGGAGCACCGCGGGTTCAGCCGGGCGGCGGTCGGGAATGGATGGAAGGAGTACGTCGATAGGCTTGAGCGCCGCGAGAGTGTGGTCAAGACGACCAGCGTAGGTGCTGCTGCATCGCATGGGGTGGTGCGGGTACTGATGCATCGCATGCTTTGCAGGAGAAGCAGTACCTGGAGGAGATATATGGGAGATACCTCCGCGACGAGGCTCAGAGCGAGCAGGCGAAGGCTATCCGCGCAGGGAAGACTTTCTAGTCGGCAATTTGTATGATAAAGGTGGTAATGCACTGCATCAAGATCGAATCCCAGAAGCCGTTCTGGCCGCTGGCACCGACCACATGCCAAGCACCGGCGCAGATAATGAAGTATGGTCCTGAGGGTGATATATCGAAAGTGGGAATAGGGCCTGGAAGAAACATCCCATTATGTACGCATCCTGTTGATGTGGTCTGCGGTGCTCGGCTGGCTGCTTCAGTGCATATGCGCTCCATTCGAGGATAGCTGGGCAGGAGTATGGGATGGATCTGTGTTTGTAGAGGAGCGAGATCAGCCTCGGACACGAGGGACTCTGCGATGGTTGAGTACAAGCTAGGTGGAAATCGTTAGCATAGTGTCTGTGACCGTGGTGTGAGGGCGGGGTTTTCAGCTTTTGGGATTCACCACAGACTAAGTAGCAAGGAAGTGCTCCGAGCAGACGAGTGGTACCGGGTCCGATATCGATGTAGACGAAAAAGCCTCCAGGGCATGTCGGTAGATCGGAAGTGGGCATGCCAGTGGACAAAGTGCTCGGCCCACAAGTGATAGTGATTGTGAGGACGCCTCAAGATATTATATCTAACTTGGCCCAGAAGCGGCCAGCGTGACTCCATCTTCAATTCCGGCAGACAATATGATGGCATACCTCAGCTCAAGACTAACCCGATGAATGTGTTGACAAAGGCCGCGAAGGTTTGAATGGCAATTCGCGTTGCTTCAAGGGTTAACCGTAACGCTGAGTTGGGACGGTATATGCAGGCAGTATTTTCGTACCCCACTGCATGTCCAGCCTTGACCTTGGCTATACTTGCCGTGATATCCAGCTCTGACATTCGTCTGGGAAACATCCACATAATTCAGACATCACCATTCAAGGAGGTGCTGTCTGAATATGTGAGTGTCTCCAAGAAAGGGTCGGAATAAAGTCTATAGGCCCCGCCGGGCAATGGTGAGGCCGCTAGGGGGAAGGGGGGTTGCGAGTATCGGGGGAAGAGAAATCACAGTGACACAGAAAGGGTACACAACTCACCCCGAGTATTTATACGTCTAGGGTATCCCTACTCATTATGTGCGTAAGTATGCAGAAGAATGGATATCTGGTGTTTCAAGACTCGCCGGCGTAGCGCCTGGACCAGCGATGACACAACGTCTACTGAGGCAGAATGGGTGTCAAACTTGAACACCAGGTGTCCTCCTCACGGAAGTGTTTTACCTGCACATCACATCATAGCATCGGTATCGTTGTTTTTTTGAAGATTTAGCTTGTGTCTTGTAGTAGCCCTGTACTACGCCTTGGAAGAGACATACCATTGGCATAACACGTACAGTATACACCACCGTGACCATCCCCAAGCTTGTGATCTGGGCGAAAGAGGCAGCCGAACGTTTCAGGCCTTATCGGGTGGTATGCGCGTTGTTGGTCGCTATCGTTGAGCAATTACCAGTGTATACGGAGAATGGAAGAATGCAGTCCGCAAGAGGCCCCAAGAATGTCACCTCGACGGAAGCTGCCAGGGTGCTCGGAGAGGGAGGAACGCAGAGGCAGGGGACGAGAGATAGCTTACATATAGCTTTTTGACTTGATATGTTCAACTTCTCCTTGCGTAAGAGTAGGTTTCGTGAGATATCGGAGGAAACCAACTTTAGAATGAGAGGGAAAGAACGTGGGATGGAGGAGTAACCGAATTGGGAAGGCGGAGGCTTTGGATCCTAACATTAACAAACAACGCCGCGAGCACGGTCGTGACGCTGGTGAATTTGATTGACGGACAAGGTTTCTTCCACACACAGCTGCGCACTCAACGTGCTACCACATATTTCTCCGCCTGCTCATCATGGTGGATGTAAAGATGCTGCTGGCGTTATATGATAGTGAGTGTCGGTGTTTTTGGGTTCAAGTTTGGCTGTGCGTCAAGGGCATGAATAGTGCAGCATTTCCCAGAATCCCTACTTGCCATGGCACCACCCGGCTCGAGCCAGGACTTGAATTGTGGTTATATTCAATTACAGCATATACATCATCTGGGTGAGCCATGGAGTCCTGCTAATAATCCACTCCGCATATAGGAACACGGGAGTGGTTCGTGGTCATCCCACCCTTCCTTTGCCCAGCGACGTTCATCGTCGACGCGCCGTTCGGACGATTTAGTCTTTCAAATAAGAGCATCTTTACGGTCGATGGTAAGTCCATTTTCCACCCCCTCTCTCACCCCATCCTGTGCCCAAGCAAGTCCTCTCATCTCCCCCCGAACCCTACCCAGGCATCCGCTCCTGGATATGCATGGAGCTCGTCTCCCTCCTCTTCTTCGTCAACGCCTACCTCCGCTCGCCCCTCTCCCCCACCTCCACCCTCGCGCTCACCTCCCCTACTCGCTTCCTCCCAAACGCCCCACCTCTCAGCCTCACGCACCCTCCGACGCTCATTGCTGCCGCCTTCGTGACGCACTACCTCAACCGTGCGCTCATCTCACCCCTCCGTACACCCTCCCGCTCCAAGTCACACCTCCTCGTTGTGTCCTCCGCCGTGTTCTTCAACGTCGTCAACGGCTCCCTCATGGGCGCCTACCTCTCCTCCCCTGCTGCCCAAGCCTTCCTCCACGACGCGTTTACCCGCCCGACGTTCTGGCTCGGGCTCGGGCTCTGGGCAGCCGGCTTAGCGGGCAACATCGTGCACGACGAGATCCTCCTCAACATCCGGCGCAACGCCAAGAAAGCCCCCTCCCAGGCCTCCGTAGATGACGACGCGAACAACGGCAAGGACAAGAGCAATGCGCCGAAGCAGGAGCACTACGCGATCCCCTACGGGCTGCTGTACCGCTTCATCTCGTACCCGAACTACTTCTGCGAGTGGGCCGAGTGGCTCGGGTTCGCGCTCGCGGCGAGCCCCGCGCCGTCGTGCGCCTCGCTCGACGCGTTCGTCGCGACGGCGACGCCGCCGTGGCTGTTCTTCTTCAACGAGGTGTGGCTGATGCTTCCCCGCGCGTACAAGGGCCACCGGTGGTACCTCGCCAGGTTCCCGGACTACCCGAAGGAGCGCAAGGCCGTCATCCCGTTTTTGTTATGAACTACTAGAACAGCGACTTTTCTGCAAAGTTGCCACTGACCGCTAGCTATACTGGACCTGTGTGCACGCATATTTGTGGAGACTGTGCTGTATACCTGCATTGTACTGTTGCTGTCGCAGTTGCGGATGATCTTTCCATAGCGCTAGCCAGGTCTTATGTATAAGGTCCTCTGGGAGGTTCGTGCATCCACGACATCCCGCCTCGAGGGGGACCGTAGTTCTTATCTGGACAAAACCAACCCAAAAGGTGATTGGCGACATCATGCATATGCATTTTGGTGTATAACCCAGGGGCAGCCTCGCTCATTCCACACCCCCGTCGCACGTCGAGACCCCGTCGTTCAAAGGTGTGGTGGCAACTGGTAGTACACCTGTACAGACACACGGACGCGTCGGCATTACTCGTATGGAAATAAGACACTTCGGTATGGTAAGGCGTAGCGATCGTTCTATGTCGTAGCCAGCGCGTATCGGCCTCCTGCATACATCACACCATCATCATCATCAGAGTCTGAGTGTGCGAAAAAGACGTCCAGAAGGACGTACCTGGACCCCATAAGACACAAGACAATTCGCAATCTATCCAACACATCCCCAGCGCTCGCGCGATGACTCGATGGTTTTTCACCGCTGGCCGCCGTAGCGCGTCTTGCGGCCGATGTCGAAGGGCACGTACTTGTACTTGATCATGTGCCTGCGAAGCAGAGATAAGGGGGCAGAACACGTCAGCGACCGGACTCGAGTCCCGAGCTCGCCTTCGCCACGTCATTCCCCCCGCAGGCGTATCGCGGCGGGCGACGGGGCGGAAGACAAGTGGCGGAGGGAGGCGGAAAGGCAAGGAATAAAAGGGCCACATACTGTATTTGGCGGCGCATGGTGAGGAGGAAGAGGACGAAGAAGTAGACGACGAGGATCGGCCAGTACACGGGCACGTCGAACATCTCGAAGAAGCTTGCGAAGATGGAGGCGACTGTCGCGCGCGTCGCCGACAACCTGTCCAAAACCACACAACGTCAGCAAAGCTCCAGTGTACCCCTCACGCATGGGGATTAACGCGGGACAGAGGAGGGAACAGGCGCACCAGAACTGCCATTCGGGCAGGCGGCGGACGAACGGGCGGAACTCGTCGTCGCGAGACGAGGGGAGGGGAGACGTAGACTCGCCACCCTCCTCTATCTCGTCCGCGAGGAGGTCTTCCTGGAGGGAGGGGTCGAAGCGGGGCTGGAGAAAGGCGAGGAAGAGGTTGAGGAGGTAGATTGCGTGGGCGTCTGCGTCCGTGGGTGGTCAATATCTCGTTCCCACTGTCTCCAGCTTCGATACGTACAGCATACTGTAAAAACCTCGTCAAGACAAGCGTAGGTTCATGATGGATGGGCCACGTACCGATATACCACTAAGTGAAGGCAGACGCAACGAGGACAAGGGAGCGCACGCATATCGGTCAGGCACACACGCCTTCCACGCAAACCAAGAGACCAAACTCACCCCTTCCGCGACGACAATCCTCAGCATGAAGAGGCCGAGGAGCACTGCGGTGGCGATCCACCGGTACAGCACGAATGGCGTGACCTTGTCGAGCCATTGCTGGTACTGCCGTTGCGCCTTTGCGAAATGGGCCGCCAATGGTTGGAACGGGGTTGCCGAGGCATCCGGGTCGGACGAGGACATCATTTTTGCTGCCTTAGCCGGTAGTGCCGCACTTTAGAACCAAAGAAAACCCAAAGAAAGAAAGCCGAGGCGGGTGGGGAGGAGGAAGGGGTGGAGGGAAGGGGAACAACGTGTACAGCAGCAGCGCCCGACTGTGCCAACTGAAGACACAGTGACTGGCAGTCAGCGGGAACAACTCGCCCGCGACACGGCATTTGCCGTGGGCGCTTGAAGATGTTCGTGGGCCCGGGCCGACTGGGCCTCGGGGTTCGAGTCGCAAAGTCAGGCGGAAATCTGACCTCTTCTCTGTACCACCACGAGAGACAGAGGAGCAACAGCAATAATCACGATGGCGACCACAGTGAGGCACAATGTCGCCCATGTATTCAGATCTCAAGCCCATCGCTCACACTTTACCCATGTCGATCACAGGGAGGATCTCCACCAGAGGCCATAGGACACATGAGCTCTCATGTACTCGCCCAACTGGCCACACACCGGTCGCAGCACGAGAAACAAGGCACATCTGGAAGGACACCTCCCCTTATCGTTGGCGTCCAGGGACCACAGGGCAGCGGGAAGACGTTCCTGACGTCCATCCTCCGGGACACTTTGCAATCCGCGCCGCACGACCTCTCCGTCGCGGTTCTCTCGCTCGACGATCTTTATCTCCCACACGAAGGCCTCGTAGCGCTGACGAACGCCCACCCGCAGAATGCGCTCCTCAAGGGACGGGGTCAGCCGGGGACGCACGATGTGCCGCTCGGGACGGCCGTCCTGAACAAACTCAAGCGCATCAACGACACTGGAGACACGCAGGCAAAGGTCGAGCTTCCCAGCTTCGACAAGAGTTTGTTCGCCGGAGAAGGCGATCGCACGCCCTCGGGCGTCGTCGTGCGCCCACCTGTAGACGTCGTCCTCTTCGAGGGTTGGTGCGTCGGCTTCTACCCGATACCCCGCGAGGAGGTCGAGCGGCGGTTCGCGGCTCCGGTGATGGGCCTCGGTGAGGCGTTCTTCGAGAAGAGGGGATACCGGGTGGAGGACGTCCTCGACGTCAACGAGCGCCTGAAGAGCTATGTTTCGTGGTGGGACTTGTTCGATGCTTTCATCCAGGTGCGTACGTATAAGGGATATGAACGGGCTCGCGCGTCACTGAGATCACTCTCCGCAGATCAAAACCCCCGATGAGCACCCGTACACGCATATATACAAGTGGAGGCTGCAGCAGGAGCATCACATGAAGGTGCGGAATGGCGGCATGGGGATGGCAGACGAGCGAGTCGTGGCGTACGAAATTTCAAGTTATCTATCCCGTTTGACGCATCGCTGATGTTGTGGGACGCAGTTTCGTGGATCGCTATATTCCTGGATACGTCTTCTTTGGAAATGGAGTGACAGAAGGCTACGAAGAAGCCCCCGGCCAGCGCAAGCTCCCTCCATGGATCGGCCGCAGTCTGCGGGTGCAGATAGGCGAGAATAGAGAGGTCCTCTGCACGAGCACGTTCTGAATGGGACCCGACTGTGTACGAGTATGATACGAAGCATTACGAAGCATACATAGAATGTAGCCGCCATATATCAGGTACTATCACTCTCGGTGTTGCCCACGGTTGCATCGTATCCTCTTGGGATCCAACAAAATTACTGAGTTCACGACGATACATACACTTCCCATTAGCCGACTCGAATGACTGACCTCATCATTACAAGTGATGCGCTCTACCAACTGAGCTAAACAGCAGGTGAAATCTATTTACTTCACGATCTACCTGATATGATAGGATGAATAATAAAAAGGACTCTGACATCCGAGCATTCCAGATGCCACCCATCGTGTTCGTGTTACTCGTGCTTTACCTTCTTCACCCTGCGTTATCCTGCATTTCATAATCGCGCACAACAATATCTGAAGATAATTAACTCATCGAAATAGACAGCCTCACCTGAACCGCCGATCTCAGCCGATGTGACAGCAGTCGCGCATCCCACCGAAAGGTTCCTTCACAATTGCCTTTTCTGTCGAAGACACCTGGGGCGCCTAGTCTACCTGATCGGGCCGCAGCGCCTCACCTCATCTTGACCTTGGACCGCTTGCCTCCCGTTCTCCGTCTCCTCATTCTCTGTGGTTCTGCTGGGACATTATGCCTCTCATTGAAGTAAGTGCCACATTTTCCTTCGCTAAATACTGTGCTGACCAGGAGTTCCTCGAAAACCGCCCCAACCGGACCTGGCTCCTGGACGTTCCTCGCGCGGATATTTGGGCGGATGATCGTCGATTCAGGTCATCGCTAACGACCGTCTTGGGCGCAAAGGTCCGTTGCACGAAATATAGTACCAAGGCCCGACATGGGTGCTGATCAGCATGCGTCCCTGTCCCTCCTCCTTCAGTGCGCGTGAAGTGCAGCCCCGAGGACACCGTCGGCGACCTCAAGAAGCTCATCGCCGCCCAGACTGGCACCGATCACAGCAAGATCCAGCTCAAGAAATGGTGCGCATACTCTCACGCCTGTCCCTCTTTCTCCACGTCGTCCTATCCTACTCCCATCCCCTGCTTTCGCCCCTTCCGGTATTCCCCTCTTTTCGACAGCCCAGAGCTGACCTCTGCTCGCCCGATGCAGGTACACAATCTACAAAGACCACATCACGCTCGCAGACTACGAGATCCACGACGGCATGAGTCTCGAGATGTACTAGCGGACGTCCTCCGAGGCCGTGGCGCGGCCTGACGAGAGCGTGTGGCGTGGTTTGTTCTCCTGGAGTCTTCGTCTCGGTTTCCCCCGCTCGTCCTTCGTGAGGCTGGCCGTATATTCCAGATGATGTTGTACTCGTGATCATGTATCAATACACTCGCATTTGCCCCCATAGAGAGTGACCAACACCTATACCCCGCAACCTGCCTGTGCGGGCAACGTCGCGGTTCAGCCCTTCCACAACCGCGCGCCGGACTTGTCGAGCGCCTTCTTGATCTTGGAGTCGCGGCGGTTCGGGGCGAGCGCGAGGCACGTCGGGACGTTCTCTGGCTGCTCGATCCAGAGGTGGTGTGCGATTGGCGGGTCGGCGGCGGCGAGGAGGCTCGCGAGGCGTTCGATGCTCGCTTGATTGGCGGTCTAGGCGCGATGCGAACTGTTGATCAGTATTGTGGAATGTAGCATGGATGAGAGAGCAGAATGTACCTGCATGACAACCTGCCGTCGCGGATGATAGATGAGTTTGAGTCTGACGTCCAAACGAGGGGGTGGAGGGGACGCACCTTCCGCATATTCTCAAGATCGTCCAAGTACGCCTGCGTCTCCGGACGCTCGCGGGTCTCATGCAGCACCTAACATACCCGGAACGACGACAACGTTGGTAAGCGCGAGAAATGATGGCGACTATATGCACTGGCAAGCCTACAGCAGAGGTGGCGTGTGCGACCTGGGCCATGAGCGGACCTACGCCCCAGCCTTCCGCCTGTGCTACATGGAGCATGGCGCATACAAGTAGAAAGATGAGGTGAGAAAGGCTGAATAGATCGGGCTTGAAGGGAAAGACGAACCTCAAGGAGGTCTCGACGGACGACGATCTGCATGACGAGCGGCTGTTGAGTCGGCGCCGGGGGCGTAGCGCCTTCCGCTGAATCGGCCATGCTTCCAGTAGATGCTGCTGAACTGTATGGGCGACGTTGGCGAGGAAACGTGAGGTTGGTAGCGGCGGTCGGAGAGTTCGCGGGTTGAAGACGCGATGGTGAGATATCAAGGCCCCGAGCCCGTGCAGCGTGCGAGCTCCCCAGACGATGGCCAAAGCCTACTGCAACACGTACGATGGATATAATGGCTGAATATGAAGCTCGGGGGTTACTTATTTGCGCGTGTCGGGTCGTCTTCAGGCGACCGGCCCCGACGTTGAACTTGAACTTGGGTTGAACTTGGAAGCGGAGATCTGAGATCTCGATCGATGTGTACACGTGGCTGGGCTGTGGCGGGGAGCGCTTGAACGGCACTCGCTTTCAGTTTCACAACCACTGCCAGTACGCCCCGTTGACCGCCGGCGTCCGTGGACAATTGCACTCCCTCCTGCCTCTTGAGTCTTCCCCGGTCTGAATCGGACCTGTATCAACGACATATACGCGACTGCGTGCTTTCTTCATCGGATTGACCAAGTACGGCATCCAGCTGTGTCCGTTGGCCGCTGTGAAGAACTCGCGTTGTGATGAACCATTGGTCGGTGCCACCCCGCGCTTATTATTTTGTGGTCAAAGAGGGTGCATGCGCATATAACAATACCATAGCAACACCGGTGATTTTATTTGTGCGTGGAGCTTTTCTGCCGTGCGAAACTTATTATTCCACTGTAACAGATGCAGGTCATGTCGCTTACCGCTCAACAAAGCTTCGCCATCGAACTTCCACAGGCTCGTTCGGGCATAGTATGGTCCCTCCGTCCCGGTCGTTTGTTCTCGTTACGCGTCCCCATTGTCGTCTGTGACAGTCTCAACCGGCAAAGACGTTGCTTTTACAGCTGCCTTCGCCGAATGCAGCTTGCGTCACCGTTCTTGGTCGTATAAAGTCTCATCAAGTTTGAGAGCTTGTACGCTGGAGCTGCCGTGTCACCGTTTCCCCGTTATTCGTCCCGTTCCTCGCTTCCTCCAGGGTCATTCAGCTCCTCCGACTTAGGAACGCTCTTCACGGCCCGGGTACTTCCACCGTTCAAGCCGCGGTCTTGGGATCCCTCCTCTGAGATACGACAGTCTCCATGCCCCGCAGAAGAGCCAGGTCTCCCTCCGCCGACCGCATGTCCACTTATAAGAGGAAAAAGCAGGTGAGAACAGGCGTTGGGTGCGAAATGTCGTATTGGACGCTGAAGGCCCCCCGTTCCAACCTTTCTAGGATCCATACTACGGCCAGGAAGAGACCGCCACACTCTGCGCCAAATTCGTGACCCATTTGTTTGCGTGTCCGGACCCGGCGCCACTCACCCCGTCCTCTCCCCCCATCCCGCCTCTCGCGCACTTTATCGCCTACGCTTTCCACCGCACGAGGCTTCACTCGACAGTTACTTTCGCCGCACTCTACCTGCTCCAACGCCTCAGAACCCAGTGCCCTGACAGCAATGGCGCCTCGGGATACCGAGTATTCATCACGGTGTTCATGGTCGCGTCAAAGGCGGTGTTGGACGCCACTTACTCGAACAAGGCGTGGGCAGCCGCCGCCCAGGATATGTTCCCTGTCAAGGACCTCAACCAGATGGAGCGTGAGGTGTTGCGCCTCTTGGAGTGGCGACTCGCAATAGACCCCATCGAGCTCGTGGATTTCTCGGCCAAGGTGCAGCGCGACTTCAAGGGCCCCGGTCCGTACCCGCGGACGTACGTCCTCCCGGCCCCCACGCCTTCGCCCACACAAGTCACGACGCCGCACAACGCGAAGGCTGCAGGCACGTCGCCCGCTTCCTCCCCCGCTGCGTGCTCCGCTCGATCACCGTCGACTGCGCCTCCGGACCCGAGCTTGGATCCTCTTACCATTGACGCCAGCCCGCCACCCGACTCCATGGCCGGCACCCCCCTGAGCACGCTCCAGACCCCCGAGCTATGGGGTTCGACGTCTGGGTCGCCCGCGTCGGCCGGATGGCCATCGACCCCCACCGGATACGAGGACCGCTCGGTTCGGGTCACGGGCACCGACCCCGCTGGGACGATCGGCAACTCGAACTTGGCAACCACCACCGACTCGGACTCGGACTCGCGGTCGCCCACGGCCGCGTCGCACGTTTCGGGGCCGTCGTCAAGCGGAACCGCGACTCGCGCTGCTCAGGCGGGAAACGCTCCCGTTGCCAAGAACTTGACAGCGGCCTCGGAGAGGGTCGGCAAGTTGCTCACGCAGGCGATTCCGTGTGTGTGGTAGGGGGCATGTTCCCTCCGAGTCGCCGATGATGTCTAAGGCTCCAGTCTCATCTGTGGCGGACGCGGTGCGAACCCGAGTCGGTGGCGTTTCTGTGTGGGGATCCGGTGGTTCGGAACAGGTCCGTCGCTCGAGATGCCCACGTCGTGCGCGAGCACTGGGTGGGTATCGCGTGGAGTCACGCCAGTGTGTGCGGTTCGCATAGCTGGTTCAACGTCCTGTAGCCATCCTGCTCGCCTGTTGTACATGTCTTTGTAATAGCATAACCAGCCCAACTCGTTTCCCTCTTTATATCAAGGTTATTTTGTTGCACGGGCTTTCTCCTGCCAAGTGGCTTCCTCAGGCTTCATGGCCAGGTTGTGACAGTCGCCGCGAACATGGCCCGGAATTGGAGAGCATCGAGTCACTGAAAGACAGACACTGACCGCAAGTGAGGAGATCCAGACCGACAGTGAGGATCTGAATATTTGTATGTGGATTGAGTTTGCAAACTTGTCGGCTTCGAGGCGAGGAGTGCCAATACTACGGGATACCGGCGACACCACGACAGTGCCAATGGGCCGCGCAGTCCCCAGAAACCGGTCTGGAAATAGACCAATACGTAGTTTACGATGGGCGGCCGAGTATATTCACGGCTGAACTTGGAGTGTACTGCTCATGTACAACATGAGTCATGGACGGACAGCCTGGACTCGAACCAATTGGTGTCCGAGGACGAACTTGGAAGGAGGCCAAAATGTAGCGCTGAAAGATCTCGATCGACGTGTCCACGTTGTGGCGGTGAGCGCTCCAACCCCGCTTGTTCCAAAACCACCACCTCCGACCCGCCTCTGAGCTCTACTAGAGCGCCATATGATGGACTGTACGAACTCAACTCGCCGATCCTCCTACACACTGAGTCCACCGGCTTTGTTAAGTACCGCATATAGTCACCGTTCAAGTTCTGTGGAGTGCGCCTGGTGTCACCTCGCCTCGTCCCTCTCGTTTTGTTTCCAAAATGATGCTTAGAACAATACAGTTGACCTAATTTGTATGCACAGCTTTTGTACAACACGTCGTCTTCCTCTATTGTCGACGGGGCATGTCCCATGTCGCGGGACAAAGCTTCAATGGGCTCCTTCCAACGAAGTATGGTCTTCCCGTTTCTGCCGTTTGTTCACCTAATACACCCACGACAGAGTTAGTAACGGTCCAAGTGGCACACACGACGTTTCTGCACTCGCCTCGCCACGCATGGCTCGTGCTACAGCTCTCTGCGGTATAAAGGTGACATCTCACTGGGCTCGACGATTTGTGCGTTGACGTTGCAGTGTTACCGTGTCCCCACTTTCCTCCCTTTCTCCTTATTCACACAGCGCCCTACTGGTCGAAAAATTGAACCTTCTTGACGACCCAGGTCTCAGCTGTCTTCCTCCTGGTACGACGTTCCCTATGGCCACGGTATCGGGTCCAACCACCGCCAATCACCCCTCTCCCATGAAGGGGCAGATGTCCTCTCGCCCCTCGGGCTCGAGTTCATCCCAGGTGGTGGTCAGTACAGGCGCTACCCGTGAGTTGCCTATTTGAGTGCTGACACTCCTCCCTTTAAACTGTTCTAGGATCCATACTACGGTCATGAGGAGACCGCCAAGCTCTGCGCCCGATTCGTGACCCATTTATTTGCGTGTCCGGATCGCCCGCCACTCTCCACCGCCGTTCCTCCCGCACCTTCCCCTCCTCTCGCCAACTTCATCGCCTACGCCCTCCATCGTGCTCGGTTGCATTCTTGCGTCACCTTTGCGGCACTGTACCTTCTCCAACGCCTGAAGGCGAGGTTTCCTGCGGCTAAGGGCACCTCGGGCCATCGACTGTTCATATCGGCATTCATGCTCGCATCCAAGATAATCTGGGACGACACGTACTCGAACAAGTCATGGTCGACCGTGGGCCAGAGTATGTTCCCCCTCCGGGAGATCAACCGGATGGAGCGCGAGATGTGCTCCTACTTGGAGTGGCACCTCAACATCGAGCCTCACGCGCTCAAGGAGTTCGAGGCAGGGGTGCGGCGCGACTTCAAGGGCCCCGGCCCGTACCCGACGTACGTTCTCCCCTCTCCCGCCCCGTCTCCCATGCCTTCCACGACGCCGTACAATGGCGAGACGGGCGGCATCCGGGCTCCCACCCACTCCTTCACTGCGCGCTCGCACCAACCGCCGTCGACTTCGCCGCCAAAGCCTATACCGCCTCCCGTTCCCGTCCGCGCCGGCCCGCCACCGACTTTTGCGTCCTCCTCCGGCACTCCTGAGACCCCCGAGTCTTCGATGTCGCCTTCGACGTCACCAGCTTCGAGCGCCTCGCCATCAACACCACCGGTATACGAAGATCACTCGGTCCGGGTCGTGTCCAGCGGGACGATGGGCACGCCGATGGTCATTGATTCGGAGCCGCTCACCACCGCGCCGTCCACGTACATGCCCGGTACGAGTACGCCGTCCGCGAGCGCGGCCGTCGCTTACGCTGCGGCGCGCAACGTCCCCGCCGTCGTCAAGCAGCCCAAGACCGGCGACATCTACGCTCGAGCGACTCCGTGCGTGTGGTAGGCGTCGCTTTCTCCGAGAGTCACATCTACTACCCCCGGGGAACGTCTTGAGCGTTGGTGGCGTTTCCGCGTGGGCATAGGAAGGCTTGGAAAGGTAAGTTGGTCTCTGGTCTTCCTTGCACACGCTGAGCAGTTGGATGTTGTGTGGAGTATGTGCGGTTCGTGCAGCGGGTTCTGTGTCCTTCCCTTTATTGCCCTGTTGTACAGGCCGTTGTAACAGTAGCCCAACTCGTTTCGCTCGTTATGCAATTGTTAAGTTGTCGGTGCATGGATCGCCCTCCTGAGCTTCGCGCATCATGGGGTATGTCTCGTGCGCCAGAGGCCGGCTACTCTTCAGACTATTGGTGGCGCTCTTGACTTGTACGTCGGCTTCATGCCCGGCACCCGAGTCCTGTTCTCTCACTTCTCCTGACTATCTCACCGTCATCTCGGGTTCGCAGTTGTAAACAGCGATAACACATTGATCTAAGCAACCTGGTGCGCATGACTTGCAGATAGATGAATATACTTAATCGACCATATCCATACAGCACTGTCCTTACTGTCTCCACGGTATCTCTTCCACCGTCCATCTTCCCGAAACAACCTTCACAAGTGTATCGCCAATGTAACCATCGTCATCCCGCAGTGCACCCGTTCGTCGCCACTCCTCCACGACGCGAGTAGCATCCGCAACCCGCCGATCCAGCTCCAGCTCCTCGCAGAGTTCAGCGTCATCAGTGTCGACATACCCACTGTCAAGCCCGAACAGGTTGTAGTCGATAAGCTGGGACAGTTGTGTCTCCATAGCTATGCGCGCGGAATCGAACCGAGGGTACTCCCGCATGGTCCGCAGGAGGGAAGCATACACCGCTGGCTGCGACGGGACGAGCACCATCTTGCACAGGGGCTCGGAGAGGGACGTCGTGCGCGGGGCGGGCGAGAGGTCGAGCGGAGAGTACGCTGCGAAGGAGGCGGGATAGAGGACCAGATGCTGGGCGAACCCGAGCGCGGTGTACCGCCTAACGCGATGCATGCGCGATTTCGTGTAGAAGTCCCCGCCGTTGTCGACGAGGAGAGACGGTGGCTGCGATCGAGGTAGTCCTTCTTTCTCGGCGAGCAGCTTCGATGCGAGGTCAAGCTGTTCGTCCGGGACGAGGTAGTGGAAATTCTGTGTGTGTATGCGTGATGTAAAGGGATAGTCTTACAGCGAGAGAGGACCGTCACTACTCACTTTGATGACCACCGGAACATTCATTCGATTGTGTAGGGGTGAGAGCCATTCGATCAGCTCGACCCCTGCGTCCTGGAGGGTTTTGAGGGCTTTGTCGACGAGCTCCTCCGGGGGGTATTTCGAGAAAATGTCAGCCACGTCGGCCTTGGGTGGATACATATCGGTAAAGTCGTCCAGCGACTCCACCGTTGGTAACGCCGGCTGCGGCATAGAAGGCAAGTGTGGAAGTAGTAAAGGCGAGTGGTCCTCCATGAGGAAGTTGGCCAGTATGGGTCGCATGGTGGTCGTCGTCGTCGAAGAGTTGAGCAACGAAATCGAAGACGAACGCATATGTACAATCACGAAGTTCCGACAACAAGCGCTCAGTACCTCCTAAACTAGGCAGGCAACTTTGCGAGCACTGCCTTGCTATACCTACGTCTGCTACATATATCTATAACCGCATATGCAACGCCCGATATTGGATCGCATGTGACAGACATACCCGTTGACGTCTGTGGCGGCCACCAATGAGCAGAGACGGTCACACCGACAACTCGCTTTAGCCTTTTCAAACACACCGGGTCATGAGCCTCCCGGCGACACCCTGACGACTGGCGAGATGAAACCAGTAGTACTGGAGGCCATGTATTGGGAGCCGGTGACTCTTGATGTGCACTACACAGTTGGCAGTCTGGTGGATCTGGACCGGGGAGCGGTTCATCCACCCAATGTCGAGTGGATGGCCCGGGCAGCCAACACGATTGGTGATCACGCTGTCGGAGACCCTCCATGCGTGCCGTTGTGCAGTCCACGAACCACACCGCTTTGGCACAAGCAGGGCCCAAGCTGGTCGTAGTGGCAATGTCGATTCGCGAAATGCTTGGCGGAGTGTCCTAGTCGTAGACTCGACGCGTACCAGATCCAGTACAGAGCTACACCTCAACACCTCGAAGTGGCGTGCGGTATGAGAGCAAATGGTCAGTAGTGAATGCACAGTAAGGTAAGGTGACTTACTTTAGCGCGAAAAAAAAAACATCTTAGACGGCAGCCAGTCGGGGCCCAGTCCGTCCTGACGGGATAATGCTTGAAGTTTCGGGGCAGCTCACAAGGCACGTAGTACTTGAGCGAAGGTCCGAACGCTTGGAACGTGCGCGGTCCGCAGACGAAGGCCCGCCTCCGGTGCACCACGGATTGTGGACATATGTACTTACTTAATGGCCAGGTTGGAAGTGTTGTTTACGCGCAACGTGGACTGAGTGGAGGACGAGGCTGTTGGCCTTGGCAACACTGAGCGCTGAACGTGAGAGATCTCGATCGATGTGTGGCGGTGAGCGCTCGAAGCCCACGTTTCCCCAGCCTGAGATCCATCATCCCAGTCAGCCCATGGACAATTGCCCTCCCTCCTTCCCTCCTGCATATGAACCCGGCTGGCATATACCATGGAATAATGCATACACGTGTGCGTTTCTCGGCATATTAGCTTGGGTAAGCACTTGATACAACTGCATACGTTGGCCGCTCTGAAGGACTCGCGACGCTACTTAGGTGCGGCACCTTGTGCCCCTCATTTTGTGGCAACAACGGCGCATATAACAATACCGATGATATTCTTCGCTGTGTGCACATCTTTTTTGTCCAAAACGTATTCTCCCTCTATCGCCGATGGGGCATGTCGCGCACCGCACGTCGGCATTTCAGCAAGCTCGTTGGGACATAGTATAGTCTCTCCATCTCCACCGTTTGTTCTCCTGAAAGTTTGACGTTGTGGATTATGACAGTAACTACGGTCAAACATGACGCTTCCAGGGTCGCCTCGCCGAATGTGATTCGCCCCACCCTCGTCCATGGTATAAAGGCAACGTCTGTTTTAGCCTGATGGTCGTACGCCGACATTGCAGTGTTACTGTATTCCCATTTCCTGCTCCTTCGCTCCCTCCTCGTTCACTTGGCTCCATGCGACTTGGGAATCGTCCTTGCGACTCCGCTATTAACTCCCGCTGTTCAGGACGTCGTAACCCGATTTTCACGTTCTTCTTTCGGACACGACACTCTCCCGGGCCATTCACAACCTGTAATCCATCTCTCACGAAGAAGCAGACGAGGATGTCCTCTCGCCCCTCGGTCTCGAGTTCGTCCCAAGTAGTGGTCAGTACAGGCGCTACCCGTGAGTTGCCTATTTGAGTGCTGACACTCCTCCGTTTCAACTGTTCTAGGATCCATACTACGGTCATGAAGAGACCGCCAAGGTCTGCGCCAGATTCGTGAACCATTTGTTTGCGTGCCCGGATCTCCCGCCACTCTCCACCGCCGTTCCTCCCGCACCCTCCCCTCCTCTCGCCGACTTCATCGCCTACGCCCTCCATCGCACCCGACTCCATTCGTCCGTTACGTTCGCCGCGCTCTACCTCCTCCAACGCCTAAAAGCCCGGTTCCCCGCCGCGCGGGGGTCCTCAGGCCATCGACTATTTATTTCAACGTTCATGATCGCTTCCAAGGTGATCTGGGACGACACGTACTCGAATAAGTCGTGGTCGATCGTCGGCCAGAGTATGTTCGCCCTCCGGGAGATCAACCAGATGGAGCGTGAGATGTGCTCCTACCTGGAGTGGCAGCTCAACGTCGAGCCCAACGCGCTCAAGGAGTTCGAGGCAGGGGTGCGGCGCGACTTCAAGGGCCCCGGCCCGTATCCGACGTACGTTCTCCCCTCTCCCGCCCCGTCTCCCATGCCTTCCACGACGCCGTACAATGGCGAGACGGGCGGCATGGCTCCCACCCCCTCCTTCACTGCGCGCTCGCACCAACCGCCGTCGACCTCGCCGCCAAAACCGATACCGCCTCCCATTCCCGTCCATGCCGGCCGGCCACCGAACTTTACATCCTTCTCGCCTGGCACCTCCGGCATCCCTGGCACTCCCGAGTCGTCGATATCGCCTTCGACGTCCCCGGTATCGAGCGCCTCGCCATCAACACCACCTGTATACGAAGATCACTCGGTCCGGGTCGTGTCCAGCGGGACGATGGGCACGCTGATGGCCATCGACTCACAGTCACTGTTGCCCACGACCGCGCCAATTACTATGCCCGGTACGAGTACGACGTGCGCGAGCGCGGCCGTCGCGTACACTGCGGCGCGCAACGTCCCCGTCGTCCTCAAGCAGGCCAAGACCAGCGAGATCTACGCTCGCGCGACTCCGTGCGTGTGGTAGGCGCCACCTTCTCTAGGGGTCTCATCCCGGTCCGCCGGGGACGACGAGTAGTACGAATGGGCCAGCACTCGGTGGCGTTTCTGCGTGGAGATCGGATCGGGAAGTTGCTTGGGAATGGTGTCCACATCTTGCCCCCGATCCCCTGCCCGTTCACGAGTAGTTGGTTGGTTATTTTGCGTAGGGTGAGAGGAAGTTCGGCCGCTGGAAAGTTCCAAGTTCTGCGTCGGCTCCTTTGCTCGCCTGTTGTTGTAACGGAGCTCCTCAGGCTGCCGGCGCGTGCAAGATTGAGTTATTTCTTTACCTTTATGTTGAGGCTGCAGACGACGTCCGCGTTGCGGTGCCCGTGCCGGTGCCCGTCGACGGACAGCGTACACCCCTGTACACCCCTGGTGTTGCCCTCATGGAGGAGCTCCGAAACCGTGGCGTCGACCGAGTAGCCTACCAGGCGTCCTTCAACTCTCCGGATTAGGCGTCGACGGCTTCAAAAGTGTCGACAGTGGTGAAGCCTAATGGCATCGGACTTTTATGATACTATAGTATCCCTAGCCCAACTCGCTTCGTTCTTTATTTTTTTTAAACATCGTTGTCGTATGAGCCTCTGTTACATGAGCTCCGCTTATGTATCCGATGGCGAGTTGGTAAGAGATACTGTATGCAACGCTGCTACTGAATGTCCTAACCGTGACATGACATATCTACTCGCTTTTCACTAGCGTTTCTGCGTTGTGTACGTGTACATTCTTGCCTAAACAATGGTCAAAGGTGAGAAGCATGAGTCATCATCTGCGTCGACTCGCTTCTTGTTGCCTACGGAGGCCCCTGCCTCCCTAGGCCTGAGCTAGTCTCGGTTCCAGACGTTTTGGCGCCTGCGAAGATGGTCGTTCGCAGGTCTCTCTGCACCGGCGCTCACAATCCCAGCCAGATCTTTTTCACGATTCCCCATCAACGCTCCTTCCCAATCCGATACTCCCTCCCTCCTGCACTGCGGAGCGTAGCGAAGCCGTGAGCGCAGGGTGCAGAGAGACCTGTAGAACGTCTGGAGCCGAGACTAGGCCTGAGCCGTTATTGGCAGGATACTGAGCTCCAGGGTGCCGCGAATAGATAACCAAGCACCCGTAGCCGACGAGTCCTGTTACGTTCAATGACAGGCTAGTTTGTTTGATTCGTAGACCACCTCACGAGGAGCCAATAGTACGCCGATCTTGGACCGGGCGGGCCAACAGGCGGGATGCGGAGGACGCCGGGCGTTTTGCGCACGTTGAAGACTCAGACTTATTCTCGCCCTCTTGACTGCATCCCATGCTATCCGACAAGCAGACTGGCCATACAACTGTCATTCGGGAAAATTCGCAACACGACTTTCGAATGTCAAGGCAACACACTCTAAGTAGCTACAGAACGAAACAGGGGCCTCCTCGGACTAAGAACCGGCGACCGGAAAGACTGTATGTTGGACCGATTACTACCGTGCTGGACGCAGACGCAAATCTAGACAGGAACCAAGATAAGTATGCCGCGTGCTGAGGCCTGAGGGGGGAAACAAGATGTGGATCAACATACCCATCTCTGACCAATGAAGTATAAGTACTACCAACCCTACGGCCTAGGTGTGTCGTCCTCCACCTTCGGCGCGGGAAGAGCAAGCATATCGTCCCAGTCGTCTGGCATGATAGAGCGCAGGCATGTGATATGATCCTTGTCGAGGATATAGTGGTCGTGATACATGCGGACCATAGGGAGCAACTCTGCCTTCTTCTTGCCCACGTAGTCGTTAAATGCGATGTGCAGGCCGCGTTGCAACAACCAGGGGATGATGTACCGGATGTCCTCCCGGTCCGATGACGCCTTCTTCACAGTCCTTGGGCGGGTGGAAGTGAAGGTGGTGGACCAACGTTTTAATTTGGTCAAGATGAGAATCGATGGGTGTAGGACAGGAAGGCCTATGCACGGAGGTCAGTACTCCTCGTGAAACTGTATGATGGCGGACGAAGTCCCGACGCTGACACCATCGTATTCCCACAAGAACTTCTCAACATTTCCGATGGAAGTAGGACTCACCAGTCTCGCGGGCTTTGTACGTGGAGGTTATGGACCGCGGTAGTCCGATTTGGCCCGTCCTCAGGGTCTCCACGAGCACATTGTTGGTGCTGTTGAGAACGAGCTCCTCCCCGGATATGCTTCCATCGGAATGCTTTCACGACAGCAGAGACCCAAGTCAACGATAGGAAGCAGCCATGACGGGAGGTGCGGCTCACCTGGGTAACGAAATAAAACTGCAAGTTGTTAACGAGGGCGAACCTCCCGTCAGCCTCCACGACCATCTTCCGAAGCTCCTCAATGTCCTGGTTGTCGATGAGCTAATCTATCTTGTATATGCGGCGTACTGATAAGTATGTAGTCTCGAGTGTCTGAGAGTAGGGGAGTGTACTCATCTCGGTGGGACGCATGCTTCCCAGTAAGGCCCAAGCGAAGCCGCCGACGAATGCATGCCGTATCCCCCAATCGTCGAGATGCTTGGACAAGGCCAGAGCGGCAGCCTCGTGATGCTGTCGGTCTTTGGAGATGGAAATCTGAATCCGAGGCATGGAGGGGGCGGACGGTGAATGGCAGTGACTGGGCGATGTGGAAGGGGAGCTGGAAGGACCTCAATATCATGACCGGTGAAAGGAGGCGAACAGCAAGCGTCCTAATCTGGGACGAGAGACACCATAACGAGAGCCCTAGTCCGCTATGATGTCAGAGGTCCCTGTATCCTACCACATCGGCAAATGCTCTGCTCTGCTCCTCCACACTCCTGCAAAAGCAAATCGGCGATGTAAAGATGTGGTGGGGATGACAAAATTGAATATAATGAACCAACCCACAGTCCCTACTGTCTCCATGGTATCTCTTCCACCGTCCATCTTCCCGAAACAACCTTCACAAGTGTATCGCCAATGTAACCATCGTCATCCCGCAGTGCACCCGTTCGTCGCCACTCCTCCACGACGCGAGTAGCATCCGCAACCCGCCGATCCAGCTCCAGCTCCTCGCAGAGTTCAGCGTCATCAGTGTCGACATACCCACTGTCAAGCCCGAACAGGTTGTAGTCGATAAGCTGAGACAGTTGTGTCTCCATAGCTATGCGCGCGGAATCGAACCGAGGGTACTCCCGCATGGTGCGCAGGAGGGAAGCATACACCGCTGGCTGCGACGGGACGAGCACCATCTTGCACAGGGGCTCGGAGAGGGACGTCGTGCGCGGGGCGGGCGAGAGGTCGAGCGGAGAGTACGCTGCGAAGGAGGCGGGATAGAGGACCAGATGCTGGGCGAACCCGAGCGCGGTGTACCGCCTAACGCGATACATGCGCGATTTCGTGTAGAAGTCCCCGCCGTTATCGACAAGGAGAGACGGTGGCTGCGATCGAGGTAGTCCTTCTTTCTCGGCGAGCAGCTTCGATGCGAGGTCAAGCTGTTCGTCCGGGACGAGGTAGTGGAAATTCTGTGTGTGTATGCGTGATGTAAAAGGATAGTCTACAGCGAGAGAGGAGCGTTACTCACTTTGATGATCACCGGAACATTCATTCGAGTGTGTAGGAGTGACAGCCATTCGATCAGCTCGACGCCTGCGTCCTGGAGGGTTTCGAGGGCTCTGTCGACGAGCTCTTCCGGGGGGTATGCGTAAATGTCTCCCATATCGGCCTTGGGCGAATACATGTTGGTAAAGTCGTCCAGCCGGTCCAGCTCGTCTGTTGTCAACGCGGGCTGACGCATAGAAGGGAAGTATGGAAGTAATAGAGGCGAGTGGTCCTCCATGAGGAGGTCTGTTAGGATGGGTCGCATGGTGGTCGTTGAAGCTTTGAAGCTGAGTTGAGCAAGGAACGCACAGTGGCTTATCTAATCGGAACTTGCCGTAGATCCTAAAGCGTAAGTAAACTTTGAGTTGGACGCTTCAAGGGCCAATAAGTAGTCACCACAATGTGCGCAAAATGTGCGGGGCACTCTTAGTCCCTCTATTGTACGTCTGATGGGTCCCGCAGGTGCTGAAGGCGACCAGAGAAGAGCTCAAGGACCATGGACTTCTTCAATACTCCGCGCCGGGCCTCCTGCTCACTGGTGCTTGGCCTTTTGCTGCACACCAAATTTTACACATTTTACTTAGTCCTAGAATAAAGGGAGTAGCAGTGCAGCCGTTAGGCATACTGTATGAACGAACGGTCGAGGAACTCGCGCGGTGACTCTGCATATATTCTGATCATGACATACACACGCGGCGGACTGAAATGATTCTTCTCCCAGAAATACTCTCCCGCAACATTAGGAAACCTTGGTTCGGCCTGCATGAGCGATATGATTCGTCTCACGGTTTTTCAGTGACGGCCCGAATCAAGACCGCTCATCCTCCTAGATGAATCATGACGCCGACCGGACGAGAACCAGTCAGAGGCTGGAAAGCGAGACCCTTCACCGCACGACTGCTGCTATCCCGCACTCTCGGTCGTATTGTGCTGTAGGATCTTCCGACGGGGCACCATCGGTGCTACGCGCGACCCGCAAGAATCGGACCACTGTCAAGGATGGAGGCCTCTACCAATTTGTCTACCCAGCTCTTCCTGTGCAACGTTCGATTCAGAAGGCTACCAATAAAATATGACTAGTCGCGATGGGTGAGTCTTTGTGGCCGCATTCAGACACCGGACTTATCCACCGTCAACTCGACTAACGCCTTCGCCGCGCGTATATGTAGCGATCAACCCGAAGAGCCCGGCGGAATACGACGGCCATGCGCTCTACCCCTCCCTCGTCCGATACGGGTACCTCGAGGATACCTTCCCGGACCCCGCGCACGTAGCACCCAATCCAACGTCGATCCAACCTTATGTCCAGATCGATATTGGGAGCCGAGCCATCCCACCTATTGCCAGCGGTCCTGGGGAAGGTGGGACCGACTTCGGATAACCAAACTAGGGGCTCAAAGAGCGAGACCTGATTGGTAGACTCGGACACACTCCGAATCAGTGGTCCTGCATGTCCGTCATCGGATGCGTCTGTCTTCGAACTACTTATACATATGTATGCGGGCCCCCTTTCCGCGTCTCTTATCTTCTCCGACACTCCCGCTCATACCTCTGCTGCCTCGCACTTTTCTCCCTTTCTTTCCCAATTCTTATGGATCAAGATCGACTTTATGGCGATGGTCCGAACTCTTGAAGACGTCGACGACGAAGCGCGTGCAGCCGCCGAAACGTTGGCACAGGAAGGGAAAACATATCTAGTCTTCATACGATCAGTACGTTGTCGCACCAAGTGCTTACTTCGAGTTGTCTTCGGCCGTCACTCACAATGATGTCCAGAACCACCCGCCCGCGCTCGGTTGGGATGAGGCCGCTGGCTATCCCGTCGACATCATGCAATGCAAGAGGCTTCACGTCGGACATGTTTGTTCCCGTCTACCCATCCCGAACATCAATCTGTTCGCCCGGACCGAGCGCTTCCCTTTCCTGATTGCGCTCATTGGCTCGGCTCCATGGTCGACGTCGCCGTTCAACGAGTCTCCGAAGGTCTTGACAACTGCAAGGCTTGCGAGCTCCCCCCTATCCAAATCCCGCTCATCGAAAGGGCCTATGCGAAGCAGTGGACTCGCTTCGTGGCTGGTGAGCGCCACAAGAACCTCACTCCTAAGTCATGTTCTGCTCCTCCTGCCTCCTGCGGTCCTTCCGAGTCCTCCCCCACCCATGACGCCTCCTCCACTCCCAATGCCCCTCGCCCTGGAGGACCGGAAGCCTTAGAGGGTGACCCGTGCACAGACGAATTCGTTCCACTGGTCAATGTCGGGGTCGAAATAGACCAACGGTTCGCGGGGCTGGACAAGCTCCCGACCGTGTACGATTTCTTCCAGGAGTGTGAGAAGATCAAGAAGTGCGTTTGTCCTTTTCATCCACATAATTGGTGCAAGTATAACGACTTGTCAGATATCCGGCTCGGACACCCCCTAGCGTAACTGGACCGTAGCTCGTCAGAGCGTTGGATTCAGTCGCCATGTACTTCTTTGTCGGGTTTTCTTATGTCATACCAGTAGAACGCTCCGGCAGTCACCGTCTCCATGCATGTACACATACGCTTGCCCCTGACTCGTTTGTCTCCCTCATGCACGTTCTGCCTCACTTGTACACCAGCCGCAGTATTGGATTCACGACCTCTCAGACCGTAGTTAAGCTAGATCTCTCTCAGACTCTCTGGCAATCAACAATTTGTTGCCTGTTCAATGTCCATTGTCATCTTTTGGCTGCCATGAAATGGGGCAGCAGTGGAACAAAAATGAGGCTTATAGGGTTGCCGCCGCCGAAGACACTACACGAGTTCGCTCACGGTGACACGCGTTGAGGTATTCGAGACTAGAACCGGATATTATCGTGCGATACTGTGCGATGTAATAAGTACACACTAATGCAAACACCAGCGCGCTATGCGTGGAATATAAGACACTAAGACTGCGGAGAGGGTGAGAGACAGGGAAACAACAGGAAAGAATCGCATCGCAGTACCAACAGGGCCAAATAGGACCGACGACGGTCGGCGGGGTGAGTGAACACGCACGGCACGCGTGATGAATGCATGCAAGGGAGCAAACCGAGGAGGGAAAGGCAGAATAATGGGAATACAGCATGTACTGTAGGATAGGGAGGGCAAGCATAGAGCACGGATACAAGATTTGTGGGCGGTCGTGAGGATACGGGAGGCGAACGAAGAATGAGATGCCGGCAGGGGAAGGTTAGGTGCGAAAAAATATAATACCAGTGTCTACGTGAGTAACAACGGCCTATGACAGGAGAGCAACCAGCTTATCGCTGTCCATCGACTTGCTCGCAAGTCGTGTCCGTCGCTCCTCGTCCTCGTGCAGGTGTGCGCCTTTGATCATGATTGCGAAAAGGTCCATTGCCTTCGGTGCGTCGATCGCGATGTCGTCGATGATCTCCGCCGTCGGCGTGAAGCCCTCCTCGAATGACGCAGGTGAACAGAGGTTCCGGGAGATAGCACGGTCGAACAGGTCCGCAACCAGTTGGGCATCCGCCTGCTTCGACTCGATCGCCCTGTTGACGAGCTTGTCGACGAGCAGATGCCGGTGTTCGGACGGGAGCTTGGTAAAGTAGACCTCAGCCTCTTGGAGGTCGCGGACAGAGAAGAACTCCTTCGAGTCCTCCTCGATCCGCACCTTGGCCTCGGCCTCAGACAATGACGATGTGCCAGAAGGCTCTTCGTCGCCCTCGTCCTCCGAACCGACTGTGGACGCAGCAGGGGTCGACTCCGACTTGTTCTCCACTGGGACCGAGCGGGGCAGAAGCTGGAGCTTCCTCCGTTGGGGAGGAGCGGCGCCATCGGGGACACCACCCGGTCCAAGGTCGATGGAGCTCTTGCGACTTGGTGGGCGGCTCGACTGGCCAGTGACTTCTGAAGCCATCTCCGGGTTGCCGCTGAGCATTGAGAACATGTTACCCTGGCGAATGATCGACTCGCGGCTCTTGGACTTGTCGCCCTTCTGGAAAACGGAGCTGGGACCAAACGTCATAGGCGCCGACTTGTCGATCTTACCGAACTTCGACAGGTCGCCAGCCTTAGGGGGAGGCCGAGGAGCAGCACCGCCAGCGACCGCCCAGCCGTCGGGGCCGATCTGAGTGTGATCGCCACGCTCGCCACCACGTCTTGATCCACCACGAGACATGCTGACCTGACGGGTGAAAGCCTCCTTCTCCTGAGCAAGTTTCTCCTTGGCAGCCTAAACGCAGGTGACACCATGAGCACTTGAAGTCTTGAGAACGTTTTTGAATATACACATACCTGCTCGTGAACCGCAGCGATCGTCGTAGGAGCAGCCAACTGGTTCCTGGGAATCCATTTGCGCTCGCGCAATTCAATAATGTCCTAAGACGACGTCAGTGTTTCACCTTACGCAGCATTCGCAGAAAACCACATACCTGGAGCATAAACTGCATACGCGAGTTCACGTTCCCGCTCTTCGTCAGCTCCTTCATCCGCGAGAAGTACACATCCATGTGCGCGCGAGCCTTGGGGGTATCCAGGATCTGGCCGACGGTCGTCAAGAGCTTGCACAAACTCTCGATCTCCTCCTCCTCGGGGTTCTCGACGTTGCCGAGCAGTTTCTTGACGCACTCGTGCATGATACGCTCTGTGAGCATCTGCAGCTTGAACAGCTCGCCGATGAACTTGATGAGGCCGAGGCCCTGACGCTTGGCCTTCTGCGCGGCGTAGTACTCGACGGAGTACAGGGCGCTCTCCTCATCCTTGTTCTGGTCCGCGGCGGCCTTCGCAGCCCGGTCCTCCGACGCCTTCGTAGCCGCCGCCGCAGCGGTAGCTTCCTTTGCGACCCATCCGCGCTCGAAGTCCTCTTGACAGCGGTTGAGGAGGTACTTGCGGAAGAGTTGGCCACCAGCGATCGGTTTACCGTCGGCGTTCTTGATGCCGTCGTCGTGCACGTTCGGGCTGATTTGCTCCATCATCTTCCGGCAGAGACGAGCGTACATCTCGGACCACGTCGCCTCGTCTGTCGCCTTCTCGAACACGAGGCGGATGACTTGGATGAGCGTCCGGCCGTCCTTCTCCTTCTCCGACCTGTTCGCCCACGCGATAATCTGGTCCGAAATGGAGTCGAACCGCTCCATCGTGAGCTTGTTGAGCAGCGACCGGACCTTCCTGTCGACGACATCGGGCGACTCAGAGTCGACAGGCTGGGGCTTCCTCACCAGACTCCCGGGCGTCCAGCGGTTCGCAGAGACCTCCAGCGGTGCGACAGGCTCCAGGTTCTGGACACCAGCGAGCGAGGACGACGGACCGAACGAGCTGCCCTGGCGGGGCGGCTCATTCGGTCGCTCCTTATCGCGCTTGCCTCCCCGTTGACTCCGTGTGCGGCCGCTGCTTGGGTGGGCGCCGGGACCGCCTTGGCTCGATGACCGAACCATCGGAGACGGACGTCCGAAAGGAACGCCCGCCGGACCGCCAGACATTGAGGTTGAGCGCGAAGACGCAGCGAAGCGGTCGTCGCTCGTCATCTTCTGGTTGGGGGTGGAGAACTGGCCCATCGTGAACGGGTTGACAGCGGGCTTGTTGAATCCGGAGATTCCGAGTCCGACGGAGGCCTGGCGAGGAGGTGGCATGGTATTGGAGGACGATCGGCGGCCCTGCGAGCCGCCGCGGCTCATGGGGAAGTTCTGTTCCACCGGCTCGAGACCGATTGCGTCCAGAGGTGGAAGAGAGTCGGGCTTCTCCTTACACACGGCCATGAACTGCAGCAAGAAGTCGCGATCGTAGCTGGGAAATTTCAAGTTAGTATTTCCGGGCTATGGGCGAAGAGACACGAACGTACCGGAATTTGCCATGCTTAGCGTTGACGTTGAGCTCCGGCTTGGGGCTCTTGACGCCCTCAGGGTAATGGATGCTTCCGATGTCCTCGATGATGCGAGCGGTCGCCAGAGCAGAGGGGAGAGCCGCAGGAATCGATTGGCTCTTGGTCCCAGAGAGGTCGAGGCGGCCTGGCCGACGCTTGCCGTCGGCAGAGGTGAGCGATGTGTCGATCCGGAGAGGCGCCTTGTCGGAGACCTTGTCCTTAGCCTCCTCCATCGCCTCATCCGTGGCCTCCACAGCCTGCTCAGGCTCCTGGACTTCACCCTCCTCGGGCTCAGCCTTCGCCTCCTTCTCACCAACAGCAGCTGCTGCTGCTGCTGCCGTCACCGCTGCCACTGCCGCCGCCTCGGCCTCGGCCTTTGCTTTCTCCTCCGCCTCACGCGCAGCACTCTCCTCCGCCTCCTTCCGTGCCTTCTCCTCAGCCTCCTTGCGCAACCGCTCAGCGTCTTCCACCTCCTTGCGCAACCGCTCCGTCTCTTCCTCCTCCTTCCGCAGCCTCTCCTTCTTCTCTTCCTCCTCCTTCCGTATCCGTTCCTCTTCCTCGCGCTTGGTCTTCTCCTCGGCGTCTCGCTTGGTTTTCTCCTCCGCCTCCTTCTTTGCCTTCTCCTCCGCCTCGCGCTTCGCCTTCTCTGCCTCCTTCTTTGCCTCCTCCGCCAATCGCTTCTTCTTCGCCTCCTCCGTCTCTAGCCGTACCTGCACATGTACATCATCAGCATCATCTCCAATTCATTACCATCCAGGGCTTAGCGCCGCGGTAAGCAACGCACCTGAACTGTCCGGCGCGCAGGAGAACTCGGCGTGATGGGCGAAGCGACGGCGGCAGGCGCCTGCTGCTTCTTCCACCGCTCGAGGTCGACCTCCTGCCCAGATTCAGACCTGATCGTCACGCGCTTCGGCGTGAACGTGTTCGCGTTCGAGTTCAGGCGAGACAGCCCCCCACCAGGCGCCGTGGTTGACGCCGGTGTAGGCGGCGTCGACGAGATGTTGGAGAGGCTGGACGTGTGCGTGTGGGGGGACGGCGTATGAGGCGGGTGGGATGGCGGAGGCATGGCGGGCGCCAGGGTAGGCGTTCCGGGCGCGTGCAGTGGCGGTTGCTGCCCTCTTGGCGACATCGGCAGTCCGGGTATAGGGGCACCAGGCGGACCCTGAGGTGGATGTTGCGGTGGCAAATGTTGCGGCATCCATTGGGGCGTCTGGTAAGGATTGTAGTTGGGATCCATAGGCATGCCGGGGTAGTACTGCGAACGCTGGGTTAATGCACACATCAAACGGACACGGACCCCACGGTGCAAAAGAAAAGCTAAAAATGTCTCCGTGGGTGCATGACACGGATGGCGCTCGCGGGGCTGCCAAAGAGCCACAAGCGGGATTGCAACTGTTATCCTCATCGCGTTCCATACGACAGCCACCGCGCTACGAGGAGCGTTGGCGTTTGAGAAGGACAGCGACGGGATCACCTTCAAGGCAGCTCCTATTCGAAAAACTGGGTCGGGGCATGATCCACCAACCCCGGGCAGTAGTCTAACAACTGTTAGGCAATTGCCCGAGATCGTGAGGCGACCACCCCCCACTTGACATGGGTCCGGACTAGGTCACCCACTGTCCGTCCGACCAACGTTTGTTCCGAACAATGGGTCAACACTTCCAGCCCAAACGGCCGATGTTGGCTCGGTTTTGAACCAGGCACAGACCTCCGAGACCACATTTGGTCCAGATTTGGGATCAAAGATAGAGAGGCATTCTTGGGGGTCAAGACGTTGCGGGACCACTTACGTAGTAACCCCATTGAGGCGCGGGGACAGGGACTCCCGGTTGGCCGTGGGGAACCGGTTGCGGCTGCCCACCGTGAGGCGGCCCCATCCGCGGGCTAGACATAGCCGCGGGCAACCCTCCTGATGGCGGCCCACCAGGAGGCGCAGGTGGCCGCCCATTGACGTTCCCGTTTGGCATTTGACGAGCGAAGTTGGGCGATCTTGGGACTCCAGGGCTCGTCACTGGCACCCCATTTTGCTGCGGCCGGAAGTTGTTGTACGGAGCGCCCATTTGCGAAGGCGATGCCTGATGAGGTGGTTGGCCTTGAGGACTCAACGAGGATTGCGGCAGCGGAGTCGGCCGGTGGGAGGGAGAGGCGGTCGACGGTGTCGAGGTGGACGGCGCATCCGAGCTCTTGTTTTGGAAGAGACTTTTGACGTCAAACTTGGCGGCCCTCGGGGTCAACGAAGACCCAGATGCCGATGGAGCGGTGGATGCAGTCGTGGACGTGGACGAGGAGGCCGAGGTGGATGACGCCGATGTGGCAGTCGACGACGACGACGAAGCCGATGCTGCTGCGGCAGCTGATGGGGGCATCCCTGTCGAGAACGAGGTCGTCCGCGAGTGGATCTTGCCGTTCGGGTTCGCTGGTACGGAGCCGAATGACTTGATCAGGTCGGGCTTGATCGTCGGGGCGGGGGCTGGAGAGGACGAGATGGGCGCAGAGGCGTCGTCGATGGACCCGAAGGTCACCGATGACCCTGGAGACGGGTGAGATCGTCTCCTGGGCTCGGGCTGTGCAAGAGGGGAGGGATGCGCACCTGATTTTGAGGCATTCGAAGACGTGCGAGTTCCTACTCCATCCTTGAACGCTACACCCTGTCCCAACGTGCTCGGTCGTCTAGAGTGGGTAGTTGGTGCTGAAGGAGGGGCGACAGAAGGAGCGGGAGATTGCGGTCGGGGCGACGGCGCTGTGTTCGCTGGCGGGCCCTTTGCCCAAGCTGACTTTGACGGGAGCTGGGTCGTCGTCTTTGGTGCAGAGGCCGTTGAGGATTTGCTCATTCTGAGAGGGAAATGAGCTGGAGACGAGGGGTGGTGGATAAAGACGGCTCACGAAATGCAGCGATGGGTTTGATTGATAATTGGACTTGGCGTCGCGTGAAGGTCGGTCGTGAAAGCTGACCTGCCTGCAGGCGAACGAAAGGTCGCGAGGAGGATCTAAAGCTCTGAAATCCGGATGCTGGGGGTCAGCAATCCGTAGTGTGTCTGTCCAGGTGGAAGACGGAGGCAAGCTGCAAGGAGGACCTCGAAACAAAAAATCAGGCCTGGCGCCAGGACCCCGAAACCGCTGGCACCGCGGCCCCTTAGTGACATCACGCCCAAGTCCCATATTGCCGCGGATGACCGCAGATACTTACATCGGTGCGCTCCAGGATATGCCTGCAGATGATGCTAAATAGATACATTGGAGTAGTCAGTGGTTGCATTCGCAAACTGGCGTTGCACTGGGACACTGGCGTCGGTGTGCATATGTTCGACATCTGCGTGTCCCCTAGATTGTGCTGCAACTGGCAACAATGATGAATAGGTTTGTGGTTATATCCGTACTAGGATCGGGGTCCGAACAAGGAAGAACTTGACACGAAGAACACAGCAAGTACTACTGACAGTGATGATACGAGTATGAACAACTGCATCGCCACAACTTCAACTTGCTACTAATTACCCAGGCAGAACGGCGCATCCCCGGGAGACGCTCCGTGACCTATGATGGAAGCTGATGGACGTGCAGAACCATTGAGCGTATCTACTACTGAGGCCTGGTATAATACATTAAAAGCCCGACGCACACGGTGACTGTGACTCAGCGCAAAGGGGGGCATGAGTAAATCCAACGCTCTCACGAGCTACAAGGCAGCTGGGCGTGTCCGAGCCGGATATCTGACAAGTCGCTTCGTAACCCGGGAAATCCAAATGCTGCGTTGTGCTCAAAGGTGATATGACGGGACGCCGTTCGAGAGCGGCGCTCAGGATCCTGCAATTGCATAAGCATAACTTGCACCGTTGTGTAGACGAAAGGGACAAACGCACTTCTTGATCTTCTCACACTCCTGGAAGAAATCGTACACGGTCGGGAGCTTATCCGTCCCCGCGAACCGTTGGTCTGTTTCGACCCCGACATTGACCAGTGGAACGAATTCGTCTGTGCACGGGTCACCCTCTAAGGCTTCCGGTCCTCCAGGGCGAGGGGCATTGGGAGTGGAGGAGGCGTCATGGGTGGGGGAGGACTCGGAAGGACCGCAGGAGGCAGGAGGAGCAGAACATGACTTAGGAGTGAGGTTCTTGTGGCGCTCACCAGCCACGAAGCGGGTCCACTGCTTCGCATAGGCCCTTTCGATGAGCGGGATTTGGATAGGGGGGAGCTCGCAAGCCTTGCTGTTGTCAAGCCCTTCGGAGACCCATTGAACGGCGACGTCGACCATGGAGCCGAGCCAATGAGCGCAATCAGGAAAGGGGAGCGCCCTCTCAGGGCGGACGGAGTGATGTTCGGGATGGGCGAATGGGTAGACGGGAACAAACATGTCCGACGTAAAACCTGTTGTGGTGTCGGGGAGGCGCGGCCCGCGGGCCACGATGTCGACGGAGTAGCCAGCGGCCTCATCCCAACCGAGCGCGGGCGGGTGGTTCTGGACATCATTGTGAGTGACGGCCGAAGAGAACTCGAAGTAAGTACTTGGTGCGACAGAACGTACTAATCGTATAAAGACTAGATATGTTTTCCCTTCTTGCGCCAACTTTTCGGCCGCTGCGCGCGCTTCAGGGTCGTCGACGTCTTCAAGAACTTGGACCATCGCCACAAAGTCGATCTTCATTGTTAGGTATTGGCAAGGTAGGGGGAAAAATGTCCGAAGCAGAGACATGACTGGAGAGGATAAGGGACGCGGAGATGGTTGTGTGCATACTTATAGTCGAAAGAGTGGTGCATCCGGAGACGGACAGCAGAACCACTGACTCAGAGTGTCTATCTCGTTCTTTGAGTCCGATCCGCCTCCTAGTCCTCAGATGACCCCTAATGGTAGGTAGGAATGGCGAACCCGGACGGCTGGATCGAAACCGGACGACATTCACCCCAACCGCCGGCTCGCAATATTAATCTAGACAAAGGTTGGGTCGACGTCGGATCGGGGCGAGAAGATGAGACCGTGTACAACGACTGTTTACTTTTCAAGGAGCTCCCGTTACTTCGCGGGGTCCTGCGCCTAGAAGAGGCACGAGTGCGCGGAAACGAGCACTTTGGTGGCGTAGTCCGTCCATATGTGCGCGTTGTCACAGTCGACGGGGTCGGCGGGGAAGATGTGCGGCGCGTGCGCGGGGCCCGGGGAAGGCGTCCTCGAGGAACTCGTAGAGGACGAGGGACGGTAGAGCGCATGGCCGTGGTATTTCACCAGGCTCTTCGCGTTAATTGCTATATGCGCGATGTTAATAGCTTTAGTCGAGTCGACAGTGGATAAGTCCGGTGTTACGCTTGAGTTAGACCACAAGAACTCACCCACGCAAGTCGCGACACTAGTCGTATGTTGTTGGTAGCTCTCTGAAATTGTCTGAATCCAACGTTGCATAGGAAGGGCTGGGCAGACAAGTTGGTAGAGACCTTGACAGTGAGTCGATGGTCGCCCCGGAGGATCCTACAGCACAATATGATCGAGAGTGCCGGATAGCAGTGGTCGTGCGGTGAAGGGTCTTGCTTCCGAGCTGATGACTGGTTTCTTGTCCGGTCGGCTTCCTCGAGGAAGATGAGTGATCTCGATTCGGGCCGTCACTGTAAAACCGTGAGACGAACCGTATCGCTCATGCAGACCGAACCAAAGTTTCCTGGTGTTGCGGGAGAGTATTTCTGGGAGAAAAAACATTTCAGTCCGCCCCGTGTGTATGTCATGATCAGAATGTAGTATATGCAGAGTCACCGCGCGATTCATACAGTATGTTTAACGGCTGCAAGTACTGCTACTCCCTTCATTTTAGGACTTTGAAGTAATGTGTTCAAAATCTGTTGTGCAGCAAAAGACCAAACACGAGTGAGTAAGTTAGGAGGAGTACGGTGGGAAGCCCATGGCCATAAACTTTATTTCGGCCCCGATCCGGGCAAATTCGGAGGACAACCGCCGACGTTACGTAACACGCTAGGTGAGCTGGCAGCAGGCGCTTTACTTAATAGTGTTCGGGAAAATTCCTTGTTGCCGGGGTTAACCGTGGGCGCTGACGTAAGCTTACGGATTACAAAAATTCAGAGGGCGGATACGCTGGCGGCATCCCCCTTCCTCTTCCCCCTACCACCATGTTCACTGCTGCTCGTTCCCTTCGTCTTGCTGCTACCCGCTCTGGCAACTATGCGGTGAGCTCTTTTCCCATATGACCATGATGGCGCGAAGTCGCTGACGTGCGTGCAGGGCCTCCCGCGGTCGATGATTGCCAGGAACATGAACTCCAAGGTCAACGGTGAGTTGCACGCTGGCACACGACGTTCGCGTGTTTTCTTCATGACGTGCTGATGCGCGTGCACAGGTCCCGTCGTTGGAATCGACCTTGGAACAACAAATTCCTGCGTAGCCGTCATGGAGGGCAAGACGGCGAAGGTGATTGAGAACGCGGAGGGTGCGCGGACAACACCGTCGGTCGTCGCGTTCACGAAGCACGGGGACCGCCTCGTCGGTCAGCCCGCCAAGCGGCAGTCTGTCGTCAACTCGTCGAACACCGTCTTTGCGTTCAAGCGTCTCATTGGCCGTCAGTTCAACGATGCCGAGGTTAAGCAGGACGCGGCGCATTGGTGAGTAACTGTGGAGTTCATCCCATGTTGGCTCTTCCCGCTTCGTTGGTACGGTGTGCGGGTCTGTCATCGGTTTGCGACATGATGACGTGTCGCCCTCCATACCCCGTCGTATTTTGGGCATACAGTTGTTCCTCCCAAGGAGCTGCGTGTGCGGACGAGGGCCGTAAGCAATGGCGACTGTGCTGCCCAATTGGGTTGATAGGTGTTCTCCGAAAACAGCGTAATTCTGATGCCTTCATTTCGTTTATATGACTGCCTCCGGCTAGCCGGAGATGAAGATCATACAATGTCTCTATCTCTGAATGATGCACTGTTTTCACCTTTTTCAGACGGAAGATCGTCAGAATGAGGGGCTAACACATTTTCAGGCCTTTTAAGATCGTCCCCAAAGCCGATGGTCGGCCAGCGGTGGAGGTGATGAATGGTGACAAGAAGCAGCAATTGGTGAGTTCAATGTAATTTGTCCATGGTGGACGTGGATCTAACGTACGACATTCTCCAGTCTTCGGAGGAGCTGTCGGCTATGGTTCTTACGAAAATGCGCGATACTGCCGAGCAGTATCTGGGCAAGAAGGTCAAGTAAGTCTTGTGCGCTTTACATAGTGCTGATTCATCCGCTGATTGCTGTGTTAGCCATGCTGTTGTCACCGTCCCCGCATACTTCAACGATGCGCAGCGGCAGGCAACGAAGGACGCAGGTACTGTTGCGGGTCTCGACGTCCTCCGTGTCATCAACGAGCCCACTGCGGCTGCCCTCGCGTACGGTCTTGACCGCGCCGACAACTCTGTCATTGCTGTTTACGATCTCGGCGGTGGAACTTTCGATGTCTCGATTCTCGAGATGCAGAAGGGTGTCTTCGAGGTTAAGTCAACCAACGGTGATACTCACCTCGGTGGCGAGGACTTCGACATTTTCTTGGTCGAGCACATCCTGAAGGAGTTCCAGAAGGAGTCCGGTCTCGACCTCAAGGGTGACCCTGTCGCCATCCAACGTATCCGTGAGGCAGCTGAGAAGGCGAAGATCGAGCTCTCGTCCACAACACAGACGGAGATCAACTTGCCCTTTATTACTGCCGACGCGTCGGGACCCAAGCACATCAACTTGAAGGTCATCCGCTCTCAGTTCGAGAGCTTGACGTCGAGCCTCATCCAGCGCACCGTCGACCCTTGCAAGAAGGCGCTTTCGGACGCGGGCGTGAAGGCATCCGAGGTCAACGAGGTCATCCTGGTCGGTGGTATGACGCGCATGCCCCGTGTCGTCGAGACTGTCAAGTCGATCTTCGGCCGCGAGCCCAGCAAGGGCGTCAACCCTGACGAGGCTGTCGCCATTGGTGCCGCCATCCAGGGTGGTGTCCTAGCTGGCAACGTCACCGACATCCTCCTTCTTGATGTTACTCCTCTCTCGCTAGGTATCGAGACGCTCGGTGGTATCATGACGAAGCTCATCTCGCGTAACACTACCATCCCGACGAAGAAGACACAGACCTTCTCCACGGCGGCGGACGGGCAGACTGCCATCGAGGTCAAGATCTACCAGGGTGAGCGTGAGCTCGTCCGTGACAACAAGCTCCTCGGCAACTTCAACCTGGTCGGCATTCCCCCGGCGCCGAAGGGTATACCCCAGATCGACATCACTTTCGATATCGACGCTGGTACGTTTGAGCGGCACTGTATTCTCCTTTGCGCCGTTGCTGATTGAGTTATCCCAGACGGTATCGTCCATGTCACCGCCAAGGACAAGGCGACCACCAAGGACCAGTCCATGACCATTGCATCGTCGTCTGGTCTGTCGGATAAGGACATCGAGCGCATGGTCTCTGAGGCCGAGGAGTACGCCGAGACCGACAAGGCTCGCAAGGGTCTCATCGAGGAGGCGAACAAGGCCGACTCCGTCTGCGCGGACACCGAGAAGGCGATGAACGAGTTCAAGGACCAGATCGATGCGACGGAGAAGGAGAAGGTCAGCAAGCTCATCGCCGAGCTCCGCGAGCTCGCTGTCAAGGGCCAGGCCGGTGACGCGTCCGTCGACGCCGACAAGATCCGCGAGAAGGTTAACGAGACCCAGCAGGCGTCGCTCGGCCTCTTCCAGAAGGTGTACGAGAAGCGCAACGCTGAGGGCGCCGCCTCTGAGCAGCCAGCGTCGGAGAACAAGGAGGAGAAGAAGGATTAAGTTCCCGCTCTTCCCTTCTCGTCTTTGACTCCGCTTCGTTCCTCTCTCTGCGCCGCCTCCCCTCTCTATCATTGTCTTCGCATCTATCGCCCAGTGCTTCGTCGGTAGACGATCCTTCGCTCACGCCCACGCTATCATTGTCTTACCATGCCCTTCGTCACCACCACCCTCACCCTCCGTAGCAGCATCCACCATAGATTTAGTTACTCACGACCCACCTTACACAGCGAAAAGTACCATCACGTTTATTGCCCGTACATTAGCATACACTTTTATTGCGCTCGTACTTGTAACCCGGTACTGGCTGTGTCGTCCTACTCACGCCATTCTCACCACCCACACCCCCGCTCAGCAGCACGCACTCTGGATCGCTTTGACGTAGTTTAGTGCCCATCGCTGCTTCGCAGCAATGTATTCACAGCATCGACATGCATTGACGATGGATGAGTGTGTGCTTGCCATGGATCGTGGACTGTCAGTCGGGACGCATATGTTTAAGGCCAAGACCAAGCAAGCGCCGTAAAACGGGAGACGATTGAGCATATGGCTGTGCCACGCCCACTGGCAAACGGCCCAAGCACGTCAAGTTAAACTTCCCAACCACCTTCTGCACCTCAAGTACTGAGTACTGAAGTACTCACGTCGACATGCACGTCAGGGAGCATACGCACGGCATTTCAAGTCTTCGCCATCCATGTTTGTGCCAGAGTTAGTTCCGAAGATTGACTCTTCCGAGTCCGCTATCGCCTGCGACGGTTGTAATCGTCCACTTCCGAGCAGGTAAGTATGTATGAATTCGAAATACTACTAGTACGCACATCCATCGTGGGATCTGACATTTGGGCAAGTCCGTTTGATACTGCATGGACATGCAAAAGGTTGGAATATCAATCGTTCTCGACACTGTATACGTAGTACACGGTGTCTTGAGCCGCGTTTACTGCTAGCTTAGCTGGTCCTGACTCTCATGGAAGGCCAACCGTACGTGAGTACCGTCCGCAGGTTAGCCACAAAATCAGCACTAATTCCTGGATAGGATCTGAAAAGTACGCTGTATCCGCAGCGGGGCAAGATATCGACTGTGCTTTTGTCGCCACTAGCACTTCACGTTCGTCCTCGCCGGCGGGAGTCGTCGCGCCTGCGGGCTGCATCTCCGAGCGGAGCCATGGTGTGGTGGAACATCGAGAAGGTTGCTGTTGACTCGACAACGCATGTGTGGCGACGTTGAGGCACCCAGGAACGTGTCATGGCCGCACGCCGCGAGTGGCCAAGCCTGAGGGGCAATGTACGTATCCGTATACCTTTCCGCCGTGCTAGGGTGATGAGTTGGATAGGGCGCGCGAGCATTGGCAGGACATGACAGCGCGGCGAGGAATGGAGCGGTGTGGCGAAGCATGCACAATCA
This sequence comes from Polyporus tsugae, assembly GCA_024305745.1. Taxonomy (NCBI): domain Eukaryota; kingdom Fungi; phylum Basidiomycota; class Agaricomycetes; order Polyporales; family Polyporaceae; genus Polyporus; species Polyporus tsugae. The sequence goes on from JAHRBS010000005.1 coordinate 484,678, forward strand.
TCTTTTGCTCGAGGCGTTGACAACCGCTTTTGTCAAGCTCGTCCGCGACCACAGCCATAACGAGAACGTACGCCTCGCAGTCGCGAGCCTGCTGCCTGTAGCAGTGGGCCCGCTGAGCGCTGAGGGGCCTTTCGGCCCCGGGGCTGGAAGATACTCCTCCATTCCCCGCCGACGCTGGTAACGGCTCGACGATGGCGACTAAGAGCGCCGGAGTGCTGCTCCGGGAGATAACTTGATCGACCTTACAGTACTCAACAGTCTGAACGACAAGGATGAACCTAGGCGATCGGCTCTGCAGTTAAACCATCCACACGGCTGCTCACAACGCGCCCTCCCTGAATGATCGCGAAGAGATGGTCCTCCGGATAGTCAAGAACCGTCACGTCGTCGAGTGGATTTGCATTCAGCACAAGTAGGTCTCCGTAGCTTCCCGGTGCGATCCGCCCCAGTTTGGGGTCCCCGAGCATGGTCGCTTGAGAGGAGATCAATCAGCCCGGACGGCGAACAGACGACGAGTATCGGTCGGAACTTACCTGCGTTACTCGTGGCGTGCTGAATGACCTTCGCCGAGGGTAGGACGGAGCTCCGTACCGTGAACTGAAGAGTAGAGTACGTTCAGCCACTCGAATATCCGCATACTCCGGCCACCACGCCATGCTTACCTCCTCCGTTTGCAGGGCGTGCATCGATGTGAGTAAGTCAGATCCGCTGAACACAAGCGTCATCAGCGCGTCGCTTCGAACAGCAGGGGTGGGCGGCTTACTAGCAGATAGTGACCCCTGCCCCGTCGGCGACCTTGAGAGCATCCAGGCCCTTAGCCATCACTTGCTCGTTCTTGACCTTACCGTCGGGCGGGAGGAAGTCTTCGAATGGTGGTCGAACCATAATCCCGTAGCACGAAAGGGTAGGCGTCAGGAAGATGCCTTTCCGCGCCATCCTTGACGGGTTTCAGTCAGAATCAGGATGTCAGTCGACGTGTCGAAGTTGAACTCACAGCTCGGCGGTCTCGCGGCTAATCAGGTTCCCGTGTTCTATGCCCTTCACACCATTATCGATAGCGTGCCGGACAGAGGCATCCGTATATGCGTGTGCGGTCGCTGTTAACGCATGTCGTTAGCAACGGTGGTGCCATGCACGATTAATCAGCCACCCACTATGCTTGTTGCCCATTTGCTTGCAAGTCGTCGTGATGGCCTGAATCTCCTCGGATGTGAACTGGACGGTCTCTATCGCGTCCGTAGGAGAAGCGACCCCACCGCCGCACATGATCTTGATGAAGTCCGCGCCGCCCTTTAATTCCTCTCTGGTTGCCTTGAGAACCTGCGGGACGCCGTCGGCCGTGCGACCGAGAGACTGCGAATGCCCCGCACAGCAGCCTGAGCTGCTTCCAGATGGTCCGAAGTCTGCATGTCCACCTATAGCAAGGATGAGGGCTCGATATATAGCGTCGAGGAAACTTGAACCTACCTGTCTGTGAGAGAGCCTTGCCGCATTGGATCAGGCGGGGTCCCGAGATAAGACCTTCGGCAATTGCGTTTGCCAGTGCTTTGCTGGCTCCGCCTGCGTTGTCTTCGTTAGCTTGGCACAATCAGCGTGGAATGCCGGCTACCTGTATCACGGACCGTCGTGAAGCCGCGTAGGAGCATCTCTGTAGACTAGGTCTCAATATGGGGCTAGTGGCACGACAAGTTGGTGTTCGCACTGACCGCGCAAGACATAGGTAGACCTCAGGTGTATAAGCTCCTCCGGAGTCTGGACGAGTTCGGACATAGCTTTGACTCCAGGGACCGCGGTGACATGAACATGACAGTCAATGAGTCCCCTACAAAAGCGTTTTTGGTGAGCAATGTGTCTGGGCATCAGATATCGTTGGCCGACGTACGGACAAAGATACTTTCCATCCAAGTCGACAGACACTAGTGGCGGGACCTTCCGGGATATGCTGGGCTCAACTCCAGCAGAGGTCACAGAGAGGATTAACCCGTTCTCTATTACCACGTCTTGCCGCCCTGGCAGCAACGTTGACTGTGCAGGATCTATGACCTGTGCGTTGCGGAGGATCAAGCTTGGAGGACTCGACCGGATCCAGGGCTTGAGTGCGAGTTTTGGCAGACTATCCGCAACGATCAGTGGGAGCTTGAACGTAGCGAAAAAGAAAGCATGGCTACTAACAGCGTGTCTCGTGTCTTGTCGGGGGACCCTGGAAAGTGTGCCATTGTGTCGAGGAGATTACCTGTATGTCGCCCTCGAGGCCGTCGAAGCGATGGGTAGGTGGATCGAGAAGTACGCGGTAACCAAGTCAATCCTACTGTACATCTCCCTGAGAAACGAAGCAGAATCTTGATAAACCATCGCGATTCACGGTGCCAGTGGATGGTAAGGCACGTGCACTTATGGGCATGTCGAAAACCTACAGTCATAGACTCACTGCAAATCCTTCGCACATGAACCAAACCCAGAGGGTAGTCATCATGGTCTCACGAGGAGAAATCCGTCTGCCATCCTGTGTGCATTATGCGCTGGAAGTCGAAGACAGAGCCCGCAGAACGGACGTACCCTACGCATACGTCGCTACGAGAGACTCTAAAAGAAGCCTCGAAAGGAAGTGTAGCACAGATGAAACCAACCAGGTTACCTAGATCCACGATACAAACCTACAACTTCGACTTCGAACCAGTCACACCAGCCTCCTCCAACGTTCTATATGCCAGGTGACCCATATACGGGAACCCGACCACATACATGAACGCCCTCTCCGAGCTTGCCTGTCGCCGCGCATACCGCGCCGCAATGCCCTGCATAATCACCGCGGTCTGCGACATACCCCAGAAACAGTGCACGTCAGCGACGCAAAGGGAGGGGCAGAATAGGCGCATATACTCACCCGGAACAACATCCAACTGCGCGCAAAGACCATCTCAGGGATCGGATATGGCTGGTCCGTCACCCCACAGTATTCCCGCTCAAGCTCATCCCGTGCGATGGGCGCGTCCTTGACGTTGTTCTTGAACGCCGCGGATACGTTTACCCCACCAGGAAAGCTGTCCGGAGCAACCGCCCACGGCTGCGTGAAGTTCGCCAGGTCTGCGAGCTACCATCCCGCCGCTTTAGCCCGACGTCGCACACACCCCACACGGAAAACAGGACGCACCGGGCTGCCCAACGTGCACAGCTCCCAATCAAGAATGCCGATTACGCGGTTCTCAGTGGGGTGGAAAACCAGGTTATCCAGCTTGTAGTCCCCATGGACAATCCTCAGGCCCGTCTTGCACTCGTCCGGGAGGTTCGCCTTGTACCACGCGATCATGTCGGTGAACCGCGGGATCTCGCCTGTTTGCTTTCCAGTCTCTATGTCGACTGCCTGTGCTTGTGCCTGCGAGACGGCGGTGAGGGACTTGATCTGGCGAGGAAAGTAGGGTGTGTTCCGGGCGAAGCTCGAGAGCCCGATGGCGATGGGGTCGAGCAGCGAGAGGGCACCCAATACGCGCGCTGCCGAGAGCCAGCTAGGATCACAACCACGACAGAGAGATTTCTTGAGCTGTCGCTCATATACGCATATCATAATCTAATGAGGACACGCACCATTCCCGCCGCGTCTCTGCAGGGACCTCCGGCATGCGCGGGTCGGTGAATATCCGCCCGTCCAAGAACTCCATGATGTAGAACGGCGTGCCGACGACGTTCACGTCCTCGCATAGGACGATTGGCTCGGGGATGGGCACCCGCCTGTCCTGGATCGTGTCCGGGTTCGTGTTGTGCTTGTGCAGCGCGCGGAGCATCGTGTACTCCCGCTCAACCTGGTGCGCGGTCTTGGACAGCAGTTGCCCGGCGGGCTTCTTGCGGAGCACGAACCGCTTCTTGCTACGCTCGAGGTCGGCATGCTTGCGCACGAGATTGAAAAGGATGACGCACCTCGCATCCGTGAGGAAGTATGTGGGGTTAGACTGCAGCCAGAACGCGGCAACTCCTCAGACACGCCAAATATCTGGTTCCCCAACCGCCCACTCACCTGCCCGAACTGCACGAAAATCTTCGCATAAGAACCACAGTGAAGTCCAAGAGTGGCAACAGACGTACCTTGAATTGCTTGATTTCCACCGGAGCTACGAGCGCGTGGACGTGCGCCACCAGGTAGGCGTTCAGCTTGTCGCCGTCGATGTTCGCGCGCACGTCTCCGTACTCCCCGCCGATCTTCTTCGAGGACGACATGGCTAGTATATGCTAGCTGAGCCGGTTTTTGGAGGTCGAAGGGTAAGCGGTATGGAGTGGGACTCCGGTGAATCCTGCAGTTGTAGCCGGTTGATCATGGGGGACTCGGGGAGGTTGGGGCGTCCGGACACCCGCGCTCTCACATGCATATTCAGCATCAGCCGCCGTTTGGCGGCTGTACCGTCCTCGCCTACAACCTCCCCTGCTAATGCATCATCTTGCAACCCTCAATGCATCATTCTAGTTATGATTCGCCCAGAGCCTCAGAGGTCGTAACTCATCGAAGAAGAAGAAGAAGAGGGTACAGGTCTATAGATACGGGGCGGGTGGTCAGGCTGAAGGATACAATATGATTCGCAATAGTCATGCGTGCATATAGTATGTATGCGTTTCGAACAACGAAGTCACATCCTCAGGCGATAGAGGGAGTAGCGTAGAGATATTAGGATTGGGTAGAATACATGCGTATAAGTTAGATGCGTCGTATATGCCATGACCGTCTATGTGTGTATCAATCATCACTAGCATAACTCGTCAGCACGCGCCACGACAAAATCATGAAAGATAGCAAGACTTACTCGGCGGTTTCTCGTCTAAGAAAGAGGTCGATGGCGGCCGAGAACGCAGCGAAAGCGAGACCACCACCGACAACCGCTCTTGGACCCGCATTTCGTGCGAGGATGCCGCCAGCAACGAATCCAGCAGCGACCGGGTTGACCATGTCGTTTCGTGCTCGATACTTTGGGACCACAAATGCCTATGAGGCTCGATCACTCACAGGGAAGGGATAAGCAGAACTCACCGACTCGATCACACACTCGGTCCCCGCAAACAGCGCGCCGACTTTCCCGAAGCCCTTCCCGCTTTTGTACATGCCTTGTCCCATCTCCTTGAAGATCGCGCGGGCCTTCTGCTGCGTGCTCAGGGTCTGGCGCAGCATCGGGTCCTCGTACGCGAACGACGAGCTCATGAGTGAGAAGAACGCTCCGATGACGAAACCTATCCACACCCTTCGCGGTCGGTGAACTCCCATCACCCACTCCCAACAAACAGCTGCCAAAGAGACGCACCTCCGCCCCCGGCGATGACCGTCTTCGCGACGCAGGACTCCATGCCCATGGTCATCCAGTTCTGGTACTTGCGGGCTTGCATGTAGTTTTCGCGCTCCTCCTCAGTGATGCCTGGAGGAAGGGGCTCTTGTCCCGCAGGGAACACCGGGGCGACCATAGGGATGTTCATGGCGAAGCAAGTCGAGACTGCCGAGAGAACGAGTCGAGGACTTGCTGGCACGGCGGTGGTGGCAGACGGCGGCACCAGAAACGCAAGAAAATGGGCGTCTACGGCTTCACCCTGGCGTATGTAAGCACCCAATTTGGGAACATGACATGGGTCCGGGAAAGTCGGAGCAGGGTTCAAGCTCCTACTTGTCCCTTCCCCTCATCATCCGCGACTCCGCACCATTGGCATCCACAAGCTACGATGTTTCCTCCCAGACAACGACTACCTGAGGGAGACGCTGCGATACGTGCGACGGATAGCGATGCTGCGGTGGCAAGGCTCTCGGCGGTGCAGAAAAGATATCTGACGGATCCGTTCATCCTGCCCTTCGTCTCTCGACCCCATCTCCAGCAGCCACGGCCCCCGCTCATCAACATCGGGACATATGTGCGATCGGAGGCTCTGGATGAGCTTGTGAACGGCTGGTTGGCGTTCTCGGAGCAAGAAGGGAAGCAATGCCAGATCGTGAGTCTCGGCGCGGGGAGCGATACGCGTTTCTGGAGGATCGCGGTGCGTGTACCTTGCATGTGGATGGAGGATCCTCTGTGACCAGATGCGTTCAGGCAGACAGGCCCGAAGAAGGCTGTTTTGGCTAAATACATTGAGATCGACCTCGCGGAGAACACAACCAAGAAGGCCATGGCCGTCCGCAAGAGCAAGGAGTTGAGCGCAGTCCTAGGGAAACCGGAGGACGTCTCGCTGGGTGCGTCCCCATGACGCTTCTTTTGGCACTGACCCCTGACTATCCTTCGTTGTGTGAAGCAAGCGGAGGAACCGCGCTGCACTCACCAGCGTACCACCTCCTCGCGGCAGACCTGCGCACTCCACCTACAGATTCTCTGGCCCCTCTTCTGGCGACCCAGCCCGAACCCCTTCTATCCCCATCATTACCGACCCTGCTGCTCTTTGAATGCGTCCTAGCATATATGCGTCCGGAAGCGTCCAACGCCACCCTGCAGTGGTTCACGAGTTACTTCTCCGCTCCTCCCGAGGGGGCCCATGGAATCCTCGGATGCATCGTATACGAGATGTTTGCCCTAGAAGACGCCTTCGGAAAGGTTATGGTAAACAACCTGAAGGTGAGTGCGCTCGGTCCCCCTTCACGATACGCAAGGCTATTCCTGGACTTTCCTGGACTTTGGAAATGGTCATGACATCTGTCCGGGAATCCGAGGTTCCTAGACAATTTGAGACGTGCTGCGGATCCCGAGACCACGGCTGAACGTCTGAGGAACTTGATGTGGCTAGACGAAGTCGCGTTTGGCGGAACAGGAAACAATTTCGAAAACGGAGCGTCTGGCCACTCGATCCATTCTGTCCATATTCCACACATTTTTGCTGTCTCATCACCGGACGTTGAGGGAGAGCCTTCTGTGGTCGAGAAGGGGAATGAGAGAGAGAGAGAGGACCACACAGAGACCCGCCCTTAACGTCTGGTGAATGTGGTACAGACGAGTAGGGGGTTGCCCCCCTTCGTCCGCCTCTTCCCTCGCAGTCCGGACGTTACAAGACCCATCCCCGACCCCTCACATTAGCGCGAAGCCGAGAAAGCCGCCGAGCCGATGGCACGCGCACGGTGACGTGCTCACAACCTGAATGCGAGGTGGGCGTGTAAGATGTAGTGCGCGATGCGGGTGCATTCGGAGACTACCCTTTCACGCGCCGTGTGCGCGACGCGTTCTCTAGCGTAATTTTCGGGGTCAGAAGCTGTCGTGCACGCACGTAGCGATTTACTCTTTGTGAGCGAGACGTACCCGCCGCGGCGCTCTGTGACGCAGTCCGTGCGCGCGCGCATGTATCGGTGCGAAGACCCGAGTGCCGCAGTGGATGCGTCATGATATTGTCGCGATATTCGCCATGCGAAGGGTTTGAAGCGAGCGAAGGGGGAGCCCACAACCCGTCTCTACCAAATTCACGAGACGCATTGGACCTGATCCCCGCCTTCTTTTTCACGCTCCTTTTTGGTTTCGTGGTGTGGTCTAATACGTCTGGTGACAAGACTAAGAATTTTTCTACGGTTCACTTCGAAGCAGCCCATCACAGTTTTCAGGAATATCCGGGTCTGTTGTTGTTCCTAGAACCCGGAATGCTCAGGAAATTGTGAGCAACTTCCCGGAAGGATTTCCTGGCCGTTTCTCTAGTCCCGGGAGGCCGTCGTATTTTGCATGTAACCTTGGTTAAATTGGTTGTTCAAGGCTCGGAACGTAACACTACCCGGTGCCGAACCATACCGGACCTTCGCCTCCCTCCCTACGCGGTTTTTGCAACACAGCTGGGAGGTTGCGCGTGCACTGACACTGAAGGATATTCGAAGGCAATACATCGGCCGCTCCGAACTGGAACGGTACGCCCAGCATTTGTAATACAACGCGATCCCGAACTCACCTGTCGACCAGAATATCCCGTTTGGAAATGTTGGACGAGATTGAGGAGCTTGAGTTGGTCCTTGCGCATTACGCCATTACCTGGGGAGTGAAACTGCCTCCTGGCGGCGCAGCATCTAGGGTCAACTGGTCCGAATGGGGCCTCAAGCGTAAGTTGGAGGATGAGGAGTGAGTGTAGGGTGGCCGGCCGGAGTAACATATGTATATTATCCCAAGATGAATTACGCTGGAGCAGCATTAGGAGAGTTTCCTGATGAAAGCGTAACACGCACCTAACGCATGTGTCCCAGAAACCCATCAATGTATTGGCCTGTTGAGAAGCTCCTGGTGAACATTGAAATATCTGAAAAGGACGTTCAGCTATTCAACAATGTTGCCGTAAATTGACAGGACCACTCACCGCGCGACCTTCCCCACTTCCTTGCAGGTTCCGACCCCATTCTCGTCCCAGCTGATAATCCACCTCCCCAACAGACCACCATCCTTCGTCTTCGTCTCCGCAATCGTCTCCTCCCTCGGAATAAGCCCCTCCCCTCGCGCACCCGCGACCTCCGCCTCGGGCAGCTTGAACGCCTCCGCGAGCTCCCACGTCGCGAACGGCCGGCTCGTCGGCACGAGGAACGCCGTATCGTACACCGTCGTCACACGTTTGTGCAGACCCAGCGTGAGCGTCGTCATCTCCAGAGCGCGCGGACCTTCAGGCAGCCTGTGCAGCGTCGTCACGTACGGACGGCCGCACCAGGCGACGAGGAACGTCGAGACGCCCGACGTGGCCATCGCGATGCCGGCGAGCGCGAAGCGGCCTGCGATAGGAACGGACGACGTCGTCTCGAGCACGAAGATGAAGGGTGTGAGCGCGCATGTGAGGGTAAGCGACGAGAGGGAGAGGATCTTGAGCCGGCGGAAGGTCGTCGTTAACGGCCCGTGGTACTCCTCCTCTGCGTCTGAGTCTTGTGGCGTGGCCTTGGCCGGCTCATGGACGGATGCTTTGGGTGTTTGGGGGGCCGCAGGGGAGGTGCTTTCTGTGACCACTGTTCGCCGTCGCGTGAAGCATCGGTGGAGGTCAAATGTGCTGCGTGCCAAGGGTGCTAGGAAGTGTGGTTTCGGGCGAGAAAGGGTGCTCAGGCCCCGCAGGGGTGAGGCTGCAGTGGCATTGCACAGTCGTAGACGTGCAGCGAGGTGGAGGAGCGACAGGGTCGTCGGCCTCATGGTGGTAGTGAGTTGAGAGGGCGGCGTGCCCACGCATACACCGATCGCGTTTGCGTTCATGCATGATGCATCACGTCTCGGCAACGGCAGCAACAGCTGTGGCTGAGCGTCTCCGAGGCTTGTTCTCGATCTCGACCTTTGCGGCACTCATGGACCTGCCAATATACTATACCAGGGCGGAGTACATTGAGACGGTAGGTGAATGGAGTAGCTCAATTGCTTGCATGTGTCTGATTTGCTGAATGTATGCACGCAGGACACCGGGAACAAGGTCTCCCGTAGGGCCACCATTTCCGGGCCACAGAACATCATCCTTGGTGGCAAAACTATCATCGCAAGTGGGGCTATCATCCGAGGCGACCTCAGGAGAACAGGACCGGGGCATGCTGTCGTGATATCACTTGGACGATATTGTCTTATTGGCGAAGGGTGTGTTATGAGGTACGCCGTCTACTTCTCAATCCGTTTCGGACCTACCACATTCCTCGTTCCAAGACCACCATACAAGACGTATCGCGGAAACTTCAACTACTATCCCATGAAGATCGGGGACCATGTCCACGTAGGTGCGAATTCTATCGTGGAAGCCGCGACAATTGGGAACCATGTAGACATAGGCAAGAACTGCATCATCGTATGTTCTTTCCCGCTGTAACTGTTAGGGATGTTAGTTCCTCTGGACCCTGGATGTTGGTCCCACATGAGGACAATCGACGAAGAAGTTGACGGGCTAACGAAGCAAAACGTACATAAGGACTGGCTTCAGTCCTTGTGTCCGTTTTCTTTTTTCCATGGGCCTGCCCCAAGCTCCACCTCACAGAGAGAATTTTCACGCGAGACTTGAATGCGTCTAGTGTCCATGTCCAGAGGATTTCGCATCCCCAGTGAGAAACTCGGAGAGTTCGCATACTTACATGCTATCGTGCCCAGGGGAAATTCACGATTATCAAGGACTGTGCCAAGATCGCTGACAACACCGTCATACCGCCAAACACAGTCGTACCCGCACTGGCTTTGTTCGCTGGCTCCCCAGGTATGTACTGACTTTGTTGGTCGTTTCAAACACTGAAACGAAGGTGGCACTGCGCAGGTCGATTTATCGAGGACCTTCCCGAGTCCACACCGGAAATGGTGGAATCGCAGACGAAGCAGTACTACACTCGCTTTCAGCCCCTGCCCCAGGAGCGATGATGGTGGCCAAACTACATATACCCTTCTCTGCCCATACCCGCCGGTTAGGAGACCGGCCTCCCTTCGTGGTTCCCCCGACTTGCATCTTGCCCTTTTGATGTCTTTTTTCATTGTAGACAGTGAGCTCGAGTAATGGTGCCCCTAATGCCATATATATGCTATATGCATTGCGCGTTCAATCCATAAAACAAAGACAGACGCCCGAACGCGATGCCTGAGTACTGAGTGGCGGGCGAGAATGACCTTGCCCTCGACCTTTCACACACCGAACACCTCAACCCTCAACCACCACGACATCTCTATCGCAAATGCTGGGCTCATCTAGCTAACACACATATCCCCACCGCCGCCGCCGTTGCCGCTGCTGTCTCCCAACTCCTCGTCCCTGTCGAGGAAAATGCCTTCGATTCCAAGCCGTGTCTTTGTCCCTGGGCGAGTCCGCAACTTCAAGCGCTATGTCTTGAAGCACCTCAACTTCTACCGCATACACTTGCTATTCTTGTGAGTGACCATCTTTTTCTCGCGGACTATGGTTTCCGGATGAGGTGTTAGGGTGGGTAAAGGGCGCTGGGCGAGGGAGTTGGGTTTATGCTGCCTAAATGTTCGCCACGTACCGTCGCATGCGTTTGGTACATCCGCTTAGTGGCGGAAGTTGGCGTTGGGTCCCGCATATGTCGTCTGGTCCGTGGCGTGGTTCCTTGCATCAGCTGGAAGGTGGATCGTTCAAGGTCAAAGAGCCACCCACCCAAGGCCGAATTGCAATGTGTTCGTTCATGTTTTCCATGATTCCCTACCAGCGAAGACGCGCCACACACTAGTCCGATCCCATCCGCTGTAACATTGAGGGCACATTCGGGACTTGTTTGTCCTGGTTGTATTTCGGGTGTTGTTAGCCCACCTACTGATCTACTTCAACGCAGCACATTCACTCCATTGATATTCTCCGGAATTCTCTATGCCGCCAACACCGACTTTCACGTCTCCTATGTCGATTGTCTGTACAATTGTGTCAGCGCGATGACAGTCTGCGGCCTTGCGACCGTGGATCTGAGCGGATTGACGGGGTTCCAACAAGCACTGCTGTTCGTCCAGATGTGCATGGGCAGCCCTGTGAGTGTTACGATTGCTCCTTACCAGTGTCGCACTCATAGTCGCTAGGTCGTTGTTTCGCTGGTCATCGTATACATTCGAAGGTGAACTCCTTTGTGGAGTTGTTGGATTCATTACTCACCATGGATTTAGGACATTTTTTGCGAGAAAGTTCCAAAGGATCGTCGAAGCTGAGCTCAAGAGAAGAGCCGAGGAACAGACTGGCATGGCCATAGAGGTGACGAAGAAGCCATGGTGGCGGAGAACGATGAAGCTATTCAGGTTGCCGTGGAAGACCCGCCTGCGGACGTACAGCGACGCTGTCGCCCAGGAACCCGCTAAACATCGCGGTCACTACCAGCTCCGTCCAGAGATGATTCGGCGTGTTGAAGGGGCCCCGAAGCTAGTCGACCCCAGCGGCTGGATTAGCGAGGGTATCTCCGAGCAGCCCTCAGAGAGCTCGACACCGACTTCAGACCAAGCTCCTATGTCTCGAATGGACGAGAAGGATGCGGAACGAGAGGGGGAGTCGAGTACAAGCTCGCGGGGAAAAAGAGAGTCAACTGAGGTGGACAAAAAGCACGACCCCGAGCCGACGGCGGGGCAGGATATGTATGTATTCCTCCAGGCGTCTGCCGATATTAACGCTGAGAAGCTACTCGGGTCTTTTCTAAGTCGGGAACGCGAACCTCCAGAGCTGTCGTCAGCACTCTCTGCAACGACGCCGCAGATCAGTGCGTGACCAGACTTAATGATCGTCCTACAACCAGCTGATCCTCACACAGCGGCAGGTGCTGTCCCCATTCTCCGTACCCAAACAGGCAATCGGCAGGGTCGAAGTCTTCCAGTGCCACGCACACAGACGGTGGAGTTTGCAGCGATTCCGCAAGCTATCACCCTGGAGCGGCGTATCAGTCCCATCCTGCAGGAGGAGGACATCACTCATGGAACGTCCCACAGACGTCGTAAGTTGTTTTATACCCACCAATTGTGTCAATTCCTCTGAATGAACGCAATCAAACGCCGCAGGGTCGATTTCGCGCCCGACCATCTCGCGTCGCACAATGTCACGTCCGACCATGTCCCGACCAACCATCTCGCGACCCTCTGGCGCTCTACCTCGCACCGGTACAGTCACCACAGGGACGTCGCATCCTTACGCTGAGCATCCAAGACGCACGATGGATCGGGACTTTGGAGGCTTCCCTACACCGTTCGCGATCCTGTCACGACTATTCGGGCGTGCATTCCCCAAGCTTGAGCGCAAGCTTACGCGCACGGTAACCATGCCTCAGACGCGGACCATCGCGTCAGAGCGCGGCGCGATCCCGCCGGGGTCGCGCCCCGTGCCATATATCTCGTTCGATGCCGTCGTTGGTCGCAACTCGATGTTCCAGGCTCTTACACAAGAGCAGCTGGAGGAGCTGGGCGGAGTGGAGTACCGCGCGCTGACGGCGTTGCTGTGGATCGTCCCGCTGGTCAGCATATATTTGTTTCTATTTCTGTGGAAGGTGTGTGTGGACGTTAACGCTGTGCGCGCCAGTACCACTTTGGATTGCAGCTCCTCGCGTTCGTGATCATCGCCCCGTACATGTCTATACCGAAGTGGCACAGCGACTTCATTCCGCCTGCACTACACAGGGCTATTGGGACTGCTTGGTAGGCATTTGTGACCCGAAGGATTTCTTTCGTGCGCTGATTGGTTCTCTCCTGACAGGTTCTCTGCATATCAGGTGGTCTCGGCGTACACCAACACCGGGGTGTCTCTTGTAGACCAGTCTATGATCCCATTTCAGACAGCATACCCGATGGTGGTGGTCTTGCCTTTCTTGATCCTGGCGGGCAATACTGCATTTGTGCGTCTGTATCCTCCCTGGTCCCCATTTAAAATCTGACGTTTTGCCTTTCATCAGCCTGTGTTGTAAGTTGATTTGTTTGGGACAGAAATATCGCATCTAACCCTTTCCCCGCCTGTGTCAAGCTTACGCTTTCAGATGTAAGCAACAGGCTTTCATCTATATTTCCGGTCGCTCTAACCCTGCGCTCCCAGTTGGATTCTCAGCAAGTTGGTACCCCGTCGCTCGCGGATCAACGAGACATTGCATTTCCTTCTGGACCACCCCCGTCGGTGTTTCGTTTACCTCTTCCCCTCTCATCAGACCTGGTTCCTTTTGACAGTGGTCGCTTGCTTAACGTAAGTTCTATCGATGCGCATATTGTTGTCCTTCACGTTGACCGGCCTATTTGCAGCATCACGGACTGGTTCTTCTTCCTCGTCTTGGATATCGGGAATCCAGAGATTGATAGTATACCTTTCGGGACGCGGTTCCTGCTTGGGTTGCTGCAAGCCACTGCCGTTCGCTCCGCTGGCTTTGCTACCGTGACGCTGTCGGCCCTTGCGCCTGCGGTGAAGTACGTCCACGTTGCATCTCCCGGTCGCGATTGATAATGATGTTTGTCCAGGGTCTTATTTGTTGTGATGATGTATGTCAGCGTCTGTGAGTGGATGTCCGGTCTGGAATCCAGATGAGATTTGTACTCACCTTGTATGACCTCCCAGATCCCATCGCTATGAGGTAAGGACGCTCTATTATGGCCATCCCTTGACGCTGACATGCCAGTGTAGTGTCCGATCTACGAATGTTTACGAGGAGAAGTCCTTGGGAGTCTACCATGACGATGATGATGCTATGACTGAAACGGGTTTCAACGCCAATGGAAATCGTGCTGTGGTGTGGGGGAGGTACCTTACCATGCATGCTCGGAGACAACTTTCCTTCGGTGCGTCGGTGCGCTCGCAAAGGCGATGAGATGTGCTGAATTTGTCCGACGTCAGATATGTGGTGGCTCGCGTTCGCTCTGTTCTTAGTTTGTATCATCGAGGTAAGTTCGGTTGCGATGGCGTGTCAAGTGCATTCTACTGACTTTCATGCAGAAAGACGGCCTTGAAGATGAGGCGAACAGTAGCTGGTTCAATATCTTCAACATCAGTACGTATCCAAACCGCGTGCGTATCCCAATCTAATCTATTCTTCCAGTGTTTGAGCTAGTCTCTGCATATGGCACGGTCGGGCTGAGTCTGGGTCTACCTTTCGTAAGTGATTGATCTTCCCTACTTCTCAATGTCGGTGTTTCATGGCTCTATATAGGCCAATTACTCTTTCTCCGGCGCGCTCCATCCTCTCTCCAAACTCATCATCTGTGTGGTTATGTTACGAGGCCGTCACCGTGGTCTGCCAGTGGCTATCGATCGCGCTGTGATGCTACCTTCCGAATTCCGCGACGACTTTCAGGACAGTTTCCAAGACGGCTATGGAGAAGACATGGTCGACAACCTAACCTCACAATCCTCGGACACCACATCCCAATCCAACATTGACGATCACGACGCCATCGGCGCTCATGCGCGCATGACCCACGCCACATATACCGAAGCTCAGGCCCGCCTCGAGGGGGAGAGATCGCCCGTGCGTGGGCGTGACGCCGCGCCGAAGCGGGTATCCATCCACGCGGACACGTTCCGTGATCTAGAGAGCAGGATGAATATTGTCGCCGACGAGCAGACGCGGAGAGGCGGACTCACATCGTGACTGATATGCTACCTACAACCTACAGCCTACCCCTACATAGATGGAGACACGAGAGTGCTCGTTCTCCCCCCCCCCCCGAATAGCTTACTGGTGCATATCATACTTTATATCCTTATGTTGTTGTCTACTTGCAATGTGTGCGTTACTATAACTATTGCCTTGAATACTAGCTATCGTCCATGTGTGTTGTCTACCTTATACAGCCCCAGAAGTCAGAGATACAACCGCTGAGACGATGGTTGCTAGATCTCCTGCGCAAGCTCCAAGGAATCGATGGAGCCATCCCACTAGAAGCTTGAGTTGCGCGCCTTGAGCCTCCTTGAACGCATCGGGGTTGGCCGAGGTCGGCACGTGACGGAGGTGACGGGGCGCAAGGTGAGCGCTTGGGAAACTGAACTTGAATCCTTAACCACCAACCGCCACTGGCAGTGGGCGCGTAATCCTCGTGGTATGTTCGTTTTCTCGCATATTTCCGTTTTCAGCCAACAATAACACTCATATCTACTCATACCTAGTCTTCCTTTGTCGTCAATCTATAAAAGACGGGTAGGACAGCGCTAAACGTGAGCTCCTGCTTTCCCCCTTCCCATCCATTGCCACTCTTCGTAACTACCATGGCTGACCCCAAGTCCAACGCTTCAGACCCACCCTTCTTATCTGTACCACCTCAGCCACCGCTCAAGGCCAGCCCGAACAAGCGCAATCACACGGCTACCCACTACTCCGCTATCGCCCAGCAACTTGCTGAAGAACAACGCAAAGGCCACCGGCTCAGCATGGACGGCAAGATCGTGGTCATCGATTACGAGACAATGATGAAAGATCACATTCCATCCCCCAACCACGATCCTGGTGATGCGCATTTCGAGTCATCGTTCAAGTTCAAAAGCAAAGTGGCTTCCGAGAGCAAGTTTTATCAACCTTTCGTGCGTAACCACCGTACTTTCTTTTGAGAATCGCCCTAATATGTAATTTCCAGGCGAAGGCAATCAACAACGGATGGCTGAAGGGTACGAACTTCAAAGTCGTCGTTACCTCCGCGACCCCCGACCCGTCCGACCCCAGCAAGCAGCGGGTCGACTTGGCCATCTACACCCTCGACTCAGCTCCAGGAGACGGTGACCCCGCCAACTGGTCCGCCGTCGAGTTATCTATCGAGGTCAAACTCGAGGAGGTCTCGGACGATCCGTTCGACGACGAAGCCGTCACCTTCCAGCCTGCCTCGACCGAGCGCAAGAAGAACCTCGGGCAGGTCCTCTCCTACTCCTCCCTCGGTTTCGACCACCAGCAGCGCACGCATCACTTCTCCATAGTCATCCTCGGCCAGTGTGCTCGTATCGTCCGCTGGGATCGTGCAGGGGCGCTTGTCACGGAGAAGTTCAACTACGTGGAGCACCCGTCAATGCTCGGCCGCTTCCTCTGGCGCTTCACACACATGTCCGCCGCCCAGCGCGGGCACGACACAACCGCCACCCGCGTCCTTACCACCTCGGACGACTACAGGCTCATGAGGGAGCGGGCCGACGTGCCGCAGAAGAACGCGCAGGGCCATGTCGTCAACGAGCACGCGAGGCTCCTCTTCAAGGCGTCCGTCAGCAACTCGTCCGCACAGTGGTGGAAGCTGCGGGTCGACCGCAGGGCAGGTCCGCGGTACTTCCTAGTCGGCGAGCCTCACTTCCAGGCGTCTGGCCTCACTGGCCGCGCTACCCGTGGTTACGTCGCTGTAGACCTTGCGGATCCTCGTGGTGCACTTGTCTTCGTCAAAGACGCCTAGAGGGTGGCTCATGAGGGTATCGAGCGCGAAGGTTACATCCTCCGTTACCTCAACGAGAAGAAGGTTGATCGTGTCCCCACGCTGGTGTGCCATGGGGACGTGAGGGCGAGGATGGCCGACATGGTAGGGGAGGAGGACGTCGACGTCGGTCACGTTGAGGAGCAGCAAGAGGAGGGGGACGAGGAGATGGAGTATGAGGACGAGGATGCGATAACAAACAACGGGGAGAAGCCGCGGGGAAGGATCCAGCAGACGGTCTCGCAGAAATACTGGACGGCACGGAAACCTGAATCTCGGTGCCCGATGAAGACCCATCGACACTACCGCATCGTTGTGCAGGAGGTCGGTCTTCCTATGAGCTACTTCAAGAATGCCAAGGAGCTCGTGTACCTCCTGGCGAGGGGCATCTCAGGTGAGTCGTCTTCATAAAGCGTCGAAGTCCTCACATATTGATCACTGTTCATTAGCGCACGATCAAGCTTTCCAGGCTGGCATTCTCCACCGTGATGTCAGCGCGGGTAACGTTCTCATCCAGGTCAAGGAGTTCGTTAAGGACGGTAAACTTGTACGGAGCCGCGATGTCCTCCTGACCGACTGGGAATTGTCGAAGCGCCTGGATCAATCAGAGATGGAGCCTCGACAACCCGATCGCACGGTACGTACTCTCCTCTACTTATGTCCCAGTCAATCGTCGTTGACGCATCAATTCGCTTCCTGTAGGGCACTTGGCAGTTCATGTCCGCAAACTCGCTGAGCAACCCCTGGCGCGTCATCGCCGTCGAGGATGAGATGGAGTCGTTCTTCCACCTTCTCCTTTTCTATGCCATCCGCTATCTTCCGCATAACTGCAACGACGTCGGCATGTTCATGGAGGAGTACTTCGACGGCTTCACCAAGGAGAACGGACAGTACTTCTGCGGGCTCGCAAAGTGGGGTGCCGTGACAAGCGGTTGCATCACTCTTCCCATGAAATCTGAAAAGCTGGCCTTCTACCTCCCTTCCGAACCCCGGGGCGAGAACAATCCCAGTCCACCTTCCAACGGGCCATCGACGGCAGGTGCTTCACTTAACCGTGACGGGCCTTCGGTTGGAGAAGGGTCCTCGGCCCCATCTGAGGCTGTTGTTGACCGTAAACCGCACCCGATCAATGTCCTGTTTGAGTGCATGCTGGAGTGGCTTCATGCCCAATATGCCCTCATCAACGAGCAGAAGAACCCTACGGCCGGCCCCCGTGCAGCGCCCCCACCCGTTGCAGAGCAAGCGGACGAAGTGGCACCCACGGAGGAGGAAATGTGGTTCATCGACGCCTACGACGTGGACTTCAAGGATCCGGCGAGGAAGAAAGGGACGGTGTACGCGGAGCGCACGAAGCTCGAAGAGCTCGCGGCCAACCTGAAGGAGCACAGGCACGTCGTCAGCCTCTTCGGACGGGTCTGGTCTGCCAAGACGCTGGACTCGGCGCTCGGGCCCTGGCCGCAGAGCGACAAGGTCCCGGACCAGCTCCGCTCGGACTTCCGCCCAGACAAGGATCCCGAACCTGATCTCACTCTGGGCTCGAAGAGGGCCTCCCTGCACGATGCTCGTGTCGACGCCGAGATGCCACCGCCTGCGAAGCGCCGTAGCACCCGTTCTCGCCCATAACAGCGCGAACTATGTCCCTGCTGGGAGACAGACCTCTGTGCATCCTCGGCATTTCATAGCCGCAAGATCAGTTCTCAGTACCCGCATTCTCGAACGAAGTTGCATACTATTTGTGGGTAATCGTGTATACGTCCGTCTTCATGCATAAAATATCTTTCGCGTGGTTAAAATCAATAATCACGAAGTAATGGTTGTCGTGGGGCCACGATCGGTTCAGTCCATTAATGACCCCACGAAGACCCTCGGATGTTTGACCATCATGTGGCATAGAAGTAAGAATACCAGTCAGTACTACATCGGATACTCGGACCTCGCCGGCAGTGCCATACCAAATCCAACAGCACTCCGAGTCTTCCACCGCGCACCTTGAAGCTCTCAGCCTCTCGCCATCAGTCAGACAGAGCACAGCGACGCAAGGTCGGGTCCATATCCAAGCATCTCCAACCTGCCAAAGAAACGCGTGCGCCACTCCTGGTCTCTGTGCAGCCCCGCGCCCTTCACCATCGTCGCGAACAGCAACACGGCATCCCGGGACTCGCCCGCGACGTCCGACTCCAGCGCCGCCGCGGTCAGCGCGAACCCGCCCTCGAACGCCGCGGCCGAGCAGAGGCCCTTCGCCGCTGCGCAGTAGAAGAAGTACGCGACGAGCTGCGCGTCCGCGCACGTCGACTCAATCGCGAAGGAGACGAGCCGGTCGATGAACCGGCTGTGGTGGCGCGGGGGAATGGCCGCGAAGACAGACAGCGCGCTGTCGATGTCGTGGGGGCCGCCGAAGAGCAGCGCGATGGTCTGCTCGATGTGCTCGTTTGCTTCATTCCGGGGCATGCGGAGATGGACAAGATGGAGGTTGTTGTGATTGGGCGAAGGCGAGGTAGTAGGGGGTGCTGGAATATATTCTTCAACGTGAATGGGATGGAGGTCTGTTGCGCGAGGCACCTGAGTCGAGATATGCTGGTCGCAAGCTTCTTGAGGGTTGATTCTTCGCTGGATGGCTGTGGGAGCTGGCGTGATATGCGAGCTCGGGATGGTGCGGCTTTCTGAGAATTCTGCGTAGAGGTCGTCATCGTCTGATGACTGTTGGCTGCTATGGACAGTGCATGGCAGCATGGGCTCCGGGTTTTTGTTGTCCATCACTCCATTCACTTTGGCAGGAGGATCGGGTTGAACCGTGTTTGTTGCAGGGTCTAAAACATGAGGAGCAGAGGGAGACCATGACAATGGCAGCCGCTTCACAGGAAAGGTGGACACGGCAGTACCAAAGAGAAGCGGCATCAACTCATCGCTCTCCGTTGACATACTCACAATCTGCGTCCAGCATTCCACATCTGCATCAAGGTGCGCACCCTTGAACATGCGCACATAGGATTTGAAAGTGTCTGGCATGTCCTCCGCAATGTCAGCGAGGCTTTTGGTGATAGATACAAAGCCCGCCTCAAACACTGCGGGCAAGCATAGGTTGTCAGACGCTGCACCGTCGAAGAGCTCCGCGACGAGACAAGCATCCACTTCAGAAGATATGGCCGTGTCGACAAGGGCACTGACTAGGAGGTGTTGGTGCCCAGGTGGGAGCTCGACAAAGTACCTTTTGGCCGCGACAACATCATGAACAGAGAAGAACTCGGCCGAGGTCTCCTCTGCGCACGCTAGCGCCTCAGACTCGGACATGAATGGTGTGGGAGGTGGCTCGTCATTGGGCAATGGCACATCAACTGGTGACTCAGTCACGCGTGCTGACGTAGATTGCAACATGACATGGGAGGAGTTGGTGTGGAATGGTCCCTGGCTCTTGTTGGCCGATGGGATATTCAAGTCACTGAGTACATGGCCCCCGATGCCGTCATTGTCTGCAGTCATCCTGTGTGCCTCTGGACTGGGTTTCCACCCTTCTTGTTGTAGATTGATGAGAGACTGGTTTGAACATTGAGAAAGGTTAAACAATATAGCAATATAGGCTAGGACAACAAATGCACCTGCAGCTTCAGTTGGTTAAGAGGGGTTATGGTGGGGCTGTGCAAAAGCTCCTGGATGTGCGAGAAGTAAACATCCATGTGAGCACACGCCTTTGAGGAATTGAGGAGCCCCCCAATGGTGGTCAAGAGCATGCCCAGGCATTCAATATGAAGGTCAGGATCTCCAGTCGAGTCCACATTACTGAGGAGAGTCTTGAGGCATTCACATATGGTGCGCTGCGCAAACATCCTCACTTTGAAAAGCTCACCCAGGAACTTGATGAATCCGAGGTACTGCTGCTCCCTGTTGCACTGGGCCTCAGCGGATGAGTGGCCCCCTCCATCCAACCCTCGCTGGAACTCCTCTTGACAGTGATTGAGAAGGTACCTGCAGAAGAGCGGAGGGCCAGTGATAAGGTTTCCCTCCCTGTCCTTCATATGGTAATCATGAACATCGGGATTGATGCAGTCCATTGTGCTGCGGCAAAGTTTGGCATAAAGCTCCAATTTGGTAGTGTCGTCAGTTGCCTTCTCGAAAACGAGACTGATGATCCTAGCCAATGTATTGCCGCTATTCTCCTCCTTCGACTGGTTCGCCCATGCGATGACTCTGTTGGACACAGCGCGCAAGGAGCCTTCCGACAGGCTGCTCAACAGCGCGCTGATGTCGCCATAGGTGTCCTCAGGCAACACTTGTGAAGTAGCCAACGGTGACTCTGTGTCCTCTTCGTCTTTGAGCGAGGGACCAACGATGGCATCAGCAGAGCTGCTGCTTTGACACATGGCTTTCGCGTAGAACTCGGCGTGCTCTGAGGGCGAGGACGGAGAGGATATGTGTGGGGCGGTAGCGACGCAGGTTGGCCCGCAAGGCATCTCAAACGTCGATGATGATGAAGGTGCGTCGGGAGGAGGTAGAGAAGCTGGACGAATCGCGCACGCACAAATCAAGGCGAGTCAGTAAAGACCCAACGAACTATCGAGGGAGCCGTACGGACCGTCCTTCTGTCTGCCATTTGCAGACGGTCCGCGACGCGAGCAGGTAGATCCCTCATCTCCAGACGAGGAACTCGAAGCAACGGTACCAGTAGTACGAGCAAGGGTTGAACGTACATCGGATAGCGAAGAGCGGGGCTCCGCCATTCCGTCTTCGTGATGGAGTATCACAGAGTCGAAGGATGAGGGCGCGCGAGCTCGGGGGGACTGCCCTCGAGGGAGGCTGCCAAAGTCCGAGTAATTTATCAACACGGGAACCGTTCCTGCAGCAGACCACTCACCCCGGCTGTAGTCACCCGCAAGCCTGCTACGGTACGACGACCCTCCGCCAGCTGTGCGGTAGATAGAGTCATATAACCGCAGCACCAAGTCGCACGTTTCTTTCAACATTACCATTAAACGAACGAAGGATTGCGAATGGAGTCACCGGCGGGGCCGTGCCGAAATATCGACCATCTCGAAGTACGCCTCAGAGAGAACCTGATTGTGCTGAGGTTCATTGATATACGGGTCTCGCCACTGGATATCCTCTGCTGAAAAGGAGGGTCCTGCGGTGAAACAGATGGTCGCTCAGCACAACTCTGCTCCGATATGTGTAAGGAGTATAGAAAGGAAGAAAATATGCTATTCGATCATACCAACGTCCCTCAAGAGGGTACAATGGTGCGGTCAGGTAATAGGGAACAGTTTCACATCGTTGATTTCAGTTTGAGCCTTAGAGATGGAGGCGAGGTCCGCTAGCTTAAAAACAGACCAGTGAGCCAAATGTTTGGGCTTACCAACTAGTACTACCGCAGCACATAATCTGGCTGACTATTTCTCTGGGTTAGGCGTACGACAGTGATCCTTGAGGTCTGCGCGTTTGGTCTTCAGGGAGAAGGTGTTGATCGTTGAGAAGTCCGGATCCACAGCTATGAAAGTGATGAAAGTGATGAGCATATCCCTTGTATGCTAGAGAAAAAGTGTGTACGAGAATGCTTTCACTGCAGAAAGATCCAGCGACGAATGACGGTTCGCGAAGGGGGCGGGCCACAGGGCAGGACTTGGACGGAGGACAAAAGAAAGTTTACACCCAAGCGCTCAAGTAGCATTGGCGCTCAACGCACAGGCTTGAGCATCGTCCTGCATCATCCCGGGTCCTCAGGTAAAGTCACCGATGCCTTCGCCGACATCCTTACTCCCTCGAGGCCTTCCGATATCCCAGGTTCGCTCATTTCAATTACTCTTGTTTTGCTTGGTAGCCGTTACTTAACACCGTCTTCAGCCAGTTGAACCCCGCGACATTCGAGAGCCGTCGTGGACCGGAATGTCCAGAACTCAAGATCCACCTCGCCATCATTCGAGGTGATACAGAACCTGTTGGAGGAGGCGGATTGTCTCAATGTCTTGGATTGTGGTCGGGTGCTACGGCTATGCAAGTAAGTCTATTCCCATCCCACCTCCAACGGCGAGGTGCATTTGCTTCATCATCGACGCCTTAAACCCAAATCTACGATGTGAAATCATGTTCCCTATTACCTGACGGGGCCAACATACTTTTTGAGAAGCAGTTGGTGACCTGCGCGATCAATTTGAATCTCCATTCGTCGTTCTGATATCCCTCCTTCTCATTAGTTAGAACTGAGCTGGATGCTGACCTGCCGTGATGCACAGAATCTATATCCCTGCATCTGTGTAGGCGGCGCATATATCGTGTTTGCAAAGCAAGACCGGACTTACTCCTCCGTGGCCCGCGTGCTGGACACCATATATCTGTGAGTTAAACTTCTCGACAGACCGCAACATGCTTTTCTGCTTATCGCGCCTGAAGATCTTTGGTTGACCTGCCTTTTCCTGCACCTACGTCCTCATCGCCCTAAACAGCCACCTATTCCACATCTCCGCGCTCTCGAAGGACCTCATCCTCCACAGCGTATTCATCGCATGCTTGAACCTGGCCGTCTCGCAACTCTCGGGCGACTCTCATTCGTGCACCGCAAGATAGTTGGGCGGACTCACGCTCTTCTTCAGCTCCTCTGCCGCCGTCCGCCCCACATCCCTCAGCACGCACCGCCGCGACCGGTGCCGGCCTGGCACCTACGCCAGGAGCGGGATGTGCTCCTCGCGGTACCATCGGTTTAGGTCATCTTCCAGTTCCGGCCCGACGCTCGCCTGCAGGGTATGAAGTACGGCCCCGGCGCATTCGCCATACCCCGTGACGGCGGGCACGATGTCGCGCTCGAAGGGGTCGCACGTCCGGCGGTCGAGGAGCTCCGCGCGGGCGATGATGCATATGATGCCCCGCTCGCGCTCGCTCCGCATGTGCACGAGCGCGTTGTAGGGCGGCTGGTCGAAGACGTCGCACGAGTCGACGTCGTAGGTCGCGAGGTGCTGAGGGTCCTTGTCGGCGGCGACCCAGCGGGGTGCGTTCGAACGTGGGGATCGTCATGGGGAGCGGTATGTGATCGTCGTACCAGTCGTTGGGGGTGGTGGCATGGCCAGCGGCCCAAGGTGAGTTCGTTGCTGTTCGTGCTCCATATACGCACCCTCGGGGGCTGAGACTACGAACGGTCGGGGCCGACACTTTCTATTACCAGACGAAACATTGGTCATACACCTCTCATGAACGCGGTGCATGACCTTGAACTTTGTGGTGCGTGATCGAATTTGGTTCCTTTACGACTCATTGGTATGGGCCGTGGCTTCCATACTACTTTGTCTGGCAGTACCTGTCCGAAAAATATCATGGGAAGTCTCAGCGATCGTTGTGTATGTCCTGCAACAATCACAGTCTGTTTGCGCTCGAGAGATGCCACAAGCGACCTGCAATGTTCACCGGCGCTAGTTCGATATTCTAATCCCTCCACCTTCGTCTGTGAGGTGATATCACAATGGCCGTGATCCAGAATGTATGTTTGCTAATACGATCTTCGAGATCGTCCAGAATGGCCTTCGCAAACATGGGCAGCTCTGCGGATGATCCTGGCGGCTACCGCAGCCACCACTCGATGGCGGGGGATCCCCAAGAGTGAACTACGGACAACGGTGGAGGGTTGCACTCAGTACGTTTTGGAGAGTTGGTACTAATACACACCGCACCAACAGTCAACCGCAAACTACCACCACTGCCGATACCCAGGATACCATCATAGCCTCTCGCGACGATGAACTCCAACGTAAGCTGTGGTGCGTTTGTACTTAATAAGTATATGGCGTCGTGTCTGACTCAGCTTCACTTTGCAGGCTATGGAATTCGATACCCAATTGTGCCAGCTCCTCAGCTCTCTGTCGCTCGTCACTCACCCGATGCGTTGACTCGGACGTCCTGTCTGGAGGAAGTGAAGCGAAGAGCAGCCGCCTCAGACACCACCGACCCAGCCCGCCGAAGACGCAGCCATATCCGACTACTCCGACAGCAAGAACTCGACGTATCAGGTGCGCGCGCGCTCGAACCCTCTTCCCACTCTCTCCCGCTAATACCAAGCTCGCGGCCGTCGGCGGTCGCCCAGGCAAGTTGCTCCAGCTCCACAGGAAACTGCGGCTGCGCGTACCTGCAGGCAATCTGCGCGGGGGCGTACTCGACCACGAGCGGCGACTTCCTCGAGACGATCTTCACGCACCGCGAGGTGCTCTTCGCGTTCCCGCAGGGCCACCGCGCGTGCGACCTCGAGCGGCGCGAGCAGCAAGCGTGGGCGGTTAGTGGCGGATGATACCAGTGGCGGCCGAACTGGGACGGGGACCATGAGGCGGTCGTGGCGTTCAGGCATGAGGCATGGTTGATTGAGAACGCGCTGTGAGTGAGTGACCGTGCTTTGTATTGGAGTTGTTACTAAGTTGTGCTATAAACTTATGCGCTACGGACGATTGCACGCCCTCAGGCTGATGGAGTGCCTGCCCCATATCGTCGAAGGGCTAGTCTCCTCGTTGTTGCATCATCTGTCCTCTGCTCATAATGACTGATCTCTCTTGCCCTCACGATCATGAGTTCATAGAACCGGTGATGAAGGGAGCCATCACAACGGGTCAAAGTCGAAGGCATCCAGTTGCGGCAGCGTTGTGTATATCGCGTATCGACTACATCTGGCCGATGTAGAGCCGTAGCTCTGCACCTACTTACGTGCCTGCTGAGCTGCCCCGAAAGCAGCATCCCGTTGGGAAGGACTTGATGCCGTCTAAAATGTTTTCTCGCGCTAAAGTAAGTCGTGCTTACCTTACTGTGCATTTACTGCTGACCATTTGCTCTCTACGGAAGAATGGGCCTCGTGCAGCACGCTACTTCAAGATGTTGGGGTGCTATCTCTACTGGATCCAACACTGGATCCACGCGTCGAGTCTTCGACTAGGACATTCCGCCGAGCATTCCGCGAATCGGCATTGCCACTACGACCAGCTTGGAACCTGGTTGCGCCCAAGTGGTGTGGTTCGCGGACTGCGTAACGGCACGCCCCGAGGGTCGGTGACAGCCTGATCACCAACGTTGGCTGCGACATTGGGCGGATGAACCGGCCGCCCGTCCAGATCCACGAGACTGCCAACTGTGCAGTGCGTGTCAAGAGTCTCCGGCTCCCAATGCATGGCCTCCAGTGCTAGTTTGTTCGCCAGCCGTCAGGGTGTCGGCTCATTGTCCGTGTAAAAGTGAGTCGTCGGAGTGACCGTCTCTGCTCATTGCCAGTGGCTGCCAGCGCCGTGCTCGGCGTCGTCCTGTTGGTGAGCATGGCCCTCGTCGCGCTCTTCGCGCTCTTCAAGATGCGCCGCATCCCGCGCACCTCCGCGCTGTGGATCGTCCTCATCGCGGTCCTCCTCGCACGTCTTCCTCATTTACTCATCAGTACTACTAAGGTCCCGCTTTGATTCAGGCTCCGCCGCCCGCCTGCCCCGAACCTCCTAGTCCACCGTCAGCATCTACCGCATAGCCGTCCTCACACACTCCGAGTCCACGCCGTCCCTCCTCTCGACCGCGCCGGGCGCGCAGACCTCCGCGGGGGCCAAGGCGGCCTTCTACGTGCTGCACGTCGCGCCCCAGTTCCTGTCCGCCGCGGTGCTCATGGCGCTCAACGCGTGGCGCGTGTTCGGGACGGGCCCGTGTGGCGACCACCGCCTGCGCGACCCGAAGCCCAAGCCCAAGCTTAAGCCAGACAGTAGGCGAGGGCGAGGGCGAGGGCGATGGAGGGACGAAGGCAAAAACGACATGGGCGGGCCGTGCTTAGAATATAATTCGGACTTAGGCTGGCATGCGCCGCGGGACTCATACCAACCGTGATGTAGCCAGCGGCTGCAGACACTGGGGGCTTCTATCCCCCGCTAGGGCACCCACACTAGATTTCCGAGCAGGAGCGGTACAGGGGACTAGTAGGTAGCGTAACAGTATGTGTAAGGAATGAATGCAGGTAGCAAAAAAAAAAAAAAAAGGATCTGTGTGCAGCTTGCGTGCGTGAGCGGGAGAGAACAGTTGATTCCACTCGCAATCTTCGCCATCTCACCCGTCATGGACGGCGGGTTTTACTGAGCTCCTCAGCCACCTCTTGTTCCAACACCGCTCTGGAGGTCCCGCAGCCACTGCCCTCCCTCACTGGATTATGAGCCGGACCGGGATCGGTCGGCAGGTGCCAGCTGCCACGCCCCGACACGTTGCTTCCGCAGTAAACCGTCCTTGATGATCCTACGACGCAAGTCCATCAGTATGTGTTGCGAACGGACAGAGTCCTAGAGGTCGATGTTCGTACTCACAACGAAATCTCGTGTTGCTCTCTCCAAAACATCTCCGGACTCCCGATGACACCGTTCTTGAAAGGCTCCTCAATCTCTAGCCTTGCCTCGACAAGCGGAACGTAGCTGGTCCCGAGGTCGTCGTCGTCAAGGCCCCAGAAGTTAGTCCGAAGGAGATCCTCAGAGAAAGATTCCCAGTCCGAGTCCTGCAAGTGATCCTCAGGGGCTGCGCAGATGTCGTCATCAGCCTCGCCGTCAGCCTCCAGGTCCTGATCCGCGCTAGGTTTGGCAGTCATGGCGGACTCATCCGCGTAGAGGGAAGGATCCGGGGAGACAGGGTGTTGAGGGAAACATGGGATACAGGAGAGAGCGGAGGAAGTAGAAAAGCTTGCATCCGAAAGCACCGCCTCCAGATCGTGAAGCCGCTGCTCCAAACTCATGGGCATCTTGATGGCCTTCGTGTCAAAGCCAGCGTCCTGTCGCCTCAGACGGACACGCAACAGTATCGAGCTGAAGATCTAGAAGTAGCCATCGTTGAGTGGGAACCGGAAGTCCTCCACCCGGTCTTCCTCGCCTGAATCGGTGTCGGAGGGACTGAAAATCGACGCCGGGCCTACCGCAGGGTTTGGCGGAATGGGCAACACCATCTCTGGTGTGATACCTAGTTCTCGGCATGGGGGACGGAGTGTGGTGGCGACAGGATATGCTGTGTACCGACACCGCTTGTTATCGGCGCAGACGCGATCGAGCGGCTGTACAGAGCATAGTAAGTAATCCCTGAGGGGGCGCGCTACATAACGAGGCGAAGGAAAGCTCACATCCAGAAGGACGACCAAGTAGTCTTGAGCCTGACCCGCCAGCTCTTCTGCCGCGGCTATAGCTTCGTCGTCCAAGCCTAGGTTTTTGACCATCCCGACAGGATCCATCCGTGTAATGACAAAAGATGTTGGTAGAGGGACAGGAAACTGGGTGTCTGGTGTAGGAGGCTGAGCTTCATCCGCGTGCGGCACAAGTCGTGGGAGCATTGAAGGGGGAGGAAACACCTGTACCGCGGACGCCATAGATAGAGATGTAGCCAAAGATTTAGCTATGGATACAGCGAAGGGGTGAAATGCTGAGGGCCCGAAGACGCTGATGCGGATGAGCGGAGGACAAGGATTCGGAGGATGAGGTCGATACGGTACGGAAGATGGAGGTTATATATGTCAATAACTTACATAAGGGGACCATGACGTGTTGCAGCTGGGTATGGCATCGATCGGAAATGGCAGTCGCGAAAATTCGGAAATTTCCAACACGACGGGCAATGGCAGATACCGCCGCGCCGGCCGGAATAGCATTCCTGTCGCAAGCATAGACACCCAATATGCTCTGGTGGGCCTGGGCCGCCGACCACCGATTACTGATGTTCCTAGACCAGACATCCGCCTTAAGCTTCTGATCAATGTAGCATATGTATGTAGTACCCTAAAAGTTGAATATCGCAGGGCATGATCGAACTCAGCCCTTCGCGGCTGTGGCCCGGGGTGGTTTCAGTGGCCGGGTTTCTGTTCGAGTCGGCGGACACTGCGCACACGTGAGAGCGGGAACGGGAGCATGAATACTGTGGCCATTCGGTTCGTGCTATTGATACAAGGAAGCCATAACGATACATCATAATGATAGGCATAGCCAACGAGAGTGGTTGAGGGGGCGCCGGGCTCGGGGGGTATTGACGCGAACTTTGTCATGAGCGGAGGGCAAAGAGGACACCAAGCACGAGAGCGACGACGACGAGCGCGAAGACGGCGAGCGCAACGAGGCACCGCCGCGCCCACTTGACCTCCGTCAGCCGCATGGACGCGATCAGCTCCTCCCGTTCAAGCTCTGGCTTGGACGCCTCCCAGTCCGTCGGCGCGGACAGGGGCGAGAGGAGGATGAGGGCACCTGCTACCCAGAAGAGGGGGAACACTACGGCACACGAGGCGGTCAGTATCGATGGCGGACATAGACGCGAGGAGAGGGCGACTCACGGAAGCCAAACTTGAAGAGGTACATCGCGAGCGTGGGCTGGTCGGAGACCTGCGTGTACGCTGGCGGGGAGATAGAGTGCTCGTAGGGCGGAGGGAGCGCGTCCGACGCATCGTCGTCCACGGGGGAAGACAGCCGCACGTTGTCGTGTCGGCTGTCGCACGTCCCGCTGAGGCTGGTGTTGCGAACACGGCGGGTGCTCGAGGGGAGCGAGATGCCGAAGAAGTCGTCGATGGGATCCGTCGTCTCCTCGACGGACGCCCGGCTTGCCCGGGGAGTGTGGGTGAGGGCGGGGGTGGGTGGCGCGAGTTGGGCCTCGACGTCAATATCGGACGCAGGAGTCGTCGGGCGGTCGAAGAGACCGAAGAAGGTAGGGCGCGAGGTGGAGGAGGACGCAACAGGCGAAGACATTGCTGATGGGACGGTGGGACGGGTGCGTGTCAAGTGCCGTTAGAGAGGGAAGATGACTCGAGGTGCTCAAGGGCGGAGGTGATGAGCGGATATGATGGGTGCATTGCGAGCACTGGGGACATATATATGCGCATCGAGAGGGAGCGATTGGATGGCCATTCGGTGTGTGGGCGCACGCGGCTGTCGATTGGATTGCGGTTGGTAGCAACCGCGTCACCAGCAGCCCGCAGCCGCCCACACGCACAAACAAACAAACGCCTATCGTCCTCCGAAAATTTGCCTTATTTAGAAGGTCCGGAGCGCTTGTTGTCAAATGGGCGCGTCGAAGCTGAAACTGGCAAATCCCTTGCTTGTTTGAGATGGCGCGGCGTGGCGCCCCGCAAGATACGTCATTGCTCTCGATCTCCCGCCCATTTTGTCGAAGACGCTGCTGAGTCTGAATGTGATGGTATAAAGAGTCCTCGTATACATGGCACGACCTTTTTCATCCTCGCCATCATCTCCACAATTACTCAACGCAGGCGTTCGCACCCTGCCAGACGTTCGCAATACTCGTGCCGGGTTCGAGATGAGACTAGACGAGCAAGATTTGCTAGAGCGAGGACTAGCGAGGGTCTGGACGCGGCGTCACTGGTAGGTCGGGGAACGATTAGCTGGCGGGAACAGGCTGCACAGCAAGTGACAGCGGAACGGCGGACTCAATAGATCGGGACCAAAGTTCCGGTCCGGCGGAAAAAAAAGGAAGGCGAGGCACACAAGAGTCTCGATCAGGTCCGGTCTGGACCGAAGAGCTCGCTGCTTCCGCTCTCTCTGACTAGGTCTCCTCCTCCATCTCTCCCACCACACACCATCCATTCATGCTCACACCCGCCAAACCTACGCCCCACAAGAATGCACTCGACATACGACTTGCAGAGTCTGTCGTTTTCCTCCGCGCAGGCGACGCCACTGGCCGTCGCCGAGGTATCCTCGCAGATGCTCCTCCTGGCATGCTACGCGGGCTCCTCGTTTTGAATCTCGCAAAGCCCACCCGGATCACCAGCATAGAAGTCGAGCTCATAGGGAAAACGACCACTGCATGGCCCGAAGGTACGCACTTCTCGCCTTCTTCGCGCTTCGGCGTCTGAGAGGAGGTACGTAGGGGTCGGTGCGAGGCGTATCGAAATCTCCGAAGAACACGAGATTTACTCCCAGTCATACGTCTTCTTTCGCGCGGGACACACTCCCGGCTCCAACTTCCCTCGGCATCTGTCTGTCGGGCCTGGACTTTCGCTCGAACATGAAGACGAAGACCACTCCGAACGATCGAGCATCGCGCAACCCGAGAGTAGTGCACATGGGCATCGTGGTCGTTCCCCAGATTCCCGCCAGGGTCCGCAAAACCAGCGCAGGACTCACCGACGGTACATGAGTGTCGACCAGACCAACTTCCAGCGGTCCTTCGTAACCCACCGCGAGAATCCCATACCTAATGTCGCATCCCCTCCTTACACCCCTGCGTATACCCCCAATCACACGCCAGTTCACCTCAGTCCGTCGGCATCTATGTCTCATCGAACACAGATCGCTTCACCTGACCAGTCCCCTGCAAGGAGTCTTGAGGATCTGCGTCGAGCCCTGGAATCGGAGCGTATCAACGGTGAGTGGCGTCGCGATGATCCTCAGCGCTTGTTATTCACATTCGTAACCTTAGGCTATACCCGTTCGCCTAACCGCTCAGCATCCAACATTGTGTCCCCCGATTCTCGACGAGTGAGCTTTGACGACGATGGCGATTTCCTGGTTGGAAGTAGCAGCACCCAATATCCCAGCCCGCCCCACCTGCATGTCCCGGATGGACCCACATCGTCTCGGCCGAGGGATCTGGAGGGGGACGAGACCATACGCGGGAGGAAGAACAAGCGCTTTTCGTTCGCGAGCGCGTTGCTCGAAGCGATGGTGGAACGCGTACGTTCTCGGTCTCCGTACGTCGAACAGGATCCAGCGCGGTCTGGCTACACGACTCCTCCGCGGGGCCGGACGCTAGATCGCGCGTTACTGGGACTACCGGAGGTGGAGAGCCCGGCGCGCAAGGAGCCCTCGGCGCTGGGCAGGGTGAGTGAGGCTCTGGGTCTTGAAGTGGAGGATGGGCGGGAATATGGGGACGGGTGGAAAGAGTTCCGCAAAGGTGAGCCGCTCGTTTTTCTCGTCACCCGAACTGGAACATTACGTTCTGAAACGCCCACCGGATGAGGCGTCTACACGTATCCTATATCGTTCGCCATCCCCGCCAACGCTCCCCCCTCGCTCGGTGTCGACTATGGGTCCGTGGTGTGGAGGCTGAAGGCCGTGGTCCACCGGCCCGGTGCGTTCAAGACCAAGCTGACGGCCTCGCACGACATCACGGTCGTGGCCACACCGGGCGAGGACGACACCGAGGAATCGGAGAGCATAATCGTGGAGCGGCAGTGGGACACGCAGATGCAGTACCTGATCGTCATCTCCGGGCGCAGCTTCGCCATCGGAGGCTCGATACCAGTCACGATCACCTTCATGCCCTGGACAAAGATGAAGATATATCGAGTCTCTGTGACCATAGAGGGTATGGATGCTCACTGACGCCGTCATAGCATTCGCAATCTCTGATACGATTTACGATTGCAACAGAGCGGGTCGACTACTGGACTGGCTTCAAGCGCGTGGCGCGGACAGACCCGAACAACAGAGTGACCCTGCTCGCGCTCAAGTACGCAAAGAAGGACGGACCGCCTATCCTGCCCTTCCAGCCCGACGGCCCAGACGCGTTCGCACGCTCTCCCCTCGCGGAAGTGGTTGACCCAGACGCGGACGACGTCGGGGACGCGATGGCGAGCCTCATGGGCCCCGGGCCGTGGACGATCCGCAGGGACCTGCGCCTGCCGGGCGTGGGCGGCGTGCTGCATGTCACAAACAAGAACAAGCGGAGCAACATCTCGGTCGGGCACATGCTCAAGGTCGTTTTCCGCGTCGAGCGCGGCGACGACGACGCGCTGGACGCCGTCACGGGCAAGCGGAAATTGTTCGACATCGTCGTGCAGACCCCCGTCCACATCCTCTCGGTGAGTCCTCGCAATGTTGCTCCGCTGACATTGTCACCCGTCGACATGGACACTGACGGGAGCATAACATCGCAGCACCTCTGCAATCCCGAGCACACGTCCCTCCCGGCGTACTCCCGCCTCCCTGATCCTGGCTCCGCTGTGTCGGTCGGCTCAGATGCAGGTCCCGAGCGCGGTCTGCGCCCGCCCCCCGCACTTCTCCTGGACGCCAGCCCGAGCGCAGGGTCTATCGCGCAGAGACGCTCGGTATCCGGCGCCCGGCCGACGCACCACGCGTCCCTGTCCCTGTCCGCCGTCCTCCCGAGCTCGCACGCCCACAGCCACGGCCACGGCCACTCCAACTCCCTGCACCACTCGGCATCGGACCAGTCCGTGAGCTCGCGCTCGAGCCTGAGCGCCGAGATCACGAGCCCCGCCGCGGCGCAGCCGTTGTCGGCGCACGGGCACGGGCACGGCACGCCCGAGCTCTTCGAGCGGCTCGTCGCGGGCCAGGAGAGCGAGGAGGGCGAGGCGCCGCCGTCGTACGAGGCCGCCGTCACGGTGGAGTCGTCTGGCAGCGCGACGGGGACAGGGACGAGGACGACGCCGCCGGTGCTGATGGTCGAGGAGCACTGAGCCGTCCGACTTGTGTTGTGTGTTGGTTTTTCCCCTGGCTTCAGTGTTTGAATAACTTAATAGATGCGGTAACGTTACTCATGATGCTCAGTTGCAGTTCCATCCAAGGTTGTATCCTATCCATGCGGACCATTGATACCTTATTGTAGCGTGCTTTAGTGGAGGGTGGCTAATACGAGTCGCTCTACCTGTTGTTACCATCATATATCATATTCAAGGCCCGGTCAATGCTCCAGTTATATTCACGAATACATTAATGACCTTCTGTCAGTCTGTACGACCAATGTTATGTTGCTTGATATACTGAAGCGGCGTTGTATTGTCTTCACCTAGGATAGGTGTGCATGGGGTCATCCCACGGATCGTCCAGTTGAGAAATCCAGCACGTGTAAAGACATCTACACCAAATATTCGTCTACGCCCATGTTCACAGACATTCACAGGAAATCAATCGCCCATCCCTACCCCCGTTAGTCCTCGTAAACGTAAACGGGCATATGTGCGTTCGGGATAAGTATTATATCTTCGACTTCACCTCCCGCAGACGGGCGTGCGGCATGCTCTCGTCTGTGCACACACGATCAATCAGCCCCAGCCTCACATCCCATGAGCCGGAACTCAAGTGAAAGTGAACACTCACAGTTGGAGTCGAACAGCCTGTCCCCAGGCACCGGTACGATGTGCGCGCGCAGGCTCGACGCGTCGACCATCTCGGGCCTGATCTCGCTCAGGCTCCTCGCGCCGATCAGGCGCATGTTCATCTCGAACTCGTCCGTCAGGATGTTGAGCGCGTGGTCGACGCCTTCGAACCCGTACGACGAGAATGCGTACAGGAACGGGCGGCCGACGCCGACGGCGGTGGCGCCCAGTGCGACGGCCTTGAGGACGTCGTTGGCGCGCCGCACGCCCCCATCGACGAACAGCTGGAACTTGTCGTTGGGGAAGACGAGCCCGCGGCGCGCGCCGAGCTCGCGGACGACCTCGGCGAGGACCTCGATGCCGGAGCGGGAGAAGTCGAGCTGGCGGCCGCCGTGGTTGGAGAGGACGACGCCGGCGAGGCCCGCGTCGTACGCCTGGAGCGCGTCTTCCCAGCACTGGACGCCCTTCAGGATGAGCGGCACTGCGAGGGAGGGATTTTGTTGTTAGACGCTAGTGGGATAGTGGAAGAGGGTGCGTCTGCGAATACAATAGACGCACTCTTTGTGATGCTCTGGAACCAGGGGATGTCCTTCCAGTCGAGGCTGGGGTCAATGAAGGAGCTGATGGCCCGTGCGGCGCCTTGCATGCGGTCGACCTTGCCGTCCTGCTGATTGGCGGTCACTTCTGCGGGGTCCTCCGCCTCGAACTTCTGCCGCATGTCCTGTTCATGTCACGGCTGCAAGTTTATCCTCTTGTCCGAATGTAAGAGAAGGACAGACAGACAGACAGACAGACCTTTTCGCGGCGACCGAGCTGAGGAGCGTCGACGGTGATGAAGAGCGCCTTGATGCCGCGCTTCTCGGCGTGCTGCACGAACTTCTTGCTGATTTCGCGGTCTTGGTTCACGTACCTGCGACCACTGTGAGAACATACTTAGAGCGAGTGGACGTGGATTTGGACTTACAACTGGAGGAATTGCACTTGTCCAGGCTGAGCTGCATCGACCAGCTCGTCAAATGCACACGAAGCCAGAGTCGGGATCTACATATGCGCAAAGAATCAGCGCATACACTCGGGAAATAGCCTGTATATGCGCACCATCTGGATGATACCATGCTTTGCTGCCGCCCTCGTGAGGTTGAGCTCACCATCCGGGTGTCCCAGCTTGCCGAGAGCAGTGGCGGTCTGTGAGAACGACATGAGTAACTATGCGTCTTTGATGGTACGCTTCCTCACTGACGATATACAACGGCATCTTGGAGAAATGTCCCAGGATCTTCGTTGACCAGTCCACATTCGTGACATCTCTGAGAATCCGTGGTCTCCACCATATTCTATAAAGTGTCTCATGTAAGTAAATAGAAGTAGCGCTGACGTGCGCCCTCGTCTCATCTCACCTGTGGTACGCGACATGGTTTTCACGGTTCGTGATCTCGTCTTCGGCAGCGGAGCTGTAGTACGCCCACGCCTTCTCGGGCATGACCACCCTCGCAATAGCCTAGACACCTCCCGTCATCAAGGGAGATAGAAACGGCATAAATGCGCGAAAGACCCGCCTCGAAGTCATGAAGATTCAAAATTTCGGAGAGCGAGGGACGGTTCGCGACCCGCTCCAAACGCTGCTTCTCCGCGTCCGTGACCTCGACCTCAACCTTCAGGACCGTTCCCGGGTCGACAGTTCCCAGGCTGAATACGAGCATCGTCACCATGTTACAACAGGACGACGGGGTGTTATTGTACTCACTGCTTCTCTGGGGGGAGGTGTGTCGTGATGGCATCCGGTGGGTGAATGGGGTCGTATTCCGCACTGTACAGAGGATGAGCGTTGCTGAAACTGTTGAGGCTGGAACATATCCTCCTTACGTCGCGTCCTTGCCGGCGTACTTGAGAATGATCCTGCTCCCGCCGGGATGGTCTAATACAAAATCTCGGTTTCGATCTGCTATGGATGAGGACTCGGCTCACCATCCAGGAAGTCTGTAACGTCATAAACCTTGCCTGCAAAGACAGTAAGAAACCCGGTCAGTAACGGATAGCTTGGGAGATAGGTGAACTCGTGAGGGCCCGACTCGCACACCCCCGTGGACTAGGAGAGAAAAGGCCCTTGCTTCCGAGCAATGGCTTTCCGCTCTTTCCCATGCATCCCGGACACAGTCTCTTATCTTCATGATACCGGCATTCATCTCGGTACCAGAAGCATTGGACCATACGTCGAGAAGGAAGGGGAAGAGGGGAAGATAAAGGCGGGAGTCAGGTCCAATATGTCTAGTGAATCTGCCACCCATAGAGGGGTCCATTTCGGCATTCTGGTTCTCCGACGAGCTGTAAATATTACGGATAGAACGGTGCAGCCCAGACGCACATACGGACGCTAGTAAAGGTGGGACTCGGCCGGTCGCAAAATATTGCAACTCTGGTATCCCGGATGAGTTCCACTAGTACTTCCACTGTTCTCGTAAATACTCAGAGTGCACTCCGGCCCAAGGCTCAAAACTCGTGCACGACCTTCTTCAGCTTCGCGGTGATGGGAAGTATTGGAGACGCGTAATGTAGCATCCGGGCTGCTAGGGGGGCCCCCACCGGTCTGTACGTATACTTAATTCACCTGACGTTAAGGCAAGGGCTCTACGTGTCTCCTCTCGCTGTCCTTCCTATTATAGACCACACATGTGAGACCATGCCTGACGTCTGGTGATGAGGTTACACGAAAATGGGGAGTTGGATGATGGGTCATGCGGGATGCGTTTACGTATGCCCAACCTGGCCTCGAAACTGGCTCAACGCACGGCCGGCTAGAGGCACATGGAAACCAGACGCAAATTATGGAACTCACCATGCACGATAATCCAACAGCTCTCTCGCGAGTTGTGAGTCGCGACTTCTTTCCCGGATATCATCACCTTGGACATGTTCGTGAACGTCAACCGAGACGGATGGAGAAGGAGAGGGTACCCAGGAGAGTTGTGAAGAGAGGAGCAAGAGATGGTGGTGGTCGTTGGTCAAGAGGGCGGGAGACACGTAACATGACGAGGGTGAATGGAGTTGGCGAGAGTCTCATGTTCCCGTCTGCTTTGGCGAACGCACGGTTAATGTGGGGCCGGCCCGAGCTTGCCGTCGGAAGCGGGGCCCCGCGGAACGGCATCCAATCTACTATCTAGCTTCCTCTCCATTACTCATCCACATCCTTGCCCTTGCCCTTGCCCCGTCGCACTCGAATTTATAACCTCCCGCTTGAATGCGAAGTACACCCAACTCGTCGATGCTTACCGAATCCAGTTCAAAATTTGACAGTCTAGATATAATTAGACTGGACCGACCTTCTTGCTTCTCCAACAATTGCCGCCATACACCAGCTGGTGATACAAAAGCCAACCTCGACGTCTCTTCATCGCTCCAAACCTCCCCTTTTCCTCCGCGTGCAAACTTTGAGTGAGTGATTCTGTTCAACCTTCAGCTTATACGAGATGGCGATGACTCAGAGCTGCTAGGTTTCAGAAGCTGTCTTCCCTGGCCGCGTGCCAATTGCGCCTTCGGTGGTTCACATATGCCCACCGTGCGACTGTACGGTGCGATGATTAACTACGTTCGTAGACCGTCAACGTCCGAGTGTCCCTCAGCATATGGCCATTCGACTTTTCACACATGTGGTAAACACCGCCCGCGCCCAAGAAGCTCATCAGCAGAGCGTCTGAACGCCCAATCTCCCTGCCCTGCAGTGCAACACCTGTACAGCGCAAAAAACTTCGCGCGCCGAATCGCCTAGGTCGCAACGAGAAGTATCGATCGGACCACGAAGTGATGTGCATCGGTATGTTTCCCACTGACAGAATCTTCAGCTACCCCCTTAGCCGAATCGTCGTATTTCAAGGGGAGGCTGACGAGGCGTATTGCTTTCACGAAACAGGTCTCCAACCTCTCGTTATAGCCCTTTCAAGTCAAACTATCCAACGATGCATGTACTGCCCTCGCAGCGCAGCGGCTGCCAGACGGACCGCCCAACAGTGGCGTTGATACGACCACCTGCGGCGTTCAACTCGTGTGCGCCAAGAAAGCGGTATCTAGTTCTTTTGTGGGTACCATAACCTTGTCTTGAGAAGTTTGCTCGACTGAGGGCCCGCTCATGCATCAGCTGTAGGTGATCGATAAAGCCTGCATAAGTACGTACAGTACACTCTATTCCCGACCCTCCGAGTCGTCTCTGACCCCCACTGTGCCCCCGCCATTCACCTGTCTCGTTGGGATTAGTTCTGCGCCCTGTGACCGCAGCCAACCATGTCCGGCAGCAACTCACCCACAGTCGTAATTGATGACACCAACGTGCACTACAATACCTCGCGCGACGCTGGTCAGGCTATCGCGCCCTCGAATGCGGTGATCAACTCGGTCACTAACGCGAAGGCGTCACCCTGGAACGACACCCTCGCCGTCCTCACAAGTCCCATTAGCTTCTGGTATAACGTCACAGGTCAGTAGTGCCGTTATGTGCGCATATATCCATCTGTCTGAGCAACAGAGGCTGCTCCTACTAGGTTACAGCCGGATCGCAGTGTATGGAGCCCTCATTCCGCCCTCGAACGTAGGGGTCACCGCTTGGGCAAACTACACCGTCAATGGAAACTACACAGCGGCGAACGTCACGACATCCACGCACATCGTGACCGACTTCCCCCTGTTCACGTCCGTCGAGCTCGATCCTAACGAGCAGTACAACCTCACAGTTGATATCTGGGCGTCGGGCGACGCCCCCTATTTATTCGACTATCTCCTCGCGTTTTCTCCCCCACATCCCACGCCTATTTCGACGTCCAACACCGCATCAAGCACGAGCACTGCGCAATCTACATCTACTGGCACGGCCCCGTCGTCCTCGAATTCAATCAACATCTCACATCCCATAACCATAATCGGAGCTCTGGCAGGGGCATGTGCACTGCTCCTTGCGTTGTGGCTCCTCACGCTGTGCTGCTGGTGCCGCAGTCGAGGATCCAAACCCAAGACGACCGGTGATTGTCCTTGTCTTTTCAGCTTATCGTGCTTAACATGCTAACGAATCGTTGCACACGTAGAAGACTCTATGGGCC
Source organism: Polyporus tsugae (assembly GCA_024305745.1). Taxonomy (NCBI): domain Eukaryota; kingdom Fungi; phylum Basidiomycota; class Agaricomycetes; order Polyporales; family Polyporaceae; genus Polyporus; species Polyporus tsugae. Next base: position 523,503 of record JAHRBS010000005.1, read on the forward strand.
CAGAGCCTCCCTTCGCCCCTCGCCCCACAGTAAACAAGAGCGCGATCCTGGTCTCGGCAAAGACATCGAGAAGAGCTGACTCGTTCCTGCAGTCCCCTCTTCAAGCATCCTCTACCACGCTCGCTCCGGCACTTGGTCTCTCTCTTGTCCCAGAGCGTGCTCCTACGCCCGTCAGCGTGGCATCTGCGCCTAGGCCAGCAACCACATACGTGCCTGACCACGGGCAATCCACCGCTGGGCCGGCCCACCATCGCTCCGCGACGCTGCCGACTCAACACCACTTCGAGATCCCATATCCGAGTGCGATGACGCGCGACGTTGACGAGCGGCCCATCATTGCTCAACACATGCTCCCGCATGCAGCTTCGATGCCGCGTCTTGGCGCTGGCATGTCGACGCCCACAACGCTGCCGCTTCCGACGCCTTTTGAACACCCGCCTGCGAGGCAGGTCCTCCGCCCAGAATCGCCCCTGCGCAACCCCTACGATGATCTATACGGACACCTGGACGCCCCGGCGCCCGTGGGCGCCGCTACGACGGCCTCAGGGTCGTCCACGCCCATAGGCACGAGGTCTCGCTCCCCCGCACTGACGACGCCAGCGCCAGCCCCCTCCGCCATGCCCACATCCGCATCCACATCCGCATCCACGATAACGGCCCTGTCCACCAGTGGCCCTTCCATCTCAGCGTCAGCGTCAGCGCCCGTACAGCCCGAGCCCACAACAGCCGCGCCCGCTCCGGCGCCAGCCAAGGCTAATAGTAGGCCGAACGAATACCCGCCCGAGAAGAGGGAAGTGCGGCTGGAGCCGCCGGCGCCGCAGGCTTCTGCGTCCTCACCGGAGAGGGACCGTGACGACTTCGCGGACAGCCCGCCGGCGTACAGCTCCTAAGTTAGTCGACTGGCCAGTCTCGGGAAGCTCGGGTTCGTGCCGCTGGCAATGGGCATGTCACTGTCTTGAAAACGCGAGCCCGGGTCCGAGTGGGCGGCTGTTATCGATCTACTGACTGGCTTACTGTACTGCGTACCGGGCTGCCAGTGGCGCACCGGTGCGCAGTGTACGGTGTTTTCCACGGTACCCTGTACGACTGGTCGCGCTATGTAATTTGGAGATGGGTTCAATTGCCGGAGACGCGACCACAACTTGAACCACATTCAAGTTCCTAGCTGACACGGCGTGTTGGGTGGTTCGGACTCGGATGGTGGGCTGTGATTCTGACCGAGTCGGACATCATGTCACGAAATATATATAACTTGCCGATCATGATATACTTGTACTGTACCAGACTCTCCGCGGCGGGCTGGCACTCCGCATGTGGACTACAATCGTTCGCGCAAAATTCTCGCCAAGTTCATCAGGTGCAGGCTGAGCTCGAGGCTAGAATCCCATATGTATGCCAGTGTACATATCCACATCTAGGAGACACGGCGGTATGGCTCCATGTATTCACGAACAGAAATCCCATAGCCTAGCTCCAAGCCTTCCGGCCCGGCCTTCATCAGTTCCTGCGGTGCAAATAGTCGCCGTCAGCCATGCCACTGGCGCTGCATTCCCTCTCGTATCGCTTCCGCGACCTGCACGAATACGTCTTCGACATGTGCGAGGTATGTATCTGTATTCTGGTCTTGGATGTTGCCAGGTGGGACGTCGAGTGTGAACGATGGTGCGTAGAGCGGAAACGCCCCATGGTCGGGTATGTCAGCTTCGGGAGATAGACGGCGCTCAAGCTGAGTAGGACAGTTCACAGTTAGCTGAGCTCGCCACTCTGGAAGCATCCCTACGCGTACCGCGATGGAGGTAAGATGGGTCCACGCTCGTGCAACGTTGGGGGAGTTATACCCGCCTAGGGTGGCACCATCAGGGATTTGGATGACACGATAGAGTGCGAAATGTCATACCACCTCCCAGCAGCAGCGTTGCAGACTGCCAACCACATATTTGGCCAATACACCACCCCATGCTCCCTTCGCCATCCAGAGACCAGTTCCACGTTGCGTAGGGATCACCGGCAAGGCCGTCCGCACCGCATTGCACCACGACGTAGTGAGGCTGAAACGCGTTCTTGACACGCTCGACTAGAGGCCATATCCGATGGAAAGTCTTGTTGGATGCGCCTCGTTCTAGGGGCAGAGACAAAGTAAATGGGTCGAAGGCGGGATCGGAGGGGTCTGTCAACGCGGCAAGGGTTGATGCTGGGAAGAAGCCAGGGGCGGTATGGTGGATAGAGAAGGTGAGTACTTGAGGATATGACGACCCGGCTGAGGACCCAAAGAAGGCCTCAGAGACTCCGTCCGAGAAATGCAAGTCGAAATCAAGGTACATGACTCGAGGCTTTAGCAGTGGTCTCTCTGGCGTCGCTGTCAGCACACGCTTCAGGGTGAGGATGGCGAGAACGCAGTCGGCGACATAGCAAAATCCCGACGCCTGTGCTTTCTGAGCATGATGCCTGTCAACGGCATGAGTATGCGAGCGACTGACAGAGGATGGAGTTAGACCTGCCACCGTCCCAGCAAATGGAAACATCAGCCGAGTCCTCTTTCAATGCTTTAGCGGCTGTATGGCGGGGAAAAACATGATTAGTACAATAAAGTAGAAGATGAGTATTGCACCTGAGATCTACCTGCCAATGTTGCTCCCGCCACCAAACGGACGTAATCCGGCAAATGAGGGAAGGTTGGACAGTCCTGACCAATGCTTAAGCTTAAGTGGCCAAATACAATCAGACAGTCGAACGTAACACGTACCTCCTCCAGCCCGTATTCTGTTTGCTGTGAATCGTCTGTAGCCCCGTCCACTTCACCTCTCAGGAGCCGTTCTAGATAGTCGCGGTCATGGTAAGCAGAGAGGTCTCTAAACTGTGCCGGTGAAGGTCGCAACGTCTGCAACTTGACAGTCTTATCATCTCCTTGGGTCTCAAGGAGTCCGAATGCCTGTACTAGTTTATGCACGAGGAACGAACGGTTCCGATTGGAAGGTAGCTGAGAGGATATCTGCGATGCCAAGTTAGATGCCGTATGCCAAGTGGCAAGTAGGCACAGTGGACCAACCTTGACTAATTCGTTCGATACAACGTAGGCCACCCTTCTTAACTTGTGCGGTTCTTCTTCCATAGTACTGGTGTTGGTCGGAAAGGATGGGTGCGAACCGGTTGAAGTTGATCGGGCGCCGGGGCGGTGAAGTTCAAATACTTACTACTTACTGCTTCAATGATCCAGGCTTACGGAAGTAAACAGACGGCTAATCATCGGAGTCTAAAAGCCGTATACCTTTTAAAACCCAGGCTAAGGACCTCTTGATTACCTCTATTATTTATTATTGATCGGTACCAATCGAAACGTCGTGTCGACTCCTCAGGTTATGACTACTTTGCCGATCCGAGTCGACCCACAAGACTCGGACTCCCCCCTGCATACTGCTGTCCGCGGCGGCATTCTTGTCAAGAGACTGCCATAGGCTTATGACATGTCCCTCACCGGTGCCGTCCGCCGCAAACTAGATGCACAACGACTTCCTTCTGGACTCGGATGCTTTAGTCACTAGGATCGAGAAAACCCGGGGGTGAGTTCGAGTCACAGTCTAGACCTCAAACTTTTGAACGATTGACTTTCGTGATATGCATGGTTTGATGACCTGCCAGTGTAGGAGACTCCAGCCTAGCTCTTCACTTCGAACCGTCCGGTAAGTGAAATGCGATTTTGAGGACCTGCTTGCTAAGCTCATCGACTTCACACCGGTGGTTGCGGTACAGGTACAATTAAAGAAGAACGAAGTTAAATACGGAAGAACACGTCTCACGACACATATATATAGATCCAAAACAACGTCCGAAGGAGAGCTAAATATTTGGGACAGATAGTACCACTACTGCGCGCGAAGGAGGGAATATGACACACAGGCTAGGCAGGTACGTGAACGAAGGAGCGGAACAGGCCGGGTGGCCCTGAGGTAGCAAGAGAAGAGTGAGTCAAATGGTCGCCCGAACCGTCGTCTCTGGACACGCGTAACCATTCACAATCAGCCCAAGCTCGTGAAGACCCAACGAAAACGGTAATATATACCGAACGTCTTTGGCTTGTGGCGGCGGCAGCCCCAGCAACCCCAATTCACGAGCAATATGATAAGGAGCAGCCCACATTCCCCAGCGAGAATCCCGATTATGATGACGGCATGCGGGATGGGGGTCGGTCACCGTGAGTCGGATAGCGCGGGCGGTTCCAAGCGCGATTGTCTGGGTAGTAACCTCGCCTGGGGTGGTGCAGTGAACCACTGTGGTGTCGACTACGGCGGAGGTTGCGTTGCTGTAGAACATTGCCACGGCGTGGGGAAGTAATCCCAAGGGTGCGGAGGGAATGGCGGGCGCGCGATGCCAAGAAGTCCAGAGATGAGGGCCGGGGATGGAGTCCATTGGCACGGATGGCACGCGTATTTATGTTGGTGTTTTAAATTATCTGTGGCTGAGGCACAAGGGCTTGGGGTAAAGGAGTCTCTGCTTCTGAGGATAACGTTTCGTGTCAGAGGAGAGGAATACCAGGCGTACCCTAGAGACGCAGCAATCGGACATGAATGCGTGAACACGGCGGCAGATGGTCGGTCGTCGGGAAGGACCTCATCTAGCATTCAGTGTATCTAGACCAACCACAATGCACACCTCCCTTGAGAGGGGTATATGAAAGTACGATTTGGATCTCATTGAAGAGACTCTGATCTGTTTCAGTATGACTTGTCAGCTTACCCGAACTTGAATACTACGACCGTGATGAGCATAGTAAGGTGGTAGTGAATGGGAATCGCGAACGCACCGTGGGCATCGCCTTGTGGTTCAGCGACGTGTGTCGTTGCTACTACACATAACTGTCGTCTTCAGACGTAAACGGTTAGTCGAGCGCAGACCCTAGAAGACCGTGTCTTTCCCTTTGGCGCCACTCCAACCACATCAACAGTCCTAGTCAACAGTCAAACGTGGTCTCCAGACGCCGGCGAAGTACTCCCTGCCAGGGGACAAGACCAGGTGAATGCAGTCAAATGGCCCGACTGTCTCTCCTTGGCAACCCTTTCCGTTTACTCGTCCCAGGGCCACGTTCATCACCACCTCCACAGCCCTAGTACCCGGTTCTTAGCTTCAGAAAGTGCCACTCAGCGCAGACTCACCCCGACCCCCGGCCAACGCGCAGATAATAATATCGCTAGTCAGACGTCGCTCCGAGGTCATATGGAACCAGCGAACGATCTCACGAGCGGAAGAGAGTTCGACGGGAACCTCCACACGCTCGCACAAGGGCGAGATCCTTGTGGGCAGCCTGGTTGCGTCTGGTAGCTCTTACCATATCCTCCTCATGCCAAGCTCTGCGTTTCCGAGTCTGCTGTGTCAAGCGTGGGTGCAATGTTCGCAGAGTTAACATCTCTCGTCAAAGAGAACCATAGCCGGCACGACTCGCACCTCATTAATGACCGGTGCGTTGTGTTGGTGGTTCGGAAGTCTCAGTGGTTGCGGTTGTGGAAGTTCTGTTGGACATCAACGCATGGTCTCGCGACCATGATGCTCGAGGATGGATAACACGAAGTACTTCTCCGCGATCCGACATCGCGTCCGATGTCACAAAGGTCCACACGGTCGCTGCGGGCAAGAACCACAAACTGTATTGCAGAGTCTCTGGCGATGCACAAAGAACAGGACTTACATACCAACATGCAGGATAGCAGACACAAGACAGATGACGCGTGAATATACATACAATCATGAGAGGCAGAGAGAACATCGCGCGACAGCAGTCGCCGATGGAAGCACACCGGGAGAACCATGGTGTCACAGTTTCGACTCCTGGAACCTCGCTAGCTGCAACGGCTGGTCTGCACAGCCCGAGACGTCAGAAAAACTTCACGGGGTGTCGAAGGAAACGGGGCACACGTACATGTGTTCTGGAACAGGTTGTCCTGCGGCGTCATCACGAAATGCGACGACAGCGACTTCGCGTCGACCATCTCGGGCACGATGTCCTTGATCGTCTTCGCGCCCAACAACCGCATGTTCATCTCGAACTCGTCCTGTCGCCACCGCCGTCAGCACCCGTCTCACTCTCCCATTTCCCATTCCTAACAACACGCCAATGCTCACCCGGAAGATCTGGATGGCCTTCTCGACGCCCTCCTGGCCGTACGCGCAGAACGCGTACAGGAACGGCCTCCCAACACCAACCGCAGTGGCGCCGAGCGCGATCGCCTTGAGCACGTCGCTCGCGCGGCGCACGCCGCCGTCGACGTAGATCTCGAAGCGGGGGTCGGGGAAGTAGCCGCGCAGGCGGAGCGCAGTGACGACCTCGACAAGCACCTCCACGCCGGAGCGCGCGGTGTCGAGCTGCCGGCCGCCGTGGTTGGAGAGCACGATGCCCTGCACGCCCGCCTCGTACGCGAGGACGGCGTCCTCCGCGGAGCCGATGCCCTTGAGGATGATCGGCACTGGCGGGGGCCGAACAGAGCAGGTGAGCTCACGCTTCTCGAGAAAATGGGGCAGGATAACTTACTCTTGGTGATGCTCTGGAACCAGGGGATGTCCTTCCACGAGAGGCTGGGGTCAATGAACGACTACACACCGGGTGAGCACTCAAGAATCCCAAACCGCATACAGCCAGTCAATCCACTCACGCTGATCGCGCGCGCGACGCCCTGGTCCTTCTTGACGTCCTGGCCCTTCTGCACCTCCGCGCCGGCGTCGTCGTCGACGGCCTTCATGCGCATATCCTTCTCGCGGCGGCCGAGCTGCGGCGCGTCGACGGTGATGAAGAGGCCCTTGACGCCGCGCGCCTCCGCGTGCTGCACGTACTTGCGCGTGATCTCGCGGTCGCGGTTCACGTACAGCTGCAGGAAGAACGTCTGGCCCGGCACCGCCGCGTCGAGGATGTCGTCGAACGAGCATGACGCGAGCGTCGCGATCTGTGCGCAGGGGTGTGTCAGCGTCCGCTCCCGGCGTCGCAGCCCAGGGTTCAAGAGAAGCGCGACCGTACCATTTGGATGACGCCGGTCTTGGCTGCGGCGCGCGTCAGGGTGAGCTCGCCCTCGGGGTGGCCGAGCTTGCCCAGGGCGGTTGCGGACTGTACGATCGCCGGTGAGATGGCGGTGCGGCAGCGCGCATACACGGAGCACGTACGATGTACACGGGAAGACTGGACTTCTGCCCAAGAATGGTGGTGGACCAGTCGACCGAGGAGACGTCGCGCAAAATCCGCGGGCGGAACCATATCCTGTTGCCCAATGTGGACACATATCGTATATAGTCAGTGCGCTTGTTTGAATCCGGGCTTTCATGAATGACCTCACCGTTGATACGCCATACGGTTCTCCCGGATCGTTATCTCATCGTCCGACGCCGAGGAGTAGTATGCCTACGTCCGGCACGCAGCCTGTCAGGACTGTCATTGAAAAAGAGCGTAGGCGCCCCGATCTCGTACCCAAGCCTTGTCCGGGAGAACGAGTTTTGCGACGTTCTCAAAGTCATGCAGGTTGAAGATGCTGTCAATTGGAGGCCGCGCCTCCATGAGCGCGAGTCTGCGCTTCTCCTCCGGAGTAACTTCCTTGACGACCTTAGCGACCGTATTAGCATCGATGGGGCCAAGGCTAAAAAGTTTACGGTGTTTTAATGAACCGCCAGAGAGGGAGAACAGACGGACGCACTGTTTTGAGACGTGGAGGTTGGTCGTAATGGCGTCGGGCGGGTGAATAGGTTCGTAAGCCTCACTACACGATCGCCGCTTAAGCTATAAAGGATGACGGCAGCCGATCAAACGGAATACTTACGTTGCGTCCTTCCCCGCATACTTGAGAATGATTTTGCTTCCACCGGGATGCTCTGCAAAGGGATTCGATCCGTTGCCGTGCCGTGATCAAAGACCTAGGCTTACCATCAAGGAAGTCCGTGACATCATAGACTTTGCCTGCAAGTAGCGTATATAGTCAAACATCTGAGGAAGAAGGGAGCGATGGTCGGACTTGACGTACCATGGACGATGATCCAGCAGCTATCGCGGCTGGCGTGCTCAGCGACTTCGGGGCCTGTAAGAATTTGGCTCATGGTGGACTAAGACGAGTAGAGGGGAAGGGTGGAGAGGGCGGGGCACGGCGGGTGGTTGTCTAACCAGCTTGCCCCGGTTGGCTCATTCTTTTCAACTGGCCAGACACGGGACGGGGCACTCCGCACGCGTCGAGTATCGTTGGACTAACGCCAGCCTCGGAGACCCGTGCAGGTGGCTCAGGGCCACAGCTTGAACACGTCACTAGGAAACAGTCAGCCTGACGATGCACTGGCAGCACGAAGTCCTGCCCAAGATAGCGGGATGATTCGTGAGCGGAGAAGGGGAGCCTTGGCAGAGGACTCACCTCTCCTGCGGGGTTTAAGCGCATGTCCGCACCACCTCAGGCGATAGTGGCCGGGGTTAAGAATCCCGGCAGTGCACCCCATGGCAGGGACGTCGGTATCAATACAGTCGGTCACAATGCGAGCCATGCCCGATACTCGGCAAACATTTCAAAGTGACTTCGGCAAAGCAAAGGCTTTGGGAGTGAAGATAAGGACGTTGAATAGCAGCACAATGTCAACCACACAAAATGGGTCCATTGCCCAAGCTTTTCCCACGGCGCCTCCACGCTATGGGCGCCTGATGATAATCGCGGGAAGGATCGCAACTCCGTCCCTCTAAGTATCCTCCGCCGATACATATCCCTTACCTTGGTCCAGAACCTAAGCTTGTCTACGGTCCGCTCTGAACTATAATTCTGCATTTCGCCGAAGGGTACCAGAGGAGATGGAAGACCGCCACCTGTCGATCTCCGGATGTTCCTCCCTCGTCCGTGTACTCGATCAGTAGTAGGAATGCTGGGGTCTGCTAATGGTATCAGTGGGTCCGAGTCGGGAACGATCGCACTATACTTACCGACGCCTCGTGGGACATGCTTAGCGTCTTCTCCTTTGAATGGTATGTGCAAGGCATGTGTATTCTCCCAACCCAACCTAATACATCGCATAATCGCATTTACACATGTTACTATCCAATTCCTCACGCACTCTGTATCATTTAAGGTTCTTTCCCTTCCTTCCTTTCGACGCGAGAGCATTGGTCGCTCTTGGCGTTATAAAGTAACTAGCCGAAACTTTTCCCGCTCTATCTCCGAACACCAGCCTGTCAACGCGCTGTCCCAGCAGTTGTCCCAAGCGCAGTCACAGTCCCATCACTAGTCGAATCGGAACCACTCTCCAAATAGCGCGCACCCTTCCTCATCCTCAAGTGGAACTCAGTATTTCCATCCTCGTCCTCGGACCATTTCTCCCTCTTCGTTGGGCCAAGCCAGCTTGGCTGTGCAAGGCCGACGTACCAAGACACTCGCACCGGGTGCTGCGCATCCCGATGGGTGCGGGACAGCTTGAATGAACAGATGGGGAAAAGTGCGGGCCTACTTTGTTTGTTCCCTCGGTACAGAATTCTAACGCCGCACCATTCCTGTCCGCTGGTCCCGAAGATCGCTTCTGGACGACAGCGATCCTAGGCAGCCTTCTCCACCGCTACGGCACCCCTCAGCGTTCCGGTCCTCGGTGCGCCTGGAGAGCCACCCGCTTTCTGCCAGCAAGGAATGGCGTCTCGACTACCCAGCCTGGCAGCACAGTGCGCGCCGCACAGTATATTCGGCTGCCATGACACGGCGGTGCGTGCCAGATTTCCGGTTCTGGGTCTCACCGTCTCCCGTTGTGATGCTTTCGGAAGAGGGTGTACGTGTCTGCGCCAAGGGACATCAGCCCATGCGTCTATTTTTTGTCATCAGCGACTTCTGCGCTCGTAAGAAGACACGATCGCGTCTTTTCCAGTACTGTTCCATCCCTCTGGGTCTTGTCGCTTCCATTTAAAAGCTCATCCGCACGACAGAACACCCCATCACCCAACACACCCTCCTCACAATCATTCCGCCTCAGGGCATCCAGTTTCCAACCATTCTTCTATCTATCGCATATCTACTACGCCGCATCGCCATGCCCGGCCTCGATCTCTTCGGCTCTAGCACCCCGGCCACCGCCAACACCATCGTGGAGGTGCCTCCCGCCCAGTCAACCTTCGGCCCCGTCCCCATCCAGGTGGACGAGCCCGAAAAACCAACCGAGGTCGCGGTCAGCGTCCCCCGCGGCCTTGCCGGTCCCGCACCGTACTACAACCCCCGCCTTGACCCCAAGAACTTCCTCGAGGGCCCGCTATCATGGAACCCTGCGACTCGTCTCCGGCAGATGCTCGCCCGCCCCGGTATTGTGGTATGCAGTCTTGCCTCACGACCAACCACATGCCCGATCCTAATCGCGTTGTGCCGGCTATTTAGGTTGCACCCGGTATCTGTGATGGTATCAGCGCGCGCTGTGCACTTGAGGCCGGCTTTGACTGTCTCTACCAGAGGTGCGTTTTCTCGGTCGTTAGCGGTTAAAAATATTCGCTGATGGAGATTTGCATACAGTGGCGCAGCGACGACTGCCTCGCGCCTCGGTGGGCCCGACTTGGCCATTGCGACCCTCAACGACTTCGTGCAGGTACGCACCCACCGCTTCACTCCTCCTAATCGGTGATGCTCACGCATCCCACCCGTCAAACAGAGTGCGCAAATGGTCTGCAGTCTAGACCCCACCGTCCCGGTCATCGCCGACGCCGACACCGGGTAAGCACGCACGCACGCCACACCGGCGGAACACCGCGGCTCACCTCTTTGGGTTGGCATTTTACAGATTCGGCGGCCCCGCGATGGTGGCCCGCACGGTGACGCAATACGCCCGCGCCGGCGTCGCGGCGCTGCACATCGAAGACCAGGTGCAGACGAAGCGCTGCGGCCACCTGCTGGGCAAGCAGGTCGTTTCCCGCGAAGAGTTCATAACGCGCATCCGCGCCGCCGTCATCGCGCGCGATGCTATCCCCGGTGGTTCTGACTTCGTAAGCGTCCCACCCTCCACCGCCGCATGCGGCGTGCCCGTTGCTCCATCTAGAACCACGAGCTCACGCGGACCTGAATATGCTGCAGGTGATCATCGGACGCACGGACTCGGCACAGGTCCTCGGCATGGACGAGGCGCTGTTCCGGCTGAAGCTCGCGGCGGACGCCGGTGCGGACGTGTGCTTCATCGAGGGTGTGAAGAACGCGGAGCTCCTCAGGTCGACCGTCGCGGCGCTCGCGCCCAAGCCCGTCCTCGTCAACGTCATCTCGGGGGGTCTCACGCCGTCGTTCACGACGAAGGAGGCCGAGGAGTACGGCGCGAAGATCATCAGTACGTCCCTTCTGTTTCTGTCTCTGTCTCTGTCTCCCGTCCATCCGATTGCATGGTGTGGCTGATGCGTGGGCTGGGTGCAGTCTTCTCGCTGGTGAGCTGCGTCGCGGCCGTGCACGGCATCCGCGCGGCGATGGCGTCGCTCAAGAAGACGGGCACGGACTTCTCGAGCGCGAAGGGGATGGACCCCAAGGCGTTCTTCGAGGTCATGGGTACGCAGCATCGCATACACCCCCCCGTCCCGACGCATATACTCACGCCTTCTGCCTCACAGGTCTCAAGGACGTCGTGGACCTCGACGCGCAGGCCGGCGGCAAGGCGTTCGAGCAGGTGTAAATACGCTCTCATACGATACCCCTGATTCTTCTTCCCGTCGGTGTCGACGCCTTACGTAGTTGGCGGTTCGGCCGCTCTATCTCCCCCTCCCCGTCTCCCGTGGATCGTGGTCGCCGATTAATACGGCGTTTAGAAAATTTGGGTCTATTTATCTGAGTTTTCGCGCTACCGTTTGTTCAATCACCCTCGCATCATGTACCTATAACATTAGACAATCGATCTCACGCTGTTGTTGTTTTCATCCTTTATCAAGTGATGGGGATGGTGCGCGCCTCGTTCGTGACAACGGATGCCATTGGTCTTCAAGCCCAGTCAAAATCGACAAATGTGCCAGCATTCTGGAGCATTCGCCATCATCCGTCGTCGTGTGGCTTACGCGCTGGCCAATTCGGATGACCGGGGAACGCTCTGTTGGACGATTCACGATAAGATCATCCCTGGTCATTCCGTGAACTTTTGAATTTTCTATTTTTATACTGCGCCATGCTACATTGTTCCCCCTCCTCTTCTGTACTCCCTCGGATGATACCACAGCCTCGTGCATTACTAGGGATGATAAAAGGGCCCATTGTTTTCTATTTTAAGACAGACAGATTCGACGCTATATGTATGACGTATGCCGGGCCCCGCCCATGTCCGGCCAACAAACCCTTCGCCCCCGCCGTGCCCGCCACTGGCCCCGCCCATACCGAGTCAACGTCGCCGCCGTACCTCCCTCCCATCCCGCCTGCAATTGCGCTCCTGCTTGTTCCTGCAACGTTGCATGTCTGAGATCAAGGAGTGGACGCACCTTCGGCAGCGAGGTCTCGGACAAGCGAAGACATGAACGCACCATTTCCATCAGATCCGCGACTCACCTCGGACCGAATTCCATGCAAGGGACTCACCTAATATGAAATGTGGCAATGGCATCATACCTGACATAGGCTAATAGGGTCAGTGGAAGTCCCTTCCAGGCGGCGGGGAGGGAATAGAGGCACAAGCGTGGTGGGGAGAAGAAAGGGGAAATGTTGGATGCCGCCAGCGAGGATGGGATGATATAAGTGTGCCACAGAGAGTGTGAAGACATTGCTGTGGATGGGATAAGCTGAGTCTCTCCAGGTGGCAACTGGGAAACGTTAACGCAGACAAGTTGATTGCATTGAGGATGGCAGGAAAATATCGCAAACATTGATAACATCGAGCAGGTTTATGGACTTGTCTCAAGGTATTCACATCAATGTTTATGAGCACTTGCACGCGCGGACAATGCCGCACGATGGTCCGTTTCGTGAGTTCACGATGGGACACAACAGGGCTGCTCCGACACGACTGCACACGACAGCGCACGCCCTGGGATATTGGGGTGCTTGTCGATTTTCACTGGGAAGCTTCAAGCTTCACCACCGGTGAGCCGAACAGCACTGTATTATTGACCCGACCACCCCAGACGCCTCTTTTTCCATAAACCAGGGTCACTTGAGCCGGGGGTAGGCCGTCGGGCTCAGACTCGCTATGGTTCAGGCTTGGCCTGCCATTGGCTAGCGCTGGTTCTGAATCGCGCCAAAATCGCGCGACCCCGGACACCACTAGTGCCCGTTTCGGTAATCCTAGCGCTGGCGTGGTGCGCTTGCTGCTGTATGTAGCGTAGTCGGTCTTATCCCATCCGTTCTCCGTTCAGCGTAGTCGGTTCTATGCAATCTGTTCTCTGTTCTCTGTTCTTTGAACTGCACCTCACGGTAGTAGGCAGGCTCGGAGTCGGCCGTGGAGGCCGCCCTTGGCAGATTCTAATACTCATTCGATTCTGACTCCGTCGTAACTATCAGTACCAATGAGATATCTACGGTTAGGGTTCGTAGGGGCTCCGCACTGTATTCAAGTTCAGCTCTCGCGCTTCCGCTTCCTGAACAACACTTTGCCCCCGGGGTCAGGCAGGATGTTTCGGGCGAGGTACACGTTCTTCGGTCGGGTACCGTCGCCGCCGAGCTTGAGGTCGTAATGGAGCAGGATGTACGCGACGACGGTCTTGAGCTCGTTCACCGCGAAGAACCGTCCGGGGCTGGGAAAGTCCGAGTCAGGACGTGTCAGCTGTCTATCCGATGTCCGATCAACGTTTCCAGCCCAAGATGACGCACCATGCATGCTTGCCGTGCCCGAAGGCGATGAACTCGGTGGAGGTGTTGACGAACTGGTGCTTCAGCGACTCGCCCTCTTTCTCCCTCGCGCGCGAGAAGCGGAACGGGTCGAACGTGCTCGCGTCCGGGTAGTACTCCTCGTTGAGATGCGTCGCGCTCTGGGGAGCCGCCACGGAGGTGCCCTTGGGGATGACTGTGCCGTCGACGAGGGTGACATCCTTGAGGGCCTTGCGAGTTAAGGACGCTGAAGAGGGAGTGATATTCCGCGGTCGATGTGGGATCGCTTCGGAGAGAAGGGAGAGAAGGGACGTACTTAGAACGATGCCGTGGATGCGGGTGGATTCTTTCAGGAAGCTGTCCAGCTTGGACATGTTGGTAATAGCGCTCTTCGTCCACCCCTCTGCCGCGATGATCGGCTCGACCTCCTCGCGCAACGGTTCGATGTACTCCGGCATAGAGGCAAGGTCGTAAAGGGCATGCGTTAAGCTCTATTCATCGAATGCAATTGACATCGGACTGGGGGGTCGAGGACAACAGACAGAGACGGAAGAAGCACATACGTTGGACGTGGTATGGATTGCGCCCGAGTTGATGAACAGGAGCCTCTCGACGATGCTCATGTCGTTGTAACCCTTGGGCACGGCAATATCGAGGACCCATTGAAGCCCGTCATTCTACGCGTAGGGGCAGTAAGCCGTCGAATAGCTCGTGGAGGGACACCGAAAACAACTACTTACTGGTTTTTCTGACCAGTCGTCCCCGTATTCCTTCATGTTGGCTCTACGCTCCTTGAGCACCGGCGTGAACAACGGGACGGTCCGGCGGACGGCCTTTCTGACGCCACTTATGTAGTGTCCGACGAACCTACACAAATACCATTTGGTTCGCACTCGTGAGCCATCTAGGGCATCTAGGAACACTCACGGCTTTATGAGCTTGGGGAGGTAACTAATCAGTGCTCCGTCGCTGTTAATATCCAAGGCGAAGTCGATCGCAAGCTCCAAGTACTCCTTATCGCGACCTAATGGGCATGTATTTTTAGCATGTCCAAACCCGTCTTCCTGTGCATCCCACTCACACAGAGGGGGCCCGACGAAGACCCGGTTGCTGATACGAGCGATGATATTTAGCATGGACTGCCAGACGCTGACCTCGACCCAATCTGTAATGATCAAACATGAGCCAAATAAAAATGCCCGAGGTTCCGACATCCTCGTACTGACCATCCGTAGAGCCAGTCGGGATGTATTCCGGGAGCACCATAGAAAGCTCGTCGACGACGTCCGGAAGGACCGCAGGGAGCATGCGCGTCAGCTTGTCCCTGATGACGTCGACGTGGTACGGGTCGTCGAGCGTCTCCCGTCCGACGGTGAAGCGAACTTGCTGGATCTATGCAGCCCGGAACTGACGGTGAGGACCACAACCTAGCAATACTAGATGAGAACGCACGTCCTCGATGCTCTCCGCCAGCGACAGCTCGGATTCCGGCCGCTTCCGCAGATCCTCGACGAGCTGCTTCCCGGTGAGGATGACCACCCACTGGTCGATAAGGGCGATCTTGAAGGCCGAGTTATAGTACTGTTACCAGAGAGCGGGTTCAAATCAGTCGGCTTAGATCGTGGAGTCCGTGAGGGAAGACACAAGCATACCTTGTCGTAGCCTTCCTGCAACACCCCTTTACTGTCTTGCAAGGTCCTCATCGCGGTCAAATAAGACAGGATCGGGGCAGATGGACCGCCCACAGTGGGTATAGCCCGCAGCTACATGCCACGGTTAGCAGTTATAACACAGGTGGTCTCAATGCGGATAACGACTTACTGGGTCTGTCCTCCATTTGATTAGATACCAGGTCACAAAGACTGCTAGAGACGCATAGAGGACGCTTTGAAGATCTAGTGGTGACATTCTAGCTGTGGAAGGTTGAAACGTTGAAGGGGGTCAACGATCAGTGAAAGGCGAGGTCGGTTGATGCAGTTGTTCACGGCACATGCCCACATATATACTACATACGAAGAAGCCGGGCGTCCGGCCAGACCGTTTTCCGAAACACCGAACATGCCGATGCCGGTCGGTTCTAACTGAAGGATTGAATTAATGACCGACCAACGGGGAGTGGGAGGTGTGAGAACAGCGTGAGTCACCGTTGATTCCGAGTCGGTACGGCCGCAGTGGCTGTGCTCGGGCGGTGAACGACTCAATATTAATGATGACTCGTCCTGGCGCCGGGCCGGAGGCGAGAGCCTCATGGCCGTGCGGCGGTCGGCGTCTTCATGGTTATGTGACTTGACCGAAACTTTCTTTGAATTTGCATTTCGCTCAGTCGACACGGCATCTAAGCAGTACACAACGCCCCAGCCACAACTAGCCGGGATTCGTTCTGTCAGTGTGTGGCAGAAGCATCTCAACTTCAATGTCCCGCGCCACCACTGGCACTGGCAGGCACCTGGCGCTTCCTGAACATGATCGTGCCCTCCTGGTTCGGGAGGACGGTGTTGGCGAAGTAGACGTTGGGCGGGCGCGCCCCGTCCCCGCCGACCTTGAGGTCATAGTTGACGACGATGTACGCGAGCATCGCCTTCAGCTCGTTCGCGGCAAAGAACCTTCCGGGGCTGCATGAGACCAGTCGGCGTACAAACCTATATCAGTACCGAGGTGCAACACAACGTGAAGAAGACGTACCACGCATGCCTCCCGGCGCCGAACGAGACATAGCTGTTGGACGTGGCGACAAACTGGTGCTTCGTGCCCTCGCCCTCGCCCTCGCGGATGCGCGCGAAACGGAAGGGGTCGAACTCGGCCGCGTTCGGGTAGTGCGCCTCGTCGTAGTGCATCGCGTACGAGTTGGCGGACACGAGCGTGCCCGCGGGCAGGACCGTCCCGTCGCTGAGCGTGATGGCCTTCAGCACCTTGCGGTTGACTGACGCTATGCAACTAGTTAGCATAACCTTCATGGAACAAGACACATCACCCACTCAGTCCGAGGCCGTTGAAGCGTTGGGACTCCTTCAGGAAGCTGTCGAGCTTGTGCATCTTGCCCATCGCGGCCTTTGTCCATCCCTCGGCCGCCGTGATCGATTCGACCTCCTCGCGGAGCGGTTTGATGTACTCCGGGGAGGCGGCCAGGTCATACAGTACGTGTGCGGTGCTCTGTGAATGTTGTCAGCACCGAGTTCAGGGAGACGAGGGCGACTGGCGCGTACCCTTGACGAGGTATCTATAGCCGCGAAGTTCACTAGCAGTATCCTCGCCGCGATGGACTCGTCGCTAGCTCCCCTCGTGATCGCTTCTTCCAGTACCCACTGGAGCATGTCGCTCTGGTTTGCAAGTGTTCATCTTATGAGGCACGAGATGGGCAGCGTCAGAAATCACGGCTCACCGGCTTGCCAGGCCAATCTTCTCCCAGACCGTGTTCTTGGATCTTCGCCCTTCGCTCGTCGATGATCGGCTTGAGATGCGGGAGCGCACGGCGTATGGTCCGCTTGACGTTGCTCATCCTCGTCGCGACGAACCTACACCATGATCTTCAGCAGTTCGTCGATTCTGAGACAATCCTGCTCACGGTTTCAGGGGGCGGGGAAAGAGGTTCAGAAGGAAGCCATTGAAGACGATGTCCATCGTGACCATGATCGCGAGGTCGAGATACTCTTCGTTGCGACCTGCGATTTCACTGAGACTCCATCGAGGGAAGACACGAAAAGTAATGACTGACATGTGGGAAGTCCGACAAACACACGATTGCTGAGGCGCGCCACAATCTTCTGCATGGTCTTGATCACATCAACAGAGGTCCAGTCTATTGCCGTAAGGTCAATCTCTGTTCAGCATCCGTCAAGTGAGATACGGATACGAAGCGCACGCACCGTCACCGTGTGTGGGGATGTACTCGGGTACAGCAGCCCTGATCTCGTCAACCACGTCAGGCAGGATGGCAGCAAGCGTCCTCGTCAGCTTGTCCCTGATGAGGTCGATGTGGTACGGGTCATCATAGGCCTCGGGACCGAGGATGTATCGAATTTGGAGGAACTGCCGTGCACGGCCGAACAGTCAAAATCGGGAACATATTCGAGCCAGGGCTTTGACTTACGTCCTCTGTGCTCTCCATGAACGACAGCTCCTTGTCCGGACGCTTCCTGATCTCATCCAACATCTGGGGACCGTTCACGATGACCATCCATTGGTCGAGCCGGGCAACCTTGAAGACCGAGCCTTGGAACTTCCCGTGCATGGCAATCGTTGGTGAGTATGGATGCCGTTGCGCCACAGTTCCTCTCAAAAGGATGGCCACGCACCTGCTCATAACCTTGTCTGAGGATCCGCCTGCCGTTGCGCGTGTAGTTGATCGCGGACCAGTAGGACAGGATGGGCGCAGAGGGCCCGCCGAGAGTGGGGATGTTGTTAAGCTAATGGGAACAAAAGATTTGAGAAGACTGACATTGTGCTGGGATTCGGGATACCCACCGGATTTCTTCGCCATCGGATGAGGTATATGGCCGCGAGGACGGCTAGCGCACTATAGAAGGCTGCATATTGGACTTCGTGCATCGAGGGATGCGGCCGGGGCTCAAGCAGGGCGTCGGAGATGGGTGTGAGTTGCTTTCAGGCTGGGCATGGCTGCGGGGTTTTGTGAGGAATATGGGTGTCCCAGAGAGGAGATCAGTTGTCATGAGTATTCATGCATTGGTATTCTGGGTAACTATGTTGCCCCCACACTAGTAAAGAGAGAGAGAGAGGTAGTATTCGGCAAGAGGCCGCAGAGCGCTCGCCGGCTTGGGTAAGGCGGCTGCGAGCGCTTATATTCGACACTGGAGGGAGCGCCAAATTCCCATCCTGAAGAGCTCCCGTGACATGAGCAGGCTTCGTCCGTGGATATCTTCCTCTCGCTCGTTCGAACCCTCCACTCTTCACAGAACCGTTCTCGATCGGATCCCACCCCTCACCTCGACGCGTCCGCACCTCTCACCTCCAGCCTCAAGCTTTTGCAGCACACGCCAGTTGCGCGCACGGCATCCAAGTTACTGTCCCGAGACGTCGGCGTATGTACCGAGCACCGTCAAAATGGCGAGTGGTTCGCCATGTAGGCACTCCCCGTATTCGAAATATTCGTGCTGCTCTCCCTTCCCGCCCCACGCTAGCAGCACCCAGGCAGCCGGCGACCGCCTGCCAGTGTAAACCCAAACAGAGCCCGCGCCACGGTATACTTTATCTCGGCTGTAGCGGTGCCCGGCCATCTGCATCCGGTCTGGCTCGTCCTGTCA
This sequence comes from Polyporus tsugae, assembly GCA_024305745.1. Taxonomy (NCBI): domain Eukaryota; kingdom Fungi; phylum Basidiomycota; class Agaricomycetes; order Polyporales; family Polyporaceae; genus Polyporus; species Polyporus tsugae. The sequence goes on from JAHRBS010000005.1 coordinate 542,485, forward strand.
GCCTGCAGCCCTCAATGCACATGCCCGTTCCACGCTGTCTCGACACCTGGACGTCGTAAGCTTAAGTTGAATGGAAGCTGATCAAACCGCACGCCATCGAGAATCATGCCAAGGTGCGTGCCGCGTGCGGAGTGTGGTCGTACACGATAACGCGGATAGAGGCTAGAGCTATATGTTCGAAGCGAACGGCCACGGGTGGTAGGCAGGTGGGTTGGTCTCTCCGCCGTCATCCATATGCATAGGCAAGGGTACCGGTACCTCCGCAAACACGCACACGCGCCCCGCCACTGGTTCCAGATATGGCAGGCGCCTCAGTTTCAATCGCCTTTCGACCCGACGATCACCAAGTCCCCCTCAATGACATTCAAAACTCATATTCTCAATGGCTGCTCTGAACCCTGAGGGATGCGAATCGGACACACATCCGACCACAAGTGTCAAGCACCGCCGACGCTTCGCCTTGCGCCGCCTATCGTTCTCGTCCTCCCAGTTCAATATCGGCTCGCCTCCTTCCCTGTCTACCGCGACGTAACCGCCAGGATAGTCGTCCGCCAATAGCGGCATGCGGAGTCCAGACGGCGGCTTCAGAATCTTTTCCACAGACGTCGACGTGGTCTTCGGTCGGGCACGAACGACGAGGTGAGTGCACAAACCTTCCTGGCTTGTCTTCCGGGTTGGATACGGGACGATGTCGTGCCTTGTTCACGTCGCAGCACTGACGACGCTCGCTCGCATGTGGTTAGGAGTCCGGATCGATAGGCGAAATGAGGATGGGCTCGAGGCCGTCTGGATGCGGAACACGCTCCTCGGTGGCCACCGGGTGACGATCTGCGTCAGTGGACTTGGGGCACATTCGAGAGCAGTGGCGTTGTACTCAGGGGAGAACTGAGATGCTGAAACCGCGAGGAAGTATATTCGAGGGCTGGTATCTCGAGCTATAAACTTGAGCCCTGGCCGCGGCCACGACGTGCGGGAGGACGCTGTCAGGGTCGGGGAGAGTGCGTTAGCGGACGTCCGGGGGCGCGGCAATGAACTTAAACGTGCCGCTCCGCCAGAGGTCTCTCAGCAAGCGGAGAGGCCCGCCTCCGCCCTTGACGTCGCCAAGGGTGGCGAACAGAATGTATAACAGTCACTCGTCGAGGTTTAAGCCGAGGCACCAGACACTGATAATTCTCGCGTACTGCTCCTTCGTGTAAGGGTACTCCATGTGGATGTCATCGATGCTGGTGAGCAAGGCTTCGTGAAAATAGTTTGGTCGGGTTAAGCTGCATTGTGCACCTCAACAATCAAGGTGTCGAATTCGTCTCCGAGCTCCTCGGGGTACACATTACTCCCAGTGTTTGGTACGGCACCGCCCTGCTTTCGGCCAGCATGGATATTGCCGCTCTCTTGCAGCTTCGGCTCGACTTTGGAGTGCGCTGACTCTTTCCGCTTTGCAGCATCGACTGTTGTTCGACTACGATCTTATGGTCTCGAATGGCCCATTTAATCTCCATTCGCTCCCAAATGCTACCCTGACCGTGGTTCAACTTATACTGTCGCTCACCACAAGCCAGATGGAACACATACCACGGATGGTCCGTAGCTCAATTCCTCGGACTGAGAATGTCGCTCGCACCGCCGCGAGTAGCCTGGTACCCCGGCAGTGACTCTACGGCCGCTGACTGATATGAAACGGTTCGAAAGCGGACGCCACGGTTATCCCCCAGGAAAGTTGCAAACGGGTTCCTGGCGTTGTACGTAGATATGCACCCTCGCATCATGTACCTAAGTATAACATTGGACAATCGATCGCACACTGTTGTTTGTTTCCACCTTCCATAGACTCTGGCTTTGACAGATGGCGCGCACCTGGGCCGGGCTAACTTATCGGCGATCACTCGCGATACCGTGACCGGATGGCGCTGACAGCATTGACCCGACTGCCTCATTTTGCCAGGGATCACTTGAATTGGGTGGTGGGCCTAGGCCTCGAGCTCGAGCTCTCAAATACATTGGCTTGGCTTTGTTTGGCTGGTTGAGGTTCTGATTTGCGCAAGAATCGCGTGACGTCACTGCCTGCTTTGGTAATCCTAGCGCTGGCGTGGTGCCGCACTGGTGGCCGGCGAGGTAAGTATTACTGTACCTGAGCTATTTTCTATAGCGTAGTCGGTTCTATGCAATCTGTTCTCTGTTCCCTGCAGGGGTCGTAGTAGTCATGGAGACGGTAAGATTCAATCATGGAGTCATTACTCATCCCATTGCCGCTCCATCTTGAACAAGTACTAGTAAGTACTATTTCGGAGAGAATTATCCTCAGGGTTCGGAGCGCCTCCGCATTTATTCAGCTCTTGCGCTTCCGCTTCCTGAACAACACTTTGCCGCTGGGGTCAGGCAAGATGTTTCGGGCGAGGTACACGTTCTTCGGTCGGGTACCGTCGCCGCCGAGCTTGAGGTCGTAGTGCAGCAGGATGTACGCGACGACGGTCTTGAGCTCGTTCACCGCGAAGAAACGTCCGGGGCTGCGAAAGCCAAGACGCCGTCACGGTGTCAGCTGCCGAGTCTCTCTGTCCGATCAACGTTGCCAGCCTAAGATGACGCACCATGCATGCTTGCCGTGCCCGAAGGCGATGAACTCGGTGGAGGTGTTGACGAACTGGTGCCTCAGCGACTCGCCCTCTTTCTCCCTCGCGCGCGAGAAGCGGAACGGGTCGAACGTGCTCGCGTCCGAGTAGTACTCCTCGTTGAGATGCGTCGCGCTCTGGGGTGCTGCCACGGAGGTGCCCTTGGGGATGACTGTGCCGTCGACGAGCGTGACGTCCTTGAGGGCCTTGCGAGTCAAAGACACTGAAGAGATAGAGATATACCGCGGTCGATGTGGGATCACTGAGAGAAGGGAGAGAAAGAACGTACTTAGAACGATGCCGTGGATGCGGGTGGATTCTTTCAGGAAACTGTCCAGCTTGGACATCTTGGTAATGGCGTTCTTGGTCCACCCCTCTGCCGCGATGATCGGCTCGACCTCCTCACGCAACGGTTCGATGCACTCCGGCATAGAGGCAAGGTCGTAAAGGGCATGCGTTAGGCTCTATCCATCGGATGCAATCAGCATCAGACTGGGTCTAGGACAACAGACAGAGACAGAAAAAGCACATACGTTGGACGTGGTATGAATTGCCCCCGAGTTGATGAACAGGAGCCTTTCGACATGCTCATGTCGTTGTAACCCTTGGGCACGGCGATATCGAGGACCCATTGGAGCGCATCATTCTCCGGCGTAGGAATAGCGGTTGTAAGCCTTGGAATCCTTCGTTGTCAGTGAAAGCGACTACTCACTGGCTTGTCTGACCATTCGTCCCCGTGTTCCTTCATGCGGACTCTGCGCTCGGTGAGCACAGGCGTGAAGAAGGGGACGGCGCGGCGGACGCTTGTCTTCACACTGCTTATGCAGTGTCCGATAAACCTGACAGGCACCAGTTGACTCCATTCATGAATGGCTTGGCACAACGAGAAATACTCACGGCTTGATGAGCTTGGGGAGGTAGCTGATCAGCGCTCCGTCGCTGTTAATATCCAAGGCGAAGTCGATCGCAAGCTCCAAGTACTCCTTATCGCGACCTAATAAGCATGTTTTTAGCATATCTAAATCCGTTTCCCAGTGCATCCTACTCACACAGAGGGGTCCCGACGAAGACCCTGTTGCTGATACTAGCGACCACATTTAGCATGGACCGCCAGACACTGACCTCGACCCAATCTGTCGCGATCAAACATGAGCGAAACCATGAATGAGAGTGCCTGATATTCCGGCATCCTCTTACTAACCATCCGTAGAGCCAGTAGGGATGTATTCCGGGAGCACCATAGAAAGCTCGTCGACGACGTCCGGAAGGACCGCAGGGATCATGCGCGTCAGCTTGTCCCTGATGACGTCGACGTGGTACGGGTCGTCAAGCGTCTCCCGTCCGACGGTGAATCGAATTTGCAGGATCTGGGTGGCATTCGGGGTAAGCTTCTGACTCCGCCTACCACCACCGTGAAGTAAGCAATGGATTGTGAACGCACGTCTTCGACGCTCTCCAAAAACGACAGCTCGGAATCCGGCCGCTTCCGCAGATCCTCGACGAGCTGCTTCCCGGTGAGGACGACCACCCACTGGTCGAGAAAGGCGATTTTAAAGGCGGAGTTGTAGTACTATTGTAGGGCAGGTTCAATGTCAGCTGGGAGCGTGTCCGCGCGGAAGTCCGAAAGACACGAGCATGCCTTGGCGTAGCCTTCCTCCAAAAGCCCTTTACTGTCTCGCAAGGTCCTCATCGCGGTCAAATAAGATAGGATTGGGGCAGATGGACCGCCCACAGTGGGTATAGCCCTGAGCTACATGTCACGGTTAGCAGTTATCACACACTTCAGATGTAGATAAATACTCACCGGATCCGTCCTCCACTTGATTAGATACCACGTCACAAAGACTACTAGAGACGCGTAGAGGACGGTCTGGGGATCTGCAGACATGTTAGCTATGGGATTGGAGGAACGAATGGTAGGTCAATGATCAGCACAAGGCGAGGTCTGTCGATGCAGTGGGTGGTTCACGGCACATGTCTATATATACGAAGAAGCCGGGCGTCCAGCTGAAGCATCCAAAGAATGACCGACCAACGGGTAGTGCCAGGAGATGTGGGAACAGCACGAGTCACCGTCGATCCGGTGCCGCAGCGGCACTCGGGTGGCAAACAACTCAACGAGCCTATGACTGACTCGTCCTGGCGCCCCGGATACTACAGCCTCGTACCCGTCTTCATGGTTATGTGACTATCACTTGCCAACCGAAGATATCTTGGAATTTGCATTTCGCCGAGTTGACGGGGCGTGTAATTACTCTGAGTAGTACACAGCCACAACCAGGTTCGCTGGGATTCGTTCTGTGCCTGGCGAGAGTGTAATTTCAATTTCCCGCATCACTTGGCACCTGGCGCTTCCTGAACATGATCTTGCCCTTCTGGTTCGGGAGGACGGTGTTGGCGAAGTAGACGTTGGGCGGGCGCACCCCGTCTCCGGCGACCTTGAGGTCGTAGTTGACGACGATGTACGCGAGCATCGCTTTCAGCTCGTTCGCGGCGAAGAACCTGCCAGGGCTACATTTGATTGCCATCAGTGCCAAAACCGCACCATAACGGAAGGTGGACAACCCAGGGGCATCGCAAGGACTCGAAGGGAGAAGGAGACTCACCAAGCGTGCCTCCCAACACCGAAGGGAACGTAGCTGTTGGACGTGGCGACGAACTGGTGCTTCGTGCCCTCGCCCTCGCCCTCGCGGATGCGCGCGAACCGGAAGGGGTCAAACTCGGTCGCGTTCTGGTAGTGCGCGTCGTCGTAGTGCATCGAGTGCGAGTTGGCGACCACGAGCGTGCCGGCGGGCAGGACTGTCCCGTCGCTGAGCGTGACATCCTTGAGTGCCTTGCGCCCGACCGACGCTGGGCAGGTAGTCAGCAGAGTGACGTCTGGGGTAAAGGAGACCGATCACGCACTCAGTCCGATGCCGTTGAAGCGCTGAGACTCCTTCAGGAAGCTGTCGAGCTTCCGCATCTTGCCCATCGCGGCCTTCGTCCATCCCTCGGCCGCCGTGATCGATTCGACCTCTTCACGGAGCGGTTCAATATACTCCGGGGCGGCGGCCAAGTCATAGAGGACATGCGCGATGCTCTGAGAATGTTGTCAGTCCAGAACTGGGGAAGATGAGGGTGACTGGGACATACGGTTGATGAGGTATGTATAGCCGCGAAGTTGACTAACAGTATCCTCGCCACGACGGACTCGTCACTGGCTCCCCTCGGGATCGCTTGTTCCAGAACCCACTGGAGCATATCGCCCTAATTTCCCAGAATTCGACCTGTTATGAGCGGCGAAACGGACTGCGACAGAAACTGCGACTTACCGGCTTGCCAGGCCAATCTTCTCCAAGACCGTGTTCTTGTATCTTCGCTCTTCGCTCGTCGAGGATTGGCTTGAGATACGGTAGCGCACGGCGTATGGTCCGCTTGACATTGCTCGTCCACGCCGCGACGAACCTACACGACGATCTTCAGCAGATCGTCGATTCTGAGACAATCCTGCTTACGGTTTCAGGGCACGAGGAAAGAGTTTGAGAAGGAAACCATCGAAGACGATGTCCCTCGTGACCATGATTGCGAGGACGAGATATTCTTCGTTGCGACCTGCGATTTCACTGAGACCTTATCGAGGGAACAAACAAAAAGTAAATGGTGGCCGACATGTGGGGAGTCCGACGAACACGCGATTGCTGAGGCGCGCCACAATTTTCTGCATGGTCTTGATAACATCTACAGAGGTCCAGTCTATCCGAGTCGTATGGTCGACATTTGTTCAGCACCCGTCAACTGAGATACGAAGAGCACGTACCGTCACCGTGCGTTGGAATATATTCCGGTACAGCAGCCCTGATCTCATCGACTACGCCGGGGAGGATGGCAGGAAGCGTCCTCGTCAGCTTGTCTCGGATGAGTTCAATGTGGTACGGGTCGTCGTGGGGCTCGGGACCAAGGATGTATCGAATTTGGAGAAACTGCCGTGCACGACCGAGCAATCAAGACTGGGAACATGTAGGAACTGGTTTGACTTACGTCCTCTGTGCTCTCAATGAACGACAGCTCGTCGTCCGGACGCTTCCTGATCTCGTCCAACATCTGGGGACCGTTGACGATGACCATCCATTGGTCCAGCAGGGCAACCTTGAAGACCGAACCTTGAAACTTTCCGTGCGTGAGAAACGTCGGTGAGTAAAAATACCGGTGTGCGCCGTAGTGTTCCACCCCCCCCCCCCCGACAAGATGACCGGTCGCTACGCACCTTCTCATAACCTTCTCTGAGGATCCGCCTGCTGTTGCGCGTGTAGTTGATCGCAGACCAGTAAGACAGGATGGGCGCAGAGGGTCCGCCGAGAGAGGGGATGTTGTTAAGCTAATGGGGACAAAAGATTTGAGAAGACTGTCACTGTGTTGGGATTCGGGATACTCACCGGGTTTGCTCGCCATCGGATGAAGTATATTGCGGCGAGGACGACTAGCGCACCATAGAGGGTAGCAGATTGGACTTCGTCCATCGAGGGATGCGGGGCTCAAGCAGGGCGGGGATGGGTGTGAGTTGCGTTCAGGCTGGGCATGGCTGCGGGGCCTTGTAGAGCATCTCGAATGAGTTTCTTGCCCAGAGATTAGGCTGTTGTCATGTGGTGTTCTCGGCCGTATGTTGTCCCCGGAGAAGCAGCCTGAGAGCGCTGTGTCGGCAACTCGTTGATCGCCGTATCTCGTAAGGCCCGTGTTCCCCGAGGTATGCGGTGTGAGAAACGAGCTTGTGCACGACTTGAGTCTTGAGATAAGATTCGCTCTTTGCACGCCCTCGTCATGCCAGGACCCAGGACAAATTTATCCGGGCTCTTCGCGCACGCAATTGTATCCCTCGCCTCTGTCTTCTTCTCTTCGGAGCCCCCCTTGTGGATATCGTTCGAAAGCCAGTACATTTTGCTTCCTTCGTGTCGGTATTTCTAGAAAGAGAGGTGAGGCGAGGCGACAATTTCCGCCGGAAAGGAAAGTACTTAGTCCGTTGGAGGGGCCCTATGGCAGCCTATGACCGGTGGATTGATGTCAGAGAGGAGATCGGCCCCCCACCATCAGTCGGCTACGAGCAGGTCGAGGACGAGTTTTGGGCGAAGGAACTGACCTGCAAGAATAAGAATATAACTTACCCGGCTGTTCGACACGGTTGTAACCAATGACCAGTGCTCGGAGGAGTCTCGTCGAGCGCTTGAAATGATGGACGCTCCGGGTTTCTCGGAGCACTGATTGAACAGCTCCCATGATGTCGATGAGCTGGCTTTCTTCGTGGGCGGGTGGCCACGCCCTTTCATCACATTCCTATCGCCAACTCCTCAAACTGATATCGTCCTGGTTCTGTATATGGAGATACAGTGTCTGCTACTGGCGAAACTGGCTTGTTAGGAGATGGCCACCAGCACGTCATCATCAAAGAGAGAAAGGGCACAAAGTACGTCTGCTTTATGCTGTCGGGTGTGGAATGTAGTTCATATAACTCTGCTCTTGATCAGTACCTCGTCGAACGATATTGCACGATACCCAATTCTTTACCGATGAGCCCAACTCCCTTCCTCATTCTCCTTCACACACATTCGAGATCCTCAACGCCCGTGGCCCCCTTCCTGAGCACCGACGCGCAACCGTAGCCGTACCACATGAACAGCCGCAAGATCCCTCTCCCTATTCATATGGCCCGTACCATATCAATGGCGTCAGCGAGCCGCAGCTCGTACACCGTAAATGTGAGTGACATCCTACTAGCGCTTAATTCCATGGCATGGTCCGCATATACCCTGGTTGTCTCGAAGGGAGTTCGCGCGAGGAGTCCTGGTCAGGCGTTGGTGCGAGCCTAGATTGAGCTGGGAGCTGACGCGTCGCGGTCGTGCGCGAAAGGACGACGCAACTCGAGCCGTGGTAGCCCCCCATGCTCCCTACGAAACCCACCAGACGTTTTGGAACGCGTCCCCAGCTCGCTTCTCCTTGTCTTCCCGTTTTCATTTCTGGGACGCCTTCCAAAATGGCTGGTTACGAGACTAGCTTCAGCATTCATCGCCCCATTCTACTGTGACGCTATAGGCCCGCATCAAACTTGGGGTGACTTGCGCATGTAGTCGGGTTCTCGTTCACCTATAGAGAGTTTATGCAACAGGGGAGCGCCCCTCGCGCGCAATCGCGATGCGTCAACTCCGTCTGGTTGCGAGACCATTAGCACTTTTGGCGCGGGTATGCTCACCGAGTTTCGCATTGCAGGGACCCAAGAGGATCAAAACGAATATGATGAAAAGACCCGCAAGAAAGCCATGAACGGACTCGTACAGTCGTGGATGGACAGGCTGCAGCTCATCAGCGTCATAGTACGTTTCCTTTCCCCACCCCATGCTCCCCTCAAACTCACACCCGCCGCCCGAGCACAGACCACGTTCTTCGCCGCGATCGAAGCCCAGCTCATTAGCAGCACGACGCCCGACGACCCGAAAGCGGACCCCATGATCGACCAAGCTGCGAACGCCGCCCTCGCAGGCGCGCTCGTCATCCACATCTTCGCCGCCATCATCTCCTTCCTCGCCGCGTTCTTCCTCATCCGCTACAAGCTCTCCGTCGCGAAGCGCGAGGAACGCAAGGTCGAGGGCGGCGTCGGCACCATCTCGAGCTCGTCCGTGTGGTCTGCCACCCCGCACCTCGAGCAGGTCGGGCCGTTCCGTCGTGGAACGCCACCTACGCACCTGCTCGATCATTGTCATTCGCTGTGCATGTGGCTGTCTGCGATCGGGTTTGCGCTCGCGATCGCTGGCGTAATGTGCTTTGCGTGGTCGCGACTGGCGCTGAGTGCGAGCATCTTTGCGTCGGTGTGCTGTGCGGCATGTATTGTGTCTGGGGTCGCTGCTATCTTCTGGCCCGCGTCGTCCATCCATAAGACCAAAACCACGTAGAAGGACATGGAATATATCCTGTAAGTCCGGATTTTTTGCGACTTCGTGTGCGGGGACATTGACGACATGCCGTTTGATCAGAATGTTTGTATGACATACCTATGCATTTCCTGTATAAGTATACCTATATATGATACTTTGCACGGTGCATCTTTATTCAATCACCAATAACAGCAGCCAAGGAGCCCGCTTAGCTTGAAGTCCGCTTGTCAAAATCAGGCTTCTTGGCCGGGGAGCATTCGCCAACCGACATGATGCATAATCCCCCCTTTCTCACGGCGTACGATGGTGTTGTCAACACCAGCCGTCGAGGACGTACGGAATGGAACGTAAAGGGTTCCACGGCGTATGCGGTATGTGTCGCAGCGCTCGCTGTTCCGTTCCCAGAAGATGTCCAAAGCTCACCACATTCCCATTCCTTGCTTTATTCTCTCATGCTCCATGCGCAGATTAGGCCCTGAGTCCAGCAGTATCATTGCGACTAGCAAGAGAATCCAGTCCGCCTAGCTCCATCAATTGTCCGAGGTCACATGGTATAGCCGTCCTATTGCGTCCGGGAGGGACAGGAGTCCAGAACCCGCGGCAGACTCCTAGGAGGGACATCGTCCCATAGAAGCACGATGTCTGTTGGCTTCTCGGGGAAACGGCCAATGTGGCGATGTCATGCCCCTTACGCGAGGGGCGTATGTTTTGCGGGTGGGAACGCGTTTTGCCTGGCCGTATACCCGACGGAATTGTCGGCAAGCCTCGTCGTATATACACACGGGCATCCTGCTAGTGTCTCGTCCCCCGCATATCGACTAGGTCCCAACCACCACCACGCAACTTTTGATCGTGATGGAGGAGGATGCACAAACTCTGCTGTACACGGTTCTGGCTGTCCTCGCAGCCGTGTACATCGTTCGATGGCGCACGAACCCGGTGAGTGCTCTAAACCCAACGTCCAGGAGAGTACTGACTAGCGGCGTCCGTTGCTCAGCTCAACTCTATCCCGACGGTTGGCGGGCCCTCGGCTCCAATCCTCTCGTATCTGAGCGCCGTGAACTTCCTGTTCCATTCCAGGGAGCTGCTCACGGAAGGGTACCGGAACGTGAGTGCTCGCGAGTCGCCGTCTTTGAATTCCAGAACCTCGCGCTCAAACAACCGCCAACCCGCATATTCGTCAATGCCGCCACCGCGCAGTTCCACAATTCGGCGTTCAAGGTCGCGCTTGTTGACCAGTGGCTCGTCGTCGTGAGCGGGTCGAAGATGGTGGATGAGTTTCGGAAGCGCTCAGATGAGGAGCTCTCGTTCATTGAGGGAGTGGAAGATGTACGTCGTCAAATTTTCTGCTCCTCAATACGTCCAACCTATCCCTCGCCGCCTGGTGTTAGGTCATCCAAACCCGATACACGCTTGGGCCCGAGACCTCCCACGACCCGTACCATGTCGACATCATCAAGGAGAAGCTCATGCGCACGCTGCCCATGGTACTGCCAGACGTCATTGACGAGCTTACCTATGCCGTTCCAGACTATATTTCAGCGACGGAAGACGGTAATTGCACTGATCACCCACGAGGTATAGGATACATTGACTTATTGTGTTCTCATCGCAGAATGGACCTCCGTTCCAGTCTTGAAGACCATGCTGAACGTCGTCGCACGGGTCAGTAACCGTGTCTTTGTCGGGCTCCCTTTGTGTAAGTGTTCTTCAAAATGAGTCCCATATATAACATCACTCATGCACGATCCCGACCGCCGCGTGCGTATATAGGTCGCAACCAGAAATACCTCGATATCGCGATCTCATTCACCATTGACGTCATCAAGGACCGGACCATCATCAATGTCTTCCCCGACTTCATGAAGAGGTAAGCAGATCACTGTCATGCAACATCCGTACACTGCGTGGCACGTATCTGAATACATATATGCGCAGCTACATCGCACGGTTGACCACCAGCGTGAAGGCGAGCATCCGCCGCGCCATCCCCCACATCAAGCCGCTGCTGGATGAGCGCAAGGCGAAGATCATGGAGAACGGGGTTGGGGAAAACTGGCCCGGGAAGCCGGTCGGTACTCACCTTCCATCATTGCAAGCTCCTTCCTGATTTGATACCGTTATGCAGAACGACATGCTCGAGTGGATTCTGGAGCAGGCGATTCCCAGGAGTAGCAGCGACGAGTCTATCACTCAGAGGATCCTCCTGGTCAACTTCGCCGCAATACACACTTCTTCTAATGTAAGTCCCCCCGTCTCCTACGTCTCTTTGCGCAAGCCTCACTCATGTGCACGGCCGAAACAGAGCATTACACACGCGCTATTCGACCTTGCGGCTGCGCCCCAGTACCTGCAGCCGCTGCGTGAAGAGATCGAGCCCATCATCGCAGCGGATGGCTGGACGAAGGCGGCAATGGGCAAGATGTGGAAGCTCGACAGCTTCCTGCGGGAGTCCCAGCGGTTCAACGGCATCGGCCTCAGTACGTCCCCCTTTTTCTAAGTAGCCCCCTCCGCCGAAATGTCCATGCTGCCGACCAGACTAATTTGAACCGGTACATACGCGTAGCTTCGGTCACGCGCAAGGCGATGAAGGACGTCACGCTCAGCAACGGCACCGTCATCCCCAAGGGCGCGCTCGTCGTCGCGGCGTCGTACCCCACGCACCACGACGACGCGATCTACGAGCGCGCGAACACGTTCGACCCGTTCCGCTTCTCGCGCATGCGCGAGGGCGAGGGCGAGGGCGTGAAGCACCAGTTCGTGAACACGTCCCTGGACTTCGTCTCGTTCGGCCACGGCAAGCACGCATGGTACGTCCGCCTGCGCCGTTGAATCAGTGTGAAGGGAGGATCTCTGATGGATGCTGACACCACGGTGTTCCGGATCCAATTTCGATGTCATACTTAGCCCAGGCCGGTTCTTCGCCGCGAACGAGCTGAAGGCGATCCTAGCGTACATCGTGGTCAACTACGACCTGAAGATCGCCGGGGACGGAGTGCGCCCCGCCAACCTATACTTCGCAGCAAACGTCGTGCCGAGCCCGAAGGGGCAGATCATGTTTAGGAAGCGGAAAGTGACGGTCTGATCAACACGGTTCAAAGTGATGCATCGCTTCCCTTCCACAACGCTGTAATACGATCACGTTCTGAGACTGCCAGGCTGCGATTGTGGCTGTGTGCTGCTATACTTAGTACTTACTTTGAATCGACGACCCACATGGACTGTTCTATCTTTGAACTTGTCGGCGGGACCGCACAGGACCACCGGGAGACCCGCGACTTGGCGCAGAGCACGATGCATGGTCTTATCCCCTCCGCCTTTGAATTCGAAACCCTGAAGTTGGCCTTGTATAGCTCGCCTGTGTGTGGTTAGAGAAGGCAACAAACCTTGAAAGATAAAACAATGGGGGACGACGTTTGGATGGAATTCAGATTATGCCATGTATAATGCGAAGGTACAGCCCAGAGAGCGACGCTCACCTCTCGAGGAAGACGAAGACGGTCATTATGCGAGTATACTAGATCTTACAATTGCGTTACATGGATACACTATGCGCCAAAACGACGGAATGCAGCCGTGACCTCGAACACGGAATCACAACCAACCGGCTTGTCCCCTGTCTACCAAGTTGCCCGTAACTGAAGGATCCGGTGGGACCAGCGAAGAAGACAAGCCTCGAATGGCGACAATATGAGACGGTGATTACCGGGAGACAGAGAACAAAGCCGTGCCAAGTTCTGGCCCCCGGGTTCCCGTCCTCTCGAGAATGCGCGCACACCAACCTCGATCCTCGTGCAACCCCATGCCCTTGGGCCTTGACGATTACAGCGGCGTTACCGTAACGCTCAAACGCATCCGGGACATCAGATGCATCAGCAGCGATCAGGCAGCGTTGTCCCCCAACGCGCACTGGATGCCAGTGGTCATCGAGACACCCTCCTCGAACGCCGGCGCCACCAGCGAGTGACAAAGCTGTCTCTCCGCAGCGCAGTAGAAGAAATAGGCTAGGGTCTGCGCGTGCATCGAGCCGGTGCCGGAAGAGATGGCCCACATGGCCAGACACGAGTCTATCCACGAGCCGGCTGTGGTAGCTTGCGGGGAGACTGCGGGGAGCTGGTGGAACACGGCAAGGGCTGTGGCGACGTCGTGCAACCCGGAGAGAAGGGGTGCGCTCTGATCTTATTGCTCGCTCGCTTAAGCTTGCGCCTTGGGCATGCGATGAGCCTGACTCGAGGGAAAATAATCGACAGGATGAGGGACGGGGCCAGCGGTGGACACCGGGAACGTGGTCTTGCTATGTCTACTTACTCCGCCCACGCGGACGATGATAGCAATGTAAGTACTTATGTAGAGGTAGCCACGAACCCGATCCTGGACCTGGAGGGCACACATATGCGGCGGGTTGGACCTAAGTAGATTCGAATTCAACCAGTCGGACGGAGCACATCAGCGGAGTGTGTAAGGGAAAGGTTCCGGTGGTCAGATAGTCGCCATCACCGGATCTCGGCTAGATTTGAGCCGAGGTTGGACCCAAGTTGGACCCCCCAAAAAGCCTTCAGAATCAACAGGGTGCATCGTGGAGACTACATAGTTACGAATCTAAAGCCCCCCTCTATTTTCTCTTCTCTCCCCCCCGCCTGAGGCTTTGATGTGGCTGATTTCCTAGCGAGAGAACTGTCGCGACGTCGCATCAAAGCGTCAAGTGCTGAGAAGAGAGAAATAAAGCAGATAATTGAAGGTGTGTACGTCTTAGTACTGTTAACGTTACGGCAATGGATACAGATGCACCGTGCACACACCTCTCCGAGATGTTGCACTGTACTTAGCAATCGAGTCTTCGGTTCACATAGCTCCATTTCACCGCCATTGGGTTGTTACCGAAACTGTTCCCTTCTACTCGAAGCTCAGGATGACGAGCGTTGCAATTGCCTGCAGGCCGTTTCTGGTATGGGGCGTGAAGTTGCCATGATACGGGGTGACTCTGCCGCCGCAGTTGTACAAGGCACCATCTGCTCTAACGACCAATGTGCATCACACACTGGAAGCATCCCTAGTATCCAGATGGCGCAGGTCGTGACATGCTGTTAACGTTGGAATCGCCTTGCTGTCCTGCATAGCAGGGCGCTTAACGGCGCTTAGAGATTGGCGCCGGGATTTCACGAGCATGTCGCAGCCTGCGCCGTCTGCGGATGCACACCGTGACATGTAAGTACATGATACATGCTCATGCGCTGACTATTACTGGTGAGTGCTGTCGCGGATTAATATCAACTGAGAGTGTAGGCAAACACCCGTGGGTCGTCCACAGAGAACAAGCCTCAGTTGCATCACTTCCCAAAGCGAGTCAAACCAAGGCTCTGGCTCTGTGTATGACTTAGCTGTCGGGGCCTCGGCCATCGCGGATGCTTCTAGCTTCTCTTTTGCGATGTCGATTGATGGCTCGGATGCACGCGTTTGAGAGTTGGTAACGGAGCAGCGGGCATCATGGCGACTTCACACCTCGTTTTGATCTAGCCACTCTGAGGTGAGCCCTCTCCATGTGTGTCTTTGTCTGCTGTGGACGGTCACGCCATGTCAGCCTCCAGATGTCTAATCGAAGATTTCCGTACGTCTTGACTCTTGGGTATTAAAGGCCAGCATGATCAGCTTGAGATCTCCAGCTCGTCTTCGCTTTCCCCTCGAGCCATCTACTTCCTTCTCTCTAAACCCCCTTCAGCTGGTAAGTTCCAACGATATGCCCCATCGTCAACGTGCCACCGTCATGCTGACGTACATCCTCCAGCTGTGCGGCTTTCCATAACGAAACTTAAACTTTTTTCAATTGCCAACTCAATCAATCATGCCGTCTTTCCAACGCCTTCTCGTTCTCTCAGTTCTCGCTCTTTCCCTCTCCGTCCAGTCCGCCCCCGTCGGGACTGTTGAAACCCGTGACATCGGTCATGTACGCCGCACCACCTTTCCCCTGCGCTTTCCCGTCCTTACTGATCGCTTGTAAATTCTAGGTGAGCCGCTCCACCGAGCCCGATGTCGTGCCCTTCGACGACGTCGAGGCCCGCGAGTTCGACGAGGACGAGGAGAACAGCCTCGAGGCCCGCGCCAAGAAGCACCACAAGGCGCACCACAAGTCGACCAAGGGTAAAGGCCACAAGGGCCATAAGGGCACGGGAAGCATCCAAGACGAGGGTCACAAAGGCCACAAGGGCAAGGGCGGCTTCCAAGACGCCCACGGCACCGTACCCTACGCCAAGCTCGCCAAGGAGGGTTTGGATGTCCACCACAACGTCGAGGCCCGCGAGTTCGACGAGGACGAGGAGAACAGCCTCGAGGCCCGCGCCAAGAAGCACCACAAGGCGCACCACAAGTCGACCAAGTCCAAGGGCCACAAGACTACGGGCAAGGGCCGCGGTATCCTCGATGACCTCGGTGCCCACGGCAACGTCGAGACCCGCGAGTTCGACGAGGACGAGGAGGACAGCCTCGAGGCCCGCGCCAAGAAGCACCACCACGCCCACCACAAGTCGACCAAGGGCAAGGGCCACAAGGGCGGCAGCCTTTCATTCGGCAACTCGCTCGACGGCACTCCTTTCGACGGCGAAGGGGGCCTCAAGTTCCAGGTCCGCGAGTTCGACGAGGAGGAGGAGGAGGAGACCCTCGAGGCCCGCGCCAAGACGCACCACAAGGCGCACCACAAGTCGACCAAGGGCAAAGGCCACAAGGGCCATAAGGGCACGGGAAGCATCCAAGACGAGGGTCGCAAAGGCCACAAGGGCAAGGGCGGCTTCCAAGACGCCCACGGCACCGTACCCTACGCCAAGCTCGCCAAGGAGGGTTTGGATGTCCACCACAACGTCGAGGCCCGCGAGTTCGACGACGACGAGGATGACAGCTTTGAGGCCCGCGAGTTCGACGAAGAGGAGGACACCCTCGCGGCCCGCGCCAAGAAGCACCACAAGGCGCATCACAAGTCGACCAAGGGCAAGGGTCACAAGGGCCACAAGGGCAAGGGCGACCTTTCACGCGGCGGTCCACGCGGCGGCGCCGGTCCCGGTTTGGACGGCCACGGGCACTTCGAAGTCGGTGCCCGCGACGTCGATGACGACGACGAGGTCAGCCTCGAGGCCCGCAGCTCCAAGCACCACCACGCCCAACCCAAGCCGGTCAAGGGCCATGGTCGCGAGGACCAGATTCGCAAGGGCAAGAGCCACAAGGGCAAGGGCCACAAGGGCAAGGGCAAGGGCCACAAGGGCAAGGGCGGCAAGCTAGGCGGCGGTGATCTCCTCGGCCACCCCATCGTCGTCGAGCGCGAATTCTCGCTTGCGGACATCGATGAGTAGGCCGTCAATCTCGCCGCCTCTACTCCTCTCCCCATTCCCCTCGCTTCGTTGCCTCCCCATTCCTTCCCCCACCGGCTCTCCGCGCAAGACATCGCTTTGGGTTAGCACATACGGTTTGTACATACCGTTGTCCAGAGCATGACGTATCCGTAGATCTTGTCTTGTATCACGTACAGCTCACCCCGGTATTGTTGGCGTTGAATTACAGTTTCGTCCCGCTATACTGTCCCCGCGCGCGTGTGCGATACCTTCGACCGTGGGACTTCAACTGGATCCCCTCTCAATCTGCCAGGCTACTCACGGGCCTCTTCTCGCGCATCGCCGTACCTGCCATATCGCACGTCCACTGAGATTTGTCCCGGTCCGCGAAGGCGCACCTCCAGAACTTGAGCTACGAAACTTGAAGCTGGAGTGTTTGCTCTACCCACTGCTGGTCACCCTCCGTTCCCCTTCACCGTTATGCTCCCCAGACTCAACAGCTCGTATCTGGTAAATATACTCTGAGCCTGAATGGTATGGGTTTATTAGTAACGGCAAAGATATAGCAACAGCAGTCCGGTGAGTACAAGACGACGGTAGAGTCGGTCGATGTCGATCGTTCGGATTGGCACCGAGTGTCCAGATCCCTCCTGCGGCCCGTCGCTGACTGTCTCAGCTGATGTGCTTTACAGTGTTGAGTTGTAGTACACGTTTGTCTTTTCTCTACTGACGCACTGAGAAGTTTTCTAGGTCTCCTGCGCTCGTCGTCTGCTCCTAGTATAAGTACATCGTTTCGCAGCCGTCGTATGTATATGCCCTCGCTAAGCTATCCGACCAGGACTGTTGGGCAACGAGAGACAAGTCCGACCGTGCAGAAGACGAGGAGTTCGACTCGACCCGCTTTAAAAGTGATTCGTGCGTGGTTTCTATCGGGCGGGCCTCTCCTTCGTAGTATATTGCGCAAACAGTTACGGCCAAGAGCTGATCAGTGGTAGGTCAAGAAGACGTCGTGCTGTGCGGTTGATGCGCTGTGATTCGGTGCAGACGATTGTGAGTCATATAATCACACCTACAAGAGAAGAGGGAAAAGGGAGGGAGCACGACACACCACATGTACCCATGGTCGAGGAAGCACAGGAGATACTCGGACTCGCGCTGGAGACTTCGGGAGGATAATCGTGGCGCGGTCAAACTTGCCCGCGATGTGGATGAGCAGCGAGCTTGCACTTGGGGAAGTCCTCGAAGAACACTGAGTCGGGCTCCAGGAAGTAGCATGATGAGTGCCTCGGAGAACGTGAGGATCTAGGTGGAAAGCTACATTCCAGACAAGTCCTAGGCCGGCCAGATAAGCTCGAAACCAACCTACCGTCGTGATGGATTAGGAACTGAATATGCCGCTCACCTGAACCGAATTGCATGCAGCACGGAGGTTAAAGCACCCACACCGTACAATGAGCCGCGGCTGGGTGGAGAACTTCTGCTACGTCACGAATACACAAGACTTACCACGTACGTGTACCAAAAACCGTCACAATGAGCCAAGAGCAGGCTGTTGTCCATATAATACAAGCAGGTTTAGGGACCAGACTTACGATACAACCTCCAATTGCCAAAGGCCAGGAACGTGAGTCAGGGAGAACGAGGCATCCAGCAGGCGGAGTGGTGGTCGCTGACGAAGGTGAGGGTGAGTGGGGGAAGCGCTCGAGTGGACTCGAGTGGACTTGTGCTCGTAACTGGATCCCTGCGATCATGCGACCTCCAAGCTGCAAGCTGGGGAACCAATGAGGTGAGGGGACGAGAGCACACCTCACAGTGTATTGCAAGCAAATATGAGGTGTTGAGCGCGGCACTGCCAAGCGCTGGCAGCCAACATAGCCGCTAGGCTGTGACACCGCCATAGCGCCAGTTGTCACACATGCCAGATTACTCATAGCCTCGTCTATGATAATCACGCACAGCTCGACTGTGCACCGTGTATGCTACTGTACAGTTCTTATGTAATCTAGTAGTATATATACGGGCTCCCCAGAGCCCCCAATACAGACAGTTCTTTACACCCTACCACCATCATCACTTAACAAGCCTCAACAACCCCTCCAGGTGAGTATGCGGAGCTTCCGCTAGAGTTGCTGCCCGGTGTGGGCTTTGCCCCCGGGTTCAACAGGTTATGAGCCCTGGTGATGCCCAGGTACTGCGCCGCTCATTGCTGGCTGTGACCTGTGAGGCTCCCAGCTCGCCTGGAATCCCTTCGTCGCCGTTATGGCAGACGACCTGTTGGATGGATGTGGCGCAATTATCCGCTGCCTGCCATCCACAGCAGTGGAGCTGGATGTGGCGCGCCTTCGAGGTCGCTGCCTGCCCTCCACCAAATAGAGGGGGAACCTATGCCAGCGCGTTTTTCCATGACCGCTGCCCTAAAAAGTCTTTGTGGATGTTGACTGACACGTCTTCTTCCCTCCAGACTTTAACCCCTCTCGCACGATGTCGAACGCGCTCTACACCGCCGTTACCAGCGTCCTCACGGGCCCCAACTACCTCGAGTGGGCCGTGACCATGGAGTCCTACCTCCTGGCACAAGGACAGTGGAAGGTCATCAACGAGTCTCGCCCCGCCACCGACGCTGACAAGCAAGCGGAATGGGACGGACTCAATGGCAAGGCCATGGGTAACATCCGCCTTCGCCTCGCTCAAAGCATCATCAGTGCCATCGCTAGCAAGACCACTGCCGCGGACATCTGGAACCACCTCAAGACGAACTACGGGAAGCCGGGCATCCCCATCGTCTATCAAGACTTCCGTGCCGCAATCAGTCTCACCGTCCCCAGCGACTCCAATCCTATCCCAGCCCTCGACAAGCTCGAGGCGCACTTCCAGCGCCTTGATACCAACAAGTTCGACATTTCAGAGCACGTCAAGGGGATGATGCTCGTCTCCAAGCTCCCTCAGTCCATGGATCCCGTCATCCAGGTCTACATCTCTGGCCTCAAGGATGACGCTGCTGGCCCTGCCATCAAGAAGATCACGCTCGCCGGCGTCCGCCAGGCCGTGATCATGCACTGGGAACAGCGCCAAGGACGTCACCAGTCGCGTAACAACGCCAACAAGATCAGCGCTGTCAAGCGCAAGGGGCCGGACCCCAACTTCCATCAGCAGCAGCAGCAGCGCCCTGATGGGCAGCAGCAACAAGGTGGACGCTCTCGCGGCCGCCGCTCTGGACGTGGTCGTGGTGGACAGCCAGGTGCGCACCAACATGCGCACTTTGCCCATATGGTTGACGTGGCGCCTTTTGCCCACATCACTGACGTCCCAACCACGATCACCCAGGGCCCCAGCGGAGTGGAGGATCCGCGCACTCTCATGCGCAAGCCCGTCCGCGCAAAGACAGGGGACAACAAGTACCCCTCGCTCACGTCTGCCATATCCCTCGCCGAGGAACTCGGCATCCAGCCGACGTTCGAGCGCATCCGCATCCTCGAGGACCTCGTCCGACTCCAACAGGCCCCTCGCGCCCCGGAGGAACAGAACCGCGCGGCCTCGCCTGCGGCCACCCCACTCGCATCTTCATCAACCCAATCTCCGACGATGAGTGGTGGCGACGACTTGCCCAGTGGCACCGAGGAGAGCAGCAGTTCGCAGTTCGAGGACTCGGACAGCGAGGAGGACCGCGCGCCCAAGCGCAAGCGCACCCTCAGGGAGCGCATGTCAGAGCGCACCCTAGAGGAGCGCCTCGCCCCTCTGGACGACCCGATGAACGAGCTGACGGACGACGAGGACGTCGTGTCGCTCGGCGTGGTTGAAGATGAAGTTGAATCTTTCTTCGATCAGTACTGGTCAGTCTATTCTTCTCCCCACAACAAGTTGTATGCTGACTTCGCGCCCTTAATGGCAGCTGATAATGTCGCAAGTCCCTCTTGTCGTGTAAACAGCCCGCATGTATCTGTAGCTATAGAGCAGAATACATGTCCTCACCACTCTTCACATGCTAAGTGTGCGCGCTGTAAGGGAAAGAATAAGCAGATTGAACGGCAAGACTCGAACATGTGGATGCTCGACTCAGGAGCGTCAATGCACTTTACGTTCAACATGAGTGACTTCGCCGATTTCCGGTACTACAAAGTCCATCGACCGCTATACACAGCAGATGGGGTCACGTTCATGACTGGTGAAGGGACTGTCTTCCTAACTTTAGAGTCTGGAAAGACCATAAGGCTGATGAATGTCGCCTTGGTCCCAAATCTTACCAACAAACTTGTTTCAATGGGAGCATTACTCCGTGAAGGAATGAAAGCGCGTGCATCGACCGCTAGTATCTCCTTCTACCAAGCAAATGAGCTTGTAGTCACGTTTCAACCACAAAACGTTGGTGACACTATTTATGTCATCTTCACGCAGCCTTTACTGGCGCGAAACATGATCACAGCCTTTGAAGCTGTCGACTATGATACTCTACACCGTCGCTTAGGACACCCTTCACGCGATGTGCTGAGACATGCTCGGAAACACACTGACAAGTGCCCGCATGTTGAGATTCCCAAAGAGGACTCGATTTGCCGAGGATGTGCTGAAGGCAAAATGCCATCGCAATCCCATCCGCTCGATCTTAGACGAGCGTCGAAACCTTTTGAGCTAGTCCACACGGACCTCAAAGAATTCCCTGTCCCTTCGTACCACAAACACAAGTACGCTATACTGTACTATGATGACTACACTTCACACGTGTGGACCGTCAAACTTCGTACCAAGGACACTGCCCTACAATCTACGCGACAATGGTTGACATACGTCGAAAACCAATATGGCGCGAAGGTGCAGAAATGGAAATCTGATGCTGGAGGTGAATTGAAATCAAAAGCCTTCACGAATATGCTCAAGGACAGAGGCATCGAGATTATAACCAGTGCACCACACATTCATCAACAGAATGGCCGTGCCGAGCGCATAATTCGTACGCTCATGGACAAAGGGGAGGCAATGCGACACGACGCTTGCATACCTCAGTCCTGGTGGGAATTCTCCTTTGATCATGCTACACACGTCTATAACAGGACGCCTATGCGTCGTCTGGAATGGCGAACCCCCTATGAACTTCTATACGACTCCAAGCCAGACATTAGCCACCTACGCGTCTTTGGATGTGGAGCCTATGTCTTCTTGCCACCTGAAGTGCGGAAGAATAAACTATCCCCCAAATCGGAGTTGATGGTTTACCTTGGCATCGGCGATGGAGGTCACAATTATAAGTTCATGCGCCTACCAAACAATGTCATCTTTACAGCTGCTCAAGCGCTATTTGATGAACATATGTTTCCGAAGTGTCCGCACGAGCAGAAGCGACAGAGGCAGCAGATTGCGCCCAATGAAGAGGAATCACAGGAATCCGCGGACCAAGTCCCCGCTCCTAAGAATCTCCCTGATGACGATGAGGAGCCACATCGTCCTCCCAAAAACCTTCCTTCTAAAAAGGACAAGGGCAAGGTGCGAGACGTCGCACCTCCTGCACCACCGGCTGAACTACCTGTACAGCGTACTTCACGCAGACAGACACCGCGAAGTGTGCATAGCCCTGTGTTGCCGCAATCTCCTCCGGTTGAAAGATCTGGCGCGAGTTCTCCGCGACGATCTGGGAGAGAACGGAAAGTACCAGTTCGCGAAGGGAATGTCTATGGTGAATCACGACACCCTACAGACATTTTCAAGGACATAGAGAAACGGGAATCATGGAAGAAAATGGTTGAAGTTCGTGGAGAAACGAGTCGCTCTCGTACCGCGCCACCATCCAGAGATGAGAGGCTTCCCGGGCCTAGCTCTTCTCGATCACTTCCGCGATCACGCGATGAACCCGTACTCCATCCACCTTCGAAATGGACCACGCCACGGGAGCCTACTCCCATGATCTCACCTAGTAGCAGCGACGCTGAGGAAGAGGATGACTCTGGTCCCATACCGGAACCTATACCTGCAGAGCCAGTCCCTCCACCTCACTCAGGCGCTCCTAGTGAGCAAAGCTCAGAGGCACACTCGAACGAAAGTTCTGAGGAAGAAACTGATGATGAGGACGAATCATCTGAATACGAAGATGATGATGATGAAGACGCGTCCTCAGAGGAAGTCGAAGATGCCCTGCGTGATCCAGATGGAACTGATGTGGCAGAACTATGCCGGGAAGGGGGAGCATATCTCATCCAATACCTTATTTCTAAGGCTATCCCACCAGACGATGAGGGGGAGAAGGCCTCGCCACTTAATGTGCGCGAATGGACCTTCCGTGATATCGCTGTCCTACCAAAGGATGAGCGAAAGGAGTGGTTCAACGCTTGCCGCGAAGAATTAGAGGCTCTTCGCAGGCGCGATGTGTATGACTTGGTTGACCGGCCCAAAGGGCGAAAGGTCGTCAAGAACCGCTGGGTATTCGACGTCAAAACTGACGGACGAAAGAAAGCCAGGCTTGTTGCGAAAGGCTTCTCCCAGGTCGAAGGCGAAGACTTCGACAAAATATTCTCCCCAGTTGTACGATTCGAGACAGTGCGTCTCATCACAGCATTAGCAACGCTCGAGGACTGGCATATCTCAGGCCTCGATGTACGCAGTGCCTACCTATATGGCAAGCTGGACGAAGAGATATATATGGAGCAGCCAGAAGGGTTTCGCACACCCGGCACAGAGCACAAAGTCCTCAGACTCAAACGTGCTCTATATGGGCTTAAGCAGGCAGGTTTAGCGTGGTGGCGCACCTTGTCTGAGTCCATGACATTGATGGGCTTTAAACGGCTCAGCAATGATGCAGGCATATACATCTACAAACGCTCTGATGGAGCACTTGTAGTTGTTATCGTCTACGTTGACGATGCACTCTTTTGTGGGCAAAATAGGAAGCTCGTAGCTGAACTGAAAGCTCGCTTCATGAGAAAGTGGGAGTGTCGAGACCTTGGCGATGCCAAAGAGTTCTTACGCATGCGTATTACACGCAAAGGCAACGATATCCACCTGGATCAATGCGCCTACCTAGAGAAAGTACTGGAACGTTGCAGCATGACTAACGCGTGACCAGCTACTACTCCGCTCCCAGCAGGTTACCAACCTGAGCCCAACAAAGAGCAATCCACACCAGAGCTTCGCTCTAGGTTCCAGACAGTCATCGGTTCCCTACTGTATATCATGTTAGGAACAAGGCCGGACTTAGCCTTCGCTGTGACAAAATTGTCCCAGTTTGCATCCAACCCATCTGAGGAGCACCTCAAGCGTGCACTCTATATCTGCCGCTATCTGGTTGGAACCAAGGATTACTCCCTGGTTTACAAAGGCAAAGCTCAGACTGGCTTAGTTGCCAGTACTGACTCTGATTGGGCATCAGATCCCAACACTCGACGCTCACAGACAGGATTCTTCCTGAAACTAGCGGGTGGTGTTTTCTCGTGGACTTCACGTGCACAGAAAACGATTGCTCATTCCTCAACTGAGGCTGAGTATATGGCGATGAGTGATTGTAGTCGCCAAGTAGTCTGGGTTCGCAACCTACTTGCAGAACTCGGCTACTATATCGATCATATACCTCTTTCTGGAGATAACCAAGGGTCTATCTTCATTGCATCGAATCCAGTAACGGAGCCGAGGTCTAAACACATCGACATCCGCTATCACTACATTCGGGAGGTACATGAAAAGGGCATCGTCGACCTATTCTACATTGAAGGTGACGACAATCCCGCCGATATATTCACCAAGAACTTGGGAGCGACGAAATTCGTTAAATTCCGCTCTCAACTCGGGCTCCACTTTCCACGGCCAGCTTATAGCGCCAAATCCGCTTTCGTACCCATGCCGAGTACTTAGCGAGGGGGAGTGTTGAGCGCGGCACTGCCAAGCGCTGGCAGCCAACATAGCCGCTAGGCTGTGACACCGCCATAGCGCCAGTTGTCACACATGCCAGATTACTCATAGCCTCGTCTATGATAATCACGCACAGCTCGACTGTGCACCGTGTATGCTACTGTACAGTTCTTATGTAATCTAGTAGTATATATACGGGCTCCCCAGAGCCCCCAATACAGACAGTTCTTTACACCCTACCACCATCATCACTTAACAAGCCTCAACAACCCCTCCAGGTGAGTATGCGGAGCTTCCGCTAGAGTTGCTGCCCGGTGTGGGCTTTGCCCCCGGGTTCAACATGAGGTACAAGCACCGAGATGAGCGGCCCGAATGGCCACAGCTGTTGTCAAATGGTAGGCGCCGTGAGACTGGCCGTCTCAGTTGATCTGAAATTGTCCCAAATGGGGGACTTCTCACTGGGTTTGAGAGCTCGCGGTCCAGAATTTTGATTTCGCCCTCCTCTTGGATGTACGCGTACGATATAATCTTATATAGGCGCCAACAACCTGCCAGCAGTAACCTAGGCTCTCCGATCACCAGTCTGAGCTGCAAGCGCGCCGCCCACGCATGTCCTCCAACCTCGACTCCTTCGTCAAGTCCTCCAAGTCCCCGCCCAAAGCCCTCGCGACCTCCCAGGAGGTCCGCGACCGCGGCTCCATCTTCGTCGCGAACGTCTTCGCCGCCAACAGCCCCGACGAGGCGCGCCGCGCCACCCACCACCTGAAGCACGTCGCCCACGGCGCCCGCCCCGCCACGCACGAGATCGCCGCCTGGCGGTGCATGGTGCTCAAGCCGGGCAAGAGCGGCCTGGGGGGCCCGGACGACTTTGAGGTCGTCAGCGGGGAGGACGACGACGGGGAGAAGTGGGCGGGGAGGACGACGACGGGGAGAAGTGGGCGGGGGCGAGGGTGCTCAAGGTCATGCAGGCCGAGAGCGTCATCGACGCGGTCGTCGTCGTCAGTCGGTGGTGAGTAGGCATGGCTTGAAGAACGTGATGGGCGATACATGCGTGATTCCTCGGGCTGAATCTTGAGCTTGAACTTGGACTTCTAGGTACGGCGGGGAGATGCTCGGCCCCGCACGGTTCGACCATATGGAGACGTGCGCGCGCGAGGTGTGCCGCACGTTCCGGCTCAAGGACGACGTGGCGACGTGCATCGCGACCCTCATGTCTCTGGATGACATCCTAGCCTCGCTCCGCGCGGAGCTCGCCTCGCTCACTGCGGCGCAATCTGCATCCGAGCCAGCTTCAAGCACATCCGTTGGAAGCATGCGCAAGAAGCCAGCAGCAAATGCTTACGCTGCTCTGGAGGAGTCCCTCGACGTCGCGAAGGCGAAACGGCTTATCAACGCCCGGGAGAACTCTATCAAGAGCGTCAAGCAAGCACTCAAAAAGGCCCGAGCACAGGACGTAGAGCAGGGATAAACGTCTTTTTGTCCCCCCTATTCACTCTTCCGTCATTGACCAACCGTTTCTTAAGGTCACCGTACCCTGTGCGCTTTCGGGCCGAGGCGCAATAACGAGTACTCGCTCCTTTTGTGAGATTGTCGGTGAGTAGCTCCCTATCCGACGTCAATACGATAGTTGTACCACTTCAAGTTGTCTAGGCTGTCATCTGAGCCTCCAGTTAGACCGGGAGCTGTTCTCTAGGCTACTGCAGGCCGCGTGGCGGGAATCGACATGGTTTGTGAGCGAATCGTGGGCCACCATGCACAATGTGTGACTGCCAAGATGCGAAGGTACGTATCAGGATAAGCACTGGCACCAGTGACGAAACTCGAAGTTATTCTCTCTCGCTTCCTCGGCACCTCTTGTCCCTTTTCATTCCTATCTGTTCCGCCCCTGTTTTGTTCTCACATTGCGTCAGCCGGCGAAGTATTCTACATGAGATACCTTGCCTATCGTAGTCGGCGTGTCCCAGCTCTCTGTCCGTGGAGGAGTACTAGGCCGCAGATATGATCCCTTCCCGGGTTCTTGTGTAAAACGAGGGGCCATATGACCGATAGACTGGAGCTTCGACGGTCATGTGGGTGGCGGTATCGACTGCCCCGTGGCCCGCCGATAAAGATCCAACTTCCACCTGGATTTTGTCGGCGTGGGGTTGGATGTTCAACCTCAGCTTCAAGAGGTCTGGGCCTGGGTTCAAGTTGGATTTGAACTTCGCCGATCAGCTTTCTGGCGTGACCGCCAAATTCCCTTGGTTCTTCGTCGTATTCATGAGATAGTACAGTTGGCGTGATGTCCCTGCGCGCTGTTTACTTATAACTTCACCGAACAGGCAGAAGCGGCAAACACAACAACTGTGGCTGGTCCTTTTCAATATGGAAAACACCATCAAATCATGTAAGATAGACTGGCCGAAGTCTACGACCCCACTCGGACTAAGTAATGCGAACGAAGGACATGATTCTTCCGTAACAGCAGACCACATAGTAGGTGAGGTATATTTTCTGATGGGAGGGCTATGAAAGCCATTTAATATACTCCACAGAGCTGACTAGCTGTGGAGAGGCTAGTATGAGGTGGCAAGCGGCGGGGGACGAGAGAAAGCTTAAGGCGGCGAGCGGGACCCGACGCCCGAGCCTTGCCAGCAGCCAAACAATATGGACCGCGCCGGAAGAAATGATCGGGAAGTGCCGAACCGAAGCTGACGTCGGGATCAAACATGATCATCCTGAAACTAAGCTCGAACATCCAAACTCACCCACGAATGCAGCTGGAAATTCTAAGCGGTCGGCTCTGGGGCCCCTCACAGGACGTATATATATATGCTATCAGGTCGCCGTCCATCGCCTCGGGCCTGCTGACCCTAAGCTTCCGTCATGCTCTTCAACCTGCTTTTCGCTGCGATTCTCACCGCTATCGCTCTGATACGCCTCTATTCCCGACTCAAGTCTCGCGCGAAGACGAATGTACAGGCGTCGAACGGCATATGCAGTCTGAACGGCGAAAGAAAGACACCTGTGCCTTCACCTGGGTTATCTATCCCAGGTCCTGATCCGTTGGACAATTTCGATCTCGAGACGGCGACCGCACGTAACTTCATCTATGCTAACAAAACTCTACGCTATCCGTACTACCAGGTGAGCGACGCATCCCATATCAGTTATCGATCTACTACTGACAGAGAACAATGGTAGACAATGGCGCACCAGCCTATGCATGTGAACCATTGGATAGAGATCGACAAGGAGTACAAGTGGTACATCGACCAGAAGGCGCGAGTCATCCGCGAGCAAGGTAACACGCTACAGCCGCTTGGAACCGTTAATCGGCTCATGATACGGACTTTGTGATAGGGAAGGTCGTGATAGACTCCATGCCCGATAACGACGAAGCGTGTGGGGAGCTTCTGCTGGAGCTGGTCGACTACCTTCCGAAGCGGTATCCCACGCTGTTCACGCGCGAAGGACCCGACGGCATCTTCAGCCGTGTCACCGGGGAGCGTCATGTCTCTCTCGCCGACAAGAAGGGGACGGATGCGTTGCTTGTCGTGTCTCGGTATGCGCCCGATGTCGACCCGCCTGCCGACGGACTGACGCAGCACACAGTTTGGTGCAAGACGACTTCCTGATGGGCCGCGAGCGCGAAGATGGCCTGATCTATCTCGTCGGCGGTCTCATTGTCTTCCCTGGTGCGTACCCGGGTTTTCTCCCGAGAAACAACTCTTTCCTCACTCGTACCGTCATTCCAGGGACGTACCTCCTCTCAGAGATGATCAACAAACCGCTCGCAGTCATCCACAAGCCCGTCCCCCACTTCAATGAGAACCTGCTCATGAGCGTCGAGCGCACGCTCAAACGCTTCAAGCCCGACCAGCCCTTCGAGCGATCGAGCTGGATGATCGTCGACGACCGCAATCTCTTCTGGCGTACGTCCTTCCGCCCGATATGCGTGTACACGGAGTATGCCCTGATGCACCATGTCACATGTATGTGTATGTGCGTGCCGTCGCAGATCACATCGCGAGCACTCCGGCGATCGACCCCAACATGCACCCCAAGGACCTGTGGTTCCGGATCGACCACCAGTCGTTCCGCAAGCTTCCCCGGACGAGCGCGATCATCTTCGGAGTGTGAGTGCCGTGCATGTTCGAAGACCACGCGATATACGTGTGCTGAGGCGTCCGGCGCGCGCAACAGGCACCCCATCATGCGGCGGATCGAGGACCTTGCAGACAGCCCGCTCGTCCCGGCCCTGCTGGAGAAGGTGCACACCGAGTCGGACGCCACACTTCTGAAAGTGAGTGCGACCACCCGACTCTGATGGACGCGAATCGACATCGCCCGCAGTACAAAGCGGCGGGCAAGTACCGCGAGACGCTGCTGCCCTACCTGCGCGAGCTCACCGCGAGCCAGATCGAGCGTGGCCTTATTACGTACGTCGCTTCCTCGTCGTCGCAATCATTGCGCGTTGCCTTGCCGTTGACGCGCATTTGCCTCTGTAGACGCGAAGACGACGTGCGACAGTTTAGGGAGCTGTTGCAGGAGAAGGGGATGCAGGTGCCATTTAAGCAATCTACTTTATCTGTCCCGACGGAATCAGAGGTCAAGCTGGCCGCCGCTGGAGAGAATTAGGTGGGGAATGGGGGGAGACTCTGCATGCCAGTCCGGGATTGACGCCGACATTGATGTGTTGGTCGCAGAGTAGTAGTATGAGTGAGGTATGTACCGGTCTATAGAGGCACATTCGAAGCTCTGTAGCATCTGTAGAATCCCTGTACAATTTCATTTGCTGCAAGAATAGAGCCATAGTACTATGGGACTTGGAACAACGGTCAGTTTCAGGTTCCGCAGTCAGTAGGCAGCGCCCGGCAAAACCTCGGAAACATAGGCTTCCGCACGAATGCGAACCTCAATGACGCGGTTCAAGTTCATCACCTACCTCCAAGCTTCAGGACGGCTTCCGCACCGCTTACAGGTATGATGTGTCTAGATCTCATCACTCGTCTACTTACTCGTAGACTGACAAACTCTTTTAGTTCAGCGCAGCATCAGCGAGCTCGAGCCGATAGTACTTATAAAGTACTTGGAGCAGCGTTTCTCGAACAATTGCCGTCTTTTGCTCATCCTCGTCGATTGAGGATGCCTAGCGAGGCGCTTCCACTGGAGGTAGTGGTTCCCAAACTCATGTCTGGCGACCTTCCTCCCAATGACTCAGACCAACCTCAATCCGAGGAGACCCTAGCACTCTCCATCCAGGAACCCGACACGACCACAAGATCGCCATGGATGCAGCACCAGGCGAACGTCATGTACGCCTCTATGCTGTATACCATGCTCCTCTCCGGATGGAACGACGGCACCACTGGTCCCCTGCTGCCGCGTATACAGGCCGTTTACCATGTAGGTCGCTGCGTCACAGGAAGGCTCCGCGTCTATATGGCAGCGCTGATGATAAGTACATTATACCGGTTTCCAGATCAGTTTTACCGTCGTCTCCCTCATCTTTGTGCTCAATTTCCTGGTGAGTCTACCAGTGGACGATGGGGAACCGTGACACCCTGACTAATGCGCATCGATAGGGCTTCATGCTCGCAGCCGCCTTGAATATCTACCTCACGGATCGCTTCGGGTTCGGGAAGGTAGAGTGCCACATACACTCTCACCGTCACCTTAGCGCGGGACTCACCACAATATAGGTGATAGTCCTCGCGGCGACCTCCCAGGTCTTCGGCTACGTTCTCGCAGCGCCGGCGCCGCCTTTCCCCGTCTTCCTGCTCAGCTACCTCCTCAACGGGTTCGGCATATCTCTGCAGGTAGCGTACACCTGGCTCTGAGCTTTCATCGCATCATCGCATCATCATCGCTCAACACATTACTCGCCTTCCAGCTCTCCGCGTCCAACAGCTTCGTCGCGAGCTACGAAGACGGCGTGTCGACCCGGCTCGCCGTGCTCCACTCCTTCTACGGGCTCGGCGCGCTCGCGTCCCCGCTCGCGGCGACGCAGTTCGCGCAGATGAGGTACTGGTCGTTCCACTACCTCGTCTCGCTCGGCCTCGCGCTCGTTAACGTGGTGCAGCTCGCGGCCATATTCAAGTTCCGCACGCACGACGGTGCGTACTGTACTTCCCTTCCCCGATGTTCGCTTGAGCCTGATTAAGTTCCTTTTCCTTTTTGTTTGTTTGTCCGTTTGAAGCATGCCTCAGGGAGATCGGCCTCGCTCCGCAGCCGGACGAGCGCGAGGGCGCGAGCGGCAGCAAGTACAGGCAAATGGCCCGTCTGCGCGCGTTCCACCTCATGGCGCTCTTCATCCTCGTATACGTCGGGACGGAGGTCACGCTCGGAGGTGGGTATACATATGCGCTCCGCTGTCCCCGGGTTGAGCAGCTTCCGACACTATGACTGGCCTTTTCAGGTTGGATCGTCACGTACGTGATCGACCTGCGCGGCGGGGGGCCGTCGTCCGGGTACATCTCGTCCGGTTTCTTTGGGGGTAAGCTGCGCAGGATCGCGTGTGTTGGCGTGGCATATGATGGGTGCTGACACGTACGCTTACTGGGAAGGACTGATGGTGGGACGCCTCGCGCTGCTCTGGGTGAACAAGCTGGTCGGCGAGAAGCGCGTCATCTTCCTCTACGGCATCCTCGCCATCGGGTGAGCGCAGGTCTGGTCCCCCCCCTTACCGGCAATGGCTAACTATATACGCCCCTACTAGGCTGGAAGTCGTGGTCTGGCTCGTCCCCTCGCTCATTGGGGGCGCCGTCGCCGTCTCGTTCGTCGGAATGCTCCTCGGGCCCATGTACCCGCTCGTGATGAACCACGCGCGGCACGTCCTCCCGCCGTGGCTCCTCACGGGGTGCATCGGCTGGATCGCGGGGTTCGGGCAGGCGGGGTCGGCGTTCCTGCCATTCCTCACGGGCGCGCTCGCGTCGAAGGTCGGCATCAAGGTCTTGCAGCCGCTGTGAGCATACATTTTCACCTGCGTTTCGAGGGATCAAGACTGACGGATCTGGGGGGGTAGGGTGGTTTCGATGATGGGCTTGATGGTCGGGGTATGGGCTCTGGTGCCTAATACGCCACGCCGGCACGAATGAAGCCTTGAGTCGACCGTTACCGTATGTATGCGCAGTCTGAATATTCTGAACGCATGAAGTCCGTCAATCATCATAATCATTACATTCGTAAGGACCGTCTGAGAAGGTTCAGTCTTCAGTATGCAACCACCCTACATGATCACCACCCCAATCGCGAGCAAACAAGTCCCAAGGAGCGCACTCGCGAAAATAGCCAGCGCGCGCGGGAGCCCCGTCCAGAAGTACGCCACGATCCCGAGCAGCGCGAGCACGAACCCAAGCTGCGTCATGACCGTGACAAGGGTGTGGCAGCGCGAGAGCGTCGTCACCATCGACTTGAGCTTGAGCACCGGGTCGTCCATCGAGGATCGCTCTTTCTCGCGTTTCTCGCGGCTCTGACGAGGCACCATGCCGCAAGAGAGGACAGAGATGTAGCGGACCTGGTAGACAGAGACGAGCGCGCGGAGGTCGGTGTAGGCCAGCCAAGGGGATAGCGTAGGCTGGGCGGAGAAGGACTGTACGCGCGTGTGCGTCTTGCTAGAGGCGGCGGATGGGTGCTCGGCTGATTGTTCCTGCTTTTCGGCGTCGGAGAGCTGGTAGCGGATGAGGACGAAGGATGCGACGTAGGCCAGGATGGCTGGGAGGGAATGAAGGAGCGTTTGGATGCGTGGTGATGAAGATACCAGGGGACTTACTCACATGCGCAAACATGGAGAATGATTGCTCCTCCCAAACTGGCCGAGATGAGGAGGTCCAGCGTCGTCCAGGCGGTCAGGTCGGAGTCGCGGTACGGGAATGTGTAGACCATGCTGTCTATGCTGACAAAGAAGGACGTCTGTAGAATGCGACGTTGAGTGTGGTGTGCACGAACACAGCTGGGTGTGTACGGGATTTGATGAGGATCCGATACTCACGATGACTGCCATGGCTTGGAGACGATCGAGCCAGACTTGCACGACGGCGAGCAGTGCCTGCTTAGTTGCATCGTCGGGGGTTGTTGGGGGGACTATCTCTGCCCTCAGCATGGATGACCGCAGATGGAGCCGAGAGCATGGGCGCACCTGGAGCAGACGCAGCGCTGAGGGACTTGAACATCCGGAAGTCGTTGATAAAGGTAGCTCGAGACAGACGGTGGGACGTCGGGGATGGTGCTGTGGCTTTTTATGCGATTCCACATGGGGTATCTGGCCTTCTACAGATGGTGCCCGACAGTCGTGTTTCCATTACAGCACCACTGGCCATCGGAATCCTTGGCACCAGCATAGGAACAGGAGAACCCAATTGGTGATGTTGCCACTAAATAACGCACTTGCAGTTGTTCAGGCTCGGGAAGGCAGCGCGAGACGACGAAGGAGGAGCAGAGGCAAAGCAGAGGATTGGATGCAAGTGCCGGAGCGCCCACGCCCTTCACCCGATTGTCCCGAGCAGCACATGGCTGCCGTGGGATGAAGAAAAGTTGAACTGTGAAAGGAAATACAAGCGCCGAACAACATTTCGTCCTGCCTTCTCTCTCTACGGCCTAAGCACTGGATTACAACCGGAAACTAATCCCGATCTTGTTCCCCTTTCGTGTTTCATCCATCGTCAACCGGAGCCTGCCCGCAAGGAAGTGCCACGGTGCACAGCACCGCAACCGGTAGCAAGCAATTGCAACTGCCAGAGGCTAGAGCTGGCCTTTCCTAGCCATAGCCAACGGAAGACTTCGTATGTTTGTTTTTTGGTTGCGTCAAGAACGCCCCTCAAATATTCTTACAGCCTCAGACCCTCTGCCTGCACGCGACAAGCTCCCCCTTCCATGCATTACCTTCAGTCCTCTGCGTCACGATAGCCCTTGGCAATGTACCGTCACGAAGTTGGACACTCATACATCGGCGGCATTGGGGTGTAACAGAAGGAACACCATTTAAGGCACTGAGCAGCATGGACGACACTAACAGTTTGTGGACGCTGGATTGTTCCTCAGGTTTCGGTGCATCGAATACGCTGATCCTGATGTCGTGTAGCTGTTGCGAAAACCTGCCGACGAAGTACGCTCTGATGCAGTACGAAGATTCTTCGGTCCCCGTCTACGTCAGCGACTTCCTCAGGCGGGCTGGTGCGTATATGCACTGTGTCTACTGGTGGAAATCCTGACTGACCTACCCTCACAGACGGCCATCTGGCGGATATGCCTCCCTGGAAAGTGTGAGGAAGGTTTCCAAAAGTTAACACTGTGTCCAAGTTTTCGGGCCGGTGAATCATTTCGTTATGGCCACAGCCCGTCACAAGCCCTCGGCAGCCTCCGCGCAATGTGGGATTAAGGTTCTGCTGCGGTACTGGAAGGTATATCGTCGGCTTAGACCGCCATGATAGCTTTTCATTGGATCTCACCCCTTGCCATAGCTTGGTTGAGGTGCGTATGCTAATCATATTCCGCTTGCTTCCCTAACACTTTGCAATGTCGCCCTCATCCTCTATTCCGACCACGAAGCTGCTAGCCTTCACACATATTCAGCTTTACCAGCATCTCCTCATCTACATCGGCTCAGGATCTGTATATCTCATATGGGCATTATGCATTCACAGTGCTACCTGGGCATGCCCATGGATACCAACGACAATCCTCACCAGACACCCCAATGGATGCCGCAACATATGCCACCGCAACATCCGCCTCAAGGCCCGCCTGGTGCCCCTACTATACCTGGACTGCCGATGTCGCCTAGAGGGCAGCAACCGCCACTCCACGTCCCCGGAACGCCGTCCTTGACGCCCGCCCACTCTCCTCATAATACGCCTTCACCGTACACGCACCCATCTAGCCTCCCTAACATCTCCTCGTCCACACTGCTGGCACCCGCGTCGACCACTGCACCGAGTGGTGGCCTGTCCCGGCCGAACACGAATGCGAACACGTTCACGCCGAAGCGTGTGACGATCAAGTCGGAATCTGGGCAAGAAGTCGACCTTAAGCGGTGGAAGAAGCAGCAGGCGCCTGCTGCCGTCGCATCGCCCATCACTCCGAGCTCTCCTGCGCACCGGACAGTACAGGTACGTTGCGTCCCGCGACGCCACGCTCTCGATGGCAATAAACGGGAGCTAATGCTAATGATGTACATGTTTAACAGGTACGGTTAGAGACGGAGGAGGCAAAGAAAAAGCGACTGGCGGAAGAGGCGAGGAAGAAGACGGAAAAGGCGAAGCGCGAGGAAGAGGAACGGATACGGAAGGAGGAGGAAGAGAGGGAGCGGAAGTGGAAGGAGGAAGAGCGTGCAGCGCGTGAGGCGGAAGAGAAAGCTAAGGCCGAGGCCGAGGCCCCGGCAGCGGCTGCTGCTGCTTCTCAGAAAGAGACCAAGGTCAAGCCCGAGGAGGGTAAAGTCCAGGAACTTGATCGGGCTGTGGAGGCCACGGACGAGGCGACGAAGGAGGAGGCCAAGGACAAGGTCTCCAACAAGGCGCCTCTCCGGATCGACTCGTCGTTCACCTCTACCGAGGATATGCGTCATACAGGTCGCCTTAGCCTCTCTAGTGCCAAGAGCCAACTGAATCCTGCCACGTTCCCCGTTGCTTTGGCCACAGCGCGCATCATCGAGGACATTGGGAGCGTTCAGTACCCGGAGGGCGTCAAGAGCCCCAACCCGGAGCTCAATGTCAATGCCAAGCAGGGCCGATTCCGGTACGTTCGTTGCCATGTGTATAGTGCTCCAGCGTACTTACATCAATGGTTTCAGGTACGATCGCGACTTCTTGCTGCAATTCATGGGCGTTTGCAAAGGGAAGCCAGAGACCCTGGCACTGTTAGACGAGTTCAGTCGCGAGGTGGCGGAGCAGAGCTTTGCCATGATGCACGCTCTTCCGAACGGCGGCGGCACACGCAGCCAGCGTGGAGGCAAACGCAACAAGGAGCGGCCCAGCGCGTCACCTGTTGCCCGGCGCAGCTCCTCCGGTCCGTCATCTGCGCTCGCTGGCGCCTCGAAGCTGGTGCCTGTCACGCCGTCCTCCAATGCCATGCCACCTCCTTCTCGCCAGGCCTCCGTCGGACTCGGTATAGCCGGGTTCAGCAAGCCCGCGGTCAACCCGTTCACCATGGGTCAGTTCTCCACCCCCAACCAGAAGATGACGAGCGACGACCGCTTCGCTGCGTCTTCGCGCTCAACCTCAATGTCTGGCGGTCCGGCGGGCATTCCTTTCGGACGTCCGTCTCCGATGGTTCGGTCATCGAGCCAAGGCGGTCCCGGCGCCCACCCAAGCAGCGGCCGCACACGGAGTCAGCGTGGAGGCAAGCGCGATAAGGAGCGGCCGAATGAGCCGCCCCGCCATGGCAGCTCGTTCGGTCCGTCGTCCTCGCTCGCTGGTGTCCAGAACCTGGAGCCTGTCGCGCCGCTGGAGGTTTCTGCGAACCGCTGGACGCCCGCGAGTCTGGTGAGGAAGCCCCAGGCCGTCGACTCCGAGTCGCCCGAGGTCGTCGACAGGAAGGTCCGGTCGCTGCTCAACAAGCTCACGATGGAGCGGTTCGACTCGATTTCGGACCAGATCATCGCGTGGGCGAACAGGTCGGAGAAGGAGAAGGACGGGCGGACGCTCATCCAAG
Organism: Polyporus tsugae; assembly: GCA_024305745.1. Classification (NCBI taxonomy): domain Eukaryota; kingdom Fungi; phylum Basidiomycota; class Agaricomycetes; order Polyporales; family Polyporaceae; genus Polyporus; species Polyporus tsugae. Next base: position 578,752 of record JAHRBS010000005.1, read on the forward strand.
TCATCCGTCTCGTGTTCGAGAAGGCGACAGACGAGGCGACGTGGTCCGAGATGTACGCTCGTCTCTGCCGGAAGATGATGGAGCAGATCAACCCGAACGTGCACGACGACGGCATCAAGAACGCCGACGGTAAACCGATCGCTGGTGGCCAGCTCTTCCGCAAGTACCTTCTCAACCGCTGTCAAGAGGACTTCGAGTGTGGATGGGTCGCAAAGGAGGCCACCACTGCGTCAGCCGCGATGAAGGCGTCCGAGCATCAGGTTGCGAAGGCCACCTCGGAGGAGAACAAAGATGGGGAAAGTGTTCTGTACTCGGACGAGTACTACGCCATGCAGAAGGCAAAGCGTCAGGGCCTCGGTCTCGTCAAATTCATCGGTGAGCTGTTCAAGCTGCATATGCTCACGGAGCGCATCATGCACGGGTGCTGTTACGATACGACTTCTATGATTAGTAATACCACCTGTAACGACCTGTACAACCTGCCCTGAAGCACCTGGTCCGTGCACAGGGTCCAATACAATATATAAACCCCTCGAAGCTGCGGTAATTCCCCAGCTTCGAGTTGGTCTTTAGTCCCCCAGTCTTTCGCTTATTGCTAGCGTGAGGTCTGACCTTATCATAACTCGAAGCTACCCTTCCTCGACCTACGGCGCACCGTCTTCGTTGCCAACCGTGGCGTCCTCATCATCCTCCACTTCTCTCCCCGTCCCGAACCCTCCGCTTGTCGTGCGTCTCGCCGACGGCACCACCCACCACCTCGTCCCTATATACACCCTCACCAACTCATCGCCGCCGTCTCCGTCGTCGACACCACCTATCCCAATTCCGCCCCCGCACCTTCGTCACCGATCCCCAAGTCCCCTTATCAACTCAGACTCCGATTCCGACTCCGCCACCGCCGTAGATTCTGACTCTGACTCCGACTCAGACGCCGGCGTCCCCGTTCACATCGCCGTATCCCGACACGTCAATCCCGCGCACGCCACCTTCATCCAAACAAGGGTCAACACCCCGCTGTTCCAAGGAACAGAAGTCATGGCGTACGTCCCACGCTCCCTTTACTCCGTCCTTCCCGGACACGTCATCTTCCGCTTCCCCGCCACCCCAACAACTCCCGCCTACTCTCTTTACGGCATCATCGCATCCACACAACCCACCTATTGGGTATTTCACATTTCCCTTATACCTTACGTTATCGACCAGACCGCTATTCTACACGTGTCCATTCCAACCGAGTAGTCAGTGACCACGTGTCACAACTCGGCGCAGGAGACCCCGGTTAGCCATACCGCGGTAAAACTGCTAGTGTAACCTACATCTCGTCACGTACGCTTACCTATACCTTCTTTGCATTTAGTAAATGGACCCTTGGGATCTGCTGCTTGAATCGTATCCAACTCCGTCTCCATCCCCTCCACCGGTCGTCCGCGCTATAAACGCGCGGGAAGCTAGGGCAACACGGCTTGCGCAGGACAGCGGCACTGTCAATTCCAGAAATCAGACGGCGTCCGAGTTGACGCACACCTCTCCAACGGTGATCTCCACCAGTGCCACAAACAACCGTGTCCTAACCGGTACCACAGCCAGAACCCCATCGCCTTCCAACTCCCAGAATACATCCCAATCCCGCGCGAACCGCCACCGGAACCAACAGCTCCGGTACCTGGAACAACTCACACAAGAACTCGTGCGCGTCAGCCGACCCCTGAGCCCGTTGCACGCCCCGGAAGTCCGTACCCACGCACCCGTCCAGAATGCCAGCGAGAACCTACCCCACCCGTCGTCCACATCCCCATCCCCGTCCAAGCCGCGGGATCCACGGAAGCGTCCCCGGTCGCCGGAAGCAGCCGATTCGAATACCGAGAACTCCCGGAAGAACCCTCGCCTCCAACAGACTCAGACGACGATCAGGAGCCTTCCAGACGTCATAGATCTGACTCAGACGGATTCATCCGTGCCCTCGAGAACCTCGGTCTCCGCGCTTCCCCCACGACCACAGGATCCTTACCCGCTTCCCAAAACCCCATCCAACCTCCCGTCCAAACCACCGGCATCAGCCAACCACCCCGCGCTCATCAAACAATGGCGCAAACATTTTCATTCGACGCGGCAACGCAAGCGTGGATCTCGGGGGAGATCGCAAACTTCATCGCGGCAACCCAACCCCAACGCGGAGGTAGGAACCACGCCCCGCCTAGACTCGCCCAGCCCGAGTACTTCGACGGCCTCAGCCCAGACTTCGAACAATGGAAGTCTGACGTCCAGGTCTACGTGGCCGGCCTGGACAAAGATCCAGCAATATCTGCCGTCTTAGGGTTGATTCGCGGCACAACTGTGAACAGATGGAAGCGTAATCTCGTAGAGGACAAGTTTGTGGCAAATGGGAATAGATGGAACTACCCGGACGTAGCAGCGTTCTGGGCCGAGTTGACAGCGAAGTTTAGACCAATAAACTACGTTAACGACGCAATCATCGCACTCGATCAGATTCATATGGGCAATCGCCGGGCCGAAGACTTCTTTGACGAATGGGAAGATCTGACAGCCCGTGCCACGGAAAACAAAGACACGGCTAACAATATCTACCGGCTCAAAAATGCGCTACCATCCAGCTACCTAGTTGCGATCAGCACGATGCCGGTAAAGCCTGTCACCTACGCCCAGTGGAAATCTACGATCATCGCCATGGACAATGATCGCATCATCTTCAACCGCCAGATCCGTGATTTCACACGTCGACCACCCCCGCAACAGCCACCCCCACGTGCTCCACCTCGTTACCCACCACCAAACGCTCCCCCGCGATATGGGAACCCGTTCCCACGTTACCCGGAACCCGGCCCACGATACCAATCACGATACCCGGAACATGTCCCAGCGTTCCCGCCCTCAAGGTATCCGCCATATGCCCCAGCCTCGCAATACCCTCCGCCCCGGCCGTACTACCCACCGCGTCCCCAAGTACCCACGATGCCGGGAGACAGACGCACCGGCACAGGGGTCACGTACGGAGGAGCCGGACAGCCGATGGACATCGATCGGCTCAGGGCCCGACCATGCCGAAAGTGCGGCGCAAAGCAGACCGAGAAGGGCTCATGCGGAGACATGTGGCATATTCCCAACCGGACCGGCGCAGCTGCGGTACAGAAGCGCAGATGGGAAGAACGCGACAGTCGCGAAGAATTCCTCGAAGAGGTCAGACGTTTCCATCAAGAAGACCCCGAGGACTTCCTTGCACAGATTGCCGGGGTAACGGTCCCTACCTATCACGAGGACCCAGAGCCACAGCATGCACTGGAGGAATACACCGATGGATACAACGAGATACAACAACAGATGGACGAGTACGAGCAGCATTTTCCCTACGGTCCCACGTAAGCGCACATACGCGGCGACCGTCACTATACAATAGTTTTCAGAACCGGTTCTCCGTCTTAGACTCTGATGTACCCGTTCCGGGTTGTACTATACCTATGCCTACTTATTCACCGGACAACTCCACCATTCCCCACCCTACCCAGTTACGTACTATACTTATTAAAAATAACGAGACGACTGATCGTCGGAGCCAACCTACAGGCAACGGTCAGCGCGGCGGGTTAGAACCCGTGCTTAATTTCTCGTCCAAAAATAACAAAAAAATCGAAAAAACCCCTAGTGCGCCCATTAACGCCATCCGAGTAATGTCTTACGGTCCGACGTACTTCAAAGTCACACGCGGTACCGGAAGCAAACAACTAGACATACCGGTCATGATCAAAAACCTAGAAACTCTTCAGGTTTACGACACCAAGGCTCTCTGCGATACCGGTTGTACCGGTTCGTGTGTCAACAGAAACTTCGTTCAGCGTGCAGGCCTATCACCTAAGCCATTCCCACATCCCATTGACGTATTTAACGCCGATGGATCTCCCAACATAGGTGGTAGAATCACGCATTACGTTGACGTACAACTACAGATCGGAGACCACGCGGAACAAATCCCGCTTCTAGTCACTGATCTTGGCAAAATGGACATATATCTCGGACACGACTGGATTGAGCATCACAATCCGTCGATACATTGGAAGAACAAAACCATTGAGTTCGACCGATGCCCGAGTACTTGCCATCACATCGTCAGCGCTGGTGATCAAATCTTCTCCCTACATACCCGATCGTGGCTTGACGCCCGATCAGTCCACATACGTGCGAAATCGTCGGTAGCAATGGAAATCGCAATCAAACAGAATGAGGCCAAGGCAGAACAAACGTTCGAGGAAATGATTCCAGAGTACTACCGAGATTTCCGCGACGTCTTCGACGAAGCGACGTTCTCCACTCTTCCCGAACGACGGCCTTATGACCACGCGATTGAATTAACCGTGAACGCTAAACCGTATTGTGGAAAAATATACCCCATGACCCTAGACGAACAACAAGCGTTAGACGTATTCTTAGAGGAAAATCTATCCACGGGTCGAATTCGCCCATCGAAATCCTCGTGGGGGGCTCCGTTCTTCTTTGTCAAGAAAAAAGACGGCAAACTGCGTCCCGTTCAGGACTACAGACAGTTAAACGCCTTGACCAAGAAAAATGTGTACCCCCTTCCTCTAATGCTACAGATCCTAGATCGGCTGAAAGGCGCCCAGTACTACACCAAGTTAGACATACGTTGGGGATACAATAATATTCGTATAGTCGAAGGCGATGAGGAAAAAGCAGCGTTTATCACAAATCGCGGCTTATACGAACCTCTCGTCATGTTCTTCGGCTTAACGAATTCCCCGGCGACTTTCCAAATGATGATGAACTCGATCTTCCAAGATCTGATTCTTCGTGGAAAAGTCATTGTGTACTTGGACGACATCATTATCTGTACAGCCGATCTAGAGGAACACAGACGCATAGTACGACAAGTCCTACAGATCCTTCGAGACAATCACCTTACGTGTAAACCCCAGAAGTGCGAGTTCGAAACTCAGGAAACCGAGTACCTAGGCCATATCATCACCCCCGGCGAGATCCGCATGGACCCGGGCAAGGTCAAAGGTGTCACTGATTGGCCGGTACCCACGTGCAAACGTGATGTACAGAGTTTCCTCGGATTCGCAAACTTCTACAGACGGTTTATCAAGGACTTCTCAAAGATCGCGGGACCAATGAATCGTCTCACGGGTCTTAACGTATGGACATGGACTCCAGAGCATCAACTCGCCTTTGAAGGGATCAAGGACGCGATCACACACGCCCCCGTGTTAGCTATACCCAATGACACGGATCCCTTGAAAGTCGAATGCGATGCCTCGAACTTTGCGATCGGAGCCGAGCTCTCGCAATGTCAGAACGGACTATGGAAACCTATTGCCTTCCTATCACATTCCTTAACACCCGCACAAAAAGGATACGAGATCTGGGATCGAGAAATGTTGTCGGTTATCACCGCGTTACAAGAATGGCGTCACTTCCTCCAAAACGCGCGAGAATTCGAGGTCCATAATGACCACAAAAACCTCGAATACTTCCGAAAACCACAACGGCTAAACGCGCGACAAGCGCGTTGGGCAACAACTCTCGCGAACTACCATTTCAAGTTACACCATAAACCAGGTCATACCATGGGCAAAGTAGACGCTCTGTCTAGACGCGTGGACCACGAAACCGGTCCCGTGATCGAAAACTTCACGTTGCTCAAGGAACACTGGTTTGCGGCTTCTCATACGATAGACGGAGCAGACAATCTAAAGAAAATGTGTCTGGAACACGTTGATCTTTATGACCGTCTTGTCGTCGAGAAACTGGGAAAGGACAATGATTGGGAATTAGCCGAGGACGGCTTAATCTACAGGAGGGGGAAAATGGTTGTTCCAAACCACTCGGAACTTCGCGGACGCGTCATCGCCTCACACCACGATTCAATCGCGGCTGGACACCCGGGCGCAGCCAAAACACAAGATCTGGTCATGAGATCTTATTGGTGGCCGTCCATTCGGAAAGACGTTGCCAAGTACGTCGCCGGATGCATCACGTGTCAGCGCGTCAAGATTGATCGACAACCACGTGCCGCACCACTCCATCCCAACCCTATTCCCGATCAGAACTGGCAATTCGTCACCATGGACTATATGACCGGACTACCCGAATGCAACGGACATGATGCCATACTAGTCTTTGTCGATATGAAATCCAAAGACTACATCGCTATTCCCTGTTCAAAAACGCTAGACTCGGAAGGACAAGCAAGACTCTTCATCAAACACGTAGTCGTACCCCACAGCCTGCCCAAGCGCATATGGTCGGACCGAGGCCCTACCCTCGTGTCCTCCTTCACCAAAGAAGTCTACCGACAGATGGGGATCGAAGGCAATCCTAGTACAGCCTATCATCCCCAGACCGACGGCCAGACCGAGCGCATGAATCAAGAGATCCAGACCTATCTACGGATCTTCATCAATCACAAACAGGACGACTGGGTCGAATGGCTACCGCTAGCAGAGTTTGCTTACCGATGTCGTGTACATGCGTCCACAGGAATGTCCCCTTTCTTCATGACTCACGGTCACGAACCCAACACCGGAGTCGAGACGTTGAAAGACGGCATCAATGAATCAGCCAAGCAATTCGCCGAGCGAATGCAACACATCGGGAAGCAAGCAGCGCAGGCGCTAGAGATAGCGCGAGAAGCGATGAAGCGACATTACGACAAGCACCGACAACCGTCACGAGATTACAAGATAGGCGATTACGTATACATAGACGCACAGAACTTCCCCACCGACCGACCAAACAAGAAACTCGAAGACAAGCGCTACGGCCCTTTCCGAGTTGAAGAAAAAGTCGGCGCTAGTGCATATCGCCTAAAACTCCCACCCAAGTGGAAGTTACGTCATCCCGTATTCAACGAAGTACTCTTAACCCCTGCACACGATCCCGAATTCCCAAATCAAGGAAAAACCAGTCGAGAAGTACCCACTCTTCTGGAACCCGATCGAGAAGTCGAATCGATCTTAGATTCAAAGATCGTGGAAGGATCGGGTCGATCTCGCAAAGTTCACTACCTCGTTCAATAGTGTGGACTCACACGAGCTGACCGCGAATGGGTATCTTCGGATACAGACGAACTCCAGACGGACGAGGCCAAGAAACTCATCACCGCTTTCTACGCCGCGAACAAGTTCGCGCCGCGCATCCACGTTCGCTACCTACTCACCGCTACGGACAAACATGGACAAATAATCACATACGACACAGATTCCTATGACTTTTGGACACGTAGATATAATGACTGGAAACGACGAAATCCTAATGAAAGTGATACACAACCGGACTATGTACGACGCTTCGCTTATGACTAGTTAACCCATGGCATTAACAACTACCCACTATTAACGCCTTACAGCTTCCTGAGACATGAAGCTAAAGAGGGGGGTAATGTTACGATACGACTTCTATGATTAGTAATACCACCTGTAACGACCTGTACAACCTGCCCTGAAGCACCTGGTCCGTGCGCAGGGTCCAATACAATATATAAACCCCTCGAAGCTGCGGTAATTCCCCAGCTTCGAGTTGGTCTTTAGTCCCCCAGTCTTTCGCTTATTGCTAGCGTGAGGTCTGACCTTATCAGGTGCGTCAAAAAGCTGCTCACGACCTTGGAGAGCCCCGAGGACATTGAGAGCTTGTGCACGCTGCTGACGACTGTCGGCCAAGTCCTGGACACCCCCAAGGCTCGTGAACACATGGATGTATACTTCTCGCGGATGAAGAACATGGCGATGAACCCGAGTGTCAATTTGCGTTTGCAGCGCGTGCTGCAGGTATGCGACTTTCCTGTCAATACCGTGGGAGTCAACTAACCCCGTAGCATAGGACGTGATCAATTTACGGACACGCGGATGGGGTATCGGGAACCGGAAGAGTGCGTTTGCGGCGGCCGTGTATGAGCAGGTGCGCACAATCAAGTTCTACTTCTAGGTTCTTAGACCGTAATTGCGTCACCCGGTGCGTTTAGGCTGCCGAGAAGCTTGCCCGGGACGAGATCACCCCTCCGCTTGGCGTATCCTGTGGTAGTTCAAGACGCAACGGTGAACGTGGCGACCAGGCCGATGCAGAGCCTTCTGGCACGGTGTCTATGTCCGAGTCCGCAGCCAAGACGCATATCGACGAGGACGTGAAGGAGTTCTTTGCTATCCGCGATCTCCAGGAGGCTGAGGTCTACTTCACGAAGCTCCCTTCGGAGCACCGGCATCTACTCGTCGACAAGCTTGTCACGAAGGCTGTCGAGTCGAAGCGGGCGGACGCTCAGCTGGTTGCGGACCTGTTCGACCGTGTTGTCTCCCGGAACCTGTGCTCGCCGACATTGTTCGAAAAGGGTTTCATGCCGACAGCGGAGATCATCGACGACCTCTTGATTGACGCACCAAAGGCACTGGACCTCCTTGCGATTATGATAAAGGGCGCGCAACTGTAGGAAGACGAGGAGGGCATGGCGCGACTTGCGAGCATGTTGATTGACAGCGACACACTGGTGGCTCTCCTGTCGTATGCCGTCGCGTATTTTCTCTCTTTACCTCTTTGCTGCCATCCCAACTTCCGTTCACCTCGTGTATCGTCTCGGCCATCCACATGTCCTTGTATCCGTTTGCTCTGCTTCCTGCTGACCCCCTCATTCTACACATATGCAGCGCATCGCTCATCCATCCCCGTCTGCTTTCTATCCTCCGTTCCCTGCCCCCTACGATACATACACTCACTCGGAGCCCCAATTCTACCTAAGTATGCGGTCCGGTCTCTCCATGCCGTTCCGCCAAGGAGGGCGATGTCGCCGTGCAAAATGCGCAGCGTGAGTCTTTCCCCGTCCTTTTTTGTGATGTGCCGCGTGCGATCGCGGGAGCGCATACACTGGGGCGCAGGAGCGACTCGGATGAGGGGCAGGATTGTCGGGAACGTCGCAAAGACCTGGCGGGACAATGACAGGTAGGAGCGGGAGCTGTCACATACCATGCTTTGTATGCTACGAGAAGAGTTGCCAACAGGTTTGTACTCAATGAAAGCACGCAGGCGGCGGTCCCAATTGGGACGCCTTGAAACATAGCTCCGACCCAAACCGCCGCATCCGAGTTGACATCAGTAGAGGTATAATAACTTGAAGGACTATGACAGCCCATATTCGTTCCCACAACGCCTAGAACTGTACGGTAAAATGTCAGGGATTGGCCGCAGTGAACTGCCAACCCTATAGCTCACTAGACGTCGCGAGCAAGAATATAACGCAAATGGCCTTCACGGCGTGATTGTTATGCCAGACAATACACAGCATATGATTGCGTCTCCCAGTACTACCTATGGTGGAGGATCAAGTCAGTAAAACGCAATGCAGGTATGATGTCAATTTAGGAAGGCTAACATTGATGGTGAGTGCGGCGGTACTAGCGCAAGCTTGCAGCTGTGAATAGTCTTTAACGGACCCTCGGGCCTCGTCCGGGAAATCTATGGACACGCTATAGTCCCAGAGCTCCGATGACGACGTTATCATTTGCTGCAGTAATGCGGATTGATACGAAAGGACCGAGGTGACTATATATATCGTTGTGGAGGCCCAAAGCGCAAGGATTGTCAGACAGAGGATGATTGAAGTGGGCCAGTGTGCTCTCCTACGGCATCCGCGGCCAAATGTGCATGAGACTGTCAAGGAAAGAGAGATATACATGAAATAGGTAGGACACACTGGGTAAGAGCGCGAAGTGATAGCACCAAGAGGACCATGGACACCCCTAGTTGTGGCACACGTTAGCCTCAAGTAGATCAAGGTCTGAGCATTCAAACAGCGCGTACCATACAGACCCCCGAGCAAGCCAACCGTCACCAAGTCCTGCTGAACTTGAAGAAAATGCGAATGATAAACGCCTTCCACAAACGTAATTGACGGTGCTGGACATTGAACACTTGTCGCCTGAGACATGTAGCCAAAATGTTGCCAGTAAGCGAGGGGACGCGCAATGCAGAAGGGGGTGTTGTGGGCGGGGGGCAAACTGCCATATATGCCACGACACAGCGGCGCTCCCTTCTCATCCGATGCGCCCAGGTCTGAGGTTTACTTGGCAGCTCGCAGTGACATCGGACTTTCCTTCAAGGGTTGTCCTCATAGCGCTCAACCGGCTCCGAGTGTCTGCTCGGCCACTGTATGACCTTGCCTGCGGCCACCTGTCCTCAGAACTCGTGGCGTATATGATTCCGGAGCGATGGAAAGCAAGGTTAATGGAGAGATAGGGAATTATGATGCCGCCGGCGCCACCGCCTATGAACGAATGTAGGTTGTTCGAAACCTGGAGGGCGGAACGCGGCGGCGTTCCCCGGGCGTCATTGCTCAATATAGCGCTCAATGCTAAGCAGCGCCTTGGCCAGTGAGCGCGATGGAAAGCACTCAGCTGGGCGTTTTCGAGGTCCAAAGTTAGGGAATTGCGTACAGAACGCTAGCTGGTCCGTCCGAGGTCTCCACTAGGTTCCGGACTGAGACTCGGATCTTGACAAGCTTGACCCGCCGATTGAACCGTGACGGTGTCGCGATCGCGTGAGGGAGCATATTCTTGCTACCAAGTGTATATGCCTAGTATATGGTGTGCTTATCATATAAAGATGAGTTCAGGTTGAGCACTAGGCGGAATAGCGGCTGGAGAGACCTGGCTATTGCATCGGCCGGACTCGGACTCGGAAGCGTCCGCCGAGTCCGAGTCGTGAGCGGGTCGGCCTGGCACTTGGAGTGTCTTGTTTTGTCATCAAGGATAGGCGCATTTATAAGATATGGCGATAGTATATGTCGAGCTGGCGAGACGAGTAAATATTCGTTCGCGATTGAGGACGATGTGTGCTCCCAAATATTGTGGTCGCACTGCCAGCCGGAGGAGGAATGCCACGAGGATTAGCGCCCATGCACTGTGACAGCACACATTTAAGACTCCGATGCGTCACTTGGACGGCAGCTTCCGAGTTGAAACACAACCTCCACATTCGCTCGCTACGTTCATGGCCGCCTCACTTCACCCTCTAAACAACGTCATACATAAACTTGGCGGCAACAGCCCTTCTCTTTACCCGCCTATACGCTCGCGTCTGCTGGGCTCAGAGTCTCGGACACCGTCACGACTCGGCGGATTCAACGGTTGCTCGTGAGTTGCTCTGGCGAAGGTGGGCGTTCCAGCACTTGAATTGAGTCCTCCGTCTTGGGTCCCGCGACGCCCTCTACCAGCCTCGACATCCCGTTACCGTCTCATTCCGTGGCACGGTCACCCAGGTTCGCTTCGCGCTATGTCAGTCACAAAGTAGACGGAAGCGACTAGCCGGCGGCGCAACCTGGCAGGCGACGAGCTTGGAATGCCGGCGTAATGGAAACCCGTTACTCGACCTTCGGGCCCCGTCTGCATGTGAAGTGCTAGGGCCTTCACCGGTGACCACATAAAAGTCCGCCAGAGTACTTCCACTACCCCACCGTCTTCCGTCGACCTACCTTCATTAACGGCTTCCACCATGATGTTCAAGTCTCTCAGCGGTGCCTCGGCCCCAGGTCTGTCCATGTTCTCGGCTCTATCTGCAGTCATCCATGCTCAAGGCAAAGATAGCCCCCCCTACAACCCCCGACGATGCAACTAAGCAGGCACTGCTCGCCGTCGTGCAAGTTTGGCTCGATCGTCTCCAGACCATGTCAGTCATTGTGAGTTCTAGATCCCCATTGGGTCGCGCATACATCCAGCTGCGTTCGTGCACGCCACACACATTCAAACGCGCTCTCCACAGACATCCTTCTTTGTCAGTATAGACAGCATGGTCTACGCTTTCCCATACCGCGACCCCGACCTGACCGCTTGGACCACGCTGGACCTGATCGTGTCGGCAAGCTTGGGAGGAGCGATCATCCTCCACGTCTGTGCATGTGAGTGAGTCCCCTAGGATCCTACGCTCCATGTGCCCAATCGCCTTCGTCCCCTCCCAGCGATCCTCGCCTACGTCGCGTCCTTCGTCCTCATCCGCTACCAGCTCTCCGACGCCGAAAAGACCGAACAGGCGACCGAGCACCCGTCCACCGTCTCCAACAAGACACACACGCGCGTGCAGTCCTTCTCCGCCGAGTCCACGCTCTCTCCGTGGGAGCTATACACCGACCTCCGCGCCCTCGTCTCCGTCTACCAGGTCCGTTTCCTGTCGATTGTCTCCTGCGGCATCGTGCCCCGAAGGGCCCGCGAGAAGCGCGATCCGGAGAAGACGACGACGGACGATCCGGTGCTGAAGCTCAAGTCGATGGTGACGACGCTCTCGCGGTGCCACACTCTGGTTACGGTCATGACGCAGCTGGGGTTCGTGCTTGCTCTGCTCGGGATCGTGGCGTACTTCTGGACGGGGCTCCCGCGCGCGCTGGGCATCTTTGCGAGTGCGCTCCTTGGGACTTGTTTGGTTGCGATTGCGGCGGTCATCATGTAGGGTGGTGTGGCGCGGCACGGACTTGATGGGTCATCGAGACGGACACGATCCTGACGAATGTAATGATGATGACGATGATGACCATTGACGAATGTTACACGTTCAGAGGCTTTGGGGTGCGCATATATGCGCACCAAAAGTCGGGAATTAACAACAAGAGTCAATCCAAGACTTTATTCGCGCCGACGCTGTGTACTCGGCACCAGAGCGCTTACCCTCACCGTCATTTTCATCATCGAGGCAGCTTTATTACCACATCCCCAAACCGTCGGCAGCCGTCCGGGAATAGAGACGTAGTTGGAAGGCATACAGCGACCACGGAAGCTTGATATCGACCTCCGACGCGACCTCGCCCGTGACGTACGACTCGTCTTCCCCGACTTCAATCATGAAGAGGTAAGCATATAATAGCTAGACAGTATGCTGATTCCTCACACCGCATGACATCTTCTAGGTCTATGCGGAGCGACATCGCAAAACTGTTGACTACCGGCGTGAACGCGAGCATCCACAGCCCTATGCCCCACATCGAGCCGATGTTGGATGAGCGCCAGGCCAGGATGCGGGAGGCCGATCGGTACTCAGTTTATATTATTGCGGCCCCCCTGCTGATGGGGTGCCATCATACAGAACGACATGCTCAAGGAGGCGATCCCTAGGAGGATCAGCGACATGCCCATTACTTAAAACGATGTCTTGGTCAACTCCGGTCCGCCGCGATGCACACGTCTCCATAGTAAAGTTAGTCCACAGTTCCTTACATCTGGTGGTGCAAACCTCGCTCATACGCACTGCCGACATACAGTATCACGCATGTGCTCTTCGACTCTGCGGCCGTACCCGAGTACTTGTAGCTTCTCCGCGAAGATATCGAGTACATCGTCGCAAGCTCGGGCTAGGAGCCCGACAGCTTCCCCGGGAGTCTTGGCGGTCTAACGGCATTAGCCTCAGGACGTCCCCCGCTTTCCTCGCAGTGGATGCTTGTTATTGAATGAGGACGTCGTCGCGTCGTCGTATCTCCCGCGCCACTCCTAGGCGGAGTACGTGGAGAGCGGGAAGCTCGGCGCTGGCCGGTGGGTGTTTCAAGTCGTCGACAAATCCGAAATCAAGTCGGCCTCGGGCTTCTGGCAGATACCCTCCGGCCCGCCACTGGAGGAGGATTCCTGGCAAGTTCCAGTGCGACAAAGTTTTGGGTTTTGGGGGTGGCCAAGTCCAGAGCACGTCACGAGCCCTCGGCATCCTCCATGCCACAGTGCCAGTGTAGCATCCGGTTTAGGTTTGTGCTGCGGTAGCGGAAGTATGCCCTCGATTCGGACGTAGGAAGTCTCTCATCTCTCATCTCTCATCTCTCATCTCTCGCCATACGTTAATCAAGGTGAGTGCACTCGGTGACCTAGGTTCGCTTGCTTGCATGACACTGACCATTCATCATTCCGTTAGCTGGAAGAGATATCTCAGACACCCTCCATGGAAGCAAACGGGGCTCCGCACATCGATTCGCTCTCGTCCCCTTCAGCTGCAGGCGACGCCGATGAGATCACAAAACTCCTCGATGTGCTCACCGAAGCCCGATTCGACCCCGTATCTGGCTGGATCGTCGCATGGGTGAACACCGAGTGCGAGAGGGACGTTCGCCAACTTCACCAGGCCGTCCATCTCATTTTCGAGAGAGCGAAGGACGCCCCCAGTGCTCGCTCGGGCCTCTACGCTCGTCTTTGCCGGAAGATGATGGAGCAGATCAGCCCGAACGTGCGCGACGAGAGCATCAAGGACGTTGAGGGCAGGCCCATCGGGGGCCGCCGGCTCTTCTGCAAGTACCTGCTCAACCGGTGCCAAGAGGACTTCGAGCGCGGGTGGGTCGCGTCGGAAGCGATTTCCGCTGCCGCCGCCCAGAGGGTAAAGCGTCAGGGCCTCGGTCTCATTAGGTTCATCAGTGAGCTGTTCAAGCTGCAGATGCTCACGGAGCGTATCATGCACGAGTGTATCAAGAAGTGGCTTGGGAACGTCGAGCATCCCGAGGAGGAGATCGAGAGTTTGTGCACGCTCCTGACAACTGTTGGGCAAGTCCTGGACACCCCCAAGGCTCGCGCGCACATGGACGTGTACTTCTCACGGATGAAGGAGCTGAAGAAGAGCGGGAACGTGAACTCGCGTATGCAGTATATGCTCCAGGTATGTGGTTTTCTGCGAATGCTGCGTAAGGTGAACACTGACGTCGCCTTAGGAGATCATTGAACTGCGCGAGCGCAAATGGATTCCCAGGAATCGATTGGCTGCTCCTATGAGTCAGACGATCGCTGCGGTCTACAAGCAGGTATGTATACATTCAACGTCCTCAAGACTTCAAGTGCTCATAGTATCATCTGCGTTTAGGCTGCCAAGGAGAAGCTTGCTCAGGAGAAGGAGACTTTCACCCGTCAGGTCAGCATGTCTCCTGGTGGCTCAAGACGTGGTGGCGAGCGTGGCGATCACGCTCAGGTCGGCCCCGACGGCTGGGCGGTCTCCGGCGGTGCTGCTCCTCGGTCTCCCCCTAAGGCTGGCGACCTGTCGAAGTACGGCAAGATCGACAAGTCGGCGCCTATGACGTTTGGTCCGAGCTCCGTTTTCCAGAAGGGCGACAAGTCCAAGAGCCGCGAGTCGATCATCCGCCCGGGCAATATGTTCTCGATGCTCAGCGGGAACCCGGAGATGGCTTCAGAAGTCACTGGCCAGTCGAGGCGTCCACCAAACCGCGAGAGCTCCATCGACCTCGGACCGGGTGGTGTCCCCGATGACGCCACTCCTCCCCACCGGAGGAAACTCCAACTTCTGCCAACCTCGGTCCCGCCCGAGAACAAATCGGAGTCGACCCCTTCTGCGTCCCCAGTCGATTCGGAGGAAGAGCCTTCTGACACATCGTCATTGTCCGAGGCCGAGGCCAAGATGCGGATCGAGGAGGACTCGAAGGAGTTTTTCTCTGTCCGCGATCTTCAGGAGGCCGAGGTCTACTTCACGAAGCTCCCGCCCAAGCACCGGCATCTACTTGTCGACAAGCTCGTCAACAGGGCGATCGAATCGAAGCAGGCAGACACTCAACTGGTTGCGGACCTGTTCGACCATGCTATCTCCCGGAACCTGTGCTCACCTGTGTCGTTCGAGGAGGGCTTCATGCCGACGGCGGAGATCATCGACGACATCGCGATCGACGCACCGAAGGCATTGGACCTCTTCGCAATCATGATCAAAGGCGCGCACCTGCACGAGGACGTAGAGCGACGGACACGACTCGCGAGCAAGTCGATGGACAGCGACAAGCTGATTGCTCTCCTGTCATAGGTCGTCTTTGCATGCACTTCGCTTCAGTCAAGTATATGCGTGGTGCTGGTGTGGTGGCGACTCGGAGCGCGGGTGCCACCGAGTTTGTATCTATTTGTGCACGTAATATCGTGAACTTTAACATGGTTCTTCTTGTCACGTTCATCTCCTACACTGCCGTGGCAAACACCTCGTGCGTGCCATGCGCTTGGCTGCCTTTCCCATCCTGACCTTAGAGTCGCCACCCCGCGCGACACACAGGGCTGCGACGTGCAATAATCATTGCGCTGTTACGGACCCGAATACACGCTCCATGACTGCCGTATCCGTACCCAACGTCGCAAAGTCGCACATAGGCGAAAGAGGTCGTCTCAGTCCTCTTGAGTAGCCTTCCTTGCCTATGCAGATAGCCATAGTGGCCTTCACACAACCGATCCGCCGACTGACGAGATGCGTTCGTTGACTGTGACCTTCCCGAGACGTGCACACCGCGTCTGATAGTCCCCACAGAGAGCATCCAGCCCTCGACACACCTCTACCAGGAAGGCTGCCGTAAAGGTAAGCTGTACTCCTCTCGACCACCTTGTCCCTCTCCACCGCGCACACACACACACCGTCCGGCGTCACTGCACCGAACTTCAGCCCTCCTCGAACACATCTTCCTCGTAGAGAAGCATGGCCTCCCCAGCTGTGCCTCTCGGCGAACGTCGAGCCGGGAGCTCTGCGCGCGCACACCCGATCGAAGATGTCGCGGCCGATATGCTCAGGGAGGGAGACGAAGCAGCTCGCCGGTGTGTCCGCAAGCTGTCTCATCGCCTCTGGTCTCTGTGTGCCCCGGACGCCATCCCACTAGGCGACCCGTCTGTCGTAAGTCCCTTTTGTTATGTTTTTCATTACTATCTATTGCGCCGTAGTACTATGTATGGACCATACTCGCAGTCGCCTAGTATAGCATATAATGAAATGATTTGGCATCAATCGAAACTTGTGTGAAATGCTCCCAAATGACCAGAAATGAGGGTGGAACTGCGTAGAGCCCCAGCATGCCTGTATATTCCCTGCAGAGCCGCTTCCAGATGCTATGAATTGTTCTCAAAATATTCAGTCTCATTTTATCATTCGACATCATTCTGGATGATTGGAGAACGATAGACACTAGGTTAAATCATACGAGATGGTCCCAGTTGACGGACTTTTCACTGGGTCTCAAATCCCGGAGGACCCCGGAAACTGGGGGTAGGGGGATAGTCCTGCCTGATCGGGTGCCCAGCGCTCATCGGACTGGTGGATGCATATGCCCAACGCATTTGCAACATGTCGAGTAATGTACCACTAGTATGAACCCAAGGTCAATATGACTTTGTAAATACAACAACCATTGGGAGGAGTACAGCATGACAAAAACCACTATGCCCGTTTGCGCTTCGTGCTTCGGCTGGCGGGTGACTCCTTTGCGACAGGAAGGTCCATAGGCCGAGAGCGCTTACTACCACGAGCCTGGGGGTGAGGTGGCCCCGAAGAGCTATCTTCCGGTGGGAGTGCAATCTTGTGGGGGATTAGATTGTCAGGAATACCCATCAGCTTTTCCTCGCTGTCAGATATGTGCATCGCTCGGGCGAGATCTGCGGGTAGTGGGAGAAGATGTTCTTCAATGCTGGTTGCTGAGTAGCCGGGATGTTCAGTCTTGATATGCTCTTCCATGTTGTACTTCCAGATTGCGCCAAAGAGGTCGGCTTGACGAAGTGCAGTCTTGCAGCCCGGTATGGTACAGACAATGGGAATATTGGTGCACGGAGTTGACTCAGTCGAAATCTGGGCGGGCCGGTAATGGAACTTGTGAAAGTGGCGGCACTCACTGTGAGCCTGAGATGTCTTCATGAGAAAGAGCTGCTTGCACCCTTGAAGTCCGTAACGTCCGCAGAAGCCACATGGAAGTTTTGTACCAACCTAGGATGCCATATGGTGAAGAATCAGCATAAAGTCAGGGTCATGGCGCGACTTGAACAGTGCCAGGACTACTCAGAGTACTAACCGGTTCTCCTTTCAACGCGGTCTCAAGTACGCCACGTCGAGCCATGAGGACATGTCCACCAACATGCGCCCTTGCCTTGCTCGGCTCCATCTTGGTGTGGCACATGTAGCAGCGGAACTTGCCATTCAAGTTCTTCTGTTCGGACTCGAGCTCGAAGGCTGTTGTTGCACGCTCGGACACAATTCCAATATTGCCTAGTGATTTATCAGCGCTGAGATATCCCCAAATCTATATTCAGAAGTAGTTACAGGTACCTGCAGCATCTCGATAGGGGAAGGCTTCATTTTGTCGGAACATGGGCAAGGCGGACACAGCTTGATGTTCTTGAATAGCATCCCAAACACTCTCGGCGATCGCATCGAGCTCGGCATGTCCAAATTTCCAGGTGCGGCCAAAGGGATTGAGGTTTGGAAAGGAGGTATCAAATGTCGAGAGCCATGGGCACATGTCGCAAATGTCTGGGTTGACAGGCTTGCAGATGTGTCCACCTACCTTGACAGCAACTGTTTTGCATGCTGCTTTCATGGTCGGTGCGGGAGGTGCGCGACAGTCAGCTTGATTAGGTGCGAGCTTGACAAAGTCGCCTGTCCATACCCAATGGGTTGGGTCAGGGTCATCACTGATGGCATTGGAGTCTGCTGGACCCTGGACCGAGTCTGAAGATAGTCCATTCACATTCCGCATGTCAAGAACCTGCCCGTAGAGTTTGATTCCTGAAGCTGGATGTCTAAGCTTCCGCCTGTCAATCTGCTCGACACGGACACCCTTCTCCTCAATCACAATGCACTTCATCACTGCAAGAGATGCCTGATCGCCGCAGCATACAAGTGTAACAAAAAGGTCACCAACCACAAAAGCAGATGTGTTGATAACCTCATTGAACTCGAGCTTCCACTTTTGGCCGTCTGATGAGAAGCCACGAACACGCAAAATGCGCTCATGGGACTTTCGTGCATATTCGGGTGTGATGACAAGCCGACATATTGTGGCTTTGTGGATTTTCTTGCCCTTGTACACAATCCATGACGATGAATTTGCGACACCAGGTGAGAATGGAAGCTGCTGACTGGGCGGGAGTTCGACAGAGTCCTCAAAGGTGACACTCTCCAGTTCCGCATCGGTATAGCGTGCACTAAGACATTCTGACTCGGAGGGTGGAGTGAGAGGCCCAGATTCGAACAGAGTTGGCTTGGAGGGAAGAGGTGATGTAAACTGGGAGCGGAGAGGTGCAGGTGCGGGCTGAAGTGAGTCGGAGGATTCAGGAGGAGCAAGGGAGCCAGACTCGGAGGTGCTTGTTGCCGTGGAGCTGATGCTGGCAGCGGATAAAGATGTCGGGGGTGGGGATGTGCTCGGGGGTGCTGGACCTGAGACAGGCTCAAACAGGTCTTCAGTAGAGGAGATGATGACGATGTCACCCTCCAAGGGGTCGCTGGGCGGCGGAGATGTATTGGTAGCAGCGTCCTGCACAAATGTTAAGCAGTAAGCACAACAACTGTGATTGGATTTCCTTAGGCCCAGATCAGAAATGGAAAGGGACTCACCGGCGCGGCCACCAGAGGCTCCACTGATTGATCCGGCTCCTTTGAGCATCCGGGATACTTGCCATCTCCCCATGGGCGGAGCATGTCCAAAATCCTTGTCTTGTCAAAGAGACAATCCAAGTTGACATCACAGATGTTGATTCATTGAAGAGCAGTGAGAGCATGCTCACGTCCACGTAACCAAACTGACTCGAGATTGACGCCCATGGCCTGCGCATCCCCAAGCCATGACTCAGGGTTGAGGTGATCGGCCTTCTCCGCAGTGTTGACCTTGAGTCGGCAATGGCCAGGATGGAGCTTCGGGTGACGCGTGTAAACCGCATCAATGTCCAGCGCGGCACCAATGCGATCCAGAAGCTGGAGTAATGAAAAGTTGGGATTATGGGCCCTAAACATGCAAATAATACCAAAAAGACCCTCGAGACAATCGTCGCCAAGCCAGAAGAGATAGAACGGTTGTGTGCCGTCGAGGAGCTGCTGTTTAGCAACACACATGAAGGCATTCTTCACTGTACACTGCGTGTCACCGTAAAGCTGATGTGGCATGGTGTTGATCCCCTGTCGAGAGAAGAGAACGAAGGCCATGTGAGCGTACTTGCTGAGCGCAGTGAGCTGTTGGGAAAGAGACCAGTCGACTTGGATAAATGCACGCATGAAGGACACGAATATCTCAGCGACAATGCCACAGTACGTCCCCTCCTGGTACTCGGTCGGATCATCAGATGGTGGAAGAGATGAGAGCTGGGCTAGTGTGTCAAGAAAGCGGACAGCGCGAGGGACATCTTGTGTGTCTGTAGGCTTTGTGAGGACTGCAATGTCATGTTCGGAAAGGGAAGGGTCACGCCAAAGCTGACGGCGTATGCATTCGACATTGAAAATGGTTTGGTTGATGAGAACACCTTCCTGGGTCAGCAATAGCCTCATCATGCCTATGACGCCATGAACAGATAAGTTACAGTCAACAGAATTAATTGAAGAACATACGCTTGAGCTCGTGCTTCCAATCGAAGTCTGCGGTGATATCGCCGACACCTACATGCAGGTTGAGCCCGGGGAGACGACCAACGAGTTTGTACAGTGGATGCTCGGAGTTGATCACCTGTGTCATAAATAAATTGTAGACCATCTGCCGCCGACCGGCATTGCCATCCGAAGCAAAGGACCAAAGTGGCCCAAAGTCCGCTGAGCTGACCTGATCCCAACATGCGATAACTCTCGACGCAATCTTGGCAGACTCGGCGGGGGTCTCCTTCTTGCATGTTGGGGAGACAACAACAGGAAAAGCGCCATGCACGTTCTCGGAGAAGGATGAGATGGCAATCACCGAGCACTCGGAGCTGTAATGTACATCTCCATCGGCAAGTGCCCACGCAATCACCTCTGCATCCTTGTAGATCGTCAAATGGGTGTTGATGGTGCCTCCGTGCTC
Organism: Polyporus tsugae; assembly: GCA_024305745.1. NCBI lineage: Eukaryota > Fungi > Basidiomycota > Agaricomycetes > Polyporales > Polyporaceae > Polyporus > Polyporus tsugae. The sequence continues at coordinate 599,498 of JAHRBS010000005.1, forward strand.
ATGGCAAAGACCTCTGACAGAGTCCGAGTGGCGGAGATAGCATGCAACCTCCTCCATGCTGATCTCATCCCAGAGCATGACAACGCCCGACCGAGCACCGCAGTGTCATGCACCAAACAGGATTGGTACATGGACAGGGCTAAAACAAACAGTCTAGTAAACCACAGTCCTCTGAGGAACGGCAGACAAATAAGCACCATGGGAAAATATTGCATCAGTGTCTAGCGCTAAAAAGTAAACAAAAACAATGTGGCATGCAGTTGAACTTTATCAAACATCCATCATGTTCTCTGCTCCCCGACTGGCCAGTGACACACCCCTCGAGATGCGCCCATACCTTCCTGCCCAACTCAAGGACAAGGACATTGCCTTCTGTCCTGTTACCACTAAACGGGGATCACATCACCTTCATTTTGATCTTCAGCAGCAGTCCGACCTCAATTTCACACGGTTCGACCTTGTTCCTCCTCCTGAGCAGTACTGTTGGCTGTTGTTTCAAGATAGCCGACAGCCGAACATGGAAGCAACTCGGTTCCTCGGACGTGTCCTTAGGGTGGCAGAATACCAGGAGAGCCACATCATTATTCTTATCCAGCACATCCAGTCGCCTGCAATCCTTAGCCTGGCCGTGCCATATGAGCACTTTGCCGGAGAGGATCAGACCATGTGGAGGTGGCTCGTGTATGGGCTTATGACAATTGTCAAGTTGTTGCGAAGGCCCGATAATCACGACTACTTCCCAGGCGAGTATAGCAGTATATTCTTAAAACTAATCAGTGCTCATTCCATATCAGGCGCCTCCCTCGACCCAGAACTTTGTCCATGGGAGATTGATGACCATATTCAGGCTGACTATAGCCCGGCCTGATAGGAATGGAGGGACTGATATCACGTGTCTCACTCGTTTGTACTATATTTGCCACAACTTGCATTCAATGGACTTGCACAGACACTTGTGCGACCATGTATTTATATGAGTCAAGTCTGCATAGATAAAATGTTGTGGAAGGTTCCAGAATACTGTGGAAGATTCTGAAATAGGTTAGAAAATGCTAGAACAATCCAGTAGCATCAGCACCATATGGCAAGCACAAACAATAGCCAGAAATTGCTGGAAGGTTCTAGAACATTCTAGAAAGATCTGACCTATACTTACTAGTTCCGGAAGATTCCAAAAAGCTCTAGTATTGAGTAGGCTCTATATGTTCTTAATAAGTCAGGACAGGACTGTAGAGAAGCCACTAGAAAGCACTGGAATGTCACTGAAGGCGCTGGAACATGCTAGAAGCTGACAGAACAATCTAGTAAACATGGAGGAGTTGCCAGACAAATCTGGCATGGACCAGAAAGGAACATGACTCATAGTGACTCACATTAGTCACGTGACCTCCCAAATAACTCACTATGACTTGCTATGAGAAGTGCAGTGCCCGATCAGGAAGTTCATAGAAAGAGCCAGATGATTCCAGTAACTTCTACCACATTCTGACACAGTTTGGAAAGAACCAGAAGATTCAGGACTTTGGATGAGTAATATAGCATATAGTAATTAGTCATGTACAAAGGACATTCTGGAAGGTTTTCAGAACAGTATATAAGCTGGCCTGAAAACTGACCTAAAAAGGGATAGCCATCTAGTTTTAACAGCTAAATCAATCAAGTAACTACTAGTGTGTAGCATCAAGCAACAAGTCTTGCAGCTGCTTACATAGTTGTTCTTGGAACTACAACAGTCTAGTTCCTCATCAATTGTGTAGTATATTACTCTCTTCAAAGTGGGAAAGAGTAATTTAGTCAGGCAGTGCATAGGACAGTTGAACTGCGCAGGATCAGATTCCTGGAAGTTTAATCAATCGTCAAGTAGATAGGACGTGCTGATAACCAAGAGAGTTAGTCAGCATAGACAAGGCAAGAGTGTCTCAGATAGACGCACAAGTATAAAGAAGTTTGACTATACCATTGAACTAAGATATAGGGGAAACTCTGCCAGTTTAAGCAGTACATCTATTCAAATATAAAATATTGAAGTCTTGTAGACCTACAGAGAACAGGTCAGACTTCCAGTGCTAGAGCTAAAAGCATAAGGATATTTGTAGGCTGAAAAACCACAAAAGCACTTATAACTGTGATTCTCCAGAACTCGACGAGGTCACTTTCGGGAAACCTGGAAAACCCATACACCTTGTGGCAGTGTTTCTTGGTATAACGTGAGACTGAGTCACCCCTCAACAAAATATAAACAAATATTGCTAAATAAATCTTCTCACTACCAAACTCCGAGAAGTACGACACCAAATTAGCTGGAGCCCACCGCGAGGGGGGGGTCAATTAGTTAATCACACCAGAGTTAATAAAAGAAGTGCTTATACTATCCAGTAAAGGAAGACATTTATTGCAAAAGGAGGCAATATATTATACGCACATACACAAGAAATGTTTGACGGACATAGTGAAGGGGCACACAGCCCACTAATGTCTAGTGACTTCTCATCTATTGGATCAACACGGTCGATCATAGATATGCCAGTTGAAGGAGGAAAACTTGCACCAAGGACCTTTAAGGGCGACCCAACTGAGGTTGGGACATTCTTACGCATGTTTGAGCGTTTGGCAACATTGCACCACCTCACTAGCCAGGAAAGGTGTGAGACAGTTACAGACTATTGTGCTCGGATTATTCGGGAAACAATCGAAGGATTTAAAGCATATCAAGATGGAGATTGGGACAAACTCAAGGCAGATATACGAAAATATTGGAATGCAGATCTAGAGTCCAGAAGGTTCCGCATCAAAGATCTAGAGTCATTTGTTGCGCAAACTCAGAAACAAAACATTTATGAGTTACGAAACTGGCGAGACTATGAACGGAACTTCATCCGCATTGCTGGTTGGCTGCATGGCCAACACAAGCTCAATGATAATGACCTTGCATATCATATGTGGATTGGACTACATCCTCGCTTCCGAATGCGCCTTGAGAGCCGAATTCTACTTGAGAACCCAAATCATAACATGTCAGAGCCATTTTCTCCAGAAAGCATCACTAAGGCAGCAGAGGCTATTTTGGGAGTTGAGCGGTTTGATACCGAGCGACTAAGCTCTGATGATGCTTATAGATATGCATTGGAAGATAAGGACAGTAACCTGCCAGTCTCTCCAAAGAAGAGAAGGCAGCAGAAGGCACCTCAAGTCTCAGAAGAAAGTGATGACGAGGATGAGGAAGAAGAAAACAGTGCATCTATTATTCAAACCCTGCCACGAGAGCCAATGCATACTCAAAATAGGAAACATGAGGCCCATGGCAAGAAAAAGGAAAAGAAAAAAGATGACTCTGAGAATGATGAGTTTGACAAGTTGGTAGACCAGATGCAGGCTCTCTCTCTTGAAGACCCCAAGTATGGCATCTTGTTTATGAAAGCCTGCAGGCTGAATCCCATGGCGGCTGACTGCCTGCAAAAGCCTAGAGTTAACCAGGTACCTCAAGTGTCAACTCAAGATACAAGAAGAGACTTACCCCCACATATAAGGCAACCAAATCCAAATAGGTTCCTTTCTCAGAAAAGACCTCTCTCTCAGATAAGTGGATGCTATGGTTGTGGAGAGGATGGGCACATCATAAGAGATTGCTTGAAGATGGAGGACCTCCTCCACAAGCAGATTGTGCTCAAAGACTACCGTGGACAATTTACCCATCCAGATGGAGCAATTGTTCGTCGAGAGCCCGGAGAAACATTGATACAAGCAATAAAACAACTTCATCCAGAGGTGCATTTGATAACTTATGGAAAGCAACTTTCCTCTGTAGAGAAGGATGATGAACAAAACGCTGATGTAATGGTGTATCCAGTTGAGCGTGGCCAGCGTGAAACTAGGTCGTACCGGAAGCAGATATCTAGTGGACCACGAGCATCTCAGACATCATATCAAGATAAGGGAAAACAGAAGGAGGCTGGACCCAGCCAGAGACGCGGTTACTCTCCAACTCCATTTCCCATTACCAAGCCAACTCCTGTTGAGACATAGCCTAGATCATTCAACCCAGACAATGATACTGAGATGATTGATGATACTACCACAGCCAGGCGCACCAAGCCAGCTATATCTACAGCTCAATTGGCAGATAAGCCTCGCACAATCAATAGGACATCACAGATCAGTAAAGATGTTGATCCAAGTGCAATCTTAGAAAAGATCCTAAATACGCCAGTCACACTTCCAATCCGGGATGTGGTTGGTGCATCAAGAGAGGTGGCAACTTGCTTACAGGATGCTATAAAGTTAAAGCGAGTAGACTTTACTCAGCCCATTGCTTCAAACCTGGTTACCAAGAACAAACGGGACTCGCTGATCCATATTGAGATGAAGTATAAAGATACGCCTATTGACTTTATCGTAGATACTGGATCAGAACTGAACATTATCAGCAAGGAGGTTTATGACATGTTTGAAGGACTTGTCATTAATCCAGCTGAGGCTGTAACTATGCGCGATGCAAATGGAGGCTCATCCAAGTTACTAGGTCTGGTACAGGAGATACCACTCAAAGTAGGCCCAATATTCACACCTATTGATGCCTATATCTCTACTAGTCCAGCATTCTCAGGAGTACTGGGACGGCCATGGCAGAGAGAACATCATATTGGAATTGAGGAGCGTGAAGAGGGAACTTTTTTGACCTTTCCAAATGAAGATGGGATAAGTCGTTCTCGTCTGCGAGTACCAGAGACCTATACGCGGACTATGGAGTCAGGAAGATCACAACCATCTCATGAAGGTGAAGTCTTCAACATTGTCACAGAATGGCCCTCTGAGAATGATGTGGTCTATGCAGATCAAGTAGTACAAACAGATTCTGATATAGCAAGCAATCATAGTTCTACCAGCAGTGCTCAGAGTAACAGCAGCACAAACAGTCATATTTTTGATGACAAGCTTATGGATATTGATAACCTCGAGAAATATAGCGACAATGAGCATCAGAAAGATAGCTATAGATTAGACCACATGTTGGGTCTATCATGTCACCAGCCAACCAATACACCAGAGCCTATATATACAAAAGATGGTGATGATAAAGAAGCAGATGAACATGTGTTAGATTTGCTACGTGAATATTTGCCTGATAAAGATGAGATCTATGAGAAGCGAATGTATCACATAATAAAAGACAAACTACAGGATGAGATCTCTAATACTCCTGCAGTTAAGTCTGGACCATGCACTATTATGACAGGCATGTCACTTGAGTTTCCAGGCATTCTGTCATCAGTCAATGGCCGTACCTTTCTATTACATGATGCTAAGCTGTTCAACAGAAAGGGTGGTTGCTATGGGCATGCAATTGTTCAAGTATTTCCATATGCTGCAGCTGATCTGGTAAGATTTGAGCAATGTGAGGATGATACATTGAAGGAGTCAATTGTGAGCCACATGGAAGTACAGCTAGATGATTCAACAGATATGATCGCTGGACCTGTTATTACAACAAATGAAATGGTCCGGTGTCCTGTAATCACTTTAGATGTTGGTATTAAAGGAGCACACATTCCTTTTGTTCTAGATACTGGTTCAGAGATCGACTGCATCAGTGCCAAGCTGTGGGAACTCCTCAGTGGAACATGCAGCGAGACCAGCAACTCCTGCAAAATTATAGGAGTCACAGGCCAACAGTTAGAATGCCTTGGTATCTGGGAAACCATGATTGAGTTTGGTCTGGTATATTCTCTAACCAAGTTGCATATCATAAAAGGGCTCAAGGTTCCAGGTATATTAGGATGTCCATGGCAACGATTTAACCAGTTGAAGTTGGAGCATACTCCAGAAGGCATTAGTGTTCAGATCAAAACTCCCAGTTTAGCAAACCGACAGCCCATGACAATGCATATTGCTCAAAGAGTTAAAAAGCATGTAGAATATGCACATATACCGGCATCATATCTCTGTGGTCTAATCACAGATGAGTTTGACAGCAAAGATGGAGTTGTCAAAGAGCTTGATTTAGAAATCACTCAGCAACCATTGGGACATGATCCTTGGAAGATTGATGATGCAACAGGTCAGCTGCCAGGAGATGAACCACCACCGAGTGAAGTCAATGTGGAAAACCAGTTATATCAGCACTTGCTTGAGATTTACGGTAACAGAATTATACGACGGCCACATTTGCAGCTCATTGAGCCATTTGAGGCAGACCAGTTTGATCCACAGCTATCATGGAAACCTCAGATTACCGAAAATGAGGAATCATTTCTGTTGCGAAATGTTCTCATCAAGATCAATGGAGAATATCGAGAAGGTCATGGAGTCTTACATATGTCCTACTTTCCGCATGAGTCAGAAAGTGTACGGATAGCCAAGGAAGAAGAACACACCTCGCCACAGTCAGCTAAGTCACTTCAGCTAGAAGAGGATAGTATGGTAGAGCAGTTTCAGGCACAGTTCCAACCACATCACCCAACCATGCAGGATCTAACTCAGTCCATTATGGAGATGAACTTTGAACACACACGACTTATAGTCGATGATACATCTCCAAGCCCACAGTTAAGTGAGTCCTCTCAAGAAAATGCAACCAGTATGCAGACAGGCGAGTGATGTGATAGACAATTAAAAACAACCAAGACTACAAACTTAAAAAAAGGGTCACACCACGCAGCAGCAGTGTGCACGACTATGTCTCCCATGCCAAGACTGATCTGATTAGAGGGCTATACAATAGTAGCTACCCCTTCCCATAGGGTATAGTCCATATCCCCAGAACGAATGTACAAAACTAGTTGAGTACAGATAGTCAAGTACATAGGAGGGATGGTACGTCAGTCTGCAACAACCACAAAGTAGTGATAGAGACGTACAGTAGTGTGTGCATAGTGTCGTAAAAAGGTCATGATGGTCGTGACAAAAAGGGCAAAGGTGCAGCTCCGCGACGACGCTCAGAAGAGAAAGATGCCTGACTCCTTGGAGCCAGAACTGCACAAGCGAAGAGGTGCTGTATATTATGAGTAAGTGATCAGACAACCACAGAGGAGAGCCATGATACGCACCCAAAGAAAAGCAATAATGATAGTCCAGCACCGTCAACCAACCACACTCCCCCTGCAAGGGCTCAGTCTAAACCGTTGCACATGTTCAAGTTAGTATAATACCACCATTATGCTTAGTACTGAAGTATACACACATAGTGGCTTGAAACGACGGCGGAGGAGAAAGAAGTGGGGATGTGAAGAGAGAGAAGCCCGAGACCGCAGCACAACGGCTGCAGCACACCTTATGCATGATACGCAAATAGCCGCAAGCAATCGGCATATCGGCATGCATGGCAGCCATGCATTCAAATGTCGGTATACTCGGCCATCAAGGCGCCAACCAGTGCTTGTCCCTGAGCCCAAAAAGCAAGAATTCTGAGCTACAAAGACCGACCCATCACAGGAAGCACCACTGAGAAGCATGCGGCAACTTCCGGAAGAATGGAAGCATGCCGCAGACAATAGAATAATGCTAAATGTGGAAGAATGAAGGTCACAGAAGCGAACACAAGTCACCCTAGAGAAGACTTCTTTCTGGCATGTGAAATTAGTTCACGTTTCAGAAACTGGTCCCTGATCGGCGGACCATGGAGATAATGGTCTATATAGACTGGTGGACTGCGGAGATAAAGGGTCTGCTGCAGCACCGCAACAGAGAAGAATGGAAGCTCAATATATATGGACTTCTATCAGACTGCCAAAGAGATGGCGATGTTCGAAGAAGCCCAAAAAGAGACACATGAGACTGCCAACAGGCTACTAATAAGGGTAATGCACTGTGGAGTTACATGTGAAGAGAATTGAGTACGTAAGAGACGTCATAGTAGGTGCAGTGCGGTAAAGAACACTCTTCACAATTCCAATAAGAAGTCTTGTGATTGCAAGTTCATGTGCGAGTATGGCAATCACCGAAGAAGTGACAATCAGGAACAGAAGCGAGAAGAGGCATTGATATTGATCAATAGAAGCTGCAGTGCTTAAATGTGTAATGCTTGACGCTTGAATGCCTAAAGGCTAAAGTCCACACATGGCGCCCAAAATTAGCGCCTGGTCAAAAAGTGCTCCCCGAGGTCCATCGTCGTGAACAGAGTACTGGGCGCTAATTAAGAACTGTGGGGCGTCCAGTCAGGACAAGCATTACATATGCACATATCAGATTGGTCCTATTAATTAGTGTGTAATTTGGCCATCAAGCAAAAGTTGTGTTGCACAAATACAGCAATAAGACATAGAAGAATACCGAGTATTCTAGCACCTTCAGGATGGTAGAACAAGGTTGACAGACCACTGGAGGATATTGGAATATTCTAGATAGTTTCTAGAACTCTCCCTGCTCAAGGTATAAAGAGACACTACTTAGAATCCTCAAACAAGTCCTTCATTCATTATGCAGAACACATATGTAATGAGCAACTCCACTAAGGCCAAGCTTTCCCAAAAAGCTGCTCAGCTAGTAGCTCCACAGGATACTATACCACTTGACAAATGGTTACAACGTCAACACTGGGAGCAGCTAAGCTTCCGAGGTCGAGAACGAGCTATTAATGGAATAGCTACACCAAGTCAACAGCTTATGCCATGTTTAAGTCATTTGAATGTAAAAGATAATAGCATTCAAAAGACTACAGCATCACATAGGAAGCCTATATTACAGAAATGGAGAAGAGGAGGAGACAGGACTCGAGGGGGCCACAGACAAGACAAAAGGTCAGCCAAAACAAGATCCGGAGGAGCCCAGTATAAGAAGGAAACACCAAGGAAAGGGCTAGAGCCTTCCGGAAGCCAGGCAATGCCAGCCGAGAGACTGCCCGAAGCCCATGGAGGCACCCAGAAACCACAACAGAACTACCAGGAAAGTCCTCGAAGGACCTCGCTGCACCCATAGATGAGTCATCTGAAAAGCAAATATAAAAGCTGTGCAGAAGAAATGGAAGCAACAGATGTAGGGTTAAACCAGAGCACACACAATAAAGGCCGAGAACATACCAGGTTGTGCCGATGCAAGTAAAAACACGGATCTAAAACAAAAAGGTCAGCAGCGAGAGAAGCAGACACCGGACTGCATACGAGATGTGGTTGACATAGTGTTGCAGAAGGAGCTGGAAGGATGGAGATGAAGACAAACATCAGTCAAGTTGACACACAAGCGAGAAGAGAGAATGGGATAAAAGGAGTGGGACTCACCACTCGAGATGGGATGAAAACATAGTGCTAACACACCATGCCGCACATCACCCTCACACCTCAGCACATCTTCTCACTTCTCCCTCCAAGCGGTGATCCTGACCGCTTCACGTACATCCTCGGGCTCGTACAGACCCATGCTGGGCAGCCGCTCATGTACACAACCGCTCCGTTCACTGTCCAGGCGGACACCGTGTATGTGGCCCCGGACATCGCCTGTCCGTGGGACTCCAACCGCTCAGTTGATGCCTTCATCCTCCGCAATGCTGACATGGTTGCCCTAGGCAATGCTCGAACGGGCCACGCAGTGCTGTTCTTCGAGGTTCAGGTCCAATTGGACGATGCCACAGCTGCGGCCGCCAATGCTGGCCAGGTGCTGCTCAGTGACCAGGTCAACATGGCTCAGGTGCCTCGCCCAGCAGGCTCTACCTGGTCGATTCGAGAGTCCATGCAAGTCACCCAGGCTGAGTATGCAGAAATCCAGGTACGTACCTTATTGTTTCACGTCTCGCCGGTGCAGGTTTTAAGGCTGACGTATGGTAGTGCACCATACAGAGCCTGGTTATTCGCGCAGCCCTAGACTGGACCGACGACTTCCGCCATCTAGATCCAGAGAAGCTTGCACAGCTCTTCCGAGCGGTATGTACCTCTCCATTCAAGCCCTCGTGCCCTGATTGAGGTGCTAATGTGTACCTAGGCTCGTGCAGCTCACCCCATCCTTCAACAATATGCCAACAACTGGGCGACCGCTGCCATTGCACATCAATACATGCAGAATAAGTGCAAGCACGCATACAAGCAAGGTTACATCAGCAAAAGGCGCACTCATCAAGTTGGCGACCAGGAGAACGTACCTGCAGGCCGCCGCAACTGCCGTGATCAACGTGGTGATGCTTAGATTGGAGGTTGACCGACAGGCAGAGTGGTGTGAGCACAACGTGGGATTGCACGGCGCTCGCGGTTCGAGCTTGGTAGGACGGCGCGCTTATGCTAGTACTAGTGCGACTGCTGGTTCAGTTTGCGAGGCATGCAGTCGAGCGAGCAGTGCGGGTTTGCTCTTGTACGCTGTCTTCCATTTGCTACCCTGTATACTTGCTATGTCATAAGAATATATGTCATTTCCGAATCATTTCCTATATGTTCCTCCCAAAACTAGTGGATGCAGGCAAAAATCCCCAAGCGATTCAACACCTCGATCACCCATTATCATTGCAGTCTTCCCGTTGATTGACGGGGTTTTGAAGTGGTAAAGATATCCAGGAAATGCTGAAGAAATCACTCGGTTTGCGCTTTTGGGCACCTGGTGAATCTCGAGAAAATCCGGCTGACTTTCAACATATATATCACTAACGCACATGGTGGAAACTAGCCGGCGCTCGAATGGCTATACTAGTGACTACGTCCAACTTGCTTGGTGAGTCTCCACCGTTTCCGCATGGTGATGGACCTGTCACTTTTCCCCGGAACCCAGGCACACAGTGATTGTTCAGCCACAGGTATTGGACCACACAAGAGTTGACACATACACCCATACGATCACGCAACCTGGTCGGAGATACCCCCAGCTTGCTGCGTAGCCTCGTTGGTGACCTTCACGAAGGAAACCTTTGGGACAGACACGGCGCCGCAGGTCTCAAGTGTCCAAGATTGCGCCTGTACAAAAGTGAGCATGCCGTGCTTTCAAGGTGGGTCGTCCCGTGTTTCGCAACAGGTTTCAACGAGAACACACCGTGTTTTGATGTAGGTCTCCTGTCCTGCTTGCTGACCGTGAAATGGGTTGACCTGTCCAAATTTACGGCCGGTTGCTGCTAAAGCATGCCAAGGTAAGCTGGTCATTCCCTCGAAATGGAGGTCTTGCTGCCATGGCTTTACGCAGGAGTTTCGTCGATGCAGTGGCGGGGATATGCGTTGATCTGTCTGTATTCACAGCAGCTGCTTGCAGACTAGGTTGGTCAAGAGCGAAGGGGGAGCAAGAGAATAAGGAGATGCCGATGGATGCTCAGGCTCGCGGAGAATGATGTTAGCACTCAAGTTGATGCTGTGCTTCAGCGCTACTACGCTGGGCCAGCCAATGGGCTCGTGGCGTGGATTTCCGTAAGAGTGTTACTCAATGCCAGCCCTCGTAGAATGCCTTTAACCTCTCGCTCCAACATGACGGTGGCGCGACATTCTGTACAGTGCTTTTTCATCTCCGACTTTGGTGGCTATATAAACCTCTGTGCATGCTGTTGGTCCTCTGCTGATCGTGTCCAGCTTTGAACTCGTACTGCCGCATCACATCATCGACAGGCTCTCATCTACACAATGCCTGCTGTCCTCAGTGTCCTTGCCGAGACCTCTCCCCTTGCTCACTTGAATATCTGCGCCGAGTGCGGGGCTTCTCGCATTAGTGCCCCTGCCCTTTGCAAAGGCCGACAATACCCGGACCACCAAGACTGGTGGTACGAGACGGTATGTACTAAACTGTTCACTATGTGTTTGACTTACGGTCTTGGTGTCTCAATGTCCTTGGTGTCTAGTGTCTTGAGAATCATCGCCCCACCCATAGCCAATGCAAGTATTTCTCCTGGCGCGAGGACATCCCCAAAGGCAAGCCAGCCACGTCGGCACAGCGTCGTGGCACCCTGTGTCAGCAGTTACGTGCCGCAAGGCACGTGAACTTTGACTGCACGTTTGGGGTTTGCGCCTGATGCTGCGCTGAAGTACGCTCCACTCATCCTGAACTGCGTTCCTGTGCTATGTCTGCGCATGCAAAAGCGGTCATTCATGGCGGTGCGGGTCCATGTTTCCTTGTTGCTTTGTTGCCTGATCTGTTCAGACTAATATGTTTCTATCAGTAACTGTCAATCTTCCTGGAGACGAAGGTGTGGAGTCTCCGACCCCTGGTGGCGCTCCGCTCGTTAGCGGTCCCGATCCCAGCCCATCTAAGGGTGCATTGACTGTCGTTCCTAGGCCACCTGCTGTGAAGAAGCAGCGCTCATACACGATCTCGATCTCCCCCATGTATCAAGAACATCTTGCTGTGCTAGAGCAAACCGACCGTCGTCGTGTTGAGGCAGCTGAGGTCGAGGCTGACTACGAACAGCGCCAAAATCGCCTCGTGACACTCTACTGGTGGAGCACTGTGCGTGTCTTGATCGTGATGTATTGTGGCCCCACTGACCTACACTTTCATCAGAATGGGCAGCCTGCGTCTGTCTTCGTGATTGAGGTGACCCGCTTCCCGTATTTCCATCCTCGGGACAGCCCTCAGCTTGTCTCTCGCTTCAAAACGGACAGCAACAGCTTTCAGTACTTCGAATGGAAGCTAATGTCGTGGGTTCACGGCGATGTGTCTTCCCCAGTTCGCAATGTCAAGACGGCAGGCGAGTTGCATTACTGGTCTGATGGGGTCGATCAGGCACCTGATATGCCTCCCCGTGGCATCAAACGGGGGCTTGAGGATCCGGAGGAGTATGGCCATTTGTTGTAAGTACTAGTCACTTGACTGATGACAACCAACGTGTGCTAATGACACTGAACGGGTCTAGTGCGCCAGTGACTCCTCACAGGTACTCATCTCCAAGGCCGTTTGGTGGCGCGGTGTCGTACTTCTCGGAGTTTGGTAGTGAGAAGATTTATTTAGCAATATTTGTTTATATTTTGTTGAGGGGTGACTCAGTCTCACGTTATACCAAGAAACACTGCCACAAGGTGTATGGGTTTTCCAGGTTTCCCGAAAGTGACCTCGTCGAGTTCTGGAGAATCACAGTTATAAGTGCTTTTGTGGTTTTTCAGCCTACAAATATCCTTATGCTTTTAGCTCTAGCACTGGAAGTCTGACCTGTTCTCTGTAGGTCTACAAGACTTCAATATTTTATATTTGAATAGATGTACTGCTTAAACTGGCAGAGTTTCCCCTATATCTTAGTTCAATGGTATAGTCAAACTTCTTTATACTTGTGCGTCTATCTGAGACACTCTTGCCTTGTCTATGCTGACTAACTCTCTTGGTTATCAGCACGTCCTATCTACTTGACGATTGATTAAACTTCCAGGAATCTGATCCTGCGCAGTTCAACTGTCCTATGCACTGCCTGACTAAATTACTCTTTCCCACTTTGAAGAGAGTAATATACTACACAATTGATGAGGAACTAGACTGTTGTAGTTCCAAGAACAACTATGTAAGCAGCTGCAAGACTTGTTGCTTGATGCTACACACTAGTAGTTACTTGATTGATTTAGCTGTTAAAACTAGATGGCTATCCCTTTTTAGGTCAGTTTTCAGGCCAGCTTATATACTGTTCTGAAAACCTTCCAGAATGTCCTTTGTACATGACTAATTACTATATGCTATATTACTCATCCAAAGTCCTGAATCTTCTGGTTCTTTCCAAACTGTGTCAGAATGTGGTAGAAGTTACTGGAATCATCTGGCTCTTTCTATGAACTTCCTGATCGGGCACTGCACTTCTCATAGCAAGTCATAGTGAGTTATTTGGGAGGTCACGTGACTAATGTGAGTCACTATGAGTCATGTTCCTTTCTGGTCCATGCCAGATTTGTCTGGCAACTCCTCCATGTTTACTAGATTGTTCTGTCAGCTTCTAGCATGTTCCAGCGCCTTCAGTGACATTCCAGTGCTTTCTAGTGGCTTCTCTACAGTCCTGTCCTGACTTATTAAGAACATATAGAGCCTACTCAATACTAGAGCTTTTTGGAATCTTCCGGAACTAGTAAGTATAGGTCAGATCTTTCTAGAATGTTCTAGAACCTTCCAGCAATTTCTGGCTATTGTTTGTGCTTGCCATATGGTGCTGATGCTACTGGATTGTTCTAGCATTTTCTAACCTATTTCAGAATCTTCCACAGTATTCTGGAACCTTCCACAACATTTTATCTATGCAGACTTGACTCATATAAATACATGGTCGCACAAGTGTCTGTGCAAGTCCATTGAATGCAAGTTGTGGCAAATATAGTACAAACGAGTGAGACACGTGATATCAGTCCCTCCATTCCTATCAGGCCGGGCTATAGTCAGCCTGAATATGGTCATCAATCTCCCATGGACAAAGTTCTGGGTCGAGGGAGGCGCCTGATATGGAATGAGCACTGATTAGTTTTAAGAATATACTGCTATACTCGCCTGGGAAGTAGTCGTGATTATCGGGCCTTCGCAACAACTTGACAATTGTCATAAGCCCATACACGAGCCACCTCCACATGGTCTGATCCTCTCCGGCAAAGTGCTCATATGGCACGGCCAGGCTAAGGATTGCAGGCGACTGGATGTGCTGGATAAGAATAATGATGTGGCTCTCCTGGTATTCTGCCACCCTAAGGACACGTCCGAGGAACCGAGTTGCTTCCATGTTCGGCTGTCGGCTATCTTGAAACAACAGCCAACAGTACTGCTCAGGAGGAGGAACAAGGTCGAACCGTGTGAAATTGAGGTCGGACTGCTGCTGAAGATCAAAATGAAGGTGATGTGATCCCCGTTTAGTGGTAACAGGACAGAAGGCAATGTCCTTGTCCTTGAGTTGGGCAGGAAGGTATGGGCGCATCTCGAGGGGTGTGTCACTGGCCAGTCGGGGAGCAGAGAACATGATGGATGTTTGATAAAGTTCAACTGCATGCCACATTGTTTTTGTTTACTTTTTAGCGCTAGACACTGATGCAATATTTTCCCATGGTGCTTATTTGTCTGCCGTTCCTCAGAGGACTGTGGTTTACTAGACTGTTTGTTTTAGCCCTGTCCATGTACCAATCCTGTTTGGTGCATGACATCCGCCCCACAGTGTTACGGCCGTCCTCGGTCGTTCTCTTCTCTTTTTCCTTTTTAACTTCTCCTATGGCTCCGTGTTCGTTGACTGACTGGTTCGTCATTCAGTTCCTCATCATCTAATTCTTGAGCAGCTATCTGATTAAGTATATCCTCACTTTCATCCACTCCTATAATGTCTTCTAGTGCCTCTTCTTCTGCATAGTTAATATCTGGAGCTGCAGGCTGGTAATGATCTCCTACTGCATCAATTGGGTCGGCAGCAAGAGTGTCTATATCTTGGTCCGATGGATGATATGCCAAGAGCCTGAATGCAGCAATACTTTCTCGTGATATGTCTCCATTCAATTCCTTGATGACGTAGGATCCATTACGTGTCTGCCGCACTACCTCATATGGTCCCAAATATCGTGGTTTGTGCTTTCGGTTCATTTCCTTTTCTATTGCTGTGTTGCGTACAAGAACAAGATCACCACTCTGAAATGCTGTTCTCCTGAGTCGGTGAGCAAACCGTCTCTCAAAGTACTCTTTTGATTCCAATCAGGTTTTGTGCAATACTTTAGCAGCCTGTGCTACATCTTCTGGCTTCCGTTGTAGTTGATGTATGCGAAGGGTGAGAAGATCAGCATGTGACATATTGCTTCTGAAGCCTTGCACCATAAATGTAGACTCTCGTAGGTCCATTGGCAGTACTAGATGTGTACCGTGTAGCAAGTAGTATGGACTAAACCCTGTAGATCGCTGAATTGTGATCCGATCTGCAAAGATGGCATGTGGTAACAAGCTCGGCCATCGGTTGATTTGGCCCTCACAAGCTTTTACTAAAGCTTCACGTAAAATAAAGTGACCACGCTCCACAACTCCATTGGCTTTTGAGTTGTATGGAGAGATACGTATATGGTATACACCATACTTTTGTGTAAGTATCTCAAATGCTCCTTTAGTTTCTGATCCATTGTCAGTGACAACACGTTCTACTGCTCCATATCTGCAAATGATCTGTTCCCAAAAGAACCATGCCACTTCTTGTGATGATGCAGTGCGAAGTGCCTTTGCTTCCAATACTCCTGAGAGGTCATCTCGACAGGCAACAATGCATGTAAAGCCCTGAGCAGTTGGCATATGCATCACATCTAAATACACCTTTGTGAATAAACTTGCTGGTGTTGATATTTTGAGAGGCTCCTCTGTTTTCTTGATACTTCTGATCTGACATTCCCGACATGATCGAACATACTGTCGGACATCACTGTAGTAGAATGGCCAGAAGAATCTCTGCTTTATTGTTTCAAAGGTTGCCTTTTCTCCTCTATGCCCTAACTGATCATGTGCTTCCTCAAGGACTCTTTGTCTGCTTGACTCATCAAGTAGTACCCGTACTGGCATCCGGTCAGGAAACTGCTTATACATATAACCATCCTTTGCAAAATACCTCTGGACTTTCTTCAGGAACTTGTACCGAGATGCAGGTGTGGCAAAGTCTGGTATCTGTGATTTTTGTAGAAAGTCAAAGATTTGTTGTAGTGATGCATCCTGCATGGTTGCTGTGGTGATCAATACATTTATATCCTGGCATGAGGTTGCTTCTGTTTCACTGTCTTGGAAGCTTTCGTCCTCTGGTATTTCTTCTGACTGTTCTATGTATAAAGCCACATTCTCTTTCCATTCATCTTCTTCGTCATACTCAATAATCTCTCCATCTCCCATTGGTCTCCGGGACAATGCATCAGGTCCTTTGTGTTTGGCAGCAGGTACATGGATCAACTTATGTGGATAGGTTAGTATTTCAGCTATCCATCTGTTAATCACTGCATTTGGCTGTAAGTCTGGTGCTGCTAACATTCCTTTGATGTACTGTGCATCAACCTCTATGTGCAAGTCTTTTACACCAACAAGATAGAGTCGGCAATGTCGTAGTGTTCAGTAAAGTCCATATAGCTCAAGCTTTGCTTGGCTATAGTTTGACTCTGTTTTTCCCAGTGGGATTGATCCATACCTAGCAGGTCTACGCTTATCATTCTCATCTAACTGTGATAAGATATATCCCACAGCATACTTGCTCGAGTCGACAGATAAGATAACTGGCTTTGAGGATGTGTAATCTATAGGTCTTAGTGCGGGTGCAGACGAGATGAGGTCCTTCATCTCATCAAATGCTGCTTGTCGTCGCTCATTCCAGACAAATTCTGCCTTATGTCCAGTGAGCTCTCGTAGTGGCTTTACTTTATCTGAGAAGTCCTTAATCCAGACTCGTACAGTGCCACAAAGACCTAAGAATCCTCTAACTTCTTTGACTGTCTTTGGAACTGGCCAGTTACGCACCTTGTCAACCTTATCATCTTCAGGAACTCTACCTTCAGGTGTGCATTTCTGTCCAACAATGATCACACTAGGTTGGCAAACTTGGGCTTTTAGGCCTGAAATCTTAATTCCTGCATGACCGACCCTGTGCATAATGCGATGCACATCCTGTGCGTGTTCCCATATAAAGTGTCTAATCCCTGGATTTTCTTTCAACACTTCCGGATCTCCATTCTCATCCAGATAATATGTCTGGGGACCTTTAATTGGAAGGTCATCAATAAACACATTAGCTGTGTGTGGAATCTCATCCTCAAGAATAAATGTCATGCATGCTTGAAACTCAGCAGGAGAATTTGTAAACCCCATAGGCATAGATGTTAGTTGCAACTGACCAAGTGGCGAGTGAAATGCGGTCATGTCTCGACTGATTGGGTCAAGTCTTCGCCCATCAAATGCCCAAAATAGGTCTAATACAGTATAACACTGCCTTCCTGCAAAGGGTTCTACAAAGTCATCAAGGATTGGCGGAAGTCCAGCTTCTCGTATTGTAATACCATTCAGCTTCTGAAGGTCATGGACAAGTCGCAGTTTTCCATTTTTCTTCAAAACGCAAAACCATCTTGAGCGATAAGATGACTGGCATCGCTCATAGACTCCTGCCTCCAATTTTTCTCGTAAGAGCTGGATTACTTCATCTCTAATCCCTGGTGGAATTGGAATATTCTTCTCTATCCACGGTATGTGTGGGATAGTCGGGATGATATATGGTGTAAAGTAATCTTCTCTAAAAGTTCCTCTATCTGACTCTACGAATGCAAGCGCATTCTCATTCATTTGAAAGATGTGTTGAAATAATTTTTCTTCTTCAGGCCACAAAAATCCTTCATTGTTGATCTTCATTTCTTTCATGCGCTCCTTCGTGAGCTTCTCGGTGGGTATGAATTCTGGTGGATGGCATATGAGCAGAGGGAGACTTGTCAGTGGATTTTCTGGAAATTTCCGTGTGACTCTAGCACCTTCCGGGAAAAGTCCAGGTACTGGCTTAACTTGCTGTGCTACTGGTTTATACCAGCTTCCAAATACATTTGCATAGTCTCCTCTATCTTTGTGCAGCCATTTATTGTTATTCATACTATTTTCTTCTTCCCAACTTATGTCAACGAGGTCCTCTTCTGCCTCGTAGTACCTCTCTATTCTATATTCTTTAATCTCTCCTTTTGTTTCATCTTTGCAGTCCAACCAATCAGAGTCGCCAGCTGGACCAATAATAGCAGCCACGTGTTTGTCGGTCATTTTGACCTGTTGTGATGCTAGTTGCAGTAGGTCAGGGTTTACTATCACTGACGTCATGGTAGTGCTATTGAGGCTATGCACGTGAGAGTGGTTGCTATGATTGTAATTGCTATAGAGACCCGGCCAGTTTTACGTCGTAGCGAGGATGGTTTGTTGTCTTTTTTCAGACTGACTACACCCATGGTCATACACCGTCTCGCTAACATGGGGCCTTTTTGTGGTTCATTTCAGTTTTTTTACGGTACGTCACTTTGGCAATCTCTTCTTTTCTCAGGTCAATGGTCGATACTTTGGTCCGAACTCCTTATCACACTGCTGACCTAGTCTTCCCGGGACTTGTTCTACTCGCCATGCGGTTAGTTGCTATGATTGCTTCAGTTGGAGTACATCATCGGCTGCTGCCATGGCGTGGAGGATTGTCTCTGGACGACTATGTTAGCATTGGATGCACACTCTTGCCCTGTACTGCTAAATTAGCCTTCTCAGGATTGATTCTTCTTGTTATGCCGTTAGTTGCTATAGTTGCTTCAGTTGTGGTATATTATCGGCTACTGGCATAACGTGGAGGATCACGTCTGGGAAGGCTCATTTCTTGGCTTTGAATGTACACATAGTTCCATTGCTGGCTTAGTTTTTCTATGAGTTTAGTTCCTTCACTTGCGGTTGGTTGCTATGGCTACTTGAGTCTGAGTTTGACATCAGCCACTGCCATGTGATGAACCTGAACACATGGTAAGACTGCCCCTGTACGGAATGCAAATAGGCATTAGATACTCTTCTTTGTTCCTGAGTTCGCCACTCTGATTAGAGCTAGCTGGTATAATAGCGAACTTGGGTGCCGACCGCCCCACAGTTCTCGCTAGTTGCTCTCCTGTTAGTTATGCATGCAGTTTTACATTTATAGATATTCAACAAGTGGATTAGGATGCAAGAGCGCACCACGTCTTGTCTGGGTGCCAAACATTGACCTGCGCTGCTCTCGTTTCCGTTCTGCATTTTTATGTTTAGATCCACGAATCATATGCTGAATAACTGCATTGCGTGACTTTTTCTGCTTCTTTTTCTGATTTTCCAGCATCACAGCAGCTGTAACTCTCCTCTTCTTTTCTACACACTCAATCTCAGCCAGCCTTGCCTCGAGCGTGGGGTTCTTCATAGTTGCTGGTCCCATAGTTTTTGCTGTGATGTCTTTATATATGGCTGTATCTATACACTGGGACTCTATGCATTCTTCCAGGATATTCTAGTACTTTCTGTGATGTTGTGGGGGGCTCCTAAACTTTCTAGAGGATTTTTTTCTGCTTTTTCTGCCTCTTTTGGACACTTAACTGCCTTGCTGAGGCCAATGTAGGCCCTATTGGTCGAAATTCAGCCCAATATCTGCCATTTTGGCCTTATCCTGCCTTGAACAGGAGTTATCCAAGACCTGTGCTCCTCATTTGGGCTTGGGGAACCGGAAATGTACTTGTTTTTGGCTCTTAGGTCCTTGAAACCGAGCCACATGGCTTTCACATGACTTTAGGGTCATGTGGCTGAATCCTGTGACCTTCAGATCACATGGATGGTCGGGCCGGGTCCTGGTTATCTAGTCTGATAAGATTGGGCGCTTAAATCGTCCATTTTCGGTGGTTGAAGTTTGCTGGCTCTTCTGCTTGTTCCTACTACCTCTGGCTTGATTCCTCGGGCTCTATGCTTGTTCTTTTCGTCTCTGTAGGTTCTAGGTCGACTCTGGGTACCCTCAAGTGCTTGGAATCGACTCCAAGGCCCCTCAAGATGGCCAGAAGCTCGTCTCCTTGGTTACCAGGCTGCAGGTACATCCTCAGCACTCTCCTTCGCTCTGGGGGCCCTTGGGACGTGTCTGTACACTCCCATGTGGTCCCATGTCTCTTCAGGATGGTCTGGGACCAATTCTGAGCCCCAGGACACGTCCAATGATGTGTTCTGGACGTCTTTAGGGTGCCTACATCGTCCCAGGTAAGCCCTACACTTTCCTTTACTTTCTTTCACTTCTCTGGGCTCTATAAGCCATTCTTTCGTTCTGGACGTCTTCCCCGACGTCCTGCTTGTGTTTTCGACGTCTTTTCTGGTACTGTGCGACTGTCAGAGGCCAAGGGCTGCTCCAGGTCGTTCCATGGGCGCTTAATGGCTCCATGATGTCGCACTGTCTCTCCTTCTTCGCACATCCAACCCCTCAGCGAAACGACACCTTCGTTCGCTGGTCTGGACTATGTACGACGTTTCTGCCAAGTTTCAGGTGAAACTGACAACTTTCTGGCTTACAGTGGCCCTTACAAGTTGGGCTCTTGCGTCAGGCAACTCAAGATTGCCTCTACTGTTGTTGCAGGGCCTCGCATTTATTCGTCAGCGGTTGGATTGGGTCGGGAGAGGTCAGGATAGATTGGGCAAGGGTCAGAGAAGCTGAGGGCATGCTTTAGACGAGGAGTATGGGTGAAAAGGTACGTCTGTGCCCTTGTTTCTGTCATCCCGCGTCTCTCTCCTGCGCACCACAGTCTCTCTGCAAGTCTCGTATCCCTGCGCATCCTCCCTTCTTGTGTTTTGTGCTGTTTTTGGCTCGAGGAGACCCACTATTTGTGCAAGTGCAGCAAAGCTGACCGGGACGGTGACAGACCGTCTCGGCAGCTTTTACAATTTT
This sequence comes from Polyporus tsugae, assembly GCA_024305745.1. Taxonomy (NCBI): domain Eukaryota; kingdom Fungi; phylum Basidiomycota; class Agaricomycetes; order Polyporales; family Polyporaceae; genus Polyporus; species Polyporus tsugae. The sequence continues at coordinate 620,724 of JAHRBS010000005.1, forward strand.
GGACACCCATCCCGGCATTGAGCTTTGCGCTCAGCTTTTTAGCGGGTGCGTAGCTACTCATACATGCATACATTTGTATGTACTGAACCATTATGCTCTCCCGGACCGGCTTCGCATGCCATCATTACAGCTGGCTCCATCCCTCTACTTCGAATGGGGTTGGTTCACGACTCGAGCCATGCGTGGCACAGATGCTTGTGATCTCGACAGATGTCGGTGCACCCTCATCCTGTCCATCCTCCATCCTCGTGTCTCCGTTTTCGACTTGCGGAGTCACCAACTCAACTCTTTCCGGTTGTTCAGCCACACGTACCTCAGCTGCGGCTGAGAAATCTTCAGTACAGTCAACACGGGCGAGAAGGGTGTCGGAGAGGCCCCACTGGTCTGTTCCGATTGGTGCCTGGTGAGTTTCCAGAACCTCTCGACTGCTCCATTTTCTGGTTCGAGGTATCTTTGCACCGCGGCGTCTCCCTCTCTGATGCTGTCGCTCCTTCCATTTCCTTCGCTTCCATTCCTTGCGAGCAGCAGACCTAGACTTGCCACGGCTATTGTACGGATGGGCCCATGACCTTGGTCGCTGCTCGGGGAGGATTGAGCTGGGTGAAGTCGTTCTTCCATATGATTTCCTTGTGTCTGGATATGAAGGGATTCGGTGACGGTGCGCGAGGGGCCGTATGGCACCTCTCTGCCATTTTCTATGCTCATGCGGCTGTGGTGTCCGTTCATGAGATTCAGCGGGCTCGTCTGTGTACATTTGTGGGCTCAGGGAAATTCTTGCTTCTCCCTTCTCGTTTATCGTCTTTTATATGTTGAGTTATTCTATTCTGGAGCTTTCTGGCATGTTCACAAGTGTTTGAGCTGACTGGAGTGTTGACTCTGGTCAGTCTCCTCTCTTCTCGTGGATCCTGCTGGGTGTGTGAGCTGTTGAAAACCTTCACGAGCGTTCGCGAGTCTTCGGAAGGACACGAGAACATGCAGTAAAGTTTTTTTGGCGGCTTTTTTTTCGCTTATTCATTCGCTGTGCTAACTACTTCGGTCTCATACAGGCACAGCTTGACAGAGTGGTCTCAGGACTAACATGGCATGGAACTACCGGTACATGGGCCCAGCGGCCAAGGACTTCTTTCAGCTTCCGGTACTCCCTTCTCTGCTTTCCTCAGAAGCCTCTGTATGAGCGCGCATACGCGGCCTCTCCATATCTGACTCCACCGACCATCGCACGGCGCAGTGAGCGCATCACAGTCTTCATGAAGCGCTTGTCCCTCTTTGACCAGTTCTTCGGCAGCCTCGCGAGCAAGTACTCGAGACCGGTGGCCTCATCTCCGTGAAGAGCAAGGTTCGGGCGGCTGGGATAGCGCGTCTTAATGGCACGGTGATGGGTGCGCCTGGTGCGAGTGTCGGATGGCGAGCTTTCATAGTATGAGAGGCGAGGGTTACGAGGGCGGAGGTCGTAGCGCGGGACTGTGAGGTAGTCGTAGTCGGTGAGTTCGTCCGTCTCGTTGGGCACTTCCCCATCTGTATTGCCGGTGGTGGTGTCCATAGCTGTGGTCACGAGAGCGGTGTTAGCAGTGGCGGGCTCGATGACCGACTGGGTCTCCTCCACTTCTTCAGCTGCTACAGTGCCGACGACAGCAGGAGTGGGAGTGGGCTCGGGGCTCGAGGGATACTCGAGCTCCATGTTCATCGACCCGTTGTCGTCGGGTTCATCCTCATTGTTTGTCTCGGTGCTGATCTTCTTCTCTTTGTAGATGATCTGTCCGCTGATCTCTGTCACGATGTACGGCGAGGGCGGATTAACAGCTATCTCCTCTAGGAGATTGGCCAGAGCACCGGTGAGTACTGTGGCTAGGGCTTTCTCGATCGCTGAGAACTCACCAATGGTGTCTCCGGCAGGCTGTGGGCTTGCTGGGTGCACGGGGGTCTGCTGGAAGGTCGAGCTGACCATGGCTGGCGGAGGTGTCGCGATGTGGTAGGATGGGACTGGAGCTGCGGTGTCGGAGCATGTAGGTGTGAATGATGTGGGCGGAGGCATGGTTGTGGCCGGAGGAGGTGATGCCGGTATGGTCAGCATGTCCAAGCTATCGCGATTCAATTTTAGCACGCCCGGTTACTCGCTAATGGATTTGTGTGTTTCCCTGTTGCGGTAACGGGACACACGGTTGCCTGCACTTCAGACTTTGTGGTGCTACTGGACGTGCCAAGAACGTGAGCCTCTCGGGGTTTCATGACACCGTTTTCTCTCGTTTTCTATGCCACTGTGATGGAAGCGTTGTGGCCTGTTGTGCTCATGTGCCTGCAATGAATGCCATTAGTAACCCATGTGTGTATGCAAGCCCGTCTCATCTCTATACGCCATCATGCCTCCTCACGCTACCGTCAATCCCCACTGGCCTGCATCAAAACTGTGTACACGTCAGCATGCCGTCCTTTCACGCTACCTGGAGCTGACCTCACGTACCGTCAATCCTCGCTAGGCTGCCCCGGTTCATGGCTAGAGCAGACACGGTGCTGCAGGTCTCGAGACCAAGGGACTCCTTGCACTACCGTCAGTCCTTGCTATCCTGCGTGAAAACCGTGCCAATGTCAGCATACCATCCTTTCACGCTACCTGGAGCTGACCTCACGTACCGTCGATCCTCACTAGGCTGTCCCGGTTCATGGCCAAATGACCCCCTCGAACCATAGGGTCCCCACTCTGAGTTTGTCAGCATGAGTTTGATCTCCGACGACACGTCGGGATCTATACACGCCCGACGCGTCGACGCGTTTGCGCGCTTCTGTACCCACTCTACCTTCGCCTGGTACATTATGCAGTCATAATGTTACCCACTTCTAATCCAACTGCGCCACCCGCTATTTATTTGTTCTCTACTCCTGAGGAACACGGACTCTGCCGACAGCTTATCTCTGCAAAGCTCCAGTACAATCCTAATATCTACCAACTGGAGGGGGTCCGTCAAGCCTTGGACGGCACGCAGCATGGCGCTGATCACGATGTCCATCTCGACCGTGGTCAAACAACGTGTGCATAAAGTCTCCAAGGGTCCACCCGACTTCATCATATAAAATCAAGAATGATACTTAACTTGTCCTTCTCCGAATGATATCTACCCTTCCGTCTCGTGTCCACCACCTCCGGGGAACAGCTGGTGGAACCATGCGGTGGGGCGCCGTGAGCCAGGTGCTGAAGAAGGATGGGATATGAAGGATGGAAAGCAGCCACAGGGAAGGAAGCCATGTGGATGGAGGTGTAGTGTGCAGGAGCGGGCGAGGGCAAACCAAGAGAAGGGAGTGTGTAGTCGTCGGGGGGATGTTTTTGTCGTACCTCTGTTTTCGAGTCCTCTGCTGGGTCGGTGTTAGGGTGGCGAGACTAGGATGACAAACATGGAACTATGCACGTACGCAGAAGACACATTGTTCGCACCGCACGCACCCACACATGGCCTATTCACATGCGCCCGCAGTCTGAACTGCTCGAAAGCTTGCGCGAACCGTTGGACCCGCGACAGAACCACCCGACTCTTGAATTCAGTGATTGCTAGGCCTGCGAGACAGTGCGAGAGAGGGGGAAAGCGGGAGAGGGAGAACAATGAGAGCGTGTAGCCTTCAGCGCGCTGCGCCAAGTAACCGTCTCAGGAGAGGTCGCGTAGCAGTCAAGCTGGAACGTGGCAAAGACGGATCTGCCTTGTCAGGTGGTGGAATCGGAATGGAATCGTGAACTGGTCCAGATGAACAACTTCAACGAACGCGGAGCCTTCGGGCGATGAATGCAATTCGACGACACACCGGGAGGACCGCGACGGCGTCCCACTCACAGAGAACTTGCCAAATTGTGGGTCCATGAGTTGAGGTTCGATGGATCGAACAACCGGAGAGTCGCCAGAAGATATTGGAGGAACGACAGAGGGGTGGGCAGGAGCAAGATGAGCGGCCGTACACTGCGCGGCGCGCGCTACCCAACACTACCAATGGTACTAGTGGGGATGGGCAATGCCTGCAAACCTGTTGGTCGCTTAGTCAGGAGGCGCCTGACCCTCAACATGGTCGAAGGTGCTCGTAGGTGGCTGCTCGTGCACGAGGACAGCATGGTGCGCGCGCGCTTGCCTTCTTCCTTCGCGCGACTGGTTTCATCAGTTTGCAATCTTCTTCGTCTCCCATCGAACCACTTGTCTCGCTTCAAGTATGTGGAGTAGAGTACAATACTACAGTATTGTATGCTATATCAAGTCCTTGGCACATAGGTATCGGAATTTACAGTAACATTTGGTCCATGACGTTCAACGGCAGCCAACAGCACCGTGAGCTTATCTGGCCTATTAGGTATGTGTGATTTCAAAGGGACAAGGTTTGGGGGATCATGGTATACCTTTCGATAGACTTCCAGCTGCTCTTCCAACTGTTCCCGTGTCATCCGGACAATCACATCTCGGTCGAAGATGAGTTTACGGCCCTGCAGTTGCGCCATTTCCGCCTCCACCCATCTCTGCTTCTCCGCCTGCTCATGAGCATTCTTCTCGGCGGTTTCGATTGCATGCTCGGTCAAATCTTTGCGCCGCTCCGACTCATGTCCGCTGCCATCAAAGTCCCGGGCCACAGATCGAAGATGACGTTGGTCGGCCTCAGTGTTCAGGTGCGTAGCCATGAAGTCCTCTGTCCCGTTGAAGGCAGACTTAGCCAATGCATTGAAGTAGGCAAGGGTTCCATTCGGATTTGCCCTTTTCCACTGATGCATCAGGCCGAGGATGCCTTCATTGTGACAATTTGCAGGTAGGATGCAGACCTCATTGAGCTCAGTGGTGGAGGCTTGGTCGATTGCGCCGCCCTTCTCGAACTCCCTGGTGAACCGTTCCCAGGTCTTCAATGCACCCCGCAAGAAGCGGACAAAAATAAACCTCAGGTGAGGCAATTCTGGTACCATTTCGAGCACTGCAGCCACAGCGTCTGGACGTTCCCACTGCTTTCCGTCCATGGCAGCCGTGGGACCGTCGTCGCTTGGGGGATCTGAGTGGAGGAGAGTGTCTGGGTCGTTGATAAGCTGCTGAATGCATCCCTTTAGCTGGTCATGAAGAGGCCCAAGCTTTAGACCATTCTGAGGCTGCCGAGCGACACGCATATACGGATGTGTGACGGCCTGAGCATAGAGGGTGAGCGCTGCAAGCTCTGTGAGCGTGGCAGGATCATGCAATCCCTTCCAGACGTTCTCCTCGAGGTTCGTGAAGCCCGGCTTGACCTTTCGATCATGAACAAGTTGAAGGAAGCGAATGTAGTCCTGACGGTAGGCTAGAAGCTCGGCAGCGGCGGCACAGTGGGACTGGTAGCGTGTGTTGCTCGTATCGGGGAAGCGGCGCTTGCCCGACTGTCGGGCAGGAACTTTCTTGACAAAATAGTATACGTAAGTGTCATGTTGCCCAAGTTTATTGTCCTTGTTGTTGAATGTGGAGCCAGCCAGATTGGTCAGCTTGACCCCACCGCGAGTAGAGGACTCAAATGCCCGGAGCTCCGCCGGTGACAGGTCCTCCGCTGCTGAAGCAGCTGAACCACCAATCATAGCAACAAGGACTTCTGGATCAACATCGCAGAGGGTCGAAGCATTATCCTTGTTGGCAAGCAGGATAGGGGGGATCGCATCGGGAAGCTCGGACCATGCCGCCATCATCTCCGCGTTCCCTCCCTTGACCGCATTCAAGTCTTTATGCATCGCACAGCCCAAGCGCAAGAAAAGCTCTAGCGGACATCGCTCCTGGTCAGAGAGTGCGTTATACAGTGACTCCCAAAGACGAGTAGTCGCCCGCTTTAAGTGCTCTGCGAAGAGCGCGACTCGGTCCTCCGGAGACAGACCTTCCCAGGCAGCCAGCCCCACCGCTTCGATCGCCGAGGCTGTGGCTTCCGCATTCAGCTGTTCCACCTCCGGTGATGTCACCGTACTATCCCCTTCTGCCAGTGAGTTCACCTGTGACTCAGATGTCCCTGCATTGGCCGTCTCCGTGCCCGGTGTGTGAACATGGTCGCGCCCGAGGACAAAGTAGGTCATTGTCTTCTTCCAGGATGCCACACCGCGTGCTGTTTTGATCTGATCAGCAGCGTGGTCACCGCCCATCCCCTTGAGCTTCAATGTGCAGGTCTCCAGGTCCAGCTTGTTGTCCATGGTTTTCGAAGATGGTGAGTCGTTGTGTGTCTTGATGATGTGGCTGAACTTCTCAATCCAGTCATGCACTTGCCTCTCACTCGTGTGATCTGGGCTCGAGTTGACGCCAATGAGAAGGTTCTTGTAGGTGAGACCATTCCCATCTTCAGTGAGTTCTGTAACAAGAACATGGTGTGCTTCGTAATTGATGTGCCGGTCGGTTGTAGTGTTGCCACTGCCAGTGAAAGCTATAGCAAAGCCCCGTAAGTAATCTTCCAATCATCAGCCATTTCATCTCACTTACCCTTGCCTCGACAGATGGAGCGTCCAATCTGTATGTCGCTTGCAATCCCTGCCTCAAGAACAGCTCTCCTGATGGTGTGCGCACTCATCCTCTCGCTGATTGGCACTCCGAGAGCACGGCTGACAGTTTGCAGGACCAGTCCAACCTTGCTTTGCGTGCAACCAGCATGAACAAGTTGACGGGCGAGCGTACGAGCAGTGGCGGTGTACACCCCCTTGCGCTTCAAGCGGAAGGTGAGTGGTTGTGTGCGTGGCTTCCTAGGGTTCTTTGAGGCCTTGGCATACCGCGCACATTGCTTCTTGAGAAGGCGGGCCTGTTTGCGCGATGCACTGAGCTCAGCACGAAGCCTCACAATCTCCGCGAGGTACCACTGGAGGGCGACCTCTGCATCCTTTCGAATTCTCTCCTCTCGCATCCTAGCAGCATCGTGTTCGGCCTCGGCTGTCCTAACGAGATGCTTTGACCTCTTTGTCGTCTCTTTGACCTTCTCACGGAGCATGGAGACAGTATGCTGCGCCCATGCAAGCTTACGGTGCTCGTTGTGATGGCAGGTCTGGTACGAGGTAAGTCGCTGCTGAAGGTGTATGTTCTCTTCATCTTGCTTGATGGCTTGCTGAAACGAAACCTGATTTGCTATGACAGGTGGGGACGAGCTTAAGGTGCACATATTCACCCTATTGACACCCAGCACAGGTCCACGGTGAGGTCTGATGGGTCTCTGCAGATCAGGTATGCAGCGTTGAGCACTTATCAAACCCAAAAGCCCGATAAACTCACAGGTATGTCGTAGGGCATCGAAATAACCTGATTCTCCTTATCCTCATCTTCCTTGGCATTCCCTCCCCATCGGTTGCACCTCCCACATGCTAGAGCCTCTTGCTGGGCCGGAGTCCGATTGCGGGACTTGTACTTGGTGCGCCGATGACTTCCCATTATTGATAAGGTCAGACCACACGCTAGCAATAAGCGAGGGACTGGGGAACTAAAGACCAACTCGAAGCTGGGGAATTACCGCAGCTTCCGAGGGGTTTATATATTGGGCTGAAGCCTGTGCACAGACCAGGTGCTTCAGGGCAGGTTGTAAAGGTCGTTACAGGTGGTACTGCTAGCTTGTAAAAGTCGTATTGTAACATTACCCCCCTCTTTAGCTTCATGTCCCAGGAAGCCGCAAAGCGTTAGTCATGGGTTAACTAGTCGTAAGCAAAGTGTCGTATATAATCTTGTTGTGTATTACTATCATTAGGATTTCGTCTTTTCCAGTCATTATATCTACGTGTCCAAAAGTCATAAGAATCCGTGTCATATGTGATTATCTGTCCATGTTTGTCCGTAGCGGTGAGTAGGTAGCGAATGTGGATGCACGGCGTGAATTTGTTCGCTGCATAGAAAGCGGTGATGAGTTTCTTGGCCTCGTCTGTCTGAAGTTTGTCTGTATCCGAAGGTACCCATTCGCGGTCAGCTCGTGTGAGTCCACACCATTGAACAAGGTAATGAACTTTGCGAGATCGACCCGATCCTTCCACAATCTTCGAATCTAAGATTGATTCGACTTCTCGGTTGGGTTCCAGAAGAGTGGGTACTTCTCGACTGGTTTTCCCTTGATTCGGGAATTCGGGATCGTGTGCAGGGGTTAAGAGTACTTCGTTGAATACGGGATGACGTAACTTCCACTTGGGTGGGAGTTTTAGGCGATATGCACTAGCGCCGACTTTTTCTTCAACTCGGAAAGGGCCGTAGCGCTTGTCTTCGAGTTTCTTGTTGGGTCGGTCGGTGGGGAAGTTCTGTGCGTCTATGTATACGTAATTGCCTATCTTGTAATCTCGTGACGGTTGTCGGTGCTTGTCGTAATGTCGCTTCATCACTTCTCGCGCTATCTCCAGCGCCTGCGCTGCTTGCTTCCCGATGCCTTGCATTCGGGTAGTCCGGTCATATAGTCCATGGTGACGAATTGCCAGTTCTGATCAGGAATAGGGTTGGGATGGAGTGGTGCAGCACGTGGTTGTTGATCAATCTTGACGCGCTGACACGTGATGCATCCGGCGACGTACTTGGCAACGTCTTTCCGAATGGACGGCCACCAATAAGATCTCATGATCAGATCTTGTGTTTTGGCTGCGCCCGGGTGTCCAGCCGCGATTGAATCGTGGTGTGAAGCGATGACGCGTCCGTGAAGTTCCGAGTGGTTTGGAACGACCATTCTCCCCCTCCTGTAGATTAAGCCATCCTCGGCTAATTCCCAATCATTGTCCTTTCCTAGTTTCTCAATGACAAGACGGTCATAAAGATTAACATGTTCCAAACACATTTTCTTCAGATTGTCTGCTCTGTCTATCGTATGAGAAGCCGCAAACCAGTGTTCCTTGAGCAACGTGAAGTTTTTGATCACGGGACCGGTTTCGTGGTCCACGTGTCTAGACAGAGCGTCTACTTTGCCCATGGTACGACCTGGTTTATGGTGTAACTTGAAATGGTAATTCGAGAGAGTTGTCGCCCAACGCCTTGTCGCGCGTTTAGTCATTGTGGTTTTCGGAAGTATTCGAGGTTTTTGTGGTCATTATGGACCTCAAATTCTCGCGCGTTTTGGAGGAAGTGACGCCATTCTTGTAACGCGGCGATAACCGACAACATTTCTCGATCCCAGATCTCGTATCCTTTTTGTGCGGGTGTTAAGGAATGTGATAGGAAGGCAATAGGTTTCCATAGTCTGTTCTGACACTGCGAGAGCTCGGCTCCGATTGCAAAGTTCGAGGCATCGCATTCGACTTTTAAGGGATCCGTGTCATTGGGTATGGCTAACACGGGGGCGTGTGTGATTGCGCCCTTGATCCCTTCAAAAGCGAGTTGATGCTCTAGAGTCCATGTCCATACGTTAAGACCCGTGAGACGATTCATTGGTCCAGCGATCTTTGAGAAGTCCTTGATAAACTGTCTATAGAAGTTTGCGAATCCGAGGAAACTCTGTACATCGTGTTTGCACGTGGGTACCAGCCAATCAGTGACACCTTTGACCTTGCCCGGGTCCATGTGGATCTCGCCGGGGGTGATGATATGGCCTAAGTACTCGGTTTCTTGAGTTTCGAACTCGCATTTCTGGGGTTTACACGTAAGGTGATTGTCTCGAAGGATCTGTAGGACTTGTCGCACTATGCGTCTGTGTTCCTCTAAATCAGCTGTACAGATGATGATGTCGTCCAAGTACACAATGACCTTTCCACGAAGAATCAGATCTTGGAAGATCGAATTCATCATCATTTGGAAAGTCGCCGGGGAATTTGTTAAGCCGAAGAACATGACGAGAGGTTCGTATAAGCCGCGATTCGTGATGAACGCTGCTTTTTCTTCATCGCCGTCGACTATGCGAATATTGTTGTATCCCCAATGTATGTCTAACTTGGTATAGTACTGGGCTCCTTTCAGCCGATCTAGGATTTCTAGCATTAGAGGAAGGGGGTATACGTTTTTCTTGGTCAAGGCGTTTAACTGCCGGTAGTCCTGAACAGGACGCAGTTTGCCGTCTTTTTTCTTGACAAAGAAGAACGGAGCCCCCCACGAGGATTTCGATGGACGAATTCGACCCGTGGATAGATTTTCCTCTAAGAACACGTCTAGCGCTTGTTGTTTGTCTAGGGTCATGGGGTATATCTTTCCACAATACGGTTTAGCGTTCACGGTCAATTCAATTGCGTGGTCATAAGGCCGTCGTTCGGGAAGAGTGGAGAACGTCGCTTCGTTGAAGACGTCGCGGAAATCTCGATAGTACTCTGGGATCATTTCCTCGAACGTTTGTTCTGCTTTGGCCTCATTCTGTTTGATTGCGATTTCCATTGCTACCGACGTTTTCGCACGTATGTGGACTGATCGGGCGTCAAGCCACGATCGGGTATGTAGGGAGAAGATTTGATCACCAGCGCTGACGATGTGATGGCAAGTGCTTGGGCATCGGTCGAACTCAATGGTTTTGTTTTTCCAATGTATCGACGGATTGTGATGCTCAATCCAGTCGTGCCCAAGATATATGTCCATTTTGCCAAGATCAGTGACTAAAAGCGGGATTTGTTCCGCGTGGTCTCCGATCTGTAGTTGTACGTCAACGTAATGCGTGATTCTACCACCTATGTTGGGAGATCCATCGGCGTTGAACACGTCAATGGGATGTGGGAATGGCTTAGGTGATAGGCCTGCACGCTGAACGAAGTTTCTATTGACACACGAACCGGTACAACCAGTATCGCAGAGAGCCTTGGTGTCGTAAACCTGCAGAGTTTCTAGGTTTTTGATCATGACCGGTATGTCTAGTTGTTTGCTTCCGGTACCACGTGTGACTTTGAAGTACGTCGGACCGTAGGACATTACTCGGATGGCGTTAATGGGCGCACTAGGGGTTTTTTCAACTTTTTTGTTATTTTTGGACGAGAAATTAAGCACGGGTTCTAACCCACCGCGCTGATCGTTGCCTGTAGGTTGGCTCCGACGATCAGTTGTCTCATTATTTTTAATAAGTATAGTGCGTAACTGGGTAGGGTGGGGAATGGTGGAGTTGTCCGGTGAATAAATAGGCATAGGTATCGTACAACCCGGAACGGGTGCATCAGAGTCCAAAACAGAAAACCGATTCTGAAAACTATTGTAAAATGACGGTCGCCGCGTATGTGCGCTTATGTGGGACCGTAGGGAAAATGCTGCTCGTACTCGTCCATCTGTTGCTGTATCTCGTTGTATCCATCCGTGTATTCCTCCAGTGCGTGTTGTGGTTCTGGGTCCTCGTGATAGGTAGGGACCATTACCCCGGCAATCTGTGCAAGGAAGTCCTCGGGGTCTTCTTGATGGAAATGTCTGACCTCTTCAAGGAATTCCTCGCGACTGTCGCGTTCTTCCCATCGGCGCTTCTGTACCGCAGCTGCGCCGGTCCGGTTGGGGATATGCCACATGTCTCCGCATGAGCCCTTCTCGGTCTGCTTTGCGCCGCACTTTCGGCATGGTCAAGCCCTGAGCCGATCAATGTCCATCGGCTGTCCGGCTCCTCCGTACGTGACCCCTGTGCCTGTGCGTCTGTCTCCCGGCATCATGGGTACCTGGGGACGTTGTGGGTAGTATGGCCGGGGCGGCGGGTATTGTGAGGCTGGGGCGTATGGCGGATATTGTGAAGGAGGGAACACCGGGGCGTGTTCTGGGTATCGTGACGGGTGCCGTGGGGCATTGCCCGGGTATCGTGGGGGAGGGTTACCATACCGCGGGGGAGCATTCGGTGGTGGGTACTGAGGTGGAGCATGTGGGGGCAATTGTTGCGGGGGTGGTCGACGTGTGAAGTCACGGATCTGGCAGTTGAAGATGATGCGATCGTTGTCCATGGCGATGATTGTAGACTTCCACTGGGCGTAGTTGACAGGCTTTACCGGCATCGTGCTGATCGCAACTAGGTAGCTGGATGGTAGCACGTTTTTGAGTCGGTAGATGTTGTTGGCCGTGTCTTTGTCTTCTGTAGCACGGGCTGTCAGATCTTCCCATTCGTCAAAGAAGTCTTCGGCCCGGTGGTTGCCCATGTGAATCTGATTGAGCGCGATGATCGCGTCATTGACGTAGTTTATTGGTCTAAACTTCGCTGTCAACTCGGCCCAGAACGCGGCTATGTCCGTATAGTTCCATCTATTCCTGTTTGCCACAAACTTGTCCTGAACGAGATTACGCTTCCACCTATTTATGTTCATACCACGAATCAACCATAAGACGGCAGATATTGCTAGATCTTTGTCCAGGCCGGCCACGTAGACCTGGACGTCAGACTTCCACTGTTCGAAGTCTGGGCTGAGGCCGTCGAAGTACTCGGGCTGGGCGAGTCTAGGCAGGGCGTGGTTCCTGCCTCCACGTTGGGGTTGGGTTGCCACGATGAAGTTTGCGATCTCCCCCGAGATCCACGCTTGCGTTGCCACATCGAATGAAAATGCTTGCGCCATTGTTCGATGAGCGCGGGGTGGTTGGCTGATGACGGCGGTTTGGATGGGAGGTTGGATGGGGTTTTGGGGAGCGGGTAAGGGTCCTGTGGTCGTGGGGGAAGCGCGGAGACCGAGGTTCTCGAGGGCACGGATGAATCCGTCTGAGTCAGATCTATGACATCTGGAGGGTTCCTGATCGTCGTCTGAGTCTGTTGGAGGCGAGGGTTCTTCCGGGAGCTCTCGGTATTCAAATCGGCTACTTCCGGCGACCGGGGACACTTCCGTGGATCCCGCGACTTGGACGGGGATGGGGATGTGTGCAACAGGTGGGGTAGGTTCTCGCTGACGTTCTGGGCGGGTGCATGGGTACAGACTTCCGGGGCGTACAGCGGGTTCAGGGGTCGGCTGACGTGCACGAGTTCTTGCGTGAGTCACTCCAGGTACCGGAGTTGTTGGTTCCGGTGTTTGGTCTGTCGGCGGTTTGCGCGGGATGGAGATGTATTGCGGGGTTCGGAACTCGACGGGGTTCTGGCTGTTGTATCGGTTGGGGCACGGTTGTCGATGGCACTGATGGAGGTTGTCATTGAGGATGTGTGCATCGACTCAGTCGTCGTCTGATTTCTGGAATTGACAGTGCCGCTGTCCTGCGCAAGCCGTGTTGTCCTAGCTTCCCGCGCGTATATAGCGCGGAGGACCGGTGGAGGTGATGGAGATGGAGTTGGGTACGATTCGAGCAGTAGATCCCAAGGGTCCATTTACTAGATAAAGAAGGTGTGGGTAAGCGTACGGTGTGTGACAAGGTATAGGTTTTTTATAGTAGCAGTTTTACCGCAGTATGGCTAACCGGGGTCTCCTGCGCCGAGTTGTGACACGTGGTCACTGACTACTCGGTGGAATGGATACGTGTAGAATAGCGGTCTGATCGGTAACGTAAAATATAAGGGAAATATGGAATACCCAGTAGGTGGGTTGTACGGATGCGGTGATGCCGTAAAGAGAGTAGGCGGGAGACGTCAAGGTGGCGGGGAACCGAAAGATGACGTGTCCCGGGACGACGGGGTAAAGGGAGCGGGAGACGTATGCTGTGACTTCTGTTCCTTGGAACAGCGGGGTGTTGATCCTTGTTTGGATGAAAGTGGCGTGCGTTGGGTTGATGTGTCGGGAGACAGTGATGTGAACGGGGATGCCGGTGTCTGAGTCAGAGTCCGAGTCCGAGTCGACGGCAGTATCGGAGTCGGAGTCGATGATGGGAACTGGGGATCGATGACGGAGGTGCGGGGGCGGGATTGGGATAGGCGGTGTCGACGACGGAGACGGCGGCGACGAGTCGGTGAGGGTGTCTATGGGGATGAGGTGATGGGTGGTGCCGTCGGCAAGACGCACGACGAGCTGGGTGTTCGGAACGGTGAGAGGAGTGGAGGGTGATGAGGACGCCATGGTTGGCAACAAAGACGGTGCGTTGTGGGTCGATGAGAGGGTAGCTTCGAGTTATGATAAGGTCAGACCACACGCTAGCAATAAGCGAGGGACTGGGGAACTAAAGACCAACTCGAAGCTGGGGAATTACCGCAGCTTCCGAGGGGTTTATATATTGGGCTGAAGCCTGTGCACGAACCAGGTGCTTCAGGGCAGGTCGTAAAGGTTGTTACAGGTGGTACTGCTAGCTCGTAAAAGTCGTATCGTAACAATTATGGCAAGTTGAATGTATTGATTATGTGTGGTTGTAGCGACCAATTAGATCGCTCGGGATGAGTTCGAGCCAGTGTTACACAAGAAAACGAGAGAAAATGGGGGATAGGCTGTTGCGGCTACCATAGGTGGACTAGTAGGGGGTATCAGGCTGTTTGGTCCCATGGAAATTGGTAAGTCGTTGAACAAATATTCTCAAATCACCTTGGAAGGCTCACCTGCCCGGTAGACCTGTGTTCCATCCATTCAGAGGGGCAGCAAGTCCAGCAAAAGCTATTCGAGGGTGGAGCGGAGTCCACCCGACAGGGCAGCGTGTGCCCACGTGGTCTGGCGCACTTGTCTCAGTTGGATCGTGCGAGGGACAGTCTAGGGCTGTGCGCATTGTGCGCGAGCAACATTCTATGCGCGAAAGCTAGACCTCTGCCTTCCTCACTTGTTGCCTTCACTTGTATCGCATCCAGTTCATTGTTCCATCAAGTAGGGTTAGTTCAGATCAATTTTGTTTTCGGCAATTGCAACACCGGAAACTTCATAATCATTGCTGAGTATAAAGCCAAAACTTCGAAATCTTGCAAATTTCTCTTAGCGAACCCTAGCCATGTTGTTTATGTACTGATTCCGTGACATTCCGGAGTGCAAAGGGTGTCCGCAGAGCCCAGATCTTTCGCGGAATGTGGCCTCGCAAGACGACCGTTCTAGCGAGCGTCTATGTGAATTGTAAACAGATACAAATACCATCGGGCCTGCAGGCGTTGCCCGTCCCCACTACCAAAACAAGCTCGCGCTCCCTCTTTGGTGCGTCGTCCGAATAAGGCTTTTTATCCGGATATGGGCATCCGGATCTTTCGGCACAAGCGAACTCCGCTGATTTGGGACCCTACGGTGTGGGGGGCGCGTTTGAAAGCAGACGTTATATGACCGTCCTTCCTCCCCGCACACAGGTCATATTAATCGTCTGCCTTGGGAAACAACCTTTGGGAGGGCGTTTGGCGCGGGCGAGGCCACCCCGCGCGCCATCGCTCGGACAAGACCTCTTCAGTCAATAGAAACGAGGCGCAATGTGTTGGACTGGCAGACGCAGATAGCGTCGTCAAGGACAGGGAGGACGCGCGGTACAACGAGGGGCTTGAGGAGGTGGTAGAAGGGGAGAGAGAAACAATTGTCATAAGCAGTTGCGGCACGGCGCGGACTGCGACGCTGTGTCTGAGCCCAAGCACGCATCGCCTGCTTCATCTTGCACATCTACCACGACGCACAACGACCTGGCCTTTCTCCTTTGATCTGCTTCCGCCATGGACCCTTCAGCACCCTTGGTCGTCGACAACGGTACTGGTGAGCGTATATCTCTAGATATCTCCGCACTCGAATGATCAGCGACTGACCTGAATGCATGCGCATACAGTTCGTGAAAGTAGGCTACGCCGGCTCCAACTTCCCAAAACATGGTGCCGGCCATTACACCCGTCCCTGACCACCCTTTCCACCCCCGAATCGTCCGCCCGGCACGATAATCCCTTTTGCATGCAGTATTCCCCTCTATCGTCGGCCGACCCATCTTGCGCGCCGAGGAGCGCGCCGCGGGCTCAGCAGTGATCAAGGATGTGATGATCGGTGACGAGGCGGCGGAGAACCGCAACTACCTGCAGGTGATGCAGCCGATGGAGCGCGGTCTCGTGCGCAACTGGGAGGACATGAAGCTCCTGTGGGACTACACCTTCGACGAGAAGCTCCGCGTCGACACCCGGGGCCGCAAGGTGCTCCTCACGGAGCCGCCGATGAACCCGAAGGCAAATAGTCAGAGTATGGTTTCCAGGGCGTGTATGTCGCCATCCAGGCCATGTTGACGTTGTATGTGCAAGGTGCGTCTCGTATTTGCAATTACAGGTGTGGAGAAATACCGTGCAGAGGTGTATCATCGCAAAGAAGTCACCGTTTCCTGGGGATGCAAAGTGGTGTTGAGAATGACTGGTTCCGCCCCTGACATCTGCGAGATGGGGCCGGAAAGAGAGACTTCCTGCGTGAGGAAAGGTGTCGATGTCCTTCATCTGCAAACAACCGCCTGTGCGCGCGTTGGACAAGCTCGGGCGCGGCGAGAACAACTGAGCGTGCTGCTGGGTTGGGAGCGGAGGCGGACGATTCGGTAGTATTGTATTCATGCTGTAACAATGTTTTTGGATGACGGATCTGCACGCCTCCATCTATGTGGGCTGTTTGTATGGGGAAAGCACGTCCAGCGGGCGTTGTGGACGAGTGTCAATCCAACCTTGCCTATATCTCTGCCCTCACGCCGCGAGCACCTGACTTGTTTAACAGGTAGATGTGTATGGAAGGGTTGAATTAACCTTTGTAAGAGGGATGCGTGTAACGTATAATACATGCGTGGTCTACAGTATGATCATGTAAGTGAGGGGTGGTGAGTCATTATACAGGGATAGAGCGTAGTCGATAGCATGTAGGAGAGCATAATGTAGGAGCCGTGGACGTACAACCATGAGGACGATAGGGGGGGGGAGTTCCGAGCTGGTAGGGGTCATGACATCCGCAACACCGCCTCATAAATGAAGAACATAACTGCAGCGTTCGGGATGACACGCATGAGGTGCGCACTTAGGCCGCCATATAGTGACGCAGCGCCTTCTTCTGCGATGACGAGGCGTAATGTTTGCCAGAGGCCGGTGTACTTGACCTTTCCGTTCACGAGTGGTTGTCGTAGCCGTGTTCGCAAAACCTGCCCAGACGCCAGTAAGCCCCCACATCGCCGAGCCGCAGGAGCAAAACACAACGCACCTCGTGAGGATATGTGATCAGCGACGCAACGCACTTCGCCGTTCCCGCACTCCCAATCATCCCCACCCACTCCTGCACACCGCCCTTGCCCTTTGACCCCGCTGTGAGCTTTTTCAGCCGCTCGTACAGCACCCACTGTATCGTCCCCTCCGTCACGCCCAAATAGCTCGCGCTCAGGCCCTTATAAAACCCGCGCACGCCGTCCTCCCGCAATATCTGCTTGATCATCGCGACGGAGCCGCCAAAGGACGACTTCGTGGCCGCAAACTCGGCCTTGTGCGCGTCGAGCTGGAGGCGGGTCTTGACGACCCAGATCGGGTTCGTCGCGGTGCCGGTCGCGACGCCGGCGATGGCGGCGGCGGCGAGGTGGACCCACGAGTTCTCCTGGCCATGGTTGAAGGAGTTGGCGATGACCTGCTTGCCGTTGCCGTACGTGAAGAAGTTGATGGACCGCGCGGGGATGGCGCCGACGAGCGTTGGCCCGAGGCCCTTAAACAGCGCGCGGGGCGACTCTTCGCGATAGATGTCCCTGCGAACATTGTTAGCGTTGACAATTTAGAGAAAAGGAGCGACGGTGGTACTGACCGGATAATGTGCACCGTCTCGACGAAATGCCAGAGCAGGTTTCGCCGGACTGTGACGGCAGCAGCGCCGTTCCCGTCTATGCTAATGCCTACGTGCTTCACGCGAAAGAGGTCCGACTGTAACCGCGTCTTCACGACATCAAATGGGCTGGTGACGATGGCACCGCACATCCCCCCCACCCTGCACATTCAGACGTCCGCGTAAGCCACGTTTCACCGATCGCATACGTATAGAGCACTCACCCGCCAGCGACGAAGTGGTGCCACGACTTTGCTGGCAGCCAGCCGGATTTTGAAGGGCCTTGCATTGGACGTGACTGAGCGTCGGCCATCTCTAGGGGGAGGTTAGGGGGAGGAAGGGAGGGGAGGAGGAGGAGGAGAAGGCAAGTCCGAGCTGCCGCGTAGCACGGCGCCGCTCTCCTGAATTTTTGGTGAGGTCAGCAAGATAAGATTGGATAGACGCTCACACATGAATGCATCCCTATGCATCCCCGCGCATTCATAACCCCATCCACCACTCTGATGCTCTTTGCTTCTCTCAGGTGATTCAGTTTCTTTCTGAATCTCTTGTCCTCTCTGGCGGTCTTTCAACGCTTGGTAAACCCGCCTGCTGGCTGCGTCCTGTCTTGAGTATTCGCGGACTGTAGTCGCCTTACCGGAATGTTCCAGCTTTCAATAATCAAGGTGCTATTCCTGTAAGCCGTATTCATGTTCTATTAGTTGACCTTGTGCTCGTTCAGGACACAGTAGCAGTTCACCCATCCCAGTTCGGGCTGCCCCCCGAGCAGGCCATCACAAGCGAATTGAACAAGAAGTACGCGAACCGCGTCTTGCATGACGTCGGGCTGTGCATATGCGTCTTCGACCTCGCGGAGGTAGGGGAGGGAAAGATTCGATATGGAGATGGATGTTTGTGGTATAAGGGTAGGTGAGTTGTTCACAGCTCGCGGGTCCCTCTGTTCCCTTCTTCTCTGGAACTCTGCCGCGGGATGCCCTCTTCTCTATGGCTCGAACGAGCGGCGCCCCAACATGGGATGTGCACCAGTCGTGGAAGTACCTGGACCTGGTACCGAGAAGGTATCTATAAAGTGGAGCCGCACCGGCGTACCACTGCCCCCTATGAGTATCGGATCGTATTCCGAGCAACATGCCACAAGCATGAGTCTGGATGGGACCCTCGATAATCCCTATGAATCCCTGATCCGGAGGACCCCCATTTGTAGTCATTTTAGGGATTATCGGGGTCTTGTGTGCACACGGTATTGCCGTCGGACGGGTCATAGTGGGATAGCCATCGCCAAACGCCACCCAGGCTATCTTATTTAAATTGAATCCATTCATTTTCTCTACACCAAGGACTCCCTTTTGTCGATTTTTGGAGACCACCGCTAACTTTCTGCAGTTGTCTTCCGGTTAACGGTGTTTAGGCCTTTCGCATCGGAAGTCATCCTTGCAAAAGTCAAATCCTCTGACGAGGACGGAGTACGCCGTACGTCTCCCTCTTGTAATCATGTGTTCCGTCCGAATCTCAACGTCGCACATTCCTCAGTAACTGTCGGCTTCTTCGATGACATCTATGTGCCCTTGGTATATCTGCCAGAGCCAACTGCCTTGTACGTTCACGTCTCACGGAATGACGCTAGGCACCGCGTTCTGAATGCTGACTTGGGGTGTAATGATAGTGACCCGAAAGAGCGCGCGCACTTCTGGCTGCCTGGCTCGGAGGTCACGTCTTCCCACGAACTTTTGGATTCGGCCCTGACAGACCGGATGTACATCGACGCGGGAGATGTGGTTCGGGTCCGTGTCGAGTCAGACGGGTTTCACGATGACGAGCCCGGCCCGCCCAAAGCGCACGAAGGCGTACAGCAAGTACGGGAGAGCCGTCGTCCGCCGTATACAATCACTGTACGTGCCGCCGTCGCAGAGCGCTGTGTGGCGTGCTGATTCATTGCCCTCATCAGTGCTCGATGTCAGAACAAGGGCTCGGCCCTACATCCTGGTGGAAGAATGCTGGGGTTGAAACGATGGACGAGGACTGAGCGGGCTTGGAACGGAACTCGGAGACTAGCGTGTGGGTAAACTGCAGGAAGGTGCGATGGTCATGGTAAGTATCCCTCCTCACTGCTCGTTTAATGCGTTCTGCCCAGGGATATTCAAGTAGGTTTTAGTCTTACGAGCTCAAAATTCGCCGCACCAGTGACATGGCCGGTATTTTTACGTTATCAAATTGTTCGCCTTGACTCATCTGGAGTATGATCCCAAGAAGCGGATATCGCTCACGCAAGCCGCCAGCCATCTTTGGCTCGCTGAGGACTGCCTACGGTCTAGGCGACTACGTGCTGCTGTAGTACGCGGCTCAAGTCAGAAGAGCAGCACTGCGAACTCACCGGAGACAGGGCCCAAGGTTTCGCGAAAGACGCCCTCCCGAGCGCCACCCAAGGATCCAACAGAAGCCCTCATCGAATCCATGTCGTCTATGCCCATCTCTAACGCCGAACTCACCATATCCTCTCGCACGCGCGGAAAGCAGAAAGCGGCGACAGCGTCTTCCACGACGTCTCCCTCCGAAATGGTGCCTGGCTTGGGCGCGGCAACAGCATTGGATGAGAAGGCATGTGTCGGCACGTCGCGCACGCGGCATCCGCCGACCGTACTTACTTACACTTTCACCTGAGTCTGTCCGGACGAGTCCCTTGATTGTGCATCATGTTGTGTGCTGAATCTCGTTCGAACGCTATATAACCGCGAACTTCAACAGTGTAAGTTCACGCCTTGAACGTATTTTAAGTGCAAAGACTCCCTCCGAGTCGATCCTTCCTGGTGCCAGCGCGGACGTCTGTCGGCACAGTTGGTATCAAGCTTTATGTCGGCTCAGCCCATGTCCCAGCCGACGGTTCTCGCCTGGGAAAGCATGATATCCTTAGGATTAATAGCCTGAGGGATGGACTGCTTGGGCTTCACCTACCAATTTCCCGTCACCTCGCAGACCAAACCATGTCGGGGTTTCGGCGGCTGGATATCGGATGATGATTTTGCAGGGGATACTCAGCACTTACTTTGCTATCTGTATGTATGAATGCGAAGACATACATCCCCAACTCAATGCGATGCCACCGAGAGGTATTAAGCATGATTCTCTGTCCGAAATTTAATGGTCCACATCTGCTCGAGACAAGCCTAAATGAAGGATACAAGCCCGAATTTGGCCCCGTACGCACTCTGCGTGCAGGACCTACCTGTGCGGCTCTGCGATCGACTCCACCTGGGGTCTCGTCGTGCGTTGCAACTGCGGTCGGAAGCCACGTCCTCCCGCCGGACTGCAGGCTGTGCATCCGAGTCGCATGAGTGGGATCTTCTGCTTGTTTATGACGTAGTGAGCTCCTTGGGGTGGTGAAATCGTGCCTGACATGCATTACGATAAGTCAATTAGTACTTTCAATTGGTGGGCTTTGGGTGGGCACAAATGCTTCGACAGAACTTCGGTCACGGTGAAGCGCCAGGGAGAGGAATCGTTGAGTGACCGGCGATCTAAGTGGAGCGAGTGAAAACACTCGCGCGATCGTGAGTCTGTAAAGCAGTGCAAACATAGGAGAGGTATGTATGTTACTGTATGTTGGGTTCGCGCGTCGGGCTGGCGTCCCCATCGAGTTGGCGCTCACACCGCCCATATCGAAGGAGCGCTAGCTGTGTGGAGGAGTGATCAAAGGGCTGATTGGGGCTGCGTTGTGTTGCTGTGATGGAAATGTAAGTGGTTATCACTGCCGTTTCTAGGGTTATGGACCGCCTTACCTTAACTCCAAAACCCCAATTGTGCCTGGAGAAGCCTCCGGGGATTGGATCCATGCGGGTTCCAGACTCGGACAACGCCTCGATAGGCGCGCGGAGGTGGATAGAGCGACCGGCCACTCCAAGCCTGCTTTTGTTCCTGCTTTCAGCGACGTGCTCTCCATCTTTGCCCTCCCCGCCGGCTCTTGTCTGTGACTCCCTGTCGACCCCCATCATCATCTGCGTTTCTGTCTCTCTGTTTTTTCTGTCTCTACTGTGTCCGGAGGGCCCTGTCTTCACCTCAACTGCCTCCAAGCGGGCACAAACGCTTCGTCTCGCTAGAATCTCAACAAAACCATGTCTAGTAACGACGCCATCGGGAACATTGTCGATGAAACCACTAGCCAACGGACGCTGGCGCCCGTCGCTGTGGCCACTCAGGTCGCACTAATGAGTGGTATATCGGTGAGTGCTTTCCGGCAACGTCGATCGCCGTGGGCACTGTTGAACATCGACCGGCGGCGGTGACAGCTTGCGACAATCATTATCTTCAACGTACTACGGCCCAGAAACAAGGTGTGTATCCCTTCTGTCAATCATTCATGTCCCTACATCCCCTCCCATTCCTCTGTCGTGCGCACTTCTCTGGGGTTCCCGTATGCAAGAGCAATCTGTCCAGCAGCACTCTGCTTGGGACGATTGTACTCGGAGGGTCGGACAGCCCGTTGGCGACACCTTCGTGGCGACCGTTTCGGCGCCGTATGCTCGTCAGACACGTTGCCCCGATGCTCTATCCCGTCTCCGCGCGTGAGTGCGCAGAAAGTCCTGCGCTCCTCGACCCCAGCACAGATGACTTCATTTCCGTGCGGTGTCCCACGCGACCCACCTTCTTTCTGCCGTGGCGTTCCGGCATCCCGACCGAAGTTCTATCGCCCAGCCACCCAGTTCTGGCTTCGGCCACACGGTATGCGTTTCGTTCGCATGCGAATGAGGTCTGCCGAATACCACAACATCGATGCAGCCTCAAGCGCTTGGCCCTGCGCATTCCCGTTTTTAAGTGTTCGTGTTCGTGTTGGCGGTGTCAGTTGCAGCCGTGGGAGGCTTGGGGACAGGAAGCGCTTATCGTGTCGCGGCTAGATGGATGGGGATGATGATACTGTAGTCCGCTCTACGTTGGGTATGTACCCAGCCCTTTTGGTGTCTCCTTTACAGTGATTTGCGCATCGTCGGCACCAGTGGATTTGGCGTTGTGCAAATCCACTGGTGCCGTCTAGGGAAATCATATATGTCTCTCCTTCGATGTTGCTGCATGAAGCGCAGGAGGACATTCTGAGGCAACTCAGGATCGCCAAAATGGACTGAGGACAATGTTTTGTCCTCCGGGAATGCTTTTCCTCCGAGACGACCGTTGATACCGGCGGAACAAAAACGAGCAATCAAACCCGGGGCGCGCAGCGAGTTTGAGATGCAAATCACTGTAGATGATGCGCGAGGGCTATCTATTTTACTCACCGCGACGGGTGGGTTCTCCAGTATGCACACCTGCATATAGCCTGCTTCACTCTAGACAAAACTCTTATGACGGTAGCATAATCATTGGTGCTAGCTCGTCACGAAGATGGCAAGCGGAGAATTGAAGGTTCGCGATATCGCATATAAGGACTTGGCACTGAGCCGTACGGGTGGTCCCGCACCCGCCTCTACGAAATTTGCTAGATCACTCATGACGAGACGTCAAGGAGATGACCTCATACACGCGGTCAGAGAGGAGAGCCAGAGAAGAAGCTGTGAACGAGGCCCTCCCTTTGACGTCCGGTAACTTTCGTAGGCGGATTCGAGGCTGCCTTTGCTCCACGTCTCCAAGAACAAACTGCTCGTGCTGAGCGCGTCTCTGCGCCCCGGTCTTTTTGCGCCTGAGCTCGGCGACTTGGGTGGTGCGGCCTGAGATCTAGTTTTCAGCGTAGGATGACGCCTGAAAGTATGCATATATGCGGTATCAGCGGCTTTCTGTTGCCGTGTCCCAGTTCTCTTCACGACAGTGGCGCTGCGCACGCGCATACAGCCAGTTGCTACAACGGCGCTTGCGCGACTATTGCGCCCGAACGATATTCACCAGACATTCACGGACAAGTCCCCCGCCTTCTCCTTTTCGGTTCGTATTACAAGACGGCTGGTTCTGTGACTAACGTCGTGTTGCCCAGATCGTTTACGAGCCGAAAGTCAAGTACCATGTTGGCAACAAGGTTCCCCCACGGGCGTCCGACGGATTCCTGGGATGGGTTTCGCCTCTCCTGCACACGAAGGAACCGGAACTGATCGACAAAATCGGACTTGACGCCGCCATCTACCTGCGCTTTGTCCGGCTATGTCGCTGGCTCTTCTCGGCGATCGCAGCGCTCACCTGCGCCGTCCTCATCCCCGTCAACGTCATCTACAACCTGCGCTTCGTTCCGGCCAAGAACCGTGACGTGCTGTCGATGCTGACCATCCGGAGTGTCGGGGGAAACTGGATCATCGCACACGTCGTCGTCACCTATCTCATTACCTTCCTCGTGATCGGCTTCGTATACGTGCACTGGCGCGAGGTCGTGCGCCTTCGGAGGGACTGGTTCCGCTCTCCAGAATACCTCCAGTCATTCTACGCGCGAACGCTCATGGTCACGGAGGTACCAAGGAAGCTGCAGTCCGACGAGGGCCTCCGCGCCATCTTCGAATCTGTGCAGGTCCCGTACCCGACAACCTCCGTCCATATCGGCCGCAAGGTCGGTCGCCTGCCGGAGCTCATCGATTACCACAACGACGCGGTGCGGGAGCTGGAGCAGGTGCTCGTGAAGCATCTCAAGGACGGCAAGATCGGCAAGAAGCGGCCGACGCTCACCGTAGGCGGCACCATGGGCTGCGGCGGGGAGAATAAGGACGCGATCGACCACTACACGACCAAGCTCCAGCGCGCGGACCGTGCGGTGGAAGAGTTCCGGAAGCAGATCGACCTGCGCAAGCCCGAGAACTACGGCTTCGCGTCTATGGCTGCTGTGCCATACGCGCATATCGTCGCGAACTTGCTGCGGCGCAAGCACCCAAAGGGCGCGACCATCACGCTCGCCCCGAACCCCAAGGACATCGTCTGGAAGAACTTGGGCAGGAGCAAGGCCGAGGTCCGTCGGGCACAGACCATCGGCTGGCTTTGGCTCATTGCAGTATGCACGTTCAACACCATCCCGCTGCTAATCATCTCTGTCCTGGCCAACTTGTCCTCCGTGAGTGCAGAGCATGTCTATCTTTACATCGCAGGGATCTAACGGGGTCTCCGCCTCTCGCATTGGTCTACGGTCCATTGTAGCTCACTGCCTTCGTGCCGTTCCTCGAGACCTGGTCCGAACAATCGTCCGGGTCCTTTACGATTGTCTCTGGTGTGCTGCCGCCGGCGGTGTCTGCGCTGTTCGGGTGGGCGCTGCCCATTATCATGCGCAAGCTGACCAAGTTCATGGGCGCGTACACTCACTCGCGCCTGGACCGTGCCGTTGTCGCGCGCTACTTTGCGTTCCTCATCATCTCGCAGCTCATCATCTTCACGCTCATTGGCGTCCTCTTCAGTAAGCAGACTCGAAACACGGTGGATTGGCTTGATGCTGATATATTGCTGTTAGATGCGGTGAGGATCGTGGTCCTATCGATTGGGAAGCACCAGAGTTTCAGCGAGATCCTGAACAAGCTCAAAGGTGCGGCTTGCGTTGCTAGTTGGTTTCGTTCAGGGTCTAATCGTAATGCGTTGGGTTACAGATATTCCTGAGACGATCAACCAAACATACATCGACCAGTCGTCGTACTGGCTCACGTATTTCCCGTGCGTTCGATGTTCAGCCAGAACATCGCCGGCACACACTAATTCTAATGTCGCGCCAGACTTCGTGGATTCTTGGTCCTCTTCGACCTCGCTCAGCTCCTCAACCTTCTCATGGTCTTCTTCAAGACTCAGTAAGTTCCTCTGCAGAAGTCGTGATCGGGGGAGCGCATCTATTTACATGATTGCGTTTGTAGCCTCTTGGGTCGTACACCCCGTGAGATTCGCGAATGGACTCAGCCTCCGGAATTCCAGTATTCCATCTACTTGTGCGTCTTCCCTTACCTGGCCTTTCTAGGCAATGTCGCTGACCGGAAGTCCACATTGCAGCTCCAACATGGTATGAACTCGCAGCGTTATGCCTGAGCTCGACTTCGTGCTGATCGTTTGTGCAGCTTTTCATGGGCGCCGTCGGCTTGTTCTTCGCGCCTCTTGCGCCGCTCGTCGCCGTCGCTGCTGCGATCGTTTTCTGGATCAGCTCTTGGGTGTACAAGTACCAACTCATGTTTGTCTTCGTGTCGAAGACCGAAAGCGGCGGGGTGAGTAACTGGTCGCGGTGTTGTTGTTGTCCGAGCTTCTGACTAACGATGACTGTACAGCGTATGTGGAACGTCGTCATCAACCGTCTCCTTGCTGCTGTTATCCTTATGCAGTGCATCATGATCCTCACCGTCGGTCTCCAGTACTCGTTCAAGTCTCTCTACTGGCTCGCCACAATCCCCCCGATCCTGCTCATCATCGTCTTCAAGATGTACATCCATCGCTTCTTCCAGCCCTCGTTCCGGTACTACATGCCGTCCCAGGAGGAGCTGCGTGAGGCACAGGTGCACTCGCGCCGCCACGACGCGTCGCAGAACCGGCTCGAGAAGCGGTTCGGGCACCCGGCGCTCCACTCGGACCTGTTCACGCCGATGGTGCACGCGAACATGACGCATCTTCTCTCGCAAGTGTTCTCGGGCAAAGTGAGCAAATCTCAGACGAAGCTGGACGAGATGGGCGGCCAGGCGATGGACGCCGTCGTCGCTGGAGGCATTAAGATCGCTGGTATCCAAGAGGTGAGAGGCTTTGATTCGACGGCATTCGAGACTTGTAGAGGCTAATGAACCTGGTGTGCAGCGCGATCTCCAGTACGATCCTGCCTTGTACCAGCGCGACAGAGGGGACGACTGGGACACACGGTCCATCGCGTCGTCGAACATGCTCATGGAATCAAAGGGCATGTACCCCGATGGCGGCCGTGCCTCGCCCGCTCCGTCGAAGGCGCTCAACTACGACCGTTACATGGCATATGGTCCCCGGTCTGAGATTGAGATGACGAGGTTAGACATCCCCGACAACCAACCGTTGCTGAACCAGGTGAGTTGCTTGCCAATCTCGTGCACCCACCTCTCCACCTAACTATCTTACCACAGCCCCCGAGTGCCGAATACTTCAATCCGAATATGGCCGCGAGCAGGAGCAACGTCGACCTCGGCTACGCCGTCGCCACTACGCCGTCGGAGGGTATTCAGACGCCCCTGCTCCCTGCAGCGTACCCCAACGAGGCATATCGTGAAGCGCCTCTCCACCGACCATACCCGTCCCAAGGCTCCATGAGCCAGTTCCCTCCGCCCCAGCAGTACCCCTCACAGCGATTCGCGTCCCCCGCGCCAGAACGCTTCGCGTCTCCTACTCCTGAACGCTATGGCTCTCCCGCGCCATCCTACGCATTCAACCCCAACCAGAGAGGCATGGGCCCCCAGCGAGACTCTTATGATTCTTCAAATACCAGCCACCCACCCGTCCCGCCACCAGGCCTCGATGGCGGTGAGATGAACATGGCCGGTCGCGGAGCACACCGAGCTCCTCCTCAATGAGTCAACGAGCTGCTTACCTTTTTGGGGGGACGCGTGGCAGCTTCTAATCCAACAGCGACGGTGTATGTAGGCTCCGGGGCGGGTCGGACGCGTGTATCTATCGTATAATGATGGGCTACTGGTAGAAATTGTTGATGTCTTTTTTTTTTGCTCTACCGCTCCATACCTATGTCGTGAAGTTACCAAGTACTACCACACACGTACACTGTGCAGTATATCATAGCCTTTTCTGTTTTCTCCTCAGGCTCGGACCTGCTTTTTTGTTTGGTTTCACCTTCCCTTACGCTCCAGCTGGACGTAATCATCGCTCCGTGTTGACGGCTGTCAGAGCCGCCACATAGGGCGCAGCGCTGCCCGGACATGTTGGGACGCAGGGATGGATAGGCCATGGACTTCAAGTGAATCGGACACTCACACTAGGTCTCGCGTCTAGCTACACATATAAGCCCACGTACCGTACTCGACGCAACGCACCAACATGATGATCCATTCACGGCACACATTCCACAGCTTTCGCCTCTCAACGTTCAACGTGAACGCTCGACCGTCAGCAGGAGCCCCCAAGTTCAAGGTGTCAGTGGAATATATTACAGTATGCCAATCCGCATGGTGGCGAGGATAAATACGTCTAGTGCGCCGTAGGATCGACCATCGCGGGCGTCGCGTGTATATGTAGTTCGTGGGGCATGCAGCTGTCATCACATCGCGTTGCATTTCGCGAGCTTGGAGGCATAGGTCCGCCGCGTCTCCCGCCACACCTCGACCCACTCCGCGATCTCCTGCTTGTACGCCGACTTGCGCCGCGCGACCTTCTCCGCGTTCCGCTCGAGCTGGTCCATCGGCACCTCCTCGTAGTCGCCCTGCAGGAACGGCTTCGCCATCGTGAAGTGCACGATGCGGAGCTCGTCCTGGAGCGCCGCCCAGAGCGCCGGCGTGCGCTTCTTGATCGCGAGGTTCCCGTTGTACGCGTACGGCAGGCGCAGCGCCTCCGCGCCAAAGTAGTGGTTGAGGAACGCCTGCTCGGCCTGCTCGGCGGGGTAGCGCGCCGTCGCGATCTTGGCGACCATGTCCGCGAAGAGCGCGCTGTCCGGCCGGAGGAAGAGGACGCCGGCGTTGAACGCGGTCACGTACCCCTGCGTGTCGGCGTACACGTCGGGCACGGCGGCGAACGTGTAGGGGAGCCGGAAGAGCTCGTCAAAGTTGCGGCGGACGAGCGTGTCCGAGTCGACGTACATCACGGACTTGTAGCCGCGCTGGTCGAGCGTCCACAGGCGCAGCTTCGAGTACTGGTCGAGGAAGTGGCGGTGGACGCCGCCGAAGGGCGGCGCGATGCGCTCGATGGGCACGGGCTCCCAGCCGGAGACGGACGCGACGCACAGGGCGCGCTTGGAGATCTTGCCGTCGATGTAGTAGAGGAGGCGCGCGGCGGACGAGTTGGCGACGTTGAGCGTGTGCCCGAGCGTCGCGACGGCGGTCGCGAACGCGTCGGTGTAGAGACCGGTGACGATCGCGTTGTCGGTGGGATTCGCGGGCGTGAACGCGGCGAGCGCCTTGGTCTCGAGGATGGGGTGCGTGTTTCTGGTGGGAAGTCGCATCAGGCTTCGTCGGGGAGCAGAATCATGGGAAAAACGGCCAAAAACACGACATTGCGCCCATCGGCGACATGCGTTCTGAGACGATTTACGTAGGTGATATCGCTCCCTTGTCCTGAATAACACCAGAGACGTATGTTGCGCTCTCACAATGTGAAACAGGATCCCACATTGCTGCGGAGGGAAGACTCGACGAGCCCTATGCCCGTAGGAATGGGTATTCCGTCTCGGACAGCCCTTTTTGCTGTGGACAGAACGTACCACACGCACCCCCCGAGGCTGAGAGGATCTTTCAAGATCGATTGCAATGTCAGCGGAAGGAAGGCCTAGTGAGAAACCGCCACGGGGGGCTCTGGCAGTGTAGCTTCTCTGAACATTGTGAGGTCAATTCGACGAATCGCTTGCACCGACAGAAGCGTCAATCTGTTCCAAGTACGGAACTCTGGGACAACATGTGAGATGCAAAGTCCGTTATTTTCGGTACTCTGGAACACGAGTGGTACCATGAGCGCGTCATACAGCGATGAACACCTCGACTGCGGTTGAGAAGGGGTCCTCAATCCTTGTGACCAGTGCTCGCTGGCCGCGTTCAGGGCTAGTTTGATGTCCCCTCGTTAAAGGTGGCTCGACATTGGTGTCAAACGGCGCGGAACGGTTTCGTCTTCAATGTATCGAATTTTGTAAAGTCCCCCCTTTTCCTATGCAGTGTGAAGAGCGCATATAGGACCCTCCCGATGCAATGCATGACGAGAAATCATATTGGATATGCGGGATGCTCGCCTAGTCCATCACCACCATCAAACAAACTATACGACCAGCGTACAGCTTCCAGAAGAATCGAGCACCTCTTACTGCATACAGACCTGGAAGTATTATGTATCATGAAACTGTTCGGTCGCGAGTACAGGCTGGAAGAAACAATGAAAGCATGGAGCCGTGCCTCGCCCCGACTCAGAGTGCCAGCGTGTCAACCGTGCGTCGACACCGGGCCCTCGCGCATACACAGGCTCACCAGAAACCCTCCGAACCACACTCCATTCCACGCTTGCTTGTCACCTGGCGCCGACGCCTCGAGCTCCTTCCCTAACACCTCCAGCACGACCGGTGACAAGCCAAACGGGAACAAGGGTCCACCCCAGCACGGACACAACGCCTCTCTCCACCCTCGAGTCTCGAGATCGTCCCTCGTCCCTCCGTATGACCGCGGACGCGCAAACGAGACCACAAACGCGTGAACGAGTACTCACAGTGCCTGGTAGTTATCCAACGGTGCAGGCCAGCTCGTGAGCGTCGCGTACAAGAAGTACACGTTCGCGAGCACGGAGAGGACGATCAAGCCCTGTCCGATCCGCCGTCGCCTGTCTGCGGGGTTCTTGCTGCGGTAGTGTCCAGGGCTCCCAGGCTCGCCATCGGACCAGCGAGGCAGCGGGATGTAGTCCTTGTAGCGAAACATGACAGGGAGCAGAGGGAGAAGACGGGAGGGTTGGGGGTTATCAACCACAAACACAAGCTCTAGTCCTCAAGTCGCCCGGTCACGGTGGCGCGCAGCCGTACGTCAGTGGCGCCCGATCACACTCGACACCGCCACCCTCGGCTCGCCCGCACCGGTACATACAACAACAACAGACAGTTACTATGACTTGAACTCAGGGAGTTGAATTGCAAGGTGACATGATGGTATAAACACCTACACCTAAGTCCATGGCTCGATAGAAGTAAGCCTGTAGAACGGAGGAGCGATTGTCTGAAGTTGCGAGGTCTGTTTGCCAATGACGAGAAGACCCCAGCGATCTTGGCATATCATCCCGCACACAAGATAGCCTACAAAGTTTCTCTAGTAGTCTCCTCTGTCGGGCAATGCTCATAAGTAATACATCAACCAACTTGAGCGGCCCCGCGCACTCGAATCCGTCCGCCGCCTCTCTTTATTATCCATCAGATCTCAGGTCGGACCTCGTGCCGTTGCGCCGAGTCAGGCGCGCTACTAGTAGCAAGCCTTCGCACGTCAGAATGCCATAAGTAGCGCGGCGCTCTCTAACCCCTCCTGGATCTCTTGAACAATAAGACAACAACTGCAGCCGCACGGCTCTTCGACAGCGAAGACCGCTCTACGTCTATAACCTACAACATACCCAGCTGCACTAGCTCGCACCTTTGTTCTCGTAGGGTTTGGGATCACGTACTCGTCCGACGAAGCATCGGACCGGGGAAATTGCACTCGACGTCGCCAATGACAGCGTGCTTGGCCGCGCGAGTTGAGGTTTGACATGTCGGACACTGTGACCGCGGCCCGTCCGACGAACACGGTTGTGGTCGTACTCGTTTGACTGGGATGCCGAAATATCGGATGTCCACACGTGTTGTGGAACGCCCGGGCGCAGTACTGTACTGGCAGTCCGGTACTTAGGAGCAAGAGCTGTATATTATAGGGATATGCACTGCGATTGCTTTCATCGACATCAACAGACGCTAATATTAAACGGCAAGCCAGACTTGGAACCAGCCACAAGCCCGACAGCCCAAAGAGAGAGACGGTTGAGTATTGAGTGTTGAATGAGAGGTTGGATATTTTGTTGCTGTGTATGTGCGTATATGTACGTGTACGTGTACGATGTATGCGAGCCCCGATGTCGATATTTACGTATCGCGGCCAATGCTGTTTCTGCTACAGGGACTTGGAGGACATAGAGGGGAGGGAACACACTGCGGAGAGAGGACTAGTACTAGAGAGGACAGGACAGGACACTACCACCGCGACCGAGGGGAAAACGGAAAGGAAAAGGACAGAGGAAAAGAAAACAACCGAAAACACCAGTCAGACAAGGACAGGGAGGGAGCGACCGAGTGGACCATATGCGTGCGACCCAAAACCGAAACCAGAAACGACCGGGAGAGGTGAGAGCGAGGAATGGACGAGGGCGGCGACGTGGGGTGGGTGGGAGGCCTCTGCTGCTGCGGAGTGTGCATCCGATGCGCACCGCCTCCAACTGTGCCCACGACAGCGACCGCGACCATGGGAGTGGGAGTGGGAGTGGGAGTGGGGTGGACGAAAACCTAACCTGGGCACGACAAGGAGAGGGAGAGGGAGAAAGAATGGGTTACATAGGTGTGTAGATCACAGACGGCGCGGCGTCGATGTACTGCGGTGTAAGGTATATCTAGTATCGTGCTAAATCGAGAGGCAGGACACACACGCCGAAACAACGAAGGCGAAAGCGAAAGCGAAACAGGACCGGACACGGACACGGGCTCGGGGCATGGGAACGGGGCGACGACGGTGCGAGGGTGGGGGACGGTGACGGAGCGCAGGGGGTTGCTTTATGAGAACGCCGCCAGCCTCGGATGGGGGACGCAGGACTTGGCCAGCCGGGCTGCAGGGATCCGGGGAGGGAGGGAATGCGCGGGTGAAGATTAGGGCGTCGGACGGAGGGTGAAGGTGTTTGTGGTGGTGTGCTCCCGAGGTGACGCGGCGGAACGAAGGAAATGCAGAAGGGGAAATTATACATAACCAAATATCATGGGAAGGGGATGTAACGGGTACCGCGACGCGCGAGACAACGAATGAAAGGCCTGCACGGGCGACGTGACGGGAAGAGGTAGAACGCGCGTGCGGCGGGTGGCGTGTGGTAGTGGGGTGATGGTAAGAGACAAAACATTGGCTGCTGCTGATTTCACATCTCGACTGCAGCTTTCGCCAAAACGCGACTCGTACACGCTGCTCTGTTAAACGAATGTCCCAAATGATCGACCAAAGGAGAGACCGACGAAACGAAGTGCAGGAAAAAACGAGTGCCCCAGGTCGTCCACGGCCCTACTACCTAATCCCCCCGTCCGGCGGCGTCCGTAAAGGCGAGTGTTTGTAGTCCGCAGCTGGAAAGCGCAGTGTCAGCCATCATAACGCAAGTATAAAAAACGAAAACGCACTGTTCAAGTACACCGTGTTCCCCCACCAATTCACGAAGAACCCGCCCTTCGGGAACTGCAGCGTGAAGAAGATGAACAGCACCGACAGCACCGTCCCGCAGTCGAACGCCGCCGTCAGCACGTAGTTGAATTTGCTCCACCACACGAAGTTCCGCCGCCTGACCAAGAACTGGAAGATGAACCCGACCAGGAACCACGACGAGTAGTTGATCCCCGTCGCGGGCGGAATCAAGCCGATCCCATTCAGCACGATCGGCAAGTTCACGAACCGGTTCCACCGGTTCGGCCACTTCCTCTGCCACAGCCAGAACGGCAGCGGCAGCACCGCGCCGATGGCGATCGCGTACAGTTGTGGATGGTAGATCGAATCCGTCCCGAACTGCCGCGCGGGCCCGATGAGCCCCCAGATCGCCGACGTCGTGTAGAGCACCTGGTTGTGCGGGCACACCAGCGAGTCCTTCTGGTTCGGCTGGCAGATGTCCTTGATGTTCGCGAACATCCACTCCTTCACACCGACCTGCAGCAGCCCGACGAGCGTCGTGGCCACGAGCTGCACGACGAACGTTGCGCGTGGCGGGAGCTTGACGTAGTGCCCGAGCTTCAGGTCCTGCACGAAGGCGGTGCCCTCCGCGAGCGTCTGCACAGCGTACGCTTTGAAGATCTGTGTGGGCGTGTGAGCGAACCAGGATCGGCAACGTGAAAGCGAAGGCCATTGTGCATACCATGTTGGGGAGCGGCTTGCCCGGGAGGATCATGCCCGGAATAATCTGCGCAAGGAGGTTGATCGTAATCTAAAATGAAGTCCACAAGTGTCAACGTATGCGTATGTGTCACCAGCAACCACAGGTGCTCACATTCTGGCCAGTCAGCGCATAGACGTATCCAGAGGGGACGATGTACGTCACTGGAAGCGCGATCGCAAGAAGCAGCGCCCACACCGGGATCTCCGTGTGCCAAACCTGAATGCACACGCCGGGATCAGCTGACCGCCGAGATGCCCGTACGTGGTACACAGAAAATACGTACCTCTGCGGTGACGATCGCGAGGGCGAAGCAGCCGATGAACGTGAGCAGGTACCACCAGTCCGGCACCTCCGGGTACGCCCGCATCAGCTTCGCGTGGATGTCGTCCTTCTCGATGCGCGTCTGCGTCAGGCCGTGCAGCACCGTCTTACCGTGATAGAGGACGGTGTGTACGATCATGGCTGATGAGAGCGCAAAGGCGACGAGGTACGTGATCGCGAACGACGCGGGAAGATACAGCGGCGAGTAGTTGTCAAATGCGACCGGGTCGAACGTCTGCTCGTCAGTGAGCACTCGCGTGATGTTGTACTGCTGGCCAAACCGGTCGTAAGGCGCATTCGCCATGAGCGGGAAGTATGCGAGGTCCCAGGACTAGAGGGAGGTCAGCTCTGCATAAAAATAGTTCGAGTTCGACAAGAACATACGTTGGTGTAGTAGAGAATAGGGCAGAGGACCCAATAGACCAAGAAGAAGCCCGCGAAGATCTGCACCTCTGCCCACCAGGGCACCATCAGCGGACTGCCGATCCAGGTGATCTGGGACCAATCGAAGGTGAGGACGCTCATGCCAAGACCACCAGATACGCCGAAGAGCTGGTTGATGACGACGTCCTGCGGCTTGATCCAGCAGACGAATGAGAACGTGGACAGCGCGGTGAAGAGGTAGCCTGCAGCCCCAAAGTCAGCAGACGTCCACACACCACGCCTCATGATAGACGGACATACCAGGGAGGAAGAACCAGAAGAACGAGCCCACGGCGGCGTAGCAGAAGAATCTGAATCGCGAGACGCCTCCCCGCGCATCTTCCTCTTCCGCATGCAGCGTATTCAAGAGGGTGCAGACGATGAGATTTTGCGGCCAGACCATGCTCGCAGGCCAGACGAGGTATCGACGGCACAGGCCGGCAAGCGAGAAGCCGGTGAGCTGGGTTGCCAGGATGAGGAGCGCGTTAAACCCGTAGCCCAGCTTCACGCCGTAGTCGAGCTCCGCGACGACGACCGCATTAAGCGCAGTCGGCACGCCGATGGAGACGTTGGCCATGATATAAACAAGTGCGTGCTCCTTGATGTTCCACGGGCCAGGGTTCAACGAGAACTCGTAGCCGCCGAGGGGTCCCATCCATCGGGGCAATCGATACGTTCGTATTGGCATTGTTAGTGCGGACAACTTGCCTATAGGATGTGCTATAAGGAGCAGCACATTAGATACGATTGATGGTGCTGGTTGTCGGAAGTTGAAGAACAGGTTTGCACATCTGAGAGGTGCCGACGATGAGTCGAGGTCATCCCCGAAATATGATCAGAGGACATACCCCGCAGCGAGCGTCAGCACCAATCCAATGCCCCACATCCTGAGTGTCATGGCGGGCATCTCCGTGTCGTCGATATTTGACACGGACGCGCGGACTTCGGGATACGGACTGTCCTCGTCTTCGTCCTCGAACGGGAACTCCATCCTTTACGAGAAGATAGATGGTCAGTAGGATTCGGGTCGACATTGTACCAACAGTCTATCAACGAGCGACACTCTGCGGAGATGGACAGCACGCCTTGTCCGAGATCTGAGGGAACCCAATATCACAAGGCATATCCGCGTGGGGTCAAGAGATAAGTGGAAAGTAGCTGGTCTCCGCGATGGTTGCATTCCTCCGAGATGCAAGTCGCAGGGTTGTGGGTTCCCAAGAACAGCATATCGTGTAGGCGAAACCTCCTCACAAGGAAGGGAGATGGGAAAAAGTAGGGAGAGCAATTTACCCGATCCAACACGCAGAGGTCCTCGAGCACGGACAGAAAAACGTTCGACAGAACACAGAGAACTCACTTGATGGACGCGGAGTCTGCCACACTCGGGAAACTCATCGACCGCGTCGTCGAGGGTGGCCGATCCTTCCCCTTCCCTCCCGTCGATTCGTCTCCTGTCGGCAGAGAGACATGAACCTCACGCGAGCTGATAGCAGAGCTCACGCCCGTAAATCGGCCTGTATTACCGGTTGTGGGGGTGGAGATCGCTGTTGTTGGTGCAAGACGTCGTAGGCGGTAGGCGTCGTCTGGGTCATGCTGGTTCTGGGAGTCCGTCGAGGGGGGCGATTCGACGGGTGAGAGCGGGTATGGATGCCTGGGATACGGCTGTGGCTGGGACGGGCCTGGGACGGGGCCGACGCGATCCAAGCTGGAGGGATCGAATGCTACAGGCGGGGGGGTTATGGGGATTGCGGCGGTGGGGGGAGGGCCGAAGGCGAAGACGTCGCCTGCGTCGGACTCGTCGTCGTCGTCCTCTTCTTCTTCGTCGATATCGTAGTCATAGGTGTACTGGGGATCGCGGTCATAGTAGAAGGCAGAGCCTGTGCCGGTGTGGGCGGTGTTGGGGCGGGCGGACGAGGGCCTGCCTGCGGTGGACGGCGGGCGGAGCGGCATGGAGGGGGGAGGGAGCGGTGGGGAGGGAGGAGGGAACAGACGGACTCTGTCCTGGCAGTGTCCATTTGGCCCTCTTCCCCCCTCCAGGCACATCACTCGTACCTGACTCCCATTTATGGCATCTCTCCAACGTCCCTCTTTCCCTCCCATCCCGCCCCTTCCCCCTCCCCTCTCCCCTCCCACGTCCCCCTCCATCTTCCAGGCAGTCCGCTGCATGAGAACCCAGCGACCCAGTTGGCCTCGACGACGCCCTCGCCATCCTTCATTGAGCCCATGATGCATTGCCTTTGACACCCTCTGATCCTCAGTCTCGCACGCGTCAGATGTGTTTGTTATCGCATAAGTACTGGCCTTGTGGTCCTGTACCTGGTCGATGTCCCTCTGCGACTTTACATAAACGAGCCAAGCGGTCGTCGATTGCAAACGTGCACGCCAGGAACAGCTTGAGGCGGTGACATCCTCGCTTCAAGTTTCTTTGCGTTTTCATTGGCCTGGCCGGCTGCTGGACGCTCGTAGGCGATCTTGGATCCCTGCGTATGGACGTCCTGCACACGTATACGTATAAGTACGACTGGACGAGGCTCCTGTGGTCAACGGTCCAAGTGGTGCGTTAGACTTGTTTCCCGACTCAGTACAGTATTTTAAGCTATTCATTCGCGACCACACATTCTCTCCCACATGTTATATACAATGTAGGGTAGTTACTGTATGGGCACGTGGTGTAGTTGGTTATCACGCTCGCTTAGCATCCCATTTGCGAGAGGGGTCCGGTTCGATCCCGGACGTGTCCACTTAAAGTTGAGTTGGCAATTTTGCTACCACCCATGGTGAATCAAACTTGTATCATACATGTTCCAACAGTCATTCGAGGTGGCTATCAATTCTATATGCAAACGGTTGAGCAAGTTGAGCTCATGACATAGTCGCGAATGCCTAGCCGTGTCGCAAATCGAGGCTGATTGACTGAGTCATCGCGCCGGTCACGTTAAAGGTTCCATCTAGCTGGTGTTTGATCGCTAGAGACAAATTTGCTTGCTGGAACATATTCATATGGTCATGTCTCTCCGCCATCTGATTCGGGGCTCGACTCGGAGTGCACACTTATAATCGCACCAACTCCGAGAGCTTCCGAGAGACATCCGAATCCATAAACATGGTAACCTACCTACCAAACCCAACGTTCGCGAATCAAGAGCAGCACACGCGCCCATCCGGGAAAACCGATCTCTTGCTTCCAGCTGTGCCTTCTCGGTGTTCGTGATGCCCTCCGAGGCTCCGAAGCTCCCGAGCCTCAGCGCGGCGCGCCCAGCCTCGGGAGCGCGCTCAGGCTGGACGCGCTCGGCAAGCGTCCAGGCACACCCAATATTCTCTCAGGCTCAGGCCAGGGGTCTTGAAAGTTGGGTTTTGATTCCGAATTTGATGGTCATTGGTGACGAACCACTGGCGCGTCGGTGGGCGGGGGAAGAGCCCGAACCCCAGACCCAGAGAGCCGACTCTGTCCGCCGCCGAGCGTCGATTCGCTTCGATGCCGCCGGCTCGCGTTGATGTTAACGTTTATATGTGCGAGTACTTACTTTCGTGTACATACAGTTCAACGTGCTGGGACGCTCGAGCCGTTGCGCTGCCGCTGCGAGGAAGGGACGTCCGACGGGCAACGTGAGTCTGACAGAGCGAGCGAATAATACTGTAACAGGCACCGATCAGATTCGGTGGCACTCGTAGGGGAATGTGAAGCTCAAGACAGTGCATGACTTACCTGAAGGCGGATTTCCAAGACGAAGACACCCATCCTTCTGTGGCCCAGAGAGAAGCCTGCGGAACGTACTTGTTGCCACAACCCACTGGCACAGAGAGATGCGACTACCACGTTAAGTCACAGGTCCGTGTCCGCAATCATGATCATCTGTGGCACCCACTCGCACAAACTTCGCACACAAGAGGTGTTCCTGATTGGGTACATCATCCAAGAAGACTTTGAAGGGCGTTCCGTGCGCCACTCGGAACTCGGATGCGGGGATCGCAACTCTTCAGTGTACACAGTCGTTATACCGTGCGCACAGGCTCCGACCCGGAAATCGCTACTCACAGTGTGCCTGGGCGCCCTGCCCCTTGAGCCTGACCAATAAGTAACGCTAACAGTCGAAACGAATGCAGGTCGTGAAGCTTACGCGTGAAGCGCCGCCCGATTACTTACTGGAATGGTCCAAGGTCAAGCTTCCAAGCCCCAACGCCCAAGAGTCACCACTGTGCCTAACATCGTCCAAACGCCGCCCCGCACCGACGCTCCGACAACAGGCACGTCCCCACAACGCGCGACATTCGTGACGTCGAAGGGCAGCGGAGCGCCGCACACCGCCAAAATACACGCGCCACGAATACCAATAAAGCTATGAACTTACCGGCTCCAGCAGCGTCGCCCCCGGCCTTGGCAGCGCCCGTCCAAAATCCTCACGCATGCATCTCCAGTCACCTTGCTTCGATGATATCCTCGATTATTGACCTCGGAGTCGGAACCCACTGGCAGCCTGGGCCCCGCCCTCGAAACGACGACACTGGGAACCTGGAAACTCGATCCGCGCCCTGTCTTCAGTGCTCACAGGCGTCAGGAACGCGCCACACCACAGCCCGACGAGCCCGCCCCCAGTCTACTGTAACTGTGAGAGCCCCGAGCCAAAGTCCGACTTCCTGCATCCCCGCCTTTGCTCCCACGCCCGGCCGAATCGACCTCGAGCTCCGGCTTGGGCTTGGGCTTCGGGTCGCTCGGGCGGAGGTCGCCCCGCCGCCCGCGGACCTGTCCCGAACACGCGGTGGGCGTCGAGCGACATGAGCACCGCGGTGGGGAGGAACTCGGGCGCTACTGTGTGCAGGGCGTAGAAGGCTGCCTTGGCCCCCGCGGAGTTCTGCGCGCTGAACGCGGTCGAGAAGAGCGATGTGGTCGAGTGACTGATGACTGTCATGTGGTAGATGCCCACGATGGACTAGTGAAATTAAAAATGGAAGCAGGGGAGGAGTAGGTGAGTGTGTAGTTGGAGTAAGATGCTGAAGAGGAGGTTGAAGACGTACGAGGAGGGAGCGGAGGAGCGCCACGTGGTTACCGTTCACAACGTTCTCGTAGTTCCCGCCCGCGATGGTGCGCAAGACCGCCAGGAACAGAAGGCTGGCCACCCCACCCCACTGCCGGATGGTCTGGTGGAGGTGCGCCCGGTCTACCGGCGCACTGGCAGCCTGAGCGTCGTCCGCGTTGATCTCGATCTCGTGGGCTCCATCTCCATCTACCGGTGCGCGAGCAGTGTGCTCGATGTTTCTCCCCATTTGCGCTTTCCAGACTGTTTCGGCGTGAGCTTGTGCCGAGCGATCATGTCGCCCCCGAGCGTCGATGCGACGAGCAAAGAGCGGAGGAGGCTCACGAGGTCCTGGCTGACGGAGATGAAGCCACCACTGTGGGTCGTCTGGAAGTACGCCTCCAGGCCCTCGTTCGCGCGAAATCCCGCAGAGGTGGCGGCCTTGGCGCGCAGTACAAACGCCACGACACTAGTTGGGAGAGCGATGAGCATTCAAGTGGGCGACTACTTAGAGCAAAGCGGATGTAAGTAGACGGTAACGTACCGCTCGATGCCGAAAGTCGAGGTGCCGATGAGGACGGTGTTGCGCGAGTGTGGGTGCGTCATTCTCCAGATGACAACGGGGACCATGAGCGCATATAGGACGGTGAAGAGGATGGAGGGTGCAAGGTCGATCACATCGGGGACTCCACCGCCCGGGGAAGGGAACTTGTGTGTCGAATTTGAGGGCATGAGCGCGGTGAAGGCGGAGGAAAGATCAACGGATCGAAAAGGAATGTGGGCTGAAACAGATAACTTGAAAGGACGTTTGACAGGCCAAGGACTCCAGAAGCAGCTTGCTGCTCATAGACCCCACATCCACCACATATACGCGACGTCCGCAGTCGCACGTGAGAGACATAACCACCGATGTCTGCGGCGGTTCGTAGAAATCCAGTCCCTGCGACGAGACGTTTCTCTACAGATACAGACGGGCACAACATGCCGCCGCACGTGAGCCAGCTGGCGGCAAGGCTTATAAAACGCAGCCCAGGGGCCTATCGTTATGCAAACTGCTGTAATTGCGAGCCATGCTTTGAGAACCAGCGTTTCGCATGCACCACAAAGGCAGTTTGGCGGACTGGGATGGGCGGCCCGTGTACTTGTCCAATGTCGGCCGGCGACTGGTGGGAGTAACTTGAAGGCCATTCTCCGGACATCTGAACGCAGTCTAGAATCCGCGCTTTCTTCCAACCGCTGCCTGCGATCAGTGGCAATACTACAGTTCGGATATCAGTCGAAGCTAAGTATGCATATGTATATCGCAGCGATAGAGCGGATTATGGATCAAATTACTTACCTTGAAGGAGTGCGCTACGCTAGGCATAATTGTATTCAATGTCTCTAAGAGCGTCGGATGGGACCGGCGAAACTTGTTATGAGACCGGCTTGATGGGTGGTTCATAGAGACTGAGAAAATGACAATAGTTAAAACGCGTCCTTCGTGAAGCAGCAAATGGTCTCAAAGTCGCTCAAGCCGATATCGATGCGGATGTAGATGTCGAGCGCCTGAGATGAGGCGCATTCATCCCACGAGCGCCCGTGCAGAGCCACCGGTTCAATGTGACCGTATGTGACCGCAGTTTTCACGCTCCCTGACCAAGCTCGATCACGCGAGCATGCGCTCTCGTTCCAGCACGAGCACGGCGTGCATCCTGAGAAGCCGCTAGTCGCGACATGTTCGTGGAATCGCCTTGGTGTCTCATCACCGTTTTGGCGCGGATCTTACAGGGGATTGCAAGAGGATTGCAATGTATTGTAATGTCATTTTATGTGATGTAATAATTGTGAACTCCCAATCTATCATAGTTACACTATGACGAGGTGGGGCTAGTTGCAAGTTGGTCGTAAGACACAGGTAAGTCAATGGCAATGAATGCCATGATGCCATCAAGTTGCAAGGTGCGCGAGGATGACCGACAATCCAAGGATTTCATTACTCTAGATTTTATTCCAGGCTGATTGCGAACATCCAACTCGATAGGAATTGTGC
Source organism: Polyporus tsugae (assembly GCA_024305745.1). NCBI lineage: Eukaryota > Fungi > Basidiomycota > Agaricomycetes > Polyporales > Polyporaceae > Polyporus > Polyporus tsugae. The sequence continues at coordinate 661,654 of JAHRBS010000005.1, forward strand.
CAAAATATGTATATTGTAGTAGCTACCAGCAATGGGCCATACATGAGAGAGAGAAGTGTTATCTACGTAGTACGGCCCCGTTACTCTACGGGTACTAGTAAGCAACCGGGAGCTCGCAATGGAGACTGTACGGCAACGATGGCGGTGACGGTGACAGCAACGACGACATCGTCCATCAGTGATGGGCACCGGGGAGCTCCGGAGACAGGGGGGCAACACGACGACGAGGAGAGTCCGATGCCACCAGCGAGCGAGCATCCAGAGGAGTATCGTAGACGATCGCGAGAGCCTGATCATGAGCTCCAGCGAGAGAACGGAGACGCACCCCAGAGAAGCCAAGGCCAAAGATGAAGCCGACCCCAGTGTTTCCCAAGACAATGAGCACCGCCCTGGTACGGTATGAGGGACGTACCTTGGAGGCCTTGCATCCAGTGGTCTCGTCACACGAATTAGGGAAGAATTGAGGTAGGACTTACCGTATTCCTCGACGGCGTTGGGGTTGAAGTAAAGGAGAGAAATAACGAGTGAAGCGGAGGGGGGGTTTTTAAGGGAGCGCAATTGAAACCCCGGCGACGTGCTGTACAGTTCATGATTGAGGGCTCCAGCAGTTTGATGTGATGGGATGTGTACTTGCCAGAGCGTCGCAAGAGAACGCAAGATAGTAAGTGGATACAAGAGGCTTGGGAGGAGGTTGCAAGCTGGTGGCAAGGCGGTTGCAAGCGCCCCTATCGTCTCAGCCGGTTGCGACCGGCCCAAGGATTCCGGCCGACTTACATTGCATTATAATCAATATCAAATCATTGCTTGCACGGTAAGCTGATTATTAACGGCGGAATTATTACCTGCCTTGCCACTTTGCGGCCGTTTTGGTGATGCTTGCATGGCAGGGCGCTCGAGCGCGCTTCGCTCTTTGTGCATGCCACACAGGACTCCGCGAGTATTCCTCCGACATGTCACGCCCTGCGGAATGTCGGGGTGCACGCCGTGGAGGACACGGATACTTGACTCGTGTGTCATTTGCTTGATCGATAATTGCCCTTGCCCATGTTGTAAGCAAGCCGCAGTTGCAGACTTTGCGAATCGGTCGAGCTCCTCCCCACACGGTCATATAAAGAGGGCTTCTCGTCGACGTCGCGATTGACCGGTACCCCCTCGTTGCCTCTTCTCAAGTTCTCTCATCACCTTGGTTCTAGACTTCCCTCCTTCTCCGAGTCTCCCGCTCCTGTTGGGTATATGCCTTCTGATGCCCATCATGGTAGTCGGTACACGGTGCGTGCTGATGCGCTCGGGTTATCGCAACGTCTGATGAGCTTCTTGGGACTCGCAGCTCATCGCGAAGCTTTGGGTGGCGCATACATTGAGTTGTGCGGTGATGTGGAAGATACGGCTGTGGTGGAAATGCCATCCACAGCGACGCAGTGAGGCTGCGGCGAGATGCACTTTGTAGCTGTTGGGGAGAAGGCTGTTGCAAGGGCAGAATACTCTGCGTTCCCCGTCCTGCGGCAACTCCAAACTGAGAATTTCCCGACAATTAACTGACACATGTACAGCCATGACCTCATGTCATCAGGACTCATGAGCCATGCCATCCAACAAGGGCACCCTCCCCCGGACTCCATTCTCGACTTTGATCGTCTATTCTTTCACGACCCTACCCTCGCTTGCTACCGGCACGTCCTACAGTACATCCACAACACTTGCCGACTACCATCCCGGTTTAATGGCCACGACCAACTCCCCTTCCTCTCCTCCTGCTTCTTCCTCCACTGCAATCTTCACCGAAGCCTTGCTGCTCGTGTCCGACGGCACACAATTCCACACTCGCACCCACCCCTCCTCCTCCTTCACCTACGCCTCGCACGGCATCACCGTCTTCATGTACGACCAGCGCGGCTTCGGGCGCACCGCCCTCGACGAGGCAGAGAAGAGCGCGTACGGACGCGCGTGCTGGCGCGCGCAGCTGACTGATGTTGAGTGGTGGGTGAAGCATGTGAGGAAGGACACCCCAACGCGCCTGCGTTCTTGACGGGGCATTCTATGGTGCGTCCCTTGTTCGCCCTTCAGCGTATGGGATGACGTCGACTCAGAGGGGATGCTAACGCTGCAGGGTGGGAGTGGGGGGGGGCTGGTGCTGGTGTTCGGGATGCGGGCGGTGGCGCCGACGGCGAACGAGACACTGTCGATGCTGTCGGGGGTGGTCGCGCCGAGCCCGCTTGTGCTGCAGACGTTCCCAGCGTTGAAGGTTGTGGGGCGTATCTTGTGCACGGCGAGCGTGGTCTTGCCGAACGTGCTCGTTGACGCTCACTGAGTTGTTGCCCTTCCCTTTCCTACTGCGCGTACGCCGCGGCGGCGAGGGAGGGTCAGTGGAGTGCGTCAGATGCCATGCGCAGATCACGTCGTTCGAGGCTTCGAAGGAGCTGTTCGACAAGGTCGATGCGGCGGACAAGACGTTCATACCGTTCAAGGTCAGTTCCGGGCCACTCCTCCTCCTACCGATGAGCCGAGTTCTGACTGCGGGGAATTCAAATTCGGCCAGGGCGGATTCCACGAGCTGGTGCACGAGGCCGGGGAGGGGGGTCAAGGAGAGGTTTGTCGACGAGTGCAAGTGCATCTCGTGCGTCGTGAGACACGTCGAGGGCGGAGGCCCGAGTGAAAGCTGTTCGGAACCGCGCAGGATTGATGGTGCTTATTGGTATTAGTTGCAGTTTGGTTAATCTGGAATCTGAACTCTAGATCTGAGAATGACATCGCGACCGATAAGAATCCCTGCTTTTGATGATGAGATGTGGCAGGCCACCGCAATGCCAGTGTGATTTTGCCGGATGTTCGGCCCTCATTGAAAACTGATGCATGATGCATATGCCTGGTACCGCCGATGTTACTGGGCGGCCAGTCGGCTGGCGGAAGTCGGTCAGAGCCCTCTACAAGCCCTCACAAAGCACGGCCACTCACAGCGCGTTCGCAATCGCCCACCCTTCAAGCTTCAAGCTTCAGGTCTAAACGCCACGGCCGCCTCAAGACCTCCTAATTCGGCTGTCACTACGAGTCACGAGTAGGGCTACTATCAGGCGTGCGCGGCGGGCTTCTCCGAGCCCGCGCGCGCGACCTCGAGCGGTACTTAGGAGGTGGTGGTCCGGCCCGGGGCCTAGGTCCAGGGTGATGGTGTCAGGGTGTCAGTGCAGGAGGGTACGAGTAGTACTAGTACCGTGCTACGAGAACGCGAAGAACACTTTGCGGTTCAAGACCGTCTCGTCCGCTCATGCATCACGCTCGCGCCGTACGCTCCCACGCGGATCTGCTCGTAGTAGATCGCCTGCAGAGCAGCGCAGACGGAAGCAAGCACCGAGTACCGAGAGCGAGCGAAACGAATGTCAATACGGCACTGGCACTGGGCATGTCCAACACTATCTACGGTATGCGTGACATCCGCGATACGCTGCTGCCCTACTACGCCTCAGACTCGGGGTTCAAACATCCGTTGCAGAGTCCTCGCCGGTCCTCCCGCTCTCGACCTCTGGACTTGGCTTCGGCTTCGGCTTGGGTTTCGGGTCGCGTGCGCGGAGGTCGCCCCACGGGCCCGTGCCGAACACGCGCCGGGCGTTGAGCGACACGAGGATCGCGACGGACAGGAACTCGGGCGCGGCCTGCAGCACGTAGAACGCCGCCTTGGCCCCGGCCGAGTTCTGCGCGGACGAGGCGTCCTCGGAGAGGGACGTCGTCGAGTGGCCGATGGCTGTTACGCGGTAGATGCCCACCACGGACTAGGGTAAGGGAAAAAAAAAAGAGGAGGAGAAGGTGAGAACGGGGAGTCAGTGGTAGGAGCAATTTGGTTGAGAGGAAGACGTACGAGGAGGCAGGCGACGAAGACGATCAACAGCGCGGAGCTGCGTGGGACGCGCGGGAGCTTGTAGCACGCGCAGAGCGCGGCGAGAGCCATGCTCACTAGCAGCAGGACGCCGAGCACCGTGCTCGCATACCTGGGAGCAACACTCCATAGTCAGCGATAACCATACAGCCGAACCCGCAACTCGGAGTGGAAGGGGCCCACCAGAGGGAGCGGACGATCGTCCCGTCGTGGCCGTTGAGTGCGTTCTTGTAGTTCCCGCCGGCGGCGGCGCTCAGGACCACGCCCACCAAGAACAGGAGGGTCGCCACCCCGCACCACTTCCGGATCCGCTGGCGGAGCTGCGCCTGGTCGATGAGCTCGCTGACAGTCGCAGGGTCCGAGTCGCCCCCGTCGATGTCGATCTCTGAGTCGTCATTCTCCGCCGGTGCGCCATGAGCGGTGAGCTCGATGATGTGGCTCTCCGTTTGTACCTTCGCTTTCCGGACGTGCGACGGTGTGAGCTTGTGGCGCGCGACCATGTCGCCGCCGAGCGTCGACGCGACGAGCAGTGCGCGGAGGAGGTTGGCGAGGTCCTGGCCGATGGAGATGAAGCCGCCGCTGTAGGTCGCCTGCAAGTACGTCTCGAGGCCCTTACTCGCGCGAAAATCCGCAGAGGTGGCGGCCTTGGCGCGCAGTGAATATGCCACGAGGCTAGTCGTCGTGTGAGAGCGATGAGCCTTTGTGGGTACCACCACTTGGGGCAAGGCAGATGCAAGTGGACGGTAACATACCGTTCGACGCTGAAGAACGAGGTGCCGATGAGGACGGTGTTGCGCGATTGAGAGTGCGTCATTCTCCAGATGACGACGGGGACTATGGAGGCATATAGGGCGGCGAAGACGATAGAGGGCGCGAGATCGAGGGCATCGGGGACTCCGCCGACCGGGGCAGGGAACTCGTGCGTTGAATTGGCCGACATGCGTTAACAAAGTGAAGACGGATGAAAGATCGATGGACCGAAGGGGAAGTGCGCCGGCAAGGAGAGTTCCTGAGAGGACGTCAGACACTGGGCCTAAGATAGCAGGCTGCTTGCTGCTCATAAACCCCACCTCCCATGGACGCGACGGCCCGCCGCAGTCGCATGGATGAGATAACCCAGCTGACATCTGCGAAATTTCGTAGAACGTACCAATGAGCATGAGAAGCCGCTGCCACGACTCGCTTCTATAGTACAGATACAGACCTGCGGATGAGTTAAAAGGCGGCGAGCGTCGACGAGGCGGGCCATGCATTGAGAAGTGGCGCTCCACACGCACCGCAAAGGCAATTTGACGGACCGAAAATAGCGGCCGTGTGTTTCAATTTGCGCAATGTCGATCGGCCGGCGGCGACTACTGTAGTGACTGCCCACCTTGGCGGGAGTCAAGGCTGTTCTCCGAATATATATTTGAGCGCAGTCCAGAATCCACGCTTTGTTCCAATCGCTGGCTGCGGCCCGTGGCATTACAGTAGACTACATAGATATGTCAGTGGAGGTGTGGGTACGTAGATCGCGACAGCAATAGCGTGAATTGGGGATCGCATTTATCTCAGGCTTGAAGGAGCGCTGTGGTAGCCTGAGAGCATCGGGCTGGCGGTGAGACCCGCGAAACTTCCTGTGGGACCCAATGGACGAATGAGTCGTATACACAGGGCAGAGCAAGCGACGATAAAACGGACGTCCTTTACGGAGCAGCAAAAGTGTCTCCAAGTCGCTCAAGGCCGCTGCTGGCAGGTGCCATATGGGCCTGGCACGCAGGGGGCGCCGATGCAGAGCCACCGTTGTGACAGCGCAGTTGACATTTTGATATCCGACAATCTTTTCTCCGGAACCATCCGAGGCACAGGATTCGTGACTCAGCAAGTACTGAGATCTTTCTATGTCATGAGTCATAATACGGTACACTTGGGCTGTCTCTTTCTACTCTGGTTCTTAAGTTACCTGCTCAGCGCTCAGTACCTGCTCCCGCAGTTACCCTCGAGTCCTCGTGCACCCCAGGATCGACGGCGTCTTGGTTATCCTGGTCCAGTCTCAACAACTCGTGATCTCAATAGTAGGCCTGAGGGTCCATGGTGTTTGGTCAGTCAGCTCTGGATAACACCCGGCATGTCAGGTTGGGGCTGTGTAGCCATGTACAGCGGACTGGGCAAAGATTCTCTTCTATTATGAAGCGAGTTAGCGTTGCACCTACCGCGCACTGTGCCGCGCAGTCACTGCAACGTCGGGGTAAATGCACCAATTCAAGTACAGGCGACATCATCGGCGGTGGCCATGGGTTGTTCGCGTTCGAGCCTGCCGTCACGATATCGAAATCGAAACGAAACGATAGTACGGACGTAGAGCCGCAGCTCATGATATCATGATTGCATGCGCATGCCTTCCGATTCAATCAAGTCCGACATACTAAGTACCCGTTTCCGAGCCTGGCTTCCCCATGACTCTGACATGAGCGCAACAGAGATCCGGTCATTGTGAGCGAAGGGCACTGTGACCATATGGTACAACTACGAGCAAACCAGAGGCGTCGACGTTTTCAAGGTTCTGTGATATCTAATGTCCTGTCGTAGGATGTCGGTTCAAGTGGGTGTAGATGATGGCACGCAAATCATAGTACAACTTACAGTACGGAAACCCGGCGGCCTGACGTCTCAGCTCCGGGCCACAGCCTCGACGAAACTGAGTCCAGTCGTGCATTGCGCTATTCGACTTTAAGGGTGCTTGCTACATGAGTAATCCTCCTATGACGAATGTTTGGTCTAGTAATATATAATGGGTATATAAGTAATGGATCAGCCCCCGACCATGACTCGGGTGCATATACGAAGCACAGACAGCGGCAAACTCATCCCGCACCCGCAATACCAACACCTCCCCTCCCCGCCGTCCAACGGCCACAGCTCGTACACGCGAGGACCCCTCAACTATCTTCGATCTTCGAATCCCAGGACGCACCCTCAGAACTTGAAACTCACTGGCAGGTGTCAGGAACGCGGCCTGAACGGGGGAGTCTACGAGCCCCATGCCTAAGTCCGGTTCCTATTCCACCACTTCGTCTTCGTCTTGATCTTCGTTGCGCTCTCGCCCTCGCCCTCGCCCCCGCTCCCTGGCTTGGGCTTGGGCTTCGGGTCGCGCGGGAGGCGGTCGCCCCACGGGCCCGTCCCGAACACGCGGCGCGCGTTGAGCGCCATGAGCACCGCGGCCGACACGAACTCAGGCGCGACGTGCAGCACGTAGAAGGCGACCTTGGCCCCCGCCGAGTTCTGCGCCCCCGGAGCGTTCGAGAGGAGGGACGTCGTGGAGTGCGCGAGGACCGTTATGCGGTAGATGCAGATGATGGCCTGCGGGGAAGGGAGAGCCGAAAAAAAATAAGGGGATCGGAAGGGGATGGGCGGGGGTCAGGGCGGGGGTATTACTCAGGCTGGAGAGGATGACGTACGAGGAGGGTCGCGACGAAGATGATCCACAGCAGAGAGGTGCGTGGCACGCGGGGCATCTTGAGGAGCGCGAAGAGCGCGACGAGGGCCATGCCGACCAGTAGGACGACACCGAGCACGGTGCTCGCATACCTAGCGGGAAAGGCACGAGAGTCAGCGACTGCCCGGGCAAGTCGAGATCCAGCGCGAACTCGGATCGCACCAGAGGGAGCGGACGAGCGCCGCGTAGCTGCCACCGTTGTCGACGGCGTGCTTGTAGTTGCTGCCCGCGACGATGCTCATGATCACGCCCGCCAAGGACAAGAGGCTCGCCAGGCCGCACCACCGCCGGATGGTCTGGCGGAGCTCCGGCTGGTCGACGAGCTCGCTACCTCCAGCACTGTCGACGTCGTCGTCTTCCGGTGTGCGCACAACGACCTGCACCTCCGCTTTGTCGACCTCACCTCGCGCTTGCGCCTTCCACACGTGTGGGGGCGTGAGTTTGTGCCGGGTGACCATGTCACCCCCGAGTGTCGATGAGACGAGCAACGCGCGGAGGAGGTTCATCAAGTCCCCCCCGATAGAGGTGAAGCCGCCGCTATAAGTCGTCTGAAAGTACGTCTCCAGCCCCTCGCTCGCGCGGGCCGAGGCTGAGTGCGCGGTGTGGGCGCGCAGTCCGAACGCGACAACACTAATCGGGGGAGAGATGAGTATGTACTTAGAGCAAAGCGGATACGAACACACGATAACGCACCGCTCAATGCTGAAGATCGTGGTGCCGATGAGGACTGCGTTGCGCGAGCGCGGGTGCACCATCCGGAAGATGACGACGGGGACCATGAGGCCGTACAGGACGGCGAACAGGATCGAGGGAGCAAAGTCGAGTGGATAGGGAACTCCCCCGATCGGCGCAGGGAACTCGTGTGTTGAATTTGATGACATGGACAAGGCGAGGGGGGGAGAGACGAGGCCTCGAGGGGAAATCTGCGCCGAAAGGGAGCTCTTGGAACAGGACACGAGCTGGAGGTTGCGGGCAGCTACAGCAGCTTGAGCTCGCTACCCATATACCCACGTCCGCCACAAATATCCGCATATGCGACGCCCCGATGTTGTTGGATCGCAGTGACAGAGCATACCCGTTGACGTCTGCGGCGGATCATGGAGACCACCAATGAGCAGAGACGGTCCCTCCGACGACTTGCTTCTACACGGACGATGAGCTAACACCCTGACGGCTATGCAGCGATATGTTGAAACTAGTGCTGGAGGCCATGCATAGGACCCGGACATTGACATTGACACGGTGTGGCACTGCACAGTTTGGTGGATCCGGACGGGCGGTCAGTTCATCCGCAGCCAACATTGCTGTTCACGGCTGTCATCGCCTCCCGGGGCGCGCCGTTGCGCAGTCCGCGAACCACACTGCACTTCAATTGTTCCAACTTCCAACCAGGGTCCAAGCTGGCCGCAGTGGCAATGTCTATGCCCGAAATGCTTGGCGGAATGTCCTAGTTGAAGACTCAATGCATGGATCCGGCGTGGATCGCAGTATAGAGATACATCGCAGTGGTGTGCTGCGCGAGGGTCATTCACTGGCTTCGGCATGAGAGCAAAGCATATGGTCAGTAAACCTGAACAAAAGCGCGAGTATACCATGTGTCCGATGGGTGTCACTGGCAGGAGCAGGGCAGGAGATGGGATTTCGGGCGAGGCTAATTCAAGACTCATAAGTAGGACCATATGCATTCGATTGCTTGAAGCGCCCAAGCAAGCCACCGCCGTGACCAACAACGATTCGAAGAGGAAAATCAGATCATCGAGTCAAGGTACTCAAACACGGCCCCTGGACGTCCCACCCCAGGCCCACAACGGCGAACTGACCGATTCACCCATGCACTGTGACATTCAATGGAGGCTTGAAAGATGCTATGCTTCATTAGCGAGAGGCTTTCTATGACAAATTTTTGTTCTAGAGAGGTATATGGTAAGTATGTATAAGTGATGGATCAGCCCCCGAAGGCGCATATACGAGGCACAAATAGCCGTAAACTCACTCCGCGCACGCAATATTAATGCGGCGGAGCGCCGCAGCCCACCCAAGTACTATGCGCATCACGGACATAAATAAGGGTATATACCCGCCACCCTGCCAGTAGCCCCTCCTCCTCCCCGTCCAAAGCCATCGTAACGGCAGCTCCGATGTTTAAGATTAACCGCCCTCGATTGTCGAATCCCGCACCCGACGACCAGGTTCGAAACCCGGAATTCGATAATCGATCTTCGCCCATCCTCACTGTCTCCACAGGTGCCAGTGCTGGGAATGCAGCACACATCCGAGTCCGACCTACGAGTCCCGCCGCGCCGAAGCCCGAATCTTATCCCAAGCACGGCCCGCCCATGTCGTCTTCGTCTTCGTCTTCATAGCGCTCTCTCCCTGGGCCGGCTCGGGCTTGGGCTTGGGATCCTTCGAGAGGCGGTCGCCCCACGGGCCCGTCCCGAACACGCGGCGCACGTTGAGGGACATGAGGATTGCAGCGGACAGGAACTCTGGCGCGACGTGCAGCGCGTAGAACGCCGCCTTGGCCCCTGCGGAGTTCTGCGCCCCCGGGGCGGTCGAGAGGAGGGACGTCGTGGAGTGCGTGAGGACCGCTATGCGGTAGATGCCGATGGTGGCCTAGGAGTGGAGAGGAGGGATGCGTCAACGTCAGCGGGGCTGCACGCGAGGGTGGAGTCAGGGCTCAGGGCTCGGGAGACGACGTACGAGGAGGATCGCGATGAGGATGATCCACAGCAAGGAGGCGCGCGGGACGCGCGGGAGCCTGAAGTACGCGAAGACCGCGACGAAGGCCATGCCAACCTGCAGGAACACGCCGAGCGTGTCGGCCGCATACCTGGTAGGGAAGTCAAACAGTCAGCAACGACCCAGGGGGAAGGGGGAGGGTGCGCACCAGAGGGAGCGGACGAGCGACGCGTGGCTGCCGTTGTTGACGGCGTTCTGGTAGTTGCTGCCCCCGACGATGCTCATGATCACGCCCGCCAAGGACAAGAGGCCCGCCACGCCGCACCACCGCCGGATGGTCTGGCGAAGCTCCGGCTGGTCGACGACCCCATAACCAGTTGCAGCGTCCTCGGAGCCGACACAGACACCAGCGTGGACCTTGTGGACGCCGTCACTGTTATCCTCTTCTAGTGCGCGGGCCGTCAGCGGTACCTCCTCTCTGTCGTGGCCGCCCCTCATTTGCGCCTTCCAGACGTGCGGCGGGGTGAGTTTGTGCAGGGCAACCATGTCGCCGCCGAGCGTCGACGAGACGAGCAACGCGCGGAGGAGCTGCATGAGGTCCTGCCCGATGGAGGTGAAGCCGCCGCTGTACGTCGTCTGGAAGTACGTCTCGAGGCCTTCGCTCGCGCGAGCACCGGCAGAGTGCGCGGCATGGGCGCGGAGTCCGAAAGCTACGACACTAGTGGGGAGAGCGATGAGCATTCAAGGCGTGTGCTCGAAGCAAAGTGGATGCAAATGGATGGGCGGGTACGCACCGCTCTATGCTGAAGACCGTGGTGCCAATGAGGACTCCGTTGCGCGAGCGCGGGTGCACCATCCGGAAGACGACAACTGGGACCATGAGTCCGTACAGGACAGCGAAGAGGATGGAAGGAGCGAAGTCGATTGGATAGGGAACTCCCCCGATCGGCGCGGGGAACTCATGTGTCGAATTTGATGCCATTAGGGCGAAGAGAGAGTCCTGATACTGAAGAGAGACTAGGGAATATAGGTCGGGAACTTACTGGCAGCTGCAGCTGCAGCTTGCTGCTCATATACCCACGTCCGCGCATACGCGACGCCCAATGCTGTCGGATCGCATGTGTGACAGACATACCCACTGACGTCTATGGCGGAGCATGGACACCAAATTCGAGCAGACGGTCACCGTCGGTCACCCCGACCGCCCGCTTCTACACGGACAATGAGTGAGCTGACGCCCCGATGGCTAGCGAGATGAAACTACTGTAGTACTGGATGCCCGGAGGTTGACACGAAGTGCACAGGTCGCAGTTTGGTGGGCAGCCAGTTCATCTGCCCAATGTCAACTGGGCGACAGCCGACGTTCGACGTCAAGCCTGCTCTCGGAGCGCCGCAGCGCAAGAACCACCCCGCTTTGTTCCAACCAGGTTCCAATCTTGCCGCAGTGGCAACAATGCCGATTCGCGAAATGCTTGCCGGGATGTCCTCGTTGAAATCTCGACGCGCGGATCCAACGTGGAAAGTTGTCGTACGGCGATACATCGCAGCACCTTGAAGTTGTGTGCTGCGCGAGGGCAATCTTCCGCCTACTAAAAGCACATGGTCAGTTGAAGACGCGAATATTGCCATGCCACTACCGGATGAACGAGGAATTAGAACAACGGCGTCCAAGTGGCTCTAGTGGATGTGAGGCGATGGGTGTTAAGAGATGGTAATCTTCGAGCGCTCCCTCCTCGGACTCGCTGGCGAATGGGCGACTGATCGCGCTCGAGGCGGCGTCTGTGCAGAGCCACCCTCGGTGAGCACGATCGACTGCACCGCCGGGACCCTCGTACATCCTGATACACTTCCGTTATCTGTCATCATCCGGCATACAAGGAAAACGTTTTTCTTTTACTGTACTGATACCCGCGAGCTCTGATGACACCGTGCCCCAGTTTCAGTCGCCCCTTCGCGACAAGCAAGTGGGTCCTAGTGCCAGTGGTGCCGGTGGTTACTCCTCCGAGCATGCTGCGCTTTCCCAAACACATCGGTCTCACCGGAAAGCATGCCCGCCACCCTAATTGACATGAATGCGCAGTATGGTGCTTAACTTAGTCCGCTCCGACGAGATAGTGCTTCTGGGGCAGCTCAAAAAGCGGGTAGATTTAAAGCACAACACCGGCCAGACGGTGTAGGCTTCACACAGAGCCTATGCTGCGGTAGTTGGTTGCCTTGTTCTTCAACCGCTTCTTCCGGCTTGCCAGGATCTTGGCCCAACGGTTCCCCAACCTTATGGTCGTGAGAGAAAGAGAGATCAATCACTATTCGCGGAAGACAAACAATACAAGAAAGCGACCAGCCCTCTGATGATAACTTATGCACTGACAGGCACCCATCGTGGCGCAAGTGCAATCGTCGGCCGCGCGCAAGCGCATAGCATAACTTGGCAACACCTCCAAAGCACAGTCCGAGTCACGGCCACCCACTGGCACTCACAGCGCATTCGCGATCACCCACGCCTCATGCCTGAACGCCACGACCGCCTCATGGTCCCCGTCCCAGTTCGGCCGCCACTGGTACCCCCCGCCACTGACCGCCCCCGTCTGCTGCGCGCGCTGCTCGAGGTCCCGCGCGAGCTCGGAGAAGCCCGCGGCGCACGCGCGGTGGCCCTGCGGGAACGCGAAGAGCGCCTCGCGGTGCGTGAAGATCGTCTCGAGGAAGTCGCCGCTCGTGGTCGAGTACGCTCCCGCGCGGATCTGCCCGCAGACCGCCTGCAGGTACGCGCAGCCGCAGTTGCCTGCGGAACTTGGCTGGGCGACGACGACGGACCGCGTGCATGCATACGATGGCGTTAGCGTTCTGGAGAGCGGGGAAGGGGAAGGGCGCGCGCGCACCTGATACGTCGAGTCCTCGCTGTCGGAGGAGTCGGACATGGCTGCGTCTTCGGTGGGCCGCGCTGGTGGTGTTGGTTTCTGAGGCCGCTGCTCTTCGCTTGCCTTTCTCCAGACAGGACGCCCGAGTCAGCACATCGGGCTCTCCACACCTGAGACGGTTTGCGACACTCACAAAGGTGGCTTTCCGCCGCTGTCCTTGGAGTGATAGAGAGCCGAGGAGCTGGCACAGTTGAGCATCGATCTCCATAGCCTGCAAGGTGAAGCTGAGTCAGACACGGCGTCATGTATTCGACGATGCACACGACAACTCACGTTAGGGTTCATGTTGTAGAGAGGCTGTTGTGACCTGGGAAATCAGTAGTGGTAGTAGTTTGCTGTTGAGACGGCTGCTGGTGCGAGGTGTATTAGTACCCACTCTCCGAAACGTGCCGAGTGCAACCCTCCGCCGCGTTGTCTGGAGCTCACTCTTCGGGATCGCCCGCCGTTATCGGATGGCTTCCTCGAGGTGGCCGTCAGGATCTCCCGCAGAGCTGCCCATTGTTGTGGAGACCGCTCTGGACGATCTCGAAGATCGTATCAGCGAACGTACACTCACAGGCATCGCGATATCATCTCGTATGTGGACAAGGGAAAGATCGACAGAAATTAGCGCCGGTAAACATCACTTCAAAATCAGGAAACGGACCACCCGGACCAAACCTTCCCGGTGGTTTCTGGGCACATGCAAAGACTCATGCATCCTACGATATATTTTTCGGACACGTACTGCGAGACAAAATACTACGGATGCCCAGACTCCCGAAGACTCCCAGCCACGGCCCGTACCAATCATCCGCAAAGAGACGAAGTTAGAACACGCACCACAAAGTTTAAGGTAATGCACCACGTTCGTGAGAGGCTTATGACCAATGTTTCGTCTAGTAATAGAAAGTGTCAGATCCGGCGGTGCATATATGAAGCACGAACAGCAGCGATCTCACCTCGCACCCACATCAACCAAACACCACGCTAGCCATGCCGCCACCCGGTCTCCTCTTCGTATTCAGCGAGCCGGGTCCCAATCTGACAGACGCCGAGTTCAACGACTGGTACGACAACGAGCACGTACCGCTCCGCATGGCGATCCCCACATTCCACCGCACCACGCGCTGGGCCGCCGACGACGACAAGCACCCGCAGTACCTCGCGACCTACGACGTCGACTCGTGCGACGTCTTCGACCAGCCGCCGTACAACACGCTCGTGCACACGCGCAGCGAGCGCGAGCGGGGCGTCATCGCCCGCGCAGAGCTCCTCGACCGCCGGACGTACGACCTCTTCGAGCCCGACATCGTCTCGGCCGCCGCGGGGTACGACGAACGCGCGCCCGGGCCGTACTTCATCACGTTGCAGGCGAGCGTCCGGCCAGAGCTGGAGGACGATTTGAACCGGTGGTACCGCGAGGAGCACATCCCGCTGCTGGCGAAGGTGCCGGGGTGGCGCCGGTCGCGGCGGTACGTGCTGAGGGACGTGGGGCCTGCGAGTGGGACGGGGGCGGAGGAGCTGAGGACGAAGGGGCATCCGCCGAAGTATCTCGCCGTGCACGAGTGGGAGTCGCCGAAGAGCTACGAGACGGCCGAGTTCAAGCATGCGACGAGTACGCCGTGGAGGATGAGGCTTTTCGAGGGTGCAGAGATGTGGGACAGGCGGCTGTTCAGGGCGATGAGGACGTGGGTGCAGGAATAGGCAGGTCGACGAGGGTTTTCGCGCGAGAAGGTAAAAATAAGCATCTCTTACACAAATGTAGGGATGTGGATTCTGGGATTTACGACAGGTCAGCACACAGCTCTGCTCCAACTCATGACAAGGAGGAGCAATATCAGAATGATAAATGGAGATTGAAGTCGATCACTTGGGTCGCTAACCATCCCTTAGAGGGTGTGTTGGCCCGGTCAGGTAATAGGGAACATAGTTTTCGTTTTAAGCCGTCACAATGATGAGACAAATGCAACTTGCTGGGGGATGGGACAGACGGGGATGGACTTACTTGTACGGCCGTGATACCACCGTTACAATGCGAAACATAAACATTGCGATAGTTCAACTCCTCCAAGAGGTTCTGTAACAGCTTGGATTGCGGCGCGGTGTGTCTTGAGTTCTGGACATTCAAGTTTGTGAGGGCTCTCGAAAGTCGTGGGGTTCAACTGGCAAGTTAAAGAACGACCAAGTCAATGAAACGAAGATGTTGGCTAAGAAATAGCCGATGCTCGACGAGGAGTGGAGGAGGCTGAGTCGGAGGAGCCGACGAGTCGGAGGCCCGACGCTCATGCACTCATGTTTGGTATTGTTTGGGTTCCACTTCTAGCCTGGGCGCTTGTTATTGAATTTTGTTTCCTTCTCTGTCCAAGTTCTGCAGAAGACCTCAGGCTCGCAGTGGCCTCTTCGAGCCATTGTTCGTCACTGGATCTTTCTACAATGCAATCCTTCCCGCATAGAATCTTTCTAGGATACCAGGGATATGCTCTGAACTTCCACAACCCTGGTCTTATCAGCGACCTACGATTCCTTGTCACGCAAACTTGAAGAGGCGACCTGAAATACAGAAGGGCAGTTAAACAGGTTCCGTCCTCCGGTGGCTGGTGAGTCCAAATGTTTCTTCTACTCCTCTTTTTGCCAGGGCCCAGCTAGCAAGCCTCGCCTTAAAGCTGATGGCTCAAACTGAAATCAACGATGTGAAACTGTTCCCTATTATCTGATCGCACCATTGTACCCGCTAAAAGGACGTCGGTATGATCGAATAACATGTTTTCTCTGAGATTTCCTTTCTATTTTCTATGTTCCCTACGCATGTTAGAGTTGAGTTGTGCTGACCGACGATCGCAGATGCATCAGGTGACTCCGTCGGCAGGGTGCGGTCCTCTGTACGGCATACTTCGAGGTCGATGTTTCGGGACGGCACCGGCGGCGTCTCCATTGGGATTCCCTCGTTCATTTAATGAAGGCCATGTCGAATGAAACGTGCGACTTGGTGCTGCGGTTGGATGACTCCCAACTACAGCACAAGCTGCACAGCTGGAGGAGGGCCGATGTACCGTAGCAGACTTGCGGATGACCACAGCCGTGGTGAGTAGTCTGCTGCAGGAATGTTTCGTGTCATGATATATTACTCGAACTTTGGCATCCTCCTTCATCGCCAACCCCCTCGACTTGCCTGCCTCCATCCTTCGATTCTGTCATTCTCCACCGCAGGGACGGAATGTACTCTTCACAATGCGCTGTGCGTCCAACCATCGCTCCCACCGCCGTTGCTTCGAGCTCTTCGTCTGGAGATGAGGGATCGACCCGCTTGCCTCGCCGATGGTCTGTAAATGGCGGACACAAGGATGGTACGCACGCCTCCCTCGATGCTTCGTGGAGTATTGGCTGAATTGCCTCGATTTACCTACGCGATCTCTCCAGCCTCCCAGGCTCCTCCCCATGGATCTTTGTTGTCGCCCGCCTTCGAAATCCCTTCTAAGGCGACCTGTGTCGCTACCGCTTTACGTTCGTCCTCGACCCCTTCCTCTCCTACCAAGTCCGTCAACTTCGACGTGAAAGCCCTATTTCAAGGCAGCAGCTCTGCCGACGCCGTTGTCGGTGCCTCGTTCGAAGACGAAGCGGACACAAAGTCACTCCCGACCGCCACACAAGCGTCGCCCGAGAACCTCTATTGCGAAGTCAGCGCGTTGTTGGACAACCTATCAAAGGACTCCTTGCCTTCTGTGTCCGAAACCATCATCGCCTGGGCGAACCGGTCGAGGGAGGAGACGGACGGCCATACCCTCTCCGGGGTCGTCGGTCTCGTCTTCGAGGAGGCGAACGAGAACGCTGCTAGATCGGGGCTTTACGCTGAGCTGTGCCGTCGGATGATGGAAGGCATCGACCCCGAAGTTCAAGACCACCGGATGATGGATGCGGAGGGAGAACTTCTTCCTGGACCTCGGGTCTTCCGGAAGTACCTTATTGATCGTTGTCAGGAGGAGTTCATGCGAGGGTTAGGTGCGGAAGGAGCCTCGTCGGTCGACGACCAGCGCACCACCCAGCAATACCTTGGGTTGGTCAAGTTTCTAGGAGAGCTGTTCAATATGAAGATGCTCACGCAGCGCATCGTGTATGAATGTCTCAATATGCTCCTCACCAATTTCGAGTCGACTGGAGAGCCCGACCTTTATCTTGAATGCTTAGAGGTGCTTCTGACGACTGTCGGGCGGCTCCTCAACTCTTCGAAGGCGCGTGCTCACTTGGATGTTTACTTCTCGCGCATCCAGGGGCTCTCTCGGAACTCCGCTGTAACTCCTCTTCACCGACTGAAGTTGCAGGTGCGTTTGTCGTCCCAATCGACACTACTATGTTGTTTAACTTTTCTAATTGCTCCACAGTCTCTCCTCGATTTACGAATAGGCTGGAAAGCTGGGCAAGAGGCGCACCTGACGACTGTGAAGGATGACAGCATCGGGGGCCATGCGCTAGGCGACTGGAACGTCTCATCGCACAAGAAGGGCCAGCGACCATCTGACACGTTCCAATCTACATCGGCACTGGCGACCAACTCATTGGACGTGCCATTGCCAATTGACGAGCCACCTCCTGCGCCGCCGCTGTCTGAGTCTGAGGCGCTAGCACGTGCAGAGGAGAACTCGGCCGTGTTCTTCTCCGTCCGTGACGTCGCTGCCGCAGCAAAGTACTTCGCGGAGCTCCCACCCGGCTACCAGCATCTCCTGGTCGACGCCCTCGTCGACAAAGCCATATTCTCCGAAGCGGATGCTTCTCTTGTCGCCAACCTCTTCTACCGCGTCGCAGCCAGCAATCTATGCTCACCCGCAGCGTTTGAGGAGGGCTTCGCGCCAACCACCAAGCACCTCGCCGGCATCGCGGAGGACATGCCAGATGCATTTGAGTCCTACGTGCGCATGTTCAAGGGCGCGCGCCTTGACGTGGACATGGAGCGCTGGATGCGGCTGGTCAGCATGTCGACAGAGAGCGAGGCGTTAATGCCCCTTCTCTTTGGTACTGCCGTGTCCGCCGATCAGGTGCAGCTGTCGCTGTCATCCCCTTCTCCTAGTGTTTCAAATTCAGCAACAACTGCGCTGATTTCCGATCCGCCTGCCGACACGAATGGAGTGGTGGACGACGAAACCTCAAAGCCAGTGTCGCCATCCACTGTCCATAGCCTTGACCCACAGTCGTCAGACGATGACCTCTACGCGGACTTCACAGAACGCCCCGCCATCCCGAGCCCGCATATCACGCCACCTCCTGCACCTAATCAACAGCGAAGAATCAACGCTCAACAAGCCAGCAATCAGCATCTCTTGCCTCGGGCAACCCACCACCACCACGTTGAAGCACGCATTCCGGAGCCACCTACCCCACCCTTGTCTGACTCTAATGACCTCCCTCTCGTCCGCCTCCGCACTGTGTCCCAAAAAGAAGCAAACGAGCACATTGAGAAGACTGTTTCACTTGTCTTCGGTGGCCCACACGACATCGACAGCGCGCTGTCCGTCTTCGCGACCATGCCCCCGCGGCACCACAGCCGGCTCATCGACCGCCTCGTCTCCTTCGCGATCGAGTCGACGCGCGCGGACGCGCAGCTCGTCGCGTACTTCTTCTACTGCGCCGCGGCGAAGGGCGTCTGCTCGGCCACGGCGTTCGAGGCCGGGTTCGCGCTGACCGCGGCGGCGCTGGAGGACGTCGCAGCCGAGTCCCCGGACGCAGTCTTGCTGTTCGCGACGATGGCGAAGGGCGCGGGGCTGCACAAGGACCGGGAGTGGCGCAGGCGTTTCTTTGGCAGGTTGGAGATACTTGGATACGGACCCGACCTCGAGTCGCTGTCTTCGTGACTTGTCTTCGTGACTGTCTGACTGATGGCGGGCCGAGAGCTTGTGCACGATGGAAATGTGTTCTTGGATTTAGTATGGACTGAGATCCGAGTATCTGATGTACTGACTCGTATTCTTACTTTTATGCCACGTAATGGTCAAACATCCGAGGATCTTCGTGGGGTCGTCGCGTGCCACGCGGCAACCTGCGTAGTAAGGTTTGTAGCTGCGGTAATGGTCCTTCGGTGAGCGTTCTGGTACTTGACTTCAATTTGTGTGCTGCGGTGAGTGATCCCACTCCCAAATATCCCGTTCCGCACCACTGACATCGGTCTTTATCTTCTCTGTGTGGTGTCTAGTCATCCTACTTCAAGGATACCCCATCCACGGGGTTCACACCAAAGATGTCGTCTGAGAAGGCTTCAGCAGCGCCGTCGCCCCGACCACAGTTTCCCGCTCCTTCTGTCGCCTCTCCTTCAGCACCAACTACTCACTCTCGACAACCGGGCACGTTGGGACGGAGTGTAGGGTTCAAGAATGGAGTAGGAACACGTATGTCTTCGATTGGCTCAAAATCAGGTGCGCATCTCTCCCCTCCTGCACGGCCCGAGCTCGGACGGTGATCTCACCCGTCTCCAGGGTCATCGGTGACCTTCGGGTCCATCGACGACGTCTCTGCGCCTATGTCGTCCCCCACGTCGACGATAAAGCCCAACCTGATCAAGTCATTCGGCACCGTACCAGCGAATCCGAACGGCAAGATCCACTCGCGGACGACCTCGTTCTCGATTGGGATGCCGCCATCAGCTGCCGCAGCAGCGTCGGCTTCATTGTCGTCGTCGACTCCCATATTGGTTTCTTCCACCTTGGCTTCCTCGTCCACGTCCACGGCTCCATCGACGGCTCCATTGGTATCCGGGTCTTCGTCGACCCCGAGGGCCACCAAGTTCGACGTCAAAAGCCTCTTCGAAAACAAGAGCTCGGATGCCCCGTCCACCGTGACGCTCGCTTTGCCTCCGCCCTCCCACCAGCCTACGCCGTCCCCCCACACGCACACGTCCAGCCTCTCTAATATCTCGTCTACACCGCCTACACCCGCATCAACCACCGCGCCTAGTGGTGGCCTGTCTGGCCTGAACTCGAACGCGAACACGTTTACGCCGAAGCGCGTGACGATCAAGTCTGAATCCGGACAGGAGGTCGACCTCGAGCGGTGGAAGAAGCAGCAGGCGCCTGCTGCCATCGCGTCGCCCATCACCCTAAACGCTTCTGCGTATCGGGCGGTACAGGTGTGGATGGAAACGTGGGAGGAAGCCAGCATGGCGCGGGTAGCGCGGGAGGCGGCGGCGGAAGGTAAGAAGGAGGTGTCGAAGGCGAAGAAGAAGGCGCAGAAGGCCAGGCAGAAGGCCAGGCGCGAGGCCGAGGAAAAGGTTCACGGTGAGGAGGGATGGGAGGTGGATGAGTGGCCATGGAAGAAGATAGGGTGGGGGTCGGGGTCGGAGAAGGAAGAAGCCGTTGAAGAGGCTGAAGAGACGGCAGGGATGGACGAAGTGGAGCGTCCACCGCGGGAGGTTGAGAAGGCTAGAGCTCAGCTGTCCGCAAATGCAGCTGCCAATGGGACGAAGATCGAGCTCCCGGGGGATGAAGTCCAGTGTACGGACTCGGTCGTGCCTGTGGTGAATGAGGATCATGACACGGTCTCCGAGTTGAAGGCGCCTCTCCGGAGCGCTTTCACGTGGGCGAAGACCAGACGTCGGCCAGCTCATCTTGATCTCCAGGTGTCCAAGGACTGGATCAATCTTGAAGCCGTACCCTCCGCACTGGCCAAAGCCCGGCCCATCGAAGATATCGACTTGATCCAGTATCCCGACGGCATCAAGAGGCCCAAAGCGAACCTCAACCGTGGCAACGCGGCGCGGGGTAGATTCAGGTTGGCTGTACAGTCTTAAGTCGTGCATTGCAGGATGATGCTGACGTTGGTCCTTACAGTTACGATCGGGATTTCTTGTTGCAATTCATGCACATTTGCAAGGACAAACCCGACGCTCTTCCGCCTCTGGACGATATCTGTATCGTGGTGTGCAGTGTTGCACAGACGTCGACCGGTCGTGGTCTGCATGGCTCCCGCTCTTCCTCTGGAGCCCCCTCCTACCAGCCTTCTGTTGGAGTTGGTATCTCTGGACTCCGAAAGTCTCACGCCGACCCGTTCACTGTGACTGTCGGCTCAGGTACCGCTCTCCCGACTCGTCCTATGCCGAAAGCTGGCGACATATCGAAGTTCTGCAAGATCTACAAGGCGGCACCGATGACCTCTGAGCCCAGCTCCGTCTTCCACGGTGACAAATTGAAGGGCCCGGAGTCAACAACCACGGGAAGAGGTTCAATCAGCATGGTTAACGGCAACTTGGAGGTCGCTCCGGAGCTTGCAGTTGTTGAGCGGAGCCCGGCCCAAGGGGCTAAGAATTCGATTAACACAAATCTTAGGATCCGTTCTAACAGAGGTGGGGCTCAAGAGAAGGGACAGCTTGGATCTCGCAAGGTCGGTTCGTTCACCTAACCCGCAGTTTCCCGCATCCCCATCCCCTTCAGCGGTTTCTCATTCCCCTTCCATTCCAGACAGACCCTCAGATCGAGGACGACGAGGTGTTAGAGGATCCTTTACAAGCTCTTGGTCTCGCTCAGGAAGAATCACAGCAGCAGACCCTTAAAGGAGGGCATCATCCGGCCCCTCGTCGTATGTCTGAGGAAGAAGCGAATGAACGTATCGACAGGACTACTACTATGCTCTCCGGTCTCCATGATATATCCACAGCCCTCGCCGTTTTTCAAGACCTTCCCGCGAGGTACCACGGCCGACTGGTGGATAGACTGGTGTTCCGCGCTGTCGAGTCCCACGCCGACACGCACGCTCAGGCCATAGCCTATTTCCTCCACTGTGCTGCAGAGCGACACCTGTGTTCGCCAACGGCGTTTGAGGACGGTGTCTCGATGACCGCTTCTGCCCTGGATGACATCGCTGAAGAGACCCCGGATGCTGTCTCACGATACGCGACGGTGATCAAAAGCACAGGACTTCACGAGGACCCGAACAGACGTGTTCGCGTCCTCGAGAAAGTGGGAATCCATGCCTCCTCGGAACTCCAGTCAAGGCCGTTCTCTACCGTTTGATTTATTCTTTTTCATATCCAAGTCGTGTCGCTCTCTGTGCAGCTATCATGTAGAATTGTTCCTATACCAATGGTACCTAATAATACTATGGAAGGTACCAGTGCACTTCAAGTTCGCCCTCAGCCTGCCGCTGTTTCCAGTGCTAACCACTGTCATACGATAATAACGGTGCTGTCCAAGATTACAGCAAGGCACCCAGCGACAATGCCATACTCCGACAGGAAGTTGAATGCCGCGGTCACCTAGGAATCCCCCGCAACGAACCGATCACAATATATCTGGTGACTGGAAGTTCTCGTTCAAGTTGTCCCTGGGGAAGTTCATTGACATCATTTCATGGCTGTACCTGTTTTACGTCAGCGGGACCATCAGTGTTCCGCAGTAGGCAACCGTCGGACGACATTTATATCCCGAGTTTTTTGATGTCGACCACCACAATGCGCATTGTATCCGTACTCGTTCTGTACGAACGTGACTTCTGTAAGTACTGAGTACCTCAATTCATCCCCGCGTCGTTCTAGTGACTGATGTAAAGCTAGTAATCGGAGCCAGCGAAGTGTTCAACTTCCGAGGACTCGGAGTCACTTGGACTATCCGCGGACTTTCTGTTCCCAACGTTCCGTAAGTTCTATTAACTATAGCGGTCTTGAAATTCTAATGCATAGTTTCACTCTAGTAGCTATTTATAATGTGGCTCTTGAATACCCACCGCGCAGAGCTACAGTTCTTCCCGACGCCCAACAGCCTGCCGAAGGGCTATGCTATCTTGTCCCACGTCTGGGATGGAGAGGAGCAGAGCTTCCACGACACCCAAGCGCTCCGTGTGCAGTGCGCCTCAACGGGCGCGAACCCACGAGACTTTGCCTCGCCAAAGATCCGCAACTTCTGCATCCTCGCCGAGCAACACGGATACGACTGGGTCTGGATCGACACCTGTTGCATCGACAAGTCCAGCAGCGCCGAGCTGTCCGAAGCGATCAACTCGATGTTCCGTTGGTACTCCCTCGCTGAGACGTGCTACGCGTACCTCGCAGACGTTCCCCGCGCCACCTTCTCCCACGACACTGCGGGCGCACACGCATTTGGCCACAGCAGGTGGCACACGCGCGGTTGGACCCTCCAGGAGCTCATCGCGCCCGACATTGTCGTGTTCCTTTCGTCGGAGTGGAAGGTCCTCGGCACAGGGGCGGGCCTCGCGGGCCTCCTAGAGAAGATCACGAACATCCCAGTGAAGGTGCTCAGGCTCGAGACCGAGCTGTCCACGGTCAGCATCGCTGCGCGGATGTCATGGGCGGCGAAGCGTAAAACGACCCGTCCGGAGGATGAAGCGTACTGTCTGATGGGCATCTTCCGGATCAACATGCCGACATTGTATGGCGAGGGCCGCCAGGCGTTTCAGAGGCTGCAGGAGGAGATCATGAGACGCTCGACAGATACGTCACTCTTCGCTTGGGGCGCCCCCACCGAGCGGTTGCCGGACCTGCTTTGGAACCTCCAGGACGATCTGTCCATGGTCCACGGTCACATTGAAGGGTCGTGTCTCTTTGCTTCAGGACCGTCCGCGTTCAGATCGTCAGCAGACGTCGTCTTCACGCCTATCTTGCCAGTATGTTCAAATCAGTTTCTACGTGAAAGCATCCTTTCATGAAATCTTCTTTCAGGCCACAAACACGCGATGGCGCTTGAACAAGACCGTCAGCATGCCCGCGTTCACCAATACCCCATACGGCGTCTTCGCTCATCTCCCCGTCATCCACACCAAGATCCCGAGGCTCATCATCGCTGTGCTATTCTGCTCATCAAGTACGCAGAAGTACGGGCTTCTCTTGCATACGTGCTCCGAGGCGACAAGCCCCCTCGGACCTCTGTACGACACCGGAATCCCAACTCTCGACAGACAAGCAGCGCTTCGACTGGTACCCCTCGACGAAGACGAGGACCCGAACCTCGACAAGGTGATCGACCTCTCGAACGGCCACGTCGTCGCCGAATGGCGCGACGTCTACATCCGCGCGCTGCAGCCGCCGTACCGCACCATTCCCCGCATCCCCGTCAACCGCAACACGTCATTCTACGTCCCGCGCTGGCTCCTGAAGGAGTTTGGCGGCCAGCTCATACGACAGGGCGCGGGCCCAGGTGCCGCCGGCCCCCTTCCAGCGACGTTCCTTCTGTACGCGGACCCCGCACACCGTTCGTTCCCCTTCCTTCTGCAGCTCGGGCGGTGCACGTACCCCTCCGGGACACGGTGGGCGAACGTCGTCCGCTTCGAGAGCAGTCCTATCGCTGGCAGCCAAGCGCAAGTCGGTGGTGGCGGCGCTGGGCCCGCGCACGATTGCCACGCCGACCACATACGCGGCTGGCAGGATCACCAGCGGGCGTTCAAGCTCGCTTTCTACCCGCCGCCAGACCCATCGTGGTCCCCCGGACGGGGCTCGCGGCACCCCGCGACGAAGCACTTCACGGTCAAGGTGTGGTTCACTCCCTCCCCGATCAATGCCGACACGCGTGCTCTGCACCTCGAAGTTGTGGGAGACGGACCTCCTCCGAACCTGCGAGACGGTGCGTCGCACACACGCTCGCCACGGAAAGGGGTTGTTCCCCTTCCTTCGGTCGAGCCTCGACTAGCTGAATTTGCTAGGATGAAGCCTGCATAGCTGCAGGAGTCCGAGGTGCTGGACCCCGCCATAGCCGAATTCGACTGGGTGTTGGACGCAGAGCATTAATATTATGTTATGTACCTATTTCTAGCGGGCCACTTAGTAGTTTTTATGGTTCAGGAAAGCTAAAAGTACGCACAAACAGGCGTTTCAGAAAGTCTAGCATCAGTGAGCGATTCGAGGAAGGCGCCGCGCGGGTTCTGGCCAGACACATCCCGCTATTCGACGCTCCTGCCTTCTGGCCGCGGCCGGGAGGCACCCCAATCACTCGGTCCTCGCCTTCATTTCCTGTAGAATCGTCGTCCCCCTTGCCAGCAAAGGGTCCTGTCTTGTCGGAGCGGAGCTGAGGAAGACGGCTGCGGAGAAACCGGCCGCATACATACGCTCCGAGTACCTGACGTGAGTCGTCCTGATGCCTCGTTCATGGGGGACAGTAGGAGGAGACGATATCGAGAGAGGCGTTTGGGGCGTGATGCGACTCGGAGTAGGCAGGAGGGGGAGTTGGTTGGGCTAAGCAACTGTCTTGGCCATGTACGATCTAGCCTGCCAGAGTAACTTTGACCACGCGCGTCCGGTCGGGGTTCACGGGACACGGCGTGAGGGACAACATGATCGGACCACACCAACCGTCTTCCGTGCGGCACGCGGGGTCGTGGAACGTCCTGGTGGCGTGCGGCCATTCCGAAGCGTGGTCCTCCGGACACGAGTGCGCAAATGAGCGAGGGGCATCTGAGGGCTCCGTGATGCGAAATCGGACGCTCGCCCAATGTGTGGCACCTGCAGGCTCGCATCGTCCCAGGAGGATTTCCAGGTACAGATCCCAGCCCGTCGAAAGGACGTGCTTTTTGAAGACCAGGACGGTAGTCGAGTGGGGATTAGGGTAATCCCAGCCGTCAGTCTTCGAGTGTCTGGGGTCGAGGCCGAACCCGTGGTCTTGAAGCCAGTCTATGTCCCCTCGCATCAGGCGGAACGGTGCAGAGAGGCTGCTGACTATCCGTCTCACAACGGCAGGAGCGACGTCGGGTTGGGGAGGCAGCAGATGTGTGATGTAGATGTCCTTCCAACTTGATTTCGATGCTAAAAAGGTGGATCCGTGGAGCACGCATAGCCGGAATGAGCGCGAGGGTTCGTTATTCTGGCTCCTGAGGTGGCCCCCCGTATGGTAGAGTGGCCGAAAGGGGTCCGAATACGTGTGGCAAGGAGTGAGGACGAGGCCGATTGCTTCTTGTGTGGACGTCTTGGTACAGAACAGCACGACGACGAGCAGGCCGGATATCTCGAAGACTGGAACATGTGCGTGGACCCCGTACCCTGGCACGATGTTGAAAGTTGGGACGTGTTCGAACGTAGACCCGGGAAGAGTCGGCGCGGGCTTCAAAAGCGTAGCCACGGAAAGAGCGAGCTTCACAAGCATGATCATAGGAAGAGCGAGTTTCATAATGGTAGTCTCAGGAGTCGCTGTTCCTTCACTAGGTGGCTAATTTCAAGGCATGAGATGCGTTAGCTCAATGTGTTTTCGAGGAACACGCACCGTTTGGGGCTCC
The DNA here is from genome assembly GCA_024305745.1 of Polyporus tsugae. Lineage (NCBI taxonomy): Eukaryota > Fungi > Basidiomycota > Agaricomycetes > Polyporales > Polyporaceae > Polyporus > Polyporus tsugae. The sequence goes on from JAHRBS010000005.1 coordinate 687,758, forward strand.
ACAGTAAGGGGAGGATCGTACGAAATATCGCTATGGTCCTTAAAAGCAGACGGCGCGGGTGCAAAAAGAAATGAGAGCGCATCCGCGTGGGCGCACTCGATATCGAGGGATGTCATAGTAGACTGCAGCTCGTGGGCTGTGGTCGAGGTGCCCCACGCAAACAACGAAGTGTCCATCGTCTGCTTCATGAGCTCTTCTTGCAGCCGTCGAAACGCCAGGCGGCCCTCGCCATACATCGCAACAATATTGATCCCAAAGATACCCATCAGGCAGTACGCCTCGTCTTCTATCCGCGTGGTCTGCCTCGTGGCCGCCCAGGACATGCGCCTGGCGACGCTGACTTCGTCCAGCGGGATCTCGAACCTCAGCACGGCCGCGGAAACACGGGTGACCTCTTCCACCAGAGGCGCTAAGTCGCCCCTCGTGGCAAGGACCGACCAGTCGGCGGACAAGAAGACGAGGAACGGAGGCGCGATGAGTTCCTGGAGCGTCCAACCGCGGGTGTGCCATCTGCTCCTCCTAAACGCCGAGTTAGCGCTCTGCAGGTCGTCATCGCTGGGCACGTCCTTGAGGTATGCGTAGCACACCTCCGCGCATGAGTAGTACTCGAACATCCGGTTGATCTCCTCGGAGAGCTCCGCACTGCTCCTTTTGTCGATGCAGCAAGTGTCGATCCAGATCCACTTGTATCCGTGACGCTCGGCGAGAATACAGGACTGCTCGATCTTGGAAGAGGCAAATTGGCGCGAAATGGTCGCCGGACTTTTGGCTCGAATCTCGCGCACCTTTTGAAAGTCGTGGAACGTTAATTCTCGGGGATCCCAGACGTGAGAGAGGATCGCGTATCCACCAGGGACCGCTCGGGGACCGAAGAAATAATGGAGCTCCGCGCGGTCCGTGCTGAGGAGCCACATGGAGAGAGAGCCCGGCGGTAACAAGCTACAGAGAAGATATGACGCTGAGTATTCCAGAGACTGCAGAACGTTGGTCATAGTGAAGATGAGCGAACCTGGATCTCAGGGGAAAGATGAGATTTCCTACGAAGTGATTAAGCACTAGGACGGATAATATTAAGGGCAGGGGCGGCTCACCTCAGCGTTCGGGGTGAACTTTGGTGGACAGTTCGATGGGCCCCTGTATATATGGTCGCCTGGGACACATAAGGCGACAAGCCAGCTTTATCTTCTCATGGTATGTACTCGACAGGAAATGGGAGGCATACCTACAATATCCGTTCTGTTCAGTCTGAACGCTGAAATAACAAAGGACACGATACCTTCCCGACCGGATTGTCATGCATATCGTCGAGGAGGAACAAGGCAGCTTGTCGTCGTGACACCACGTTGACGGCCATGAGGTGAGAGTAACAAAGTTCTCTTCCCACGGAGGGTGCAGCTGTTGCTCTTTTAGGTAATGTCGGCAAGATATGGTTTTACTTGAACGCTCGGCCATCGCCGTGGAGTACGTACCGACCGCCAGCAGCCATGTCACCGCCCTACCATGAGCTGGTACTTACCACGTTGACACCATTCATCCGTTTCCCAATCTCCAGGCTATTTCTAGACCGGTGCCAGTTGTCACACTGCCCTGCCTACCCAAGTTCTGGTACCCGGACACCATCTATCGAAAGAACGGCCGTGTGTGACTCACCCGGGCCCATATCGCCTTTCCAATGCCCCGTGAACCATCAGACGAAGCTCAGTACGTGCGACTATGTGATTCACATGTGAGGGATGTGCTTACCATGGTATTGCAGGCGTAACAGATACTAGACATCGCAATGTGGCTGCTCAGCACAGATCGCGCCGAGCTTCAATGGTTCGCGAATGCTGGAGCCGTCATCGGAGGATACGCGATTCTATCCCATACCTGGGGTGAATACGAACAGACGTTCGAAGACCTGCGCGCCATCAGCGAGTTATGCAAAGCTTCCGGCAAGATTCCTCGTGACGTGGTCACTTCAAAGATTCGCGAATGCTGTCGCCTGGCGGAGGCCCATGGGTATCGCTGGCTCTGGGTCGACACGTGCTGCATCGACAAGTCTAGACCCACAGAGCTTTCAGAGGCCATCAACTCGATGTTCCAGTGGTACTGGCAGGCCGAGGTCTGCTACGCCTTCCTCGTGGACGTGCCGAGTGGCTGCGAGCTGCAGGCGGAGAAGTCCGAGTTCCGGGAGAGCCGCTGGCATACACGAGGCTGGACCCTGCAGGAGCTCATCGCGCCCGCTGTGGTCATTTTTCTATCTGGCGACTGGGTCAGGCTAGGCACCAAAGCCGAACTGGCGCCCCTCCTCGAGGAGATAACTCGTGTCCCGCAAGCCGTTCTCGTCCGCCAGAAGTACTACCACCAATGCAGCGTCGCGAACCGCATGCTATGGGCCGCAAACCGGACGACAACGCTAGAAGAGGATCAATCGTACTGCCTGATGGGACTCTTCGACGTCAACATGACTATCATCTACGGAGAAGGGACACGCGCATTCCAGCGGTTACACAACAAAATCATGAAGCACGGGTTCGATTTGAGCCTTTTCGCATGGGGAGAGTGGATCTCAGACGCAACGTTCGCGTCTCAGGGCCTTGAGCTCAACCCGGACGGTGCCATAGATCCTTATGGCGACTCTTCCTATCTACTTGCCCCGTCTCCCGATGCCTTCATCGCAGGCTGCGACTTCATGCCTCTGGGCCCAGCTCCGGCGCAGCAGTATCCTTCGCCTCCGGTGAGTACGATGTACAGAAGCATGCTGAGACCTCGAGTGACTCTCTTTTCCCAACAGGATGCGCCTATCTCGCCTAGTCCTGGTTGCTGGGGTATACATCTGCGTCCCCGGAGATTTTGGAGACGCACCGAAGCCTCTGGACACGCAAGTGCTCGTCGCTCGGCTTTCGATAAAGACGAGATACCCAACGCGACCCTCGAAAAGTACGGAGTTGTGTGCAGAGTCCTGGCTTTCGAATCAGACGGCGTCGTCGTCGCCGTATTGTTCTGCGTAAACGAGACCCACGAACACCTCGGCCTCCTTCTTCGTCAGGATCCCCAAGGCTATGACCCATTGTTCTACACCGGTGCAGCGTTCACCAACATCGGCAGCACCGACCGGCGGCGGATTCCCGTCGCATTCCGCCTCGTCACGCTCGGCCGCGACTTCAACAATCTCTGTTTCAACGGCAAGCCCGTCGAGCCCAAGTGGCGCACCCTCCATGTCCACTCTCGGCCGCCCCCCTGGTTCTCCCCCTACAGAGCCATCGCGCGTCTCCAGCTCAACAGCGCCGAGCGTCCACCGTTCCGCATCCCGCACTGGCTCATTGCGCAGCTTACCGCGCTCGGCTTCCTGCTGATGTCGCCGCCGGCCAGCCACAGCGTACCACTACGGCTGACTCTCAGCGATGCACCCCACGGGGAGCTCATCCATCTCGACCTCGGGCTCTGCCATCCGTCAGAGGGCGGATCGGGGCCTCCGAGCCACTGGGCGAAGGTAGTGATCGATCACGAGGGCGACACGTCGATGCGGGAGGTATCGCACGGCGTACACGATTGCCGTGAGCACCACGTCCACTCCTGGGAGGGCAGATCGAGGGTGTTTGGGGACCCGGAGACGAGGGGAGTGCAGCTCTCGTTCACGCCTTGCCCCATCACCCCCGCGGCGGACACTTTGGTGGTTCACATCGAACTCCTGGGCGCGGTGTACGATGGGCTGGGGCGGCTCGCGGAGGCGACGCTCAGGCTGGGCCCGGGAACGCGTGAGGAGCGCGGCGCGATGGCGGGAGGTATGTTCTCCGGCAGTGACGCTCATTAAGCACGTAACTGACCCATGGGTTTGCCACTCACCGCAGATGCTCCTTCCGGAGTGCGATCCTTTGTTGCAGGAACCATGGGTGTGGCGACGAGGCCCGCCGCCCCCACTGATGACGTGTTTCCTGCGACTCGGGGGCAACTGGTGTCTTCCACCCAGCCTGTGGCGGCGGCCGCGGCAAGCTCCACAGAGGCTCTACTCTCGCCTATGCCGCGGATTTTTTCTGCAACTACAAAAATGCAGCCTCCGCCGCCGACGCAGGCGTCACCACCGGCAACTCAAACGTCTCCCACGTCGACAGGCGCACCACGGAGATCCTCCACGGACGCACCACCTATGGTGATTCACTCCCCACCTTCTGTGACAAAGGCGTCGTCGACAGCCGACAGCGCGCCTGCGATGCCAGACGTGCCCACTCCGACGGGGCGGGAGACGATGAGGGGCGGGATCGTCTCCTGGGCATGGCGTCGCATTGCAGCAACACTTTGAGTCCCCACATATCGAATATGCATAGCATGGCTTGCTGCACTTACATAGGACCACTGTATCTGTACCACATGATTGGCGAGCTGGCCTCCATAAGGATGTTATCTGCAACCTCTTGCGTGTGGTTTGAAGTCGGCACTGGATACGAAGTTCGCACTCCGGCGGGACACAGGATAAGGATAGATATCTCACCTCAGATCCGCCTCAGTACTTTCAACGACATAGTCGTATGGTCAGAAATGTTGTCGCCGACAGGGAACCTGCATACCAAGTGAGGTTCTGCTCGACACTGTGCGAGGGTAACTTGAACGTTGTTTGGCAAGCATACTCAAGCGCCGGCGCCAAGTAAATAAACGCTCGCGAATAAGGTTGCAATGAATCGTGGGAACGTATTTGGTAAGGCGCGATCTCGGTGGACACGGGCGGGTGAGCATCCGTTCACTCATCTCGGAGCTCTCTCTATGCGCTTTTCTCAATTCATCTGCCTCTGTCACGGTGCCGGAACATCTTGTCGTCCGATTTAAAATATGGGATGTCATTCAGGCATCCCGGTGTGTGCATTCCAGCATGGTGGAATTGAAGACTCGCAGCTCGCAGGTCCACAAGTCCGGGACGGAGCAAAATATGCGGTCTGATGGACCTGCTCCGCAGAACGTCGGGTGGGATGATCCAATGTACAAACGCGGTAAGCTCTATGTATACGTTTCCGACGCCGTAGGACGAACGTTGGCTCGGAGCTTTCCCTCTCCTCGAACGGTCTCCCCACCCGCCATGTTCAAGTCCAAAGTCAATACCGGTGCTTCCGTGTTCTCCGTCACAGACCAGGGTAGACCATATGTTGGTGTCCGCGCAGCAGGTGAGAGTTCCAGTAGCGGCTCCCATGCAGGATGGAGGGGCTGAGATTGCAATCCCAATAGGGAATGCTTCCGGCCAGGAAGATGCGCTCAAGCAGGCTCTTCTGGCAGTCGTTCAGTTATGGGAGGACCGGCTACAGAAACAGGGTGTCGTAGTGAGTTTTCGCTTCCTTTGGTGTGTTCGTTCCGGGATGAACAACTCGGCTCCACTGGTCGCATATCAGACAACGTTCTTCATCACCATCGACAGTCTACTTTTCTCCCTCGCATCCCCAACGCGAAGCGCGAATCTGAATGGTTGGTCAGTGAGGGAACAGGTTATCAACGCAAGCCTCGGAGGAGCGATTATCTTCCACGTCTGTGCCTGTGAGTTCCCATTTTATCTGTTAGTGGCGTACACAGCGAGATGCGTCCGCGTTTGTGGGTCACACGTGGGCTGCATATCCGGTTTCCCCGCCCTTATATCGGCTGTGCATGTTATGCTTTCCCCCATCTCCGTGTGTTCTGCACACATCCATTTATGAGTTCTCTCCATGTATGCGTGCTATGCACGAATATATGCGTTCAACGTACCTTGGTGGCACGGGCTAACATCCCTATTTTTCCAGCCATCGTCGCATATTCTGCATCTTTCGCTCTCATCAAGTACCAGCTCAATGACGCGGAGAAAAGGGAGGAACGGTACTTCCCCACTTCCCCGGGACTCAGCCGTGCGCCATCAACATCCCAAAATACCCCTCAGTCGACCGAAAAGCCGCACCACGAGCGGCCTCGACGCAAACAAAGCTCACATTCACATCGTCCGTCTGCGTCACAAGGTTCGACCCTCGGTCCCTCCAATCCTATGGAGGCCATCGCGGACTTTCCCCTAGAGGTCTTCACCGATCTACGCGGTCTCGTGAGCATCCACCGAGCGCACCCACTCTGGTTCCTTCCCTGTGGCAAGCGGGCGAAGCCCCTGGACCAGGTACGCGCGCAGGGCGACTCGGAGGCGATGGTCGACCACGCGACGGGGAAGCTGAAGGACATGATCGACGTGCTCTCGCGCGCGCACGTTGTGTGCACTGGCATGTCGTTCGTCGGCTTCGTGCTCGCACTGCTGGGCATCCTGACGTACGCGTGGACGGCGGTCCCGCTCGCGTTGAGCATATTTGCGAGCGTGTGCTTGGGCGTGTGTGCGTTCGCGGCGACGATCGCGCTTTGGTGAACGACGTGGACGGTGGATGAGAGGACGGCAACGGTGTCTAACGTTGTGCCTTTGATGATGTTTGCCTTGATGCTTTCTTGGATGACTTGATGAGCATAGCAACAACACTCTTGTTCTAGTACGATCTCGTTCTGCAGAACGGAATGATCAACTGATTTTTCTGCAAAGCCAATTGTGATACCCCGCATCCAAGGAAGCCCAGACGTGTCACGACTGCTCAAAGGCGATTCCGTGGACCAACGATCAGCCTCGTCACAGGCTGGTTCCAGATGCAGGGTGAGTGTGCGTTTCCTGTATTTTCCTCATCCATGTCTCCGCACGCCATGCGTTCAAACAGGCAAAGGACTCGACGTTCCAACCTTCCGCAACATCCGGCTCGTCACACACTGTCCTTGTCCTCCGAACTCGGCTTCGGCTCTTTCGCAACGTAGCTTGGAACAAAGGGATTCATATAGCACTCGCGCCGGGGTGGACGACCTCCGTGGCGTCATCAAGGTGCGCGTGGCATCCGTACCTAGTGAGGCGAAATTACTGACATTACTCTATGTTACGCCTATCCGCCTCCGCCTTTTACCTCCTCCCCGCCTTTTACCTCCTCCCCGACTTGCAACCTGGAAGGTTCCGAATATGTAAGACACGTCTCAGATGCGTCTCAAGCAACGACACTCACTCGCATTTGAATCAGGACGGCAGTGCGAGTGGACTCGAAAGCTCCGCAACTTGGAACCGCTCGAGTCGTCCTTCCGCCCAATGTTCCTGTACGAGCGTTGACCGATCCCGGCTCCTGAGATTCTTTCGGGCCCTCGGTCCTTCATCCCTATGTCAACCCGCGTCGGACATATCCGTCGTATTATTGTGTCATATGCGAGACTTGCCGATCGAACCCAAGCGTACAAACGCTCAAAGTGGTGCTAGATCGCTCGGAGGCTCAGTGCTGAGGCCTGGCAAGAAATCCCTTTCAACCTTCGATTCTGAAGTTGGACATATATGATAGACCTCACAGGGACAGTTTGGCGGGGGGCGTCCGAAACGGTAGCGGAGTTGGAGACGACACCTTCCATTCATACTCAACGGTCTGTCGGATGATCGGCTTGCGGATTGAATTTCAAGCGCATCTCACCTAGGCCTTCTGTCATCAGCCTGGCTTGCCAATAGTGCAGTCATGAGGCAACATCTGGCAGCGTCTAAAACAACATGTACATGTGGTATGGCGCAGAAAACATAGGGGCTTTGAGTACTTATAGAGCTCTATATTCTATCGGTTGTCGTCGGAGCCTGCGATGATTTCCCTTCTCGATGTTTCGCTCTTGAAGGTCCCACTCCTCCTCGCACATGCGGTGTGCACATACAAGGGTATGACGCCTCCGAACACGACAACGCAGACAGTCCCGACGAACACTCGTTCGTCGCCGGCGACCACCGCGCTCGAGGTTTTGGGCACATGCGCCGCGCTGGCGTCCAAGGCGCGTTCTCTCTCACATGTAGAAGATCACGAATCTGATATACTTTCCTCATGTATCTACATAGGGTCTCTTTTGCGGCGTCGGGCTCGCCGAAATCGCAGTCCTTCTCGCCCAGCATTACCCATCCGTCATGTCGAGCGCCGTCCTCGGCTTCCTCTTCAACCACAATCCGCCCGTCGCGTCCGCGCTGAGCCTCACCCTCACGTCTGCCGCAGGGTGCGTGCTCGGGATCGCAGGAGGCTTAGGCCGCATGTGGTGCCACCGCACCCTCGGCCGCTTCTACGTCTGGGACATGGTCATCTGCGACCGCCACAAGCTGGTCACCACCGGGCCGTACGCGGTCGTCCGCCACCCGGGCTACACCGCGTTCGTCGTGATGCTGTGCGGGAACGTCCTGCTGCTGGCGAGCGGGGGATCGTACTTCACGGCGGCGGGGCTGTGGGACTCGGCGCTGTGGAGGACGGCGACGTGCTTGGTGGTCGGCCACTTGATCTGGGTCGGGGCGAGCCTTTGCTGGCGGACTGCGGACGAGGATGCGATGTTGAGGGGCGAGTTTGGGGAGAGGTGGGAGGAGTGGGCGAGGAGGACGCGGTACCGCCTTGTTCCGCTAGTATACTGAGGCGCTGTGCTATATAGTACCTACTGCCTGGCGGCTGTTGTATTAATCTTGATAGCGTGTTGCGACGGACAGCGTATCATTGCTGATGCGACCACGGACCCAGCTGAAGTAACCCAAGTTTCTTCATCCTCTACACGCGTGGTGTCCCGTGTGCCCGCGACATACGCTCTGCGATGCTGACGCTAGAAATGTGTGTCTCGCGCGTCAGGACCTGCCTCAGGATGTCGGTGATGGCCTGAAGCAGCGGTGCAAGCTCCACCTTGTTACTTATGGTAGTCCAGTCTCGCGAGACGAAAAGGACGAGGGAAGGTGCGATAAGCTCCTGCAGCGTCCAGCCGCGTGAGTGCCACCGCGCCGTCCTGAACAGCGATCTTGGCGCATCCAGGACGCAATGGCTCTCGATATCCTGCATATACGCAAAGCATACCTCCGCGTGAGAGTACCAGAGGAACATCGAGTTGATTACCTCGGAAAGCTCGGGCTGCTCGTTTGTCGGTGCAACATGTGTCGTTCCATATGATGGTCCGCTGGAATGTAGGACTCGCGGACCTTCGGGTTCGCAAGATATCGAGAATTTTCACCGGTTGCCTTGCATTGCTGGCGGAGGACTTGGGTCTCTTGCAAAGACTGCTCGTGGTGACCCCAGGTGTGGGATAGTAACTTAGGATCGCGTAACCGCCGGTGACTGCTTCGGGGGAGGAGGAAAAGTGGAGTTTGGCACGGTCGGTGCTCAGCAGCCACATTGCGTCTTTCTGCAGAGGGACTTTGAAAGATCAGGCCAAGCGACTATGAAATAAGGAGGATCGAACGTACCGTGCTGGTGCAAAGTAGCAAAGAGAACCGGGATGCAGAGGATGCAAAGGAGAACGCCGTCTACTCACCGTTGCACAAAAAGGCGACCTCGCTGTAGCATCGTGGTACTGGCATGGACTCGTGATGGCGGTACTTACATGTCGCATGTCAAGGATCCATAACGCGCCGTGAGGAAGCAACGCCCGTGAACAAGGTGTGGGAAAATGTTTGGTAAGGCGTGAATGTTTGAATTTGGTTTGAATGGATCGCCAGCCTGAGCTAGGCATACATGCTTTCCTCTCGCCCCCATGCTTTCCTCGCCGAATACTACTTCTCTCTCTTAAATCCGACTCTTCTGCTCCTATTGCGATGCTGAGGAACCCCATTCTGTACAATTCAGAGTATCGAAATCCCACTTTCGACAGCCTGGCACAGTTTGAAGCCTTGGACCAGCAAGCGTGAAACGAAGCAACAATTCGATAGTCTGAAGGACACGCTTCACAGGATGGGGACTACGAATGCGGTACGATGGTCTTGTATGCAAGTTGCACGCTATGGTGCGAATATTGGTGCCTGCAACGTCGAACCCTTTCCTATTCAACTCTAAGGTCAATGCTGGGATCAGTTGTGGAAGTACCGGATGCAGAAGTGGGGCGTAGTGGTGAGTCTACCTAATTCTTTGTTGTCAACGGGATGAGATAAACGTCTCCGCGATTTGTCGCACAGGAATGTTCTTCATCGGCATTGGTATCTTGCTTTACTCCCCAATTCCGGGGCACGAAGTACGAATATCCGTCATCGCTGGTCATTGAAAGATAAGGCCATTAACCCAAGAGCGGTCATCTTCCACGTATGTGCTTGTGAGTATTCGTGCTATTTGTCCTTCCGGTGAACAGCGAAATCTTGCGGGTTATACACTATACGCATTTATGCGGTTTCTTCGCCGTCATATGCGCTGTGCAGTATGCACACACCTATCATTCGGCTTTCCCCCATGTCCCTGTTTTATCCACTCATTGCTTTATCCTCACATGCGTATTTTGCATGAATGTGTCTCTAACCCCCCCCAGTAACGCCGTTTAACATCTCTACGTGCACAGCGATCAGCGCATATGTTGCGTCTTTCGTCCTCGTCAAATGCAATCTCAACGACGCGGAGAAAAGGAAGAACGGAACGCTCCCTCCCGTACTACTCCTGAGCGAAACTCCGCGCCTTCTCCTTTCCAATATACCTCTCAGTTTACCGAAAAATCACACCACGGGGGCTTCCGACAAACACAGCTCGTATTCGCATCACCCATCCGCGTCGTCAGGCTCCGCCCTCAGGTCTTCCTCTCCCATTCAGGAGAAAACGAATTTTCCTGTGGGGGTCTTGACTGATCCACGCGGACTGGTGAGCGTCGACCGAGCATACCCTTTCTGGTTCTTTCGCTGCGGCAAGCGGACGAACCCCCCCCTGGTAACTCACGAAGGCGTTGACCGGCCATGCGGCGGAGAGGTTGGAGGATCGCGATCGTGCTTCGATGAACAACCCGGTCAGGACGGTGATGATGCCTACTAATACCGTGGCCTTGAACATGTTCGCCACGATGCTTTGGGATGCAATGAACGTAGATCCATCGAGATGATCGACGCTCCTGTATTTGGCGGATCTATCTTGTACGACACAAGGATGGACTAGCTTTCTCTCAACCCACGACGCTGCGTGTTCAAGGACACTCGGACGACCGCCGAAAGGCGTACATCCATGCATTCGGGTCGTCGCAGGGTGATTCTCGATGCGAGGTGAGTCCTATCTATCTTCGGGTCGATTGCGTTCCTTTTCTGTCTGCGGGCCTCACGTACAGTATGTCACCGGGCCTTCTCAGAAGCATGTCCAGCCTGGCGATGTGGCAGCCATGACCATCCACATGATGTCTGCGTGCTGCACCGCCCATTGGCGCACTGCTACCGCAAACCTTCTTTGCTTCGTTCTAGCGCTTATTCACGCATTACCGCAGGCTCAGCATCCCCTTTGCCGCCTGCATCCAAGATCGCGATACGTTGTAGCGGGCCCTCCCTTCCATCTTCTCGCTCGAAAACGCGAATCGCGTTCTCGTGTACTGGCTCTGCGGCGAGTCCGGCCGAACATGCTGGGACTGCAAGGCCGCGCTGCAGCGAACCTTGTCTCCCCTTCAACTATATGCCTTCCTTGCGCAGGATGCCTTCGCACGCTTTCCCTCACCCCCCACCCCCTCCTCACTGGTTGTTGTCTCGTTGTATTGTTCGCTTACGCCTCTCCTCGCCTCTTGCGACCGCGCCTCGATGCCTGTTACGCCTGACCCACATGACTATTCCTCGCCAAGTCCCTGGTGGGGAGGCAAGTTCTCGGGGACGTCTGGAGGTGTGAAGCTGTCTCTGGTAACCGACCAACGCTCGGAGAAGCCGCCGTTCTGGGGTACGTCGCACGCGCTTGGCCCCTACTAGACCTGAGCTGACCGATCAGCCAGAACCACGCCCTACGTATGCGTCTGCGCCCTCAGATGCGACAGGAACATCCGGAGGAGCGAAGCCGACTCTAGCAACCAACAAACGTTCCGACCCGCCGCCGTTCTGGGGTGAGCTTCGACGTGTGCGTCCCTAGCTAAGCCAGCTTGAGCTGACACGACAAGACAGAACCTCGCCCCGCCGACACGCCTGCCTCGTCGGCTGTGACCGCCCCGGCTTCGTTTTCTACCCCCACCGTGACCTCCCCTGGCCCGGCGGAGTCGGTCCGCAAGGCGCCCGCGCTCAAGGACCAGCACAAACATAAGGAGCACGTAGACGGCGACTCGAACTCGAACTCGAGCTCGAGCTCGAAAGACGCGAAGCCCTCGTACACGCGCCAGTGGCGGCACCGCGACGCGCAGAGCACGCCCGGGACGCCCACTAGTTCTCATCACTACCATTCACATTCCCAATCGTACGGCCATTGGCGCGGACGTGGAGGCTGGCGTCGCAGCCTGGAGCCGGATGGGGGGCACCTAGACGTACACGCGCAGGAGTTCGTGCCGGGGCGAGGGCTCATTGCGCTCGCGCCGACGGAGGAGGTCGACCTGAACGAGTACGTCAGGGCGGGCGCGCGGAGCGAGACGACGGCGGGGACGATGACGTCGTCGCGCGTGTCGGTGTTCGGGTCGAGTTCGCGCTCCCCGTCGCGGTCATCTGCGGAGAGGGATGAGCGGGGAGCGAGGAGCAAGGAGAGGGAGAGAGCGGAGGCGGAGCGGCAGTGGCATTTGCAGGCGTCGTGGGATGATGCGGACGGGGTGGGCGAGAGTGCGGGGGATGAGTGGATGGGGAGCGCGCCGGGAGTCGCGGAGCAGGGGGGCGAGGGGACGGAGGAAAATGCTGGTGAGGTGAAACCCGAATCGGAGGGAGAGGGAGATGTGCACCCTCCCGAGTCTGCGGAGGTTCCGGCCCCTATCTCCCTCGAACCTCCGGCTCCCCCGCCTTTGGCTCCGACGAGCGAGGCGCAAACTGCACTGCCGTCTGTTGCCTTCGGGCTCCTGCTCGGACGCGCGAAGATGATACAAGAAGGAGCTCGTGTGCCGTATCCGACGGACGTCAAGCCTCCCGGCGCTCACATAAGTGTGTCCGCGAAGACACATAGACTCTGGTATGTGGTTTTATCAGGACAATCCTGTTGAGGTGTATTGACGGCCCTGTTGCAGCTATGACCGCGACTTCCTCCTGCAGTTCCAGTGCGTCTGCACTGGGCGGCCTACCACGGTACCGGACATTCCACCCTTCTGGTACTCCATCCTCGCTCCGCATGGCTCTCGCCCCGCGGCCGCGCGCACCAGGGAGAAGTGGGTGCAAGCGTCTCTCGGCGACGATCGCGACCAGGCACCTCTCAAAGACCAGGGCGGGCGCCGCACCGTGGACACTGGTGTGGAGACAAACCAACCAAGCACCGACGGCCTCGACCGTGACGCGACCACCAGGATCGTAGACGTCGTCTACAACCGTCTCGTGGATGACCGACCGCCGTCTCTGGCGGGCTGCCGGTCCTTTTCCGGCGAGCTGACGTGCCGCGCGACGCCGTCAAGGGACGATAATGTGTTCGACTACGAAGTGCAGGAGGCACAGCGCGAGCGGCTCGAGGCGCGCGTGGAGTACTTGGCTGCTGAGGTCAAGGTCTTGCGGCTCGAGCTTGCGCGCATTCGGAAGGTTGTCGGTTGAAGGCCGGGAACAATGTTGCATATTCAAGCCCCCGGGGACGGTGGCTCCTTTTGTACCTCGTAGTCTCGCTCGGACTCGGAGAAGATGTGCATTCACGAAGCTCGTTAGGCGTAGGTTCAATTTGTATTATAGTGGACCGGCGACCTGGAGCCAGATTTACAAAAGCAGTCGTTGAATCTGAAGCTTGAACTTCGGTTCAACGCCACGGTCATTTGGAACAAAGTCTCTCGGAGTTTCGTACAGCCCAGTCCAGATATGGGTATGCTTGGTCATCTCCGGCCTTCTTTCGGCCGGCACTGCCACTGCATGATGTTTTTGCCTCCGACTCGGGCCGAGTCCGATCGCGAGTTCTAACTTGTTCTCGTTCTCTACAAAGCTCCGAAAATCTCAGCAAGAGACGGTATGCACCAAGGGTCCTGCGACGGTATGTGTAGCTAACTTGTGCACAGTCCTCATCTTCACCGTGATTCAGGCCAATCGTCGAATGCTTGTTGTCAGAAGTTATGTCAGGCAAACGTTCACCGTCAAAGTTCTGTAGGTGATATTGAACGTACGGCATCCTACTAGTTTGCCACTCGATGACAGTTGGAATGGGACTCATTGTTCTCGGTTAGTATGCCAATACCTTGTCAAGAGAAGTTTCGCTAATGGAGTTGCGTTCTTTTCGGTGACACCTAGAACGGAATTCACTTAGCCGCGGCTATTGATCACTAACTTCCCCTCTGATTCGTCTTCGCAAAAAGCGCCACGTTGCACCTTGCATGCATGGCTGACGATTGTCATGGTTCCCCTCCAGACTAGGACTAGTTACACCATTCATCACCCAATGACCAGTTGTGCACTTTCTGTCGGTGTCACTGCGGTTACCGAAGGTGCACGATATGTTTCCTCGACTCTATATAACGATCTGTGTGGATGCAGCGATCACACCAAACTCTTCTTATATCTCCCACTCACACCCGCCGCTTCTCAGCCGCTGCCCTGTCATATTTTGACTTGAAATATGCCGTTGATTGCCCCGGGCCAAGACCTTCCCGCCCATGTCTTCTCGGACTTCCGTGTCCCGGAAGAACTTCTCAAGCGCAAGGACACTACACTATCACATCTCTATCATTGGAACGCGAAGGCGAACCCTCACTATCCGCTTTTCGTATACCACGACCCCGCTAGCGCGAAGCTCGAATACATCACGTACTCCACAGCCAACGAAGCTATCAACCGTGCAGCACGGTACTTCAAGTATAGGGTTGGTCAGGAGTCCAATGCCGGAACGGGGACACCTATAATCGGTATTCTTGCCAACAGCGGTGCGTCTTCCCACTTCCCGTAATGAGCCAAAGACCGACGTATTCTGATGGTGGACAAAAAGATACGATAACTTACGTCTGCGCCATCATCGGCGCATTCCGCGCGGGGTGCTGTGCTTTCCTCATCTCAACCCGCAACGCGCCCGCCGCCGTGGCTGACATGGCGAAGCATACTGGTGTCTCGCACCTCTTTGTTTCGTCTGACCTGCCCATGAGCGAGCTTGCCGACGGGGCGATCAGGGCGCTCGCTGCAGACGGCGTGGACATCAAGAGGCACGGGATGCCGTCGTTCGAAGACCTATTCCCCGAGGTACCGGACGAGGGCAGCTTGTACGAGGAGCCGGTAGAACTGCCAGCAAATTATGACGTGAAATCTTACAGCACGATACTGCACTCGTCTGGTATGCTACTGCATTCTTCAGTCTGCCAAATGTACAGTATAATGCAACTTTCGTGTTTAGGGTCGACCGGCCACCCCAAGCCTATCCACTTGACACACCAGCGGATGTTTTGTTGGGGATTGGAGCCGAGTACGTCCGCCCAATGCTCGGCCATGCGGACGTCTGTACTGACAAAGGTGTCGACAGTGAGATGTGGGATAAGCCTGAAGGGAATGATCATGGGTGCCAACGGATTGCCCATGTTCCATGCGCTCGGGGCGTTCATGTACTCTGCCGCGGTAAGTACATGGCAAGGGACATAGGACCCCGGCCCGTCGGTGCTCACTATCTACCTGCCTACCCTGTAGCCCATCAACGGCTTTGTGGTAGGGGTGTTCAAGCCATCCTCGCCTCCCATCGTGCCTACCCCCGACGCTGTCTGGCAAGGCATCTCAAATGTCGGCTCCGACTTCTCGTGGAGTGTTCCGTCGTTCATCCAGGTACGCGTACATGCATCTTCGCACAGAGTATTGTCGTGCTTACGACACCATCGCCGTAGGAATGGTCGCGCGATCCCGAGAAGGTGCTTGGCATGAAGAAGATGCGTGGCATTGTAAGCGCATACAGTCATCATTATCGATTGGTATACGCTCATCCGGTTGGAACAGATGTTTGGAGGCGCCGCTCTGAACGAGCAGGTTGGAAACTCACTCGCTGCGCAAGGCGTATCGCTCTACACCATATACGGAGCGACCGAGGTGGGGATGATCAGCACCTGCACGAGACGTGAGCACGCGCATATACCCTGCTATACCAGTGGCATGAGTCGTCCGCTAACAAGGTATTCCAGCCAACCCGGACATGGACTGGGCATACTGGGCCGTCACGGCAGGTCTGGAATGTGTCTTCCGCCCCACTGGGGATGGCACGTACGAAGTCATCATGCTCGTGAGTGGACCCCGGCCTCGCGACCATTTTTGCTCACGCGTGCACGTTGATAAAAACTGTTCCTGCAGTCCCAGTCAGACGCCCCTCTCCCGGTATTCAACACAAGGGTCGGGAATCACGATGCCTACTCCATGAACGACCTTGCCGTCCCGCATCCCACACGACCTGGCCTGTGGAAGATCGTGGGGCGTGCGGACGAGCAGATCGTCCTGTCCAACGGGGAGAAGACCAACCCGGTTCCGCTTGGTCAGTTTCTCCTTCGCTTCTGCTGTACCTTTCGAGTGACGCTGACATCGCTCGCCATGGTGATGTCATGAATAACAGAGATGATGGTCAACGAGGACCCACATGTACGCTCCTCGATTATGTTCGGGCACGGGAGGTTCCAGAATGGCGTCCTTATTGAGCCGACCGAGGACTTCCTTGTTGACGTGACAGATGTGAAGCAGCTCGAGGAGTACAGGAACAAGATATGGTAGGTTGATATATGCGTGGTGTAGGAACCGAGTCACTAAAACGCCGCTGTGTCAGGCCTTCTATCGAACGAGTGAATGAGTATGCTCCTCAGCATTCTCGCATCTTTAAGGAGGTATGTCTTTTCGCCACGCCACGAGCCGCATACAACTGAGCATAACATCCAGATGATCCTTGTGACCCACCCCTCCAAGCCATTCCAGTTCAACGCCAAGGGTCTCCCCCGGCGCGGCATCGTCCTCACCGAGTACAGCGATACCATAGAGGCGCTCTACCAGGAAGTCGTGAGCAATGCGCATGGCGAGTTCGCTTCGCCTGCTGTATGGGACGAGTCCCGCACCCTCGCGTTCGTGCGCACAGTGGTGCAGCGCACGCTTCGTCGCGCCCTCTCAGACGACGCTGACATCTTCCGCAATGGGGCGGACAGCCTCCAGGCGACCTGGATCCGCAACACGCTCCTCCGCGCCGTCCGCGAGACGGACGAGGACGCCGCGAAGCGTCTCCCCATGGACCTAGTCTTCAGCGCGCCGACGATCGCCGCCCTAGCCAAGCGCGTCCGCAGCATTGTCAGCTGCACTGCGGCCGCGCGTTCGGCCGAAGGGGAGAGGACGCCGCGGGACCTCTGGCGGTACGTTGAACGGTACTCCGCGACCCTCCCCACGCGCCCCGCGAACCTCGTCGAGCGGCCCGTCGGCCAGAAGGACGTCGTGCTTATCACGGGCACCACCGGGGGATTCGGGTGCGATGCGCTTGAGCACCTTCTGCGCGACGGGACCGTCGAGCGCGTGTACGCGTTCAACCGGCCGGGCACTGATGCGCTAAAGCGGCAGGAGAAGCAGTTCGCCGCGCGTGTGCTTGACGGCGCATTCTTAGACTCACCCAAGTTCAGGATGGTCGAGGCAGTGTTGCACGAGCCTGGGTTTGGGATTGACGCGAAGCTGTTGGAGGAGATCAGGATGACGGTTACGCATATCATGTTGAACGGTGAGCGCGCGCGCCTGCGATTCGGTTTAATGTACGGAGGGGGCGACGCGCTGACGCGCCGAGAATAGCTTGGAAAGTGGACTTCAACCTGTCCATGGCGTCGTTCGAACCGGACGTGCAAGGCGTGCGCAATTTTGTCGACCTCGCGCTCAGTTCCCCGTACACGGACGCGCCTACCGTCATGCTAGTCAGCTCTATCAGCGTTTTTAGGAGTAAGTCACTAGTTTGGTTTTTATCACACCGGTGAAACAGTGCGACTCTCACACGCTGCACACGATTCTGTAGATTGCAAGATCGCCCCGCCCGTGCCCGAAATACCCATCGACGACCCTGCGTCGCCCTTCGGGACCGGGTACTCGGAGAGCAAGTGGGTCGCGGAGCGCGTCCTGCAGAACGCCACCCAGCGGCGCGGCGTGCACACGGTCGCGATGCGTCTCGGGCAGGTCGCGGGCGACAGGACAGGCTACTGGAACGAGCGCGAGTGGTTCCCGTCCCTCGTCAAGTCCGCGCTGTTCCAGAAGTGCCTGCCTGAACATGATGGAGTAAGCACTATGATACACTCTATTATATCCCGAGTTCCCTCGCGCTGACTGCAGTCCTGCGCCACGCCCACCACAGAAAGTGACTTGGGTCCCTGCGTACGAGGCCGCGCGGGCGTTCGCAGAGCTGCGCCGCTCACCGGAGCCCATCGTCCATCTCGTGCATCCCCGACCGGTCTCGTGGCGTACGGTGCTCGCGCCGATCGCACAGGAACTCGGCGTACCCCTCGTTCCGTACACGCAATGGCTCTCGGCTCTCGAGAGCAGTGTAGAGCACGGCTCCGCGGAGGAGGTCGAGGCGATGCGCCTCAACCCTGCGCTCCGACTCCTGCCATTCTACAAGGCGCAGAGCGAGACGACAGAGGGGGCGCCGGAAAGGGAGGCGATGGGCCTCGTATTCATCGCAACGGACAAGGCGGTGCGGGTGTCCGAGTCGCTGGCGCGCCTGCCGCAGTTGGACAGCGAGCGGGCAAGGATGTGGCTGGCGGGGTGGAGGCAGTCGGGGTTCCTGTCTCGATAACTAAAGGTCGGGGGAGCTGAGGCTGGAAGGTAATCATTGCCTGATAATGACACGGAACTACTATAACGACACGATAATTAATGTAGAACGCAATGGCGTGAAACCACGACGCTTCCAAGCCAAAGAACGAACGGATGAACCTGTTTAGTGTAAGCTATGTACTTATTAATCCAAAATATCCCTGTGCAAACTTCGGCCCGCGAAGGTCGGCCCAACCAGCGCTCGGGCGCTCACTGGTCGTCGGGCGAAAGCGCGTCGTAGGTCGGGCACAAGTTCGACCACGCCTGCGGCACGGGGTTCGCGTACGCGATATCGGGCACGTCCTCGGCGAGGACGACCGCGAAGCCGGCGGCGAGGTGGAAGTCGATGTGGCAGTGGAGGAACCAGGGCCCGGGGTTGTCCGTCTGGAAGCGGATCGTGACATTGTCGGCCACGCTGGCCAAGCCAGTGTTGACGGTGTCGCGCCAGACGGGGTTGTCGTAGTTGTACGCGGTCGAGCCGGCGCTGCGCACCACTGCGAAGGCGTGCTGTCGAGAGGAGTGCGGGTGAGTGTGATTGAGTTATATGTGGATGGGGGAAGAAGATTAGGGCTTACACCGTGCAGGTGGAAGGGGTGGGGACTGCCGGCCGCGTTGGCGTTAGCGGGCAAGGTGATCTCGATGGACGAGTTCTTCGGGAGCGTGTAGACGCTGCCAGCCGGCAAGAGATCCTGAGCGGTCTGCGTGCCGCTCAAGATCTGGAGGAGGACGGGGACGGTGGGAGGGACAAAGGTGGCGTTGTTGATAAAGTAGTCTGTGGTGTTGAAGCCAAAGGCCATGTTGAGGGCCAGGTCGACACCGCCCTTCGTAGGCTTGCCCGGCTGCATGATGCATAAGCGGGTGTGCTCCGTATGAGACTTTCCAGGAGAGAAAGGTAATCACGTACTGTTTTCCTCGGGACGTAAGGGTGGAGGTCGGTCTCATTAAGAAGGACCTGTGTCGACTGCTGGGACGTTACGGGGTCGATCGGCGCAGCCCCAGCGTAGCGCAGGATCGCAGAGTTGAGGCCATCAGCGAAGCCGACGACACCAAAGTTTGGGTTGGCCCGAATCCAGTAGTTGTCGATTGTCTGGTTGGCAGTGAGCTGAAGGAAATACAGTCCTTCAGCCTCAAGCCCAAATATGCAGCACAAACATACTCACCACAAACGAGTAACGCTGTGCAGCGAAGATTGGGATGGTGTTGACGGTGACGGGCTGAGTCTCAATACTATCGGCCTCGATGACCGTCAGGTTGTGGCCGTCGATGCTGAAGTTAAAGTTCGGATCGCACGCCATAGACACCAGGCGGAAGCGATAGCTATTCAAAGACACTCAACACTTTAATGTCAATGGAGATCTCACCATCCACGTACCGCTTGCCCTGCGTAACGTTGACGACAGCAAGGTCTGCTGTCGGCGTATCAGTGCTACGACCCAGACCATTTATAAGGGTGGAATTGGCCATGCCAGCCCTGAATGGCACGTGAAGTTAGCGACGATATGAGTTTTCGGAAGGAAAGCGGATTAGACTCACGGGAAGCGCGGGCCGAGTTTGGCGGCGAAATGGTACCATTCGGTGAGAGTGATCACAGTCGAGTCTACAGAAACGATATTATGAGTATCAGGATTCACATCCGTGGTGGCAATGCGGGCGAAACATACCGTCATCGACGTCATAGAGATGCGCGTGGGGATCATGGGGGTCATACACGACCAATGGCCCTCTCAGGCCGTCGCAGTATTGGGTGGAGAGATGGCTGTGGTACCAGAAGGTGCCTAAATGGATGGTTGGCATCAGTGCGCTATTAAACAGACCGAAAAGGTAATGACCTACCAGCCTGATCAGGAACACGGAAGTCGTACAGAAACGAGTCCCCACTGGCGATCGGGCACTGGGTGACGAAGGCGGGGCCGTCGGCCCAGTTCGTGCCCTCCTGGAAGATGCCGTGCCAGTGCTGGAGAGAGAACTTGAACATGAGAAATAGACATAAAGTGAAGGAGCCGCACAATACTGGTAGTCTTCAGCATAGTGTGGTTTGTCAGCTGGTTTATGAC
This sequence comes from Polyporus tsugae, assembly GCA_024305745.1. Lineage (NCBI taxonomy): Eukaryota > Fungi > Basidiomycota > Agaricomycetes > Polyporales > Polyporaceae > Polyporus > Polyporus tsugae. Next base: position 708,398 of record JAHRBS010000005.1, read on the forward strand.
ATTGAGTTGGAAACGGTCCCCCTATTGCCCAGCAGATCAGTGAAGGGTTCCCAAACATGAATTGCGTTACGGGACTAGCCTTATTACCGGTGATGAGGGGCGCAGGGAAGACCCCGTTGACTACGACGGCGGCGCGGGTGAAGCCATCCGGAGCGATATCTGCATCCGTTATGGTCAGGTCGGCGGTGGGCCCGATGGCTGCGTACGCAGAGGCGGCGAAAAGGAGAGTAAAATAAGGAAGCAACGATTGCAGTGTGGCCATCTCGATGTCGAGTGAAGAGTTGGGTTGGGATGGCCTCCTCTGGGAATGCTTTATACCCGTCCGGCGAAGCTGGCGCGTCAGCGCAACTGTCTCGGCCCGCCATACCAATGTCAATACGGTGGCTGGTACGGGTATGTGACGCTGGTTGACCAAGTTTCGTTACAGTGGCATAGCATGCGGTCGTTGCGCGACCCCTACGACATATGTGAGAGCTTCCCTAAAACACAGGACAGAACCTTACCTCCAACGGAACTTTGGTTGCGGGACCTGTGGAGCGTCGTAGGGTTTGATTTCCGAGTTGACGCATTTCGGGGCCGCTGGTGGCAGAAGGCTGAATCCATTCGTCTCGGACTTGGATAGGCGACCTTGAGCTATACATATCAGTTGTGCGCAGTTCCGAAGGGTACATACCTCTTGAAGGACTAGCTTGCTAAGCCGCTATGTGAGCAAAGGCCGCAATGGAGAATGGGCGCACGAATGGCTCCGAGGGATCCGATGTGGTGATTCGGACGGTGGCTGCGGCCAACTTGCGCGGACGAAACATATGATCGTTCCTGTTAGCACTGAGCGTAGTAGTCATTAACAGAATGACATGTGCTGTTCATGCCTGCGACGATCACAATATACAGCGCGAGACAATTGCTGGCTGAGGGAGGCTGGTCAACGCTGCGAACAACTTGGGACCGTGACGTGGCTTCCAAAAACGGACCGCGGCTCTGCCATCTCGGGCGCTTGTTTCGACGGCAACGCATGCCAGCGCCCACAGATAGCCACCTCTACTCTCAGCCAACTGTGACCGACCTCGTCTGACTCTAATACCGTCTCAATGTAGGCCAGAAATAATCTCATACATGCAGGCCAGATCCCCGAACGAAACGCAACATTTTTCCGGTGGACACTTGGGCGACAAATCTGTCAAAGGCTTTCCCGACCTACCCACGGCGGGACTACTCACCCACTGGTCTCATCCAGCATGTGCAGTTCACAACCTTGCCCCATAGCTCTATCCCCAATACGTGAGTCGTCCCTCGATTTAGAATCTCTCCATGCCGCACTCTAAATGACAGGCACTGGCAGGCGTGTTCCAAGCCAGATCCCAGAGCCATCCAATCATTGCGGCGCGCCCGGCGTATGTTCGCAGCAGTGACTCGAGCTGCTGTATGCGAATGTCGGAATGAGAGGCCCGAAAATTCGAACTCCCTGCGGGTGTGTACTTCAGATTTATCGCCGCGGCCACCGCTGACAGACAGGCCTACGATAACTAAGTAGGTTTAGCGGGCGAGTGTTTCGGAACCCTCAATGCAGTATTGGTCACTGTGTGCCTTACTACGTCGGCATGTGAGCATGCTACATCTAGAGGGTCCTCTGAGCAACTACTACCAAATAGGTATCGCACACTCATGTAAGCCGTAGAAGTTATTGAGTGGCTGGCTGCTATGGAAGACCGGTGAGTCCCTCTGCCCCGCCCGGACTCCTCAACATCCTAACGCTCCTTTTATTTATGACTCGACTTTGTCATGCTCTATGATATTTTCAGGACTAGACATGCGGTCCTTGGCGACATGCACTGTATTCAGTCACCGCTAACCCGATACCTTGCTCGCTCCGATTCTATTCGATTGCACATGTGCATATGCACCGCCGAATGATGATTACCTTGGTCCGCCTAAACTTCGATCGGACTGGGCTCTCCTAAAGCGGCTGTCTATATCTCATTGGCGCGGAATACCCTCGCCCCTGCCACTGCAGTGTCGCCCCGGGACGTCTCTTTACTGCGGGACGGGATGCGGCGCCACGGACGTGACCCGACTCGACGTAACTCACAAACGTCAGCAGCTGTCAGCCCTCCCACATCATATTGAGCTTCATTGGTGAGTGTGCCGTTTTATTCGCGCTCTCGCTTGTTGCACGCAAGTCGTCTAGCCCAGTCTAAACTTGCTGTAGGGATATTGCATCTCTGTGCACCCCCTGGCAGCCGGCGCACCATGTGCTGTACACGTCACAATGGTCGTAACGCGCCGGTGCGTCCTACATGCCCAGTGCAAACTTAGCTTCATGCCCATGTACGCGGCCCGCTGCTGCGCGCGCTGGACGGCGCCGATGCCGTTCCTCGACGGTGCGGTGCACCCAAACCCCACGTTCCGCACTGGACCCGGGTGCCACAGTGCGAGCCTCGTAACGTCCACCTATCCCGCGAGCTCGCAATGTTCACGCATACGTAACGTACGAAGCTCGATACTGCAAGGTTGGCAATCGTCTAATACCGCATCTACCGCAGCATGAGGATCATTCGCCGGCGGCAGGCTGTGAATTCATATTATCGATGTCGCCTAAAGTCACAGCGGCCGTTTCGTGCACGCACCATGCGGCCTCGGCGCAGCGCCGAGCAAATTAGGAGCAATGCAGCAAACACGCACCTCCCTCTCCTCGCTCTTTGGTTTCTTCCGCGGCATGTTTCAGCCACCATTACTGACTGATCAGGTCGGTGTTGCTCCAGCAGGCCCTCACAACTGCCCAAGCCCGGTCAGGGCGGAACCAGGCTCGTGTGAAGGTTCAGAGTTCCGCCCGACGCCCTCTCCATATTGCTATCCAGGAGTCTAGTCCGGACCCGAGCAACGACGCGGCTCCACAAAAGCCCAACTTTGCATACACTGCTCGGACCCGCTCATGCGTCGACCCTGCAGAACCTTTTCGCTGCGGACGACACAGACACAAGTGGCAGTACGATGGACGACGTAACATTCGGCGAGTGCGAGCGTCGTGCTGCCCTGGTTGATGATGGTGGTGGAGCCGGATTACTCATACGCAACCCAGAGTGTAAGTTTAGAAATTGTCAACGATCACAGTTTATATGTACATACCAAGGCTGATGTGGTGGCGGCTCGCCATCCACAATTCCACATACACACATCCTACTAGTCCTATTCCGACGATCTGGCTGTATTGCTCGCTCTCTTTGTTCTCCCCCGTCTTCTCTCCTCCCGCGCCCGATTCTCCAACACCTTCCCTCTCGACATGACACTGGTATTCAAACGTTCAGCGTTCCATTCCCTACGACGAGCTTGAAGTCCGCATGTACTACAGTACTTACTTCGGCTCGGTAACGTCCATGACCCTTTACGTAAAGGAGCGCAAGTTGGTTCGAACCTCGGAGCGTGCCTCCTCCCTCCAACCCTTAGTAGTCCCCTGTTGTGTCGTTCTCGCTTCACCATGCCTCTCATAGATTCGCGTCGCGGAATCACGTTTTCAGAGATCAATCCCGACAAACGACGGTGTCAGTATGTTTTCTGTCAAGCAAGCGGAAAATACAAAGCATGCTCCGGGTGCAAGTACGCCCGGTACTGTGTATGTCGCTTCTTCATATTTGCTTAAGCTTGCACCATCCATATGCCACGTCATCCGTGATACTGAGGCCTGACACACCGTGTGCAGAGCGCCGAGTGCCAGCGGGCAGACTGGCCGAATCACAAGAAGGTCTGCAAAGGCTTCAAGACGTCGATCATGGACGCTGCCGTCTGGCGCGATGTAAGTCCCCGGAAATGCTGGCCACATTGTTCTCCGCACCTGTCATCTCACCATGTAAGCAGACGCACGCAGATCTATTCAAGTGGGCCGCCGTCCACGCCCTCCAGGCACACTGGGCCCCGGACTACATCCACACCCACGCCCTCCTCGTCCACGTCCTCTTCGGCGACCGCCTGCACGGCGCCAGCGCGACCCCGAGCCACTTCGAGGTCACCAACATCGAGGCGCTCTCCTTCGATGAGATGAAGGCCCGCACGTCTGGGGGCTTATCCAACGCGAGGGATTTGGCGGACTGCAGGCGCATCCAGGACGAGGGCGGGCTCGGCTTGGCCATCACGCTGTTCGAGTTCCGCAATGCGGGGCCGGTGAGCGGGAAGGGTGCGCCGTGCGCGTACTTATCTGGTGGAGCGCTATGCGCTGACGGAGCGGCGGGACCCGGGCTGCGCGCGCGTGTCGAGCTGGAGGGAGCTGGAGAATACGGTCAAGGGACACATCAATGGTGTCGCGCTGCCGGCCATGTTGGACAGGCCGGATGCGGTTGTGCGTCCGGTGGCGAACGGAGTGGATCAGCTACATTCACTCTTGGGTTTGGGTGTCGTCTTCTAACGTGCATGCAATGGACTGTCTTGAATGTCGTTGAGTCCTGATACTTACTGGCACGGGTGTACGGCTTACATTAGAATTTCTTGGTTGCTTTGGTCACTATTGACACTAGGTGGGAGGGATTGGAATAATCTATTGCGAAAGCTGGTGGCACAAACCGAATAATGAACGATAGTGATATGCCCAACTGTCTGCGAAGAGGACCAAGACCGAACAGTATCCGTGACACTTAGATAGGAGCGACGGTGATCCTAAGCCGGAGCTAGCTGGAGAGCGCGGTGATTTGTGGACATCCCCGATCCAATATCCTCGCGCGACGGAAATGTGACGTCCGTCCGGCCCTTCAAAGCGTCGTACACACGTCCCTCGAGCTCGACGTGGACGAGCAAGCTGTGCGCTCGAGCCAACGTGCAGCGCGAGAACGACAGCCGGACGGTCCTCTCGGCGTCCCCAAAGTCCTTCATCCAGCCCGGCCACGCGTCGACGTGGTCCTCGACACATTCATGGGAGTAGTCTGGTCTCTCGCTCCAGTTAGAAGAGCACCGCGGCATCGCCTTCGCCCAGTGTGCCCGAACCCCTCCATCCAGTGAGCCCGTGCAGGTCCCGAGGATGAGGCGGATACCCTCCTTCGCGCCGACGTCCTCGAACGTCGCCGACACATGCAACGGCTGGCCATTGACGGGCTTGCTGTCCACACGCAACGGGCGTGGCTCCATCCCCAACGATGTCAGCCTGATGATGGGCCAATGCGGGATGCGAAAGGGCGGGGCGGGGGCGATGGAGTGTAACGCGGAGCAGAGGCTCGGCGGGACGTCCCTCTTGACTGGGGGAGGCCGGTCCGCGATCCAGACGTCGCGCCACTCGGCCGTGACCGTCTTCCCGTTGAGGCGTAGGTTGTAGAAGTCGTCGCCGAGAGAAACAAGGCGCGCGAACTCGAGTGGCGGGTAACGAGCGCCGCGGGGGAGCCTGCGGAAGCCGTACCCGGTGTGGTACTTCTTCCGGAAGGGGTCCTGGACGCGGTCGTCGGACGGGTGGAGGAGGAGCCCGAGGTGTTCGCGGCCAGTGTCGCATAGGAGGACGGCGACGGTGAGCCCGTCCGACTCGATGATCGGGAAGTGGCATTCCAAACCGTAGCTTGTGGACGAAAACCTGGGTAGCTCCGCCGGACCAAAGGGGCCTAACGGTCTACCTTCGGGATCGCACTTGCTCTGAGTACCATGACTCGTCAGCGGGTCTACATTAATTAGATGCCACCACATACCGTTTTCTCAGGAGGGTATGGCTGCACTGGGGACTTCGCGGATGGTGTATACCGCACAACCCGTCCAAACGGCCTAATGTTGAAGTTCTTGGGAGATCGGGCGAGGATGTACATATCGTCCCCAGAAGATCTGTTGAAGAATTGGCGATTCTCGTGTGGTTTCACCGGCGTCGCGTTCTCCAAGTAGATCCAGCGTCCCCACGCAAACAGGCTAGTGTTGAACGACTCCTTCATCAGCTCGTGCTGGAGGCGTTGGAACGCGTGTCGGCCCTCCCCGTAGATCGTCGGCATGTTGATGTCGAAGAGGCCCATTAGGCAGTACGCCTCGTCCTCTACGCGCTTCGTGCTCCGCCCCGACGCCCACAGCATCCGGCGCACGACGGAGAGCGTCGAGTAGTGTACTTCGCCGTTAGGACCTTCGCCCATACATCAGTTATCTCCTCGAGGAGCGATGCGAGCTCCGCCTTGTTCCCTATAATCTTCCAGTCCCGAGACACGAAGACGACGAAGGAGGGCGCGATCAGCTCCTGCAGGGTCCACCCGCGCGAGTGCCACCGCGCGGTCCTGAACGCCGACCCGGGCGCGCGCAAGACGCAGTCACTCTCGACGTCCGCCAGGTACGCAAAGCAGACCTCCGCGAGCGAGTACCAGCGGAACATCGACTTGATCGCCTCGGAGAGCTCGGTGCTGCTCGTCTTGTCGATGCAGCACGTGTCATTCCATATCCACTGATACCCATGACGTTCAGCTAGGATACAGGACTCGCGGACCTTCGGGGTCGCGAGATCTCGAGGATTTTCACGGGTCGCCCGGCATCGCTCGTAGAGGGCTTGGGTCTCCTGGAACGTCTGCTCGTCCTTCAGGTTGCCCCATGTGTGAGAGAGGATGGCGTAGCCACCCATAATCTCCGTGTCTTCCGGACCGGAGAAGAAATGGAGCTCGGCGCGATGGGTGCTCAGCAACCACATTTTCGCGTCGTTCTGTCATGGAGATCCGGAAACATTAGATTGGGCAACTTCGGAGGAGGATACAACACACCGTGTTCGTCACTTGGAGTGCAGAGAAGGAAGGAGGTGTAGAGCAAATAGACAACGCGTCGAACGTGACAATTTATATGAGACGCAGGGTCTACCGCAGCTGTCCTCGGAACGACAACAGGACACGAGAAGACCTCGCTGTCGGCACGAGATTGGCATCGCAGCACATTGAGGCGGTCTAGAAGTTGTAGAGAGTCACCGAAAATGTGTCATGTTATGAACTGAATTGTAACACTGAGGCGGCGAAACATACCGATTATGAGCAACATTGTACGACCGCGACACGCCTTCCCACTAGAAGTAGAAGTGACTCTGGAGCTATACGCTTAACGACAAAAAATTACTTCCAATTCGGGCGATGGGTTTATGACGCACGTACCTTTTGTTCAACAGCGTACATTTTATGTTGGTTAGATGCCAGTGGTCTTGGTTGGCAGTATAGACAACCATTGGGCACTGCGTCCATCCGACCGCCATATATGCGCAGGTGGGGCGGTCGCCCTCATTAGCTGTACAGAGATGATTCTTGACCAAGGAGTCTTCAAGGAGAAGGACAGTCACGGCAAAGACTCGGAGGGTGGTAAGAGGCAACTTCAAGAAGACGGAACGTTGCGGCTTGGAAGTCGGTCACCACGTGGCTCTGCTGGTAGATATAGACGCCCCTCATGTTCCACTACTACTTGCCAAGTCCGAGTCGGTTCTACGCAATCTGTTCTCCGTTCTCCAAGTTGCACAGTTGCACTAACTTTGTCCCTCCTCAGGCCTCAGGCTTCACGCTCAAAATTGACCTTTACTGCTCCGTACACTATGGCAATGCTCTTGAAAATTAAAGATCTTTACTCGAAGTCTGGATTTATGATTTATAACACTCCACACAGTGACTCGCAGACTCGCATCTCGAACATTCGAACCCCGGTTGCTCCTGCAGCACGGTACACACTCTGTTTTCATCTAATTCTCCTGCTGTTCCACCGCAACGTCTCCACCCATATCTAAGATCATATGCCCGTCACGTTCCCTGCTTCGTCTTCACCACGACCTTGTTAACCAGGCCTATTGTTCAGATCCAACTTGTCGCATCTCCTCTGGCCTTGAAAGCGCACCACTGGCAGCACCGGCGACCGTTCACCAAAGAGTCGAGCAGCGCTTGGATTCCATAACGACCGTGACGGCTAGCGCTACTGGGCTGACCTCCGCTTCGCGATAGGAGCACGCGCGGTGCGACGGCGCTGGGCATCCTGCCGCGCGGCCCTCAATGTGTCGAGACCACGGGTAGCGAGCTGCCGACGAGGACGCTTACTTCCTGCTGCCGTGGCACCTCTCCCGGCGCTCTTGAGTGTCAGGGTGGCGTAAATCAACGTCAGTCTATAGCAGAGTGAAGACAGGAAGGAGATCTTACTGACCTCCTCGACAGCGTGTACCTCCTCGGGGCCCGGAACCGCAGGCCGGATGGTGCGGCGCTTGCAGGGTCGAACTCCAGGCTACATACGTAAGTAACGCTGTCAGTCCACCCAGGAACACGGATACCAGCGGTGGGACGGGCCCCGTACCTGTGGCATACCAGTGGAGCGCGTGCGGGTATCAACATCAGCCACCAATACCGCCGCAAGCGCCCTCACCTCTTCCATGCACGCGTCGACGCCCGCGATCGCCACAGATGCCCTCTGCGCGGGACGCGCAAGGGCGCGCAAGGCGTTGCACCACTGCCTGAGCTTCGCGTTGAGCGCCCGCCCCTGCTTCAAGCTTCAAGTCCCGCAGGGCCTTCGCACCCGCGTCGAAGGTGGCGCGCTCGTCGAGGACCTGGATCGCGCAAAGCCCGTCCACGAACCTCCGCACTCGGCGGAGGAAATGCGGCATCGCCGGGTGGTCGGCAAGTAACTGGCCGGCAGGCAGCGACCCTGGGGTATCTCCGAGCCAGTGTGCCGAGGCGAATGTCAAGGATAGACGGTACTGACAGAACGGATGGTCGGGAGAGAGCGGGGTGTGCATGAGAGCTGTGAGGCCGTCCTGGTCGGTGGTGCTGAGGCGGACGATGTCGAGATGGAACTGCGTGGTCGACTGGACGCAAAGGTCGGCATGATAGAGATTGAGAGCGATAAGGTGATCGGCCTCTATCCGTGCTTGTAGGATACTGATTAGTGGGACGGTACACTTCGGCACCGCTTGGGATAGGATGGCAGTGATGCCAAGCGAAACGGCGTCGACTATGTCTGGATGGTTGGGGAGGATGTTCTGCAAAGCAGTGAGTTCGGCTTTGCAACGAGGAGGAAGGTCCTTCATGGGCGTAGCGTTGGAGGGTTGATCGCCTGGAGTTGAAGGCTCTGATCCACCCTCAGGGTGGGGAACAAGAGCTTTCGAAGGATTCATAGTGACTGTAAAGAGGACATGAGCTGAAACTACAGGTTCAGTCTGCAACGTAAACGAGGATACTCACCGTGGTGGGTGAAGCAGCGGGACGTGGAGTGGGGAATGATCCTGCGGCATGCTCGCCTTAAGAATGGTGAGCACAACAAACTCCGAGGGTTCGAACTGAGAAATGATTTAAATAACCCATACCCAGAGAACCAGCATCGGTGCCGCTGTGAGGTGAAGAGGGACAATGAGTGAACTACCGAGCGGCGAGGTGGTGAAATCTAAGCTTCATCGAAAGGAAATAGAAGGTTAGTTGCAGTAGGGGCGACAAACGACTATGAGGATGGTTTACCCGGATTGCGGATCATCTGGAAGTAGTTGATGCAGGGCTTGTCAAAATTTTGGGGCATAAACAAGGCATGGGTGACTGCAGTTGCGTCAAACGGAGAAGGATGCATACCGATGTAGCTCGACTGCGTTGACAGGCCATTAAAGTACCACAGCGAGGCTAATTATCCTGTAAATAGGGCACTGGAATATCGAGAGTGGGAGCCGGGAATCGTCAAATTAGTAGAGGCTAAACGAACAACGAAGTGAGGGTAAACACCACAGAAGCGACTGCTTCCACAACGAGGGCACTCACACGACTCGAACTGAGGGGAATCACACGACTCGAACTGAGGGGACTCACACGACTCGAACTACTAACGTCGTCCCAAGTACTCTATTTGCAGGAACTGCATTGAGAGTGTACGCGTGTGTCGTACATACATCTACAGTACTGGATCGCTGCAGTATCGCCGCAGACTACTACAGGCGCTTCTGAGTTTCAACTACTCTTGGCTGTTTCCTTAATGTGTCCCGTCGCGTCGCGACCCGCGATGACCAGAGAGTCAGAGACCACGATTTGTCGCGCACTGCTCGCGGTACTCTGACCTCGCCATGCCGCTCATCGATTCCCGCCACAACATTGTTTTGCAGGAGGTAAACCCTCAGAAACGACGATGCCAATACCTTTTCTGTCAGTCGTTTGGAAAACATAAAGCTTGCTCGAAGTGCAAGTACGTCCGCTACTGCGTCAGTCCCCCAATCACCACCTTTTAATGCTTAATGCTAACGGTGGTGCATCCAGAGCCCTGAGTGCCAGAAGGAAGACTGGCCGAACCACAAGAAAGTATGTGGCAAGTTCAATACGCCCATCTCCGATGCCGCTGGCTGGCGTGATGTAAGTCACCGTCAGGACTGCCTTCGCATCCTTTTTATTGCAAAGTCCGTCCTCTAACTACATTCTTACGCAGACCTACGAAGACCTGTTCCGGTGGGTCGCGGTGCACGCCCTCGAGGCCTACTGGAACCCGTCCAAGATCCGCACGCACTATCTGCTCGTCCACGTCCTCTACGGCGACCGTCTCGTCGGCGCGACCCCCAGCCCCTTCGAGGTCGAGGCGGTCGAGGTCGTCTCCCACGCGCAGATGCGGCGCATGGCGGACTGGTCCGTGTTCTCTGATGACAAGGACGTCGAGGCGTGCAGGAAGATCCAGGACGAGGGCGGGCTCGGCCAGGCCACCGTGCTGTTCAAGTTCCCGCCGCCGCTGGCGTACATGGACGCGCTCAAGCACCCACGCAACTGCTACCTCATAGAGCGGTACGCTCTGACGGAGCGGCGGGACCCGAGCCAGACGCGGGTGTCGAGCATGAAGCAGCTGGAGGACACGGTGAAGGGACGGATCAACGGCGCACCGCTCCCCGGGACGTTGGAGGAGCTGAATGCGCTGATGCGAGGATAAGGGGTCGGGTAAGCGAGTCTCCGATCGTCGGTGCTTGGCCACAACTAACCACGGGCTTTGTAGGCCAATACGTCGGCAGTCGTGCTACATGCTGGAGAGAGAACAAGGAGAAACGTGGAGGGTGGACGACACGAAATCGGGATGAATGATCTATCAGGGGACTTGTTGTAATCGGCAGGCGACACGTTGGCGGGACAGTGGTCGTCTGCGAGAGTGTTGACGCGCGGTCAACACCGTACACGGCGCGTCGGCACCGGTCAATTGCGCGGTCTTCCTGCCAGGCACTTAAGCCCAGTCGGCCACACACATCGGTGATTGACGCGTCATGTAGATTTGGGATGCGGAATTCGAAGCGCCGTTGCAATGCGTCGCCACGAACGTCTGCACCAGACGGCGATCCGGTCCTTCATCGTCTCCCGATCCGTCAGAGTCGGCACGTCTATTCTGGGAGGCGTGTCGGTGGTTGCGGACCATCCCTTTGTCTCGGAAGGCGGTCCATGAATCGCAGGAGGTGGTGCATCTGTGGACGGACTCATAGGTACGGTCGTCGGCGGCGGAGGTGACGTCTGAGTTGGCGGAGGTGATGCCTGTGTGGACGGAGATGGTGTCGGTGCTCGCGGAGACTCTGACGTCTGTATCATCGCAGGTGATATTGGCCGTATAGGCGGGGGCAGAGCCTCCTCCTCGTCCTCCTCGTCCTTCTCGGAGTCAGTTCCAAAGATGGTACCTGCAAGCATGAGAGACCTAGACGACATCTGCATTGCAGGGGATGGTTCCTCCTCCGCGGATCGCGAGTCTGTTCGAAAGATGGCATCTGCAAGCCTGGGAGATGGCGTCTGTGTTGTAGGAGGTAGATTAGAGGGGTCAGGCGTTATCGTCGCACCCATGGTCTCTACGATTAGGGGCTGGTCCCAGTCTTGCACACCAGAACTTGAAGGTGCTACTGCAACAAATAGCAGATTTAGTGATGTGTGTTTCAGTGAGTGATAGAGGATGCTACCTCTCGATGAAGCAGTCGATGTCTCAGTTGGCGGCCCGGGAGGTTGCAGTGCTGGCGGAGGCCCGGGTAGTGCCTGCACTGGCGGAGCTGACTCGGAGTCCGTGTGCGGCGTCGCCCCAAGTGATATCGGCGGGATAGGTGGAGACGGAGCCGATTCCTCCTCCAAGTCCTCCTCCCAGCCTGAGTCCATTCCGAAGATGCTGTTGGGATGCGGAAGAGACGGCATCTGCGTTGCAGGAGATGCATATCTCCCCGGCCTCCGGGTCGACATCTGGAAGGATAGTAAGGCACGTTCCAGGTCTCCTCCAGGGCCGCCTGAGATGAGTTCGGCAAACTCGGGATTTTCATGGCGGATGATCTCCGCAAGTATTGATATCCTTGGCGAGATGGTAGGCGGGGACGGAGCCCCGTCGCCCGGCCTCGAGTCCTCGCCCGACTCGGAGTCAGAGTCCTCAGCGCCGCCCGAGTCCGAGTCCTCTGCCAGGTAGGCTGTTCTGACGGTGGTATCTGCAAGCCTGCTGGCAAGAGACGATTCATCCTCCTCCAAATCCGTTCCACAGCTGGCACCCGCAAGTGTGGGAGACCGGGTTCTCCTCTCCTGAGATGAGTTGGAGGCGACAGACGTCGTTGTCACACTGCCCGTAGCCTCCGTGACGCAATCTTCTCCGGTAACGACCGTTACAGCAAGGTCCCAAGGTCCAGTTTCACCCTTCCACATGATCGCCATAACGGGTGAACGTTGATGATCTGGCGGTGGGGTGAACCGCAACTGGACGTGTTTGATGATGGGCTGAGACGTTCCGACTGAGGGTTTAGGGAACGCGATGTCGAAGGTCTTCTCATATGCTCTAGACCAGCTATCGAGGTGATCAACGCCGCACATGTGAAAGGGTTTTGGCCAGTAAGATGGAGGAATTTCAGGCATGGAGCTCGCTCTTGCCCAAAGCGCGTACGAATGCGGTCGAATAGCCGGCCCGGCCCTTGGATCTGAAACCATAACGCAAAGACCTAGATGCACCAAGAATGGGTCACGGACACGGCTGACGGTGCGGAGAGAGTAGAACATATAAGTCTCGGACCAGGGCTCCCACCCGTGCAACGGGGTGCCCCACCGTTCGGAGTCGGACCCGGATGGCACTGGGCGGACATCATAGGTGTCCCGAAGTCGATCTGGAAGGTGGATGAAGGATGACATGGTTGTGATGGCTGCACGTTCTAACCATAACATATCGAAGGTGATAGAGTCTTGAGGACGAGCCCGGATGTAGATATCCCGCCATTCAAAGATCAATCCACCGTTCAGGTCGTTATATGTGAACTTCGCAAGACGGGCGGTGGAAATAGAGCAGATAGCGATGTATACATCCTGATGGGCTAACAGGTCCTTAGTGAAAGCACCGCCAGTGTCGTAGAGGGGATGGATGGGGGCGGAAGCATCGTCATTGGAACATTCATTGAGAATGAGCCCGACTTGGTCTCCATCTACCGAGCAGGCGAGGAAGGCAACGGCCAGCATGCTCTTGTGTTTGATCTTGGCGATAGGAAAATGTGCGCGGATGCCGTGGGGGGTCAGGGAGTATGTCAGGCAGTGGGAGATATCAGAGGACCATTCATAGTTGTTTATCTATGGCGTTGAGTGCATTTCAGTCGCAGATAAAAATACGTTTAAGGTAAGCTTACTTTGGATTGTTTGGGTGTGAACCTGACTTCATTAGGACTGCTACCACCGAACAGGGAAAAAATATCACTCGAAGGGTTGACATTGATAACCTGGAATACCGACGGTCCGGGGGCAAAAAGGAAAGATTCTAGCGAATGGCGGTGCTTGGCCGTGGCAACACCGCCTTGGTCCTGAAGATCAGGCCCTACGAGGTCCTCTATTCGACAAAATCCTCCCCAGACGAAGAGAGACGTGTCTGTTGAGCGCTTGATGAGCTCTTCCTGTAGTCTGTAAAATGCCTGTCGTCCCTCGCCATAGGACGTGTACATATCAACATCCAATAAACCCAGTAAGCAATATGCCTCGTCCTCGGGTCGCGTAGTCTGCCGGCCAGCCGCCCAGGACAATCGGGTAGCCATACACGTCTTCGGCAGCTCTGCCTTCATTGATGTCAACACGCCTACCGGGATGCGGGTAATCTCCCGTAAGGTCCATGCGATACCGAGTTTGGTCTCCAATGGCTCCCAGTCTTCCGACAGGAACACGACCTTCTCGGGGGCAATGAGCTCCTGCAAGGTCCAGCCCCGCTTATGCCACCTGCTCCTCCGGAACTCGGAGTCTCGCTTCGACACGACGCAGCCGGTTGGAACGTCATGCAGAAACGCATAGCACACACCGGCCAGGGAGTAGTAGCGGAACATCGACTTGATGGCCTCGGACAGCTCCGCGCTACTCGACTTGTCGATGCAACACATGTCTGCCCAGCCCCAGGCATAACCTTGCAGCTCCGCGAGGATACAGAACTCCCGGATCTTCCTCGATACCAAATCCCGAGGGTTCTCGCCTGGAGTCTTCGCACACCTCGCCTTGAGCGCTTGGACGTCCTGAAATGTCTGCTCGTCGCTGTCCCAGCAGTGAGAGAGAATGGCGTAACCCCCAGGGACGCTCTCCGGGGTTGGGAAGAAGCTGAGTTCAGCACGATGAGTACTGAGTAGCCACATATCTTGATGCGACTAGGGTCGACCAGACGTCAGTCGGCGAGAGGAAAGTCGAGCGCGCGCTGAACGCACCGAAGAAGTGATGTAGAGCTGAGCAACGAAAGGGCGGGAAGGGACGTCAGAGACAAATGTTGCCCCTGCACTGGCAGGTATAGGTGAGATTCAAGCAGAGCAAACGGTCGGGGCACTCACCAATGTTGCGTCACTAGAACTGGTCGAGCACTGAGAGTGGTAGAGAGAGAGGGGTCTCGATTGAAAGTCGTGGGATACGACCCACACCTTCAAGTACGATTCAGAGCCCTCGACCACGAGGTACACCAAGGGCCGAAATGAACGTTGAACCGCGAAATCGGATACGGACATCACACCAGACGAACACCGGTGGTCAACACCGGTTCCGCGACGATCGATACCGTGGCCGAGTGAAAGCACGAGGCTCAGTGCACGATAAAAACGCGATCCATATCGCTCATTCGAGGACAGGAGAAAACGCCGCCTCGCCGGCGGCATCTAAGGGTCCGGAACGAGGATATGGAGCACGTTTCAGTCTGAATCCGCGCCTGTATCAAACGCCGTCAGCGTCTTTCTGGGCGGTATGGGGCAGTCGCACTCGATTCAGCCCCAACGAATGAGGACACGTACCTCACGTAGCCCGACCCCACTGTCATGCTCCAGTCCGGACACTGGAGGGCTTGAGCGGTGGCTCTAGGTGCCATGAGCTCAGAGGGTTGAAGTTCTTAGCGCCAATTAGTCTGTCTTCTAGGCTTCACTAGAGTTCAGAGTCTCTCCATTCTTAGCAGCCGGCCTGTGGAAGTTCGTGGGCGGCAGACGAGGGGGGTCGCGTTTGGCCCGAGAGGAGATTTGAGAACACGAGGCCAGGCTGAGCGCTGACCGTCGGTGGGCTTATGTAATCGCCGTTTCTGGTCTCTCAGACGCCCGTATCGCCCGGATCGCGCGCCCCGGCACCGGCTAGGTTGGCGCCGCGACCGCGCCTCCTGAAGGGCTTTGTCCACACTGCAGCCTTGCCCTGTCCATGCCCCTCCGGAGGTGCCTGCCGACTGGTGGGCTCGAGTCGACCCTCGTGTCTGACTCTAATAACTTGATTCTACTCCCTACACCTCTTTATGGCTACGCGGACTGCGACAGAAACCACAAGTTCGGCCCTTTGGTATTGGTAACCGACCGTCTAGCGGGTCTAGAGTCTTGCTAGCCCGGCGGAGTCTACGCCGGTGAGTTGATCGTTCAACAATATCACTAGACCTTGGGCTTCTAAAAGGCTTCTTTCATACAACATACATAGTGTATGAGGGAGTCCACCTCGTTCGGCACCATCCGAGTCTGCAGCTACACCTTCCAGCTGTGTTCGATCACCCGTAGTACTAATAGTGTCAATATTGTCTTAGGTTCCGTGGTGGTGCCGATTTCCGAGCTCTTCCCCACGATTTCAGCCCAGGAATATCGATAGGTTGTCGCATCGAGAGGAAACCAGGGAAACTGGGATGTAGGATGATGGATTGACGTCAGGTGAAATTTCTGGCAATCTTCTCATCTCCCTTTATGTGCTACCACTTCTTTCAGGATTAATCCTGAACACATCATTTACAGGCCCGTCGAGCTCACCGTGCTTCAATATTCGGTGTCGCGCGATGTGAACACATCAATTCCGTATACGAATTTGCTCTGTCGAGTGTTGGCTTGCGTGCCACAACGCCACCCTTCTGCCGACATAACCACTGTCAGTACCCCATGAAGGTCCCGACAGTTCCGCGGGTGTCGAGTCTGTTGCCGGTGTGCCATTCTCTACGTCATCTACCGCACTTCGCCTCAAATCCCCCATAATGCGTTAATTCGTCTTTGATCTACGTTCTCCACGCTTGACACGGTATAATGTCCCCCCTCAATAAGTGAGAACAGGCCACCCGCCGCCCACGGACAGTTGCACAGCTCCGACCGAGACCACAACGCGAGTCCAAAAAAGTGTGTTCAGATAACCCATTATTCCCTTCATCCCCACCTCTACCACCGTGCAACCTTCTCAAGGACGAGAACACTCCTCTTCTCCGAATGCGTACGTCATATTAACACCCTCCCCAACAGTACACCAAGGGTAGGGCTGCGCGGAGGTCGCCATTGCGGACGAGCCTCATGGCCTCGGTGACTCGGAGGTTGAGTCGCAGACACAGCAGTTGCGCAAGGAGGCGCGATCGCGCAGGCGATGGACGAAGCGGCCAACTCGGACGCTCCTGAATGTGGTGGGCTAGGAATGCTTCCTTCGCGAGTCGCCTTTCTATCCATGCTCTGTCCGATCGGAGACAAGTTCGATTACAGCGGTTCGCAAAACGATACGGTAAGTCGTCGTCTTTGTTGTCTTCGAAAGAAGAAAAAACCCCGTTCAAAGCCGACGAAAGCTCGAACCGCGAGTCGACGACCGGAGTCAAGCCGCACGGCGTGAGCAGTACTAATCAGTAACAGTCGTGCGAGCACAATGGCGTATCTCGTCGCACCACCCGCGCGATCGAACGGTGCCGATTCTTGCTGGAATTACTCCCATGATGCCGGCGATGACAGAACCGCAAGGGGGACACGCGCGAGGACCGCCCTCAGCACGAGCGCGCGCCACTCGGACTCGCGCCAGCAGCTCCTGAAGGCCTGAAGGCTGATGGACGGCCGTCTAGTGCCGGGATCCTCCACGTCAAGCTGCCGCCAGCTGTCCATGGTGCTGTTGCACGATACGCGAACCATCGCCGGAACGTCTCGCCATTCGCGCACATCGTGGTGCCATCCGAAAATGCACATAGTAGCTCTGGTGAGGCTCTCCCTCCAATCTCGTCATACAGTACATTACTACAGACAGACTCTGATACACGAGTACAGTAGGTCATGGGCATCCTATGAAGACTCGGTCATCGGGATCCCAAATACCGTCACCATGCGCTGCAACATACGCCGGAACCAGGCGACAAACCCGCTCTCCCTCCTCCAAGGTCGAGTCGTCGGGCTCTGTCCTTCGTCCCGCACCATCGGGGAAGGATCCTGTGCGACAGCCACTCCAGGTGCGTCCGTGGTCGCCGATCGTTTCTTTGTCTCAGGAGGCTGTGCATGAGTCGTAGGAGGGGGTGGTGCGTCGGGCGCGGGGTGCAGTAGCCGTACTCAATTCTAAAGTGCACGTACGGACTGCCATCAGGGCATGCCCGTAAAAGGGAAACACGAGGCGTCCGTGATGGCGAAGGAACTCGCAGATATAAACCCTAATACAGGGTTTCGAGGGTTTCGAGGTGTGCTCACAGGCGGAGTATAAAGCTGACCACCTGGGGGGAACCAACATAGCAACTCCTGTGTCAGAATTGTGCTCATATTCCGGGGAGTAAAGGTTGAAATACCCCCATATCAATGTTTCTTACCCCAAACAACGATGGTTGGAAGCAAAGTACTCACAGATTGGCTACGGAGACTGAAGGTCAGTAAAGCTCCGCCTTCCGTCGCGCTCACAAACCCAGGATTAGGGTCTCCATCTGACAGTTCCTCAGCCATCAAGGCTGCCTCGTGTTTCCCTTTTACGGGCATGCCCTGATGGCAGTCCGTACGTGCACTTTAGAATTGAGTACGGCTAGTGTCTCCGTCCCCAGATGTGGTGCACGCGTCGACGGAGGTGGATCTTTGGCCATGGGTGATGCATCCATAGGCAGTGGTGCACTCGTCTGCGAGAGCGGTGCATCTGTCGACGGCGGTGGTGTGTCTGTCGACGGACGCGGCACGGTTGTCGGCGGAGATGTCGCATTAGCTAGTGCGTCCGAGTGATGGCGGTGGACTGGGGGTTTGGTCTACGCTACGTTCTTCGGTGATCGTTACTACTACATACACGTGCATTATGCAGCCAAAGAAAAGTTGCGATGAATATCTTTGCTGGATGATATGGAATTTATACGAGGCCGAGAAAGAGACTTGCGAAGCTGCAGCCACGGGAACGTCAATAAGCGATAAAGCACGGGGAGAGAACTAGGTAGCCTTCCCGTACAAGATAGGTGCTCGAGACCCAACGCCATGCCGGTGACTTCGAGGCTGCCACAGGAACCTCCCGCGATCCAGCGTTTAGACAGAGTCACCGATTGTACGCTGTTACAATGTCTGGAACCAGGACTTTGGTAGTCCCGAACGCCTCCGACTCGGAGAAGGACAGCCGAATGCCGTACGTGATCGGCTTGAACGCAATCGGGAATGTCTTCTGCTGGTTTTGCCAGCCCGAGATGTGGTCCGCGAGACATGCGTGCGTCGGGATGGAAGGCTGGAACTCAACCCACTCCGCGTCACCACCACCACCACCATACCGCTCCACCTTGGCCCAGTGCGCCCCAGACTCGCCAGAGGCTCCGTTCGCAACAGTGCATCTTCCGAAGTGCACCAGGAAAGGTAGACGACGGGCCGTGGCATCAGCAAAGAACAGGAAAGTCGCGGGGAGCGACTCCTTTCCGAGGGATGCCTCAGCCGAAGAGTCATCTTGCGCCGACGAGTTTGGGGAAGCAGCTGGCTGTGGTGAGATAGAGACCTTTCGGTCAAACAAGGAAGCGTCGTGCTCCGTGGATACAATCGGCCTGCGCGGCAGGAAACGGCCACCGAACTTCTTGAGGAGCAAGCGCGGCAGGTAGAATGAGGAGAGATCGCGATTCATCGGGACGCGCTGGAAGTCCTGCGACGGATCGTGGATGTGTCGACCACGGATGTGGATCGTGCGCCAGACGAAAGTGACGTCTCCCGCTCGCCCACCCTCATCCCTCACATCGTCCAGGTTGACGAGGCGGAAGGTACCAGAACCGTTCGGGTCATCGAGGCCGACGTCATAGAGAGGCAAACCGCTGGTTATGTTGGGACACTTTTCAAGCACGAGTCCCAGTGGCTTGTTGTCCATCGAGCAGGAGATGAACGCAATGAGGATCCTCTGATCTTTCCGTTCGATGACGGGGAGGTGAGCGAGGACAGCGTTGGATGTGATGTTGAAGGTCAACAGGTTAGACTTGTCCAGAGTATACGTAGTGTCCCCGATCTGTGTCGTTTGCAGTGAGCACGAAACACCAGGAACCTATGCACAACGCGACATACAGGTAAGCATGGCATGCTCCGGGCTTCAGCAAAGCCAGACTTGAAGGCCGAGGGTGCGGCGGCGAAAAGGAACGACTCGTCGGCGTGGTGGGTGTGAGCAGCGGGGACTGGTGCAAGGTCGCGGACTAGTCTTGTCACTTCGGGATAGGAAAGAGCGGGTTTGTCTCCCCACACAAAGACAGTCGTGTCCGCGAGCTGCTTCGTGATTTCCTCCTGCAACCGTTGAAATGCCCTCCAACCCTCGCCATACGGCGGTACATCCATGCTGACGCCCATGATACCCAACAAGCTATATGCTTGCTCCTCCGGTCGTGCTGTAGGCTGCCGCTGAGAGGCCCACGACATGCGAGCTGCAACGCTGAAGGACTTGGGATCTTCTTTGAATGTCAGCACGGTCGCAGGGACGCCGGTAATCTCCTCCAAGAGGAGAGCTAGATTCTGTTTGGTCCCCAGCACTGTCCACTCCTTCGAGTAAAAGATCACCATGTCGGGCGCAATGAGTTCCTGCAAAGCCCAAGGGGAAGTATGCCACTTGCTGGCTCGGAACGGAGAGTCGGTGACGCGGGGATCGCACCCGCCGACGTCGGGGAGGTACACGTAACACACGTGCGCCAATGAGAAGTAGAGGAATTGCGACTGTACATCTTCTGATAGCTCGGCAACGTGCGATCTGTCCCCACAGCAGCTGTCGATCCAAACGTACTGAAAGCCCTGACTGCGAGCTAGTTTTCGCAGCACTTCCTCGTCTTTGCCCGTACACGGCTGAGAGGATTGGGCGGGGTCCGGCCGGCTTTGTGCACCTCGCGAAGTTTCATCATATCCTCAAAGTTGTCCTCCTCCGCGTCCCAGATGTGCGACATAATCGCGTACCCCCCCGGCACATCCTCAGGGGATGCAAAGTATTGGAGCACAGCGTTGTCGGTGTTAAGCAGCCACATGGTCCAACCTATCCTTGCCTTGAAGGTCAAACACGGGCCACCAACAGGAGGTAAGGCGGTGTACGTACTCTGGTTGACGGCAGGTGAGTGGTGTGGAATGGTGATGGAGTGGGTCAAAGGACGCTCGCTAGACAGTCGCTTGGAGCTGTGCCGACCAAGTCGTGTGCAATGGGAGGATGGAGGCACAGGATGAGTATCGAGATCGCAGGCAAAGTTGGTAATAGTAGAGCGAGGTGGCACGAAACATGTGCATAGGGACCGCAGTCCAGACTGATAACCTCCAGTCGAGGATGTGACCGCTGAATCGCCACAGGGTTGCTTCGGCTGGGGTCCGGTGATACCAGGTAAACCGAGTAGTCAAGAAGAGAACCAACGCCACCTCATGGATTGTGTGTTGCAACCCACGGAAATTAGGGCTAGTACACGTACGAGACACATTATGGCAATTTGATCACTGTGGCAGGATAAATCGTGGCCATCGGTGTATACGAATCCGGAGCTGGTCAATATCCGCCCTGTATCAAACGCCGTCAGCACATCCCTGGTCCACCTACGGCACGCAACAGTACCACTTGATCTATCCCCAATCAATAGCACGAACCTCAGGTGGTTCGGCACGTTGTATGTGGCCCTGTTCGAAGGTGGATCTTTTGGAGCCTGGACAAACGTGGAGGGTCGGAACTGCTCTGAGCGCCACGCGAAGTGAGCATTCCGATCTTTAAGTTCCATCGGCATGCCCTTCGAGCGCCTGGTTGACCAAGTAATGCATCGGAGGACATCGTACCGCCGCATTGCTGCAAGCCACACTAGGTCATCGGACTGCCCTTTATTGCGAGTTAAGGGGAGACAACCTACCCGACAGATCGCACGATCCAATGGCGGTCTGCCACGCGTCCTGCTGGAGCTTGCCGGATAAACGCAAGCCCTTCTTCGAAACGCTTTTCCCCAAACGGTTCATGATTTGTCCGGAGTTCGAGGGCAGGATCGCTGAGTAGCCAACGAGGCCAGCCAATTCGCAGTGAAGGCTAGACGCTGTCGCATCGTGGATGGATGGCGAACACAACATCGCTTTGATACGGGTGAGCCCCTCACCGACGATGCTGAAACGCGAAGCGATGTCCAAGAGGAGTGTAACGGAGGGTCCTGGAAACGAAAAGTGGGTATCTGTCGTTAAATAGACCGTTCTGCTCCCGTCCTCAAGGGGGAGGCACAAACATCACAAAGGTTAGGAGGTAAAGACAACCAAATGCATGAATGGCGAAACCTGTAGGCAAAGGGCAGTTTCAGCAAGAGTTCGGCTGAGTTACGCGACATGGAATACCTTCTGATACACAAAACATTGTCACTACTATACATGACCGACACCCTTGACAACAGCCTCAGCATAGAATTCCTGTCCAGATAGGTGACGCAAGACTCACAAGCAACCATAAGCAATCTATGACCGATAGTCAGTCGAGTCCTGCAGTCGCCACCGCCGCAAGGGGCCCCACCACCACATAGACGACGGTTGATGACTGTGCTCGTCCAGCCCCCTCGCCGTCCGCCTGTCCGAGGTCGCCCTCCGCGTGACTCTTCTCCTTGCGCGACCCTCATTCTCAACCTCGCCTCCCTCTCCCCGTCCTGCCTCCATCGGTGATGCGTCCTCGTGTTGCCACGGTTTCCGTCCATCCTCATCCTCCGAGTTGAACTCATCCATCTCAACCTCCACTTGCGGTTGCTCCGTCCGCCTCCGCTCGTGCCTCCTGATCCCAAAGCTCCCTAGACCCCACCCAAACGCTGGCCGTCCGCCGGCCTCCGCGTCCGGCCCGTATGCCTGGTTAATCCGCTCGACGCGCTCGACGGCCTGCTCGCGCGCCGCGGTGAGGTGCGCGTGTCGGAGGCCGAGGTACACCCCGTACACGTACCGCCCCGCGCGATAGTGGTTCAGGAAGCGAGCGAGGAACCCACTGCCCCCCGAGCGCGTGCTCTCGTCCGTCTGCCGTGAAGCGACGCTTCGCGCGCCGTCGTCTACGACGATTGTCTCCTCGCTGCCCCTGCGCTGTATTTGCCTCTCGCCCTCCCCGCCGCTAACTGTGCTCTCGGACGAGCTGCTGCCTTCGCCTTCATCCTCCGCGCGGGGGGGCTGCGGTTTCTCGCCACCCTGCCGCGAGCCCCCGTTGCGGAAGACGTGCGTCACGTCATTCCAGAACGTCTGAGCGCGCTCCTTGCGCACCCTGCGCCTCGTAATCTTCGCCCGCCGCTTCTCCTGCCGCTTCTCCTCGCGTCGGAGCAGCTCCTCAAGCTCGCCGACGCCCATCCCCGCGCCGACCCACCACCACCAGCCGACGAAGCTTTGCCAGAGGACAACGGACCACACCAGGCTCGGCATCCATGCGTATTGATCACGGCGAGGAATGTAGAGGAACGTGAGCGCGGTCGAGACGATCGCGAGCACGAGCGCGCCGGCTCCAAATGCCGCCGTGCCGCCGTCGGTGCGCCACGCTGCGCGCCGGTTGACGACGCAGCCCCATAGGAACAGCGCAGCGGTGAAGAGCAGGGAGAGCGTCGCGTTGCAGATGTTCTGCACGGCGGATGCGACATTCGCGACCTTCGCGTCGTTGTGCATCCGCAAGACGTGCATGATCGATGCCACGATCGCGAGCGGGCCGAGGAGGATGTAGATGAGGCGGCGCTCGAGGCCGGAGGGGAAGAGGAGGGTGAGGAATTGAATATGCGTGATCTACAACGGGGATGAGGGATCGCAGACTAGGGACAGGCTCAAGAGGCGCACCTGGATCAAACCGGATGTCGTCGCGTTCATCAGCAGCCACGCCGCGAGCTCGCCCATGGCCCATTCCGTGTTGTCGTTGTCGTCTAATGGGGGTATCTCGACCGCTATGTAGTCGAGCATATATGGCCACTTCATGCTCTGATCGACAGTGCTAGAGAGCACGACATGCAGGGTTGCAATGCATGAAACAAGCAGAGTAGTCACCGCCGACATCTGGAGGATACAGTTCACTGGAGCCAGCGGCCAGTGGTATTGCGCGGTGAAGACCAGGTGGATGATGAGGACCGTGGTGAGGGTAAGCGTGATCCCGAGAAGGAGTATTTGGACAGGGAGCGATTTCGCGAAACCGGGTCGGTGGGCGAGGATGGGGTCAGAAGGGTAACTTCTGTTAACAGAACTGGTAAGCTATTCTGGGCTCGTGGACGAGAATCACAGACATAACAGCAGACAGAATTCAGCGTTAAGGATCAGGATGACTGAGGGTGCAAAACTTGGAGTCCTCGGTTCACCGCGAACGTAAAGCCAAGGCAGCGGATCAGGCGGCTGTGGTATAAACTGTCGATAGTGAAAACATGGGGGTGCATGCTCCGCCATGGGTCCTCTATCGGGGGAAGCAGTTCGAGGAAAAGACCCGTACGCAAGTGGCCGAGTATGCTGGAGGCATGAACGGCACACCGTACCCATCTCCTTCCGCTCCATATGTTCCCCTCGTCCCCGCCAGATGACTGGCTAGCAGAATGCCCCTAATTCCCTCGAATGCTCAGGTCTACTCTCTACAGGCACAGTCTCCCTTCTCCTCGTACCGCAGCAATGAGGTGAATTGAACGCACCCGTCATTTGTGGTATTTGTGATGTTTGTGTAATTCTGGCCTAGCACCTCTGCTGCCAGGGTCACGAGCACATAACAAACAGTCCGAAAATCCATCCGAGTTTCTTGCAGACCGGAACGTCCGAGTGTCCTGGAAATGGGTTGGAGGTGAAGGTGTCGCCTGGTTTCACTGGCAAGAAGTCAAAGCATGAGAGATGGTCGAGTGTTAAGGGGTCCAGGACGGAGGGATGATGATGGTAGGAAGTAAGCTTGGCCCTGGCTTGGCCTTCCCCGACATCGTACATTCAGCGGCAGAAGAGAAGCCGCTGCTGGCGCTTCGCCGCCGCCGATATGACGGCGGCGGCGGTGTGCTACACAACTCACCTACTCTCCTCCTTGTTTGCTACATCTAATCTGCCTGAATACCTACGAATTCGGGGCTGCTGCATGAGGACGTAAGTCGAGGAATGAAACTAGTCGCGAATGGTACGTCTCACCGTAACTAGTAGCATTCACGGACATTGCAACCGCACCATGCCAGAAAACTCAACACCGACTCGTCGTCCCACAGAGTAACCGTGATGGATACATCCCCGTAGCAGGAGACGAAGATGACGCCCTGCGCCATTCCTCAACCAGCCAAAGCATCCCACACGGGGGCGTCCTCCATGTACATCCCGATGGCAGCAATTATACGTATGCATATGGACCAGCCGGGATTCCAGGCCTCCTGCACAACTACTATGCCTTAGGATGCGCCATCTTCGCATCCATAGGAGGACTGACGTTCGGTTATGACCAAGGCGTAATTGCCAACGTACTTGTCATGAAGGACTTCATCGCAAGGTGGCACCTCAGTGCTTGGGATACAGGGCTCATGAGTACGTCCCATCCTTGCATTTGGATACAAAGTGGTCGAGTGAAACGAGGGACCGTTGTGGGCATTAGCGGCTGCGCTTGAGCTGGGATCCCTCATCGGAGCGTTGACTGCTGGAACGTTCACGGACCAGTACTCTCGGAGGCAGTCGATCTTCGTGGCGAGTGGTGAGTTGCCCGTGCGAATCACGAGGTGAAAGGAGTTTAACCATTCCTGCAGCCATCTTCTGCGTCGGTTCTACCCTGCAGTTTGCGGCCCAGAGCCCCGACCAGCTGATCTTGGGGCGAGGGATAGGAGGAATAGGTGTAGGAGCACTAAGGTAAGTCCATCGCAACGAAGACGGTGGGTATATGCGCTCAATGTCTCGTCACAGTATGCTCTCTCCACTCTACATGGCCGAGATCAGTCCACCAGAAGTCCGAGGCTCGCTTATGGCCCTAGAGCAATTCGCCATAGTCGTGGGTGCTGTTCTCGGATTCTGGACGGGTTTCTTCACCCGGGACAGTACGTACCCTCGAGCATATATGCAGCGTACTGCACTCAACCAACTGTGCTCTGGGCAGTCGGGGGATCGGCTTCGTGGCGGATACCTCTCGGCATCCAACTTATTCCAGGCATCCTTTTGGGCTTAGGTGGACTTGCCCTTCCGCCCTCCCCGCGGCTGCTCGTTGCGCAGGGGCGGGTCCAGGAGGCGCTTGTTTCCCTTGCAAGGCTCCGCCTGCGTTCACCGGCTGAGAGCGCGACAGATCCTTTGCTCCAGGTATGAGCCCCTTGCCACGATGATCCTGCAGCTATGATGACCTCATGTACGGAATAGATCGAACTGTTGGAGATGCAAGTCGAAGCCGCGCTCATCGAGCAAACTTGGGGCAGCGATAGCACCCGCGTCGCCAAGGCCGGGACCTTGCAAGCTGAAGTTCATGCCTGGAGACGACTGTTTGGACCAAAGCTGCTCAGACGGACACTCATTGGGGTGGTCATGATGGTCTTCCAGCGTACGTCTCATGTCTCGCATGCCTCACATCTCTCAGATCCCACTGATCGATCTCATTGTTGTTGTGCGAACAGAATGGAGTGGAATAAACGCGCTGCTGTACTATGGCCCGACGCTCATGCACTCCCTCGGTCTGCAAGGAGACGCAGTAACGTTGATGTCTGCAGGTGGTATTGGCATTGTCCAGTTTCTCGCCGTCTTCCCCGCCATTATCTTCATCGATCATATCGGTGCGTCGCTCCCCACTTTCCTCCGTCGCCTTGACTCCTCACGCTGATTGTGCTCTCTCTCTCTCTCTCTCTCTCTCTCTCTCTCTCTCTCTCTCTCTCTCTCTCTCTCTTTTATTATTATTATTATTATCTCTCTCTCTCTCCTACTCTACCCCTTTCCCAGGCCGCCGGCCGCTCCTTCGCTGGGGCAGCGCCGCCATGGCACTCTCGCACCTCCTCATCGCCCTCCTCGTCCACCGCTACAGTACGGACTGGCCCGCGCACGCCCTGGCAGCGCGGGTCTCCGTCGTGTGCGTGTACACATTTACGGCCGCGTACGGCGTCAGTTACGGGCCCATCGGCTGGATCCTCCCCAGCGAGGTCTTTCCGCTCTCAGCGCGCAGCAAGGGCGTCGCGCTCTCCACCGCGTCCAACTGGACCAACAACTGTGCGTCCCCCTCCTTCCTTCCCTGTCCATATAGTGTAGGGTAAAGCTGATGGATGATATATGGTAGTTTTGATCGGGCTGCTGACACCGGTGTTCATGGAGCGCTCCGCGAGCGGGACCTTCCTCGTGTTCGCGATGGCGTGCTTCGCTGGCTACGTCTGGTCGACGTACTGCGTGCCCGAGACGGCGAACGTCTCGCTCGAGGAGATCGACGCCGTCTTCGGATCGAGTGCTGGCAGGGAGGACGTCGATCTTAAACGACAGGTGAGTGTCCCTCTGAGTCTGAGAGGATTCCGGTGCTGCCAGACTGAACTGAACGTGCCTCCCCATTCTCCTTGTTAGATCGAGGTCGATCTTGGGTTGCATGACCTCATTCAGCGGTGGGCTGCTAGGTCCGACCGCGACCGTGCTGAATAGCAGAGTATTTCTGCTTGATTTTCGATATTTATGGTTCTTGGACGTATGCGTGGTATCATAGCAGGGCGGACCCCTATCGTAACATACAGCACCTTAACCTCACAGCCATCGTACGCTAAAGCAACATACATCTCCCACTACTGTCTATGTGCTGGCATCGACGGCTTGCCCGTCATGAGGTTGACAGATATGCGTATCTTTCGTTGTTGGCACTGGGCAGTTGGAAAAGGACGAGATGGTCATTAGGCGCTTGCAAGGCGACACGCCGACGGTTAGAGGAGGACATGTACAAGGACGGCTGAAGTGATTGATATGGATCCAGGCATCAGCACACAGACAAGACACAGGACAAAACCAAACGAGTGAAATGCGAAGAGCGTGACAATAGAGACAGCGACGGTCCCATGTTGTGATGTGAACCGCCGCGCGAAAGTTGAATACTACGCTACGTAAAAGAATCCCGGGTTGGACGCGAGCGGCGGACTGTATGGGAGTCGGGACAGATGAGGCAGGAGGCTACTAGGTACAGTACGTATGTATGTACTTCATTCAGTGCGGGACACGATTCGATGAGGAGACGGGGGCAGTGGTAAAAATGTAAATGTAAAGGGCGGGGGTGACAACAACAAGTGGCGCAAAAGGTGTACCGACACAGTGACAGTAGTGAGACTATGAGCGTATGTAATTGAGACGGGAATGTAATTGAGACGGGATGGCGGGATTCTGGATACAAATACGTACGTACGGGAACAGATTCAGATTATTGTGAGAGCCGGGACACGGAGAAGAACCAAGACGAGGCGAGGGACTAGTCGAGGGAAACGACGCCCGTTTGGGTGGCGGGCGACGATCTATACGCCGTACCGCGTCGCTAGCCGCTCCTGGATCACGGGCGGGAACGTCGCGACCTGTCCGGCCCAGCCGACGGCGTCGTGCTGCTTGAAGCCGTTCAGGAGCTGCTGGAACATGTTGTTGAGCTCTGGCGACGGCTGGTTCCACCGCACGATCGCGTTGCAGAACCACAGCAAACTCTGTACAACAAAGAACCGCAAACAAAACACTCGTCAACATCGCGTTCGCAACTCACACAACACGACAGGAAGAGAGGTCCTCGCCACTGACCTTCGTGATGCCCGCGGGGTTCGTCTGGACGAGCGTGCAGAGCCCGCGGAACGCCGAGTCCTTCTCCTCGTTGTCCCGGATCTCGTACAGCGCCTGGCACCACGCCTGCGCGAACTCGGGCAGGAGCGGCGCGACGAGCGAGGGGTGCATCAGCCCGATGCGGCCGATCGACACAGCCGCGTTCTCGTGCAGGCTCCGCGGTGCCTTGGGGTGGAGCAGGATGGGGATCAGGCGCGAGATGAGGGGATGCACCCACTGCTGGAACTCGGGGTCATCTGATCACGCGTGGTCAGCCGGGTGAGAAAGTGCGAAGGAAAAAGTGGAGCTTACCCCGACCGTAGCGCAGCGCGACCTCGCCGACGGCCCACGCCGCGTTATTGCATGCGCTGACGAACTCGACCTTCGGCTCGGGGTCGAGCTGGACGGTGAGCTCCTGCATGATCGACGGGATGTGTGGCCGGAGCAGCGGGAAGCAGTTCATCGCCATATCGCCGACGAGCGCATAGCCTGACTGGCGCACGGCCGCGTGTGGGTGCTTCAAGCAGACGGTCAGCAGTGAGAGCAGGTTTGGCTGCCCGCGCAATATGTGCGGCTCGAGAGCTATACCCAAGCCTTGGGTGAGACCCGAGAGGAGGTCGAGCGCAACGACGAGGAAGGAGCGGTCAGGCTCGTCCATCTCTGGATTTTGCTGATATGCCTGGTACTGGAGGAGGGATGTGTGCACAATCGTTTGACACCGCTCGAAGATCGGCCCGGCGTATGGGAGGAATGAGGAGCCCATGGCAATGGTGACCGATGCGAGACACTGCCATCGCGTTCATCAGCGCAGTTTAAGGATTTAGGTATGAAGGAAGCTACCTCGAGGAGGGGAACAAGATCTTCATCATCGTCCTTGAGCTTCGACCAACGCTTTAGGAGCGGAGGCATGAGAATCTCGACAAATGTTGAGTTCTGCAACGCTGAGCCAACGGCGTCGGCGAGCGTCCCGACAGCGTCGTAGAGGATGAGCATGTTCTTGTGCTGGTATTTTTCGAACGCGAACACGAGGTTGCGCAGCACAGGCTCAAGATAAGGTGCGAGTTCGGGGCCTGCATCCTCCTCGAGGGTGGCGAAGGCACTGCATCCTGCTTCTTGCACGCGCTTGTTATTGTCGAGAACCATTCGGAGGAGCTGTGATGCAAAGTCAATCTCCAATCTGACGCAAGGACATATGCCAATCGCTCACCCCTTCCAAAGTAGGCACGAAGAACGTATTCTTGTGGTCATCCGAAATAGGCTGCGTGCACCAGCTCGCATACCGTCCAAGCGTCCAGCATGTGATCGACCGAACCAACGGCTGTAGGAGAGCGTGGATGAGCCAAGGCCCCGGCGATCGCACTATCTGGATGACGCACCTTCGGATCGTTGAGAGTGTTGATCAAGTAGGGAACAAGGGTAGGCAGATGGGGCTCGATGGCGTCGATACATCCTGTAACGCCAGATCAACACACAGATCAGCGTACCCAAGGACGCCGACACTCACCTTCCGCCATCGCACCCAACGCCAGAATGCCACTCTCCCTCTGCAGCCAGTCGTCGCTCCACAGCTTCGCCTTCAGCGGCTCGAGCAGCACGTTCAGCAAGTCCGGGCCAAACCGGACCGCGAGGACGTCCAGCGCCGCGGCCGCGCACTTGCGTAGGTTCCACTCTGTCGACATCTCCTCCGCGAACTCGTCGTCGTCCAGGTCGTCGTAGTCGTCCTCATCGTCTTCCAGCTCCTCGCCATACGCGCCGACTCGCTTCGCTGCGTTGGGGTCGTCGCCGTTCGCGTCGTGCTCCAGCCCGTGCGACTTGCCGCCGTAATGGCGCGGCTTGATGTCGCTCTCCTTGTCTGGCACGGCCGCGTCCTCTTCGTCGCCCTGGAGCCACAGGAGGTCGTCCTCGCTGTACACCATGCAATCGAGCAGCGTCGGCGCGACCTTGGCGAGCAGCGGGTGCAAGTACGGGGCCAACTCGGGGTCCTCCGCGAACGTGAGCCAGAACTCGCACGCCTCGAGCGCGACGTTCTCGTTGCGGTCCCGCGTCGAGTACAGCATGTACTCGGCGACGTTGCTCATCTCGGGCATGAGTTTCTCCGGGCGCGACGCGAGCAGGAGGACGAGCGCCTGGCAGACGTGCCGGCGCACGGACGGGTCGTCGTCCGCGGCCCGCTTGAAGAGCGCGGCGATGAACGTGTCGATGTGCGCGAAGAGCGCCTGACAGCCGATCGGGACGAAGTACGACAGGCAGGCGATCGCATGCGCGCGCATCTTCGAGGACGGGTGCTCGGAGAGGAGGAGGAACTTGGGGATCATGAAGTCTAATGGCATCGCACCGTTGATTTCCACGTCAAGCTTTCGCGGGTAATCCTCGCAGGCCTTCTCGAGCACGTTGAATGCGGCCTGAAAGGGTTCTGTGTCAGTACGGGCTTTGGGTGCTCCATAGGGTTCTCGACATGGTAAAGTTGGTTGCCACAGCGTTTACGGCATACATGTGAAGAATTGAGAGTATGTCACAGAACCAATATTTGTGGAATGTGGTGCTCTGCCTCTCTTGAACTCGAGCCACCAGTCTGCCCCTCATCTGCCACGAGAAGAGTAGAACCGGGAACTGCTTGAGCGGCTTCCCGGTACCTGAGCGTATGTTTGTCCAAAGAACAACGCATATGGCCGTCTCACGGGAACTGAATAATTCGTCCCTTGTCCTCGGTAATGAAAGCTTAGCAGAAAGGTGTACGGAGGCATACTCAACGCCACCATGCCCCTGCACTCCGGCCAACGCAAAGGAACGAAAGGCGCCCCGCTCGGACAGTATCTCTTTATGCCTTCAAAGTGACGATCGACTAGCGCGTGGGCCTCTTGACATAGCAGGACGGAGAGAAAGTGGCAAAAAAAAGTGGACAAGACCAAAATCGTGGCGCGTACCTCTTGTTGATCTGGGTTCGGTACGTCCAACATATGCACCAACTGCTGCAAGCACTCCGGCCAGTTCTTGGGCTCCAAGATGCCGAGGAACGCGACGATGTCCTGCGCGGCCGCGCCCCGGACCATGACCGAGGGATCATTGAATGCAGTGAGGACGGCAGCCTTGACGAACGCAGTAACGTCCGGGGCGGCGCGGAGGATGAGGCGAGCGTTGTTCTTGAGAAGATAGCCTGCAATGGTCCGGATGCGGTCATCCTCTTGGGGCATCGCAGAGAGGATGTAGCCGAGGTATGCAATGTAGTCGGGCGCACGCGTAAAGCTGTTCAATTTCTGGGAAATGAGAGTCATATGAAGCTGCGCGGGGGTATGAAGCGGGGACGATGGGGACGTACGTGGGTGATGTTGCGCTGTACGGCGGAGTTGCGGGTGTCTGTGGACTCATGGATGGTCTGCAGGATTTCCTGCAACCCTGCTTGCTGCGGCGTCCAGGAGGTCATGGTTGGAGGAGAAGATGAAGGGGCGGTCGGTGCGTCCTCAATCGTCTAACCCAACATTTCCTTAACTCCTCGCTTATCTCCCAATCTATACTGTCCAAATCCCTTTTTCCTCATTTACAATCCCCTTTATGGACTTGTCGTGCAGAAATGGTCGGGCGCTTGATCCCTCTCTCCTCGACCCTTCCCCCCAAAGCCGATTCTTCCTTTCAACCACCTCCTCCTCAACACAATCGCTCGTTACATCCACCAAACCAAGCACAAAGTCCTAACTCTCACACAATATTAATTATCATCACAAGAAACGCATGCTAACAAGCGCCCAATCTCATTTCAGGCTAAGTAATTACGTAGACGCTATCTGGTTGCGGACTTGACCATTATCAACCTTGGCGCATTCATTTACCTTTACCCCGGTGCCGTTCTTCGTCACCAGGACGGGCATCTCTTTGCAAAGAGCATGCAGACTGCCTTTGAAAACGTCGGCGTGGACAAAGAGACTTGCGGAATCACTGCAGGACGATCGTCTCCCCAGCCAGGTATGTCCTTTCTTCTCCTGCCAGCTACCGTCCATCCCGACGGACATGAGCTTCCTGAGATCGATAGTAGTGCGGCTTGATAGCGCCTTCCACGCATGGGCATGCGATTGACCCCGGATTGGCTCGGCCGCGGCTTCATCATGATAGATTCGAAGACGATAGAAGCAGGCCTCCGGCCTTGATTTCGACTCCCGGGCCACGAGTCCCGGAAGTCTCCCCTTGATTTTCTCTCTTACCCTCCGCTTGCGTTTGAAATTGGCTCGGACGAGGGATAGATGTCGGTCGGAAGCATAACGGGCTGAACGAGACACCCGTGGCCTCTCGCGGGCCATCATAATCCGTCGGTTATGCTCCCCCGCGACGACGTGCGGGGGCTGGGGTCCGACGGGGAAGCTGCGAACTTCGTGCCTTCTTCTTTCTCGAAGATCCTACGAAGGGCACACGTATAGAGTTATCCCATGCGCTCGCTCACAGTCTATCCTTTCAGGGAGCGAACAGCCAGCGCCATCCTACCGTTTGCCCTCGCATGGGCGAGCCAGCATGGGCATACCGCTGCCCACCGAGGCTTCATGCCGTCAGGCAGCACACGGTTGCCCCACGCAACGACTTGCCCCGCCTCTCCGTCTCCGTCGAGCCTTTCGCATTCCACTTCATACAACGGCCAAGTTCCGGCCGAGGATGTCAGCTATCCCCGTCCGTTGAGAAGCCACGGCTGTTTTGGTGTAGACTCAAGCTCCCCTTATAGAATCGTCCAGGGACGGGAGCAGAAATCGAGCTCGAGCGGTTCTGCATCCCGGGCCTTCTCGGTTTCGAGAATGCAGTGCGAAAGCGCACATTGCTGCAATGTCCGTCGCGCAGTGCGTTCCAACTTCCAAGCGATCCCGGATGCTGCTCGCGGCCGGCAAGTAAGGAGTGGTGTTACTCGCCGTGGGCTTCGCTTCTGGGATCTGCGAGACGCCTCCGCGGTTCAAAGTCTCCTCCCTCTTAGACTATTACGATACGTCTCTATCACTGTCACTATTCTCTGCATCTCGCCGTTGAGCCAGATCCCAAAGGCCCTGCCCCGAGTGCCGTCTGGCTGGCATCCAGTAGCCCAAGAATCCACGAGGTCTCGAAAACGTCACACCACTCATTTTAGCCTCCACTTTCTCAGACTTCCCCGCCAGCGTCGCCAAGCTCGGTGCTCGCCGAGACGTCACCCTGACCTCCGACGCGTCGGGTCCTGTTACGCGAAGCAGCGAAGAGAGGAGGCCCGAGCAAGAACCATGGCGACGCCTAGCGTTGCGCAGGTCTCGAGAACTCGAACCCTCCCAGATCCCCGGTCTTTGGCCAGGGACCGTTCTCGTTCGGAAAACTGCACGAGAAAATTTAACTGCCACGAAGGGCTCGCATGTGCGCGTCTCTCTACCGTTGATTGTGGTGTTATTGACCTCGAATGTCTGTCCCGCAACAAATCTACGATCCAAGGGGCGGAGGATATCGAAGAGAGTGTTCGTCGACCGGTCCAAGTCAGGGTCATCAAGGGGGACCGGCAAGTCAACTTGAAGAATATAAGTATCTGATCAGCGCGATTGTAGGGCGTTCTACAATCCCATTGTCGAGCTCGAGGCAAATTCTGGAGACGATCGGTACTAACTCCGGGGAACTGTACATGTGTCTGCGTCGATTTCAGCCTCCTCGAGCTTATCATGCCCTGGGCTAGGCCTGACAAGGAGCTGCTGAGATGCATGAAAATCGACGGGATGATCGTAGCACTTACGTACACGAGATGCCAGATATGTTATGTTCGTACAGTAATACTTACTTTCTGAAGAATGCATCGGCCGCCTCTGATGCTGTCTCGATGAGCCTACGCTGCTGACGTCTGGCGGATGAATGCGCGGTGGCGTCGTGGCGCCAGGTTTGAGCAGACGTCCACCGTTCGACATGGCCCAGTGAACCATTCAGGCTATGCCTCAAACACCGTCCAGGGCGTTACGCATGAGTACGGCCACCTTGCTCCTTTCCAATTGCAATGCTCCCGCCTGTTTAACCACACGCCCCTGACCGCCGAACCGCCGAGTCCATACACAACCCATCCTGGATCGGGAAACTGCCAGTGCATTGCCGCCACCTGCGCATGCAACCTCGTATGTATGGGGGGAGTCACTCAACACTAGTAATACAATCATGAGCATGTGGCAAGGGGTCGAAGATGCAAAATCCAAAGGTGTAGGTATAGTCTGCTGCATGACGCGCAAGAAGTGCAAGGTATCACTACAGTACAGATGCGAATGCGAATGCGAATGTGAGAGTGGATGAAAAGCGACAACAAACGGCGTCGATGAACGAACGATGACTACGGTGCTCTATTACGGTAAGGAGGTGTGTGAGGCGGGGAAGTGTTGGATGCAAGATGCGCGAGCCAGGGGCGCCCGTCTCTACCATCATCTACATGTGAAGGAGAGGAGAAGGGGTCCGGGAGGGGAGGGGAGGAGGTGGCGCGATGAAACGCACCCAGCGGCCAGCGCGAACAGAAATACTGCAAGCACAGCGTGCGGCGCAGAGACAAGATGCACGGAAGTGGCGCGTGGACGCCTAACCCTGAGCGAGGCGCGGATCGATGTCGCTATGTATGTATCACGTAAAGCTAAAGCGGCTCTTGATGAGGTGCATGCGAGGCATGCGCGGCTTCTCCGCCGCGAGCCCGGGCTCCGGCTCCTCCACGAACGACGACAGGTCGGCGTCGGACGCGGAGGACTCAGGGTGGAAGGGGCCCTGGAAGATCCTGTGCTGGGCGAATCCCAGGATGGGGCTGCGGGGGAAATACTCGGTCAGCTCGGTCTTGGGTGCGGGAATGTCTGGGGCGCCGTAGTGAAAAGAGTGGGAAGGTGAGGGCGTGGGGGAAGAGGACGGAGATTCTGAGAGGGAAACTAAAACCTACATAGCACCGATTGATGCGCCGAGCACGATCTGGGTCATCAAGGAGGGGTTGTACCCCTTGTGCACGATCGCCTGCATCCAGAGAAAAGATTCATAATGAACATTTGTCAGAAGATGACCGGGAAGAGGGCTGGACGCTGGTCAGACGTACGAGGAAGTGGGAGTTATTGCGGTCGAAGAAGAAGCGCAGTGCAAAGCTCATCCCGTCCTGCTTCTCCATGATGAGGTCGATGCCGAGTCCGATGAGGAACGTCCCGATGGCCGCACAGCATGCGGACTAGCACACCCCATGGTTAGCCTGAAAGACGACCTCGGTTACCAGCGCGCACTTACGATGCCGAAGTGCTGCCAGAGGAGCACCAGGAAGACGCCCATGACCAAGAAAACCGTGAGGACGAGCCAGTTGAGGCGGTATTCCGGGACGAGCAAGTCGGGGCGCAAGAGCACGATGCGGAGACCGACCGAGAACCCGCCGAGGATGCCAAGCAGGAGGACGCCTGCCCAGCGCCCGAACTTGAGCATGCCGACCACGAACCCGACCGCGAACCCGGCGAGCGCGAGGACGGTCAGGAGGACATCCGAGAGCCCGTCGGAGCTCACCGTGTTCACGAACGCCGCCCACACTGCCAGGAAGGATGACCGAACAGAAGTTGGGCGTCAGTACCTCAGTGCATCAACAAAACGGTAGTCAAAAAATGGATGGATACGCACTGCATACGGCGAGCGCGAGCCCGACGGCTATGCCGGTGGTGAACCGCCACAGGCGGATGCCTGCGAGCGCGAGGGGGATGCCGACGACGAAGACGAAGACGAGCCAGAGGATCGCGGTGAGTGAGAAACCTGCACCTGCACCGTCCGTCCCGGGGCCTTGTGGGATGACTTGGTTCGTCCCCGGATTGAGGACAGTCGTGTTGTCGCCAATCTGCGACGACACCACGATGGGTGTGGTACGCTTCCAGAGGTGCGTGGCGGGGTCCGCATCGTGTCGGAGGAGCAGTTCCCTCGCGAGGGGTGAAGCACAGACGTCATTGGCGTGGGCCAGCAGCAGCAGAAACCATGAGATGAGCGTCAGGATGTATGGTGTTAGGATGTTTTGGCGGAGGAACCCCGCCATGAGCGAGGGTGGTCGACACGATGTCGAGACCCAACTTGGATGCGCTGTCGAAGTAAGGTGTTTTCCTGCGGAACAGCGGGTGGATAGCTCCTTGGGGTGCGGGTGTCGAAGACAACGGCGAAGCGCGATAGGGCGGAGGGCGGGTAAAGACTGACGAGGGTAGGAGCCTGGAGAACGAGTGACGCGAAGGATGTGGAAGATGGAGAAGAGTAGGAAGTCGGAAGAAGCTGGGCATCGCTGGCGCTACTGCGGAAGTGGTGAGGAGGTGGGGCTCTCAGAGCGTATGCTGCATGCAGGATCTAAGGACCAAAAGTCGGGCCCAGGTCGGCTAAACAAGCGTTGACCCGAACGACGAAGAGGGATCAAGGAGGTCGGTGGCCAGCCCGACAGCCAGGAACGCGGTTGAGAAGGGGCAAGCGTGATACGCAAGCGCTCGTCCAAGATCCCCTCGTTCGAGGTGGGGGTCGGTCGTGTTGGCAACAGTCCTTCTATGATATCATGCCGCTCTCAGGAAAATTAATATTATCCGAGCCTTGATCCGGATTCCGGTATAAAACTGCTTTGCTTTGTAGAATTCGCGATGGCCGACGATTGCAAGCCTTGGTTGCGTTGAGTGGGGGAGATTGCGACGGATCGCGCTGTACCTCCAGTGCTTGACCTGGCTGCGACCTAGCGGCGTGTTTTGATGACTGAACCCTGCTGTCGCTAAAAGTAGTTAAAACGAGGGTCCTGAAAATAGAACAAATATGAATGGCGTTGGTAACGGCTGGTTTGAAGGCGCAACGGGATCATGCGGTGATTAGATACAACTTTCCTGATCAGCGTATCAACCACCGCTTTGTGGAGCGTGCCCAGGTGGATTTTGAGACTTGTTGAATGAAATCCTCATGGCGGTGAGGACGAAGCGAGCCTCAGCTTGGTGAGGGATTCAGATTTAGAGGAATCAGAGGCTAGAGCGGATGCATCATGCATGGAAAATAAAATGCGCAGCGCCTCGTCAACCAGGGTCCCGATAGATCTAGGGCTCTGGTGTTGTGGCCGAAGTTTATCCGCTACCAGCAGGAGACTGCAGGAGACTGAGTGACAGGGCCAACACCAGCCCACTTAACCTTGCACTGGGTACGAGACAAGTTCGAGGGTTACTCGAGGGGCTCCAACTTGAACGCATTTGCGACAGACATGTAGCAATACAGTTCCATGTAAGTGTTATGGATGCCGAAGTCACTCAAATCATCTTCAGGACATGGATAGAAGAAACAGGCTGGCACACCGCAAAACTTAGCCAACACGACACCGTGAAACTTTATTGTGTACGGAAATTGTTCCAATGTACAATTAGGAAGCCGCACTACATGTCCATCCTCTACATATATAGTTTCGTGCGCGACATTGTATCTGAGGATGAAGACATATAGTATGCATACCATAGTACATGAAATTACATCCGGCATTAGAAATCCGGCATTAGAGTCGCGTAGAACTTGAGCATTCAAAGCACCTGAGCACCGTAAGATTGAAATTCCGGAATAAAAAATGGCAGCCTCAATTGGCTGAGAAAAGTGTGGCCCAGCATTAGCAATCCCTCGTTACCTACCGATCAGTCAACTAGTCAATAACATCCACTTGATACTATAACGGAAAGTAGCAACATATCATTGGCAGCTTTCGCCGGAGGAACTACCTAGAAGAGATCGCTCCGACGGTACAGTAGCCGCCGACTAATCTGTGATCCCTTCAAATTCGAGAACATAGGATCTTCAGGCACGACGTCGTCATGATCTTCCCGCCGCCACTTTCTAAGCTCTTCCGAGCTCCCACAAGTTGGTCGGTCGCAACAAATCGCGGCGCTATCCTGTTTAAAATCGTGCGCAGGGGAGCGGCGCTTGGCCGCTGTCGACGTCCTCCTGGCCCGGCTCAAATTTCAAGCTGGTCACGCAGACAAACCTGCCACGCCGGTCATGATATGAAGCATATACTTGTATATTCGATGCTAATGGCACTGGCGATAACAGCAACTGTACATATTCTACGAATTACATGATTACTTTTGGGTGGGTGACCAGCACGGTGTGAAGCTCAACCGAGTCCGTCAAGGACCACGAGAGCTGTTAGTCTGCAGGGAGGGAAACTTTCACTTCAGCGTAGCGAAGCCGACCGCATTCTTCTCGAACGAGAACGCAGTGTAGACATTTTTCATGAAGCTGCGACAGAGAAAGGGCTCAGCATCGGCATCCCACGGGCTGGAGCCGCACTTGGACTTACCTGTCACCGACCAACCAGACGTTGTCCCCGAGCCCGAGGTCCTTCGCGGAGATGGCCCCGACGCAGTGGGTGCTGTCAGCCTTGCCGGCCTTGAAGCTAGGGACAAACAGTCAGAATCAACCAGCACATAGCACGAGAGAGAGCCACTGACTTTTCGGCAGAGATCGTCCACTGCTTGCCGCCCCAGCTGAAGGCGACGTTCGACGGGACGTTGGCGCAGGGGAAGGTGTAGAACTCGCTGTTCTGCTGGAACACGGCCGAGCCGGGGATGCTCGCGTAGAGCTTCGCGACCATGTCGGGGGGCCCGTAGATAAGCGTGGTGCCCGAGTCGATGATCGTCTTCATGCTGGACGACACGACCTGTTTCGCATATGTTAACTCAGATGCTACGAGATGCCCGAAGGGAAGTCCTCACCGTCGACCCAATTGACAGCTGTCCACCGCCAATCTGCCAGTAGCCAGTGCTCCCGACGACGTCGTGGTACTCAATATCGCCGGTGTACTGCGCCCCGTCCAAGCCGCCGATGTAGAGCTCCGAGCCGGTCTTGGCGATCTTGAACCCGAACGCGGCCTCCTTGACCGCGCCTTGGTCCTTCGCCGTGTTCACGAACGGCGGCTCGTGGATGGTAGAGAGGGACTGGTACGCGAGGCCGAGGATGCCGTCGTCCGCCTCGGGCGCGAACGACTCGGAGAGGATGTGGACGGGGGCGAAGTACTGGCCCTTCACCGTGATGCCGGCGACCTGGACGGCCTCCTGCCAGACGGGCCCGGAGACGGACGAGCCATCGCCGTAGTGGATGATGAACTCCTTGTCGGTGCGGGTCCCGGTGGAAGACGCCTTCGGGTCGTACTTCCTCTTCTTGGAGAATATGATGTCCGTGCAGTTCGTCGACGGGATCCATAGATCGGAGGACCCGGCTAGAAAACGATATGAGTGCCCTGTCAAGTTAAAGAGGGTGGGTCTTCTGGCACGTACTGTCAAAGTCGACGAAGAACTGCTGCGATGGAGTACCGATGCCGATGTTGCCAGCCCAATACTTGTCGTGTTCCTCGTCATTGAGGGACTCAGACTGGCGGCGCTCGAGGACAGGGACCGCCATGAATGGCTTGATCTCGGCGCCCTCGTTGAAGGCGTCGCGACCCGCGTTTCTCTCGAGATTTTGTAGGTTGTTGCGATGTTTGCTGCAGCGAGTGTTAGCGTGGACGATCATCAGAGAGAACGACATACACGCACTTATGATCACGCACGACCTGGCGAACGGCCTTGGCATAGTCAAACATGCCCTCGCTGTCTGTAAGCGAATTACGCTTCTGAAAGGGGATGCGAGTGCCAAGTCCGTCGATAACGGGACTAGCTGTGGCAGGGAGGACGAGAGCAAGAGCAATGAAGGACGCTTTGCTGTACATTGTTGATCGCTAATACGATTGTATTTAATTGCCAATGCTTGTGTTGGGAGTTCTTGGGGTGAACGGCGTGTTTCGTGGATGGGGACTTACAGCAGAAAACGGGGGCATTATATACCTGAGGACCCCTCTACTCCACAGCAGTACGCCTCTTTGAGAAAGCACTAGCGGAAGTGGACTTAGCGAAAAATCGAAGTTTCGACCACTAGAC
Organism: Polyporus tsugae; assembly: GCA_024305745.1. Classification (NCBI taxonomy): domain Eukaryota; kingdom Fungi; phylum Basidiomycota; class Agaricomycetes; order Polyporales; family Polyporaceae; genus Polyporus; species Polyporus tsugae. The sequence continues at coordinate 748,451 of JAHRBS010000005.1, forward strand.
CAGAGTCTTGTAGAGGGCGACGACCTATGGTGGTGTTCCTATGCAGCGGAACAGTTCCTTCTACCCGACGGGTATCGGGTTGAAAGCCCGACAAGCTGCAGGCGTAGTTCGTATTTCCCTTGTTATCCTAACCAGATTAGACAGACTGAATCGAAATGCAGGCTCGTCTACAAGTAACCTGCCGCAGGGTATTGGTACACTGTCAACGGCTGGTCCTGTTCAAGACGGGGACGTGAATGGGCTTTTGAGCATTTCAAAGACGTAATTTGGGCAACACACCAGAAAAACAAGAGCCATAGGTACAAAGTGGGGGACGTATGGCTTAAGGTAGCTGATCTACCCAAGTGCAGCATCATGGCGGTTTGAAAGGAGCATGGGCCACGGAAGCGCCGATCAAGTTGGAGGGTCGGCAGTTGCTGGCAACATTCGGACTCCGAACCCGTCGACAAGCACTAACTTAAGCTTGTACTGTACTTCGAGTTCTACTATTACTTCTAGCCTCCAGGTTCTCTGGGATTATCCTTTCGAACGGTGTGTGAATATTAAACAAGGATTTTAATCCAACTAACCTCGTAGACGACATCCGCCTCAGTGCGGCACCGGTTCAATGTCGAACCAAGAGACAATCCCGCGTGTCCTGGAACTCGTCTCCCACCTAGGCGGACCGAGTTGTACCGAGGACGAGCTGCGATGGGCGGCGGATATACCAGCGGGAAATCGACTACTGGAGTGGCTGGCAAGTCAACTTCCCGACCCGAACCTTGCGGATCGTGTGGCGGGATCTAACCACAACGCGAGTCCGACTGGCGGTGTTTCGGGCTTGATCCAAACCTCGGTTTCGCCGATCGCTTTGTACAGCGAAGAACTCGACATGTGAGCCACGTCGTTTGTTTGAACCGCATATTGCTGACAGTTATCCAGATTAGATATTTTGGAGGTGCGCGATGCCAGAGTGAGGGGAGAAAGCGAAGGCGCCTCAATCCCTGCCGCGTACGAGCTTCCTTCTCAGTTGCGGTAAGCTCTAACAACGCGTCATGTATGCTTTTTTTGTTGCCTAATCGCCCTATCCTAGGTCTCGCACGAACACGCTAGAATCGGAGGCCGTCTTGCTCGAGAAGCAAGCGGTCCGACTGAAGTATAGGCTCAATGCAACCAAGTAAGCCAGACTTGGAACGATGCTGTTCAACTCATTGCACGCCTTACCGTTCAGGAAGGCGACAAAGGACTTGAAGTACGTGATCCACGCGCTGCGGAAACAAATTCAAAATCTCGACGGGTCGATACAAGAACAACAGCAGAGATTGACCGATCTTTCGGTGGAGGTAGGGCAGCCGTTTGGTCTCGAATCTAGCATCGCATACAATCCTGGTTCACAGACAGATAACGGGATGGCACAGCATGTTGAATTAGCCTTATGCGTTCTACAAGACGCTATCCCCGCGACAGCCTCCAAGGACTCCGACGCCTTCGAAGACTACAGCGCCGCCATCGCCTCGCTGAGTACCTCTCGCGCCGTAGTAGCAAGCACAGTCAAGCAGATGTACCTCACACTCGACGAACGCTACGCCTCCTTACCAACGACGTCCGAACTGCAGCACGATGCGATGATCGTCGACGCCAAACTAGGTGAATTGGTGAAGGACACATCGGTTCCCCAGCATCTGCTTCAGGTGGCGTACGTTGAGGAGCTGGAGAAAATGGCCAAACGATTAGATGCAGATCCGGCGGGTCCTGACACGATCGCCAACATCGTGCGTTCTTTTGCCGGACTTTCAGAGTCAACGGAAGCGGAGATATCCGCGCCTACTTTGAACGTGGATGTGAAAGGCGAGTTGGAACGCGCCGGGCGGATGGATCGACTGGTGTTACTCAAAGCCCAAGAGCGAGGGCTGGACACGGTACGTCTTCTGGCGCCTCCCAGACAGACAGCTCCACTCACCTTGATGCTCACCGACAGGTGATTGGCTATATGCGAGACGAATTGATTCCCCGATTGCAGCAAACGTATGACGACCTATACTCGAGAAGCATAGCTGCGGTTGAGACGGAAGCTACCGTGAGCGCGCTCATCGAGGAGTTGGAGGACATCAACGACGCAGTTGAGACCGCAAAGCGCTCAAATTGGAACGGGGGTCCGGAAGACCTAGAAGACCTTCTCGAAGCTGAGATGATCGAACTACTGAAAGGGTTGTCTAGTAGGTTTTCCTTCTCAACTCATACCAGTCTGGTTCGATACTGACGATTCTCAATGCTAGACACCGATGGCCATGGGTCGGTGTTGTTAAATCGCCAGGATGTGGAAAGGGAGGTATCCGCACTGTCTGCCAGGTTCGCTGCATCCAGAGAGGCAGATGAGAAGTGGGTGAACCAGTTGCGTCATCGGGTCCGAGAACTGTACGTCCCGGAGCCGTTTACCTTCCAAATTGCGCGTGTTAACTCCATAAAGCTCCTCGAGCACTGCGCCGCTACTTTCCACGACATATGCGAACTCCCCAGCCAACACTTCTCCGCCATTCGCGCCGAGCCAAGATCAGGTTATCCTGCAGACCGACACGCGTGCGAAGGCGGAAGAACTGATTGGTGCGGCCGCTAGGCTCCAGAAGGTATGTATGGAGGATCTTGAAGAGTGCGTCTCAGCAGAGACTCATTTTGATGAATCGCAGGAAACGGAGCTCAGCTCTAGAGACAAGCGCAAGCTTGGATCGTTTGTGGAAAAATGGGTCCAAAGCCGAGACTGACCGCTAGTGGCCAATCTGAAGACCTCAAGTACATAATATGAAGTTTATTGTATTTTAGTAGTATTATTCAGTGGCAATTCTGCTTGGGTTATGAGAGTAGCTCGGGCCTTTTCTTACACGCCTGCCTTTTCTGCATGTTGCCACGAGAGACGCCGTAGGCTTTTGGCCGCCCTCCTCGGCATCGTTCTCCGCTCTTCGACATCTTACGAACAAACAACCACGCTGATCATTACCATGTCGTCGATGTGAAGTTTCCCTCTAACATCGCTGTGACGCATCGACGGGACGATGGACTTTGCATACGACGTCAAGGAGGCCGCACAAGCACTCGCATACGTGCGCAAGGAGTCGTTGGATATCTTCAATCGCATCCATTCTGTGCAGGAGGATGTTCGTTTCGTCGCACAAGTTCACGAGGCGTACCCGGGGCTCCCCATCTTGCGTATGTTCTCCTTGATCATGTATTGGAGGGACCTTGAGATGCGGATACCAGTCGTTCAGCGAACCTGCGTTGTGGCGCGTGGTACGTCGACCCTGCGATTGTGAGCGTACGACCCTCCCACAGCCAGATCGACGAACATTGACATCCCCGTCCACCTCTGCACCCTCCCAAGGCCACGCCGGAGCCGGCATACTACAAATCAACGGATGGGCACTTTGGAAACTGGAACTTTAACTTGAGGAGGCCAAATCTCCATCTTCTTCCCTACATCGTAAAAAAGCATGGGTGAGTTCAAACGTGTACTTCTCGTATTCCTTTTTAACTCTTGTGCGCAAAGACTAGTGCTCGTCGATTCGACCCGTGCAGGGAAACGCATACCGGACGCGCTCTCGAAGACAGCACCCATCTGGTGCGCGGTGATCAACCGCGCGATGGTCCTGTGGCATCCTGAGAAGAAAGATTGGGACGTCGAGCTGTATTGTCCCCCAGGTGCCGTGAGCGAGCAGGAGCGTTCCCAAATTACCCTCCGCTTGGATGGATGGGCCCGTGCACTTGTCGTGAGTTGTCTTTCCTGTTCTCTCAAAGGCGATATATACTGATCATAGACGCGGCAAGGCATCCGCATACACTCTGCCCAACCTTCTTCTTCCCCTGCGACCGCTCTGGATCACCCCAGCGACGACGGTATTCCCGCAACTTCCCGCGCCGGAGTATGCGAAGTACCTGCCTATCGTCTGTGTCTCCGCCTCGAAGCAAGTGCACGAAGGAGTGGAGCGCCGCTTGAACGGGTTCTCGTACGTCCAGGGGTCCGGCGACGATCATGAACTCTGGGGCATGGTACGTCCTCCCTCGCACAGAGCTCTCCTCGCGGCCGTCCCTGATTCCACCTTAGGGTTTGACTCCAGCTCTCTTCTGGGAACATAAAGACGAGCTTCTCGGCACTCTACGAGACCAACTCCCGGATGTCGTCGAAGATATCATCCAACAATCAAAGGTTAGGCAACACGGCGACGCATGGAGAACACACCCGACCCCAGTCACGGCGGCCAGCGGGCGGCTCTTCATTGGGAGCGTTGCCGACATGCCCTCAGGCGTCCCTGACACTCTTCCCGATGCCGATGGTCCCGTGTCGTTTGTCATCGTGTCTGCGGCCGCGGAGGGGCCGCAGCCCAACGGCGATAATGCTGCAGATCTGGAGCAACTATCGAAGGCACAGCATGTCCTCCGACTGCAGCTTGCCGAGGGAAAGAAGGACCAACTCGCCTTTCTGCAGGTCGTGCTTCCTGCAACGACGCGATTCATCAAAGAGCGACTCGCGCGTGGGGACGCGATCTGCGTGTGCTGCGACACGGGGAAGGACGCGGGCGTCGGAATCGCCCTCGCTGCACTCCAGCTGTTCTTCGACGATCGAGGTCAGCTTCTCGAGCCGGGTGCCACGGGTGCGCAGTCTCGATCTCACCTCTCGACCGCCTACCATGCTGATGCTGACTGCCGTGCGGCCAGGCTGCGGCGCAAGCAAGGAGTCGATCCGGACGCGACTGCAATGGATCATCTCGAGCAGGCCAGCGGCGAACCCATCGCGGGCGACGCTGAAGCGCGTAAACGAGTTCCTGCTCTCCTCTCCATCCTTCCGGCGCCGGTGAACCTTGCATCCTCCAAACACCAGAACCAAAAAGGGCAGCATAAACTTACAAGTTAGGAGCTAAGCTTCAATGTATCGCTACAACACCGTCATTTTCATTATACACCCACTACCGCTTCTTGATCGGCACGATCTGCACCCCGAACGCCGTGCTGTACATGATCAGCCGGAACGCCGCCTGCACCCCCGCCTTGTACGTCGACGGCACGACGAGGTACCGCCCCGGCTGCAGCGACAGCGTCTCGATCACCACTCCCGAGATCGCGTCCGAGTACGGCCCGGACGTCGCGACGTGCCGCCCGAGCGCGCCCGCGCCCGTCGGCGGGTTGAAGACGGTGAGGTTGAGCGCGATCGACGGCGACGGCGCGGCGAGCTGCAGGCGGAAGCGCAGCTGGGCCGCGGACGGAGACGGGATGTGCAGCTCGTAGGTTGGGTTGGAGGAGTACGTCCCCGAGCTCGGTCCGCCGCCCGCCGTCTCCGCGGTCCTGAAGATTACGATTAGGATGAGGACTGGGCTCATTTGATGGGGGTAGTGTGACGATGGCGCACCATTCGTCGCGGATGACCTTGCTGAACATCCCTGCGCCCTCCTGGAGGATGGGCGTGAGGTCGAAGCGATCCGAGCACTCGACTTTGAGGCTGAACGTGCCGATGTGGCGCGGCTCGAAGGCGGATATGACTAGGGTGTAGTCTCCCGCTGGATCCAGTCGGGGGTCAGTGGCGGGATGGTTGGAGTAGATGCGAGGTGTGCAGACATACGTGGAATTTGCCCGAATGCGTTAGCGTACCCGTAGCTGTACGGTCCTGACGAGAGCGCGAGGTCGTTATGGCCCAGCCTGTTTGAAAGTTTAGGTTCCTGCAGGGCGCGCGGATGGGATGCTGCGGGACGCACTCGTTGATCCTCGCTCCCTGCGACCAAGCGAGCATGATGTTCGTAGGGATGTGTCGATCGGTGCTTACAGTCACGCACAGTGCAGACTTCGCATCCCTGCTCGCGCGCGCGGAGGGAGCTGCTCGTGGGTGTATGCGCAAGTAGTATTGCGGATTGAGGTAATAGGAGGGGAAGGTGTGATTGCCCCCGGCTGTCTTCTGTGTGAACGCGCCTTCAACCTGCACATTGAGTAGGCATGGCTTCCTATTCGTGCATATCAGGACGGCCACTCACGTCCTTGGGATATAGGAGCTTGCTCGGCGCGTGTATCCAGGACGCTTTGCGATGAGAGTAGGCTGTAAGCGTGAAGCCGACATCTTCCCGCTCGCCTTCGTATGACGCGACTATCGTCCAGAGGTCTTCTGCATGAGATGTCTTTGCCTTGACCTGAGGGGCGGTAAGCCTTTCGGAGAACATAACAGCCACATATGGCCACTCACAAGAACGTGAGGCACGTTCGTGTACTCCCCCTTAAACGCGGTCGATGAGAGGAAAGCTGTCTCATGATCGTCATCCAGGACGGACCTTAGTGGACAGCACGTCATGTCCGGATGATACGCCCGTTCCAAATCCGCCATCTGCGGTCAACGCGATGTACTCTTCCTGCGCGCGGTGGCTTCGCAAGTGACGAGTGAGGAGGACCCACACCTCTTCGTCCTGGTTTGGGGCGTTGGAAGGGTCCAGCCGCAGTTGAGCGCGGAAGCGGGTTGCTGGAGGAAATTGAATTAAGAACACGAAAGGACTAGACGGTGGCCACTGACATGTATCGCTGCCTTTCCCGCTTCGTTTCCACATCCTGATGGCACGAATATTTCCGTAAGATGCAATATACAGATATGGAAGGACAAGGGACTCACCCGTGGAACGTCAGCTTGTGCTTGAACATCGCGGGGTTCCAACTAAAGTATATGCCGTCGAACAGATGGTAGATCGAATCAATGGGCACGTCGACTGCACCTGTAGGAATAAATGAAGCCTCTGCTCGTTCTATCAAATCTCGTTGATGACGTACGTTTTTGCTTCGAGCTGGAGGTTTCTGCCTCGGCTGGATCCTCGGACGGCCGCACCCATGGATCAAAGATGGTCAGTTTACGATCTCCTTCCGGAGAGTCGTGGACACCTGCATTCCGATGGGAGTGACTAGGTGAGGGATCGATATTCCAGAGACTATTTTCTCACCGATAACCGCGTAACAATGTGATGGAATTAAAGTCACAGGAAGGTCCGTCTTCCGTATCCGCTCTCCAGTTCCTAGAGTGATTACGCAAAGGCCTGGCATCGGAAGCACATTAGACAGTCTGTTATCGGGATGGTTGGTCCACGTACCTTTGTTGTAGCCTGTCATCAACCTCGCCCACGTCTTTTCTCGCTGGAACTGGGCTCTGGAACCAATGTCAGCACGCGATTCGTGTCAGGCCAGTTGATCGCTTCACCCTTTCATGTCAACGACTTCTGGTATCCAACCCGCGAGAGCACTACACAATCCTCAGAAACACTCCATGTCACATCGTAGCCTGGCACGCACTGGAGATCGGTACTCGAGTCTCTGAGGAGTCGATTAGCATACCGTTGGGGAGGGAAAAATGTCAGGAACGCACGATCCGATAAAGTCGTAACCCCCGGCAAGCTTCATGTACTAGGACGCAGATATGAATCCTCAACGCGGACTGCGCTTTGTGGCTGAAAGTCCTACCGCTTTCTCCACGAGCGAGGGCCAAATCTCCCCTTTCCCGCTAGTCGATACGCACATCAACGTACCATCGGGGTACGCAGGCAGTTGGTCGTCGATGCCTTAAGCAGAATAAGTGCAGTTCATGCCCATGGTGGAAGATCGGGCTTACTGATCTGCCAGAGAGATAGACACAACTGTAGTGAGGAGGGTCGTACGGACGAACATATCTGCAGTGCACTTACGCATCGATGAACTCCGTTGTAAAGGATCCGAAACTGATAATGTCCGGAGTCGGCGGGTGCCGGAAGCCCCTGATCGCCTTGCCATGGGATGAGCGAGGAGACAATAAGCTAGGACAGTGCCGTCAGAATACCTGGCCCGGGTAACAGAAACCATACTGCACCTTTGACCCAAACCGCCGATGGTGGTCGATAGCGACCACCATCGCTCCACAGACGGAGCAGTCAGAGACGATGTGCTGCACGATATCTTCGGGTGCCAGATGCCGAGGCGAACCATCCTCAGCCCCTTCCTGAATACGATGGGGACGCCGCCAACTTGCGCCATGTTCGATCTGCTCAGCGGACAAGGGGGGTTGTCTGTACCCCGAGACATCAGCTCCGGATACGATTAGGGGGGCACGTCTCTTACGTCGAGGCTGACGAGGGTTTATCGGTAGAGTCCCATAGTGGGAAGAAGCTTTGATTCACGAGCGACGACTTCTGCAGGACGTACAGCTGTTCGCCTATGAGGACCGAGTCAACGAAAGTGATCAAGGCACTAGTACTTTTGCAACGCAGGTCACACCTTCAGAAAATTCGTCCTTGACCACAGGCTTGATTTCCTGCCTGACTGCCTTGATCTTCTCTGCACGCTCCAAGGCTTTCGCGGCCTCCCCTTTGTACAGGGTTCGTAGCCTTTCGCTGTCGATTTTGCGGCTGAGTTGTAGATATTGTTCGGCAGCCTGTATGTACAGCCGGAACGCCTTGTCAAATTCCCTTGTGAGCTCAGCGTTTGCCGCTTTGTTGTACTTGGACTGGACGGTTGTGGGGTTAGTGCTTCGTGAGGCAAGTCGCAGAATGGGTCCTACCTCCGCGTCTTGCCTAGAGGCTTCGTGAGACGTTGGCGCCATAATGGTGTCGACTCTGAACTGTGTAAGGCTAGGAAAACAGGGCTAGGGTATCGTGAGTGTTTACCGTCAAGGCGAGTCCTAGCTCCAACTAGCCCTTGAAGTTCTTGGTGCCTCGCCGTTGCGGCAGCACTCAACTGAGCAGCTTGAAGTCGACGAGCCAACGATTCCGCGTAACGGCCAGTGAGTCCTGGTCCAATCTGCAGTCCACAACATTGAAACAAAAATGGTGACCCTCACCTTTCAGGATCGCTAAGCACAATGCTGTTGGATGAAAATGGAAGTGGACACGTCCGGGATCGAACCGGACCCCTCTCGCAGACCGCGAATGCTAAGCGAGCGTGATAACCAACTACACCACGTGCCCTGATTATATTGCTTAGTCAGTTTCCTAAAATCCTGGAGACGTCGACCGTGACCATGAGTCGTCCACTGCCATCATCATGGCTTATCATGCTCATACTCCAGATTCTTGCAGGCCACCTCAGTAAGTACTCAGAATTATTCTACGACGTTGAACTGAGATATAGGAGATGATTCTGTTTGCGATCGAGGGACTCAGGCCGAAGATGATGTCACCACAATAAGTAGAGACTTGGTTTAGAGTCGCTTTCTCCGATCCCGGGGGGTGATATCAAAGTGGTATAGGGTACACTTATACGGTTGTCCAGACTTTGTGCATCGTCTACCGAAGGAAGGCCAGCTGGCTCGCACAATGTGTCCAGGTGATATTGACACACGTCACCCTGGAAGCCTGAGGTGCGCAGCTAAACTCATGTATAGGACTCGAAGATGCTTAGAATCGGCGTGGCATCCTCATTCCTAAAGGCATGACCTCCCGCTCAGGGAATGTGCGCTCACTAGGAAGTTCTTCCACTCTGAGCTGCGGTCATGGGCGTTCAGACCGCTCTTCGGAACGGTGTGGTGGCACACCGTCAAACCCTATCTATCCAGAATTTCGGTACCAATTCATGCCGGCAGCTGCAGCGGACGCCTACACGTTCACTCCTTCCCATAAAACCGCCCAGCCTCCGACTCACACTGTACCGCCGTTCCATCATGTCGCCCACCTACCTAGACTGGGAGCCCACTGAGATCGTCCCCGACGGTGCTTTCATCGCATCCCCGGAGCTCGAAGGCACCATTTCTCTAGAGACAGCCATTGGCAACTCTTACGTCGTCGACCAGGAGGCGCTTCTCACTGCCTGGGAGCAGCTCTCCGCCGTTTCTGTCGAGGCTGCTGGCCTCGGTCGACCAGATCTCGTCCAGTTCGCCGACAATCACTGCCTCCTCTTCGCCGCCGTCCGCACTCCCGTGAGGGTCGAAATCTCTCCCGAGGTGGAGCTCAACACACTTGGACTCTCCGACTATGCTGCGGTAGCCTCAATGGACTCGCCCATTTCCCCCTCTGACCCCTCCGCCATCTATGCTCTCGTGAGCCGCTACTACGAACAGATGCATCCCACGCCTACTTCCTCATCGGACGGGGTCGAAGACGATGGCCAATGTAGCTCATCTTCCTCGGATAGTCCACCTCCCGACAACAACAACAACAAGAAGGCAGTCTACAAGTGGGAGACGATAGGCGTCGTATATGTGACGATGTCCTCCCTCCCCCACGAGGTGCACGTCGGCGTCGGGCTCCTACCCACCTTCCGCGGGAAAGGCGCGGGCATGAAGGCGTGCGCGTTCGCCGTCCAGTGGGCCATCGAGACCATCTCCGCCCACCGCGTCCAGGCCCGTATTCTCGTCTCCCCGAGTCGCTCGCGCGCGCAGCGCCTCTTCACCGCCCTCGGCTTCACACACGAAGGCATCCAACGCCGCGCAGTGCCCGATGCCACCGGGGCGTGGGTCGACGTGACGTGCATGGGCGTCGTCGACACAGACTGGATCATGCGCAGACGCTCGCGCGCGGTCCCGAGGAACCTGTGGGATGAGCTGTTCGCACGGCACCAGCGCGAGCGCGAGGAGCTGCTGCGGTGGGAGGAGTACCAGGGCAGGCTGGGGCTGAGGCGGACGAGCAGCATGGAGACGGTGCGGGGCGAGCGCGACCCCGCGCTGATGGTCCCCGAGGCGCTGTACGAGGACGATTCGGAGAGCGAGTGCGGCACACCCTCCATGAGCTCGCCCGCGTCTTACCGCTCGCTTTCGCCAAAATCTGAAGAGTCTGAGCCTGCTGGAGAACGCCCTCGGAGATCCCCGTCGCTCTCCGTGCCGAATGCCGAAAACAGCGATGCCGAAGAGGCATTCTCAGACACCGAGTGGATCATGGACATCTTGTGCTCTCCAGAGGAACCGATCTCGCGTCCAGTGTCGGCCGCGAGTTGGTCCTCTTTCGAGAGTATCGGGTCAGGTGTGTCCTCTGCGTCGTCCACCCACGGACTCACTGAGGGCATGTCGGGTGTGGTGATGTAAAATATGGATAGCGCTGTGCGATGCATGTACGATATTTTGCCAGGTTCAATATGTTTTCAATGTAATAGAAAAAGCCTCTCATGTAGCAATGGCAAGGTCATACCATAAGGCCTCCGGAGCCTGGCCTCGAGAGAGCGCAAGCTTCGGCAAAACGAGAAACACGTGGCAACTGCGGCTGACCAACAACGCTCGCTCAGGCCCCAGGGTCTCTTGACAACGTTCACGAAGTACTGTACCACATCGATGAACGCAAATCCGGCGCATCTAGCTCGAGGTAAGTATGTGTTTGTATGCACGCAGCGTACCATGCTCACGATTGGCCCAGTGAAATGTGGCTCTTGAGCACCGATCGCGCGGAGCTCCACTTCTTCGCCACGCCAGACGAGGTCCCGAAAGGGTACTCCATCCTCTCGCACGTCTGGGACAAGGAAGAGCAGACCTTCCAGGACATCCGGGCCCTCCGTGCGCAATGCGCAGCGTCCGGTACGAAGCCGCGCGATCTCGCATCGCCGAAGATCAAGAACTTCTGCGTTCTCGCCGAGAGCCATGGATATCGATGGGCGTGGATCGACACCTGCTGCATCGACAAGACGAGCAGCTCCGAGCTGTCCGAGGCGATCAACTCCATGTTCCTCTACTACTCCCTCGCCGAGGTGTGCTACGCGTACCTGCGGGATGTGCCGGCCTACTGCGCTGTGGAAGACCGTGCATCCGAGTTCGGGACGAGCATGTGGCACAAGCGCGGCTGGACGCTGCAGGAGCTCATCGCGCCCCAGATCGTCGTCTTCCTGTCGAAGGATTGGGAGATGATTGGCACGAAGGCGGACCTCGCACCGGTGCTGGAGAGCGTCACGAGTGTACCCGCAGGAGTGCTGAGGATGGAGATGGAGCTGACGGACATCAGCGTTGCCGCGCGAATGTCATGGGCGGCCGACCGTAGGACGACCCGACCTGAAGACGAGGCGTACTGCTTGATGGGTCTGTTCGGCATCCATATGCCGACACTCTATGGCGAAGGGCGGCAGGCTTTCCGTCGACTCCAAGAGGAGATCATGCGGCAGTCCGTGGACACATCCATCTTCGCGTGGGGTTACTGCCGTCCGGGGTACTCGACGTCCCTCATAACTACGCAATACGTAATTCATGACCATGCAGACGAAACATACCTCCTCGCACCATCGCCAGCCGGGTTCCGGGGCTGCAGCGATCGGCATTTCTCTCCTCCCAAAGATGTCCCTTCTCAACTCTCTGGACATTCGTCGGGTCGAAAATCTGTAAGTGACTTGTGCATCCGACAATTCAAGTTGATGACTGAACTACCTGCAGAGCGTGGACAACATCCTGAGGGGAATACTCGAGCCACCTGCGTCTGACGCCATCGGCTTGCCGACATTCACGATTACTCCGTATGGCATTCTCGCTCACGCACCTATCATCGAAGCCTTCGACCTCACTGTTCTAGTCTTGTTCTGTACCCAGGAGAAGCAATATCTCGGGCTACTCCTCCATCGCTGTCTCGATGCGCCAGATCCCTCGCGTCCTCTCTACCACGTCTGTTTCCGCTTCTCCTCCGGGGTTCCCGTCAAGATCGGCCGCCTGATCGACCTCGGCGAGGACGCGACAAAGCCTCAGCTGAAGCGTTCCGCAGTCACTGCCGAATGGAAGTCGATCTACCTCGCCCACCGCCCTCCCCCTGCTCCTCCAACGCGCATGCTCCTCAACCGTGGCAAAGCTGCCCCCTTCCGCATTCCGCTCTGGCACGTCAAGGAGCTCGAACTGAACTCCTTCGTCGACCTTTTGACTCCTGCGAACCGCGTCCTGCAGTTCCCCTGGAACGGCACCCCGCCCGCCATCCTCCGCTTCCGGCTCAAGCAGTCCATCGCGTCAAGCGAAACCAGCCGCGACTTCGCCGTCTGCCTCGGACGATGCACGACGTCGACGTCCGACCGCGACCGCGACCAGGTGCGCTCCCTCGGCCCGCACTGGGCGAACGTCCAGCCGCTGCCAAACCGCGATCGCGATGCGCCCATCGCGACGCCCGCGCATGACTGTGCGACACATCATATCGCCGACTGGCCGCGGCAGGCAAAGACGTTCTCGATGTGGGGCGGGTCGTTGGGCGCGGTGCTGCTCTCGTTTGGGCCGTGTCCGCTGAACCCCACGGGGACGTACATCGTGAACATCAAGCCGTTGGGGTGGCCGGTGAGCGCTCCGAAAAGTATGAGTTCCTGTCGTATTCTGGGTGGCCGCGCTTAACTGTTTTCCGGATTTAACAGGGTTATAGGACCACTGGGGTCAAGGCCGTTCATCCCAGTGATATGGAGGAATGCATTTGTTATGTGGATTGTCAGTGCAGTCGGGTTCAGCTGCATTTCTCCCTCGGATATGGGGGTGTATCAATATATTGGTAGCCAGGTATGTCGGCGCTATGTTATTTGTTCCCGAAATTCCATGTTGATGTTCATACGTATGATGCAGGCGCAGTCAGCGACCCAACAGGATCTGCATCGTTACTTTACATGGAACCGCCGTTGCGACAGTGTCCGCAGAGTCCCACGTGGCCAGCCCCGTGGAGAACGGACTAGGCAGCAGCCACAACATCCTCAACTGGCCCAGAAGCGTTCCTCGTGAGAAATTATCAACACAGCCCACAATGGAATGCGGCTCGGTCGAACGAGCCGTGGTTCATGCATGCATGCGAGGGCCGAGAGCAACGTCCGTGAGCGCTAGGCTGGATTCTCGTGACCAACTAACGCTTGCTGATTGGTACTTTATCCAGTCCTTAAGCTTCCCCGCTTGCGAGAGCCAGTCTGCCCCGTCTTGCGATGCTCTACATACCACTCCCACCCGCTCATGCATTCCATGCCCCAATACTCAAGGTGCCGTTTCTGATCGCAAATGGCGTCGCCTCCTACCGAGCGTTGACCCCTCCGGAAGAGCCGCCGTTGGTGAAGGAGCGGGAGAAGGCAGAGTCTGCTCCTGATGTCATGCTCCAATACCCCATCCTGCATAGAGCCATCAGAGTGTGCGCTAGGGCCTCGAAGGTGAGTCATAAATTACCGACTGTCCGACGCTGTCTGACCACGGATATTGCAACACCAGTATTTCTTCTGCGGCATTTCCTTCGTTGAAGCCGCGCTCATCCTCGGGCACCATCCCTCGTGGTCCTACTCGGCCTACATACCCCGCTCCTTACTCCCGTTCGTGAGACTGTGGAGCTTACAACTCACGCCGATGTCTGTGGCCGGGTGCGTGCTCGGAATCGCTGGAGGGCTCATCCGCACGAGATGCTACCGCGAACTCGGCCACCTTTTCACCTGGGAGGTAGCCGTCCGCGACGATCACAAGCTGGTTACCACGGGCCCGTATTCCATCGTGAGGCACCCCAGCTACACTGGATATTACCTGCTCCTGGCCGGAAACGTCATGTTGCTGGCGAGCAAGGGTTCGTGGTTCACGGAGTCGGGGCTGTGGAAGACGTTGCTGGGCAAGGGTGTTGCAGGCGCGGCTACGGCGTTCCTGGCCTCGGTCGCGCTGCGGTTGTTCTGGAGGCTGGATGAAGAGGATCAGATGTTGAAGAAGGAATTTGGCGAGGAGTGGGACGAATGGGCCAAGAAGACTCCTTATCGTTTGATACCATATGTCTACTGAGCTATAATGGGCGTGAAGTAGTTGGACTCGGATCTGTATATGTACGTAATACTCTATTTAAACTTTCTCTACTTCGGACGGCAACTCGGAGCTCGACAACCAACCTTCCCTCAGTACTAGTGTCTTCCGCCGTTAAGTTGCTGAAGCTCCTCGTTCGGGCCCATTTCATATGGTGGACTTGTTTAAAACGACGATCACTCCCATGCACAGCCTGCATTGAAACTGGGAGTTACTGATGCACACTAAGTAAGTATACTTAAGTTGATGCGAACCGTCATCTCCATCCCCTTGACATCCTCTGACGGGTAGTAAAGCGCGCTGTAAGCATTTATACACTGGAGGCTTCGACTGCCCTATTCATGTCCGCTGTCGCACTCATCCAAGCTCACCGTATAGGCTATAGAACACTGTGGCGGGCCGCATTACTATTCGCGCATTACCATCTGTCCTCAGCTCGTGCTAAACCTTCACAGCAAATCCCCTCCTCGACCTTTCAGGTTCGTCAATTACTACTTCTATCCTCCGATTTCTCCAACAGCAACCGAGATTTGTCATTTATGCTTGTAACCGCTCGCCTTTCCCTCAGCATGTGGCTCCTCAGCACAGATCGCGCAGAGCTACATTATTTCAGCAGCCCCGAAGCCGTCCCCGGGGGATATGCCATCCTTTCGCACGTCTGGGATTCAGAAGAGCAGACCTTCCAGGACCTCAAGAGGCTGCGCGAGGATTGCGCCAAAAGCGGAGCGAACCCGCGCGACCATACCTTGCCCAAGATCAAGCAGTCCTGCATCCTCGCCGAGCGGCACGGATACAAGTGGATCTGGAACGACACCTGCTGCATCGACAAGACCAGCAGCGCGGAGCTGTCGGAGGCGATCAACTCGATGTTCCACTACTACTCGCGCACCGAGGTCTGCTACGCATACCTTCGGGACGTGCCCAACGACGAAGGTCCGCAAGACACCGAATCGGCGTTCAGGAAGAGCAGGTGGTACACCCGCGGTTGGACACTTCAGGAGCTAATCGCGCCCAGGCTCCTTATCTTCTTGTCGGCAGACTGGCAGATGCTCGGGACGAAAGGCGACCTCGCGCCGCTCGTGGAAGAGATCACGCGGGTCCCCGCCGCCGCTCTGAGGCTCGAGACGCCGCTGGACGATGTCAGCGTCGCAAAGCGCATGTCTTGGGCTGCCGCGAGACAGACGACACGGCTGGAAGACGAAGCATACTGTCTGATGGGTATCTTCGGGGTCAACATGCCTACGCTGTACGGCAAGGGGCGCCGCGCGTTCCGGAGGTTGCAGGAAGAGATAATGAAGCAGACGACGGACACCTCGCTGTTCGTCTGGGGCGCCTCGACCACGACTCAGGCCCTGCAGTCCGCTGTAGGGTACTGCGACATCGAGCGCGCCCACGCGGACGCGGACTCGTTCCTCTTCGCACCAGCACCGTCTGCCTTCAAGGACATCAGCGATATTTCGTATGAACCCCCGCGCACTGTGGAGTTCCAAATGGTATGTGTTCCTCAGGTACATGTTGCAAAGCGACTGCGTCTCATGCCCCGAATTTACTAGCCGGCCAATGGAGGCAAACCTATTGCCGTGACGACGCTCGTCAAGCTCCCAACATTCACCATCGCGCCGTACGCGGTCCACGCCCATGTCCCCGTCTTCGAGATATCCGGCTTGTTCGTCGCGGTAATCTTCTGCACCAAGGCGTCCACACAAGAAGCCATCGGCCTCGTCCTCGCTCCCTGTCACACGCGCTCCGACCCCTCTCGGCCGCTCTTCCATACGGGCGGGCGGCTCGCAATCCAGAGCAACGAACGTTCGTCCCGATTCCGGATATGCATGCGTTCCACGCTCCCACCTTCACCGCGTCGAAATCGAGCTGGAAAGACGTGTATATCACCCACCTCCCGCCTCCCCCGACGGACGCCGCTCCTGTCGTCCTGAAAAGGATGATCAGCAGCCTCTCCGCGTCGTTCCGTTTTCCGCGATGGGAGATAGAGCGGCTTCAGGAGCACGGCTTCTACCTTGACTCCGAACTCACGAAAACGGACGGCTGGCAGGACGCCGACCCCACTGACTCGACTATCGCGTTGGTGTTCAGGAGGCATGTTATGCCTGCGGGAGGATATCTGTACCTGGAGATCCTCCTGGGACAGTGCGAGTCGACGGGCACGCATTGGGCGAGCGTCCAGTTCCACACCGAGCATCCGGAGGCTACTCGCTCATTCGTGCACTCGTGTCCGGCGGACCACGCCTCCGAGTGGCTGCACGGAACAAGGACATTCGGGACTCATCAGCGCCGTGCTGAAGATGTGGGCCGGTGCGATGCGGTCAGTCTCTCCCTCACGCCGTGTCCGATGAACCCTACTCGGACGCGCGTGGTCAAAGTAGCTTTCGTGGGTGCTCGGAAGACGACGGACGTTCAGTAGGCTCGATTATGACTTGCAAAATACAGGGTTGTTGTGTTCCCTGGCCCGCTGCCCGATTCAGTAGATGAACGGGATTACCCTCCACGGTGTCCTCTTCGCCCACTCATCCCACCGCGCACCGAACTCCTTCCGAAGCATCACATCCTCCTGCCGCGCCCTCGCGCAAAGCGCCAGAGTGAGCCCCGTCAGGTACACCGAGAGGATGCACCCAACCGCCCTTCCAGCGCCGGTGTTCCATAGGCCAGCTTCGACGAAGTAGGACCCTTTGCTCGCAAGGAAGATGACGTTCCCGCACGTCACGAGGGCAATCCCTGTGTAGCTCGGATGGCGGACGACTGAATACAGCCCGTTGGTGATCAGCTCGTGGTTTTCGCGGACCGACATTTCCCACGTGAAGAGGCGTCCCAGTGCGCGGTGACACCACATCCGCACGAGTCCTCCGGCGATCCCGAGGAGGGTTCCGATGGCTGACACCGGGGTGAGTCGGATGTCGGGACTTCCGAGGAACGCGAGGACGTGGGTGGAGTACACCGAGGGGAAACGCTGGGCAAGGATGACAGAGACTTCGGCCAACGCGAAGCCAGCCAGAACGTACTACATAGTATTAAGTGGTGTCAGTCAGGGGATTCTAAGGGGCCTGAATCATAGCAATGTATCAAATGTAGGCTCACCTTGGTCGTCGCACTGCACGTCTTGATGATGTTCTGCCTTGCAGTGCTCGAGTTGGAGAAGAAATCTCGCGCGGTATCTTCTCTCTTCCACTCCTTCACCGTGGTCGAAGGGCTGCCTGGGGGAGTCAGCCCTTGACGGGTAAATACCGCATTGCCAATGAGGAGCGGGATCTTCAGTAGCGGCGTACAGAGGACGGGTGCGAGGGAAGACATTGTCGCGTATTGTCTCCCCATCGTCATCAGGTTATATAAATGCCAAACGGTGCGTGACCTATCTCGCACCAGTCTACCACAGGTCATTTTCCACGTGAGCTGCGTGGAAGCACGCGCCTTGATCATTTGACGAGATGTTTGACATTGACAGGGAAACTAGGTCTGGGAGACACATCTGAAATTCCTTGCGTTGACGACGTTCTGTCAGAATCTGGTTGGTTCAAGGTAAACGTCATATCGTGTTTCCACTTACGTTTCGATCACATACCTTCCACATGTGAGACCTTCGCGAGGCTTGTTCGTTTGAGGTTACCATCCTGGCCCTGTGGCAGAGAGTGGTAAGGTGCTGTTTCAATTTCGACGGTAAAGCCTACGCACTGCGGCACTCGAGTCGATCGCAAGCACTCGCTACATCCTGGCCTGACACTGGTACCGGTTCGTCACTTGCTTGAGATTCCACAAACAGTGGCGGCTTCCTCCCCATCCATGTACCGGCAATTTCTGGATTTGACATGTTTCTGTCGAGTCGTGTTTGATATTTCTAGGATAACCAAGGGAGGAATTGGGAGGAACGAAGAAACCAGCTGGATATGATTTGCCTGGCGGCCACGTGGCAGTGGCCCGGAAGCGCTTTCTCCTTCCGCTGCGCGGCAAGTTTTCTCCAGAACCCCTTCTCTCGCCTGCTCTCTCTTCCCCTTGTCCTCTCACTGTCAGCGTGCAGCGGAACCTCGTGGATGCAGCTTGCTTGCCGCATCGACGACTCAGAGGAGGGGCGACTGGCGGTCGCCTCAGGCTTCGCAGATAAATTCATAGTGCATCCGAGTCACTGTGCTGCCGCGTGCTGTGGCTTGCGACCCTTCGCTGACAGCACTTCGTCGTAACCTAGCGACGGCTATGCCGTAGACTTGTCTACATGCTCAATCCCCTGGGTCAAGTTATAGATGTTGACCCGCCACGGTGAGAGCCTAGAAGTTGCAGGTCCGACGGATCGAACTAACAAAGGAATATGACAGGAACAGGCTCCGGCTTCAGCGTGGCCACTGGCCACACGTTGTGGCCGTATGTGTTTGAGGAAGGCGTCCTTGGGGCTTGCACTCGGCTCACGCTATGGAAGTTTCACTTCGACGTCAGAAACACTCGCAGCGTTCTGTTCCAAGGCTTCGTACCTGAGTACTTGCAGGTGAGATTGGGCAGATTTCAAAATTCCGTGTAGTGTTCTTTTTCTGACCGAATTGCGGGCTAGTTGCGGGCTTTGGGCTGGCATGGGAGAGATCTGCCCTTCGATGGTCGGCCGACGCACCGCCTTACACAGCTGCGTTGGACCCTGAGCTCAACGAGGGCCGCGAATCGGTTCTTTGGGCGGTACATACGTCCTGACGTCTGACGACGCGACGCGGCCGTCGCTGCCCGGACCCATGGAACTCGCTGCACGTCTGTACGTTATTCGAAAATTACTGCCACATATGTCATCGCTAAACCCAAGGTACAGCCCGTACGCTGCGCCGCCCAGTCCCCTCTTTTAATGACCGCGAGGTCACGTCGTAGTCCAACCCCGTCCCGAGGCTCTCCCTCGGACGTGCGTGCAGCTCACGCTCAACGTTCCACTCACCCTCATTTCTTCTGCCACTCTCGTTCTGGGCTCGGAAGGTTTCGTGTACGACATCACATCATTCACCGTGGGTCGCACATTGTCCGTATCACCTTCACCACGTTGACATTGCTCTTCTAGAGCGTAAGCCTACGCATCTGGTATCCTTGTCATCCTGATTCGACCGTGTCTCGTAAGTCCCAATTCCCTCCGTGCACTCGGTTCCAAATGTAACTCTGTATCAGGCGTCCTATCAATATGTGGCTCCTCAGTACCGACCGCGCGGAATTGCACTACTTCGCGTCCCCGGAGGAAGTGCCCGGAGGCTACGCGATTCTCTCCCATGTCTGGGACAAGGAGGAGCAGACGTTCAAGGACCTCCAGCGGCTCCGCGAGGAGTGTGCGTCCTCGCGCAACAACACCATCTCCCCCACCGTCAGCTTCTTCCGGCGCAAGCGCACCCCAGTGACCTCGGCGCGGAACCCCAACCCGCGCGACTTCGCGTCTGCGAAGATACGCGAGAGCTGCCTCCTTGCTGAGCGTCACGGCTACAAGTGGATCTGGAACGACACCTGCTGCATCGACAAGACGAGCTCGTCCGAGCTCTCTGAAGCCATCAACTCGATGTACCGGTACTATTCTCTCGCGGAGGTCTGCTACGCGTACCTACGCGATGTACCGAACAGGGAGAGCGGGGCCTGGGAGCCGGCCTTCCACGAGAGTCGGTGGCACAAGCGTGGGTGGACGCTGCAGGAGCTCATCGCGCCCGACTTCCTCCTCTTCCTCTCTACCGACTGGAAGGTGCTCGGCACGAAGACCGACCTCGCGGACGAGCTCGAGGTGATCACCATCGTGCCCGCCGCGGTGCTGCGGAAGGAGGTGGAGCTGAGCAGCATCAGCGTCGCGCAGCGCATGTCGTGGGCGGCGGGGCGCGAGACGACGCGTGTCGAGGACGAGGCGTACTGCCTCATGGGTATCTTCTCGATCAACATTTCGACGCTGTACGGCGAGGGGCGGCAGGCGTTCTACCGCCTGCAGGAGGAGATCATGAAGCAGTTGGTTGACACCTCGCTTGTCGCATGGGGATACTCGACGGCGAGCTTGAACGTCAGCGGGGGCGACTCTGCGCTCGACCACGAGGATGCGAACTACTACGTTCTCGCTGATTCGCCGCATGCGTTCCACCCCTCGAGCGCCGTGTCGTTCTCTCCTCCGCGCTCTGCTCTTGTTTCACACAAGAGAAACGTGAGTACCTTGCTTCGTTTTGTGCGTTCTGATTACTCACGCGTGGCTTCTACGTAGTCGATTGGCTCAGACCCCCTTCGCGCGGTGAAGGCGAAGGGACCTTCATCTCCCCCAGGCGCCATCCCGACCTTCTCCATCACGCCATTCGGCATCAACGCTCACGTCCAGACCTTCAAGGTCAACCCCCGCACGCTCATCGCCGTCCTCCTCTGTTCCGTCAGAGAGGGCAGGAGGCAGTGTCCCCTTGGCTTGGTCCTGACCCTGTGCGCGGACTCCCCAGACCCATCGCGACCGCTCTACCACACTGGCTGCAGAGACAAGACGTCCATCCATATCCTCCGCCTGGTCCGTCTCCCGCAAAACCTCGACGAGCTCCGCATCCGGGACAAACCCGTCGCCCTCAAGTGGCGCAACATCTACATTACCCACCGCCCCCCACCGCGCACGCCGAGCAACCCGCGCATCCTCCTGCGGAGCAGCCTCTCAGGGCCGTTCCGCATCCCCAAGCAGGCCTTCCAGGCGCTCCACCGCGCCAAGTGGACGCTCGAGTCCGTCTCCAAGATGCCCCCCATATGGACCGGGTCGACGCCCATGTCGTTCACGTTCCGCGACGTGTACGGCGGATACCTCGTCCTCGCTTTCGGGCGCTGCACCGCGAGTTCGCGGGAGGACGGCGCCGAGGAGCTCGGGCCGCACTGGGCGACGGTGAAGCCGTACGGGGACGCGCCGCCCGCGGGGCTGCTCGCGAGCGGGCACGGGCACGACTGTGCGGAGGACCACATCTGCGAGTGGCGGGACCGGCGGAAGACGTTCGATGCGTCGTACTTCTCGTTCCGGCACCTGCTGACGCTCGCGTTCTCGCCGTGCCCGATCAACCCCGCTGACACGCTGGTCGTGGACATGCACTACCACGAGCGGTGAGTACGTAGTTGAGTCCGAGCGAGTCTCGCCGAGGCTCCTTCAACGCGTGACGCTGTTACATACTGTACCTTTGGTTTTAATCTTGCTTCACGTTCTGCCTAATGACTTACTAATTGTACGACATACCTTACGTTGTTTCACAAGATGTTGTGGTATACCCATTAATGTTCCCTGCCATACTACATTTTCGTGGCCAAGTGCCTCCGCAATGTAATAAAGTGGTGTTCCGTGCCTTGGTTGCGCCCCTTCGCTATGGAAGGCCCTAATACGACATGAAATTGGTAGGTATGTTCTCTGACATAAGTACCTTCTGACCTTGGTATCTAGAGCGAGGCTGTCAAGGTCTATTTAACATTGATTTACAACTGGTACGAAGTTGAGGAATCGAATTCAGTGCAGACTCCGGACGTCGGGCCGCTTGGGCGCTTCTATGTCTTTTGCCTGCGGTGACCGGTTTCCTCATCCTATCTCCCTTGCAAACACATCCCACCATGCTGTACGTCCCTTAGTGCTATCATCGACCAGGTGCTCCTCCAAATAACCTCGGTCGACTTCATCGAACACTCCAAGGAGATCAACAGGCATTCAAGTTTGGGGAAGCCTGAGGCCCGGTGAAAAGTCGCTAGGGCAGAATCTGCCGAGGTATGGCAAATTCTTAAGGAGCGACAATCGCCATATATCGCCTCAAATTTTACCGTATAGCATATTTTTCGTCTGGCACTTTCTTCCAAAATCTGCGATTTCGGGCAATATATGGCGGAATCTGTGGTCTCTATATTTAGGATGTATCCTGCTCAGGATCGCGCGAATAGTAGCCCAGGGAATGCAGATGCGATTAATGGCTTCCAATACAATATAATACAGTGGTAATAGTAGTACTAGCTACGCAATACCGTGACGCTACCGCGGCCGCGGCCGCGGTCTAGCCCAGCTCATGGTCGTCGCGAACGTCGGCCTGCCTCCGAATTCCACCGTTGACCCGAGCCCGGCTCGATGTGCTGACGTCAAAACCCTCTCAACACGCATATATGCACCAACGAAGAGAGAACTCACTGTATGCGCCACCCGAACATTCACCGCGAGCTGCGTGTCCCAAGAAGCTCATCAGAGCACCGCGAGAACCCGAGTCTATCACTACCCACCTTGTATCGTGCCGTCGGCCCTGGGGGATATCGGGTAACTGCATATACCCAGCGGGAGCGGAAGAGATGGAGGGAAGTCCGGGACCAAGGTGATGGGAGGGAACAAGAGGCAACGAGAGGGAATCGCGACGAGAAGCCGTCTTTATATGGCCGGTCGGGGAAAAGTTCGATCGCGACAGGAAAGGCGGGATGGTGGTCCGGGCACGGGCTTTGCAACGGCGGGGGGGCTGCAAAACGAAACAAGACGCAGAAGCTAGTCTCAAGCAAGCACGCACGCCGCATGCATGCATTCTTGAGACTTGCAACAAGTCAGATTGAAGTCAAGCATCCGCGTTCTTGCGCTGGAACGAGACAGCGAAGCAAAGAGGCTGAAGCAGGATCGAACTCGGTCAAGACACGTCCAAATTGGGCGGGTAGCGCCCGCCGGTGAAATTGGCCTGGGCCCTGACCTAGGCCTGAACCTGCCATATCTCATATGGCGTTTGCCGATTTTGCCATTTCTCGCCGAAACCTGCCCTAGGGACTTTTCACCGGGCCTGAGGAACTTTGCGGCTAATGTGAGTTCGGCGGCCCTCCTCGATATTCCACTGTCCCGGCACTGTCCATAACCTCTACCCTTTACTTATGCTAGTATTCGCATCTCCGACGCTTCTTTGTCAGTCTGTCCTGCCTATGGCTTATGCGAAGCCTTGGTAGTGCCTACTATCCGTTGTTGCCCACAAGTCCGCCCCGCACACCATCCAGTTCACGAAGGCAACTTAGACTTTGGGTTTATGCAGTTGGTTTGTGAGCTTTCCCATATGAGGTCTCTCTGTCGTCTCATCAATCCTGCAGTGGCTGGCGTGCAGCGTGTCACTTCTTTCTTTGTGTCGTCCAGAAGGGCTGAACCTCGGCTACGTCCTGAGGTACGTTCACCGTGGACCCCTGCGAGGCTCTAATTAAAGATAGTCCACGTATAGAATCTCCCTCTATGTGGTTGCTCAGTACGGACCGGGCTGAACTACATTATTTTCGCTCGCCGGACAGTGTCCTAGGAGGTTACGCTATTCTGTCACATGTCTGGGGAGCCCAGGAAATGTCGTTCCAAGAGATTCAAAAACTGCGCGAGTTGTGCTCTGCCGGCAACTTCAAGCGTACCCTCCGTTTCTTCAAGGACGGGATGCCGCGGAGCACCAACCCCCGCGACCACGCCTCTCCGAAGATCCGCCAGTCCTGCGCCATCGCCGAACGCCACGGGTACAAATGGATCTGGAACGACACCTGCTGCATCGACAAGTCAAGCAGTTCCGACCTCTCAGAGGCCATCAACTCCATGTACCAGTACTATTCGCTCGCCGAGGTGTGCTACGCGTTCCTCGAAGACGTACCGGGCGACGGGATGTCTATCGGGGACTACTTCGCTTTCCGGAACAGCCGATGGCATAAGAGGGGCTGGACGCTACAAGAGCTCATTGCCCCCTCCTTCCTCATCTTTCTCTCGCGGGATTGGGAGGTGTTGGGGACGAAGACGGATCTGTCAGACGTCCTCCAAACGGCAACAGGCATCCCTGCTTCCGTCTTACGGAAGGAGACCGACCTCGCGAGTATCAGTGTCATCGAGCGCATGACATGGGCTTCCCGGCGCGAGACGACGCGAGTGGAGGACGAGGCGTACTGCCTGATGGGCATCTTCTCCATCAACATGACTACCCTGTACGGCGAGGGACGACAGGCGTTCTATAGACTGCAGGAGAAGATCATGAAGCGCTCGGTGGACACGTCGCTGTTTCTCTGGGGCAAACGCGACCTCCTCGCGTGGCATTTCGACTTTGGGCTGGGCTTACACGACGAGCCTGAAGTTGATGATTACGACGAGCTCTATCACAGCGACGCGAGTTCCTATCTTCTGGCCAGTTCTCCCCGGGACTTCGTTGGTGCGACTACCTATGTCTACGCACCTCCTAAACCTGCAATGAGGGCTCTCAATCCCGCGGTACGTCTCCCGCATTCGTTCTCCCTATCCACACTCATCGCATTCTAGCAGGGAGAAACTCCTCTATCTGATACCCAAATTCCGAAGCCCGTTATGGTCCCAGAATTCACTATCACACCATACGGTGTGCGCGCACTCCTCCCAATCATCGAGACATCCTTGTTCCTCGTCGCGATACCATTCTGGTTACAGTCCACCGTACTCGCACCTGTCGGGCTCATCCTGGTGCCATGCACGAGCACTGCCCATCCTTCGCGGACCCTCTATCACACCGGATGGTACAACGGTTGGGCGATCCAGCGCGTGATCCTCTTCGAGGGCACAACCGACAACCTCCTCGTCGAGCCGGGGCGGCCCGTCACCCCCGAATGGCGCGAAATCTACATCGCGCATCGGCCGCCCCCGGATATCGTGGTCTCCATCCCGCTGCACACTCTCACGGGCAGCAGCTTCTCCTCTCCTTTTCGGTTCACGAAGCAAGGGATGAGCTCGCTGTTCGAGCACGAGGGGCGACGGTCCGGGTGGGAGCTCGAGTCCGTCGACAACCTCTTGCAGCACCGCAGGGGCCAGCCGTCCCGGCCGGTCGTTCTGACTTTTAAGCAGCGCCAGTATGCGCTCGACGTCACCGACCGCATCGTCGTGCTCCTGGGCCTGTGTACCGGCTCGGATGGCGCGCATTCAACCCCTGGGTCGTCGATATCGGACCGGAGTCAGTTCGGTCAACACTGGGCGAGCGTCCGTTTCTACCATGTCGGGGAGCGACCGCCGCTCGAGCCTCTGGAGCATGTGTGTCCCGCGGACCACATCTGCGTGTGGGACCGGCGCACGAGGACGTTTGAGGACACTCAAGCTTTGCTGGACCGCCACTCCCTCGCCCTCTCGTTCTCGCCCTGCCCGATCAATCCGAGGCAGACCCTCGTCGTTAGCATGTTGTACAGTGGAGAGTGGAAGGGCTTGAGGGGGGATAGGTTCTAGCACGTTGACTTGTAAGGTGTGAGCGCTTCTGCTCCTTTTCCAATGTTCGACTTGTTTTAACCATCGCTCCAGTCTCCGGGTTACTTGGTTTCGTCGCAAGGCTAGCCCGCGCCGACCTGCTGTCCAGACTGCGCCGAGGTGCACCATCCCACTGACCCCATGTTCTGCACTAACGGATTGCAGCCGATCGCTAGGCCGCTCTCGATCTGTACCATGCTGAACTTTGCGCTTAGGCGACCATGCGGTTGAAACTCGACATCGCCCGCCTCAGCGCCACTGGCCGGCGGCCAGGACGGTGTCGAATCTCCCGTGCAAACCGCGCTCCCTCCGGACCATCCGCTCCATTACTACTGGCCATCTGTCCTTCGAACTCGCGTACCGGTACGCGAAGACGCCACATTTTTCTCCGCAGAGCCCGTCAGTTCGTGGACGGACTTTGTGCAATCCAGGTCCTCGACGCGCGCGCCACGATCAATGTGTTCGCGAAGGTCATGCAGGACCAGGAGCAGCCTGAGGTGCGGCCGCTCAACGTCAACGGGAAGCTCAAACGCTGGTGCGATGCCCCCCGGCCGGCAGGATACAGGGCCTCTGCGACTTGGGTCGCCGAAGAACGGCTCATTGCTACCACCTGACCAAGTTCATCCCATCTCAAACACTCCGTAGGAACCGTGTTGGTGGATGGTCGGTGCGTGCCTTCCTCACTGTTAAAGTTCAATTACTGACAACTACATGCGGCCGACACCTCTCGACGTTTCCGGACCGTTTACGTGCACTACGATGCCACCATGATGTTTGCAGCGAGGTCGTCTTCTGATGAGCGTCTCAGCATATAAATTGCCTCTCCGCACGTGTCGCCTTCCCCAACTCTCCCCTTCGCTCCTCCGCAGTGCTACTGTCTACCCCAAGTTACCCGTACATCGCGCATCGCCTTCCCACACTCTCCCCTTCGTGCTCGCACAGTGCTACTGTCCACGCCGGATTACTCGTACATCTGTGCGTTGAACCCTTCTCAGAAGTCGCTTGGGCTCACTTTTCAAAGCGTCCGTTGCAGACCCTCTACGATGTGGTTGCTGAGTACTGACCGCGCCGAGCTCCACCACTTCCACTCCCCCGAAGACGTCACCGGCGGCTACGCCATCCTTTCCCACACCTGGGACAAGGACGAGCAGACGTTCCAGGAGACACAGGCCCTTCGTGAGGAGGGCGAGAAGACTGGCAAAAATCCTCGCGATCTCGCGTCCGAGAAGGTCCGCCAATGCTGCATCCTCGCGGAACGTCACGGGTACCGGTGGATATGGGACGACACGTGCTGCATCGACAAGACGAGCAGCACCGAACTCTCGGAGGCGATCAACTCCATGTTCCTCTGGTACTCCCTCGCGGAGGTGTGTTTCGCATATCTGGGGGACGTCGAGAGCGACTGCGAATTGGATGCACGGGGATCAGCATTCAGGACGGCACGGTGGCACTCGCGTGGATGGACGCTACAGGAGCTCATTGCACCCTTTCTCCTCATCTTCGTGTCGCGAGACTGGAAGACCATAGGAACCAAGCGAGAGCTTGCGGCGCTCCTCGCGGAGATCACTGGTGTGCGGCGGCAGGTGCTAACGCGCGAGACACACTACTCGGTCGTCGGTATCGCCGAGCGGATGGTGTGGGCGTCGAAGCGGAGCACGACACGGGTGGAGGACGAGGCGTACTGTCTGATGGGTCTCTTCAACATCAACATGCCTACGATCTACGGGGAGGGACGACAGGCGTTCCAGCGCCTCCAACAGGAGATCATGAAGCAGTCGTTCGACACAAGCTTGTTTGCCTGGGGTAGTTGGGTGGCCTCGGATGGGGCTACCGCGACGGGGCTACAAAAGATTTACGATATCATGAACGTCACTGGGCTCAACTCTCACCTTTACCTCCTCGCCCAGTCGCTGAAGGATTTCAGCCAGCCATATAGTGGGCGGACTGTGCGTTATACGCCATCTGTCACACGCCCACTTCAGCCATACCTTGACTGGCAATGGAAGGCGAACACTGTACGTAGTGATTTTCGAAGGTTGTAGAGGAGCTAACGGAATATACATAGGATGGACTGGAATCAGAAGACAGTGTTCGGAGAGAACGTGGCCCATTTGCTCGAAGAGAGCTACCGTCCTTTTCCGTCACACACTACGGGGTCAAGTGTCGCTTCCCGATCATCGAGTCGGACGAGTTCGCCATTGCCGTTCTCCTGTGCGACACCGGTCGCGAACACATCGGGCTCCTCCTCCGCGCGTCCAATGACCCTGTCCAGGATCCCTCCCGAAAGAAGTACCATGTCGGGTATGCCTACCAGTCCCATGACGGCCACTCCTTCGGGCGCCTCATTTCCCTCGGCAACGACTTCTACAACTTGAATCTGCGCCTGAACGGGAAATTGAAGACGGTCACGGCCGAGTGGCGCGACATCTTCATCGTGGATAGTCCGCCGCCGATCAAGAAGGACGTCGCGCCGAGCCTCTGCTTCCCGCTTCACTCCATTGAACCCGCCCCGCCTTTCCGCATTCCGCACTGGCTCATCGGCAGGTTGAACCAAATGGGGCTGGAGCTGCTGGTGCTGCACATGCAGAGCCGGCCCATCGACGGGAAGCCGCTGGTCGTAGTGGGGGTATTCGTGGACTACATGGCGAAAGAAAGCGTCGTCATCGTCCTCGGTACGTGCATGCAATCGAGTGGCACCCCGATGCACTGGGCGAAGGTGTTGCTGGTTGCGATAGGCAATGAGGTAGAGGGGGAGGAATTGCATGACTGTCAGGAGCACCACGTCAAGGCCTGGCCGGGCTGCACGAAGGACTTCGGAGACGCCGGGCGGACGGTCCGACTATCGTTTTCGCGCTGCAGGCAAACGCCCGAGCACACGTTGGTCGTCCACGTCGAGCTCGAGGGGCGTGTGTACGACGCTATGAAGAAGCGGAAGAACGTCACGTTTCCGTCGCGCGAGGCTCTTGGACCCGGGACGAATGCCGTCAGACCCGACACTTTGTCCCCTCCCACCGGTCAACCAACGAATGCCAAGATTCTTGCACTGGCCTCCGAGTTGGTCGGTAGCATCTTCGAGAGACTGGGTAGGGTATCGGACTACCTCCCTGGAGTATGGGCGTGGATCGCCGCTTGGACAAGACGTACGTAGAAGCAGTATTTAAAGCCTAGTACTCCGACTCGCCCCTCCCCGCGCTTCGTGATCTTGACTCTGGCCCGGATACGACCTTTCGTACTTGTCCGCGATACGGCTATGCACAGTACTGTACTTATGACATTGTATATGGGACGTTTGCCGATAAATAACGACTTCAGGTTCTGAAAGCAGCATTTTCGGAGACTGATGGGTGTTCAGTTGCTCTGCTCCCCACTCGGACAGCGTACCCATGGGCCTATCCACAAACCTCCACCTCGCTGGCCGGAATGTATGTATTTGAATATGAGAAAACCGCTTGCTATCTAGAGCGTGCGTCTTCCTGGAGGGCTCTAACGCAGAGATTCGAACCGGCTGGCAGTGGCTCCTCACGCTAGGCGATCGCGACGACTTTATTGCATCCGAGAGGGGGAAAGGTCTGTTCGTCTCAGTATGATTCATTTGAGAAGACTAGACATACACTACATACCTGGTTTCCGTTGCTTGTCAGGACGGGGCTGGCGACGGCATCCGACTCGCTAATGACCCCGTCTGAGTGAGTGCGACCATTGAAATATGGGAATCCGTGGAATCCCGACGCCGACAGCGATTGGACTTTTCTCCGGAGCGGTCAGTCGTCGGCTCCTGGATAAGCGGCGTCAGAATATGCACGCACTCAACGCTAGCAAAACCGTATGAGAACGGGAGAGGGGGAGTACGCACCTTGAATGCGGAAGACGGTGTCCTGTTGGTGTGCGCATCGTGCAATAGCCGTAGTTTCCTCTGGGAATCTGACGGGCATGTAGTCGTATATGGGATTTCAGGCAACCTGCGCCCCGACACCGATGCAAGTCGAGGGCGTAGTGGAGCCCCGTTGTTCCGGTAGCCCAAGAAAGGTGCCGGAGGGATACACGAGAAGCTGCTGATCGACGAGGGTGTTCTGGATCAGGGTCTTCACGGTGCTGAGGGTTCACAGGGTATGGACATCGGCCTATGATGCACAGCTCGAGATGGGGGTACGAACCTGAGCGAGTACATGTTGCGCTATGGAGGCTGACCAACATCGCAAGAGCGACGCAGACCTCAGTGAGCGCTCGAAACAAATGTCCATCCTCCCAGACTCAACGTCGCCCTCGTGCACTGCCCACTCTCCTTCAGCCACAGGGGGTCAGAATTTACGCCAATCCCGGAGGTGGGGCCATGGGGAAGATCCCCACTGTTGCCCACCAACCTTGACAGCGCCGAGATCACAGGAGAACGCAGGAGATGATGGTCGACCTCGGGCAGATGGCCTGTTCGGCAGTCAGCAAGATGTCGAAGGGCGAACCCGAACAAACGCACAGATGAACCATGCCGTGCAGATACCTCCTCTCAGTCCTATACTGCGAGTAAATCTACTAGCCACTTGCCGCCGCGAGAACGGACGGGGGACTCTATCCGGTGCTTTGTGGCAGAGGGGGCGTGGGGTGTCTGATTTCGCTGGGACATTGCTCGCGTCAGTAAGCCGTCCGGGTAGCAGCACTGACAGAGTAAGAGGAATGGACCGAATTCGACTGACAACGCATGATTCGAAGGTAAGTAGAGGTGGCTTCAAACGCCTACATCTGGGGCCTTGATAAAGCTCTGGGTAGCTCTGGAGTTCCTCCACGACAAGAGATCAAGCCAAGTTACAATACATGGTCTCAGAGTCGGACTCGGAGCCTCGGAGGTGGTGGTGGCAGGCGTCGAGTACAGTCCCTCCTAATCCGCAAGCGGGGCGCGTTTCAAGGAATCTTCATTTCAACTCCAAAAAGTTCAGCTAGGACCCCGGATGTACCTACCACCCACCCTCCACCCCGTTTTGGACGTTCGACAAGGTCACTCAGCGGTTAACAGGTGATCGGCTGGCGCCAGGTTCGAATCCCACTCGTGCAGTTTATTGGTCCAGCCCATCCCAATGCAAAGTCCTGTTTTGTTCATGTTTTATTGATGACTACATATTGCAATGTGTATTGGCGACTAGCAAGAGTTGCATGCCAGAGCCAGGACTTAAGCCTCGCCCTGCCTCCCAAGTACTGCCATAAGAGTCCCTGTCAGCCTGAGGGTGGGCGAAAGCCTGCAATGAAGTCACCTGGTGCGCGCACCCACTGGCATTGTGCTCTCGCTCATATTGACTGGCTAGCTGGATGCGTGTGGACGCAACGGAGCACTCGAAGTATCGCAGTACAGAACACGCCACACCACAAGCTCACAAGAAAGCTGAAGCTGGGACGATGTGCACCCGCCCTTAATACATAGATTCAGGCAGTGCACACATCACTAGTATGCTCGTATGGCTTTGCTTGGCTTCGCACTAATGGGAGGGGGTCAGCGACACGTCTTGGGGCACCCGAACTGCAGGACCAACTTGGGACAGCCTCCGACTTCCTGTGCGTAGCAAATTCACGGGATAAATTGAGGAAAGGTCTTCTTCCCAACATGTGAAGCCCTCCCATAGGCGTTCACACCTGGTCAGAAGGCAACAGAAACCCGCAGCCATCGTCCCCGAGGTAGGTTGGGAAAGGTGAGGTTGGCACGGCAAATGCCGTCGGATGTCAGATTAGGAAGGCCGAGGGTGGTCGGCGATATGTTTCGACTCCCATCCTCTCAGCAATGCGTAGCATGCCGTCAAATGCCGATATTCGTACCCAGGGAGGCATTACAGATTGATTGAAAGTGGTTAATCCATGTACATGGATGCATAACAAAACATTTAACAAAAAGTTCACATCAGGACCCCGAACCGCTGGAGAGGGTGGGACTGTGGGGGTAGTCTAAAACGCGCGTCTAGCTTTTGCTCCCCGCTTGCTAATCCGGTACGGCCGTCGACTGGGAAGATTTCCCACGTGGCCCTGACTGGGGAAGGGGAGGCGCCGCCTCCCATGTCTCAGTTCCTCTCAGTTCGAATCCACCGTAAAGCACTCACCTACATATCTTCGAGTCCTGCTTTGTGACCAGCTGCCTCTTGTGTTGCTTGGGCATCATTTTGTCCGTCGTTATGATCTGCTTCGTAGTATAGGTTAACCGTTTACAAGCCACAAAGCAGTTCAACTGACCGGACGGCGGGAATGCAAATTATCCTACATCGGTCCGCGCTGCTAGCCAAGATGTAGCTCCCTACGCATATGGAGTGGAAACTCTTCGAGATCGCAGGATAACATCTATGGTGAGTTCCCTTTACCCGGAAGTGCATCGTCGAAAGCTACCATATCTGAAACGCACACCAGAAGGTCGAAGTCATGGGCCTCCAGTCACAGCTCGGCCGCTGTTCGTATTGTGCGCATATATGGTCTGCAAAAGGAGGCTCTGTTGGATTTGAGTGGAGCGTTGTTGAAGATCAAAGTGGTGCGTGCATCCCCCGTTGATTTATGCCTCACGCAGCCACTCCTCACGCCGTCTACAGGTATTCCACCTCGGTATCGTCTCACTGACAGAAGAACAGCTCGCTCTCACACCCCAAAGTGATCCACGCAATCTTCACGCCCTTCCCCAGACCTCAAGTAGTATGCCTTATCCTCACCACCCCTCCCTTACGTCCACTCTGAAACCTGGAACCATCCGCTCAGCCTGTTTAACAGCTTGTAGCATACGCCCCTGATATCACTGTCGGTAACGCCTGAACCTCAACCCTGGGCCTACAACCATGGCTATATGCGCGCTGTTCCGCGTGAACGATGTTCGACGGCACGAGGGTCAAATGCCCCGAGGTCGCACTCTCGGTGCCCGAGGTCCGCAGGCCTGAGGCACTGGCCCTCAAGTGCTCTCAGTCAGGAGTATGGCGCAGTTGGAGAGTCCATATCGGTGTGGGTGTGGGTTCGCGTGCTAGCAGAGATGGTGCAGCTGTGGATGGAGGTCGTGTTCAGCAACCAAGTACACGCCTACACGGCGCCCCGCTTTCCCCGCATTTGTGAGTGCCGCCTTCTGCATGGACGCGTGTGCAGCTAGTGGGTTGAACGATGTTGCCTGTTATTCAGCCGCCATAAGCCTCAACGACCCTGACGAGCTGACGCCGAAGCCTGCACCACTATATCCAGAACACGACGGACTTGAAACCCGACGCTGGCGCTCGGAGGCGGTTCGGCCCAGTTGGTCGAATAGAGCTACCCAGGTTCTCAGTTACAAGCTACGGGTTGGAATGTCGCTTCCCGATCATCGAGTCGGACGGGTCCTCTGGTGCGAGGCTGATGACGACCACATTGGCCTCCTCCACCCGTCCAACCTCCGCATCCAAGACCCCTCTCGAGAGAAGTACCACGTCGGGTACGGCTTCTGGCTGCGCCGGGACGTTGAACGTGAGGCTGAACACAGCTGCCCCCTCTTCGCACGCCTGATCTCGCTAGGCGACGACTTCTATGACTTCCAGCTCAGCGGGAACACCGTCACGGCGGAGTGGCGCGATATCATCATCGCGGACAGCCTGCCGCCGATCAAAAAGGATGTTGCGCCTAGGCGAGCCTTCCCATTCTACTGCATAGCACCCGCCCCGCCGTTCTCACTCCCGCATTGGCTCATCGGTAGGCTGACGCTGATGGGGATGGAGCTGCTGCCGCTCCATCCGGTGACAGACCCGCTCGATGGGAGGCTGCTACACGTTCCGGCGACCTTTGAGGACTTGCGGGCAACGGAGCGCATTCCATCTCGCTCTCGGGACGTGCACGCACAGGCCGCCCGCGCTAGGCGAAGGCCGTGCCTGAAGCCTGAGTACCTGGCCAACTGGGGCGAGAATCCGGACTGTTCGCGTGACTGTCTCGAGCATCACATCGACGCGTGGCCGGATTGGAGGCGGGACTTCGGGGACGCCTAGCGGACCGTCCGGCTCTCATTCTTGCGACGCACGCTCACTCCAGAGCACACGCTACTCCACGTCGAGCTGGACGGGAATGTGTCCAATGCTTTGAAGAAGCCGAAGGACCTCACGTTTCAAAATTTCAGCTCCCGTCTCGTCCGCACGGCCATCACTGGCAGTGCCGTATTCATCGTCCTCAAGTGAGGAGCTGTCCCAGTCGCAGGCGATACACGAACTCGATAGCCTTCCTCCACTCGATCCTCTCTCTGTGCCTGACGAGACCGCGTAGGACCTTCGTCATGGATACAACAAGCGCGTTCTGACCCATGCATTGAGTCGTTCCTCCTCTTTTGCACACAACACGAAGCTATCCGACGTGCACTCGTCCCATGATTGTCGCGAGCACCACGTCAACGCGTCAAGCCCTGGCCAGGCTGGACGGAGGACTTCGGAGACTCGACGGTCCGACTGTCGTTTTCGCGCTGCAGGCTAACGCCCGAGGACACCTTGGTCGTCCAAGTCGAGCTCGGGGGGCGTGTGTACGACGCTATGAATGCGGAGGAGAACGTTGCATTTCAGTCGCGCGAGGTGATTAGACTCAGGAAGGATGCCGCCAATCCCCGCGCCGCGCTCCTTCCAGAAGTCCCATGAATACTTCCGTTGGTAGCACTCCCGATCGCCGCTGGGTAGGAAACAGCACGGCGAGCCATCTTCATCGTGTCGCGCAGGACGTTGACCGCGCGCGTCCGCCCTAGAGCGAAGTTCAGACCCTGCACGACCGCCCTCACGCCATTTTGTTTGCCCTCCGATGATCACCAAGAGGCCCGATATCATCACTCATCCTTTTACCACGTTATCTCCCTCGGATTCATCTCCCCCCCTTTCCTCTGTCGAGGAGTGCACTAGAAGCCAACCTCATTAAATGGGAGTGCCGGTTGGAGCCTAAATTAACGAGCAGCGACTCCATGGTCGCCTCTGGCTGTCTACTTCGCGCGGGATGTTTTGTGGCGACAACCAGCTTGTGCCTTGTGCAAACTTCCTCGGAGTTCATCAACAGGGTTTCTACATCAAGTTCTTCCTTACGGTTTGAAGAGCAGTGTAGCGGTTTTTTATCCAGGACATCAAGATACGTCAACTTTGGAGGGGACATTTGAGCTGGTCCCTGAACGTTAACGAGCTCGCATTGTCGGAGATTTCCATGAGCGCCCATACGCCGACTGGGCCTGGCTGGACTCGGTGCCACCACCATCTTGCCACCATCCTGAATCTGAAGCTTTCAGATCTGAAGACTGACATGCCAGGCCCGGTTGGAACAGTAATACAGTACGAATCTTGATTTTCATATTTTGTGGACCTTGTTGGCCTGACTACAGTACATATCGTCATTTCCAGGTGGACGGACTTTTGCATGGTCGGTTTGGCGACCTATAGTGTTGTCAACTTTAAATTGTGATGTGCTGGCATGGGATTCGTGGTCAGGCTTACACAGCCTGCATTGAGCCTGCACACGGGCGGCATATGTTGGCCAGGTACTTACGTGACTTTGAACGTTGAACGTCCGAACGTTGAATAATCTCAAGGTAACCCAGGGTAAGTGGCCCCTGGAGTTGTCTTTCATTGCTCTATCACCTGACTGATGTCCTTGTGTAGCGCAGGGCCACACGGCCAGTAAACGCCGTCATTCTGTCAAATATCAGGCTGAGCCTTGGTATCCGACGACTGGTTTGATACAGATGTTGAAGGATATTGATGGCGATGTCGGCCCGCAACGGAGACTACATTCTTTCAGGACTGATAACGCAGTTCTTTGGGCAATAATTGTCTTGGCACCAGTTCGATGGGAGAGCGTGTCCTCCGTCTCGATCTACGATTTACCCTGGATTTATCGGGGTCGAACCCAAGTCGAACCAGTATCAGCCAGTATCCGTGGTGGTCGGAATGACCGAGGTAGGGTCCCGGATCAAGCTTCAAGCTAGCTTCAAGCCTGGATCAAGCACAAAGAGCTGGGAACATGGATCCACGCAACTCTTTCCCCCCATTAACACCCCTGCTTCCAATGCGCGCCGCCGTGGATCTATAGCACCACAATCCATTCCTTCACGTTCTGTCTCTACAAGCATCACCCCTCCCCCGCTATTCTTATTGCAGAGTGAATAGGTTATGAACTCCTCCGTCGATCTCCTCTCTGCCGACTCGACCACTGCACAGAGGATGCGATGGCTACCACCCCAACCGGTTTACGCGCAAGCCCCACGATTTTCCCGGGCGAGCTCACACTCTTCCTTGGTACGTTCTCATCTCATGCATGGTCGACGGTTGTGTGCCGTCTGATGCAGCAGTTGTAGATTTCCACGGACAATGTGTCACATCCCACAATATCGGACAAGGTGCGTCCAGTGTCCACTGCACTTCCTACTCCGTCGGCGCAGTGTATTTATGCCGTGCCAGTATGTCCTCCCCATGTATCCGAACGCGTTAAATGTCCCGGAGGAGGACGACGATCTCCACAATCCAGGTCCCCGTAGGAATCGCATAAACGACAGCGGACACGTGTTCACGGCGAGAGGCCTCGCGAACCTCGGCTGTCTGTTCGTCTTGGTCGTATCCATTTTCGCGCTCTTGTACGTCGACCCAATTTTCCCTCCCGTTCGCGGGATTCTCGCGTTTACACCCCACCTCTCAGCGCCGGTTACCCTATCGCGTCGTATCTCACGCGCCCCAAGCAGTCCTATTCAGGCGGCTTCAACTTCGGCGGGATAAACGCCACCGGCCAGCTTCCCGACATCCCAGGCCTGCGCGGGCCCATCGACCGCGACACACCTCAAGCGGCGCGGATGAAACTCGATTACGTGACCGGCCAGAAGTGGCAGCTCGTGTTTAGCGACGAGTTCAACGTCAAGGGCCGCACGTTCTACCCAGGCGACGACCCGTACTGGGAGGCGGTGGACCTCCACTACTGGGCGACGGGCAACAAGGAGTGGTACGATCCGCGCGCGGTGACGACGCGCAACGGCTCGCTTGAGATCCAGCTCTCGGCACGCCCGAACCACAACCTGAACTACACAGGCGGGATGATCGCCTCGTGGAACAAGTTCTGCTTCACGGGCGGGCTCGTCGAGGCGCGCGTGATGCTGCCCGGATACAACAACGTGCGCGGGCTCTGGCCTGCGATCTGGACGATGGGCAACTTGGGCCGCGCGGGATACGGCGCGTCGACGGAAGGGATGGTGCGTGTGCTTTCTTCGGGCTGCGTTAGCCTTGTGTGAGAGCGTGATCGATGATCATTGGCGCCACAGTGGCCCTACACGTACGACGCGTGCGATATCGGCACTGTCCAGGGCCAGGTGGTGAACGGCCAACCGGTCGAGGCGACGGAAGGAAACTCTCAATACAACGACGGCGTGCTATCGGTCCTGCCCGGCCAGCGACTATCGCGCTGCACTTGCCCCAGAGAGTCACATCCTGGTCCCATGCATGACAACGGCGAGTTCGTCGGTCGCTCGGCGCCGGAGATCGATATGTTCGAGGCGCAGGTACGGGATTGCAACCCAGAGTTTATGCACCCATATCTGATGTCGATTGGCTGTCCTAGATCGGTGGCACGGCTCTAGGTGTAGGGGGAGCAGTGTCGCAGTCTGCACAGTGGGCGGTATGGGACTTTGTTAAGCCTTCGTCGGACGTGACTGATGGCACACATGTAGCCCTTCAACTACAAGTACAGCACGGGCGGCACCTTTGATGTCGCGGACACCACGATAAGCCAGAACAACAGTTACTTAGGAGGAGTGTACCAGCAGGCGACATCCGTGGTCACGGAGACTGGTACGTTCCGCTGTAGAGCTCGCACTTCTCCGTGACTCATCATGCACACGTGTGCGGTCCGTGCGCAGACCAGGCCGCGTACGAATACAACGGCTACAAGTATTCAGTATATGCCTTCCAGTACAAGCCTGGTTTCGGTGATGCCGTGAGTCTAGCCTAGTCGTTTGTCCGAAGGACCTCGGCCTGAAACCACAGCCTAGTACATCTCCTGGGTAGCCAACGGGAAACTTGCATGGACCCTCCATCAGTCTCTCATGGGACCCGATAGCGTCGTTGGGATCAGCAGCCGTCCCATTCCCCAAGAACCAATGGTTAGTTAGTCTACGTGGTCAAATGCGTTCCTCTTTGTCGTGCCGCGTTAACGTGCATCCGTCTCGCAGTACCTCATCATGAACCTGGGCATCTCCGAGAGCTTCGGCGCGGTCCAGTACGACGAGCTCACGTTCCCCTCGACAATGCGCATCGACTGGATCCGGGTCTACCAAGATCCGAACGCGGTCAACATCGGATGCGACCCGCCCGGCTTCCCTACTGCCGCATATATCGAGCAGTACGTCTCCCTCCTCTCGTCTGATGGGGGTGATCCAGAAAGTCGGATGTCGACACTGATGCACGCTTGCGTTGCAGGTATGCCGAGGCGTACCAGAATCCCAACCTTACGACGTGGGTTGGCGACTACGGACAGACGATGCCCAAGAATAAGTACCTTGGACAATGCTGACGGGGCTCTTGGGTTCTTTAGACTGGTACGGACACTCTGGGTTGGTCGCGTGTATCATATCGTATTGTTATCGCTCGCTGTACTGTTTATTGTTGCTCCAGTAGATGTATACACACCCACCGAAGTTAAGTTACAGTATCGAGAGCAGGCCCCAACTGCTCTCAAGGCCTCCGGATCCTAGTGTATATCGTTTCCAACGAACCATGAGATTAAGATCTAGAGTTGGACTGATCCTCACACGTTCAACAGCGGGGTGTCCATTAGCTGCTCGAATGATACATACAGTACACCGGACACCGTACATGGCCGATTTGTTCCATCGGCTACGCAATCGACTATACTCTTCATGACCAACCGAGATGGTACGCGGAGGTTCCGTATGGCGTCGCTCCGGGAGCAAGCCCGCGCACACCAGGGGGAGGGTCCAGGCGCGTACCATGGTGCCCGCGGACAGGACGCTGGTTCCTGGAGATGAGCGGTTCGTTGCCCGGAGGGAGTGGTGCACCAGGTTGGACGACATCCTTCCCTAGTCCAGCCT
Organism: Polyporus tsugae; assembly: GCA_024305745.1. Classification (NCBI taxonomy): domain Eukaryota; kingdom Fungi; phylum Basidiomycota; class Agaricomycetes; order Polyporales; family Polyporaceae; genus Polyporus; species Polyporus tsugae. The sequence goes on from JAHRBS010000005.1 coordinate 787,268, forward strand.
CCTCGCGCGACGGAAAGACGACGTTCTTCCTGTCCTTCATCGCGTCGTATACGCGTCCCTGGAGTTCGACATGGACGACTAAGGTGTGCTCCGGAGTCAGCTTGCAGCGCGAGAACGAGAGCCGAATGGTCCGCTCGGCGTCTCCGAAGTCCCTCGTCCAGCCCGGCCAAGCGTCGACGTGATGCTTGAGGCATTCGTGCGAGTAGTCCGTCCTCTGGCTCCAGTTCTCCAGGCACTGTGGCATTGCCTTCGCCCAATGCGACCGGCGGCCGCCGGGCGACTGCAAGCACGTCCCGAGGATGAGGCGGATGCCCTCCCACGTGTCCATGTCCAAGAACACCGCTGCCATTTGCAGCGGCTTCCCGTCTATGGGTTTGCTCGCCATGTGCAGCGGCAGCACTGGATCCATCCCCACCAACATCAGCCTGCTGATGAGCCAATGCGGAAGGCGGAAAGGTGGGGCGGGGACGATGCAGTTCAATTGGGAGGAGAGGATCAGCAAGACGTCCTTCATGATCGCCTGCGGGCTGTCCGCGATGAAGATGTCACGCCACTCCGCAGTGACGGTCTTCCCATTGAGCCTGAGGTTGTAGAGGTCATCGCCCAGGGAGATGAGCCGCGCGAAGTTAACACTACCGGAGGGCATCCTGAAACAGCATCCGCTGTAATATTTCTTTCGGGAAGGATCCTGGATAGAGTTGTTGGATGGGTGGAGCAAGAGCCCGATGTGCTCATGGCTGTTGTCGCAGAGAAGGACAGCGACGGTGAGCCCGTTGGACTCGATGATCGGGAAACGACACTCCAGTCCGAAACTTGTGGCTGAAAACCGAGGTAGCTCGATTCGACCAAATGGGCCCAACCGTCTTCGAACCTTTCCCTCAGGCTCTGGTTCGTCCTGAGCGTATTCTGTCAGTGCCTGTAACCCCTTGAAAGCGGGTCACATACCGTCTTCATTTCCAACTGCGAGTCAAGATATGGCTGGAATGGGCGTTTCACTCCTGGTGTATATCGCACAACCGGTAGTACGTCTAGTTTGGCGAAGGGTTTCGGCGATGAAGCGAGGAGATGGACGTGGTTCCGGGAAGATGGAGTGGAGAAGCACTGATACATTTCGCTCTGCGTTAAGGGTGTTAAGCTCAACTCGGAGCCCAGATAAGGACCCCAAGCGAACAGACTCGTGTCGAACGACTGCTTCATGATCTCGTGCTGGAGGCGCTGGAAGGCCTGACGTCCCTCGCCGTAGATCGTAGGCATGTCTACGTTGAAGAGGCCCATGAGGCAGTATGCCTCGTCCTCCACGCGGGTTGTCCTCCGGTTCGACGCCCACGACATGCGCTCGGCAATGCTGGCCGTCGAGTAATGTACCTCGCGCGTCAGCACCCGCGAGAACACGCCCGTAACCTCCTGAAGGAGCGGGGCAAGCTCCACCTTGTTGCCTATGGTCTTCCAGTCTCGCGACACGAAGATGACGAGGGATGGTGCAATGAGTTCCTGCAAAGTCCATCCGCGCGAGTGCCACCACGCTGTCCTGAACGCCGATTCTGGCGCGTATAAGTCGCAGTCGCTCTCGACGTCCTCCAGGTACCCATAGCACACCTCCGCGAGAGAGTACCAGCGGAACATCGAGTTGATGGCCTCCGAGAGTTCAGTGCTGCTCGTCTTGTCGATACAGCACGTGTCCACCCACAACCACCGGTACCCGTGACGTTCCGCGAGGATACAACATTTGCGGATCTTCCGGGACGCAAGATCGCGAGGGTTTTCGCCAGTGCCGTCACACCGCTGGCGGAGGGCTCGGGTGTCTTGGAAGGACTGCTCGTGTTTGCCCCAGGTGTGAGAAAGGATGGCGTAGCCACCGGTTACTGCCTCCGGAGAGGAGAAGAAATGGAGTTCGGCACGGTCGGTACTCAAGAACCACATTACGTGGGCCGTAGCGATCTGTAATAGACATTTAGATAACGAAGATTCTGGGAAGCAAACTACACACCGTTTGGTCGCTGATAGTGCAGAGTAGGAAGCGTATGGAGAGTGGGAAGAGAACGCGTCCGATGAGGCGATTTATACTCCGGGACACCAGGGCCATCGTGGTAGCACCGCAATGCTGAGTACATGTCCAGGGTAGCGAGCGCGTAGAGAACCATCTGCACTGGTAACGTGTCACGCTCGGAATTGAACTACAAACGTGCGGGGAAGGGCACACCGGCCTTACCATCCGAACCGGAACAGTACTTGCAGATGTTACGTCACAGGGTATGTTTATTCGAATGACGCCGTAGTCGTACTGTTTGAAGCGCAACGCATACAGCCACAATATCAACGTGAGTCACAACGGAGATATTCGAACCTGCTCACCTTACGCGACCAAGGCGCGAACTCTCGCGCCCATGCAAGAGGAACCCAAGGAAGGCAGTCCCGGTCGAATGAGATGTGTCCAGACATGTGCGGGGGAAGGGTTTTCCTGTGCAGGACAGGTAAAAGGCACGTTTAAGCTTCAGTTGATTCCACATGCAGTGGGAGGAAGGCAGTAGCTTATCAGCCGTTGAAGGTCGCACCGCAGCCAGCAATGCAAGCGCTAATCCGTGCACCGGCCGCCGAGGAGGTCCATGGTAGGAAACTTGACCGAATAGGATCGTCAGTACCTCTGTTGTTTGGCGATCATGCAGCATTTCCAAACCTTAGAGAGATGCAGCCGCGATAGTTCGTCCAGGCTGTGGTGCAATGCTGGTGGACGTGCCGACCGTCCTCTTCCTGGAGGCTGTATCCTAGATGTGGGAGAGGGGCGCGTCACTCGAGCATCTTCTCATGGGAAGTGAGATACTTGAATCGGGTGCTTTCGGCACTGAGCGCTGATGAACCACATGAGCGGTATTCGCATTACGGTGTCTAATCTGTCCGAATACAGGGGAAGGCTCAATCAGCGGTTGAGATGCAGCCAAACTAAACTAACGACTCACCAACCTGTGTACCGGTCGGAGTTGGGATGAGAGCCAACGACGCATACTGTTCGCAGAAGCGACTATCGAGCTTCAAGGGACGCGTGATATGCTCGAATTCAACAAACCAGTGTGGAGAGTAGCTTGAGGGACATGAGTCGGACGTCGTTGAAGCTACTTCAAAGTCGGCGTGATCATCGGAAACCCTCTACATTAATTATAATCGGAGGGAGATATCGAGCACCAGGGAACCTTCCTCGTAGGGCGATGAATGGAACTTGCACGGAAGAAGGACTGTACAGCAACGCTGCACAGCAGAAGAAGGACTAGGATTATAGAAGGCCGATGGTCCGGTATGCGGCTTTGAGGGCCGCTGCCAGACAGTAAGGGGGTACACAGCCTGGCAAATGTCCTTAAGACCGATGTCTGCGGACCGCGGATTGCGCCGCTGTCCGATCTCTTTCCTTGTAACCGCCCTCAGCACCTTTTGCCACCCGTGTCAATGAACGCTGTCTACTACACATACATATGACATTGTCAACAACCATTTACAATCCCCCACAATCAAGCGAGAAACCTCTCAACGTACCTGGCTCTCGTTGAAGTTCGAGTTGAACGTATCGACAAGCTCGTGCGGTGGACTTGCAACGTACGCCGTGGACTTGTCGCTCTGCGGTTGCAATGACAACGGGGCTGGGCCAGCCTCCGGAGCGCTTTGCCACCGACTTCTCGGGGTCAGCTGCATTTACTCTTTCCGTCAGCTTAATGCTAGGTACAGCTGTATGCAGACGGGAAAGAAAGGATACGCACTTAAATGCTCCCGAGGCCTTGGTCCGTGTGTATAGCCAAGGTCGGGTCGTCAGGTATGACGGGCGTGGTTCAGTCGCAAATGAAACACAAGGAGAGCAGCAACAATAAGCTCCACGTTGACAGCCCGAAGGCGGACGTGAACAAAAGGCCGCCCGACGAAAGGCGCACGGGAGGTGGTAAACCAACCACTCATCGATGATGTCGCCGTGGACCAGACCTACGAGACAGACGCTCCTAGAGGCACCTGTCGACCCCTCGCCGGTCTTCGTTTGATCTGGCCAGTCAGAAAGGTAGTTCCCCACCTTCCGTACATGTATCGCTCAGCAACTCGAGCTCGAGCGACGACTTCTTTCCGTGTAGATCGGCCCCTGCCCGCGGTGGCTCTCCTCATTGCAGCAACTCGATTACGCGATCCAATACTGCTGCTCCCGCATGAGCTCGCCGAGGGCCGTGACCGCACCATCCCCGGCGTTCCGGGTGAACCGCCCCGCGTGCCCCTCCTCTCTGCCGCCGCCGGACTCCACGTCCAGGTGCGTGCCACACCGTTTACATACGGCGAACTTCGTGGGTGGAGCAGCGGACGGCCATGCGCCCTCACGTGAACGTGATCGGCGGCAAGCCCGTCTAAGGCATCTGTCGCGGCAGTGCCACGGAGTGCAGCTGGACGGGAACGAGTCGAGCGAGCGACGATGGACCCGGGGCTGGGTGAAGCTGCTGCTGCTGATATGCATGTACGGGTCGGACAATGCCGCCATGACCTCCGGAGAGGGCTGCAGGTGACGTAGATGTCCCTCCATTGGTTGGACAATGCTCTATGCGGCCAGAGCTATGTCCATAGTATACACGTTTGCAGAACGGCCCGCCTGTGCAATGAAGAGGGTGTATGGGATCGGACGCGCTTGGGAAGCGGATGGGTAGGAACGACGTCGAGAGCAGGTTTCTGGCGGAGATATGGCGATGTTTGACTGCGTTGTTTGGTCCGTGGAACTCGAGGATGAGGACACGAGCGTCCGCGCCACACGATGTAGAACGCGGACGATGTGCCGGGATGAAGCGAATAATAGGTCGTCACAAATGTGCTGCTCCATGAACGGGAGAGGAACGCTGGGTGTACATTCGAACGACGAAGCAAATGATCGACAAACTGAACAACTCACGAACGATCTACGCGGTGGGAAGACAGCCTTTCCGCCTATGAAGCCTCATCGCGATGCTTGTCCCGCAGGGGTTCGACTGCATGCAAGGAGAACCACTTCGAGCATCCGCAGAGTGTGTGCCGCTGTCCTCTTCTTGATCGGCGCATCACGGTCACTCAGTATGCAGACGATGCGAGGACTCGGAAACGGCTACCGCAGGTTTTATTCGCCTTGCCGCTCCCTACCTAAGGAACCGAAACATAGGTGGCGTGAAACGTACGTGTCGGGGAACACCGAAGGCCTTGAAGCTATCCATAGGAGTGAGGTTGATAACTAACAGGTTAAACGGACGCACCTTTGCTTCCGAATACTGGTCCTGCTCGCGCACGGCGCCTCGTTATCCAGAGATCAGACTGTCGTGGCAGAGACGATTGATTTCGCACGAGATCTGTTCGGTACGATACAATGAAGACGCACGACATGAAGACGGCGGGCTGATTACGGACCTTGAAGTCGACCTCAAGCACGAAGTTTCATGCCGTCACCATAACGTGCGACTATAGCCAGCCTTGCCAGCAAAGTCAACTTCGAAGGAACAGCGGTCGCGGCGTATGAGACGGATCATTTGAAGTGTTGGCCTGAGTGGAAGGGATGTACTTGTTTGTGTTCTGCATGGATTAGCAGAGATTCAGCACTCGAGTGGTTGTTCCCAAGTAGAAGACGAACACGTTTGTGCCAAAGTCCCACCACCTGCGGACATGTGTGGTGAGAAACGAACGGGTACGGTGTGAGGAAGTGCTCAGTTACGAATGCAAGGCGAAAGCGGGTGCGACGAAGGTCAGCGATGGTGAGGCGAGGATGTCGAACGGGCCCAGCGGTGCTCGAGGTCTCGCCCCCTGACACCGTTCTCCGGCTGAAGAAGCGCCCAGCAACTTCCCATGCGCCCGGTTCTATCCAATCTGTTCTCTGTTCTATAGCGTAGTCGGTTCTATGTATCCGATCTGTTCTCTGTTCCAACCACATACATCTGCAAAAGTTCCCAGAGCAGACTGAGGTTTGAAATGGTAAAGTGAGGTTTGCAATCCAGGCGTGGTGCGGATACGATTTCCGTACATAGCGTTGAAGTACAGTACATAGCTCCAGACCGACACTGAGTAGTAAAGTAATGCCTCGGACAAGATGTAGAGTCTAGAATGGGGCACGCGTCAACCGGACTTGTGCTCGAACGAAGTCAATCGAGAGAGGGAGATGGAACTTACCTCCCGCCGCCTACGACGCTCGGTTCGACCTCCCCAGCTGACACAACCGAACACAGTACAAAACCCGCTTCCAAGAATCGGGTAGTATGATGCCTGGTGGGACGGTTGTTGTGTCCAGGTCGGGGAAGAGCCTGTCCAAAAGCAACGCGCACGTCGTGTATTGCCCTGATCGGGGATCATGATTGAGAGCTCGACGAGCTGCGGGCAGGACTGTCCGAGTGCGGCGAAGAAGTCGTCGGTGAGGGTGGCCACTGGGGATTCTTCAAATTCGAGTGAGAGCTTGCACAAGGGTAAGGGGAAGAGGGGGGCAAGCGCAATTTGAATGGAGAGGTCGACGCCATCGATATCTTCAACAGACAAGGCCATCGTGAGACTCTCCCGGATGGATGGAAAACGTTGTGTGATTATTGTGGATGTAGCGAATATCTCGTCGGTGTTGGTGTATTCGCATTGATCCCGGAGGATGAGCTCGCGAAGGCTCGGAGAGGAGAAAGCATTGAAGACGGGTCGTGCTGCCCCCGACAGCATGGCCATCCTAAGTTTCTTGAGTGCGGGGAACCCAACGAAGTCTATGGGTTCGATCGAACCAACAGCAAACGAGAGCTCCTCCAGGGATTCCACAGAGGACAATGTGCGGAGGACGCCTAGACAGGCTGGTTCATGTTGATCGAGGGACACAACACGGAGCATGCGGAGAACGCGAAGATTCGAAAGACAGGCAGGGAGGAGCACTTCATGGATGTCGACGTCGTCAATGGTGAGATGCGTGAGGTGGGTGGCAACGTTGAAAATAGTCCGAAACAGCATGCTCTGGCTCAGCGCCCATTTCCACGAATCGGTGCTGCGCCTGCCGTAACAAACAGTAAGGCGTCGAAGCGAAGATGACACGATAAAGAGGAGTTCTGTGCCAGATGTCTCCTGAATCGTCCAATGGAGTTTCCGTAGGGAAGGGAATAGCAATTTGCCTCCAGAGATCTGTGCCAAATAGAGCCACGCGTCAGGATCGATGGTGTCCGACTCACAACCGTAATCGGTGGGGGCGACTACTCGGATAAAACTTCCAAGTTCACGAAATCGTGAGAACTCGTGCGGCGGGATGTCTCCCGAAATCATCTTTGCGTAGTTGTCAGTAACCGAAATATCAATGGGGGTATGGAGAGATGGCAGCGACGCACACGAGTGGGGATGGTGTCCGGGCTAATCACTTTGTTATTGAAGGCAGAAAGGAGCTCCATAAGCGGGATGAACGAATCTAGTCGAGACCAGAGGGCTTTGGTAGCGTGCCCGTTGATTGCCCGGCATACGAGCGTCAAGGTTGCTAACAACTGGCGGTTGTATTGAGAATTGAAAGCATCATCCGATGGAGGAGATGTTTGCTCGATGATCTCCAGGATGATATCTGGGCATGTAAGGGCGCGGCATATCGCGGACTGGGGGACCGCAGGGGACTGCATCTGCTCAGAACTACAGTCCCAACGTGGCTCTGTGAATAGTTGTAGATATCTGGAGACTTGCTAGCGCACCTTGTTCAGTTCGATGACAACCTCAGCTAGGGGTACGACCTACTAACAGTAACTATACGACGGCAGTGTACGACAGCAGAGGACAGCAGTGAGGTGGTGGGAGCCGCGCGCTAACGTGTTTACCCTGCCACGTGGCCGAATCCGACAAGGCGGGCACCGTGACGGCGGGCACCGTTGGCCCCAGGCTCCGACGACCGTGACCGACCAAGTTTGTAAGTATAATAGTACTATAGCTTGTCGTAACCGCATTCATGGCTGGACAACACAACTCCGAATGTCGCTGGGCTTCCTCTTACCAAAGTAAAGTCGCCCATCTGACTTAGTGGGTTCAGTGTACGCAGGAATTCCCCATGACTTCGAATTCGCTGATTGTTTCAAAGTGCTGAGCCGTTACGGCTTGTCATGTCATCCCCAAATCCACCGTCGTCGACCACCTATCATGATATCCGTGTTTTGCGCGGGCATTATGGCTTCTCCCCCCAGCGCCGGATGGAAGAATCCTTCTTCGATGTTCTGCCAGGGGTGCCACCAGAGTCCAAGAGGTCGATGTCGCGCAACTGCCCCCGCCTGGCGGGGACGGTGCCATCGTAACAGTGATCCGGAACGGGATTGAGCCCCTTGACTGTACGTTTTCTTGACGGACGCTCGAAATATACCCAGCCCATTATTGTTCAAATAGCTCGACCCCGTCTCGCCTCCTGCCCTCTGTCTTCCCTGTTCCGGTCTAGGATGACTGCATTCGCTCTGGTTGGAATGGGCGACCTCGGGGGCACTCTCGGCGTTACGTTCCTCGGAGTCGCAGTTTCGTCGATGTTCGTACCCCCGTTGATCTCGACCGCTTTCATGCTGAAGCCTGTGTGCATTCAGGATCTACGGCATCACATGTCTCCAGACCTTCAACTACTATCGCTCATCCAGAGCGAAAGCGGACAATGTCTTCGTACGGAGTCTGGTGAGTCACTCCCTCATTTCCAGACTGTGTTGGGATGTAGACTGAGCTCGGAGACAGGTTGCGATCCTCCTGTGAGTATCCAAGGAGCCACCACCTGATTACTGACGCTTCATGCACAATCGTCCCCAGCCTGTGCGATACCTTTCATCAAATTCTCGTTCTCCACGCGACCTACTATTACCTTATACTCGGATTTGCGCAACCATTGTCCCTCAGTACAACACTCATATGGTATGTTCCAATAAGTTCGCTCCTCCGCCCTCCTTTAAACATCCTTGAATCTTCAGGAGCCTTCCTGTAAGCCCGGTGCAGTACTAGTAGTACTACGAAGTATTCTAGCTGATGTCTCCCCGCCAGGCGGAAATTATCATGAACGTACGCTTGCCGCCTCTCTCTGAAAGTTGACCTGAAGACCGAGAGCAAACAACATGACAGGGCGTCCTCGCATTTATCCTCAATAGGTCAGTATTCCCCATGTCGCATAGCCGAGCGCGAGTCTGCGCATGCGATGCTGAAGGGAAGGATAGTTTCCTTACATATCGCTTATGGCGTCGTAAGTCCAAACCCTCTCTGCGACCACGGAGACTGTGCTGAGCATCCGGGCAGTAAGCCACCGTGTATATCTTGCCGTGTGTGCGGTACGTGTTGCTTTGTGCCAAATGGTTGCCATGCGCAGCGCAGATAGCTGACGACCTCGTAGGGTCTTCTCACTGTAGCTAATATCGGTGCGCGGCCTTTTCACATTCATTGCTTCTGGCCCCGCTAACTCCGGTCGTCTATAGCTGTCACTCTTGGTGAGCTTCTCTTCGGCGCTGAGATCGAAGAAACCCCGTTCATCAGCATCTCTTCTTTCGAATCAACACACAGCCTACGGGATCCGAGGGTGAGTCTCTCGGACGTTCAGACGATTCGAAAACATCTCTCATCCACCCATTGAACCTCAGTTCGCTATACCACAACGTCTTCGAAGCCGCTGGCGCGTTGCGGGTAGGTGGCAATCCAATGTGGCTCACGTCGGGATGCTGGGGCTAGTAATTTGATCGATCTCGTCCTCCTCCGACGCGGTAACAGATACACGGCACAGTTGGTCTGTCAATATCGCTCGCGGCGGACTTATTTATCTCGCTCTCGCTCTGCTATTATCTACACCAAAGCCGTACTGGCTCGCATGGGTATGATGCCAACTCTGCTGCCGCTGGCCAGCGCCGAGATGCTGACGACTACTGTACTACTTCCCCGTGGCAGGTCCGACAACATCATCACCAAGCTGATCGCGCTCACGGTCACGACTGGGATGCTCACGACGTAAGTTTTTTTGAGTAACTGTGCCAACCGCCGAACGGCACTTCTCAGATGAGCGCAACTGAGCTCGTCCCCCAGATTATGTACCCTGGCGGATGTTATCGCGGTACGTCTCCAGTGGTGTTGAGTCGCTGTCGTTCGGAAGGAGGCCGGAGCTCAGTGTGTCGTCCTTTCAGTACATCACCGCCCGTGACAACCTTTACGACCTTTTTTTCAACTTCATGCTTGCGAAATGTGAGTCCTGTAGTTGGTACGACTGCTGAACGAACCGTTTGAACTCGTGTGCTAACTAGCATTCCGATTCAGTGTACGCCAACGCACTATTGACGTCGTAAGTGCTCTTCTAAGCCGAAGTTACGGTCTACGTACTCCATAATGCTAATCCACGTTTCGTGCCAGTCTCAACACGCGCCAGTACGTCCACGGGCTGATGGGGGATGTCGTCCTGAGCAAGGCCCCCTTGCTCCCCGACGGCGCGCCGAACGTCTCCGACACCTTCGTCGAGAGCCGGCCAGAATCCGACATGATCCACATCACCTCGGAGAAGATGGACAACTTGGTGTCCGTGAGTACCAGGTCGGTTTCCCAGTGCCTGACACCCCACTGGTGATTCAAGATGTCCGACTGAAAACCCAGGGAGTGGGCACCGGAGCTAGAACGGATCGGAGGCGCGGGGACCCTTAACTTATTCCGAGATCGCCTCATGGGCCAGGCGTGCGAGAGCGAGTGGGGATGAAAAATGTCCGTATGATAATCAAGTTCTGTGTTCATTTGCGATCGGTGCTTGATGTAGGCGGTACCAATCAGGTCAGTTTGCTTGCTCCGGTCGGCATCCATGACTTGCTCTCCAGCTATACGGCGCCCTTCGTCGGGGGCAATGCAGTCGGTGGGGATGAGTTTAAATTTGTAGGTCCATGCGAAGCTTTCATGGTCGAATAAGAGAACGAAAGGGTCGGAAGTGGCCAGGCTGACACACACTTCAAGGCAAGGATGATCAAGGGACAACGGCGATTGTACCATATTGTGTGCATGCGCAATGCAATGGATCAAGACAACTAGTCACTTCAAAGATCCCGAATGGTTAGATGCATACTAGTCCGTGATGTGCAGGGTTCGACTATCGCTACAGCTGCGAAACTACAGTAACATGAGAACGAACGGAATACAGAACGAAAGGAAGCGCGTATAAACGTCGCAAATAGCACTACAGTGATAAAGGAGCGTCGTGACTGTCATGAAGTGATCGTGTGTGTACACTGTATATACAATCGAGAACGAACGAGCGACGTAACGGGATGGGTAGCAGTCCATGTGGGAATTATGGTCTGTATGTATCATGAGTCGCCACACAGTGGCTGCCAAAATCGTTCATCAAGACGATGGCAACACATATGAAACATGGGGGGGGGGGGCGGTGAGAGCCCACCCCGTACGAATGGGTCCCAGGTGAAGTAGGGAACAGATGAAGCAACGGGCTGGGTGCGTCGTACGCCGTTACGAGAACTGGCAGACGCCGCAACCACCTTGTGCGGTGAGCCCCGAGCCGCGCACGTCGCAGGTCTTCAGCTGTGGCAGGGCGCAGAATGACGTGCCGGACGCGATGGCGCCCTGCAGCTGCGTGTTGTTCGTGAGCGTGAGCGCCTGGAGGGAATTGGGGAATTTGGAGGGAAGGGGGTTCGTGAGGGAGTTGTTGTCGAGGTGCAGCTCGACCAGGGACGTGAAGGCAGAGAGGTCGGAGGGGAGGTTGCCGCTGAGGGATGTTGAGGAAAGGTCACTGCGGGTTCCCGTTAGGAAGACGAGCAAAGAAAAGAAGGAAGTAGAAACGTACAGAGTCTGGAGCGCAGGACTTGTCGACGAGCTCGAAAGCAACGCTGATATAGGGTTCGTTGGCAGAGGTTGGTTGTTGATGACCCTACGACAGAGTCAACACGGGACGCGCAGCAGGTAAGTAATGGAGTGAACGTACAAATTCACGAGTGGGAGAGACACGAGTCCAGACACCATGTCACCAGTCATCTGGCCATTCTTCACCAAAATGAGCGTCGTTAACTTGCTCAGAGAGGTCAGGACCGTCGAAGGGAAAGATGTGATTGCGGTTGACTCCAAGTGAAGAGTGGTGAGCGCAGTCAGGTTATTGAACGATGCAGGCAGATCACCAGCTGTATCGAGGTGGTCAGAGCGAGCCGACTGGAAAGAGGGACTTTACTCACCAGGAATGTTCGTGTCGCCGATCACCTGCAGACTAGTAAGATCAGTTAGGGCAGTGACCTCGTCTGGTATCTTCGCAGGAACGCTCGGGAAAGATAGTTGTCTGAATAGCGAGGTCAGTAAGCAAACGAGCAGCTGCGAGGAGAACACGCACATGCTCGAGACACGCCCAAAGCCGTCACAACGCACTCCTGACCACGCGCAAAAGCGGACATCCTTCACCCATCCTCCGTTAGACAAGCCCAATTGACCGTTACTGTTGGCTGTCTCGAAGATACTCCGGAGGCCGCAGAACTGTATGGTGCTGATAAGTTGCTGGGCGTCCTGGGAGTTGGGTGACATGGAATTCGGCGGGACGCCCTGCAAGACAGACAGGCAAGAAGAGCAGGGATAAGACTGTGGATTTGCTGGGGCGTTCAGCGAGAACTGCGACAAGCACGACTGGGCATCCGCAGAAAGCGCACTTGAATCCGAGGCGTTGGCTGGGGCAGTCGTTGGGGTGGTCGTGGATGTCGAAGGGTGAGAAAGGCGAACGACACGGACGTTAAGGAAGACGACGTTTCCAAACAGGTACAGCAGCAGTATGACGAGCACGACGAAAAGGATTTTATTCCGGCGCCGCCGGTCGTTTCGTTCTTGGCACTGCTCGCAGAAGGCGCGATGATGCTTCTTGCCCTCGAGCGGCGGCCATGTTTGCAGCGGAGGCTCCTGCATAGGGTACCATTCCTGCTGCGGTGTTCGTGTTGCCATCCTCAGATTAAAGCAGAACTTGGTGAGGCTGTCGCGAACGCGCGGTGTCTGCGGAGGATGTGCCTTCCCAAGTTCGAGATCGTTCGTCAGAGACTTGACGGTGATGGAGTTCGTCCAGTCAGAGCGAGAGCGTGTGTGCTGTGGGTGTGAGCGGTCCGACGTGCGAGGGGACTCTGGAGAAAAGTGAGAAGCCTCGATTGGGTGGTCTGGTGGTGGCACAGTAACCGCAGGAGGGGCCTGGCGGGAAGGGTTGCGGTCCCAGGTGTATTTAGGGTCGAAGGAGGGCGTCGATGGGCTCATTATGGTCGTGCAGGGTTCAAAGAGAAAGGGGGGATGCAGAGATGCGTTTTCTTGCCTACTCTATAAGGTCCATGTTGGGCAGCTAGCTGGCAAAGCTCGCGGCGCAGAACAATAGCGGGCGCACAATAAGTGACAACACACCATGGTCGCCTCCCCAACGCTTGTCCCGCTGCCTCTTCCCAAACGTTGGCCACGCTTTCCTTGACAATATAAAAGGGCGAGGATGCATCGTTTGGCGGGCAAGCCCAGGTCGTCAAGAATGTGAGTATGATTATCAGCCTTGCCGCTCGTTTTCCGTAGCGCCTTGTAGCAAGCCAGAGGCCAACAGATGCTGACTCGCGAAAGACCAAAGAGCAGCGTAATACGATCCCATTAGTGGCAAGCAGGTAAAACGCGATGGATGAATGATTTGGAGGTGAGCTTGAGGTGAGCCAGAGGTGAGCTCGACGTCGAGCGCAAAGTTGGGGTCGTCGCGCCGCCATTGTTTGCGTTTGTTTGGCTTCCACCACGAGCTCCGACAGCACTCCTTCAAGCCTTGGTGGCTTCCAGGCGAGTCGCAACTCCGTCCACCAACGACCCACCACCGACCATGAGTGACTTCCTGCAGCGCGAGAGCGACGTCCTTGGCGAGGAGTTTGGTACGCCGACGGGGGGAAGCTACGCAACTGCCGACATCGACTTTGACCGCGCGGCCTCTGCTTTCCCCGAAATCTCTCTTGACGGCATGGACGACTTCTCTGCACCACCACCCGCTGCACCGCCAACCCAGACTGCGGGCAGCTTTTCCTTCGATGACTTCAGCAGCCCGCCGCCCACGCGCGCTACAGAGGTGAAGGTCACCGGAGATGACGAGATTGAGAAGTTCGAGAGTGACTTCCCAGACATCGAGGTCCCCCAGGTGCGTGCGGCACGGTCTTTCTTGTCTGGCTGCAATGGTTTACGTCCTCTTGCAGCAAGCGTCCGAGCCTCCAACACAGCAGTCGCTCTTCGGTCAAACTCCTACCTTTGCCCCGCAGCCTGCTTATTCTTCTACGCCCATCCTAAACCAGTCGCTGGAAGAGGACGAGCCTGAGGTCATCAAGTACGCGTTTTTCTCATTCGCTCATTTAACTATGCTCTGATGTCATACATAGAGCATGGCGCGAGAAACAGGCCGCTGAGATCAAGGCCCGCGACGAAGCCTCAAAAGCCAAGCGGCAGGAGACCATCGGCAAAGCGGAGCGCGCAATCGACCAGTTCTACGAGGGGTACGCCCTGAAGAAGGAGCGCAACATCCGGGAAAATAAGTGCGCCCACGCGTTACAGTTCTCTCTGTCCGACTGCTGACAGCTTGACCGCATACACGCAGGGAGACTGAGGAGAAGTTCCTCGCGGATATGTCTGCGTCGCTGTCGCAGGGTACCACATGGGAGCGCATCTGCGATACCATCGAGCTCCAAAACTCGCAGAGCAAGAGTATCGCTCGTTCCGGTGCCAACGCCACCGATTTGACGCGTTTCAGGGAGGTCTTGCTCCGTTTGAGGCGGGAGGGTGATGCTGCGCCAGGTGCGGCAGGATACTAGGTGTGGGTCGATGTCTGGCGGAGCGTAGATGTGAGTTGTACATTGGATTCCGTTTGGTATCTTATATGCGCTTGATTCGGACATATTTCGTCGCCCGTCGTTTCTGGACCTCCGTGCTCTCAAGCTTGCCGACACGCATGGGTTACTTCGATCCACCAGCCTCCGCTATCCTGACCTGTGAGTGACGTCTTGTATGTGCGAGGGTCGTGTATGCATGTGAACGGCTCGGTCTGTCGTTGTATATTGGCACAGCCCATGATTTACTGTATGGTCCTCTTTACTTCCGATGAATGTCTGTACAGATTGCATCACTTCCCATGTTCAACGTTCGACAACGGGAATGGACTGGGTTAAGTTTTCATATTCCCATTGGCTGACATGTATGTCATTTCCATTTTTGACCAATTCACGCGAACTAAGGACAAGGCTCTTAGCTCTCCCAATCTCACGTCGTTGCTTCCATTTGGCTCCGGTCGACTGTCACACGTGCGAGGAGAAGCTGTTCCTTTCCACACCAGGACATCGGGAAGGAAGCAACTGCGGGCACTTCGAACGCCGTTGCCAATGTGGATACTATTCATACGCGGCACTGATGGATTCTGGTTGACTCCCCTTCAAACTCATCTGTCTAAGCCCTCGAAGAATGGCAGCCGCCACCAAGCTACCTGACAATGCTTTTCTCAAGGCATTTATTGTTGAGTAAGCCAATTCCCTCCGTAGGGGCTGGACGCTGTGGTGGTTGAAGTGGTCCATGCTTCGAAGCCTTGACCAACAATCAGAGTGTGGTCTTCCATTCGTTGTCGTACAGGAGAAGGATCAGTTTGTCGGATGATCACACAGAACGTATACATATAGGATCGCCAGTCGATCACTCCTTGTCGACCGCTCTGTATCCACTCCTCTCCCGAGAGTCTCCTCGACGATGGCTGCCGGGACGATTCCTCTGGAAAGCCTCCTACACCTTCCGACGCTGGATGAGACGTACGGGGCGCTCCTAATTGGGACGTTTGTTAGCCTTCTGTGAGTCGTTTTGCCCCTGGGGTCCTTGACGACCGACGCTGACAAGTGTCGAATCCTCTCACCAGCCTTTACGGCGTCGTCGTTCATCAGGCCTACCGCTACACCCAGATGTACAAGGACGACAGTCTTGCGATCAAGCTCACGGTACGACTTTCTCGTCAGTGTCGCCCTTTCGTCCACAGCTGAGCAACAGCCCAGGTGTTTGTTCTGATGTCAGTCCATCGCGCCGTAACAGCTCACCTCAAGCTGATCCTCTCCTCTACCAGCACCATAGACACCGTTCATACTGTCGTCTCCGCCCACGCGTGGTGCGTGTTCCGCTTACGCAACCCAAGGAGCACTTACCGATGCCATCTCTTGCCCAGCTATGCGTATCTGGTATCCCACTACTTCACCCCTCTGGCGCTGTTAGAAGGAATCTGGTATGTCCTCGGTTTCATAGTCTATCTCTATCGCGCACTGGCCAAAGCGATTCGCGTGCTGTAGGTCAATTCAAGTGAGTCGCTGGTGGCGTGTGGAACAGCACAAATTTATGTGGCTATGTATTATACCTCAAGTGTCAACCTGTTCTTGCGGTGAGTGCTCCAAGCAATCGCAGGTATAAGCTGCTCACGACATTCTGTCGTTATCAGGGACTCGGGGTCTTGGTGTCCCAGTCGTACGTCACTGCATTTAATCCTTGAACACTGAACCGGGATTGACAGCCTCGTACATAGATTCTTCACGCGTCGCGTGTATATCAGTGCGTCGTTCCCTTCCCGCGTGTTCCTTTCCATCCCGGTGCTGAATCAGAGCGCAGTCAGTCGCAAGTACAGGATCCTGGTAGCCGCCTCAGTATGCGCCCTAAATCCGTCCTTTGCTGCTTACTGAACTCCGTACAGCTACTCCTCACTCTCGCTACATTCGGTGAGTGCGATGCCTCAGATTAGCTTGGGAGTATCGGTGGACTGACCGAATTCGGTACAGGGTGTGCGGTGGGTAGGTCCTCCCTTTAGGGACAGTCACCTTCATCCTACTAACCTCTGGAACTTCAACTTAGCTGGTACAGTGATAGCGTCTGTCAATCTCATTAAAGAGATGCTAGACGGGTGCGCTGATATGTCTGGTTTCCAGCTTCAAGCTACGCGTGTTCACACAGTACGAACACTACTACGTAAGCGCGAAGAAACCCGCCTTGATCGAGTGTCTGCCTGATCATGTCTACAGTGGATTGACTCTGCTGCATGTGCCTGTGCGGTCGTGGCAGATATGCTTACAACCAGCGTTCTTATCTTCACGTTGAGAAGCAGCCGGACTGGGTTCAGGCGGTATGTCCCTACCGCTGATTTGTGCTCCGCTCCTGTGCTGATATTGTCGAAGAACGGACACCCTCATAAACAGCTTGGTGCTGTACTCCATCAACACGGGTGCGTTCACTCATATTGCATCCCGAGGATATCGATCTGACCCGATGTAGGTCTGCTCATTGGGTATTCCATCGAGTGCCCTCGAAATGCCGAGAGAGAACTGAATTGCTTTCGTTCGTCGGGTATAGGATCATCAACTGCCTGGCTTTGGTTTTCGTGAGTGTCCACAGCCATCACTCAGCTGACATTGGCTGGATCATATACTCAATGGTACCTGCGATGACGCCAGGCTATCGCTCGTCCGGACACCTTCATTTGGATCGCGCTCGAGATCGTGGCCGTAAGACGTGAGTCCTGTCTGTCCACACCTTTGTCAGAACGCTGACCGAACGCCGTTCAGTGTACACTAATTCAGTGATGGCAGTGTATGTCGCTGCAGACAATCCTCCCTGGGACCTTGCATACTGACGTACGACTTTCTCAACTCCATATTCCAGACTGAATTCACGGCGGTCGCTGAGGGAAGCTCATGGTGACGAGATGGAGCTCACCGCAGGGGGGTTCTACAACACCCCAATGCATGATAGTGGACCACCTCGGGTTGAGTTCCCTGCGTCGTTTCTCGTTCGATATTACAGGCTTATCGTGTCCTTGATTGCACAGACGCCGAGTAATCTCCAAGCGTTGGAGGATTCCAAAGCAGCTATCGACTTGACGGCATCAGCACCGATCGGCGCGGCGTTCTGAGGGGCGCATGAAGTTCGCGCCGTGCATGCTCTCGTTTGGCGCAGTTTCCCATTCTCGTTTCGGAGGACAATGGCTCGTATGAGAACCTTGGTAGCGGTCGGAACCACCCTTGTATTATGACTTGGACAAGCGGCTCTCAGCGTCTGCAGGATTCCTCTCTAGATGACCACGACGTCAAAAGCCCGCGCACAAACCTTCGAAGTCGCACGCCCCGTGAGAGGAACGTCAAGTGTGATACCAAGCAGCCGGCCCAACATATTGGGCGTCGTTGATATGTTTATAAGCCGCGGTTCAGCTTCATTCCATAGCACCGTCAATGCTGTGTTAAGGGAGTGGTATGTACTGCACAGTTACAAGCCACCATGATACTGAAAAATCAATCCATCTGTAACGCGCCGAAAGGCTACTAGCACTTATGGCGGCTGCCACGTGCTATCGGCGCCTAGGTTGAGACGAGTACACTTTTTTCCGCTCATCCAGAGCTCTCATCGACCCCTTGTCTACCGCCGTGGCAAATTCTATCGCGGTGAGTACGTTTTCACTTGTTTCCTGGATGTTTGCGTTTCCAGAAAGCGCAGGCAGAACGTGGCTTCGTGCGAACCTGTCTCGGCAGGCAAACCGCGAACCACAAAGCTACTCTAAGGCTACACGGCGACCCGACGTCGGCGACAACATAATTTCTGACGTGCCCTTTTTCAGCCATCCATCCTTGTAGACAGCCGCTGCGTTCTGCGATACTGTTGTGGGCTATGAGCGGCATCCATCCGCTTCACGTCGCCGCTTCGTCTAAATTTCCCGGTGTTCCCCTCACCGTCGCCCTCCCCTTCGACCTCGAATGCGCAATCCTCGATCAAGTCTCCAACGACTTTGTTGCACTTTGGCCGTGCACTCTCGTTTGCCGTGAATGGGCTTCAATAGCTCAGCAGCGCCTCTTCCGCTCGGTCTTCATCGATCTCGAGCCGGTCCAGGGGGGTACGACGGGCGACGATCAGAGCTGCGATCCAACACAGCTCCAGAGATTCTTAGACTTCCTAGATGGTAGCCCCCACCTCGCAAGGTCTGTGCTTACAGTCACGGTACATGGAGGCACCATACCGTCCCTCGCCGGCTTCATTCGAGCGTTGCTTTCTAAGACTCCGCGCCTCCGTACCCTGGTTCTGTCCATGATCACGCTCGATCCAGACACCATTTCGGAATTGCCCTTGCTCGACGCTCCCGCTCAAAGTGACATCGACGGTCCATCCCCTCGCGCCGTCATCGACATGCTAGAGCTCTCGTGGTGCGAAATCAATGGAGCAAGGTCCCTCCTCGACATCCTCCGCCTTTTTTCTCGCATTCGTAAAATAACCGTCTTCACCTCTGACGGGAGATCCGACATCGATGGTCCCAATGTGTTGGATCTGCACCCGTCTACCGTTCCGGTGATCGAAAGCGTCGTGCTGGACGGCGTGCACTCCGACTTGCCCGCGTTCCTGCATTCCACCCTCCGCGCATCGTCTCTGCCCGATGGCGCGCTCCAGTCCATCCGGATACGACTGACCCAAACGCCTGACCTCGAAGGCTTGCTGCTGCCCTGCCTGCTTGGCGCACGCGGGCACCTCCGTAAGCTCCACCTTGACCTGGACCGCCGCCTCCTCTTGGTGGTGCCGCGTAAGTGCCGTCCACCCAAGGTTCGACAGACTTGGTATACTGACTCGGACGCCACGCGCAGAAATAGTCTTTGCACGTTGGGACGCACTCGTCGACTGCATCGCATCATGCACCGCGCTGGAATCCTTGACCTTCGCGATAGAGGGGAAGCATCAATCACGCACGCCCTACATGGACTACTTGCGAGCCGTCTTCCCGGCCTACGCCCGCCTCGTGTATCCCCCGCCGCCGTCCCTGCACTCGATCACGTTCAAGGTGCAGGAGGGCTTCAAAGACAGCGAGGACGAGGATGAGGGGGTGCGGGAGGTCCTCGAGGTTATCGCCGACGGGGAGCACTGGCGCCGGGCTGGATGCGGAGCTCTCGGCGCACCGGGAGCTCGCGCGTTTGGCGTTCGTGTTTTTTAACAGAGACGGGCACCCGGCTGAGGAAGACAAGGTGCGAATCGTGGGCACGCTGGAGCGCGTGTTGCCGAGGCTGGTGAAGAGGCGGATCCTTGGAATAGAGCTGAAGCCTCCTCCCACGGACAGGCAAGCATTGTTGTACGAGATCTAGCGGCGGTGAGTCCTTCCCTCGTGCTGAACCTTCCCACCTTGCATCTGACCTTATGTGCACTGTCCCCGTCTGCTTGTAGTGGGGAGGGGCAAGGCCTACAAACACTCGTGGACAGCTTTGTCAGCAAGCGCCGACAAGGAATACGGTCGTTTCGCCTCTTCCCCCTACTCCCTGTCACTCTCCACTATAATGACTGTATGGATACGTATACGCGACGTATGGTTTTAGGTAAACTATGATAATAGCTGGTAGCGTAACAGACTGTAGAATTAACGCAATTCTAGCTTACTATGCGCGCGTCCGATACCGCTCCACGGCCGCCAGCAACGCCTCGAGCTTCTGAGGGCGATTCGGGATCTTCGACTTCAACGGGACGCCAGCATCTTTGAAACGCTTCCGATGGACTTCCAACTGCTCCTCCAACTGAGCTTTGGTCATCCCCTCGATCGTGGCCGGCTCGATGATCAGCTCCGTCTCCGCCACCTTCCTAGCTGCCTCCTGTTCTCGCTTCTCCCGCTCTTCTCGCTCGCGCGCCTTCTGGTCCGCATTCGCGATGGCTTCCTCGACGTGTGCCTTACAGCGGACCTTCTCCATACCGCTGTCGTCGAGCGCGCGCGCCTCACCTCGGATGTACTTGTAGTCCTCGTCTGTGAACACGTGATGGGATTCAACGCGATGGTGGCGCATCCATGCTCCCCGCGCCGCCGCGCGACACGTCGAAGTGCGCGCAACATTTCCACTTGTCGTCTGAGTCTAGTACCTTGATTTTGGTCGCGATCAATTAGAGCAATTGGCCTTCATGATGTCTACAATTTTGTTTGTTTGTTTTCCTTCATCTAGGGCTGAATTCATATGCAAGCCGTGCGAGATCTGCATGCAACAAACATTAAAATTGTAGACATCATTCCTAAGTACATTTCTAGTGCATTGGCCTGTTTTTCGAGACCCCGCGAGTCCATCATATGCTTTAATGTTGCGCCGATTGTCACGACCACCTCCCTTGGGCGTTACGGTCCTACAGTAAATACATACAAACATCACGTGTCTCGCAGGCGTTGCCCCTCCCCACTTGTAGATGCGAGAGACCGGTCAAAGCCATCCCTTCTCTCCCTCGTACCACCACCATCCGGTGGGCGCCTCCATCCTTTACGCTGCCTCTACCTACGTAGCGAGTACAGTACATCGGGGGTCCTACACCCTCTTCCAATTCCTGGTCCCAGGGAGACTAACATGCACCCAAGCACTGCCCGGGCGGGGTCCGGGGGGTCAAGCGGTGTGCATTGCACGCGCAGCGCGCCCCCCTTGTACGTACCCCCCACACACCTGCCAGCGGACTTCCCAGCTCGTCTGGGGAGGGCTGCCTTCACCCACTACACAGACATCGAGAACGAGCTGCCTTACAGGCCTCGCTCTCGAGCACACATCACCCTGCTGGCGCATCTTGCGCTCGTCATGCTGGACGACGACTGGGCGTCCTTCCCCGCTCTGGGGGAGAGCATCAGTCGTGACGGTCCCCCCTTTCGATCCGTTATCGATCTCATCGATCGGATCACACGCGATGTTGGTCCGCCCTTCCTCCCCATGGAGAGCGCGTTCCGTCTTCCCCCTTCACTCTTCGCCGAGGTCCCCATCCTCGTGGCGATTTACAATTCATACGACGAAACGTGTGAGAACGTCCTGATGCATTTCCAGGGCGCCCACGTGTTTCTCCGCCATTTCTCCGGCTTCATGGAGAAAGATCACACACGAGACGATCGGGAAATTCCCGAAGTGATTGCGGTCGGCGCCAATGTGCTCGCGGCCGGATCACTATCTCGAACACACCCGCGGGATGAAGTTTATCTCCCCGCTGACTCAGCATCAAACCGAGTCATCTGGACCCCCTTTTGGGAGCGGTTCAGTGACTCACACTCATACAGCCGGATCTTGGAGATCGCCAACTGGAACGCCCGTGTCTATGACATGCTGGCAATTGAGGCAGGTGATAATCCAAGAGACATCCCCAACAGCTGGCGGCTGTGGCCAAGTGTCCATGCCGACCTCAGCCCGCCTCGCTGGCTCACGGAACACCGGCTTCGGGCTGCGGTTCCGGACGACATTGAGTCTGAACGCTATGCGTACAGACTCACTTCTTTCACATGTCCGTTCCACGGCGACTTCGTGGTTCGGCAGTACTATCACACGCTCGCGCCCTGCACACGCAAAGGCCGAGTTCGCACACACCGCCGCCGGCGTTGCGCCCCAGTTGTGCACCCGGAAGGCCCACCACCCAACCGCGCGATCGGCTGCCAGCTCCCTGAGTGGCTGGTCGCACTCGACCCTGATACACCGCCGCCGTCGGCGCTGTATCACCTCGTCCCTCCCCGCACGCCGCCGCCTTGCGCCGCAGCGTGCAGCACACCATCCACAGACGTCGCGCCCTATATGCGTCCTCCATTGGATCACAGCGCGTTGATCGTCGACACCAATCACGCGGACGCCACGCACTGCACGCTCCCACCGATGGAGCGCAGCGCGCTGATCGTCCATATCGAACAACACCTGCGCCCCCTCACGCAGGTTCACCCTCACACGCGCGGGCCCAAAATGGGTAGAACGAAGAAAAGTCGTCCCCACCTGCGGACGCCCGCTACGAGCACTGCCCAGGCGGATGAGCTGGCGGGCCCCGCGTCTGACGCGGAGGCTCAATCCCCTGGTACACGATCGTCGGGCCGGCGGTAAGACGGAAAAATTGCCGACCGGCCCCCCTACCACTCCTGGCCTCCGGCCGTGGTCCTACCTGTGCACAAGCACACGCGTCAATCGAACGTAGGATACCGGGAGACGCGCTGCCGTAGTTACATAAGCACACCATGTATTACAGTACTGCCGACATCCCGAGATTATAAAAAAAAAAAAAAAAAAAAAGAGACCGGTCAAAGCTGGGTTGAACGGAAAGGTAAATTAATTGTGTCGTTATCCGTAACAGAAGCGTACGGAACGTGTTCATATCGCAGTATGCGGCTTATGGAGGCAGTTTATTATACATCCCATCCCCATACTTACTTCGTATTTCCTCTACATAACTCTGGCTACTTACGTGATGGTCATTTTTTTTCCAATTTCATCTCGCACCATGGTCCATCCTCCCTGAAGGGCAAGCGCGCTGGCGAGCGCAATGTAGGCCGACGCCACGCGCCCTGACCGCGCGGTGCACTTGTGCTCCCGACGCACGAGCCCATGCCCCGCATGGACATAGATGGACATTGGCAGATCCCATTCGTCGTTATCTGCATGTTTAAGTATATCGTTCCTGTCGTGATGTAACTACCTTACTTCCGTGGTCCCAAGGAGGTTCGGAGCAAGCCCCTTGCTCCGGCGCTCGCGCACCTTTGCAGGTCCCGAGAGGTCCGGAGCCGCTCTTACTTACTTAAACTCAAACAAGGGGGGGAGAACGTGGGTATTTTTGGTTAAGGTCGAGGGAGAGATTGCGGCCCCAACCACCGAAAGCATTCAACCCTCAGGCCTCAGGCCTCAGCAGCCACCCCATCCACCGGGCCCCTGGGCCCTGGCTCCTTCGAAATTGCAGGTTACGCGGCATATGGTTCCAACAGAGCCCTCTTCCTCTTGAAGTCGCTTGCTGATCTACCACAGTCATGGTTCTTGAACAGACGTCAGTAGGGCAATGCTGCCTTCAAAGCTGGCAACTTCCGTACGTAGTCGAAAACCAGTCTCATCGAACAATCCTCTTGTACCGCCGTCAGCGGAAAAGCGCCGTGGTGAAGGCACACGACTCCCGTTATGTCAGAGCGCGACCTCGGGTCAAGAGGATTGCGGGACAGAGACATGAGTGAAATAGACGACCAGAGTGGATAAGACCATAGCAGTACGCTGCAAGAGGGGAGGATGCCCGGAATGCGAAGGACACACGAGAAAAGGAGACAATGACGGCATAGATGAGGTCACAGCCGGTTTTCAGCGGACGCCGGAGAGGTAAACGCTGACTGCTGCAGACCGACACGAGCACGACATGGGAGATTGGAGATGCGCGAATAGGCGTAGGATGAGGCAGCAAGCGCGAGGTAGTGAAATGGTGGTGCATTCGAAGGATGAAGCTTTCAAGCTCTTATATTAATAACTTATAAGTGAGAGAGCGCGAGGACCGGAAAGCGCCGGGAGAGAAAGAGGCAAAGATGCGTACACAACCTCGGGGGTTCTGCTTCGAGCGCTCACCTCAGTCTTCTCTCCACTGACCGAGGTATGTTTGGCATTGCATCTCTCGTATTTGGCCAATCTCGTACTTACGCTTATCGTAGCCGCTTGCTCCGCCGTAACGTCGACTCTTCCACACACCAAGGCATCAATTTTATCGTAAACGTTGCGGTATGTTTTCCCTTATTGCCGGCTGCTGGATGCTCCGGACCCCAAAAATCGCAGGCCGAACGTGGATTGTCTCTGCCAACCTCTTTCGTTAGGGGTCCCGAACCGCAAATCTATCTTATCTGCGCGATCCGGCGTTGACGACTCGGACATGAGTTCTGACACACCCAAACTTGCAGGTCAACTGTCATCTGCCGTCAATCACTGCGTATTCCCTACTGCTATCCACCATGAGTGGTACCCGTCCGCTCTACACCTCCGCTCAGTCCGAGTCCAAGATTCTCAGCGTCCGCCTACCCTTCGACGTCGCTTGCGCCATTCTCGACGAGGTATCTTACCAAGGCTACCCCCATGCGACACTTCGTGCTTGCTCACTCGTTTGCCGCGACTGGACCTCAATCGCTCAGCGGCACCTCTTTCGCTCTGTCGGCATCCATCTCGACAGGTACCGTGGTCCGAAGCCCGAGAAGCGCAAAGGTCGGAGCTGGAATCCCTTGGACCTGCCTCGGAGATTCCTGGATATCCTGGACGGTAGCCCCCACCTCGCAGGCTTTGTGCTCTCCGTCACGATACATTCGGGCTCCATACCCCTCCCCCCCTTCCTTCGAGCGATGCTTTCCAAGACTACCTGCCTCCGCAAACTGACGCTCGTCGACATCATGTTAAGGTTCGGCCCCGAAGCTGTTTTGGACGCGCCCTCGTTCGACCGTGATTCGGACGCTCCCGCTCAGGGAGATAGACCATCCCCAGGCCCCCGTGCCGCCATTGACCAGCTGGACCTCTCGCGTTGCACCTTCGACGGAATGCGACCCCTCCTCGACCTCCTCGACCCCTTTTCTCGTATCTGCCACTTAAACCTCTATTTCCCCAACCTGATGTCTGGCGACAACGACAACGACGTGCTGGACTCCATTGGCATGCGTCCATCCGCTATCCCCATGATCGAGAGCGTGACTCTGAGCTTCCTAGAGCACGACAGGAACTCTGACGTGTTGCTCACCTTCCTGCACTCCGCCCTCTCCGCATCGTCTCTGCCCGCGGGCGCGCTCAAGACCATCCGGTTCCGAGCGGTCGACCCGTCCGCCCTCGACTGCTTTCTGCTCCCCTGCCTGCGCGACGCGCGCGCCCAGCTCCGCGAGCTCCACCTCGATGCAGACTTCCGTGAGCTCCGGCGGGCCCACTCGCGGCGGCGTAAGTGCCTTCCGGTCACTCGACGTGCTGATTCATGATGGACTGATTCGGATGTCGCCGCGCGTATGTTACATAGAAAACCTTCCGACGAGCGTTGGAGCGCCCTCGGCCGCAGCCTCGCATCGTGCACCGCGCTCGAGTCCCTCACCTTCGTGGTCAAAGGGCAGCCCGGGCCGTACAACAGGCACAGGGGCGACGCGCCGTACGCCGACTACCTGCGCGCCGTCCTCCCGGCGTACGCGCGCTGCGTGTGCCCGCCGCCGCCCTCCGTGCGGTCGATCGTGTTCAGGGTGCGGCAGAGCGTCAGAAAGGACGAGGTGGTGCGGGACGTCATCGACGCGATCGCCAGCGCGGGGGAGCAGGGGCAGGGGCACTGGGGCAGACTGGACGCGGCGCTCTCGGCACACGGGGACGCGCTTCGCGTTCGCTTTCGACTCGGACAATGTTACTCGCGGTGACGGCGAAGACGGGTGCGTGACCGAGCAGGACAGGGCGCGGATCGCGGCCGCCCTGGGGGGCATCTTGCCGAAGATGGCGGCGAAGGGCGTGCTCAGGGTGGAGCTGAATTCCTCACGAGATGTGTACTCGTTCTAGTGGCGATACCAATACCTCCGTCCAGCGGTGGGCTATCGTCCCGAATCCTCCCGTGTCGTTCGTTGCAAGCAGGTTACAATCCAGAATTTAGCGTACAGGTTCGGAGTAGACTATTTGTTAACTTGTGAACCAAATTGCGTCCGGGATATTTTTAGTCCTGATCTGGCATACATACAAAACAACAAGAGAGATCTGCACGCGAGTACGAAATATACTGATGCTCTGTCGAAATACAGGTTGTATAGTAAGTAAAACACACCGGGCTTCATCACGTCTAATAATATAAAAAGAAACAACGGCTGCAACAGGCGGTGAATGACAGGAATCGCTTTGAAGAAAGCGGGGTAACGTTAAGAGGGAGTAGCAATAGGAGATCCTGGACCGCACTTGTTCGGCGCGTCCGCCGGGAGACCACCTGGTGGAGGTTGCGACATGCAGTCTCAAGGGCCAGGCCAACATAAGAACGGCAGAGGAAGATCGGCAACTGTAGGTGAGAGGCTTCCAGGAAGCACTCACACCGTTGCTCACCGCACCGCAGCGGATGGTCGTTCAGGCGACCGTATCTGGACTACTGGACGATAATTTCTACCGCGGGAATTAGTACCGTTGTGTGCATACTGGAGAAGTGGTACATACCCGATTCGCACTTGGTTCCTCATCCGTCACTGCGGAAAGCACACCATTATGCGGTTTGGCGGCCCCAAGTGCACGCGCCACGGCCCCCATAGAGTCCGGGGTATCTTCCACTGCGTCGGAAGTCTCAGATGCAGGAGATCCCGTTGCAGCCACGGACGCGGAGGTCGCCACGGGGGTGGACTAAAGAAACACCCGGAGTGAAAAAACGGTCGCATTGTGCAATGTATAAGACGCACCGACGTCGAGCTGCTGCTGGGGTCTGCGAACAGGCAGCCAGGCTGACGACAACCCCGGTTGACTAGCGCCTGTAAATCCGTATGAACAATCTCGGGCGGGCATTATGAAAGGGCATATGCTTACCACGGAGTCGCGCGGGTCCGCCGGAAGAGGGGCGGCGTATGCGGCGGGGAAGGCTGGGGATCAGAATATTAACGGCAATCGTCAGAAGACACAAGCAGCGCATAGACCAATATAAATATAATGCGGCAAGACACGTCTGTCTGTCAGAAGGCAGGGTCCTGGGATCTTCGAAGGCGACGATACATCGGGATGTGTGTTCCGAGAAGGATCACACTTCGCGGGAAAACAGCTCGGTAGATGCGAACACGGCCGGAAGGAAAATATTCACCACCCACGAGGAACGCGGAGATCGCGAAGGTAGGCACGAGAATGAAAGTAACCATGTCGTCCAGTAATCCGCGGAGACAGGGGAAAGAACGAAGGTTAGGCAATCTGGCTGGTGTGCGAGACGGAACGGTCAGGATGGTGGACCTATGTAGCATCCCCATTCCCACCAACGCCTCGTCTTCACTTATACTCCCCTCACCTTGCCTCACCCTGTGCGCCGTCAAACGTTTCATTCAAAACGGTAACGGGCTAGAAGACCCTGTGGCTAGTGGATACACCCCCGAGACATGCCACCCTGGCCTTCCCGATGGCAATCTGCGCGCCGAGTCCCCCAATCATGACGGTCGAAAGATGATGACGGAATACTTAGGCGAGACGCATTTGCAGGACTGGATCGCATCATGCCCGACGGAGTAGAAGACTTGTGATACTTAAGTAGATACGGGGGGTGGCCCAGGGGAGTGCTGAATGGGCGTCGTAGTTGGGAACAAGGGTCGCCGTGTGCGCTGTCACGGTTGCGCGCGGAGAGGTTCGGAGTTGGGCGCCAAGTTGGCCGTTGGAGGACAAACAACTATCCCGATATAGCAAGTATCATCCAAGGCGCCTATTGGGAGCGCGCGACCGAGTCGCTCCTCGCCTTTCGAATTCGCATCTGACAGCAACCCCCTCCCCGTCATGACCTGCATCAGAACACATCTCGGGGCGGACGCTGGCGGACGTCGCAAACACCGTCTGATCTTGGATGCCCAGGGGACGCCATTAGTCCACAGGCACACGGCCGCTCCCAGTGCCAGTACTTGCTCGGAGTCCCAGCCAAGGTTCGTCCAAATCATGGAGCCACGTTTACGTGGGTCAGACTGTAAGTTAACACCGTACGTCCTCTACAGACCTCTTGCTTACCTCTCACAGAACTTAGGCTCTGATTCAGTAGTCATTAAATGCCGGACCGCCGGTCACGAGCCCAACGATGGGAGTTCCGACACACACGGGCGCACGCTTTGCGCTGTCGAGATTCCGAGGTCGCAGTCCGGAAGCACAGTGTATGGATAACACTACAAGGAACACCAAATCCGGAAGCGCAGGCGCCGAATCAATGTGGTAAGTCGCCATTGCCGCGCGAGTTACCCGTTCGTTGTTACCCATTCATCGACTTCCTTCCGGCTTCCCGCGACAAGCTCATCCCCTGAAATGGCTGCAGCCTTTGCCCGCAATGCCGCCAGGCACTCTCTCACCAGAATCCCCCTTGCTGTCGTAATACCCCTCTTTCCTTTTTCGTAGCAGTCTTTATGCGCTCCATAGACGGTTGTAGGTCACCAATGCAACGTCGTCGCAAACGAGTATAAGACCTGCGCGGGTATCTGCCGAGCAGCAGCAGCAGCAGCAACAGGCCACTGCAGAAGGTTTTCACCCCTTCACACTCTTCACCCTCCCCACTTCGCTTCCTCCACCTCCCCCGCCCTTCTTCGCTTCGCCACCCGCGCCACCATGGTCCAGACGTTCATTCTTACCCGTTCCTTCGCCATCTCTGCGCTTGTCGCCGGTGGTACGTGCAGTTATACGCTGATCCACTGTCGTCCAGATCCTGATTTTGTCGACCAGCCTTCCCAGTCACCTACGCTGCGCCCATCCAGAGGCCCGCTATCGTCGTCCATCAGGCGGTATGTGACTCCCTCTAATTCCAGCTCGCAACATCCGTGCTCACGCCATAGCAGAGGGGCAACTACCCTCGCGGGTGTCGTTTGATGGGATGCCTCTACGCTCTCCCCACCGGGCAGAACACAAACACGGTGCGTTGAACTTCAGATACATGATTTGCTTCCGCCTGACCGATCCTTGCTGCAAAGGTCGCTACCGAGAGCACCAGCACGCCCTCGTCCGACGACTCTCTGGGAGTCATCGATCTCCTTATCTCCGCATTGACGTCCGCGCGGAACTCCCTCGCCAGTACGTCGTCCACGGCTACCAACGCGGTGACGGTCGATGCAGTCGTCGATCCCGCCACTTCCTCCGCGGAAGACCTAATCGAGAGTCTCGCCTCTGCCGCCGAAGCGTCGTCGGCACCGACAGTAGTGGAATCCGCAGTACCCGCGGTCGAGGTAACACCAGTCGAGAGCGAAGCCGTAAGTGCCATCCCTTGTGCTCGATGCATTGAAAAGAGACAAAGGCTGACGCTGGCGCGCGATCCACAGGCCAGTCTCGACGCGCTAGTCTGAGAGCTTGCGCGATATCCGCTCCTGTTGTTCTGCTTTTTTGACCGCCTCCCCCCCCCTTGCGTCCCATTCCGTTCAGCCTTTCAAGGTTCGGACACTTCGCTGCTGTTTTTCCCTGACTCGCGTTACCTTCCCGCTTCTCTTCTCGCGCTCGCGCTACCCCATCCGCTGCGTCTGCCAACCCTCTCCGCGCAATAGACATGCCGGCTGTGCTGGCCTACCCAAACGCGCGCGGCCAGAGGCGTCGCCCGACGCCGCGGATGCATTCTCTCGTTCTCCCGCGTGCACTTCCTCTCTTCTTTTCCCCTGGCAATCCCCTCGCGTCTGTTCCTCCAAGCTTCACCCCCACTCTGCGCTGCCTATACTTGCGCTACCTATACCTGCGCTCCCGCCGTTATTCCTCTCTCCTTTCTTGGTTATTTGTGCCCGCGCCCTCCCCCCCCCTCCTCTGCTCGCTTGCTCTCGGTGACCTTTGTGCTTCGCTCTCCTGCTCCTGCTCCCGTCCGCGTCTCCCCTCAGAATCAGTCTGTATCCCGGTGGCCGTGTATCATTAGTGTTGTTCGAACTTCCGTACTAGAACAGGCTCGGGCGTCAGGCCCCGGCCGCGTCGTGTATAAGTAACTCCGTTACCTCTATGTACTCCACGTACGAAGTAATAATTTCAGCCGTGCCCATCCCGGCGAACTTCATTCACAACGACACCGTGACGCCCACGATCGGTGCGACGTCTGACAGTGAAAGAACTGATCCTTATGCATGGTTAGATCGTTCAAAACTTGAGTGTCCAGTGATAGATTCGGTACGACCCAGGCCACATCTTGACGAACAAGCATATATGCACTGTGAAAGAGCAAAGCACAATTGAACAATAATTGAAGTCGGACTTGAAGTTCAATGAGGACATCTGACAGTGCGGAGAAGGTGAAGTGTTGATGTCAGTTTGGGACCCCAATATAAGGGCACGTGGTGTAGTTGGTTATCACGCTCGCTTAGCATTTGCAGGTTGCGAGAGGGGTCCGGTTCGATCCCGGACGTGTCCATGGAGGTTCCATTCTCTATCAGCTTTTTTGTGGCCTTCGTCTCCCGATCATGCCCATGTCATATACGGAGGCGACGCCCGTAGGCACGACATGAACGAACCCACAAACTTGACAAACGATCCGCAAAGCTTGGAATTGAGATCCACACTTTGAAAAGCCTCCTCAATTAAAGCGCTCCAATGCAAGAAAAATCGAGTTTAAGCCCACTACATGTTGTATTATATACGTCCACGCCGCGGCCCCGTCCCCCATCATGGGCCGCCGCACCTCGACGTTATTGATATTAGTCGGGATGAATATCATCAGTTCCAGTACTTCTCGGCGTACAGCCCGAGCACGGCGTTCGCGAGCACGTCCGAGTACGACTGGACGTCCGCGCTCGTGTACGTCTTGGCCGTCTGGAGCCCGTTGAGGATCTGCAGCAACTGGCTCTCGATGAAGTCGACGAAGACGAGGTCGATCGGCGCGTCGTCCGCGACGCCAGCGGGCGCGTCCGTCCCGATGAAGTCCGGCACGTCGAAGAAGGGCTGCAGGCACAAAGACCGAGTCCGTCAGTTCCTGTTTCGCGGTGCGCGGTGGCGGTGGCGCTAGGACTTACCAGGGGCGAGTGAAGGGTGTCGTCGCCGATTCCTGGGCAGGACTACGTACAGGACGCGTTCATCAGCGACGGAGATAGGGGATGCGTTGCAGAGAAACGGATGGACGCACGTCGTGCGTAACGTAGCCGAGCGTCGCGTTCTGCGCGGCGCGGCGCGCCGGCCCGTTGCTTCTCCGGTCCATTTCCTCCAACCACGCGCGGTACACCATGTCCACCTCGCCCCGCGCGTACGCATCCACGTCGAACCCGCCGAGGGCGCGGCGCTCGTTCGCGCCGGCGTTGTTGAGCGAGGGGAGGACCTGCTTCGCGGCGGAAAGGGTGACGTTCGGGATGAAGAGGAACGAGTCCGCGAAGGGCGACGCGGTGAGCTGGTCGTTCTTCGTGAACGGCCCCGAGTAGACGTCGAACCGCTGCGAGCCCGAGTTGGTGATGATGATGTTCGGGACGGACCCGCGGCTATTGTTGGCGGTGAGCGAGTAGGACATGGCCTCGCCGAAGAGGGTGAGGAGTGAGTTGTTCGACGGGTAAGGGACCCTGTTGAGCGCGCATTCAAGGAGGGGATGGGACAAGTGACGTCAGGATCTATGTTGGTGGGATGAGGGGGGACTTACTGGGTGAGCGTATAGTCCTGAGGCGCGACGCCGAACAGGGAGCTCAGGTTGAAGACCTTCGCGAGCTCATTGAGGCCCCATGTGAAGGACTTGCCCTTGAGGGTGTCGAAGGTGAAATTGCCACGGTTGGTGTGGTACTGAAAGGGGAGGGAGTCTACTATCAAAACGAGTTGAACGAAACCGCCTTCGGAGACGTACCTCATACGTTACACGGTTAGGGTCGAGGTAACGACGATTGAATGTGATGTTATTCGTAGAGCCCTTTTGGTCGAGCTTTGCGCCTGCGCAGCGTCGTTAGACGTCGTCATGCGGCAAGGACATCTGACATACTCATCCAACCTATGTGATATGCAACGTGAGAAGGGCGACGTTAGCTTGAAGAGAAGGTGGACATGGCACGTACCGACAGTTTCCATGTAGCGACCGCTCTCAAGAGCCATAGAGCGGCCATCGTATTGCACTACATGTTGAGATGAGAGGATGAGAGCAGGCAACGTATTTCTTAGCCCAGCGTCCCTTACCGCAGTCGCGAATGTGAGTATGGCCTAGCGCGACATCAGTACATGATCTCCTAAAAGTCCTCGTCTAAGCGACTTACCTCCGAGAATCAAGATGGGCGTCGTGGGATGGACAGCACGGATCTCGTTAAAGACAGTTGGCCCTGCGCATGATCCGGCCCTCGCGCGATAAGTAAGCAGGAACCAGGACCGAACAGCAGCGGCTCCTCACAGTTATCTGTCCTCGCCACCGGCATGTGGCTAAACGCAACAGCAAGCTAATCAGCTTCTGGCATTGACCCGAAGGCCCACGGGACTGACATACCCCACGAGAAGGAAGAAGTCGGGCTCGTCCTTGATAGCCTCCGCGAACTGTTAGGGATGCAGCAGGCGGGATCAACGGCACGAACAGGCACGCGCGAGAGTAGGAGCGACGCGACGAACCCACTGCTCCTTGACCATGTCCTCGACCTTCTGCACGGTGGTGTTGACGTCGTTGCCCGTGAAGTCGAAGAGGACACCGAGCGATGTGACCTTGCGGCCCCTTGGGGTAATGCGTCAGTGCTGGACGTCATGGACTGACGTGCCGTGTGCACTCACTTGCGCGTGTGGAACTTGGCGAAGCGCTCTGTTGGATCGAGGTCCAATTCAGACGTCTCTCACACATATCAGAGGCAAGAATAGACACACCGCCGACAGGGACGCTGACATTGTTGCCGCTCGTATCGGTGACGGTAATGTTGACGTTCGACGAGAGGTAGCGGCCGTTCAGCCTCGGCGCGAAGTTCTTGTACATGTCATATGTGTTCGCGTAAATGTAGAGCTCGTGGCTTGAATATATATGAGCATACACCTAGTGGAAAGGACCAAGATGGCACTTACTTGCCAATCGCCATGATATCGTAGGGTAGGTCAAACATGAACTTGTTAGTCTGTGCAGATAATGTGAGTATCTTCGGGGCTGCAGAAGTTGCATCGTCGTTTTTGTCCTCACCTCATGCGCATCGACACCGCCCGGAGGGAACCCGTCCGAGAGACCAGTACCTGACAGTCGCAGTCAGATTCAAGAGTGGCGCACGCATTTGCTTATCGTCCGTACTCACCGTCATGCAAGTCACCGGAGTCGACCAAGAGGAGATCGACATCCTTTTCCTACAACCGAAATTAGACCCTCGCATCCGCATGACGGGATGCCTGCATCACTCACCAGCGCAAGCTCTTTCATGTGCGTGACGAAAGAGGCGAAATCTCCCAGGTCCCCACTAAGCTCCATCCCATGTTACCCCACATCCGCGCATATATAGACCGCAAACCGAGATGAATCGAACCCTCACCTGTAGTTGGGCTCCGGGAAGGAGGATTTCTGGTGTCCGAGCAGCCAGCCATGGCTATCGGTGGTGTGAATGATGTTCACGTCGCTCCAGACGAGGGGCCTGCTCGGAGGTGTGAGGTGCGCCTGGGGGTACGCGCGCCGCTCATGGACGTGCGCGTGCGCGTGATCGTCACCGTGTTCCTCGCCGGGGCACGCGCGGGCCGCAAGCACGGCGATAGAGAGCGCGAGCAACGACGTGAGCTGCATCCTCTCGAGACGACGCAAAGCGAGTACTGGTAAGAGCCGGGGAGGTTCGACGAGGATTGCCGTTGAGCGTGTGCATCTCGCGGGAGAAGCACGCTGCTATATGTATGTCTGAATGCCGGCAGCCCGCAACGAGTGGGCGAGCGTCAGGGGTGTCGAGTACGGTCTGACACTGGCAGCAACAGCACTGATGTGCGGATTTGATGCGGATGCAGACGGAAGCAGGAGTAATCACCGATTGCGCAGATGAAGAAGGATGAAGACCGCATGGGATGCCAGTGGGATAATGGATTCCACGACAAACTTAGCTCGGTGGTCCCGGTCAGTTCGGTACATGCATACATACTTCTTCTGAATCTTCACGCTCAATTCCTGCTGCCAGCCTACGAGGCGAAAAGCACGGGGCATGGGGGCCACCGGGTCTTGTGCTGCAAGGTCCGAGCGGGATATTGAATTTGTGGCAAGTGGTTCCTCAGAAGGTGGGCACGTTTGTGAGGAGGAATTCATGGTACCTGCAAGGGAAGGCACCGGGAGAAGACTAAGGAGAACCGGAGGATTGTAGTATAAAGGGTTGTAATCCGTGCTGCTACCAATCTAGATCTGCCTCCGGCGCTCACCGGCATTCAAGCCGGCAGTCCTCGCAAAGAACTGAGAACTGATTGATAGTATACTTAGAACCAACCACACGCTATGGAAGATTGCAAGATACTTACAGTAGACAGGCACGGCAGGCGCACCTGTCAAACGACGGAACCCCGTGCGATAAAGAACGTGCTCCGACCGACAGCGCAACTCGTCCGGATAAGTAACAGTCGGGTAACAACACCCCTAGGGGCAATGCTCATTAAACTATCTTTCTCATGTTTCAGCAGACCGTTGAAACACTACTCGTCCCTATGTTTCTCCTTGGACCTTGGCAAGCGGGAAGAAATACTTGGCTCGAGGACGACTTGACATAATCCAAACAAACCCATTAAAGACTTGCATTGGCATAGTGTTACTTTAGTTTGAATAGACACAGCACGTAGTGCTCAGTCGTTCCCCAGAGATGGTGCCCAGGCCTTTCCTTCTCAGCGTGTATTCGAAATCCTGCACGGGACTAGGATCCGCGAGGCGCAGTGTGCCAGTGGAGCATCAAACAAAGGCGTGGTCCTGAATTTACAATTTGAAGGTCTCATTGCACGATGCTCAATTGCCTGCCTGCCGGGTGGGACGAGAGGGTCCGCAGAGTGGGGGGGGGGTGAATTAACGCGGAGACGTTGCTAACTCAGACTCACCGAAAACATTGGAGTATATACTACAACCCCACGCGGAACCTCAGGTTTCGATTCGCAGCTGACTGGGGTACCGGTGGAGAAGTCAGTTGTCGTCGGACCGTGACCCTGTTGCGCCTAGGGCGATCTCAGAGCGAAGCATAATGCCGTATGCCTGCTGCGTCTCATGCCGAGGTTCCGTTCCTGCCCATCACCGGAAGCCCGCACGAGGGTATGCTCGTAGTTCCGACTGTCACGGATACCAGCCAAGAACTGTAGGTAGTCACTGGTGTTTCAGGGAGAGAGGGTAACGGCACAGCGTAAGATCTACTGACCATGAAACGTAAATGTGAGTGTCTGTTTCGCGAAAGGCAAGCAAGGGAGGCCCACATATACAACACGATTCCTAAAGCTGCCCTATTCTCTGCTGCATCTTCTCCTTCACTGTCTGGTATGCGTTCAAGATCGTCTGCTCGTTGATCACGATCTCCGTCGTGTCCGCCCTTGGCCGGCTGACGCGGGAGGCGATGGTCGTCGAATCTGTCTCCACGATGATCCTAAGAGCACACATGCGGGCATCAGCATATCCTCCCTGTGAAAGAGCTGGGCGAGAAGGAAACGCACCCGTCGTCGATCGTCTCGTCCAAACAGAGAAGGACGAGGTCAAGGTTTTCGAGCACGCCGCGCTTCTCGACCTGGTTCCGGAGGAGCATGTGCACTGCGTCCGAGAATGCGACGAGCGCGGAGTGCAGCATGAGCTCGTTCTCGGACGGGTCGCCGATGAGGTAGAAGATGAGGTCGAGCGAGTGCTTGTAGACCGCCAGGTGCGAGTCGTACAGGATGATGTCGCCTGCGTTCCGTACGCGCGCATATAGCCGCGTTTAGTCATAGGGAATAGAGTGAAGGGTTGCGGAGGAAGGCTGGTGAGACATATTGTGGGCAATACGAAAGGTTGAGGGACGCACCTCCGGCCTTCTTGGTCTTTTGGAAGAGTCCCTTCTCGAATGCCCGCTGCTCCTTCAGCGTGGTCAGCTTCTTGGGCTCGCCATTGGGGTGTCCTTTCGGATGGTAGTATTTCGCGAGTACCCGATGTCCGTCCGTGTCAATGATGAGGAATGCGGAGACTGTGTAGAGAGACAAGTTCATGGCGAAACAAGCGGTCGTAGGTAATGTCGTGCCACGGGTTTACGAAGCCAATCGTCCAGCAGTGCGTTCTAGTAGGTTCGAAATAGAGCTTCAGCGGAGAACCGCAACTAGTAGGAGATGGAGGATGGGTGAGACGGATACGGACCGCACCAGTGCGCTGTCGATGGCGCCGTTCGCAACCCCCTTGCTGACGCCCAACGTGGCTCACTCGCCGACCTCCATCTTCACCTTGCTCGACCACATTCCTTCGAATTCTTGGGTTATGCTCGGCTTGCATCGCTAGCCTACCGTACGCTCTCTTTCGAACTACACTAGAGCACCAGGGCAATATAATTGAACTCCGGGAAGCATGCCATGTCACCCATCAACTGGCCCGCCATCCTCAGCTCCGACTACCTCCTAGCCTCCCTCCTCCCCCTCGTCATCCTCGTGCTCGGTCTGCATATCCTAGGGAGCCCTCGAGACTTGCTCGACATCATCCTCGGCCAGACCCGCACCTCCACGCGCGGCGCCGCCGTCGGCCACTTCTCCGTGCAGCGCGCGGCCGCGTCCTACGCGCAGTACGCGCGACTCGCGCGCGCGGAGCTCACGGCGATGCGCAAGTCGTACGGGCGCATGAGCTGGACGCACAGACGTGTCGGGTACGCGCTGGGGTACCCGCGGAAGCTCGCGCGCCTCGAGGAGTCCATCGGCACGAACGCTGTCGTCGCGGACGCGATCGCGCGCCTCGCGCAGGAGGAGTTCGAGGACGAGGAGCGCGGGCGGCTCGCGCCGAAGATCACGGGCGACTTGGGGAGGGTGCGCGAGTCGCTGAAGCACTTCGTGCGGGACTGGAGCGAGGAGGGGCGCAGGGAGCGCGAGACGATCTTTGGGCCTGTGTTGGATGTCCTGCGTACGTGTCCGGAGGAGAGGCGGGGTCAGATGAAGGTTCTTGTTCCTGGTGCTGGGCTGGGACGACTCGCTTGGGAGATATCGGAGCTTGGTGAGTCGCTCATTTGAGGTGTGCTTGATTTTGTTCCTGTCGTATGTTTGGGCGACTGTTTGCGCTCCCAAACAATACATTCATTTTTATTTTGCTTCTCCGTACGTAAGCACGAGCACAACGATTGAAAGGAGACAGGCTTTACGCGCACGAACGGAACGGTGCTGCACGGGCCCTGGCCCCCATCGCAGTAGTCCACCACGATCAGTTTCTTGGCTGGACAAGAGATACTGTGTGAAGTTCCTCTTTGACGATCTCGATGCAGGAACAAATATTTCTCTGTGAAGTATCCACGTCGAGCATTCATCATCATCCGGAAAACATGTTCTCCCTTACCTTCGCTCTGTCAGTTAGTGAACGTGTACTGAACTCATCTTGCCTTCAGGCTACCAAACGACCGCGAACGAGCTCTCATTTTTCATGAATCTCGCGCTGCGGTTCCTCCTCTCGCCCTCGCACACGCAACGTCCGAACCAGCACGTCCTCCAGCCATACGCCAGCTGGTTCTCGCACCAGCGCACAACGGATACCCTCTTCCGCAAAATCTCGTTCCCCGACGTCACTCCTCGCCTCTCGGACAAGTTCTCCCTGGCCGAGCGCGATTTCCTGTCTTTACGTGCGCCAGAGGGGATGCTAGGGTACGACTTTGTCGTGACGCTGTTCTTCATAGACACCTCCCTGAACGCGATCGAGACCCTCGAGCACATCTATACGCTCCTTCGTCCGGGGGGCCGGTGGATCAATCTTGGCCCTCTTCTCTGGACGAGTGGCGGGCAGGCGGCCGTCGAGCTGAGCCTGGAGGAAGTGCTGAAGCTCGCGGAGACGGTCGGGCTCGCCGTTGCTGATGCTGGAAAGGGAGCTGCGGAGTCTGAGCCCGCAAGGCGGCGGACCGTGGAGTGCGAGTACACGGCGGATCAGGCGGCGATGATGAAGTGGTTGTACCAGGCGGAGTTCTGGGTGGCCACGAAGAAGCCGTGAACTTCCTCTTCCCTGCCCCGCTCTTTTGAACGCAATATGTTGCAGACTAAGGACTTGTACGCAGTTTACGTTGCCCAACCTGCTGTGCAGGTAATATTCGAGTAAGCGATGCGCACTCGTCGTTCGAGATCGGTCTTGTCAAGACTTTTCGATTATGTACCATTGCGCCATTGTGCCGGGCGTTGCTAGGATTCCAAGATTTTCAATTTCCGATCGGACACCTAAATTTGCCGCAGTTGCTCATCCTTCCTTTCTCCAGCCGTTCGCCACTCTACGCTCCAGGTCCACACGGTGAGCTTGAATCTCGTCAATGTCAATTCCCACTTTCTTTGAGTTTCGAGCCCCATTACAGACCCTCGATGTGGTTGCTCAGCACTGATCGCGCCGAACTCCACTTTTTCGCCGCACCGGAAGCAGTCACCGGCGGCTACGCGATCCTATCTCACACCTGGGGCCACGGCGAGCAGGCGTTCCAAGAGACACAAGCC
The DNA here is from genome assembly GCA_024305745.1 of Polyporus tsugae. NCBI lineage: Eukaryota > Fungi > Basidiomycota > Agaricomycetes > Polyporales > Polyporaceae > Polyporus > Polyporus tsugae. Next base: position 826,105 of record JAHRBS010000005.1, read on the forward strand.
CTCCACAAGCAGTGCGAGGCCACTGGGGAAAATCCTCGCGATCTCGCGTCTCCGAAGATCCGCGAATGCTGCATCCTTGCGGAAAGCCACGGATACCAGTGGCTGTGGGTGGACACGTGTTGTATCGACAAGACGAGCAGCACGGAGCTCTCCGAGGCGATCAACTCCATGTTCCGCTGGTACTCGCTTGCGGAAGTGTGCTTCGCGTACCTAGAGGACGTCGAGAGCGATTGCGTCTTGGACGCGCAGGGGTCGGCGTTTAGGACGGCGCGGTGGCATTCCCGTGGGTGGACGCTGCAGGAGCTCATCGCACCGATGGTCGTCATCTTCGTATCTCGAGACTGGACCACTATTGGGAACAAAGTGGTGCTCGCATCGCTCCTGCAGCAAGTTACTGGCGTATGGTGGCAGGTTTTCACGCGCGAGGTGCACTATTCGGTCATCAGCGTTGCACAGCGCATGTCATGGGCATCGAATCGAAACACGACCCGCGTCGAGGATGAGGCGTACTGCCTCATGGGCCTGTTCAACGTCAACTTGCCGACGATCTACGGGGAGGGACGCCAGGCCTTCCAGCGCCTCCAGCACGAAATTATGAAGCAGTCGTTCGACACAAGCCTATTCGCGTGGGGTCGTTGGACCAGTTCCGATAGCGTCACCCCGGTGGAGCCACGAGAGATCTACCAGTATTTCAACACGTCCTCGCAGAACCATGTCTATCTTCTCGCCGACTCGCCCAAAAGTTTCGTCAAGCCGTTCGGGCGAACTGTGCGCTATACGCCATCTGCGACATACCCGTTGCAACCATATCTAGACTGGCAATGGAAGATGAAACCCGGACCTGTGTGTGGCCAATTTTGTGGGATGTAGAGGAGCTAACAGACAGTACCCAGATCGAACCGGAGTCAGATCCTGAAGCGAGCATTCGGAGACAGCTTGGACCGTTCGGTCGAATGGAGCTGCCTAGGTTCTCAGTCACGAGCTATGGGCTGGAGTGTCGTTTCCCAATAATCGAGTCGGAGGGGCTCGTCATCGCCGTTCTCCTGTGTGACACCGGTCGCGAACACATCGGGCTCCTACTCCATCCGTCCAACTTCATCATCCAAGATCCCTCCCGAAAGAAATACCACACAGGGCAAGGCTTCCGCCTGCCCTCCGGCGGCGCTGGCTTCGCGCGCCTTATCTCCCTCGGCGACGACTTCTACAACCTGCGGCTCAATGGGAAGACGGTCACGGCTGAGTGGCACGACATCTTCATCGCAGACAGCCCGCCCCCAATCCGGAGGGACGTTGCGCCGGGCCTCTGCTTCTCGCTGCACTGCATCACCCCCGCCCCGCCCTTCCGCCTGCCACATTGGCTCATCGGCAGGCTGACCCTGATAGGGATGGAGCTGCGGCCGCTGCACATGGAGAGCAAGCCCGTCGACGGGAAGCCGCTGCACGTATCGGCGACGTTCGAGGACGTCAACGCGAAGGAGGGTATCCGCCTCATCCTCGGGACCTGCCTGCAGTCGCCCGGCGGCCCGTCGCATTGGGCGAAGGCGATGCCGCAGTACCCGGCGAATTGGGGGCAGAAGACCGACTTCTCGCACGACTGTCTCGAGCACCACGTCGACGCCTGGCAAGGTTGGACGAAGGACTTCGGGGACGCCGAGCGGACCGTGCGGCTGTCGTTCTCGCGCTGCAGGCTGACTCCGGAGCACACCTTGGCCGCCTACGTCGAGCTCGAGGGGAACGTCTACGACGCCATGAAGGCCAAGAAGAACGTCGCACTTCCATCGCGCGAGGGCTTTGGTCTCCGGAAGGATGTCGTCGAATCCGGTGCGCCGCTCCTGCCCCCCATCTCAACGTCAACGGACAAGCCGACATAGCCTCCGAAGCGTGTTACCGGTTCGGCATTCTCTTTTCCACCTGCACCCCGAGCTGTCAGAGCCATGCTGACGTAGCACTCCGACAGGCGACGACTTAGAGTTCATGTGATAGGTACAAGAATTACCGTTTGCAGCATGTCAATGGGCTTTAGATGGCTTCTTTCACGGATCGGATGGTCCCTATGTGGAAGAGCGACTACGTTCCTCGGATCCAAACAGTGAAGTATATCCAGAGAAGGTGATACACTATTGGCCAAGGGCCAGCGAAGGTTTGTTCTAAAAGGATGTACAGCGGTGCGTTATTCTATACTTGAGTACCAGGATACAACACGAGCCTGTCTGGCGTTTTGGCATCTTCATCATCCACTGTCTTACTGTTTTCCACTCGAACATGACTGGAACGTTGCCTGTTGCCGTCCACGCAAAGAACTCCCACAGGAAATCCCGTCAAACATCCATCTTTTAGAGTCCAAGTAAGTTTCCGATGACCCCGCGCTAACTTAGGACTGCGATATATAGGGATGACGAAGTTCCTCCCACAGATGTGCCACCCTCACTCTTCGAATCGCCCCACTCCTCTGTCCAAGTGCAATCCCCGTGCCATCCCTCCCTCACGAGTATAGATTGCGGATATTCATTCCTGGTGAGCATTTCGTTGTATCGCTATTTGATACGATTCGAAAGCTAACTAGGAAGGAGGTCTCTGCTATGTGGGTCCTAAGCACCGATCGCGCAGAACTGCATAACTTCATCAGCCCGGAGGCCATCGTGGGTGGCTACGCGATACTCTCCCATACGTGGAGCCCTACGGGCGAGCAAACCCTCCAGGAGGTTAGGGCCATTGGCGAGCGGTGCCGGCGGGAAGGCACGAATCCCCGGGACTACGTTGATCCCAAGGTCCGTGGGTGCTGTCTCCTGGCAGAGAAGGAGGGCTTTCGATGGGTGTGGATCGACTCGTGTTGCATCGACAAGACGAGCAGCACGGAGCTGTCCGAGTCAATCAACTCCATGTTCGAGTGGTACTCTCAGGCGGAGGTCTGCTACGCGTACCTGGCGGACGTCCCTCACGGCTGTATACTGCACGCTCAGGATTCCGCCTTTCGGAGAAGTCGATGGCACACTCGAGGGTGGACGCTCCAGGAGCTCATCGCGCCGGCCGTTGTCGTTTTCTTCTCCAGCGAATGGCAGGAGATCGGGACGAAGGCGACGCTCTGTGGCCTTCTCTCACAGATCACGGGCATTCCGTGGGCCGTCTTCACCCGGCAACGACTGTTCTCGGAATTCAGCGTCGCTCAACGGATGTACTGGGCCGTTGGCCGGAGCACTACCAGACTGGAGGACGAGGCATACTCGCTCATGGGGCTGTTTGGCGTCAGCATTCCGACGAACTACGGGGAGGGGCATAATGCGTTCTATCGCCCTCAACGTGAGATATTGAGGCACTCTTCGGACATGACCCTGTTCGCATGGGGACCCATAATCGGTGAATGCTGCGGGTTTGGGTCCGAAGATGCTATCTCGTCCGGTGTTGGGGACGCTTTCAGGTATCTTCTAGCCTCGTCCCCTAAAATTTTCGAATCACCCTCGGTTTACACGTCAACCTTGGTGAAGTGCGAGCACGTACAGCAGACGTATCCATCACCCATCGCTGTATGTGTTTTCACTTTGTGAAACCGTCATATCGCTAACGTCACGCTATCGATATACAGGATACACAAGAGAGTCAGGCCACGAGTGACCACCGGAATGGTCCCTTCGATCGGGTCGAACTCCCTCAAGTTACATTCACTAGTTATGGGGTAGAATGTCGACTCCCTCTGTTCGACGCAGGCGATGTTACTATCGCCGTCCTTCTCTGCCAGTTGCCTAGCCGCGAACACGTAGGTCTCGTTCTCATGAGGGACCCATCCGCTCGGGACATATACAGATCACGGTATCACGCCGGTTGTCGCCTACGCCGGGCCAAACCTCATTCCGGCATCAATAGCATTGTACGATTAGTGACCCTCGGGCGGGACCTGCATAACATCCGCTTCGACGGGGCCCTCGTCCAGCCTGACATCTACATCGCGACCAGCCCGCTGGCGGCTTGGACATCTACTCGCGCGTCGATAGCTCGTCTCTCCTTCAACTGCAGTGCGAATCCCTTTGTCCATTTCCCCCACTGGCTCCTCTCCCGTCTCGCGATGCTCGGCTTCCAGGCCATTGAACAGACTTGTGCACACCGTCACGGGGTGCGCTTCATTGACCACTCTGGGGAACACATCACCGTGGAGATTGGAGTGTGTTCGTCACACCCTCGAGGATTGGACGGCTCACCCACGCACTGGGCTCGGGTCTCTTGCAGGGCGGGCTGCCCCAGCGACGAAAGCGCGCGCGTGCACGGTGCCCATGACTGCTCCGAAGACCATGTTCTCTCCTGGCCGATGTGGACCAAGGAGCGGACGGTCCGATTGTCCTTCGTTCCGCATGAACGAGCGCAAAAGTCGACCCTTGTCGTGCATCTCGAGCTGAAAGGTGCCATCTACGAGAACATGCTCCACAAGGCGCAGGTCACCATTCCCTCCCAAGAGGAACTCGACATGACGCGCGCGTTTCCACATGAGCCATGGGCGGACAGGCGGGTCGGCCAGACCCTACGAGGGAACGTAGGGTACAGGCAGTTGCTTCGGTCGCAGCTGTGGAGACTCGGGCCTTCCGACCTGGGACTCGGTCTGTGCGGTCCCTCATCGACTCGCTCCCATAAACCTGGCCGCATCCTGATCACCTACGCGCATCCCGGCCGTTCCCATCTCCCTTTCATCGCGCGCGAGGAGTTCCCGTACGTAGAATTATCGGCTCGGTGGTCCATCCTCGACGATAGCTTGCACAATTTTGGTCCGGATACCTGGTCGTTAGATTGACTCGGAGGTTCGCCAAGTAGTCAGCCTCATACACACCTCCCACCTTGATAATGTCCTCTATGTTTTGGCGAATCAGTGGCTTGTTAATATGCGATAAATACATACTATGCGCATTTCCTCACTATGACGATCGTGCATGCGAGGACTTCAAATTTGTCCTCCGAGTAATAATAAAAAAAGTTGTAAGTACAGTAGAACGAAGTACAGTAAGTAGTAAAGACAGGGCGGCGCTTATCAACGCTGGCCGGCCGGACATCTCGGAGATGTGCCACGTGTCGTTGTCGCCTGTGTCTAAGCTCCTCTCACTGTCTCAGGCTCTCATCCCAAACTCTCATCAGTGGCCCTCTACAGCGAGCTCAGAGAGCGATGTCGACCACTGCAATGCCCACCCAACCCCTATCGCGAGACTTTGAAGACTGCGTCGAACAGGTGAACATAAAATGTCTACATGCGATGGACGGTGCCAGTGACGCCTACAGATTGGAATGGGTACTAGCAGTCCTATGCGCACACACGAAGAACATGGTCATTCTCCAGCATCTGAGGGTGTGCGTGTTGGCTAGAGGACCATAACGACTAGTAAGTGATGATTGTCATTGGGGAGCGACTCTGCTAATCACGGGTATCTTGCACCTCACCTCTGACAGGGCTCCGGTATGGCAGCCGGACGCGTTTGATCGAAGCACGACGAGACTTCGAAATGCAACAAGCACGTCCATTTACGCACCGCCACGGGGTCGCCGTCCATAGAATATGCATAATCCCACATTGATCCCTCCCCCCTCCTCAACATTCTGTCAGTCGAGAGGGGAGTCGGAAAGGGGAACGACAGGAGATTCGCAAAGTATACGCCAAACGGTGAGCATCCTTACCATGGTGGACTGGTGTAGGAACCAGATATGTGCAAGCCTTTTCACTGATACGCACGAGGACAGAAGACAGCAGACAGCAGACGTCAGAGATGAGCAGCCCAACTTCGCAACCGAGCTTCTCCACCTCTGCCGGCATATCGCCCAGAGCACGCGGTATGCTCACGTCCAGGGACATCACTTATAGGAGCACGCGCAACAGAGTGTATCGAGACTACATAGAGTCCGAGGGGCTAGATGGTGCGGAAATAGCCTTGCACGCTGTCTCCGATCGCGAGCTCAGGCTCTTATATGAACCCTTTGCGACTATCGTCGGCCGCATATAGGAATCTGCTGAATGACCTCGGCGAATCTCGCCTCTCAAGAACTCGGACACGTTTTGTCGTCGCAATCGACGACGAAGGGGGAAGTCGAGACCAGAGAACACTTGAACCAGGCAGGTACGTGTGATGTCGCATCACTCGTATATGAGCTTTGAGCCATATAGAGCGTCCCAGGCGCGGGCTGCAAAGGATGCAGTCATAGAAGACGTCACTCCTTGCCTCGAGCAGATTTCTCCCTTATCCGTCCAATGACAACATGCGACCGGAGATATTGCTATCAGAGGGGAGGAGAACGGAGAAGAGGGGAAGTAGCTCACCATGCTCGAAGGAACCCGTGCGACACGCTGGTGGGCCTCATATTCAGCTTGAGGCGAACCATTCGCCCAGCCTCGCGTCCGTCCGCCCTCCATCCTTGCGGCCTCCTTTACCCCCCTCGTATCCCTCTGTTCTCGTCTGCTCCGCCCTCCACCTTCTTCCTCTCTTCCCCTCGCTCGCAGGTTGTTCAACATGCGCACCGTCTTCTCTGCAGCTGTTGCTGTGAGTTCTTGCTTTTCGTGCTTCCGTCTCTCAAGCTTGTACTGACTGGTCGTCTCGCCCACAGCTCTCCGCTCTCGCCGCCTCGTTGGCAAAGCAGATCGTCATCACCATCGGCGGTAGCACACAGACACCCGACAATGCGACCACCGTTTTCGACCCTGATGTGGTCACCGCTGACATAGGCGACTTAATTGTCTTCAATTGTGAGTCTTTTTGTATGTCCTCCGCCTTTTTTTCCTTGTCTTCGTGCCTATCTCCACACCTCGAGGAGCTTGAGGGATGCCGTGCCGTGTTCCTGCTTCAGTTACCCGTGCTTCGTGACGATGCCATTTCTTTTCGGATGTTTATCGTATAGCTCAATTCCGGCTCTCTACTACGACTCTAATCCTTACCTCCCCTTATCGCGAACCAACCCTTGCATGTATTGTATATCCCTGTTCACTCTCTTCCCCGTCTCGATATACCTCTCACGCATACCACGTAAATTGAATTATCTGCTAACTCCTCTACCTTCCCCCGACAGTCACCCAGGGGAACCACACCGCGACGCAGTCGACGTTCGCTGCGCCCTGCATCCCCTTGCACGATTTCAACACTACTCTCAATGGGTTTGACTCGAGCTTCCGCAACGCCGGCAACTTCAGTGCAGTCACGACCCTGTCCGTCAATGTGGCGACCAACGACACAATCTGGTTCTTCGACTGGAACACCTGCGCGGAGGGTGGTGTCGGCGGGATCAACGTCAACGGCAGCAGCTACCAGACGCTGGACGGGTTCCGGGTGAGTGCCCCACGTTTTCGTTTTCGTCTCTGTTTTGCGCCATCATCCGTCTTCTCGCGAGGCGGGCGTCGGCTCTGGCGCATACATGAGCCGCCTTTTCGTATTTTGTGACCGACTTGGACGACGGCTGATTTTGATCCTCCTTATTTTGCAGCGTAACGCGATGCGCCTGAACGGCACCGCGACGGAGAGCTCGAGCTCCACCGCTGCGCGGACGCGCACAGGGTCAGGGCCGAGCGGGACTGGCGCGGGGGGAGGCGCGAGCCCAAGCCCGGGGTCGAAGGAGAGCAGCGCAGAGCGCGCAGCTAGACTAGGGTTCGCGGCGGTCATCCCGATAGTCGCTGCGGCACTCTGGTTGTGATTGTTCCCCGACAAGGCGCTTTGGAGTGGACTGAAGTCCCGTTGCGCGTGTACATGCGCTCTCTCCTTTCATCTCAGGATCGTCGACGCTTGATACCACCGGACCATATACCTGGTAACACTGGCGCGATCATCTTTCTGCCGTCGCGCGTCTCATGTAGTTTCCCTTCTTTGGGGGCCTTAGTGCGACACTGGATGTTATTTGATGTCATGACCATTTTTACCTGGACGACCTGCGTTGTTCCGCCGTTCTCTCTTACTGTATTCGAATGGGAACTACACGTTCCGTGCGAGGCCCAAGGGCGCCGATGAACATGTGTCTGTAGTATGTTCGGCTGATGTGTAGAACAACAGGGCCAGTACGACGCAAGTGCGCGATGCTCCGATCGATGACGCAAGGACTCCCTCGGAGGAAATCTTGAGGCGAGGCAAACAGGAACAAAGAGGGTGTTCAACTCAGTGCACTGCCGGGGGGTACCAAGTACTGTACTCTTCGTACGCATTCTTCAACCCTAACTGATATCCGAGTCCCACCAGCGAGCGGCACTCCCCTAATGCTAGGTATCATCGCTGTTCACGTTTGCTGCACGAGCCTGACGGAGCACTTTGTGAGAGGTCCAAGCACTCCCAAGGGCAGGCGGAGGCTGGCAGCAACTCGATTCTCGAACCCCCGGCCAGTCATCGCCCTAGCCCTCCTCTACGAATTGAACACGTCTACTCCTCATGTTCAAGGGACATGGCTTCCTGGCATCGGTCTTCATCGGTCAGTATAGGGTCCTGGCCAGGTAAGTGCACAGCCTATGTTGTGCGTGGTGGTATTACTGGCTGACAAAGCATCCTCGTGTACCGGGTGCCAGCATCGCGTCACACAGGAATACAGCTAACCATGACAAGATCTCCGGTTAAGGACCGCTCGAAAGCGAAGCTAGATACACTGCCATGCACACACTTTGGCTGCTTGACGATGTTATATGCTCGCTGCATTGATTCAAAGACAGGACAGGACGCCTGACTCGCAAAATTGACCCAACAGAATCGTCCAAAGCATCCCTCTCGATTTCGGTGCGCTTCGTATGATACTGATCCCACAATTACCTATGCGATATCCAACTGACGATCAATCTAGGACAGTACCACTCTCGATGTGGTTGCTCAGCACCGACCGCGCCGAGCTTCACTACTTCAGCGACCCCGAGAGCGTACCGGGCGGATATGCAATCCTCTCACACGTCTGGGACAAGGAAGAGATGTCTTTCCAGGACATCCAGGCCCTGCGCAAGCAATGCGCCTCCCGTGGCCTCAAACGGTTCATCAAGCTCTCGCTGGGATCCACGACTACCCCACGCGACCTCGCGTCGGATAAGATTCGACAGTCTTGCATGATCGCGGAGCGCCATGGGTACAAATGGATCTGGAACGACACGTGCTGCATCAACAAGGAGAGCAGCTCGGAGCTGTCGGAGGCGATCAACTCGATGTACCGCTACTACTCCCTCGCCGAGATCTGCTACGCGTACCTCGGGGACGTTTCGCAGGTCGTTGGAGGGCTATACTCCCGGGTATGGCACGGGTCGGGGTTCATGGAGAGCAGGTGGCACACGCGCGGATGGACACTGCAGGAGCTCATCGCACCGACGTTCCTCGTCTTCCTTTCCAAGGAGTGGCAAGTACTCGGTACCAAGGCTAACCTCGCCGATACGCTGGAGCAGATCACGAACATACCAGCGAAGGTATTGCGGAAGGAGGTCGAGCTGGGTAGCATGAGCGTTGCGCAGCGAATGTCGTGGGCCGCCGGGCGACAGACGACACGGCTAGAAGACGAGGCGTACTGCCTCATGGGAATCTTCTCGATCAACATGCCTACGCTCTACGGAGAAGGTCGGCGGGCCTTCCATAGGCTGCAAGAGGAGATCATGAAACAGTCGATCGACACTTCTCTGTTCGCTTGGGGTTCTCGTGCAAAACTGCCGTCTTTATGCCCTTCAGGCGCGACTCGGCGGAGACGCGGTGGCTCAGAGCATGATCACCATAAATCAGCGTCGTATCTCTTTGCAAGTTCCCCCTTATCTTTCAAAGATTGCACAGAGGTCATCTTCTCACCGCCTAGATCGTCCGTGAGTACTTGAGTCCTCCCCTTTCTCGACCATTAACCTTGTCATTGAAACTATACCCAGCTTCCCTCTCCAATATATGGAGCAGACCATCCATCAGCAACAACCTACCATTCATTCCATCTCGACGGACTCCCCACTTTGTCTATCACACCATACGGCGTGCACGCTCGTGTCCCCACCGTCGAGTTCCGCGGACTAACTATCGCAGTTATATGCTGTCACGTCTCCGCCAAAAACCGAGCCCCAATGGCACTACTGCTCACACATTGTCCAAGCGCATCCGATCCCACTCGCCCTCTATATCACACCGGTGGGCCTCTCGACAAGCGCATGGTCATAATGGACATGACCTTGCCCATCAGGAACGCTGTGCCTCAATGGGGGGATATCTACATAACCCACCGCCCTCCCCCAGAAGCCGCGGCGTCGCTCAATCCGCGCATCCTCATCAACAGCAGCAACTACACCCCATACCGCATCTCCCGCCGCTTGCTCGACGCGTTCCTCGCCAAAGGCTGGGAGCTGCACTCCGTGACGCCGCCGGCTCAGGTGCCCTGGACAGGCTCGCCCCCTATCACGTTCACATTCCGGCGTACTGCCGCACAGTACTTCATCTGCGTCCACCTCGGGCGGTGCATGCACCCCGTCGCGGACGGCGAGGAGGTCGACATCGACTCCGACGACGGCAAAGGGGAGAAGGAGCGCCTGTTCCACTGGGACGATGGGTACGGGCCGCCGGTCGCGACGCACGGCCACCTCCTGCCGGAGCAGCGTTCTTGGCTGGCGCAGCCGAACTACTGGAAGGAGGAGAGCCACCCGTGGCGGGGCCGCAGCTGGGCGCGGGCGGAGCTGCACGTCGGGGAGCCGCCGAGCGCGGCGGGAGTGCATCAGCATCAGCCTGAGTGCGATGGGGACCACATCTCCGAGTGGCCGAACCGGACGAAGACGTTCGAGACGTCGACGGGGTGGATGAACCATTACATCACGCTCGCGTTCGCGGGGTGCCCGATCAACCCTGCGTCTACGTTGGTCGTAGACATCGAGTATTGGGAGGTAGCGAAGTTCGGGTTGGAGGTGGCGGGGCGGTCGGTCCCTTCTGTTGGTTAGCCTCGAAGGCGTTGAGTGTAGCCTCTGGAATCCATGATTTTGTGGCTTCCGTGGACCGGTTTCCAGGCAGCGGGGAGGTTGAGCATGCCTCCAATTGGGCCTGCTGTCCGTTCCATCCTATGTTTGAGGCTTTGGCCTTTTTTTAGATATCCGTATTAATAGTATATATTGACGTGGGTCAATCACTACATTGTGCACCAAGGGCGCCATAAGTGACTTACCCTCTAGAGCGACATACAAACAATCCCGGCCAGCGAGCGATAGCAATAGGGCAATATATAACTAGCTAAATAAAGAACGTCCGTGCCCAGTCCCCGCTAGGCGAACGAGAACACAAGATAGAAGTCTCGATAGGGTCAGCACTGCCCAAGGAAGCTGTTCTTTGGCATCGTCTGATTATAATCCTGGACCCACGTCGTGAGGTCAGGGTTGTTATACGCCTCACTATACCTGCGTATGCAAACACGCATCAGCATCTGAATCCGACTCTCCGCATCACCCAACCGCTGACAGATGCGAGAGCGAAAAAAAAAAACACCAAACGTACTGGTCGATATACGCCGCAGTGGGGAAGTCGGGCGGGTCGCACCCGACGTTGACCGCGCTCGGATCCTGGTAGACCCGGATATAGTCAATGCGCAGCGTACTTGGGAACGTGAGTTGGTCGAAATCGATCCCGCCAAAGTTCGTGGACATGCCCAAGTTCGTGATGAGGTACTGCAGAACAGATGCGCATCAACGTAGGAAAGGGGGGGGGGGTGTTGACTACCAAGACTGATGACTGACCATTGGTTCCTGGGGAACAGGACGCTCACTGATGCCGACGACATTGTCGGGCCCCATGACAGACTGATGGAGAGTCCACGAGATTTTGCCGTTGGCTATCCAGGTGATGTACTGTAACACGATGAGTTCAGAATGGGTCCGAGTCTTGGGGACGCAGTATGCTGGACTCACCGCATCACCAAAACCGGGCTTGTACTGGAAGCCGTATATCGAATAATTGGCGCCTTCGAACTCGTACGCGGTCTGGTCTGTGCACAAACGCCGCGTATGAGACGTTAAAGACAAATCGTGCATGCTATGGCCAATAGGGCGCACCGGTCTCGGTAATGACGGACGACGCCTGCTGGTATATTCCTCCGAGGTAAGTGTTGTTCTTGCTTATCGTGGCGTTGGCAAGGTCATAGGTGCCCCCCGTTGGGTTATATTTCCAGTTGAATGGCTATGCGGATGCCGTCAGTTGCGTCCAGCGAAAGACGGATCAAGTAACATACCGCCCACTGTCCAGACTGCGACACTGCTCCCACCTTTCCCCTCAAAGGCGACCCTCCGACCTAGGACAGTACCCGATCAGCATCGGATATCCGTGCATAACTTCCGAGTTGCAATCGCATACCTGGGCCTCGAACATATCGATCTCCGGCGCCGACCGACCGACGTACTCCCCGTTCTCATGCACGGGGCCAGGGTGCGACTCCCCAGGGCAAGTACAGCGCGAGAGCCGCTGGCCAGGCAGGCGCGAGAGCGCGCCGCCGTTCTCCTCGTCGTTGCCGACTGTCGCCTGAACTGGCTGGCCGTCCACCAGCTGGTCCGCAACGGTACCGATGTCACACGCGTCATACGTATAGGGCCACTGCAGCGCGGGACGCACCATCCGTCACGGTCAACTTGAAAGCTGGTGCAAACCGTTGAACTCGAAGCGGACCACGCACCGTACCGTCAGTCGTCGCGCCATACCCCGCACGGCCCAGGTTCCCCATCGCCCAGACCGCCGGCCACAGGCCGCCCACGTTGTTGTACCCGGGCAGCATGACACGCGCCTCGACGAGCCCGCCCGTGAAGCAGAACTTGTTCCACGTCGACATCATACCGCCCGTGTAGTTCAGGTTGTGATTCGGGCGCGCAGAGAACTCGATCTCGAGCGAGCCGTTGCGCGTCGTGATCGCACTGGGGTCGTACCACTCCTTGTTGTTCGTCGCCCAGTAGTGGAGGTCGACCGCCTCCCAGTACGGGTCGTCGCCCGGGTAGAACGTGCGGTCCTCGACGTTGAACTCGTCGCTGAACACAAGCTGCCACGTCTGGCCCGTCACGTAGTCCACCTTCGTGCGTGCCTCCTGCGGCGTGTCACGGTCGATGGGCCCGCGCAGGCCTGGGATGTCGGGAAGCTGACCGGAGGCGTTTATCCCGCCAAGGTTGAAGCCGCCTGAGTAGGATTGATTGGCCTTTGTGAGGTACGTCGCAATCGGGTAGCCGGCGCTGGAGGTGGGGAGTGTGAGCGAGTCGAGCCTGACGTGAACGCGAAGGGAAAGTGGGGCGGCGTACAAGAGCGCAAATATGCACGTGACTAAGAGGACCAAGCAGCCGAGATTCGTGAAGCCTCGCATGGAGAATACGTGTCCACTGTCCTTCCCCCGATCCTTCCGAGAATCAGAATCTGGATTGTGGAGATGGTCGTCCTCCTCTGGGCCGTCGAAAACGCTCAGATCTATAGGGAGGGCATACTGCAATTCAATGAATCAGATGTACCTATTCAGGAGGAAGTGGGTGGAACACACCTTTTCTGAGATTGAAGGATGGGATACATTATCCATGAAAGGCTGTAATCAGCGTCACGTCAGATCAAACATCGTCGTCGCACATTCAAAAAATACCAACATACCAAGGAAGACGGCGAGCTCGTCCGGGGAATTCGTGGATTTTGCTTGTAGGCCGGTTGGGGTTGCATCTTCTGCCCGACCAGCTCTGGAGATAAAAGGCTAGCGGATGAGTCCATACCCTCAGTTCCCAGACCTTGGCAATGCGATTCGGAGTTGTTGGAATACTTGTAGAGACAGAAAGTGAAAGGGAGTGGATGATGTTGTTAAAGAACCGAGTCCTGGACAGGTATTGCGAGTATGTGTGGAGAAAGAAGAGAGCTATGGTGCATTCATGTTTGCAGCTCTTTCCAAATTCCAATACTCAGCTTGACAATATTTAGGCCCCCGGTCCCACTCGGACGTAGTTCCATATGCACACCCTGCGCACATGTACAACATATCCGTCCATGTCCATCAAAATGGGACCCCTGCCGCTGATGCCGTTAATGGCTATGTACTGTGGAGATTTTCTGGAAGGCGCGACGTGAGCATATCTCGCCAAGCTCTTCACCTTTTCGCGCTTCGTATTTGAGAGATGGAAATGAAATATCCACCCCCTCCCTTCGCATCTTCGCGAGGGATCCCTTTCAAGTCGGACCAGTCTTCCTCCAGCGGGCACAACCCTCCATCAGCGGCATCATCACAATGATCTGCGGCAGCGTTCTAAGCTTGCCGCACCAGTACAACACCAGTATTTGTAGTCTCCCTGCACGGCTGAGTCCGAATAGTTGAAGCTATCGAGTCTGTGCTCCGCTGGAGCAAGGGAAGGAGCCCGCCCGCCGGCAGGGAGACGAGCGCTCGGCGAGCACCGTGTGTAGGTGAAGCCGGTGTCACTGCCAGAGCCAGGGGTCTCTCGATCGTAGCCATGACTGTGGATATGAAATAATTAGGGTAGTCATGAGAAAAACGGAAAGATTCGCTCGCCTTCGCTCGCACTCCGCATCGCCGCCGTACGGTGGGACTGGTACTAGTACTGTGGGACAGTCGGATATGTTGTTGTTATGAAGGTATGTGCCCATCCGTATCATCTACCACTCGAACTCCGTGGGTCGGGGGAAAGACGGCGGGACCATGACCGTGATGCTGAGATGGGAGCGATGAGAATGTCTTCGTTGACGAGAGGGAGGGGCGTATGCACCGAACTCGTGGACGGTCCGCTTCAAGGCATCTCCGAAGTCCTTCATCCAGCCCGGCTAAGCCTCGATATAGTGCACGTGCTCGAGACAGTCGTAGCCCCCAGCCTGAGCCAGGCCGGAGGGGGCCAGACTCCAGGAGTACTTACTCCAGGTGCCGCCGTATCGCCTTCGCCCAGTGCCACGGGCGGTCCGCCGACTGCGTGCATTTTCCGAGGATGAGGCGGATGCCCTCATCCGCGACGCTCATGTCATGGAACAACTCGGCGAGTCGGCGACGCCAACAGGTACATACCTGCCAGCGCAGCGTCTTCCTGTCAACAGGTTTACGCTCTACATGTAGCAGCAGCAGTTCCATCCTCCAAACAGGCACACTGCTGATTGGCTATAGGGAGGCCGAACGGCAGGGCAGGGGACATGGAGTGTAATTGTAAGTAATGGCTCAGTGGGGGCGGGCTGTCCGCGATGAAGATATCGCGCCTCTGAGCCGTGGCCGTCTTCCTATTGATAGCCTAGCTAGGCTTTGAACGCGTGAACGTTGAACATGAGACGTTGGAACGTTAACATTGACGGTTCCTTAAGCTCAAGAGCTCGTGTGCAAGGCCACCTTCAACTTGTCGAATCCATGGCGCCAGCCACGTGGCAGCCAGGTAAGCGCGCTGTACTTACTGTGGCTTGACAGCTTGACTCCGTGCTGCCACCGCATGCTGCAAGTTCGCTTCGACCAACTTCTCGTCCCGCCACCATCCGACCAGTACTCCTGACGCGCGCGGACGTGTTGCCAGCTACATTGAACGAGGTGCGCCCAGCAAATCTCCTAACCGATACGAATATTCACTTGAGACTTGTAGCTCGAGAGATGCTGTCCCCTCCGGTATCCGCGACACACCGCGCCCTTATAGCATGTCCCGATATCATCCTCGAGATCATCCAGCAAACACCTCCTCTATCAGATGATTATTCCGAGGATCACCGTCAGCTTTTGGCAGCATTAGCGCTTGTATGTAGGGCATTCAACAGGCCCGCTACCAAGGCTCTCTGGTCCCGACTGGATTCATTCTTCCCCCTCATGAACCTCTTTTCTGCCTTCGATGGCAACTTGAAGAGGACTGACCCGAAAATATTTCCCACATATGTGCGTTGCTATCATCTCGAAGTGGCTCCCGTTATAGCTTTGTTGCTGACAACAACGCAAAGATGATTGCGGGCGACATCACCCCACACGAGTTCTCGCGCTTTTGTGAACTTGGCAGCTTTCTCCAAGCAGTCGCCCCTCCTGACTGCATTTGCGAGTACGACACCGTCCATCCCGACTCATGGTACCATTTGTCACGGATCTCCCAAGGAAAGCCGCTGTTCCCTTCGTTACGGGACCTTCATTGGACTATTCAGCAGCCCTCCAGCGCAGAAACCTTGTTTCTCTTGTCATCATCCCTTCGACGCCTAACCGTTTGTTACAGCGGTATTAGCCATGATTCGCGGGAATGGACGCTGAGTCAGGGCATGCTATTCCGCACTATACCCAACATCGCCCCACTGCTCACCCATCTCGCCATTGACAACATCCACGAAGGGCTCCTCCCCGCTTGTCTTTCGAATGTCCACGATCTCCGCGCGCTCCGTGTGGTCTCCCTCGATCAAGACGTGGCTATCAGCGTCGATGTCCTCCGCACTCTGTCTTCTGTGGAGTCATTGGAGGAGCTCTCATTTGCTGTCCACTCGCTGGATAACCCCGTCCAGTCCTCTGGGTTCTCTACACTCAAGAAGCTCGAGATTACCGTCCTGTCAGGGTCGGCGTCTCCTACGCTCGAAGCTTTCTTCTCCCCGAGCCTTCGTGAGCTTGTCCTCCGGAATCAATCCAAGGTGTTCAACGCAGACGAGATGTCCGCAACATCTACAATCCTCGCGCAACGCTTTCCAGCCCTGGAGGACCTCATCTGGGCCTTGTCGGTTCGAGACGGGGTGCGGATGGAAACCGCGCTGGCTCCCCTTTCCCCCTTGCGTTTGGTCAAAGCCTCCCTCGAATTCCATGGTTCCATGGTGTCCAACCTCACTGACGATTTCCTCATCGCACTCGCAAAGTCATGGCCGCGGCTAGTCGAGCTGTCCATCACCAGTCCGGACCAGCACCACGATGGGTCCCTCACCGGCGTAACCCCAAACACCCTTCTCGCTCTCGCTCGTAACTGTCCGCAATTGCAGCAGCTCCACCTGCCACGGATGAAGGGCCCACGGCTCCAACAGGTCGGCGAGTATCCGATCCTGCAACATGGTCTGCGCGCGCTTGTCGTGGACCGTATGGACTCAGAGTATGTGCCATGCGCGTTGGTCGTGGACAGATTATTCCCGGATTTGGACACGACGAAAGGATATACTACAGGCATTCCTTGGGCGCGGGTCATGGGCGGTGTTCAGTTGTGTCAGCTAGGGAGGTCTAACCGGGTGTCATAGAGGCTAGGCAGAGGTGAGTTGCATCTCTCGAATGACTTCGATCGGACAGAAGTCCGATTAACGCGTGTTGCATCCTAGGGTGGATTCGACACATCTTGTCATTACTGTATATAATGTCATATTCACTGAGAGCTACTTCAACGTGACGTTAGTCGTGAATTGCCAGAGGCGGACCAGGATCACGCCACAACGAACATTCGCAGATATTCCTGGAGCCTTGGAGCCGTGGAGAACTATCCAACGTACGTGTAACACGCCCACTTGTCGCGTTGGAGCCCCACGGGTTTCGCGAAATTTGACTCCCTTGCTTCATTTCTTTTCAGGGATCCGTACGGCTCTGATAGCTTTAACGATAGAAGCAAGTACTGAGAAGCAGAATGAGGGGCACCGGACGGTCTCACAGCCTACCCGCTGAATCCCTCTCCAGGCCGACGTTCTCCATCGTATCCAACACTCGCAGCGACTCCTCCCGAACTCGATGGCGAGCTCTACCAGCCCCAACAACGTAACCGAGAGCTGGCTTCCAGGCCCTGACAGTACCATGTTCTACACCCTGACCTATGCTGCGTCCAGCCCTCGCGCCGTCGGCGTCTTCGTGCACGGCTTCTCAGGCCACTGCGTTTGCTATGAGTGGATCCCCATAGTATATGCTGTGCGAGGGATGATGGTGCTTGCATTGCATGACGTGGGTTTGGAAGGACCGCATTCGACGCGGAGGCGAAGGGTGGCCGGTGGCTGTACGGGAGAGGTGCAATCGTATCAGAATCGGGTTTGTCTCTGTGTTTAGGCGCAGTGAGACACGTCACAGGGAAAGACGGAGATGGAAGGAGACATACTTTTAAGTTGAGGGTGCCGGCGCGACGAGAAGCACCGCGCACGCTGCGCGCGCAGAGATGGGTTTTTCAAGAGGACGTGCCGGCGAAGAACTAAACGTATTCCGTGGTGATAAAAGGGGTTCCGACGAGAAGAACAATGTACCAGTCTGAAGCCGAGAGGAATATGAGAAGCCAGCATGCAAGGAAGGGTCGTACTTAGCAGGGGCGAGCCAATGTCCAGAAGCCAAACTTTGATGGAGAAAGTTCATCATCATCGCACTTCTCGCTCCATCTAGACACTCGCCTCGAACGTGTCCCCCGAGCGCTGCGGCAAGGCGTTCAAGCTCCGCTTCCCGACGTCCACAATCGAACTCTGCTCTCCGTCGACCCCGTCGTCCCGGTTGACGCCAACGTCCACCGGGCGTGTCAAAGTGAGCAATATCGCCTGAGGCCGTCGAGGATCCTCTTTGCGCCCGGCGGTCGGCCGCTGAGGTTGCCGATACATTAGTCCAGCGCATGCTCGCCGTCGCGGTTTTGGGTTCTTGTCACCAACCAAGGCCGACGCGCACCGTGATGAGCGTGAGCGTGATCCTGATCATTACAGAGCCGGTCGGTGAGATACCAGACCAGATACAAGATGACCCAGAAGCTGGGAGTCACGTATGAGTGAACGACGAAAACGTAGCAGGGCGGAATGCCACGCACGTCCATAGTGCCGCACTCTCCACAAAGATCGCGATGCTGTCCTGATATCCAGGTGGTTGTAAGGCGTAGCCGAGGTTGAGGGGGTTGAGCGGTACGCACCATAAGACTCTGCCCGCCTTCCAATACTCCCGTGTTCCTTAGGAGACGGTTCGACGTCCAGACACGGTAGGCTATCACCACTAAGAATCCGTGCGGAGTTCAGCCTTGCTCAGGTTGGGGTACTAGACTACGTACATGTTCCGTAGAAGTTTGTACTAGAGGCCGGCATGAGTTGATTGATTGGACTTATAAAAACCGCGACCAACGTACCAAACCGTCATAACGCAGGTCGCGGTGATCCAAGGGACAACTGCAGCCGTGAACACCCCTGTATCGGAGTGGGATATGGTGAACTGATGTAGGGTGGTAACTTGCGAATTCGAGGTAGGCTAACCCAAGTGCATAGTTCAGCCACTGGAGAGTTCCCCTTATCAGGAAGTTCCAAACATGATATCCCGACGTGAACGATTGGATTGGAAATGGACGACACCTATGGATAACACTGTCCGCACACGCTTTAAAGAATCCTGAGCTGCCATCCACTATTCAGAGCAAGGGCAGCATGCTGTCCCCCGGGGTGCAAACTTGACGGGGCCGCGTAAAACTGCCGTTCTGACGGGGAGATGCCTTGAAGGGCGGAAATTGGCGTGTTATGATGAGTAGGATAGTCAAGAGTCATGGCCGTTGGAGTGGACGATGTGCGACAAGTAACCCTCAGCGCTTGAGTTTCGGGTGAGCCCCTGGCAAGCCCTCGAACACCGCAAGCGGTGCCATGGCCAGATCTGAGATTTCTGGTCGTCGGGCTGCCAGCTCTGCACTGACACACTGACAGCTTGCAGCAACGCTCAGTCCTCCCAGTCCTCCCTCGTCTCGCCGACCCCCGTGGCACATCCTTCCGGCTTGTATTTCTAACTTAACAATCGCTTGCCTTTGCTTCGCTCTTTCCCATCCCTCTGCCTGACTGGGTCTAAGGGCTACGACACGTCTGTGCGGCCGCTATACTATTCGCAATGTTCTTCAAGGGCCTTCTCTATTGCATAACGCTCCTGCCTCTGGGCATCCTCGCAGCACTGGATGATAAGGGGAAGTTGGCGAATAGGACAATCGATAGGGTGAGTCTCAGTTTTGTTTCCCGTTGGATGTCAGTCTCCGAGGCCGCACGGACGCATCTGTTCGTGCCGTGGGATATATGCGCTGTCCAGTGAGACTCTTCTGAAGCTCGCTCGGATCCGCAAGATTGGAACGTACCTATGCGTGAATGGCCCCTGCATATGTCTCCACTGGAGATTGTGCAGTTCGGAAGCTTCTTCGCCTTAACGATGAAACACCGACATCATGGGTGTTGGTAGCTCCCTTCGACTCTCGGAGGAGCGACAGTCAGGTTTTCTGCTGCTAAAAACCTTCCATCTCGATACGAGTCGTTGCCGTTCCCTAATCTCATGACCTTGTAGACTGTTTCCCTCCGAACCCACTCAATACACCCGCCTTATATCGACCAAGACCTCCAAAATCGGTACGTTCTTTCTAAGCATCGTACGTACGCACCCAGTCTTGATCGACCCTTGCGTCCGCAGATGGTGGGACTTTGGCGCAGATGCATACGTGGTGCGTCTCTCCCTTAACAACAAGCATACGCGCGCTCAGTATATGCTCTCTAGAACACGAACAAGCACATCCGTCTCACTCGCGCAAAACCATCCCAAATGGTCCGTCGCACCCCTCCTAGCCACCGTTTCCGTTCCCGTTGAGCTAACGTGGCACACAGGGCTGGTTATGGTCGCGCGTCCCGCTCACAGCGTCGAACTTCGTCCTCGAGCTCGAATTCAAGGGGCGTAACGAGCCGAGTGCCTTCCCGCCGCGCGTGCTTACCCCGCATCCTCGAGCAGGTATCGGGCGACAACAACCACCTCTTCGGTGACGGTATGGCCATCTGGATAACGAAGGATCGTGCGCAACCAGGACCAATCTTCGGTAGCAAGGGTGAGCCCGGTCTTTTGGCCTCGAGTCTATCTGTTCCTCATCCCGTCCACCCCTCCAGACAACTTCGAGGGCCTCGGTCTGTTCCTCGACACGTATGTCTCATGCAGCGTCTATATATATGCGTGTTCATAGGGGAGCTAAAGCCAAGGCGTGCAGATATGCAAACGCACGGCACCCGTACTCGTTCCCCCGCATCACCGCCATGCTTGGCGACGGCAAGACACCGTATGACCTGGATAATGACGGCGAGAAGAACAGCCTCGGCGCGTGCTCTGTACGTCTCCTCCTGTCTTCCCGTGCTACAACGCGACGAAGAGGATGAACTAACCGCATGTTCCCGCGCGCACATAGGCGAACTTCCGCCGGACGAACGTCGCGACGAAGCTCAAGATCACGTACCTCCGTGAGCAGTACCTCAACGTCAAAATTCAATACAAGGCCTGTGGGTACCCCCCGATATCCTCGTCTATGCGCATGCGCGTGCTCGTGCTGACCCTCGCTCACCCGCACAGGGGACGACTGGACCGACTGTTTCACCTCGTACGGCACCGTCCTCCCGCTCGCGCCCTATGTCGGCTTCTCTGCCCTCACCGGCGACGTCTCAGACAACCACGAGTGCGTCTCCTTCTCCTTCCTTCCCTCTCCTCCCCTTCCTCTCCTCCCTTTCCTCTCCTCCCTTTCCTCTCCTCCCTTTCCTCTCCTCCCTTTCCTCTCCTCCCTTTCCTCTCCTCCCCCCGCCGCTCTCCGTGCACAGACCACTGAGGAGCCACCCACAGCGTCATCGGTGTGACGACGTACTCGGCGATCCTCTCCAGTCCCGACGCGCAGCGCGACAAGCTCACGGGCTCGAAGAAGAAGCTTGGCCTCCACACCCTCACCGAGTCCTCCTCGTGGTCCTGGACGCTCATCAAGCTCCTCGCCGTCGCCGGCGTCCTCGTCGGCGCGTTCTACGGCTACAGGACGTATGCACTCCGCCAGGGGGGTGGTGGCGGGTTCGGTGCGGTTGGCAGAGGCATGCAAGGCTTCGGGTATGATAGCAAGCGATTCTAGCTTGACTTCAGGGGCGGCGACGGGATGGGCGGCGTATCTTAAGTAGGGTGCAGCACATATCCGTTCCAATGAGGGTTGCACGGGATTCACGGTGTCCGTGATTCTGGTGTGCTCGAGATTGGTTGATTAATTATTGGGATCCGGAGAACTCTGCGCGATCAACGCTCGATTTTTGCTTTCTTTTCGACCATCTAAATTCACATAACGAAGCAAAAATGTCAGACTTTCAAAACTTTCAAATGGACATTCAGGGGATTGAACCCTGGACCTCACGCATGCGAAGCGTGCGCGCTACCACTGTGCCAAATGCCCGCACGTATTGGCGGCAATATGGGTTTAATATAAATGGTGAGGACGGCAAGGTAGCCAACCTCCGAGCTCTCGCGGTATGTAACCGCGGGCCGCCTCGTCTGTCACCGTTCCGTTCAACACTTTGTGTTTCCGACCTGTCTGTTGCTCCCTGTTGCTCCACTCTTTCCCACTTCCTCGGTGACTATGATAGGTCTAACGGTAGCGGCGTGTACCATCTTGCTCCTCCTGATTCTTCGATGGCCTTGTGTGTTGCCTCCCCCTCTAGATACCTTTCGGCGACCATCAGGCCCTGTGAACAACGGTGGACCACGGCCAGCCAAGGCCAGTCCTGGGCAGCGAAGGCGATTGCGTTACTCATCGAGCATGCTCAACATCTCGGGTATTTACCTTCGAGGACATCTCCCGACAGGTATGTTCCACTCCACGTATATGCGCGTCCCGCGGGTGACTAATTGGCAGGTGGACAGATATGCAAACTGACGGCACGCAAGCTCTACGCAGCTGTTTGTTCCACACCTGCCGGGGTACACTGCAACACGACGGACAGGACGGGCGGCGCGTGCCGTCGCGTGCACGCAGGCGAACTCTAGCCCGGAAAATAACACGACGAAGCTCTACGGACACGCATGCTGACGCACAACGACGCAGGGTACAGGCGACGACGGGGATCTTGCGCTCTAGGTGGCCCCGACTCGTCAGCCAGCGAGTGGTGGCTTGATGCGCGGGGACGAGGAGTGCTTACGACGGAGCGCGCTCGTGCTTCACCCGCTTAGAACCCCCAAGGCGTGAATCTTCGCTCCCACGGATGCTGCTCCTCACCACGCTTCTTGACACCTTTTGCGAGCAAATATAGACCACCTCCCGCAAGTATCTCCATGCAAGACGCACACTGTATGCGACCACGTTCATCACCCAATGGCCCTACCTCTTGTACAAATGGCGCTTCCTCCATAACGACCATGAAGATTCTGTTCATCATGAGCGGCTTCCGCATCTTTCTGCCTCGAGAAGATCAAGCCCCACCGTGTTCTTCCCATCGTCCCTTCGTACCGCGCCTTCGATCACCCTCTTCTACACACTCATGCTCCGCGTCCGTCGATCGACCCATACCGCGCCTCCTGCTGGCTTCACACTACACCGGCCACCAGCTGCCTGCGGAGTTCTTTGGGGGGTTCGACCTCCTCCCCTGGGCAGCGAGACGGTCAACATCCGGCCCCGACGATCAAGTGCTTCGCGTGTAACGTTCTCGCCACCATCGGCGCTGGCGCGACGACGACTACGAACGTCGACCGGCATGCTGTGTGGTGCAAGTCCCTTTGAGGCGGAGGGTGTGCGAGCAGAGCTCGGCCGTGTACACTCGCCGGCTCGGAAGAATCGGTCTACTAGGTGCGCTCAAAGAAGACGTACCCGACGCACTTGGTCCTGCCAGCTGGTGCCGCTGCCGCGGACGACGCATAAATGGACTGCGGCGACGCTGTATATCCATCGTCGCGAAGCTCGTGTTCAACATCGTGGCCGCGCTCGCTGCGCCGTGCGAGGTTCGCGTTCTTCTTCCACTACACCCGTTCACCGTCACCGAGCTCCTGTGGTCGCTCTCTATCTCCTTCGAGGCCGTCGCGATCCTCCCGCAGCTGTCCATGCTCCAACGGACGGGACGAGGCCGAGACGGTCACGACGCACAACCACGTCCCTCTCTGCGCCCACATGGCGTTCTGTATACCCAATTGGATCTTCAGGTATGTCATGCGTTATTATCGCTGCTACGCTCGCATCAAGCTATTCGTATTGAGGTGTTGGCGTTCTGCGGAGAGGACTTAGCTTTCAATTCATATTGAGCCTCATCGTTGGCGCGGTCCGTGGCACGACGTCGGGGTTGATGGTCCAGGATGGCATCCTCCGACGCCTGGCTTGGAGGAGCAAGCGTTGCGTCGTGCTGTAACCAGAAGGCCGAGTTTTCACAAGACGCGAGGATGGCGTCCTGGGGAGCAGCCATCCTCCCCCCCTACACGACGGGTCCCTGTTTCAGTTGCGCTCTGCCAACTTTCGAGATGGGAGGTGCTGTCATAGCATAGGTTTCGAAATAGATGCCTCGTGCTAGGTTTTGAAGGGAAAGAAGTGTGTTTAAAATGCTATTCATGTGATCGGCTGTGTTGCGCGCGCACTTTGGTTGGAGTCTCGGCATCCGACGTTCGTTGCGCTGACCGCCGTTACCCGTCCAGATAATTTACGGAGGACAAGATCGACGTGATCATCGTGAGCGCGGGTCTCGTGCAGACTGCGCTGCGCTGTACCTCGACTTCTTCTACGTCTACTTTACGAAGTGCGTCCCCTCACCCCATGCTCGCATATATGCCGTGACACTGATGGAATTCGTGGTGCGTGCAGGGTGCTCCAAGGACAGAAGTTCGAGCTGCCTGCATGACGATCGCAATGTCGTGTCCGAAAATAATATATTGCGTTCGCTGTCTCTCGCTGTCTGACCGTTCGCGGTTTATAGGTTGCAGGGCCCTCAATCGACAATGTGCAATCATTCCGGGCTGTAAAGCGGACTCTCGATCTGACCATTACAATTCGTCGGTGGGCTGGAGGCCGCATCGCGTCCCGTTGAGCTACACTGCTAAGCCTACGTTTTCGTTAACGTGCTGCTATTGATGTCACGATGCGCTACTATATACAGGTTTGGAATACGACAGTCATTGTCCGATGATATGGGAAATGTCACGGATGTGTACGACACCTTCGTCGTCTCCGGATACCAGCCTCTTTCCGTCCAGAGAGAACACGATGTGTGTCAGCACGTTCTCGTGGTCAGCGAAGGTCGCCAAACATGATCCGTCCCCGGACCTCCATAATCGTACTGTTGTGTCGTCCGACATCGTCGCGATGTAATTCCCGTTGGGAGAGAAAAGCGCCTGGCTGACTCTGTCCTCGTGTCCCTCGAGGGACAGCATACATTCCCCACTCTTTGCGTTCCAGACCTTTGCCGTTTTGTCAGCAGATGCTGACAATATATGTCGACTATCAGGGGAGAAAACAGCATCCGCAATACGCCCCGTGTGTCCTTCCATGACTACGAGCTGCGTGCATGTGACAATATCCCACACACGCAGGCAACGGGCATGAACAGTGACGAGGTGCTCGCTGGAGGGATTGAAAGACAGGGCATAGATCTCCCCGTGGGCCGGGAACCTCCTCGGAGGTGCATCTTGTGCCAGAGCATCCCACATGCAGACATGTTCTGCACTTTCATCGGAGAGTTTGGAAGACCACAAAAGCCACCGGCTGTCAGGGGAGAAGAAGGGGAAACAGCTGCGCTGGGTCGCGGGCTCCTCGAACACATGGCGCTGATGGAAACTGCGGCCGTCCCAAAGGTGCACCGTACCGAGTTTGGACGTTGAGGTGATCCACATGCCGTCCGCTGACCAGCTACAGCCGTAGTGCTGCTGCGTCGTCACATCCGGCCCGTCCTTCGTCTCTCCAACTACTTCGAGGACCTGTACCTGCGTCACCCCCCCGTCCAGGGTATCCCATACTTTGACTGCCATCCCGTCATCACCACCGGAGAGGAGGTAACGGCTGTCTGGCGAGAATGCGAGGGAATTGACCCAATGACCATCATGGCCCACCCATTCATGCACGATGGTTCCCTGGTGCGCATTTCATAGGATGATGGTGCCGTCCCTGGAGGAGCTGGCGAAAAACCTTCCGTTTGGCGAAACAACGAGGGATGAAACGTGATCGTAATGACCCATGGAGGTTTCCGATAGCCACGCCGTGCGTCGATTGCCTATCAATATATTCTCAGCAACAAGACCAATAACGGCTAGTTAAGTGTACCCTTACGATGCAGTGGCCGGTCGGTGGCTTGAAGAATTCCGCGCTCCTTCAGTGATGGAAATGCGCGATCGAGGGAGGACCTCCAGAGCCCATGTCTGTTTGTTCGATAGTGCGATGGAGAGAACACGACTTGGCGCAAGGGTAAACGAGCGATGGATTGCTCGAATGCCTTCAACAGATGATGTGGCACGCCGCTGGGGTTGAGAGTAAGGGAGATAATGACTTCCGGACGCCAGACAACGTTGAGACATTGCAGGGCCCCAGCAACTGGCATGTTGTTCAATATGTCGGTCGCGAACTCTAGTGTTGTGAACCTTGGCTCCCGAATGAACTTCTGGTGAAGGGTCAACGTGAGAGTCCGTATATGCCGGAGCCGCGAGAAGAGGGTGGCCATCGGTTGTTGCTGAGCGGAACGGTCTCCTACAGAATCATGAGCAAGATGCTACTAGTAAGACGCAGCATCATAGTCGAGCCAATCTTACAACTTCAACATGTACTTACTGTCTTCATGTGGCCATCTGAACGGCGGCCTTGCGGCCATTGTCAGATTTTCAAAAGTGCCTTGGCCCATATTCAAAAGAAGCGCCAATGCGTCCGGATATAGACCCTCATCTAGTGCTGCCGCAAGGTAAAGGTACCGTGAGGCAAGGTGCACCTTGCCTTGAGCGGAGTTCGAAAGCGACGTCTCAAGGTGACTCCAAGGTCGCCCCAAGGTCACCTCAAGGTGAGATCAAGGTCGAATATCCCCGCGCCTGCCTGCGGCTCTTGCTCGGACCGGGGAGAAGATGATCACGTGGATGCCTTCAACACGGTCGCGCGACGCGTCGACACCGCGTTCTCCGAACTCCACGACCTCGTCCTCTCGTTCGTAGTCGGTGGATTCTCATGGAGGGGTGAGTATTTTCACCGTGTGTGCACCACAAACCTTCCTGATTGTCTCTTAAATGTTACATCAGCGCAAATTAAGCAAGTCCCTTGTCGAAGACTGGCGAGTCAGACAACTCGGACTTGCTTTACGACACTTCACCCGCCACCCACTATCCCGCCGCCTACCGTGCGAAGCATGGCAAAAATGAAGTCAGTTTGTGTTCTCTGTACTGGTACGTTGCTTCCCACATTCAGCATATCCAATGGAAGCTAATGTTGCCTCTTTAATTTGAAGTCCCGAGTTGACGACTTGGCGTCGTCGAGATTCACAGACTGGTACCATTCACGAGCACCTCCTGCGGCAATGTGAGCAGCAACAACACTCTGGGAACCAGGCTCAGTGCACCCAGCGAGTCTCCAGGTGAACTTGGGGAATCCTCAAACGAGTTGGACAACCATATGCCGAGTTTGGTAGACATTGATGGCCCCCTCTTCCCCGATGCTTGTGATGCTGTTCTATGGCGTATTCATATCACATATACAGGGGGTTACAAGCTGTATTTTTTGTGTGTGTAATTGACCGATTCCGAATCTGCCATGTCTGCTTTAAATTGCACAAACCTATTGAGACACTGCCCCCTGGCTTCATCTCCTGGCAAGGCTGCACTACACAGGACTATGGTATCTACATTCAGACACAGCCCACCCAGGCCCTTGAGACTTCCGCCATCTTTGTGCGCGTGGGTGGGAAGACAGCAGCCTCGACGCAGACTCCTTTGGCGGTGGGGTAACTTAATGCACTGGCAGCGGCTATGATACAGCCTACAGGTCAATTGGTGGAAATTTGTTCCAAAAGGCTTCCTAAACCTAGGTGGCATATATAAACAACATGCCTAGCACACCCAGACCTTGAGCGAGGGGAGGAGGAGTGCAAACAACTTGAATTCAATATGCCGAGAAGACCGGCACCCAGTTCTCTCTCCAGACAGCCGTGTCACGTGAACACTCCAAGGTGACCTTGTGGCGCCTCACGGTGACTCAAGGTATGAACTCCGACACCGTGAGGCGACCTTTACCTCACCTTGTGGCAGCACTACCCTCATCAGTCTGCGATGAGATGGGCAAAACGGAGCATCAACATATGGTGAGGCGTGCGAGTGAGCTGAGGTCAGACTTACATCCAAATGAGTCAAATGAAGAGTTTTACTTTTAACGAGGCTGGTATCATCGTCGAGCCGGTGTATATAAGTCCCTCTGCAGATCAGACTCTTCAAGTTGGGAAGAGCGCACAGTAGCCGGACGAAGTCGACTGTAGTTCGGAACCAAACCCGAGTGAGCTCTAGGAGCCGTATGAAAGTGCATGACTTGTGCAGATTCGACTGTTTTAAGCGGCTGTGCACTAGGTAGCATCGCACCATGTCCGCACTTGGTCCTACGCCACTCCGATCGAGGGCATATTCCATGCTACGTAGGTTCGGAAGCATGGCGATGAGATGCGAGGGGATGACCGCATGTAACATGAAAGGGTAGCGCATGGTGTAGTCGCGGATTGTGACGGAATGAACCAAGGGAGGAAGCCAAGGTCGGGCTTGAAGGAAGGCGGGCGCGGACTGTAGTTTCTCCTTGTGCGCGATGTGGATGTGGAAGAATAGATTGAGACGGGCTCGAGGGAGTAAGGCCTGACAGGTCAGGGAAAAACGGCAAAGGGATCCATCGCGATAGCTGGACTGATCGATAATTTCCTCGAAGATCTCCACGGGAAGCACGGGGACGAGATCGGAAGGCATGGTGCAGTACTGGAGGATGCTAGATGCTGGAGTTGGGACGGTAGTCAAGGGACGACGATGTCGTGAGCGTACGAGGAGAGGGAGGCGGATGTGAGGGGGCTGGACACGCCGCCAATGTGTGTCTGAGGGTTTATCCGAGGTATTCAGGGCCATCTATTCGACCGAACACAGCACACGGTATTCCTACATAATACACATTTCAGTTGACAACTCGACGGTGCTTCTGTGGTATCGGGCGGTCATTGTAGGCAGACGCCGCAGGAGACATTCGGAACTTGCCAGTGGAAGCAGATTACCGCTCGTTGACTGGGATGCGAATATCGCAGGCAGTGCCTTCCACAGAACGTTTCCTACACCTCCTTCCCAGCTCCATGGAGAGGCTTGGGTGGTGCGCGCACAGCGGAACGAGCCATGTCTCCGAATCATAGCACGTGTGAAGCAACGGCCAGGTCGGGGTCTTGCTTCACGATTGTTCGAATACCTGGGCGTGCGGCGAATGGCCCTTGAAAACCAGTCTGACAAGCATAGACCCGGATTATGCGCTCTTTCGAGGGAGTGGCCCGAAACATACGCACAGAGATTGAGAGCGAACTTATCGCGGCCATTCTTCTCTTCTTCGGTCAACGTTTCAGATCCGAACCGTCGTGCGTCTAGAGCTCCTCATTATTATTGAAGACGAGCTCATCTGAAGTGTTCTTTTCTCCATGTCTACAACCATCCTAATCGGTACCGAGAACGAGTTCGTCCAAGCCATGCACGTATCTAGTCTTCAGTACGGTACAGTGTCCACGGGGTTGCCCACTGTGATGCTCCACCTGCGCGCTGCGCATGCTCATCGTGCTATGACGAGTTCGGGCATCGAGGTGCATGCGACCCCAGGAGGATGTGTGCCGTCCAGCGGAGTGTGGCAGATAGTGCATGGGTCGTTGGTTCAACTTGGAAGCTGGAGTCTGGGGATACCCTGCGCCGTCATAGTCACTGCGCGAGAGGAATATAAAGCGTTGCGGTGGTTGCTCGAACAGACGAGAAAACCCTTACTGACACACAGATGGACAGAGAGCAGCTGGTACTATGTAGTGCCATGTCGAGGGATCCTGCCAGGACCGAGAGAGAGAGAGAGAGAGAAAGAAACATTCGACAAGCCGCATTGAAGTTGGCACCCGAGCGATCGCGAGAGCGAGAGCGCTAGCGCTGGGTGACCTCGAGGCTTGTGGTAAGACCCCGGGGACCTCCTCCTCCGCACTCGAGCGCAGTCTTCCGTCTCGCTCAATTGCGTCCATTCACCTGGCATTGGCAACCCATCTATTGCTCCCCGTCATTCCCCTCTGTCCCGCTTCCTCCGTGACTGGGTTCAAACGTTCGTGCCCGTCTCACTAATCGCGATTCAAGTTCAACGGTCGTCTGTGTTGCCTCCCCTCCGATTACTTTTCCACATCCTCCGTATCACAGCCATGCTTGAGGATTACAAACCTCCATATGTTCAGGCACACGACGGCAAGAAGCGCAGCGTCGGCACAAGCTCTACGCATTTTCATCTTACCCCGCATCCCGCAACTCAACAGACAGCACGGACTGGGCGTGTCTCTACCGCCGGACAAGCATCGCAACAAAGCTCTTCGGAGTCCGGACCTGTATGCTGGTGCACAATGACGCAGGAGTTGCTTGCCGATGTCGGGCATTTTTGGTTGAAGCGTGGTTACGATCAATACAACGTCCGTGCTCATCCTTCACACTCCTCAGTACCTCTCGAGGCTACGCCCGCTTCCTTGCCACCTGCCGATTCCCGACACCTTTGCGAGCAACGTCCAACATGTCTCGCAGGTGACGCTCTGCGCGACTGTGTTCATCATGCGCTATCTTGATCCCTCCGGGTCTTGGTCTTTCCTCGCCCTCCGTCGGCGATTCGAATTCGTACCCAGCCCCCCGCTGGCTTCACACTGTGCCGTCCACCGGCCGTCTGTGGTGCTGCCTGGACGCTCGACCGCCTCCTGCGCCACACGCGGCTACGCTCGGCGACATTTGTCGCTGTACTTCCTCGGCTGGGTCGGGACCTTCCCGTGAAACGTACGGGATGCATCTGCGTGCTCCACTCGCTCTACTGAACCCCTATCTGCCAGGTCGTCGCAGGCATATCAACGCCGAGGTAGCTGCACCCCTTTGCTCGTTCATCTTCTCGGCCCTGGGGATGGCAGAGATGGGCTACCATCTTGCCTTTGATGACGATAGTCGCTCTTGTTGGTGAGTGAACACATTGTCATGACTATTATACTCTGACCGGCATTTCCAGTGACTGGCGTTGGCCTCATACACCCGGCAGTTTGCGATCTCACAGCCCAGTGGAAGCACCTTTGTCCCGCAGTCGGTCGTTGGATCACTGCGTGTTGCGTGATGACCTTCTGGTATGTCCACTCGCTCTTACAGTACTCTGGCTCTGCAGAACCTCACGTTTGTTCTGCAGTACAAACATCTACGGAACAGGTACGTGGCAGGTTGACACCACCCTTGCGTTGAGTATTCAATCCCTCTGCTCGTGCCGTAGTCGCCATCGCGTATCGCATCCGGGCGTCAAATCGCATTTAAAGAGGACTGGATTGCGCAATGCAGGGCGCAGCCTCCCGGTATGTCATGATTACCCACCCTCCTCTTGTACTGGCAGACTGACGCTGCAACGAAGGAAGCAATGGTCATATTTGTTGAGAGCGCAGCGTTATAGATGTACGTACCCGCCCTCGTCCCCCGATTCACCGTTGGTCATGAGCTCCAATTCATGCAGGACATGGGGGGTTGTCTATGACCTGTAATCGCACCTCCATATCCTCGGCACCGGTCGTGCGCCTGCAGTCCTCGGCGTCACCTTTATGCTCATCACTGTTCGCGTCGGCCTCGGATGGGGTGTGGAATCTAGGGTGGGAGGCATGGGCAGCTCCTCGTTCTCCGGAATCCCAGGTCTCGAATCCCCAGACAGCGCCGCTCAATACAGTTACGGGCGGCGCAGGAAGTTCCGCCGCCCAAGGAGTGATAGAGAAGGCTTCTGCTGGGAATGCAATGGCTGGTTGAAGATATCTCTGATGCGCATCTTATGTAGACTCGGAAGCATGGTAAACTATCATGTTGTGTCCAAGGGCATACATGTATATATAATGGAATTGACTTTCTGTCACAAGGTCAGAATCTTTTGGTCTGCATGAACGGTACCTGGGATAACGAATGTAATATGTCCAGATCATTTGAAGTGCTGTTCATCCCCTTATTTTGGTATCGGTGGTGAGATTGAAACCTTATCCCAACTATGAGATTGATATGCGGTCCCTGACTTCTGATATCAGCAGGAGCAACGCTGAAGAACCATGTTTGCTCTTTCTCGGAATCTCACCCCTGGGCGCAGATGCTAACACCTAACCTGGCGCAGCAATTCACTCCCAACCCTAAAATAGCCTTGGCAATTCTAAAAGATAGCGGCGACACATCCTTCCCCTCAAGTTTGTTTCCCCCAGTTGAACGTTCTCCGTGTTCCTCCTACATGGACCCGTCTCCCACAAGTGCGATGACAAGCCCCATCCCCGACAATGTAACAGAGACCTGGCTTCCAAGCCCCGATGGTACCGAGGTCTACACCAGGATATACGCTGCGTCGAACCCTCGTGCCGTCGTTTTGTTCGTGCACGGCTTCTCTGGCCACTGTGTCCGCTACGAATGGATGCACGGGGTGTATGCCGCTCGGGAGATAATGGTATTCGCATTTGATCAGCGCGGTTTTGGACGGACCGCATTGGACGCAGAGGCGAAAACTGGCCAGACGCTGTATGGCAAGACCAGCTGGCACCAGCAGCTCGCCGATATCGAGTGGTGGATCAAGCACGTCAAGGACCGTCATTCGAATCTCCCTGTGTTTCTCATGGGGCACTCGATGGTACGTGATATGGCCAGTGCGCTATCTCATGCAATGCACTATGCTAATGCCAATGCTAACGTACTGCCAGGGCGGCGCTCTCGCCCTAGCATTTGCCACTCGCACTTCCACGCCACCTGCCAAAGAGACCGTTGCGTCACTCAGCGGCATTGTCGCGTCGAGCCCGTTTATTCTGCGCGCGACGCCGACCGCGAGGCATGTTCGCTTCTTCGGTTGGCTGCTGAGCCTGGTCCTCCCCAACTACGTTGTTCATACTCCGATCGATCCCACTGTGAGTGACTAGAACGGGCAACGGTGTTTACGGATGTACAAATGCTGACGCAGCACAGAATCTCTCTCAAGACTCTGTGAAGAACGAAGCCAACGCGAGAGACCCTCGTATCATTCACAAAGGTTCGCTACGGTGTCTGAACGACATGCTCAGCGGGGTGTGTCAACGTTTCACAAGCAAATATTTAAGTGGGGTTGACAGGCTGACCTCCGATGATAGGGCGAACAACTATTGTGGAAGGAGTACAAACATTGGCCGCAGAATCTTCCGGTACGTCTCGTCTAACACCCATTGAGGACGGAGCTCATGAAGTTCCTCAGTTGCTTATTATCCACGGCACGGCAGACAGGGTACGTCGACAAAATTTTCAGTGACAGCAGCTTTACAAGGCTTCGGAAAACTTGAACCTATGCTTCTAAACACTTGGTCCTGGCCAGGGCCAACGGGGATGAAATCCGGGGCACACACCGTAATCTCGCTTGACGCTGACCAGCTCGCTCATTTATCCCAATCGCAGGTGACTTCGTACAAAGGCTCTGAAGAGTTCTTCTACAAAATCAAGGCAGACGACAAGGAATTCAAACCATTCCAGGTACAGTAATTACCTTGTGTGAAGGAGATGTCGGACGTTACCTGATCCGCGCAATCGTAGGATGGCTTCCACGAGCTGGCATATGAGCCGGATGGCGTCAAGGAGAAGTTCACGGATGAGTGTATATCTTGGATACTCAAACATGCATGAACGGCTTCTCGGGACCTCTGGAATTGTTGGGATGAGATGTGTGGTCGAAGGCTGCATAGGTTTGTTTCTAGTGATAGAACTATAATTATGTTCCTTCCTATCAACGATGCAAAGGCCCATAGATGTTTAAGGACAAAAGCATTTGATCGAACATCGAAATATCGAGGTCTAAAGGGCACCTGCGGTGCCACGACACGTGCTCCACGGAGCCGTACACGAAGAGGACGCAGCCGCGCGGGTAACGGCAGCGTGCGTGTGGTGCGTGGAAGGTAGTGTCCTGGCAGTCCGAGAGCCGTTCCTCCGTGAACGTTGGGGACGATGTTTGCGCCTCGGAGCTCGTCGTCGAATAGACAAACACCTTAAAGAAAAGAAAACAGAAGGCGCAGTTGCATTTCACGCCGAGCGCGCAGCACCACTGATGTCGACGTCGTTGACTGCCAGCCTGGTTCGTGCCGGGATCGGACTTGGCCGCGCACCACATCCAAGCAGCCATGACGATTCTGCGGAGGCCAACCTCAAGCCTGGGGTGGTACTTTAGCATTCCGTAGTTCAGCTGCTGAAAAAAGCTGTCCCGCCAATCCGTCCTGGCGACTCCAGTGGCGGTGACGATGTCTTGTCGTCTACGATTGGACTAAGAGCGGATAGCACTTACTTTTTTGTTCGCAATGCCGTCCGCACATGCCCTTGAGATTGGGCGCTGTGCAGAACGTTGGCACACCGAAACAACCTACAAGCGTACGCAATCAGCCGCACATAACGCGAGGCTACAGATTGTCAACTCACTTGACGTTCCGGAATCCGGTGCCATCATTGAGGGGAAAATTTGCCCAAGAGTCCGCGTCTGTTGAGGCTCGCCGACGAGAAATATCGACGCCTCTCCTCGGCTCTTTATGCAGGCCTAAGGCCTATCCTTGAGTGCGGCTGTATGCACTTCTTTTTCTCACCCCATCTTTCACGAACGCGATATCTCAGCCTTGTCTCAGCCCGGGTATGCAGAGCAGATCTGTTTAACTGGGCAACCGCGGGCTGCAGATGGATCACGTCGAGGTCAACACGTCGTCTTAAATTGCAAGATCGATCGGTCTGGACACTCACGCCCACCGTGGCCTGCGACGGTTACGATTCGGGAGCGGGGTCTGTTTTGGACATGGATATGGATATGAATCAAGCCCAGGGCGAGGATCGTGGACCGTGGCCGGAAGAGGGTCGCTTAAGATCGACAGCAGCGAGGACGCGCTGCCAAGGACATCACAATGTTTAGAGGGTGACAAGCAGATTTGGTTGGAACTAAGGACAATACGGTGAGTAGGTCTCAGGCTCGAGCGTACTGCAGCTGGAAGTGCATGAAACTCAAAGGATCTGACATTTGCGCAGAAGGCAAGGATGCATGCACATGCCTCGGCCCTGGACCAGGAACACAAGAAAAGGTCTGTGTAAGCGGCCTTTAAAGTGGGTATAAAGCGAGCTAACCAATAACAGGCGCTTTTACCAAGACTTTGTTGCCCGTCCTGCGCCAGCTCCAAACTGAGCATTTCCCGACATCCGTGACCTCATGTCATCCGGACCTGTGCCGTATAACAAGCGCACCTGCCTCCATTCTCGCCTTCATCCGTCCACCTCTACCTGTCACTTTCTCTCAACCAACTGACAACCGACACGATGACTACCACCGACTCCCCCTCCGCTCCCGCCACGGCAACCTTCACCGAAGCCTGGCTTCCTGGGTCCGACGGCACACAATTCTACACCCGGACTTACCCCTCCTCCTCCCCCACCCCACCTCGCGCTGTCGTGCTCTTCGTGCACGGCTTCGCGGAGCACGTCGGGCGGTACGAGTGGGCGCACGGGGTGTACGCCGCGCGTGGCATCACTGTCTTCGCGTACGACCAGCGCGGGTTTGGGCGCACCGCGCTCGACAAGGCCAAGAAGAGCGCTGGGAGCGCGTACGGCCGGACGTGTCGGCGCGAGCAGCTGGCCGACGTCGAGTGGTGGGTGAAGCATGTGCGGAGGGAGTATCCTGACGTGCCCGTGTTCTTGATGGGGCATTCCATGGTACGTCCCCTCCTTTGTGTTTGTGAGATGAGGGGACGCTGACCCAGGGCAGGGCGGGGGGCTTGTGCTGGCGTTCGGGACGCAGGCGGGGGCGCCGCCGGAGAAGGAGACGCTGTCGATGTTGGCGGGGGTGGTCGCATCGAGCCCGCTCGTGCTGCAGACGTTTCCGGCGTCGAAGGTCCTGCGGTTCATCGGGGGCAAGGCGAGCGCCCTCCTGCCGAACGTGCTCATTGACGCACCCGTCGCGGTCGAGGTACGTGTCCGCATATGTGTTTGTCTGTTTCACTCGGTGTATGCGTCCATTTCCGACGCATATAGTCGGGTTTGCTTTCTGATTCCGTGTTTCACATTCCCTACGCCGTATTGACTACATGTTCTTCCTCCGCGCTCCCCCAACGGCTGCTCATTTTCCCGAGATAGGACCTGTCGCACGACCCGGTTGCAAACGAGGCGAACGCCAACGACGAATTGTGTATCCAGAAGGGTTCCCTGAAGGGCATTCATGATATGCTGACCGGGGTACGTCTTCTGCGTCATCTCCGCGTTTTTTTCTGGGGTACCTATGCTCATCGCGCACAAAGGGCGAGCATCTTCTCGCGAATGATTACAAGCACTGGCCGCGAAACCTCCCGGTATGTTGCTGCTGTTTCATCAAGTACTCTCCGCCGTGCCTGCGATCGCTGACTGTGCGATCGCAGCTGCTGCTTGTACACGGTGATGCTGACAGGGTGAGTGTCTTACTTGATCGCGCCCTGCTGTGTGCGCCACATCGCTCTTCCGTGTTCGCGTTTGCGGTCACGTTCACAACCACATGTAGTATTTTACGGAGGGCATTCATGTTTGAGCCTTGTCGTGTGCCTGATGTATGCGCGTTATTGCACGGAGCGTCGGGTTACTTCGGCTTCGAGTACTGGCGTCGTAGACTAGAATTTACTCCCGTTTACCACAGTTTCGCGTTGGCAGTCCGTACCGTGTTATTTGTTTCGTTGTCTTGCTACACATACTTTTACACCGGCTTGGTTAGAGGTGGCCAGATGGACTGGAGTGCTAACGATGTCGGGTACGAGCAGATCACGTCGTTCACGGCCGCAAGGGAGCTGTTTGATAAGGTCGAGGCGGCGGATAAGACGTTCACGCCATTCGAGGTCAGTGCCGGGCCGCAGCTTCTCCCGATGAGCCGAGTCTGACTGCGGCGGATGACAGGGCGGGTTCCACGAGCTGGTGCACGAGCCGGAGGGGGTCAAGGAGAGGTTCGTGGACGAGTGCGTCTCCTGGGTGGTGAAACGGGTCGAGGGCGGGGAGCGGTCGAAGCTGTGAGGCGGAGAGGATTAATCGGAGACGACGCAGTGTTTAGTGGAATGATGGATATGATTCTGAAAGCTAAGCCGTTGTCGGAAGGTGGTCCGTGCGGTCGCGTGGGACGGTGATGGGCCGGGGCGATCAGGGAGCTGAAGATGGACGAGTTGGGGCGAGGACGGTTCCCTCTCGTTTCTGTCACCCGTTTCACTGTCTCTTCCTTCTTGTGCGGGGTGGGCAGCCCAGTACTACTACCAGTTCGATTCATTCGCAAGAGCCTTTTAAATATCCTCACTCACCCACCGTACGCACTCGCTCCCTTTTTGTGCGTGTCTTTTTCTGCCACACTCCTTTGCCCGACGTTGTCCCCGTTGTCGAGCGACCCTCTGCCTTTGCGCCCCACGCTCTCTGACACACCCATTCTCTCGTCCTTCTTCTTCCTCCAACCCTCTCCTCGCCATGGAAGACACCCAAGCCGCGTTTGCGTCCCAATACCAGACCTACTCGTCCTTCGATATCGATATGATGAAGGTCAGCACCCCAGTCTCCCTTCCCCACTCACCCCACCCAGCCAGCTCACCGACCATACCCCTCCCCGCCAGCAGAGGTCCATGGACACCGCCGGCGGCCCCGATGCTAAAAAGGCGCGCTGGTCCCCCACATCCTTCAACGGCGCGAACGGGCTCCCTGCCAACGGCAGCGCATCTGCTGGCCCTGGCCGTGACGCCTTTGCCAACTACGGCTACGGCCCCCAAGCGGCGGCCCAGAACGGCTTCAACGGCTCCCCGCCCGCCTCCAACTTCGCCGCGGCAGCAGCCGCCAACGCTGCGCTGTACTCGACCCCCACGCTCAGCCTGAACACGGCGGTGGCGGGAGGCGGGATGGGCCAGCAGATGAGCCCGAACACGGCGGGCCCGTACACGCCACAGCACCAGCAGCCGCCGTCGGCGACGCCGAACAGCGCGAACCCGTACAACGTCTTCAATGGGTACAACATGCTCGGGATGGGCCTCCCTACGATGGGCGTCCTTGGAGGGTTCCCGTACAACGGGCAAATGGCTGCGACCTTCGCCACGGTGAGTCTCGGTTCCCGACTGTCTTGCGTTGCGTTGCGTTGGTGCCGTCCCATATCTTCCCGTCCTCGTTTATGTTCTACCGTGCGCGGCTGCGTCGAGCGGCTTCGCGAAACGTTTTTGCGCCATGATTTTTCTCTCGGGCGCGGTGATTTCGCGCTCCCTCCCGATCTCGTGCTTCGTATTTCGGATTCCACGGCGACACGTTTTGCTCCCTGGGCCCCTTGTTCCTGTTCTGTCTTACCGCGGAGGCGTCCTAAAACAGTGGCTGTTGCACTGGAGACGCATTACGTAAACTAATTTCCAGATGTTGGTCGAGAGGAGAGACTGTCGGTTGGAATGCGTTTTCTCTGATCCACGTTCTGGCGGATTGCCGACGTCGCGATGTTGGGCCTTGTGATATCGTTTTCCGATTGTCGGTCATGTGGAGAGGTACGAACAAAGCTGGGCGGTGACCGCGATGAAGGCGGGGTAACAAGTGCGTGCGTTTTCTCGCCATTGCCGTTGTACGCTGGACGGTCACCTGCACGGTCCGAGCTGTTCTACTCTTCTTCTGAGCAGCGATTGCTGCGTTTCTCCGCTCTTCGTCTCGTTTTTGCATGATGACGATGCTGATCGCAGTGCGGCTGTAGCAAACCCTCAACCAGCAGCGTCTGCCTTCTCTCACGATCCCCCCTCCGTCCGCTTCGCCCTACTCGCCCGCAGCGCTCTCTGCCGCGCTCTCTGCTCAGACCAACACCACCGCACGGACTGTCTACGTTGGCAATCTCCCCGCGACGGCGTCAGTCGATGAGCTCCTCAACCTTGTCCACTTCGGTCCCCTCGAGTCTATCCGCGTCCTGCCCGAGAAGTCATGCGTGTTCCTGTCCTTCCTCGACGGGGCGACCGCGGCTGCCTTCCACGCCGACGCGCTGATCAAGAAGCTGTCGCTGCACGGGCAGGAGCTGAAGATCGGCTGGGGGAAGCCCTCGCCGGTGCCGTCGCAGGTCGCGCTGGCGATCCAGCAGAGCAACGCGAGCCGGAACGTGTACCTGGGCGGGCTCGATGAGGCGATGACAGAGGAGCAGCTGCGGGACGATCTCTCGCGGTTCGGACTGATTGACCAGGTGAAGATCGTGCGGGACAAGAACATCGGGTTCGTTCACTTCCTCTCGATCTCGACCGCGACGAAGGTCGTGAACACACTGCCGACGGAGCCCGCGTGGGCGGGCAAGCGTGTCAACTACGGCAAGGATCGCTGCGCGTACATCCCCAAGTCGCAGCAGGCGGCAGCGCAAGCTGCCCAGGCGGCCGCGGCACAGAGCCTCGTCGCGCAGAGCGCGGCGGCGTTTTCGCCGATGGCCAGCGCGAACCCGTTTGCGTCGCCGCTCACGCCGTACATGCCGTTCACGCCCGACGCACTGCAGAGCCTCGCAAGCGGCCAGGGCCTGAACAGGACGGTGTACCTGGGGAACATCCACCCGGAGACGACGACGGAGGACCTGTGCAATGCGATCCGCGGAGGTGTCCTCCAGAGCCTGCGGTACATGGAGGACAAGCACATCGCTGTACGTGCCTCTTACCCTCCTATATGCGTGTTGAGTAAAGGCTGACGCGCGTGCTTGGGCAGTTCGTGACGTTCGTCGACCCGGCGGCGGCGCTGACGTTCTTCCAGGTGGCATCGTACCAGGGCCTGACGCTGAACAACCGGCGGCTGAAGATCGGGTGGGGCAAGAACGCGGGACCGCTGCCGCCTGCGCTTGCGCTCGCGGTGCACTCGGGTGCAACGCGGAACGTGTACGTTGGCAACATCGAGGACTTCGACACGTTCACGGACGAGAAGCTGAAGCGTGACTTTGGCGAGTATGGGGAGATCGAGCTCGTCAACTTCCTCAAGGAGAAGTACGTATATCTCCCTCATTTGTTCCGCTTTTCCTTTTCCCATTTCTCGCCCCATCATTCACCTCATTCGCTTCGTTCTTCCGCCTGCGTCGAAGAATCCCTGCTGATCGCCATGTGCTTCTAGGAATTGCGCATTCGTGAACTTCACAAACATCGCGAACGCGATCAAGGCGATTGACGGCGTGAAGAACAAGACTGACTACGCAAACCTCCGCATCGCACACGGCAAGGACAGGTGCGCGAACCCGCCACGCTCGGGCCCGCAGGGCGGCTCGGGCGGCCGCAGGGGCGGCGGCGGCAACTCGCAGCCCCCGAGCGCGATCGAGCCTCCCGAGGACGTGCTGAACCCGCTCGCGGAGACTGCGTCGCCTTCAATCAAGGAGGAGCCTGCTGAGCTCAGCGCGGACATCCCGTCTGGCGAGGTCGAGGCGTCGGCGTGAGCAACGCAGCACGCGACAAGAGAAAATGCACATATGATCCCAACGTACACATACACGTACCCGACAAGACAACACCCATACCCCCCTGCGATGCTGCCCAAACGTTGTATGATCCGGTGGCTGCTTGGATACCCTCTCCATTCGTCCGTCTGTATATCGTGCTCGCTCTCGTCTCTCGCTCGCTCCCGCTCCCGGACGCGTCTCACAATGCTCTGCCACTGTACTACCTCGACCCTCGCCACGCCTTGGTTCGTTCTTCCCCGTCCGTGTGGGCGCAATCGGCCACTTTCCCTCCTTCCGTCCTGCGCGGACGGCAAACTTGACACGGGTGTGCTTTCGTCCGGCGTCCGGGCTCGCGCCCGGACCTTGGGCTATTGGTTGCTCGTTGTTTATCAACTTGGCTTTTTCGTCTTCGCTCTTGCGTCTCGTAAACTGTCCCTACGCTGCCCTGTCCCACCCCACCCCTTCCTTACCTTTCTTTTTCTTTTTTTTCTTTCTTCGTTCGTTCTATGCTTCCCATTCTCTTTTTCTTTTTCTTTTCCTTCCAATTTCGTGCCTCGTGTGTTAGTGTCCGTCGTGAACGTTGTGCAAGTGAGACCGTCACCCCCACCACGCGCGGGCGGCGCCTTCTCTTGTCGCTGTTTGCTTCGGCACCTCCGCACGCACGTTCACCTTCCCTACCCGCTCCCATCCCCCTGTCACTTTGTCCTGGCTCGGTCCGTCTATCTCTCTCATAGCCCCAATATTGTGCAACTCCTGATCGGCTCTCCGAACCCCACTACCCTCTGATACCGGTACCATAATCATCCCCCCCACCACCCTCCCATTCTCGGCCGTACATACACATACGTAGTAGTGCGATCGACGCGGGTGCTATAGCGATGCAGTAATTTTGCGTGTATCTCACGAGCCACACATAGTCTCTACGTCAAAGTAGCAATGGAGTTTCCTTTCCTCTCCGCTTTGGTGGACAGCAAATTTCGACTTCGCGAACCTCCAAACCTTGAAGCTTCACCCCATCGCTGTGCGTCATACTCCTGCAACGCACGGTTCTCGTGTCTCCTTAGGTGATTCCGTCACTTCACAGGGTGTGGTCTTATCCAGGCTGCATGGGCTTCACCCCGGACTATCGCTTCTGAGATCTAAGGCGTCCGGCCTGGGTTTAATCTTGAGGATGATATGCTGGCAGTGCGGGTGGTTCCCTATGTATGCGTACACATTCAAGATCCTTGGGATGCACCGCCCAGGATGATACTGTATTTCATGCCCACGGCTGTCCAAGTATCATCATGGGACGAGCACAGAAGGTCTCATCGGGCATAGCTTCTTCCCTCTCTACATACATCCGCTCTCTCCTCTGCCCGCCAAGTTACTGGTACATCAGTGCGCGTAGTTCCCTTCTCAAAAGTGATCTGGGCTAACCTTTCGAAGCATCCGTCACAGAAAGACCCGCGATGTGGTTGCTCAGCACAGATCGTGCCGAGCTCCACCCGACTTCCACTCCGCAGAGGCCATTCCCGGAGGCTACGCTAATCCTCTCCACGCTTGGGGCGACCACACGCAGTCGATTTCAGGAGACACGAGCCCTCCACGAGCGATGCAAGCAAACGGGCGAAAGTCCCTGCGACCTTGCGACCCGGAAGGTCCGTGAGTCCTGCTGCATCGACAAGACCGAGCAAAGGGGCGCAGCAGCTACCTCGGCATTGGCTGACATGTCGTGAACGACCTGGCGGACAGGGATGCAGGGGAGCGGGCAGAGCACGCATGACCTGAGTGAGGTCCAGCCGAGGAAGTACAGTGACAGATGTCGCCGAACGTTGCCGCGCGTGGTGCAGGAGGCGGTTGAGCATCCAGACAGCACCGCAGACAGCCGGTGGACGGCACAGTGTGAAGCCAGCGGAGGGCGGGGTACGAATTCGAATCGCCGACGGAGGGCGAGGAAAGACCAAGACCCGGAGGGATCAAGGTAGCGCGTGATGAACACAGTCGCGCAGAGGGGTCTGCATCTTGAGCGTGACACCTGCGAGACGTGTTGCGAGACGTTGCTCGCAAAGGTGCCGGGAATCGGCAGGTGGCAAGGAAGCGGGAGCAGACTTCGAGAGGTGCTGAGGAGTGTGAAGCCCAGTGAGAACCCACCCGATTAACCTAGGTTTGGGGCGTTAGTCCGCGATTAAAACTGTTACCAATCGTTTGATCTCGTTATGGCGGGTCGGGACTGCCAGGCGTCTATTTTTGGATGGTGACTTTAGTGACTCTTGCCTCGATGTCGAGTGCTCTGACTACATGACGTAGGCCTGTACTTAGCTAGCTTTCTGGTCAACACAGTGCTCGGGACACTTACCGTGTCCTTAGTTTAAATGTCTGCCACGTCGCTTGCTGCCTTCTGCCGGTCGCTTGCCTTCCGCCGGTCGCTGGCTGCCGCTCCGACGCGCTCAAACCCACCCTACCCCGGCCACTCTTCGCTGTACTATGTTGCAAAGCCGCGAGGAAAAAACATACAGATGCGCCTGTCAAAGGTTCTGCCACAGTGTCGAAAGGGAGATTTCCAAAACACGTTACTACGAGCACCGGAAGCAGAGTACGGCCACGCTCCAGCAAGCCCTCACAGAAGCCATCCGAGGCAACGCGGACAACTCCTCACACAGACATGGCAACGCATCCGAATCACAGTCAGGGCATGCAGCAAAACGAAGGCGCATTGAGAGCCAAAGTCCACAGGTATGCCAAGGAAACCATACGCGATCCAGTCATCATGTTCATTCCGAGTCGGTTAGTGACTGATACACCATACTAGGTTCCAACGAGCTCGCCGATCCAGGCTGTGCACGAGAGTCCGGATCCGCCCCCCTTCGAAGATAACCTGCCACCACCTGGGGAACCCCCCTTCGGCACCCCTCCACCGCCCGGGGGCTCAGAGCTCCCTTTCCAGGACCCACCAGAGCGCCATCAGTCCCCGTTCGAGGATCCGCAAGGCCCGGAGAGCGGGGCACATGAAGAGACCGGTGCGCCCGTCGTCATCCACCTCAGTGATCTCAAGGACGCTATCCAATTCCGAGAAGGGCTGCACGACGCAACACTCGACGCATCTATCAAAAACCGAGAGGTCCTATACCGCCTTCGCAACCCTCCGAGAGAGGCTCCTGATCTCTCACAAAATCGTTCACTTCGACTCGCTCTCCGTCAGTACATCGCAAATGGCCATTCCGAGGAGGCATACCGCAAGAACCGCGCAGCAGTCATGGAATACGACCCGGACGTGGATCTCCCATCCTACGAAGCGATGCAAAAGATCGTCCAGGAACTCAGCGGTGTAGTCCCCATCAACACCAACATGTGCCCGAATAGCTGTGTGGCGTATACCAGGCCGTATGAAAAGCTCACCCACTGCCCTGTGACAACTTGCGGAGCTGCGCGCTACGAGCAACATGGTCGGAAGATGGTAGCACGCTGGACGTTCCAGACTCTTCCCCTTGGGCCACAAGCGCAAGCTCTCTATCAATCTCGTCCGAGTCACTGCGCGGAACTGATGGACCATCGATGGAAGACCACGGAGCGGTTGCTTGAGACTCTTGATCCCCGTGCTCGCAAGAAGATCGACAAGCTCGAGGACGCCTAC
The DNA here is from genome assembly GCA_024305745.1 of Polyporus tsugae. NCBI lineage: Eukaryota > Fungi > Basidiomycota > Agaricomycetes > Polyporales > Polyporaceae > Polyporus > Polyporus tsugae. The sequence goes on from JAHRBS010000005.1 coordinate 869,865, forward strand.
TTCGGAGCAGACTACTTGCAAGCAGTTCAAGATGGCTTAATCAACGAGGATGACTTAGTCCTGATGTTCTCTGTCGACGGCGCTCAGCTCTACGAGTCTAAGCAATCCGACTGTTGGATCTACATCTGGATTCTGTTCGACCTCGCTCCGGATCAGCGATACAAGAAGCGCTACGTTCTCCCTGGTGCTATCATTCCTGGCCCTGAGAAGCCGAAGAATCTGGACTCTTTCTTGTTTCCTGGGCTCTACCATGTCGCCGCGCTCTAGCGGGAGGGACTGAAGCTCTGGGATGCCCATCGTGAGGAGGAGGTCATGTCATATCCCATCATCATCTTCGCAACTGCGGATACGCCTGCAATGGCCTATATCAATGGACTAGTCGGCCATACGGGTGCTCAGGGTTGCCGTCTGTTCTGTCCGATCCGCGGGCGGCGGAAACCTGGACGAGGCGGCCATTACTATCCAGCGATGCTAAAGCCCGCAGACCCTACCTACAATCTCACCCACAGCATGCACGATGACTACGCCATCCCCGGTCGTCCTCCCGACAAGCTCTCGAATGCAAAGCGGTACGACCTCGGCCTACGCCTCGTTCTAGAGTTGACAAACGAGAGACAGTATACTCGTAACCGACTCAAGACGGGCATCGCAAAACCGTCGATATTCATGGGTCTTCCACGTAACTTCGGCTTCCCAGCGAGCTTCCCTCCCGATATCATGCACCTTCTGTCTCTGAATATGACTGAGCTTGTGATCGGACTGCTGCGGGGCAACTTCCGGTGCTCTGATATGGACAGCGTGGATACCTGGGACTGGGCATGCCTGGCAAACGATGACACTTGGGAGGAACATGGCAAATTAGTCGGACAAGCGTCGCTTTACCTCCCTGGCTCATTCGATCGGCCACCGCGCAATCCGGCAGCAAAGATCTCGAGCGGTTACAAGGCATAGGAGTTCTTGTACTACGTCTACGGTCTTCTCCCTAGGTTTCTCTAGTCTGTACAGCGTCCGAGGTATCACTCACACTTCTGCAAGCTTGTGTCTGGGGTTCGGGTTGCACTACTCGTCGAGACCCCCGTGAGACTGAGGCCGATCGCTCACAAGTTGCTTGTGGAATACGTGGAAGAGTTTGAGGAGGACTACTACCAACGCCGAGTCGACCGCCTTCATTTCTGTCGACAAAGCCTGCATGGACTCACACATCTGATTCCCGAGACTGGACGGATTGGACCTGGTTGGCTGCACTCTCAGTGGGCTCTGGAGAACGCGATTGGCAATCTCACGAGGGAGATCTCTTTGCACTCACAGCCCTATGCCAACCTTTCCCAATGTGCAGTGCGGTGTGCACAGCTCAATGCGCTCATCGCGATATACCCGGAACTCGCGACAGCAGAGCAATTACCGGCAGGTGCGCGCCCCCTTGGCGACAACTACGTCCTTCTTCGGCCGAGGGACAGGACAGCACGAAAGGTGGTCAAGCTTGAGTGCAATGCTGTTCTTGCATACCTTCGAGCTCATCGCATCACCATTCCGGAGAGCTGGATACCTGGCGTGTGGAAGTGGGCGAGGGTGCTCCTGCCGAATGGTCAGATTGCGCGCACTGCCTGGAAGGAGTGTGCCGGGGAGAAGCGTGGGCGGCCAGTACACCGTTCGCGTATGGTTAAGGTAGAGAACTATGTTAATATCTTGCCAGCCCAGACTGACTTACAAATTGTTAGCTGAAAGGAGATCGTTTCGCAGAGGTCCAATATTTCTTCACATTAGAGGCGACACACGAAGATGGGACAGAAGCGAGGTTCGCGGTCGCGATGGTCTCGCATTTCACGCCGCCGGACGCCGCCATCCTGAAAGAGAGTCACAATGCCCTGTTTGCATGCCAATATCAAGGGGACGCATCGCGCGAGGTCATCAATATAAAAGATATCCTCTCTGTGGTAGGGATGGTCCCACTTCCTCCTCGGCGCGAGGAGCGGGAAGCCCCAAACGCAGATGTCTTATACTCCAACCGCTTCTTTGTGGTCGAAAAGCTCGGGTTTGACATGACTTGGATTGGCCGGAGGGAGGTGGTACAGGATGAGATGGATGAGAACGATGAGGATGAGTAAACGTGTACAATTCTTGTAACTACACATCATACACTCTTTCGCACACGGAAGCCAGACGAGACAGTCGCGAAGTCACTCCAAGGCGAGTGAGTGTGAGAGGAGGCTGTGAGCGAGGCACTTGTCTTGCTGCTGCTACTGGGCTGAGGGGATATAGCTGTCACTTGATGAGAATGCGTCTGAGGTGTAGACGAACTTCTGGCCGACCAGCCCGGTGTCCGGAAGACTGGAAGAGGCCCTTGAGGAGCATACTTCTTCCTCCTAGAGGCAGAAGTCTTTGGCCGAGACTGGTCACAAGAAGCCCGAGAGGATACTCTTGGCACTGGACGAGCCATCAGACCAGAATCTGAGTAAGACTTGCATGGAGAGGTGGACGCGAGCTGCAGCCGAACAGGAGAGGCGGACGTGATTGGTGGCGAAGTACGAGAGGTGGACGCGAGTGGCAGCAAAGCACGAGAGGTGGACGCGAGCGGCGGCGAAGCCAGCGAGGCAGACGGGAGAGGCAGCGAAGTACGAGAGGAGGACATGAGCTGCGGAGAAGTACGAGAAGTGGATGCAAGCGACGGGGCCTCAGGTGGTGGAACATTGGGGTTGCCGGGAAACAAAGCATAAGCTCTTGTGCCCACAATTTTAGCTGTATGTTGAGGGGGAGAAGCTCACACTCACTGCACAATGTCCAGTGGATCTCTGACTCCAACACTCGCCTCCGACTCCAACATATCCGCGAATGCATCCATGACTTCTTCATATAGCTCATCTACATCACAACACACACCCTTCAAGCTTGAACTGAGGTGGTAGGCCGCGCGAGCAGAAATGAGCGAAAGACGGAGGAGACGTTGGATGCGGGTCTCCGTGATGGTCGAAGATGCTGAGGACAGAGAAGATGGCGAGATGAGTTCGAAAGCCTCCAGGAAGTAGCGTGGATTATTGTCATTGACGAAGTCCCTGACATGCACATCATCGGTATATCCAATATTCCAGAATGCAGATGTACTCACTGAGTCTCTGAGCTGACATTGTCGCTCTGGGAATCGAGAGAGGCCACCATCCTGAGAAAATTGTGTGCAGGAGCCGGAATATCTGGAGAGGCCGACGAGCTGCCATTGCAAGGTGAATTCCGTAGTAAGAGTACCCGATCCATAGCCACGAGCAGTGGGAGGAAGACGAAGGCGACGATCCTGTGAGAGGCCAGTTGATCCCGCCAATCCGAGATTCCCTTTTTTAGAACCGCGACAGATGATGCAGCGCCTCTCCTCCTTCTCCCTCTCGGGCCTCTCCCCTCCCCTCCCTCATCTGACCTTCGGCTCATGTAGCATCCACCTCTGCTGTATGCCTCACCATGTCTCATGAATCCCACTCTCCTTTCTATTATCACTCTGAATATGCTGGTCGTCATCCTCGCTCTCGCTCTCAGGCTCGCTCTCGTTCTAATACTTCCTCTCGCTCTCATTCTCGCTCTCCATTCCAGTTGGCCTCCTCTCATGAGCCAGTCTCTCGCGCCTACCCCGTATTACACCATTCAAGCCAACACCCAAGCCATGCTCACAATTTTGCCTCTCACACAAGCAGTTCCCTCGGGTATGAACCAGCTCCATATGCGCGTCCGGCCCATCATCGGTCTTCCTCTGGCATAGAGAATCCAGACATTGGATTCTTACAACCTATGACGGTGTGTGCATCTATTATGACCCAATTTCCATACACATTCACGCTTGCCCAGCATCCCTCGTTCGACATGGCTCCAAGCATGTTCACACCCTTCACTTCTGGACCCTCGCCACCAATGCAACTGCTAGAGCTCTCTGTTCGACTGACAAGACTCGAACAGGAGACCATTAGTCTTCGGTAATGTCTGATCAGTTTGTCTTTTTCTTCCGTAATCTCAACGCGCATATAGTCAAGGCATCGCAAACCAGGGAGCCGAAATCAGGCACCTCAGGTATGTCTGCATCTCATGCACCGCGTAATCCACGTCCATCACAAGACCATAGGGAGCAGCTGCAAGTCTCAAAAGCCACACCAACGGCTTCTGGTCCACGATTGGAGAAGACGGGTGAGTCGGTCTCTCCATAAGTGAAGATCAATCAAGCTGACGACGATGACAGCGGAGCTCACCCAAACTATGGAAGAGCTGGTGCCAGCAACGGAGGCACTTCTACCTGGCGAGCAGCCTGGGACCGATCTTCCTCGAGACAGGTCCAAATTTCCGAAGGTACATTCCCTCATTCTATGGAGCGCATCGTTGATCTTATGCTGACATTGACTGTGAGATGCGATTCTGGGAAGAGCATGATTTCCGCAATTGGCTCGGTGATCAGAAGGGTACATCGAAGGTCGGGCAGACTATCGCAGGGCGAGGCAAGACGTTCATCGCACAAAACATCAACCATACCGCGAAGTATATCGAGAAGCTTGACGGCACCACCGCAGATGGACAGTACCTCACCAGGGCCCGGGAGTTTTGTCGCACGTTCATTAACACTCTCATCTCCGTCGAGTGGGCGAACATGCCCAAGTTATGGAAGGATACTGATTTCGTCATTCGAGAGGTCTTCTATCGGGTATTCCGCAAAGTATTCCCCCTTTTCCAGCTATGCGACAACAACTGGAAGGCAGGCATGCTAATGGGGGAGGTATGGTACAACATGCTTGGTCGGCCCAGCTCTACGGCAAAGGCGAAGCACACAAGTAGCCTTACCCTTCTTGACCAAGCGCCATACACGGTCGACGGGAATGCCACAGAGATCCACACTCTGGATCAAAAACCAGCAGTACTCCCTGCTGTGTCTGTGCCAATGGGCACGGTGAAGCGGCCTCATGAGGACGACGGTACACAGCAGGGGAAGAAATCAAAGAAGCGTGCACGCAAAGAGCCATATGTCACCCAGCTCCCCAGTACGTCCTATGTGTTCACGTTCCTGCTCCCCTATTGTGCTGAGTATATTAGTCTCGATGGCCATGGCAAGCGGCGAAACCAGCGGAGGGAAGGAGAAGGAGAAGGAAATATTATTGGTCAGTATGGCGACTCAGTTCCCACCCTGATTCAGCTGATGCCTACGTGTTGTAGATTCCTGACAATTCGTCTGTGTTTTCTATTCCATGGGGGCCCAATCTGACCTAACTCCTGGTACTAGTTGCGACCTGTTATTCGAAGCCCCACTCAACATGTCGCCAGACACGGAGGCCCTGACGCTGCCTGGCACGCAATCCAGCGTGCTTGCCGCTACTCAGCCGGCCCCCTCGCTCGCTGCTGCTGCTCATCCAAACACGTTGCTCGTCGACGCTGGTCAACCCGACACCTCGCTCGTCGCTACTCAGTCTGGCTCCTCGCTTGTGGCTATTCAACCCGACACCTTGCTCGTCGCTGCTCAGTTCAGCTCTTCGATCTCCCTTGCTCAGTCCATCTTCCCCTCTACTCAGTCCGACTCTTCACTTGTCGCTGGCACCTCGCCCGTCACTGTTCAGTCTGGGTCATCGATCACTGCTGCACAACCCGCCCCTCCGCTCGGCGCTGCGCAGCCTGACCTCTCGCTTGTTACTGGACCGCTCACCCCCCCGCTCACGGAAGCTGTGCCATCAACCTCCGATCCCCTGGTCCTACTCGCTGATTCTGCACTGCTACCTGCTCTCGCCGTTTCAGTTCCCCGGACACCTGCTTCAAATACCCCTCAGGAGATGCCTGTCCCGCCTTCTACGAAGGCTCTTTCCGCGGCTGAGCAACCTACCACATCCAAAGGCAAACAGCGTCGAGCTGCACACACAACGCCCACTTGGCCACCCCCGGAGGATCTAATCGGATACAAGTACGTCACTTCGTCAAGCGCGGTTCTGTACTAACCTTACTTTCCATCCATTAGGTGGGCATACGCGCGCAAGTGGCACAAAACGCACCACGGCACGCTCGAAGCTTTCGAGGCACACTTCAGAAACATAGACGAGAAGGAAAAGCGGGTATGTCTGCTACTATACCTCATTCGGTTACTGTCCTGACGGTCACTGTAGAAGGCTACGAAGCTGTATAATGAGAACAGGGTGCGTCTGGGTGCTTTCGGGGAGCCTTTGATTCACTGACTTACTTGGCTGTAACATCCGCAGAAGGCGAACTCCGAGGCTGTGGACACCTAGACGGCTCTGATGGTGTACTCAAGGTATGTGGTCTCTGTGTGACTTCGCCATGTGCATAATGCTGATATCACAAGGTATCAGGAACACAAAAGCATGTCGCGGGCGCGGAGGAATGGCGAACGGTATGGACGACCAGGAGGACTGGCTGGACGCGCAGTCGATACCACCTGTTACGGCACGAATCGTGTTTATTCCCTGTATTACCAGTAATTTCGTAAAGCAAATCGTACTCAAACGGCGTCATTCGCGAAATCTCGTCCAGAGTCCCGTTTTTCGATTCATCTCGTAGCTAACGTAGTGAAACGAGTTCAAACGCCCCAAACCTAGGTTAATCGGGTGGGTTCTCACTGGGTGTGAAGGATGAGCACGGGCATTCCATTAATCGTCACCACACATCAACCAAATTAAAACTGCCCGACATCGGCAAGCAACTCCTGCGTCATTGCGCACCAGCATACAGGTCCGAAGAGCTTTGTTGCGATGCTCGTCCGGTGGCAGAGACACGCCCAGCCCGTGCGGTCTCTCGGGTTGCAGCATGCGGGGGTAGGACGAAACTGCATAGAGCTTACGCCGACGCTGCTCTTCTCGCCGTCGCGTGGCTGGTCATATGGGGGTTTGCAATCCTCAAACATGGTTGTGGTACGGGGGCAGGAGTACGAGTGCCGTGAGTTTGCATTCCTGTTCGCTTTCCCGTTATTCGCCGACGGAGCCCGCATGTAGGCGGTGTGGAACTCACGTGTCGGGAAAGGCCCTCAAAGGTACGGATCTGACGTGTTGAGCACGTTCGATGAGTAAACTCATAGGCTCGGGGTCAAAGGACGCACTGCTCACCTTCGCTGCCGACGAGTACTGGTCTTGGCTGGGCGCGGTCCTCCATCATGCAGAGTGCCTGACAGTCACCAAAGAGATGGCTGGCACCGCCTGAGACCTATTCCGGGATACGGCTATGATGCGGACAGACATTCAGCTCGTCACATATGTACGTGGAACTGGACTTCAAGGATCGATTGAGCGCAACACGCGACTAGCTAACCCTCGGTGCGACGTCAGCTTGACGAGAATAATGACTACAAGACGTGCGACAGACCAAGAGTGAGGGCCGAGGGAGACAGGTGCACTTGTTCGTGTTTCTGTATGGATGAGCGTAATCAGGGTGGGGATGCTTGGTGCCAGGGCGGAAGGAGACGGACAACGGATACGAAACCCCACGATCTGTTGGTTAGAGCGTGGATGAGGACTATCTATGGGCGTGGAGTCAAAAGAAAGTGCTAGTTTGGGCGGTCTTGATCGATGTGAGGTGCTATGTTGAAGGGGTCCAACGGGCCCGGGAAATGGTCTGTAAGGGGGTGAGAACCACGAAACCGCAACAACTGGAAGCAAGATACGGGATGCAGTCGGGCCACAAGGTCAACCATTGCTGCTACATTGAAGACGGATATATGATAACCCGGAAGCAAGGAATTTAAAACTTCTCGATTGAACCAATCCAAGTGGGGGAAGGCCTAGAGATTTTGTCTACCGGTGCAGAGCGCGGAGAAAACTCGTTTGCCCGCCTGTCTGCCACATGCATACACTCGCACGTAGTGCATGTCTGAGTCCAAGTCTTAAAACGCTCGATCGGCGCCGCAGCGGCCGCACTATATATGTACCAAATCCCTCTGACACTAACCGGCCCCGCATCTGCGTTACTGGCAGAGAAGCGTCCAGCCGGAGAGAATATTAGCGCATGGCACTCACCCTATCAATTGTGCCGATGCTTAGCTTCGCCTGATCTTCCAGCTCCGGGAGGATACCGGAAAGTATGTGGAGGGGAGGCAAGTTGCAACACAGACGACCATTGAACTTGAATTGTGGGACGTGTGGCATAGACATGCCGTACTAGCTGTTGAACCCAGTCACCGAGGAAGCAGGAAAGAGGGGAGTGACGGTAAGCAACAGATGGCCATGCGTTGCCAATGCTGGCAGGTGAACGGAGCGGTGACTACGTAGTTGAGCGAGACGGAGGAGGTCGGGGTCTTACCGAAGTCTACCAGGCTTGCGGTGTTCGAGGTCGCCCCAGCGCGTCCGAGTCCCGGCCTCTGAGCTCTCCCAGCGACGATTCCTCGACATGGTAGTAGTACCAGCTGCCCTCTGTCCGTTTGTGTGTCAGTAAACGCTTTTCTTGTCTGTTCGAGCGAACACGCTAACACATTATAAATATTCCCTCTCGTGCGGCGCATGCGACCAGGGCCCTTAATCCATGGAGTCGTGGGTCCCTCTGTTCGCCTGACCACGTATGTGGGCCTTGCGACTGGCAATGGCGACTTACTTCGCTCTGTCGTCTCGCCCTGGTGTCACAACACCCTTCAATCTCTCCTCCTCACGATGTCTTCTCTCTTCTTCCTAGAGCTCAGAGGCTTTGCTATGCGTCATGTAGAGTGGGGCCCCACGACCCCCTTGCCAGACCGTGGGAAAATGCACCGTGGTGGTGGTTGAAGGAAGAGAGGCTCCCCCTCAGACACATGTTGGCGGCGTGTCGAGCCCACTCACATCCGCCTCCCTCTCCTCGTACGCTCACTCTAACGTCCGACTGCCGTCCTCACTGCCGCATCTGCCATCCTCCAGTACTGCACCATGCCTTCCGATCTCGTCGCCGTGTTTCCCGTGGAGATCTTCGAGGAAATTATTGACCAGTCCAGCGATCGCGATGGATCCCTCTGCCGTCTTTCCCTCACCTGCCATGCCTTCCTCCCTCGAGCCCGTCTCAATCTATTCTTCCACATCCACATCGCGCACAAGGAGAAACTAGAGTCCGCGCCCGCCTTCCTTCAAGCCCGACTTTGGCTTCCTCCCTTGGTTCATGCCGTCACAATCCGCGATTATGTCAGGCACTACCCTTTCAAGTTACTACTTGCGGTCGTCCCCTCGCGTCTCGTCAGCATGCTTCCGAACCTACGTAGCATGGAATATGCTCTCGATTGGCGCGGCCTAGGATCGAGTCCGGACACGGTGCGACTCTACACAGTGTACAGCCGCTTGGAACAGTCAATTCTGCGCAAGTCATGCACTTCCATATGGCACCTGGAGCTGACTCAGGTTCGGTTCCGAACTACCATCGACTTCGTCCAGCTACTGTGCGCTCTTCCCAACTTGAAGAGTCTGATCTGTAGAGGGATTTATATACACCGGCTCGACGATGATACCAGCCTCATTAGAAATAAACCTCTTCATTTGACTCATTTGGATGTAAGTCTGACCTTGGCTCACTCGCATGCCTCACCATATATTGATTCTCCTTTTGTCCCATCTTATCCCAGACTGACAGAACTTTTCATCCGGACGTATTGGAGCTTCTCTTGACTATGGGCCAAGACACTCTTGAAAATCTGTCAATGGCCGCAAGTCCGCCGTCTAGCTGGGAGAGATATGAAGACGGTACCAGTTGTAAGACCGAAGAATATGATGCTGCGTCCTATCTTGCTCATGGTTCTGTAGTGGAGTATTCCGCTAAGCAACAACCGATGGTCACCCTCTTCTCGCGGCTCCGGCATCTACAGACCCTCACGTTGAGCCTTCACGACGTGTACATTCAGAACGCGGGGTTCATAACACTAGAGTTCGCGACCAAGATCTTGAACAACATTGTTGGAGCCCTCCAATGTCTCAACGTTGTCTGGTCTCCGCAAATCCTTGCTCCCCTCGCTGTCAGCCCTGGCGACGTACTGCATCATCTGTTTAAGACATTCGAAGAATCCATCACTCGTTTACCCTTGCGCCAAGTCGTATTCTCTCCACCACACTATCGAACGAATAGACGTGGTCTCTGGAGGTCCGCCCTCGATCGGGTATTTCCATCACTGAAAGAGCGCGGAATTCTTCAAGCCACCGACCGGCCACTGCATCGTAAGCCTTTACATGTCACTAGTCGTCATTTATCTTGTTGCTGAGAAGATATTAGTAGGCAATCGACGCACGGCGTGGCTATCGGAAACCTCCGCGGGTCATCACGACCACGTTTCATCGCTCGTCGTTTCCCCAAACGGAAGGGTTTTCACCAGCTCCTCCTATGACAGCACCATCATCCTGTGGAATGTGCACCAGGGAACCATCGAATACGAATGGGTGGGCCATGGTGGTCATTGGGTCAATTCCCTCGCATTCTCGCCAGACAGCCGTTACCTCCTCTCCGGTGGTGATGACGGGACACTCCAAGTATGGGATACCTTGGGCGGGCAGGTGAAGCAGGTACAGGTCCTCGGGGCAGCTGGAGGGACGGAGGAAGGCCCGGATTTGGTCAGGCACATTGTCTGTGGCTGGTCGGCAGACGGCATGTGGATCGCCTCCAGGTCCGGGACTGGTACAGTGCACCTTTGGGACGGCCGCAGTTTCCATCGGCGCCGCGTGTTCGAGGAGCCCGCGACTGCCAGCTGTCTCCCCTCTTTCTCCCCCGACAGCGGGTGGCTCGTGTGGCTTTCCAAACTCTCCGATGACAGTGCAGAATATTTTTGTGTGTGGGACGCTCTCGCACCAGATGCACCCCCGAGGAGGCTCCCGGCACACTCGGACGATCCACTTAGTACACATATCCTCCCCTTCGATCCCACCAGCAAGCGCCTCGTAACTACTCATGGCGCTCATCTGCGTGTATGGGATGTTATCACAGGCGCGCAACTCGCGGTCATGGGAGGGCATTCGGGCTATATTGCCACCGCTTCTTTCTCTCCGGATGGGCGACACATATTGTCAGCTTCTCATGACGGAACGGCAAAGGTCTGGGACACAAAGAGCGGGGAATGTACTCTGTCCCTCGAGGGACACAGGGACAGAGTCGATCACGCACATTTCTCCCCCGACGGGAATTACATCGCGACGGCGTCGAACGACACAACAGTGCGATTATGGAGGTCCGGGGATGGATCATGTTTGGCGACCTTCACTGAACGTGAGAAGTTGTTGACATACATTGTGTTCTCTCCGGACGGAAAGAGGCTGGCATCAGGAGACAGCGGAGGCATTGTACACATCCGTGACATTTCCCATATCATCGGACAATGACTGTCGTGTTCCAAACCTGTACATAGTCGCGCATGGTGACATCGATAGCAGCACATTAACGAGAACGTAGACCTAGCAGTGTAGCTCGACGTGACGCGCTGCGGCCTCCAATGCACCCGTGAATCGTGACGGTCATTATCGAGGGTCTATTTTACAGCCCGGAATGGTTGCGGATTGTCGATTCAGGGTCTTGCAACCTGTCACCCGCGAACGGCCAGAAGCCGAGAGACAGCAAACGCAATACATTATTTTCGGACACGACAGTGCGATCATCATGCAGGCAGCTCGAACTTCTGTCCTTGCAGCACCCTGCACGCATCACGAATTCCATCAGTGTTACGGCATATATGTGAGCATGGGGTGAGGGGACGCACTTCGTAAAGTAGACGTAGAAGTCGAGGTACAGCGCAGTCTACACGAGACCCGCGCTCACGGCGATCATGTCGATCTTGTCCTCCGTAAAGTATCTGGGCAGGTAAGGGTGGTCAGCACAGCGAACGTCGAATGCCGAGACTCCAACGGAAGCTTGGATGCAGCTCCGGACGGGAATAACAGACCGCATCGAGGGTCATATCCTTGAGGGTTTCTTAGTAGATAAGAAACCAATTTCGCACGAAGTATTCTTCCGAAATGCTACAATAGCACCTCTCAAACAGGGACCCGTCGTTTTGGGGGGAAGGATGACTGCACCCCGGGACGCCGTACTCGCGTCTTGTGAAAGCTCGGCCCTCTGGTTACAGCACGACCCAACGCTTGCTCCTCCAAGCCAGGCGTCGGAGGATGCCATCCTGGACCATCAACCCCGACGTCATGCCCCGGACCGCCCCAACGATGAGGCTCAATATGACTTGAAAGTTATGTCCTCTCCGCAGAACGCGAACACCTCAAAGCGAACGTCTTGATGCGAGCGTAGCAGCGAGCACAACACATTGCATACCTGAAGATCCAATTAGGTATACAGAGCGCCATGTGGGCGCGGAGAGGGACGTGGTAGTGCATCGTGACCGTCTCGGCCTCGTCTGTCCGTTGGAGCATGGACAGCTGCGGGAGGATCGCGACGGCCCGGATGGAGATGGAGAGCGATCGCAGGAGCTCGGTGGCGGTGAACGAGTGTAGTGGAAGAGGAGCGCGAACCTCGCACGGCGCAGCGAGCGGGGCCACGATGTTGAGCACGAGCTTCACGACGATGCATGTAGAGCGTCGGCCCGGTCCAGTTATGCGTCGTCCCCGGGCAGCGGCGCCAGCTGGCAGAACCGAGTGCGTTGGGTACATCTTCTTTGAGCGCGCATAGACCGATTCTTCAGAACCGACAAGTGTAGTATACGGCCGAGCTCTGATCGCATGCCCTCTGCCCCGCAGGGACTTGCACCACACAGCATGCCGGTCGACGTTCGTAGTCGCCGTCGCGCCAGCGCCGATGGTGGCGAGAACGTTACACGCAAAGCACTTGATCGTCGGGGCCGGATGTTGACCGTCTCGCTGCCCAGGAGAGGAGGTTGAATCCCCTAAAAAGAACTCCGCAGGCAGCTGGTGGCCGGTGTAGTGTGAAGCCAGCAGGAGGCGCGGTATGGGTCGATCGACGGACGCGGAGCATGAGTGTGTAGAAGAGGGTGATCGAAGGCGCGGTACGAAGGGACGATGGGAAGAACACGGTGGGGCTTGATTTTCCAGAGGTAGAAAGATGTAGAAGTTGCTCGTGATGAACAGAATCTTCATGGTTGTTGTGGAGGAAGCGCCATTCGTACAAGAGGTAGGGCCATTGCGTGATGAACGCGGTCGCGTACAGTGTCCGTCTTGCATGACATACTTGCGGGAGGTGGTCTATATTTGCTCGCAAAAGGTGTCATGAAGCGTGTTGAGGAGCAGGATCCGTGGGAGGGAAGATTTACGCCTTGCTGGTGCTAAGCGGCGTGAAGCACGAGCACGCTCCGTCGTAAGGACTCCTCGTCGCCGCGCATCAAGACACCACTCGCTGACCGACTCGGGGCCACTCAGAGTGCAAGGTCCCCGTCATCGCTTGTACCGTAGTGGGCCAGCATGTGTGTCCAAAGAGCTTCGTCGTAATATTTTCCCAATTAGAGTTCGCCTGCGTGCACGCGACGACACGCGCGGCCCGTCCTATCCGTCGCGTTGCAGTGTGCGCCGGTAGGTGTGGGACGAAGCTGCATAGAGCTTGCGCCGACACTTTCCGTCGTGGACTTGGTCGTATGCAGCCTCATCGTCTCCAAGGGGAGCCGTGATGCGGGGGAAGGTGTACGAGTGCCGTCAGTTTGTATATCTGTCCACCTGCCAATTAGTCATCCACAGGACGCGCATATACGTGGGGTGGAACATACGTGTCGGGACATGTCCTCAAAGGTACCTGAGGTGTTGAGGATGTTGGATGAGTAATTCGTAGGCTCAGAGTCAAAGGACGCGGCCCACCTTCGCTGCCCAGTACTGGTCTTGGCTGGGCGTGGTCTCCGTTGTTGACAGAACCTGATGGTCACCGAAAAGATGGCTGACATCCGCCGAGATCTGTCCCAGGATACGCCGTGAACACTTATCGCAGCTATGCCATAGAATGACATCTAGCTTTTCACGTACCTCGAAATGGACCTCGAGGACCAAATTTGATGCTGTGCGCGCAACGCACGACAAACTAACCCTGGGTGCGGCATCAGCTTGAGACAGACAAGGATGATCGATACAAGGTGTGACACAGACCATGTATCGGGGCTTTGCGCGAGTGCACTGACCCGTGTTATGCACGGATGAGCGACATGCAGCGTGGGGATACTTGGTGCCAGGGTCGGAAGGGGACGAACAATGTGTGCGTCCGCACCAAATCCCACCAACTGTGGATTCGAGGGGAAATGAGGACTAGAAAGAGGATAGAATACACAGGGGAACACGGTAGGTTGAGGGGCCATGGTCGATATGAATGTATATTGAGGAGGTCGGGGAAAACGATCTGTGAAGCCATGAGAAACATGCAACGATGACAACTCAAACCAGTGTAGAGCAAGCACTGGCAGCACAAGGGCCAACTGTCACTGCTGCGAAGATCATACTGGTGATCGTAGCCCAGAAGCTCGCAAACGACCCGACTATATGGATCCAAGGCGTGGCAGGCCGAGCGACATTGCTTACTGGTGCTGAATGCAGGGAAAACATAATGTCTTGCCTGTATAACACATGCATACACCTCATCTGTAGTGTATGCCTGCGTCCGAGCCTCAAGTTTCAACACTTGATCAGCCTCGCCGTGACCCCACTTTGTACCAAATCCGCACACGAACCAGCCCCGCACGTGCGTTACATACAGAGACAGATCCAGCGGGAGAATATCTTAGTACCCACTGTTTTGATTGTCCTATTCGCTATAGCTTCGCCTGATCATCTGGCGCTGGGAGGTCGTCGAAAGGTAAGAGGGGGAGGCAACACCCAAGGCCATCGAAGAATCGGGAGGTGCGAGGTGGTGCACGCGGGTAGCGTTACAGCCGTTAGACCCAGTCGCCGAGGAAGCGGGAAAGTGTGGAGCAGAAGTGAGCAACAGACAAGTTGGAAATGAAATGCAAAGCGAACGGAGCGGTGACGATGATGTTCAGCGAGACCACAGACTGACAGCGGCCGTAGGCGAGGACAAGGAGGTCGGGGTCTTATCCGGATCTAGCCGGGCTCAGATCACCCCAGCGCTTCGAGACACAACTCTTGCACAACTAATGTCTTCATCTACTTATTTAATTAGCTGATCCTTTGATTTGACAGCGCTCTGGTTCTGTCTGACCAGTGACAGCACGGCGCTGCAGAAGCTGGAACCTGTATGTACATCAGGATTAATATGGCACACTTTGTATCTGATCGCGTCAATGGGCCAGAAAACATGCCGGCACCAGATAGCTAGCGCTCATCCGCCTCCCAGACCCTCCCTCCTCCGACGCATCCAGAGTTGTACGCTTGCGCCGATATCACCTTCCCCACCGCCGTTCTTGCGCTCCACCCTCCAACGCTACCTTCATCCACCACCAGACCATGTCTTCCAATCTCGTCGCCATGTTTCCTGTGGAGATCTTCGAAGAAATCATCAACCAGTCCAGCTATCGCAATGGATCCCTCTGCCGTCTTTCCCTCACCTGCCATGCCTTCCTCCCTCGAGCCCGTCTCAATCTCTTCTTCCACATCCACATCGGGCACAAGGAGAAACTAGAGTTCGCGCCCACCTTCCTTCAAGCTCGACCTTGGCTTCCTCCCTTGGTTCATTCCGTCACAATCCGTGACTATGCCATGCGCTACGCTTTCATGTTACATGCGGTCATCCCCTCGCGGCTCATCACCATGCTTCCGAGCCTACGTAGCATAGAATATGCTCTCGATTGGCGCGGCATAGGACCATGGCCGGACACAGTGCGATCCTACCTAGTACACAGCCGCTTGCAACAGTCAATTCTGCACAAGTCATGCACTTCCATACGGCACCTAGCGCTCAGTCTGGTTGTGTTCCGAACTACGGTCGACTTCGTCCGGCTACTGTGCGCTCTTCCCAACTTGAAGAGTCTGATCTGTAGAGCGACTCAAATATACCGGCGCGAGGATGATACCAGCCTCGTTAAAAGTAAAACTCTTCATTTGACTCACTTCGATGTAAGTCTGACCTCGGCTCACTCGCACGCCTCACCATATGTTGATTCTCCTTTTATCTCATCTTATCCCAGACTGATGGAACTTTTGATCTGGCGGTATTGGAGCTTCTCTTGACTATGGGCCAAGACACTCTTGAAAATCTGTCAATGACCGCAAGGCCGCTGTCTGGCATTGGCTGGTCGAGACGTGAAGACGGTATCAGTTGTAAGATTGAGGACTATGCTGCTACCACGTCCTAGTACCTTGCTCATGATATCAATTATGTAGGGGTCCATTCCGCTAAGCAACACCCGATGTTCGCCCTCTTCTCGCGGCTCCGGCATCTACAGACCCTCACGTTGAGCCTTCACGACGTGTACATTCAGAACGCGGGGTTCATAACACTAGAGTTCGCGACCGAGATCTTGAACAACATGCCAGTTGCTGGGGCCTTACAATGTCTCCACGTTGTCTGGTCTCCGGGAATCCTTGCCTCCCTTGCTCTCAATCCCAGCGACGTACCGCATCATCTGTTTAAGACATTCAAGGAATCCATCACTCGTTTACCCTTGCACCAAGTCGTATTCTCTCCACCACACTATCGAACGAACAGACGTGGTCTCTGGAGATCCGTCCTCGATCGGGTATTTCCATCGCTGAAGGAGCGCGGAATTCTTCAAGTCACCGACCGGCCACCGCATCGTAAGGGTACATTTAACTAGCCGTCATTTGTCTTGTTGCTGAGAATATTTTGGTAGGCAATCGACGCACGGCGTGGCTATCGGAAACCTCCGCGGGTCATCACGACCACGTTTCATCGCTCGTCGTTTCCCCAAACGGAAGGGTTTTCACCAGCTCCTCCTATGACAGCACCATCATCCTGTGGAATGTGCACCAGGGAACCATCGAATACGAATGGGTGGGCCATGGTGGTCATTGGGTCAATTCCCTCGCATTCTCGCCAGACAGCCGTTACCTCCTCTCCGGTGGTGATGACGGGACACTCCAAGTATGGGATACCTTGGGCGGGCAGGTGAAGCAGGTACAGGTCCTCGGGGCAGCTGGAGGGACGGAGGAAGGCCCGGATTTGGTCAGGCACATTGTCTGTGGCTGGTCGGCGGACGGCATGTGGATCGCCTCCAGGTCCGGGACTGGTACAGTGCACCTTTGGGACGGCCGCAGTTTCCATCGGCGCCGCGTGTTCGAGGAGCCCGCGACTGCCAGCTGTCTCCCCTCTTTCTCCCCCGACAGCGGGTGGCTCGTGTGGCTTTCCAAACTCTCCGATGACAGTGCAGAATATTTTTGTGTGTGGGACGCTCTCGCACCAGATGCACCCCCGAGGAGGCTCCCGGCACACTCGGACGATCCACTTAGTACACATATCCTCCCCTTCGATCCCACCAGCAAGCGCCTCGTAACTACTCATGGCGCTCATCTGCGTGTATGGGATGTTATCACAGGCGCGCAACTCGCGGTCATGGGAGGGCATTCGGGCTATATTGCCACCGCTTCTTTCTCTCCGGATGGGCGACACATATTGTCAGCTTCTCATGACGGAACGGCAAAGGTCTGGGACACAAAGAGCGGGGAATGTACTCTGTCCCTCGAGGGACACAGGGACAGAGTCGATCACGCACATTTCTCCCCCGACGGGAATTACATCGCGACGGCGTCGAACGACACAACAGTGCGATTATGGAGGTCCGGGGATGGATCATGTTTGGCGACCTTCACTGAACGTGAGAAGTTGTTGACATACATTGTGTTCTCTCCGGACGGAAAGAGGCTGGCATCAGGAGACAGCGGAGGCATTGTACACATCCGTGACATTTCCCATATCATCGGACAATGACTGTCGTGTTCCAAACCTGTACATAGTCGCGCATGGTGACATCGATAGCAGCACATTAACGAGAACGTAGACCTAGCAGTGTAGCTCGACGTGACGCGCTGCGGCCTCCAACGCACCGACGAATCGTGATGGTCAGATCGAGAGTCCGTTTTACAGCCCGGAATGGTCGCGGATTGTCGATTCAGGGTCTTGCAACCTGTCACCCACGAACGGCCAGAAGCCGAGAGACAGCAAACGCAATACATTATTTTCGGACACGACAGTGCGATCATCATGCAGGCAGCTCGAACTTCTGTCCTTGCAGCACCCTGTACGCGTCACAGATTCCATCAGCATTACGACAGACGTGCGAGCACGGGGTGAAAGGGGACTCACTTCGTAAAGTAGACGTAGAAGAAGTCGAGGTACAGCGCACTCTGGACGAGACCCGCGCTCACGGCGATCACGTCGATCTTGTCCTCCGTAAAGTATCTGGGCAGGCAAGGGTGATCAGTACGAATAGTATCGGATACCGAGACCCCAACGGAAGCTTGCGCGGAACTCTGGACGGGAATAGCAGACCAGGTCAAGGATAGATTCCCCGGCACTGTGTTCCCTACGAAACCTTTGGTATGACAGCACCTCCATCTCGACTGCGGGCAGAGCGCGACTGAAAGAGGGACGGGAAGGATGGCGGCACCCCGGGCCGACGTCTTCCCGTCCCAGTGCTTCTGCTCCAAGTCAAGCCCGAGGGTGCTATCCTGTATCGTCAACTCGATGTCATGAACACCCTGCCACCATCTGTCCGCTACGAGCAGTCAGACTAGGCACAAAATCATCCTCGTCTTCTTCAGTAGACCACAGGCCTCCACCCTCGCCAATACCGAGGGCAGCTATGATCTGAATGCGAGGTCCTCTCCGTAGAACGCGAACGCACATAAATCATGACGTACCTGTAGATCCAATTAGGAATATAGAGCGCCCTGTAGGCGCCGAGGGCGGCAAGGTAGTGCGTCGTGATTGTCTCGGCCTCGCCCATCCGCTGGAGCATGAACAGCTGGGGGAGGATTGCGACGGCCTCGAGGAAGATGGAGAACGACCACAGGAGTTCGCTGACGGTGAAGGTGTAGTGGAAGAGGAGCGCCAGGACCACGCACGGCGCGGCGATGTACTCGACGCGGAACGTGTCTATCGAAGGGTCGTGTGTTGGACTGCGCGCGGCGTGGGTTGCGAAGCCAATGGACAGTGGGAAATTGAGGTCGAGCATGAAGGAAAGGGGATTGAAGGTGAGAGGAATGGCAGGACGAGAAAGAGACGGGAGGGACGCACCGGTAGACTTTCATGAGGTAGAGGATGTAGGAGCTGCTCGCGATGAAGAAAACCTTCATGGCGAAGTTGTAGAGTGACACCCAGTCCCAGAAGAGGTCAAGGTAACGTGTGATGAACACGGCCGCGTACAGCGCCTGCGTCTTGAATGAGAGACCTGAAAGACGGTGTCAACCCTGGTCGCAAAAGATGCTAGGAAGCGGGAAGCGGTGAGGTGCGGCCTGCGGGAGGAAATTATGCTGCCTTAGTACTGCCCACGAGCGTCGCAGTCCGCCCACAGGGTGCGCGTTTCCGTCCAACCAACGGAACCAGTTGTTCCGCAGTCAGACCGCTCTCCATACCCCGTCCCCGCGTTGTTCTGCTCTCGGACTCGGACCCCCTGCACAAAACGAATATAAAGGAATAGGTTGATGAAACACGTACCTCGACATGATCGGGTCGACATAATCTTCTGCAGCAAGATAAATATGGACGCCAAATGGGACAAGTCCCCTAGATGGTGTGAGTCGCGTGCTCAGCGGGGGTCGCAAAGTAGAGGAATTCCTTGGACATACCGACAAGCCGAAACAAGTTCATGAGCAAGAACGAAAGAGGGTGCTGGTGGGAGAAGACAGTGCAGGCCGGGCAGCGAGGACGGTGACGAGGGACAAGTGCGACGTGTATCCTCCGATTCCTGCGTGGCACCCTCGGCTTTCCCCGTTGTTAACCCCTTATGTTTTCGAAACCCCTATTTCAATCCGGTAACTTTCCTCTTTTCGCACACGGGCGCTTGAACCCGGGCCTTGTTCCGAACTTTTATCTCGCCCCCTTGCAGTCTCCTTGCTCGGACATATGCCCAGGACCCCCGTTTTCTTTACTACCAGGCAACATCCAACACGTTGTTCCGTTCAACAACATGCATACAGCTATCTCGTCTGAGCGTTACGTCTCTTGTGGCAGGCAATTTAGTGGCGAAATTCAAGAGGCTTAATGATTGCTCGAGCTAGCTCGCTCTCCAGCTCATTCCACCTGTCTCCAGTACTGTGTACCAAACCAGAAATGAGACACCGGTGTGTAATCTTTGGGCCCACTCACATCGTTCATACTGACCTTTCGGACCACACATCAAAGAAACCTACACGCAGCTGCCAGGGCCCAAGGTCGCAAGAACTTCATCTGCCCTGCACCGCATATAGCTACAGCAGACGCGCCAGCGACTCGGAAGACCCGCGTTTCCTCCATGTCATGGGACAATGCATCACTCTGGACTTTGTAAACATGCCAGAGGCGGCGTATCGGCTTGGTCCCCTCGATACCGCAGGGCGGAAGGCCACCGTACTTACGGAACAAGCGACACCAGATTTATCAGGCAGACGAGGGGATTCAAGTTAGCGGTGAGCCTTACCATGTGCTGACTTGCATATACGAGACAGCTTCTTGCGGCAGATCGCGGTCAGGGCAGAAATCCCAGGTCAATTCTATCATGTTCAGCAGGTGCTTCGGAACAGCGCGTTCCTACTCGCCAGCAGGAACTACTTCGCGCGTTCAGGAATCTATCCACCGTCAAGACTGGGAAGACAAGTGGAACAATTCCGGAGTCCACAGCTCGATCCTCCCGAGCTGCTTGAAATCTAGCTCGTCCAACTCCAATCTCAGCGCGTCAAACCAGACTGTCCCATCTAACCATCGGATCGTTGACAGCGTGCGCGGAGGGCCGATGGCCTGTGTGCTGTCCCGTTGGACGCCTATACCCACCCTCCCATCGTGACACCCCGCTCGCCCTGCAGGCAGTGCTCTAGGATATTGCCTCCGACCCAGCGTTGGTCTCGTGGATGGCGATCCCGTCTATATTCGCAGAGCACTTGACGCCGAAATCCTGCAATGGTGCATCGAGTGGATCGCCTCGACCATAGTCGATCCGGACGCTGGAAACGGAGACCATAGTCACGAGAGGAGCGTATGAGCGACGAGCGACTACCCTCTTGCTTTTCTTGTCGGCTCCTCGCCGTGCTCTTTGCGACCTGTTGGTCACACCGCCGCCGGCTGCATATGCTGGGGCTTGGGTCTGAGATCTAACCCCCAAGGATATAAAGGCGCGAATTCGAAGCGGCATTGGTGTGAGGGCTGTTCGACACCTATGCCGATGATCGATTGATCCTAGCCCTCCACTATCGCCTTATCTTCAAGCCCAAGGCGGCCGTCTCAGCCCTTTGCACTCAGGAAGAGTCTCGGTTCGGTGGCGTAGCACGACCGTCGACGGCCCCCGGCTCCTCCCCATTCTGTCGTGGCGTCTACTTTTGCTCCGATTCAATGTGGCGGGCCGTCATTCTAGTGTTCGTGGCTTACAAGGACTGGCTGTTATGGGCATCCGAGTTGCAGACAGCGACATCCCGGCTGGCATCGAGCTCCTCAAACACAATTAATCGCCCTCTGAGAGCCGGTCTGCGATCTTTAAAGCCTCCCGCAAGACCTTATCAAATATCAATATCTCGAGCCAAGGACTGTACTTCGGTTCCTCCGACAGATTTCGTGAGCGTCCCGCTGAATGAGGGTCGTCTGGAGACAGACGGAGGTACGGCGATAGAAGACTGGGTGGGGCCCACGCTTTGACCGGTCTCGGCTCGAGGGCGTTACGGTTGGACCTCAAGCATATACTGGCACTTACAGTACTTTACAGTACTGTAACTGCCCACGACTACACGTTGGTGGCCTCCGTCGCCGTCTGGCCGCACCTCAAACTTGCTTTCTGGCCCGTTCCCCATAGGGCCTCTAGATCTGGGGGAAGCAGTGCTCGTCGCTCAGTCGCCGGTGCGCTCGGCTCTAAGGCGGCCAATCTTATGGTCAGGCACCTGGGGTGCCGTGCATCCTCTATCTCAGGTGCGGTGTGGAGATGCTCTCTGCAAATTATCGTCGACCAACTTACTTTATCGCGCGACGGACTGATGACAGATTCTACGAGAATGCTGTAGGTGCTAGTATAGTGCTGGATAACGGCGTACAAACTTCAGAATGCATGGCCCATTATACCTTCCCCTAGACCTAGAAATTCACGATCGCGACATCGGACAGGATGGTCAGGTCCACAAATCTTCGTCATTTGTCCAGTGAATGGGGGGCAGCAGCGCCCGTTAGCCGACGGCCAGCTCACGTAAGGAGATAACAAGGGGAATTGAAAGTCCGCTTTAAGTTGTCTGTGATCGAAGCGAGTCCGATACTGAACGCCGCAGTATCTCTCGTTTCCCATTATCTCACCTCCGCTTTGATTCCCCATTCGCATGATGGCCAGTGGTCCTGCATCACGGGATATTTAAGCTTACTGAGTACTCGCTGTATGTAAACACTTGGATTTCTCTGAATTTACATCCCATCTCTCACGCGCTGCTGCATAGTACCAAGTACCAGGATCTCTCCTGAGGACATCATGTCCTAGACCTCAAACAATGATGTGCAGCGACCTAGAATAAATTGTGTGTATTAATTCAGGCACAGAGTAGCATATGTAGATGGCCAATCTTTTCAAGAGACGGACGTGTTCACGCTCATTCAAGTATCAGCGGGCGGGTACTACCAGCTGTATCCGGTGCCTGTCTTCCTGAGTTGGTGGCCTATTGGGCATTTGAACAGCTATTTTTTGTCGTTGTAGGGTTGTTCTTGGTTATCCAAGCATTTACTCTGCGGCGGCCAACGACTACGACTCAATCCCGGATGCGGCTGGATGTGTGCTTACATAATCTCTTGGCGTCCAATGTTTGACATATTTCTCCCTCCGTTGCTCTCATGGTGCCCGGAAAATTTTTGCATCTCGCTGTATTCAATGTATAGTACGCCCTCTCCGTGCCTGATCTTTTATTGATGTACTGGATGGGAGAGTATCTGACAATCAATAGGAGGGACTGGGTGTAACTTGCTGATATCCCGCTCGTGCATGCCACGCGGATAAATTTCTCATGGACAACTTAAAATATACTGTAATCGTACACCTTTCACCATAAAGATCTGTTGCATAGTGAGTATGTGAGTGGCCTGAAGACGCATCAGTGTTCTGCTTCGGTAAATGTGCAGAACTGTATCTTATCATTGTCCGATTCGTCGTCTATCTCATCTGCTTGACCGGTCGGGGTTGCAACACCTGCTCGAGCGAGAGACTCCGACGGTTAGCGAGAATCAGACGCTGGCCGCTCGCTTAGGCCCCATTGGCAGGGCGCTGCCGGCCCCCACAGTGAAGAAAGCTGACGATGGGCGGATTTCACCTCGTGCATAGTTCTCGTGAGCGCCTGTCATTTCCGCTCCGACGACTGCGGATGAAAATGTTGACGTCTCGCTTGTTTCCTGCCTCGGGCTGATCCAGGTTGGATCCAGGGCTGATCAATCTACCTCGTGGCCCGTGATATAACAACGGTTGGTTTGCTGCAACCAGGCTGCAACCATCTCGTTCAACACCTTGGACTCTTTTGACGTTACGGTAAGTCTATTTTGCAAGGTAGCCGCCATGGTGCCCGCACTGACAGCATCATTGAGGTCCCTACGAGATCGTTAGGTGCTGCAAGGATGTGGCTTCTTCATACCAGCACCGGCGAACTGGAGCACTTCGACGGCCCAAACAACGTAAAGGGCGGCTACGCTATCCTGTCCCATGTCTGGCAACAACCCGAAATGTCGTTCCAGGAGCTCCAGGCGCTCCGCTCGCACCCCTCGTCGTCGCAGGACACCGTGCTTTCGCTCGCATCGGCCAAGATCCGCGAGTGCTGCAGGCTCGCCGAGTCGCACGGCTACCAGTGGCTCTGGATCGACACCTGCTGCATCGACCGCTCGAGCAGCGCCGAGCTCTCCGAGGCCGTCAACTCGATGTTCGCGTGGTACTCCCAGGCGCATGTCTGCTACGCGTACCTCTACGACGTCCCGACCTCGGACAGCCTCCACAGCCGCGAGTCGGCCTTCCGGACGAGCAAGTGGTTCTCGCGCGGCTGGACGCTGCAGGAGCTCATCGCACCGCGGAGCCTCGTGTTCCTGTCCCAGGACTGGACCATGATCGGGACCAAAGCCAGCCTGGCGTCTCTACTCGAAGAGATCACCGGCGTCGACGCCGATGTGCTCACGTTCCGCCGGAGCGTGGCCGATGTCAGCGTCGCGCGCCGCATGTGGTGGGCGTCGACGCGGAAGACGACGCGACTCGAGGACGAAGCGTACTCTCTCATGGGCCTCTTCGGCGTGCACATCCCGACGATCTACGGAGAGGGCGCGCGGGCGTTCCGCCGCCTCCAGGAGGAGATCCTGAAGCGCACGTCGGACCAGACGCTGTTCGCGTGGGGGAACGTGCTGCCTGTGCGGACGAGCCCGTTCCGCGAGCGTATCGTGTTTAGCAACTACCACGACGACAGCCATCTCTTCGCGCCTTCCCCGGCGGCATTCTGCAATTCTGGCAACATGAGACCAATCCCGGTGCATCTCGCGTTTAAGAACGCACTCACCACCCTCGGTATACGCCCAGATGAACTTGAAACGTCTTCTAAGGCAAAGGTATATCCGACATGCATTCTTCTGGGGTTTCTGACACTGAAACACATTATAACTGCAGGGAAAGGCAACTACTAGACAGCCCTCCTACTCGATCCCGCTCCCCGACTACACCGTGACTGCCGCCGGCGTCCGCTCGCGCACGCTGGTTCTCGAGAGCTCGAAACACGATTTTGCACTCGCCGTCGCCGTCCTCGCCGTCCGCGACGAATCGACCGGCTCCGGCGTCGGCCTCCTCCTCCGCCGGCGCCGCTACAAGGAGAGCAAGCTCAAGTACCCGCGGTACCACGTCGGCGTCTCCGTCAAGGGCATGCGCGAGTGGATGCGCCTCCGCTACCGCATGGCGCAGGTCGAGTGGGCCGCTCACGCGCTCTCGTTCAGCCAGAGCGCGATCACCGCGCAGTGGAAGCAGCTGTACATATCCCACCGCCCTGCATCGCGCAAGCCTGAGCGCTCGCAGTCGACCGCGCCCGCCGCGTTCCGGTTCGTCTTCCCCAGGTGGCTCGCGGTCGAGCTGAAGAAGGTCGGGTTCGAGCCAGACGTGCCGCTCCCGATGACGCTCACCGATGCGCACAAGCTGTCGGACGGGGGGCGCCTCGCGAGCTTTACGTTCGCGCACCGGGCGACCGGGGAGGCTTTCCGGATCCACATCGGGCAGTGCGGCGGGTCTCCGTGGGCGACCGCGAATATCATACCGGGGACGACGACGTCGCCGTCGTCGTCGTCGGCTCAGGGCAGTCCTTCGGCCTCCATACAAGCGACCTCGCAGCCGTTCATGAACCTGAAGCCCGTATTCGAGTGTGGCAAGAATGGCGTCGGCGCGTGGCTCAACGGGACGAAGACCTTCGGCGACTCGAACCGGAGCGTGCAGCTGACGTTTACACGCCTGAACGAGGGAGCGACGCACCTGCTGGACATTCGACCTGGCGGACATGCATATCGGGGCCTCCATGCGATGGGTCGGAAGGCGATGCATACGCTCTGTCGTTCGCTTCCGTTCAAGATGTTTAGATAACAATAGCTATAGGTAGTAGTTCATTGTATGTCTTTCCTTCGGTCATATTGTTATTTTACCAACACGTTTATTAGTCCAATTTGATTTCGGGGACCTATTATTACAAGCAGGCGAGGGGATGCATACGATTTGGCTGTTGAAAATGTGCGCGTGTGGATTCCCTTCCGTTCAGACCTCAAGATGGCCGGCTACTCCGCCGTTTACGGTAGATGCTTGAGGCCACTTGACTATGTATATGCCAGGTTTCAGGTTTCGCGACGAGTGCGCTCATGGATAAACACCAACCAAACGATCATTTAGAGAAAGAATTGGATGGTCGCTCAAGGCCCGACCGTGTCCATCCTTGAGCCAGGATCAGGACCCGGTTGCTATCTTGTATGAGTATAAACCATGTATGTACTTTCTAAAACCGTCGGATGTCCGCGGTGGTCCTTGGCCGACCTTGCGATGATCAATGCAGACCAGTCTTATCGCTGCTGACTGAACACAGTAGGCCAGCGAAAGCCCCCTCATGGCCGATATTTTCATCGAGACCGGGGACGAATACAGGTGGCGGGATATACATGCGAGAAGTCAAGTGGCATGCAAGACAACGAGCATCATTAAGAGATACAACCTCGAGCCGCAAACGCAGATATATCGAAGGTGAGATCGTGGATGACATAACGAGGACCGCGACAGCCAACAGCTTGCGACGCATCAGCCAAAATGACGACGCGGAGCGGCCCATCAGCCATCGAACATCGTCCCGTCCATGCGCACGCCCATATTCTGCTTGATTTCCATCCCCAGCAGCTTCATCTTCCCCGCCTGTCCAATCCCCATCAGCACTCCCTCTTCCCCGTCATCGAAACCGCAGCAGTAACACGACACGCACCTGGATCCGCTCGTTCTGCACCCTGCGGAGCTCCATGAGCTGGTCCTTGTTCATGTACGACTCGTGCTCGATCGCGCGGCGCTTGTGGCTGCTCGCGTGTGCGCGCATGTCCGCCGTGGGGTCGTACCCGTCATCGGCAGGCGGGACGTACTCGCCCGCACGCAGCGCGGACATGCGCCGCTCGTACTGGTCCATGTTGTAGAACTTCTCGTGCGGGAGCGTCGCTGCGCGGATGGGAGAGAGCAGTGGAGTTAGTGTTTGACCGACTGTGAGGCTGGGACAGCGAAGAAATAGAGCATTGAGAAACTCTTGGCATTCCGACTTCCAGCAGACAGAAATTCGAAGGAGGGGCGGCGGGTTCGCCCGTGGCGCGAACGCAACGGCACCATGCCCGTCAGTCACTGCCAGGCCACTGGAACTAGACAAATGTCTGCGATTTCGACACAGCCGGGTGTGGAGTGTGGAAAAGCTTGGGAATCGGAATGACCGCGTCCTGTTCACCAACCAATGCGGACGACACTCACAGTCCAGCCCGCATGGATGTATCCCATGAGGGACCCACAACCAAGGATCCGACAGATTCTTCTCGAAGAAAGCCTCCCAACATGAGGGGCCCCAGCATCATGGGTATATGCGTCGCCATTTTGACTAATAGCGTTTTGACATGACGTCTGTGTGTGGAGGTCGTGTACAGGTAGACACATGCCCGCGGGGTCCCTCCAAACGTGGAGTGTGTTGGCCAAGTGTACTTTACGTCGTCCCGTACTCCAACCACGGGATAAACTCAGCGCGTGCCTTTGTCTCGACACCGCCCGAGTCGTACGGCCGATAGCAGGGACGAGAAGTTCCACGCCATGGTAGACAAGGAACGAAAGAGCCAACCAAAGCATCAGAAGACTCACCAGTGTTGTAATCCTCCATAAACCGCGCAAACTCTTTCTTCGTCTGGTCCTTGGAGATCGTCTCCGGGTTAATCTTCCGCTCCTCCACAAGCCACGCCCGGAACTCCTGCTCCTTGTTGTACAAACTGCAACGCACATACGCATCCTCAGACACACCGCGTGAAAACAACAACTTAGGACTAGGACGCACTCGCTTTCGTTGATGATGCCGTACTTGCCCCACTGATGGTGGTCCACCGCGCCGCTCTTATGCTTCTGGAGAACACAACGCAGTGACATTAGTCGGTCGGTCGACGGACGCAGCAATACAAGTCCACAATCAGCACCACGGAGCACGCACCTTCTTGTCCTTCTTGCTCTTTTTCTTCTTCTCCTTCCTGTCCTTGTCCTTGTCCCTGTCCCTATCCCGCTCCCGGCTCCTGCTACGACTCCGCCTCCGGTGCTTGTCCTTCTTCCGCTTGTGCCGCCTCTCCTTCTCATCGTCCGAGCTCGAAGAGCTCGACAAAGACCGTGACCTCCTCCGTCGCTCCGCATCCTTATCCCTATTCGCATTCGTGTTCGTATCCCTATCGCGTCTCGGTTCTCTCGACCGCGAGCGGGAGTCGCGTCGCTTGCGGTCGTGCCTGTCCCTGTCCTTCCTGTCCGCGGGAGATGCAGACCTCGAATACGACAGCCGCCGCGGCCGCGGGCTGGGAGAACGCCTGCGAGGCGATCTCGAACGACGGCGGTCGTCGCGCCTTGGCCTGTCGTGTCCTCTTTCTCTGTCGCGTTCTGGCCTTTCTGGACCCTCCATTTGTGACGGTGATGACGAGGGGTCAGTAGGATGAGAGGCGGCGGTAGTGGGGGGGTGGTAAGTTCGTGTACAGATTGGAGAGTCAGTGACAAGGGCAGCGAGGCGGTTTAGCGCTCCATGGAGCGTTGGCGCTAATAAGAACGCGGCTTGCACCAATATCTCCCCTTCATCGAAGACAGCAAGGTACCTGCGCATACATCCATGTTTTTGGTTTCGTCGAAGGCTACTGCAGTCGTATGAACTCGCTGATTGGAAGAAGTCGACCATTCTCGCGAGCGCATTCACCAGACCATTGAATCTTGACAAGTTGAGGTCCCGACTCAGACATGGATAATTTGAAAACGAACCTAGAGCTCCAGACTCAATATTATGTGAATGGTATACGGTATAAGAATACACCGGCCACGCAGGCTACGTATCCTACAGCACGCACGCATACATACTACAAGTCATGACGTCATAACGGTTGAGGCGGGGGAGGGGATGAGGCGGTACGAACTGCAGGGGGTGGGCAGTGGAAAGCGGGAAGCGATGATACAGATGCAGTGGCGAGATGTACAGATGGAAGACATGGGGATGGAGATGGGAGATGATCGAGAAGGCGAGAAGGCGAGAAGGAGAAGGGGATGATCGTGGCGATGACCGTGAAGAGCGAGGGTACTCGATAAATAGATGACAATATAAAGTGGGGGCAATCGGAACCGAAGGACGAATTCGCAGTGGGCCAAGGAGATGGGGCGGGAAAATGAGGGACCCAATAAAACAGAACGGAGACCTGAGTATCCGCGCCACGAGGCAGACCCGTGACAAGTGAGAAGGCGTGTTAAAGCCTATACAGAGCGTAGCGCGTCAGCGTGACCGCAGAATAATAACTTTAAGCAACGACGCCGGAGGACGAACCTTGAAGGAGAAGCGATGGCAGCAAGCGCATCCAACCCGGCGATAGGTGGAACAGGACAGCGAACCACCTCAGTACTTCCCACTTCGCACCTCAGTCGTGCGAGACGCCGAGCGACCGACAGACGGCGCCGATCAGTGGCTGCTTGCAAAACTGCGCGCGTGGACGAAGGTATATCGCGGACAATGACAATTGGGAAGGACGGCACAGGGGAAGGTCGACGGAAGGTCAGCAACGCTGCACGTCGAGTACAGATAGTTATGGGTACGGACGTACGCTGCAGTCAACCACGTAGGGGCCCCGTTCATCTGGATGGCGGCGACCGTGGACGCAACGGCTACCGCGGCAGCGCCGAGCGCAGCATACACCACCGACTGCTCCTTCCTGGTGGCGTCCTCGAAGCTTGGCTCCTCGTACATCGACGTGTAGGCGCGCATTGTATTGTTGGATTGGGGGGTGGGGGTGGAAGGGAGAGCGAGAGTGCTTTGTAGCCCGGGAGAGCGCGATCGATGAGGATGAGGAGGGAAGGGGGAGGGGGTCGGGTTTTATAGTCCCGTCGATGCCGCTGGTTGTTGTGTCCCGGATCCCGGAGAGATCGGAGATGTCGATGAAGCCTAAGACGAGGCTTGTCAACGAGACTAGTGGCCAAGACAAGCGCACCCGTGCGGCCGATGCGACAACAAGCACGGTCAGATGCAAATGAAGCGACGACGATGGCGTGGAGGAATGGAGCGACGAGTAGCAGCTGGGGGCGGCGAAAGGGCAGGAAGATATACGAGGCGGGGGGTGAAGGGAAGGATCTGCCTGGCAAGCTCAGGTCTGCGCATGCGGGTCCTGCGGGGAAGCGCGCTGGCGGTCGTTGAGGGACACGCAAAAGGAAAGGTGGGCAATGAGGCTTGTGATTGTCGGAATCCGGATCATCTGTTGAACCTGATTGGCTGATGCCTCATAGTTCAG
This sequence comes from Polyporus tsugae, assembly GCA_024305745.1. Classification (NCBI taxonomy): domain Eukaryota; kingdom Fungi; phylum Basidiomycota; class Agaricomycetes; order Polyporales; family Polyporaceae; genus Polyporus; species Polyporus tsugae. The sequence goes on from JAHRBS010000005.1 coordinate 899,823, forward strand.
TAAGTACACACCAAGACCGCCAGAGACGAGCGCAGGGTCCTCGCATACCTCTACTATAGGAGCTAGCTTCCTCGAGAAAAGACGCGAATCGCCCACCGCCCACCGGACGTTGTTGCAACGCTTGGACGGTGTGACGTTCAGCGTGGGTGCATTTATCCTGATAAATGCATAATGCATATCGCATTAATTCGTTCGCCGTGCTGCAGGCCAGCGTTCGTGAGCACGGGTGGATGGCAGAAGTCAACCACTGCCTCCGTTCGCGGGTGGGGTCGAATCTGAACGCCATCGGATGCGCGCGGAGCCGAGCTCAACTCGGACGCAACACCTCCGTTATGTTCTAAGGGTCTATGGCCGGGCAAGCTAAGTGTGAGGACCAATTGCATGCTGCGCATCCTTTGATATTATTGAACGCCGACTGGCAATACAGGACGCCGCAACATCCGCGAATCGGAGAAATGCATCAGCTCCCCAAATCGCGCCGTGCCACAAGATGTGCAAAAAGATGGACGGGGCGAACTCACCGCATACAATCATACCCAAGACCCACACTCCCCCTGACGCACCACAGCAAAGAGTCTCATAAAACCGCATCACATTGTTCCACCACTAAAACTCCTCCAACCGGTACACATCATACGCGACCTCCTCGTACGGGTGGACCTGCAGACAGCACACCGTCTCGCGCTCACGCCCGGGCGCCAGTACCACAGAAGTGATCCCATACGCACCTTCTTCAGTTCCTCGACCACCGCGGCCATCTCCACCCCATTCTCCGCGTCCGCGTCTCCGTGCGCGGCCAATAGTCCTTGTCCCCCAGCGTCCCCGCACACCCGCGCTCCGAGGATGAGGATCTCGACGCGGTCTTCCTCGACTTGCTCGGGCCGCCCGATCTCCCCGATCGCGGGATTCGCGCCCTCGAGCGGCAGGAACTGTCCTATCGTCGTCGGCGTTCGACGCGCCACACCCTCACAGTAAGTTTAAAGTTCAGCGGATGGATAGACGGACGGGCGGCCGCACCTGCGCCGGGGGAGACGAACGCGCAGCCGCCGTACGCGCCGATGCGGCCGACGTGGTTCGGGAAGCGGGCGAAGAGGTGGCGGAGGACGGTCTGGGTCGAGGCGCGGGGGACGAAGAAGACGAGCTTGAGCTTGAGCGCAGGCGCCATCATGGTCTGGTTTTATTCGAATTGTGAGGTGGTGGTACGATTCTGTCAGGGGTGCTGGTCCAGGAGACAAGCGGCACGATTTGTGGAGGCCTTAATCGATACTTTTGCATAGGTGCTATAGTGTAGTGGTTATCACTCGGGATTTTGATTATCGATGTTCCCGGAACCCAGGTTCGAACCCTGGTAGCACCTATGTAAAATCTGGGATTTACCTTTTTATTTATCAGATCATCTCAGCAAGCGGTGGATACCAATGCGAAACTGTAAATGACTGCGTAGGGCTGTATAAAGCACACCGACGGAGGGGTTGGGCAGGAGAGACGCGTTTCGATCTAACAGATGCAGCAATGGAGGGGTTTGCAACTGGGAGGACTTGTGGGCCGGGGGAGAGTGGCATGCGCTATTCAAGTTATTGAGCATATAAAGTAAAACACATAGCACTATATATTTAGTTTACGGCTGCAACTGTCTTTTTTTTTTTTTTTTTTTTTTTATAATCTCGGGATGTCGGCAGTACTGTAATACATGGTGTGCTTATGTAACTACGGCAGCGCGTCTCCCGGTATCCTACGTTCGATTGACGCGTGTGCTTGTGCACAGGTAGGACCACGGCCGGAGGCCAGGAGTGGTAGGGGGGCCGGTCGGCAATTTTTCCGTCTTACCGCCGGCCCGACGATCGTGTACCAGGGGATTGAGCCTCCGCGTCAGACGCGGGGCCCGCCAGCTCATCCGCCTGGGCAGTGCTCGTAGCGGGCGTCCGCAGGTGGGGACGACTTTTCTTCGTTCTACCCATTTTGGGCCCGCGCGTGTGAGGGTGAACCTGCGTGAGGGGGCGCAGGTGTTGTTCGATATGGACGATCAGCGCGCTGCGCTCCATCGGTGGGAGCGTGCAGTGCGTGGCGTCCGCGTGATTGGTGTCGACGATCAACGCGCTGTGATCCAATGGAGGACGCATACAGGGCGCGACGTCTGTGGATGGTGTGCTGCACGCTGCGGCGCAAGGCGGCGGCGTGCAGGGAGGGACGAGGTGATACAGCGCCGACGGCGGCGGTGTATCAGGGTCGAGTGCGACCAGCCACTCAGGGAGCTGGCAGCCGATCGCGCGGTTGGGTGGTGGGCCTTCCGGGTGCGCAACTGGGGCGCAACGTCGGCGGCGGTGTGTGCGAACGCGGCCTTTGCGTGTGCAGGGCGCGAGTATGTGATAGTGCTGCCGGACCACGAAGTCGCCGTGGACCGGACATGTGAAAGAGACGATTCTGTACGCATAGCATCCAGAATCGAGGTCGTGCGGAACTGCGGCCCGAAGCCGGTGTTCCGTGAGCCAGCGAGGCGGGCTGAGGTCGGCGTGGACGCTCGGCCACAGCCGCCAGCTGTTGGGGATGTTTCTTGGATTATCGCCCTCCTCGATCGCCAGCATGTGGTAGACATGGGCGTTCCATCCGGCGATATCCAAGATCCGGTTGTATGAGTGTGAGTCACTGAACCGCTCCCAAAAGGGGGTCCAGATGACTCGGTTTGATGATGAGTCAGCGGGGAGATAAACTTCATCCCGCGGGTGTGTTCGAGATAGCGATCCGGCCGCAAGCACATTGGCGCCGACCGCAATCACTTCGGGGATTTCCCGATCATCTCGCGTGTGATCTTTCTCCACAAAGCCGTGGAAATGGCGGAGAAATGCGTGGGCGCCCTGGAAATGCATCAGGACGTTTTCACGTGTTTCGTCGTATGAATTGTAAATCGCCACGAGGATGGGGACCTCGGCGAAGAGTGAAGGGGGAAGACGGAACGCGCTCTCCATGGGGAGGAAGGGCGGACCAACATCGCGTGTGATCCGATCGATGAGATCGATAACAGATTGAAAGGGGGGACCGTCACGACTGATGCTCTCCCCCAGAGCGGGGAAGGACGCCCAGTCGTCGTCCAGCATGACGAGCGCAAGATGCGCCAGCAGGGTGATGTGTGCTCGAGAGCGAGGCCTGTAAGGCAGCTCGTTCTCGATGTCTGTGTAGTGGGTGAAGGCAGCCTTCCCCAGACGAGCTGGGAAGTCCGCTGGCAGGTGTGTGGGGGGTATGTACAAGGGGGGCGCGCTGCGCGTGCGATGCACACCGCTTGACCCCCCGGACCCCGCCCGGGCAGTGCTTGGGTGCATGTTAGTCTCCCTGGGACCAGGAATTGGAAGAGGGTGTAGGACCCCCGATGTACTGTACTCGCTACGTATGTAGAGGCAGCGTAAAGGATGTAGGCGCCCACCGGATGGTGGTGGTACGAGGGAGAGAAGGGATGGGGCTGCAACTGTCGCCAGAGACCTCGAAGAACAACGAGGGAGTGACTCACGTGGACGAGTTTCATCGGAGTCGTGTGCCTAAGCCTCAACACACAATTTGCTCTCTTCCACCACCATCTCGACTGCCTGTACCGTCCTCTTGTGGTCTGTCTCGCGCTCCGGGACGCATTTCTTCTATAGCGCCGTTTCACGATTTCCGCCCCTTCGGACTCATGAGTATATACGATAGAAACCTTCTCAATTGCCAAGCCTAGGGCGCAAGGGTCAGTAATGTATGCGTTCCAGTCCGTTCCCACCCTTATAATCGATCTTAGGCTCTTCGCCCTGCGAGACGACATTCATTTTCTCCTCTCTCTCTCTCTCTCTCTCTCTCTCTCTCTCTCTCTCTCCAGCGATCGAGGGACTCCCTGTCTATCCAACACTCTTCTTGCGCCCCACTTCATGGCGTTCCCGATAGAAATATCCGAAGCGGTCATCGACCAAGCCAGCGACAATACCCCGTCACTACGTCAACTCTCACTTACGTGCACCACATTACTACCCCGTGCCCGCTACCATCTCTTCACCAGCATATTTATCCGGACTGTGCAACAGATGGAGTCCTCCCGCGGCTTCCTCGACTCCCACCCATGGCTTCTACCTCTTGTCCAGAAAGTTACTCTTTCCGCCTCAGTTCCTGGAAGCAACTCCGAGCCAAACATGCGCCTGCTTGATATTGTTCCTGTGCATCTCCTCATCCTACTTCCGAATTTGCGTGCCTGGACTATGGAATCCATGGTTCAGTCCGTACGAACTTGGTTATACAGGGGTATACAAGAGGCCTTCGTTGTCGTTCCACCGCTCTGCGCTATGGTGCTACCGAAGATATGGCGGCCGCATCATAAACTTGGAGCTGTCTTGTATTGCCTTTGATCACATATCGGATTTCGCAGGCCTTATCACAGCGTTCACCAACATCCGTCACCTCACCCGTTCCCAGATTTGTTTCCAGACAATTAAAGAGCACGACACTTCCCCGTACGACTTGGGGCCAAACTTGCTTGCCCGAACACCGAAAATTGAAACATTACACGTGAGTTTTCTGATCAGTTGTCGATATACAGTATATGGAGTGAGAGGCTGATAATGACGGTTTTCCAAGGTCGGCACGTCTGTAGAGATTTATGATATCCAGTCGAGTACCTTTACCTGCTGGCCTGTAGGAGCGGGGCCACGCAGCACAATATCATGCTTGACGAAGAGGACTACTATGTCTCGGACTATTTAGGTCAGCTGTCTGAATGGATGCTCTTCTATCTGATCACCTCTGATGGCTTTACCAGAACGGCTCCAAAAGTCGATGAGATGGCTCCCGCCGCTGTCGTCGTTGACGCTGGTGATCCCTTCTACTAGTTACTCTCACGTAAATCTATCGACGGCAATCCGCTGGGCCGCAGGGATCCTTGAGCACGTCGAGAGAGCCCATTTGACTGACGTGCGGGTAGAGTTCAAGCTGGAATATCATCGCCAGTCTCGGGCACTGGTTTTCCCGGGAGGTGGCTTCGTTGGAGATATGCGAAGTGTTGGAAGATGCTGTCCTCGCCAAGTTCCCTATCGGTCGCATCCTGGTCCGTGATCCCGCCCACTTCCGGAGGGCAGGACGAGCCGAGTTTTGGTCCCCAATCATTGAACGTGCTTTTCCAACGCTGAAAGAGCGAGGGCTCCTGACCTTCATGAGTAGTAAGTTGAGTTTGGTCCGTCATTACTACAGCAGACTGACGCAGTGCGTGTGGTCAAGCCAAAGTAGACATCCCAGACCCACTCGGCCACGAGGGGTCGGTGAAGTGCTTAGTCGCCTCTCACGACAGCAAACGGATAGTCACTGCCTCCCAAGACGGAACCATCACCATCTGGGACACATCGCACGGCCGCGGTACGATCCTGCACGAATGGTTGGCCCACCGAGGCGGCGATGTTGAAGCTCTCACATTGTCTCCGGACGGTCGACAACTGGTATCTGCCGGCATCGAGGGGAGCGACGAGACACTCACAGTATGGAACATCGCCAATGGCATCTGCAAAGCTGCCGTGCTTGAGGGGCGCGCGGAACCTGGCGGTTATACTTGCGCCTGGTCCCCGGACGGCGCGCTTATTGCGTCTGCATCTTTCGACGGAACAGTGCGTGTATGGGATGGTCAGACATTCCAGCAGCGCGATCTGCTCGAGGAACCTCAGCGTACCGCCCCCTTTAGGTATGATTCCAGGCCCGGGTCTCCACTCCGAGCCATATACTTGCGGTTCTCTCCGGATGCACGCTATCTTGCGTGGATCTCCCCCTACCACTGCTGCATCTGGCGGCCCCTTATGGGGGAACAACCAAAGAGGGTTTCCTCACGCACGAGTAATCTCAGCGACGTCCCTGAGTCCATCCACGCCCTTTCGTTCGACCCCGAGAGCAGACGTATCGCTACCGCCCATGGGCCGTGGAGCACGAACCCTGATCCTGATGAGTGTGTTGTACGGATCTGGGACGTCGCGACCGGGGCAGCGCTCACTGTCCTAACAGGGCACTCGAAGCGGGTGGTGGACATATCATTCTCTCCAGATGGCAGATACCTGCTGTCCACTTCGGACGACGGCTCTGCGAGGATCTGGGACGCGGAGTCTGGGGAGCAAATAGCCATGCTTGGAGACGGTGGATCTGCAATTTCGGACGCGTGTTATTCCCCTGACGGGGAGTACATCGCCACTGCGTCGTCGGCGTGGGAAGAACCGGTGCGGCTGTGGAAGACGGGCGACAGCTCGTGTGCAGCGGTGTTTCCTGGGTATGAGGGTTGCGTGTGGCGTATTGCATTCTCTCTAAATGGCGAATTCTTGGCTTCGGGAGATACGGACGGGATAGTCCATATTCATCGTCTTTCAGATTTCATAGGCCACTGATTCCGTAGCATTCGCCGTGTACTTTCGGATATAGATAGCCTACATCAAAACATACATCTTAGCAAAAGCTCGCATCGTCATATCTATACGGTACCATTTTCGTCTAGCATCGAAGACTTGTTGTTGTTGTACAACTGAATACATCACAGATACACAGATATTATCCAGAACTATGTATTTGATACGAAGGAGGCGTTGGACTCACTTTAACTGCTTCGACGAGATAGGCATCCGAGGTCATCTGCCTATCCTGCCTTGAGCGTACACCGCCAATGTCAAAACAAACACACAAAGTTCGATGGGAACAGGTATCTCCCTAGCTGTCGCCGCGCTTCGTCTACGGGCTCGCCACTCGCCCAGCCGTCCTCGCGGAGCGCAGTCACTCCGACGATATCGCCCTCGAGCAGTTCGAGATCTTCGGGCTTCGACGCATGGTACGGAGCGGTCGCCCTGACTGCAGTGCGACGAGCATGCGGTCAGTCTACAAGCACGGAGGACGTCGGTGGTGGACGGTTCATACCGTAGAACAATACAGGACGTCCGTCGCTCGTAGTCCATCCGGAGGGGAACGGCTCAGAGGTCTGCTTGCACGACGGGATGGGAGGATACGGTTGCGCCTGCTGTTGAAGAGCGGCGGGCGAAGGCGTGGCTTTGGTCTCTTGCTCGGGCACACGCCAGTCATCGTAGATGCCATTGCCGTAGCAGCGGTGCCGTGCAGGCATCTGAGCAGATGCGAAGCGATGTGAGACCCGGGGTGCCAGTAACTCCGTGCGACGCAGACTCACCGTGCCGTTACGGAGGTAATCGGATATCACGTCACTCACACACCGTCCATGGCCGAAGTTCGGCACCTACACCGAGCTTGCTGTCAGTATAGACCAAACAGACAAGCGATATCAGGATGCATACTCCGAACTGCGCTTGCAGCACAATGTCTGCGTCTTCATGGTGCTCGTCATTGGGGCCACGGAGGGACCGTAATACAGAGTCCGAGTATTGTGGATGAGACAGCGGGTTGAGGTCGTTGCCTAACACAAGGACAGGGTTCGCAGGTCGTTTGTGTTCCGCAGTTTTCAGATCAGAGTACCGCTCAACAGCACGAACAGGCCACAGATGGCACATGTACTGCAATGAAGGGAATGCGGTCTGCACTGACGAGATCGCAGCCGTCAGCTGAAGGAAGCTAATCGAGACACAATCGCGACTCACGGAGGATGGGGGCATCCGCCTGGCTCGATACGAGGTCGCCAGGCATCTTGCGCCCTCTGGCGAGCATAGTTTCCGAATCGTGCTCGAGGTCGAGGTCGCCGCAGAAGATTGGCATGAGATCAAGACTGAGATAGTCGAGTTGCCTGGTGAGTCCGTTCAGAAACGCGAAGTGCTTCGCAGGACTGCCCCCAAGCTCGTCATGTCTATAGACAGCCGCGAGGAGTGAACGATATGCACGGTTGTTGGACTCCACCCTCAACCTTTGTCTGAGGTAACCGTGCCCGAACGTCGGTGATTAGAATATAGAAAACAAATGACGAAATGGGCCTACTTCCAACCCCCGAAAGCAGCGCGAGCCACCTAAATCGCTAGCATAAGTAAGGCCGTTGATAGTTCGTCAGCAAGGGCTCGACGCACCGCGACTGCTGTGTTGATAGCTTGAATAGTCCAGTCGCTTTCTGCTTCCCCCGCCCCGGGATGGTTAGATATACGGCACCCGGTGTCATAGTCTTCGATGCATCCCTGGGCGAACCGTGCCAAAGTTGCGTTGGCCCATTGAATGTCCCTTCTCCATGTCTATGACCATCGTGGTGAGCAGCAGCATGCCGGACAGTTTCACCTCAGCAACGCACCCGATACGGGTCTTCTCCTGAGTACGTTGCAGGATCCACGGGGTTGTCCAGGATCACTCGACCGGCGCGCTGGACGTTTTAGCTCTACGTGGTAGTGGGAAAATGATGACGCACATGCCTCAGGGAACACTGCAAAACGATGATAAGGTGGTCAGTTTCCAGGGATTCTACTCGGAACACTCACTCTTCAGCACATAGCTCCCGATTAGGCTCCCATGTCCAATGCCCCAGAAGTTGATTGGGCTCCCAGGCCCGTCGAACGCGTCTGCCATCGCAACCAAGTCGCGTGCCGAGGCCGCAGTGCCCATGTATGACAGAATCGAAGAGTCGGTCCTCGCGAAGCAGTGCTCCACAACCTTCTTCTGGACCGCGTACCACTGGGCGATGTCTTTGTCGTCTTGCAGATGTTGATATTCCAGGTTATCGTCCCACTCGGCGGCGAAGCCGAGTGCGGCCGCGGCGCCGGCGTAGAATTGGTTGCGCTCGAACGTGTTGGCAAAGCAGGTCACGGGGCCAGGTCTGCGGCGCAAGCAGGACCGTGTCAGTAGTCAGTATGCTGCGCCGATACGCCAATGAGAAACGGTCGCGATGGACGACGTACATCGTGAGAGAGTGCGATGGAGCCCCCTTTCCCCGCGCGTTCCAGACGACGACGTCGTACTCGCCACCCATGCGGTTGTGCAGGACGTTCCCCCACACAAGCAGCCATACGGGAGGAGTGAGGTCCAATACGGTTGCAGATGGGAAGCCTAGTACGATGGGACAACGTTAGTAGATTGTTCATATGCTGTTGCATGGTTTAAAAGTAACCTGGATCAACGAATATTGTGCCCTTCCGAACGCCTTCATCCGCGGGCAACCTCGCGTAGTAGATTTGGCCGTTCCCCGCAAAGGGGTTGTGGTAGTTGAGCGGGACCTCAAATACCCCGCACTGGTACTTGCTGTCGGGCTCGTACGTGTGGCGGCATGCTACGGGGTGTACTCTATGGGACTCTGTAGGTGCATTGAAGGCTATCTTTGGTTTCGCCAACATACGGTAAGTACGTCGCTTGACGCTTGAACCTCTGGGTTGCAGCGTACCTGCTCCGAGCCGCTTGCAGGATTGCCGAAAGCCACATTAGTGGCGAATAGATAGGTTATGAAGGATCCCCATGCGAGGCATCTAGACGTGAACATGAGAATTAAATGGTGGATGTGGAAAGACGAGAAGGAGAAGTAAGGACGCACCACCGTTAGCGTTGAATACTTGTACTCGTTCGCCACGTGGGAAAGATCGCAGCGTCGTGAGGTGGCCTGGGCTGTCCTTGGGCGCCGGCTATGATATCACACTGCCGTTACGTATCTCGACAACGTTTGAATTCTAAACTGTGGGGATGATTCACACGTGCTAAAACGCACATTCTCCTCTCAATATTAAGGGCCGCGCTGGATGGATCGATGGACGGAGGGGTCCCTTGGGAAAGTCCACTTCTCGCTTCGGTTGAGCGAGCTGATCGTTATCTTCTGACCATGAATTCAATCTCAAGGCGTCACTGGCGTCCTCTGCAGTCCACCTCGACAAATATGACGACACGGCGACCCATCACAGTCCTCATAGTCAATCCAAACTCCTCCACTTCGATGACAGAGGGCCTCGAGCCCATTGTCGCCGACCTCATACACCCGCACCTCGACCTGCGGTACCTGACGGGCCCAAAAGCATCCCCGCCGTCCGTCAACGACCTCACGACGTCCATCCTCTCCGCCGCGCACACCTTCCCCGCCGTGCTCGCGATTCTCAATTCCGAAGGCGGCGCTGATGTCCCCGACGCGATCCTCGTTGCGTGCTTCTCAGATCATCCCTTGGTCGGGATGCTCAAAGAACACACGGGCAAGCCAGTAATCGGCATCTTCGAGGCGTCCATCATGCACGCGCTCGCGCTAGGACGATCATTTGGCATCGTCACCACGGGGAAGTACTGGGAAGGAGCGCTCACCGAAGGCGTTAAGAGGATATTCGGGTCGGGCGACCTGGGCGGGGCGTTCGTGGGCGTCGAAAGCACAGGCATGACCGCGCTGGAGTTGCACGATAGGCCACCGGACGTGGTTGCGATGGGAATCTCGGCGGCTGCGTCGAGGATCGTCGCCAGAGGAGCGCGAACGATCATCATGGGATGCGCGGGGATGAGTGGGATGCAGAAGGCTGCTCGGGACGGGTGCGGCGGGGAAGGGGTGCACATCGTCGACGCAGTGAGGAGCGGAGTCACGACGATGGAGGGCTTGGTTAGGGGCCAGAGAATGTGAATGAGGAGGAGGAGGAGGATCAATGTCCACTCGATTGTTCGTTTAACGATCCCAATAATTTCGGTATAGCAGGATCCACGAAGCTTCCTCAAGCGAGTCAAGGGCGTTAGAGGCTGTTGATGGATAGCAAAAAAAAACCCGGGTTGGAGGGGGAGAAATCAGGGAGTCACCTGGAAGGTACCGACGACGGTCATCAGGCCGAACATGCGGGTGGAACGAACGGTCTTCGTGACTGCTCGACCTCCATGCCCGACGCTTGTCTGAACTCGACAACTGTCACGGTTGCCGAGCATGGAGCAACGATCCTACTTCCATCCCACGGATGCCGAGCGGGTCCTGATGATTATCGATATCTGTTCGTGGGAGAAGTCAATGCAGTACTCAGCGGACACGGTTGCGTCAATCCGCATCTCGAACAAGATGTCTGCAAGACTTGGTCAACGCTCGGGGTCTTGATACACGGTTGCAAAGTGGCAACTTGGCGATGGATCGCCTACCGTGTAGTCTTAGCCGCATTGATACGACCTGTGGGGAACAAAGAAGCACAGTGAGACGCGAACATCACAAAGCATTCATCTAGAGCGCGGGAACTCACAGCATGTCCCCATTTCCATGTACGATGAATGGGCGTAAGTAACAGACAAACGCTGAAAGCCTATCAGGACAGGTCCTTGTCTGCATAACGTCTGAATTGGACGTTCACCGACTGCCAGATAGAGGGCCCACGTCAAACGTTCTGTAGCCGTCGAAGAGACAGGGCATCGCGGGCCATAACTCCGGCGAACACAATATTTGCTGCCTGTTCTCACAGAACTTGCGTGGTTTGAAAGGACGTAATACGGCGCTCTTACCCGGCACTTCGCACCTTGCGAACTCGGACATGGGCGCAACAATAGCAGCCACATATGACGGATTTTCAGCATGCACCACTGCTCTCTCTACTGTACAGTGCTTGATATGCCAACTTGCGAACGGAGAGAGGTCAGACTTGATCTATCGAAAGCATGCACGCCCTGCAGACAGGAGGCGACGCAAACGCACCTCTACAAAACCTAAGTTTTCTCTGTGGGTACACTTGAGCCACTTATTGACCCGCTCGAGTTCGGTCCGAGTGTCATCTTCGCGACCTGCCCCTCTGCATCCTGGATCTCCACCTCCACGCCGTCCATGCCGTCGGCTAGTTGGACGTCCTCGTCCGTATCCGCTGTCTCGGCCTTCGCGTTCTCGTCCAAGTTCATCACCTCGACGAACCATCGCGCGCCATCCTCCCATCCCGCATTTTCCGCTTCGCCGAGGGGTGAGCGGCCCGTGGCGTTTTTGATATCAATCAGATCGACCCCGGGTCCTCCGGGGTGCTGGACAAGTTTCTTCGCGACGTCGAGGTGTGAGTTGAGAGCGGCCCAGTGCAACGCTGTCGAGCCCGCGTTATTCCGCGCGGCGAGGAGGGAGGAGGGGACGAGCGGGAGGAGGAGGTCTAGGGCGTCTGTGGCCGATCTTGCGTAGATCAGAGACTTCCTGCGGCGCGGCAGGGGCAAGAAAAAAAATCGTACCTGTGTGCCCGTTGCCTGCGACCATGTGCAGGACGCTGTTCCCGTTGTCGTCCCGGGCGGTGGCGAGCGCATCGGAGCCGAACTTGGCGACGAACTGCTGGATGTCGTCGGCATCGCCATAGCGCGCGGAGAGCAGGAGTTCCTCGATATCGTCAATTGTTGGTGTGGCGAGAGACATCGTCGATGGGCGCAAGCGGAGAAGCGATGTCGATGAGACCCAATAGTGCTAAGAAATGATGGAGAGAGAGAAAGAGAGACTCAAAGAGAGGCAGAACGCGCGAGCGCGCTTGCCAATGCCAGTCGGAGCTTACTTACTTAGATACGTACGCGGGCCAGATGTGGCAACCGCGACTCACGCCGCAACCACTAGCACTATGCAACCTTTTTCACCTCGCACATATTGTTACGCTTATGTTGGTGGTACACGGTGGTGATCGATGGGGAGTGGTCGCGGAGGGAGTCGCCATGCAGCTGTGCCAAAAAAACAGTCACCGTGACGCTTGAAGGATACTAGTACTAGTGACGGATGTTCACAGACAAGCAGCACACGCTATCATGACGCCAATTGCAACACAGGAAGGCCTGTTTTTTGGGAGCGTGCGGACGCGGGCTTTGACCAATTACTTATTCCCTCCCACAAATATGTGTGAGAGCGAGGAGGCTAAGTATGTAAGTCGGCAGTCGCTTTTTCGAGGTTAGCCACCAAGTTGGGCCTTCAAAGCTTCAAAGCTTCAAGCTTCACCGGTCACCCTGCAACTGCATGGGCACCAATAATGGGAGGGCTCGCCAGGGCTCGCCGCTTGTGGATCGTCGCTTCCATAGATCACCCCGGTGCGGATTCACAGCAATCATCCGCCTCTCGTCCTCGTCCTCAACCACCATCAAAGCGTCCAACGTTGTAACAACACCTTGACAACACCAAGGTCCTTTGCAATCAAACGTCTCGGATGATGGGCGAAACATTTGCACCTGCGCAGCAAGCAACCCCACAAAGTTTGAACACCGCCAGGCCGGCTTGGACTCAGCTCGACTCGGCGCGTAACCATGTCTTGATTGTGGCTTCGACAGTCCGAGTACTGCAGTACGTCGGTCTGTTTGTAACTCCAGGATCTCCCCCTCGGAAGCAACGGTCTGACGGACTTTGACAGTTTGTCGAAGACGGCACATCGTTGCGGCCACAGGCACGGCGAGAACGGTACTGTACGCGATGATGATGACTTCTCGCTGTCGGCGTCATCGTGTGATGTCCGCCTGATGTGCACCATGTGCAACTGATTCCTGTTTCTTGCGACAAATCCGGCGGTCCCTGGCCATAATTAATATCCCCGTTCCCCGATGTCGACGCCCCAGCTGCACCGTGCTCATCTCATTCGCTTCTACGACCTTCGAGGACACCTCCAAGTCCGCCCGCTCGCCCCAGCTGCTCTGTAGCGCACAAGAGCCTCTTTAACTGTGAGTCTCATCCCTCTGTTCTCTCCTCTTCGACGTCTCCGAGGTTGCGTGGAAGGGGCTTGCTTGGTGTGCATGGGTGGAGGGTTGGCGGTCTTGGAATTGGAACGGGCGTACGCGGGTGCGTTATCGATTCATGTCGATTGCAAACCGCTATGGTTTGCTACCGCCAGGCATCCCAAACGAGTATATACCAGAACGGTGGAGGTGGAACTCGTCCGGAATACCGAGGTCCCTCTATTTTGCGATCGGCTGGGTTTCACTTCCCCCGTTCTGGTCACGACTCATCTCAAACGCTAAGCTTCCCCCGCACTGCTTCTCCGATGATACGGCCCGGTGAAATCGCCGGGGCGCTCATGGTCGGAATGGGACTCTTCCACCTGGCGAGTTTGTCTGTCGTCCACATTCAGACTGTGGCACAGGATGCGGGACAGGGGTGTAATCCAAACCCGAGTACGGAGACGCCTGTCACGCATCGCAGACATGCGCGCCGTTCCGAAGATTGGATAAAGTTACGGACAGTATCCCTGTTCCTGTCATGGCCCCGGCCACCCATACGCCGAAGCACTGGAAGCCCGTATATCTATCTCCCCGACGGCGACCATCCGCATGCTTCCCTGCTCCCTGCGTGGTAGGCTCCGCAACCTTTCCTTCTTCCCTTCAGTTGTGGCGGGACGCTAGGTGAGCGGAGCGCTGTGCCCTCCCTCCGTATCAGCCGCAGTACGAGATTCGCATTCCCCCCTTGTGCGAGTCTCACAATATGCTCCAAGTGCCCTCGGTTCCAGAGCTCGACGCTACATACCAGTCGCTGACAGCATTGCTTTTCTAGTAATATCTTTCGTACTGCACTGATTGTTTATAATATTTCCGCAACATGTCCCACAGCACCCCGGAAACCTACCTCGTATGGTCATTAGTGGCCGTCCTGGTGCGTGCCCCGACATTTCTCTCTTCTGCGAACACGGAGATCTGACCATCGGGCTCGCAGCTAGGGATGTTCCTCGTGTTCCACCTGTGGAAGTTTGACCGGTTCAAATGTCTCAAGTGAGTCTCCTCGCCACAGCGCACACGGCACCGGGACCAATCCGCTTGCGTAGGTGGAACAACGGTCCTTACTCTGGGGCCTTCAAGCGGCTCATGACAGTACGTCGATTACACAGCTCCCAAGACGATCTAACTCAATGACTACCTTCCCCCGCAGTATACATACCTGCTCACCGTACCAGGCATGGTGTCATATTCCATCGGGTTCGCGGTCATCAAGTATAAGGAGGGCTTAGTGATGCTTCCAATTTACGGCAGTGCGTGACTCGTCCCATGTGGTGCTCTCAACTGGCCTCGTCTCACGCGCCCCCCAGTCGTTCCCACACCGTGGGAGTTCTGGACACCAGCGCACAAGGCCTCCATCTTCCCGCTCTATCTGGTTTTCACGATATCATGGTCGTTCGAAATGTACGTCGGCAGCATCTCACATACGCGATGGGGGGCTGACGATCGACGGACCGGGGCGCCACAGGGTAACGCACCTGGAAGAGCTCTGTTTTTGGCTCTTCCTCGTCAACTCCGGCTCGGTACAGCAGGACTGGTTCCGAAGCTTGTACTTCAGAACTTGGATCGTCGGCTCGATCGTCGCAATCACGTACATGCCGCTTGTTACCATCTTGACGCGGGAGGACCCCCTCACGGTGCGTGCGCAGATCTGATGCCTTTGGGGTTTGGAAGCTGATATGTTGTGGCGACGTAGTGCGAAGCCTACACCTTCCTCGCGGGCAGCTTAGGCAGCTTGTCGCTGACCCTTTGGTTTATGCCGATCCTGTGGACGTTCCCTGCATTCATTGACAACTTGGTGAGCCGCGCGGCGCTGTGGTTGGCGGCGTTGTTGCTGATGCGTTCACATAGAAACGGTGTGGCGTCGATAGTCGTACTGTCGTCCGCCTGACGACGTTCCACGAGCTGAACGTACGCGACGCTTGATCTTTGAATAGTGTAGACTACATTCTGACACGGGATCCTCTAGTGCATTCGGGTGGTATTCCGCTTCATGTTCGTGGTCCCCCTACTTGTCCTCTCAGTGGATGGCGTGCGACCTCATCAACACATCAACGAGAGCACGTAAGTCCAGCCCAGCTCGCCGCTGCAATCCGTCTGCTCACGCTTCCCCACAGCTTCTGGACAGAATTCCTTACTTCTATCTCGGGAATTGGCTGCGCCGTTTCCTCTGCAATTACGCTCGTTGTAGGTCTCCCCCCCATCCCTCATCCCGACGCCGCCTGTCTAACAACGATACAGATCTTCTTCCCCCGCAACGTCGAAGGCGAAGCCCAATCCCGCCACGCCACGCGCGAAAAGTCGCGCTCCCGCGCGGCCCGCGAGGAGTACTCGCGCTTCTCTGAGATCGACTCCTACCTCCCCGCAAGCCCGTCCGCGCAGAAGCGCCTCAGCTTGGCTAGCCACGTGCCGCGCGAGCGCGATCCCGAGTACCCGCCGACGCTCTGCGAGGACCGCCCCTACACCCCCGTGAAAAGCATACCCCTCGGCGACGCCCAAAGCCAGTCGCGGAGCCAGAGCCCGGGGGCGGCGTTCATGCCGAACCGGCGCGTCGCGTCGGGCCTCGTGCTGCAGGGCCGCGTCGTGGACCCGACGCCCGCGGCCGTGCCCACACGGCTGACGGAGCGCGCGCTCGCGGCCCACGACGAGAGCATGAGCAACGTGCATCCCTTCTTGCACAACTTCACTTCTCCGATCGGTGCGTGTTCCTGTTTGTTTGTGCGGTACGGTGGTGGGGCACAGTAGTTGACGATCCTGTTGCGCAGATATCATGGACGGCCCGCCAAAGCAGTGGTATGTGAAGCGGCAGCGCGCGGCGCTCGCCGCCGTATGACCGCAGTGTTTGTTCCGCTCCCTATGCTTGCTTACTGTAGGTGGCGCTCTCGCGCCTCCGTCGAGGACAGAAGTAGACCGTCTGTGTATGATCACGTTTTACTTATTGGATACTTATCTGCGGGTATACCCGTAGTAATGCGACATGTTTCGGTGCCGCGCTCGTCGTCCCGGAGACACGTTCGAGTTTGAGCACAAGTGGATGATACGCGCAAGACAGATGCTACCTTACGATTGGACTTTCCAGAACCACGCGTCGCCGACCCCCTTCACACTCCCGCCCCATCGCCTCTCCCGCGCCGCGGCGGCCTGCTCGTCCGTCACTAACGCGAAGCCCACAACTTCCCCGTCCTCGACTACGAACTCCACGCGGCCCACCGATATCTGCGAGTCGTAGAACTCGAACGGGGTCGTGTCCCTGCCAAAGCCCTGCGGGAAGAGGCGCGGGAGTGTGAGCGCGAACGAGCTGCTGGCGCTGTGACGGAGCCGGACATGGCTCGACCACACCCGCGGCCATGCTGCGAAGAGGCTGGGCGGAGAAGATGACCGCGCCGACTCCTCGATAGGCGCGAAGTCCGCGAGGACACGAGCGCAGTAGGCACTGGGGGACGCGCTCGTCGGGGCGCAGAATGTGATGTTGCCGTACGCGCCGAGTGGGTCTGCGTATGTGCCGGCGTAGGCTTCCAGGTCGAGCGGAAGCGGCTCGTGCTCCCCAGTGTGTAATTGTTGATCTGGTGGTGTTCCTGTTTTGCTTTTGAGTGGGGTGGGCATGTTGTGCGTTGGGCGGATCATAGAAAACGGACGACCGCAGCTTGTGCAAGAGCTGAAAGGGAACAACGTTCCTGGCTGCGGGAGATCCAACGCTTCATCAATAACTCTGAACAGGATTCTCATGTTGTCGTCCTGTTTCTCATCCATATTCGCAAGAAGCACGACTCCCAAGCTATCCTTGGGTAGGAAGGCGACGAGAGTCGAGAAACCGGGGATCGCGCCGAAATGCCACACGACGTCGTGTCCTCTGTAAGACATGCGAAACCAGCCCATACCGTACCCCATGATGGACAGAGAGCCGGCCGCGACGCCGGTGACGATCGCCCGTGCAGTGGTCATCTCTCCGAAGACTGAGGGCGGGATGATCGTCGCGTTGGTCAAGGGATCAACTCCTTCATTGAGGAGGACTGCAAGCCATTTTGTCTGCAGGCACTTATGAGCACAGAGAACGCAACGCGAAACAACTGTCCAGAGTTCACCATGTCTTCCGCGCTGGAGATAATGCCGCCCGCGCCGGCGAAAAGACCCGCCACTTCGTCGGAGAACCAGAAAGGAATACGTCGAACGCCTCGCGTCCATGTCTGGGTCAGCCGTCCGGTTTTCGCCGCTTCTGAAGGCGAGAATGTCGTAGAGGACATGTTCAGGGATGCGAAGATGCGTGAAGATACGAATGATTGGTAGGTCATGCCTGAGAGTTCCGAAACGATGTGTGCACCGACCATGTACAGCTACAATGAATATGTGAGGGATATTCAACGGGCACATTCAACAGACGGATCTGCACCTGGTTGTTGTACATCCATTGCTCGCGCAGCTCGTAAGCGGGCGAGAGATGCTTTAGTCGCTGAAGCACATCTGCGGTTGTGTCTCCTGGTTTGTACGAGTAGTCGTGCCTGCAACCAACCCTAGCATTACTACATCTTACATACTATCGCATCAAGGACGGCACTTACCTGGGTAAACCAGAGAGGTGAGAGAACGCATCGCGTAAGGTAAGGCTCCTTTCCGCCCACTCATCTTGATGGCCCCACTCGCTCGGGAGTAAATCCCGAACCTTCGTGTCCCAATCGAATCGCGACAGCCCAGACGGGAGGGGTGTTACGTTACGCCCCCCGGCGAAGTCGTCCATGAGGAATCCGACCGCAGTGACAAGGAATGCCTTTGAGCACGACGCCATTGCGAAGAGTGCCTGTGTGATACATATCGCGATCGCTAGGTCAGCCAGCGAAGTTGGCAGAGGGAGGATAAAGCCGAACCTTCGGACTCAAGTCGTTCCCATCGCCTTCCTCCGTCTCCCTTCCCCAGGCTGCTAGTTCGATAACGGGCTGACGGCTCGAGTTGAGACGCACGACCCCCATAGATAAACCTGGAATGCTCGACTTGAGGAGTGTATCTTCGACGAAAGCGGAGACTGCGGGGGTGATTACTTTGGGCCAGGATGCCAGTGGTGGACTTGGCACGACGAAGGTCGCTTGGTCCCCTGATGAATCCGGGGCCGTTGCAGTCGAAATGACTATCCCCGCCGCGAAGTAAGTGAGCCATGTCGCGGCCACAGATACCTTCATACTGGACTGAATGGGCTAATGGGATGTGGGAGCGCAGTCAGAGCAACCGGCGACACACGGTGTTACGACACACCGAATGGCGCTGCGTCTTCGTAAGTCTGGACATTACATAATGCCCCCGGTGTTATGTTGCTGCAGAGAACCGCGCTCCGAACACTTCGGAGTATTGTCCACTCGCGGCAAAGATGTTAAAATTGCGAGCCTTTAGGGCATTCAGCAGCACAGAAGATTTGAATGATGCTGGCTGACTGGCTCGAGGACCAGCATATCGTGAATCAGTATTATGGTCCCAAGATACTTCAAGAACGCACATTAGTCCACCAAAAACCGAGGTATCTATAGCTCCAGGCTCGTCAAGGCAGCCGTCATGGAAGCAAGATGTCCAGGAGACACAGCTGCCAGCATACCTCAAACAAACAACAGATTTAGCACACATTTGAAGCAGTAGAAATGAAGAGTGCAAAACAAAATGTATTTGTCCACAACACAAGTGTACGCTACGAGAAAATCCATCAGACATACGCCCAACTCGCTGGTTCACCGCAGTACATCTCCGAAGAGACGCACCGACGATGGACCAAACGTCCTCGAGACCGCACAAGGCGGCCATGTTCTCGGTTATACGAGCGGGCGCGGGTGTCATCGACTGGATTTGAAGGATGTGGCATGTGTAAACATGCGAGACTCGAGTTAGTACCTATAAAATAGATCCTAGCTGAGTATGTTCTGAAGAAACGCCAAACGCAGGCAGCGAACTTTTATAGGCCGTGAGTTTAGGGCCGGCTGATGCATCCTGGTCCGTGCGCCGCGACCCGATTTGGTGACGCCGAATACCAAACGCCG
Organism: Polyporus tsugae; assembly: GCA_024305745.1. NCBI lineage: Eukaryota > Fungi > Basidiomycota > Agaricomycetes > Polyporales > Polyporaceae > Polyporus > Polyporus tsugae. The sequence goes on from JAHRBS010000005.1 coordinate 919,373, forward strand.
GGTGAAAGCTTTCAAATGTGAATATTAGCTCCTCGGACGCCGACACTGTGAGTACATACGGTGTTCTTATGCGACAAACCGATCAGAGTATGGGAACAGGGGTTTACGGCATAAAACAGATGGTATTGGTATTTGACGTATGTACAATTAGAGCTACAATTTCTACCGATACATAGGTGGTCATTGACTCTAAATCGACACACCTCGGACGCACGCTAGTTAGACAGCTGCGCGAAAAGTCATATAACAGTGCATCAAACATGATGTCGTGAGGTCGTGAAAGTCGTAATGCAAGACATATCTAGACTCCTACCGCACCCACCCAAAGGAATGTTTAGCAACAGGAGTGCACCGGGAGGGCACACCGGAGATTATAATCGATCAACCAGGAACTCTGCCACAACCAACCCAATTCCTCCTCCACCCGGCAGCCTGAATGACAGGTTCCAGGGGCAGCTCCATGCGCGAGGGGCCAGGCCCGCGTGTCTCGACCCACTCCCCCCAACCGCGCGTTATCCGCCTGGTCAGACCTCAGGCCAGGGAAGGCTCAGTGGCCAGAACCATCCGCTACACCTTCTCGCCACTTCTCTAAAGCCTATGGGGCATTAAACCGCCACTTCGCACCGTTACCTCCGTACGGCTCGCCCAGCATGTTGTCGTCCCCGTCCTCGTCCACGCTGCGGAAGAAGAACGCGTTCTCGTCGTGCTGGGGCGCGGCGTCGCGCATCGTGCGGATCGCCCCGCGCACCCGCCTGATCTCCTCGCGCAGCGCATGGCAGCGCGTCCGCCCCTCCTGCCGCACCGCGCGCTCCTCGCGGCGACGGCGGCGTTCTTCGACGGCCTGGACGCGCGCACGGGTGTGCGCCCGCGTCAGCTCGGTCCGCAGGTCCAGCAGGCGCAGCTTCTCGTGCGAGACCTGCAGCGGAGATGAACAAAGTGTGAGTGAGTGCTCGAGGTCTGCCCCTGGATCGCCATCGCGACGAAACTCGAGTAAGGGAGAGAGACGCACCGAGATCCTGCGCGCGATATCCGTGAACTTGACCTGGTACGTCGCGAGCTTCTGCAAGACGCCCTCGAGCCGGTGGATGCGCGGGGGCCGGTCCTCGACGCGCCGCGCGAGCATGTGGAAGTGCTGCATGTTCCGCGAGAGCGAGTGCACGGCGTCACAGTGGTTTGTGTACCACGTCTGCCGCGCCTCCGAGCCGTCCATCACGAAGTCGCGCGGTGTGTCCTCCAGCGCGCGTTGGACCGTCGCGAACGCGCGCCGCAGGTCATCGCAGAGCGCCGCGATCGCGTCTGGGTCTCTGAGCAGGCCGCAGGAGCGGAGGGACTGATCAGGACGGACGGTCAGCAAGCAGGAAGCGACATGATAAGCGACGGCTTACCAGAGAAGCACGTGCGATGGTCTCGGAGCACTTCTCCGCCCACAGCATGAGGCTCTCCGTGTCCAGCTCCCAGGTCAAGTCCGCGTGTTGAGGGTACACCGGCTGTTCTTCCTCTTCCGCAAAAGCAGGCTGTGGCGGGGGAGGGGGAAAGTGGTCCGCGAGCTCCGGAAGCGGGTTGCACCCCATCCTCGGCGGGGGCGGTGGCGTAGTATGGTGAGGGAGTCCTGGGGTCAGCTGTGACAGTTTCCCGAACACCGCTCCCGCCGCAGATCTGAGCGGTGTCACCGTGGCCGTGTTTGCGGAGGGAGTGTATGCCACGCATTTCGCAGACTTGGGCGTGCAGACAGGCAAGAGCGGGCTGTCGAGTGCCCGGGAGACGGTGTGGCGCCAGGAGAGCATCTCGACGTACCATGTGTCCACAGTAGCATCCGTTGAGAGGTGCGTGTGCGCGTCGCTCATGTGGTTCTCGGAATATCCGGAAGGGAAGACGAGGGACGTCGGAGCAGTCGACATGGTAGCTTTGGCAGATGAGAGGGACGGGCCGGCAATGCGATCGGTTTCAGGCGACACAGACGGGGATTTGGCTTGTGTGTAATCGACGCTGGGGATAGCGGGAAGGCGGTCAAGATCGAACGAACACGATGGACCAGAGCAAGTCGCAAGCGGAATATCGACAAACACGCCAGAGACGGAGGTGTGCTGCGGGTTGGCAGGTGCGAGAGCTGAAGCCGAGGGGGACGCAGCGGGTGTGAGGAGGGCTCTGCGACGCGTGGGCGGCGTGAGCGGCAGGGCGGCCGGAGCCAGGCGTCGCAGGCGCCGAGAGTACCGGGAACGCGATTGTGATTGTGATTGCGGGTGGATATGTGCGTGCGCATGAGGATCGGGATACGGACGTGACTGTGGTCCTGGGCTGGGAGTCAGGCCGAGCACCAGGCCGAGCCCCGGTTTTCGGAAGCCGTCCTCGTACACCCGCTCGTCCATGTCCACCTCCATCCTAACTTCCGCATGAGCAACAGAGGGACCGGGATCTTGGCGGGGATGCGTGTCGTTCGCACCCCAGTATTGAAGGACCGTTGCGAGAGGGATTCGGGGGGCAGGAGCCGCGACCTTGAATGACAAGGTCGACTTGGGGGTCGGACGGATGCGGAAGCGATAAGAGGAAAAGTGGGATCGCTGTGTCGACGTCAAAGGAGGGTGCATAGCGTATAGCGGCGGTGGAAGCGTGGTGCAAGAGTGATGGGATGCGGGGATTGCGTGGATGTCGTTAACGGGAACGAAGGCATTCGATGCAGCGGGTTCTCCTCCTTCTGGGGGCTGTGCAGCGATTGCATGAGGATCACTGCCTATGCTGAGGAGATCCATGAGCCGGAGGGATGCATCACTTACCTCGCTGGGGGACGAGAAGGGGAAAGGTTTCTCCGAGAATGATATGGCGTCTAAGGGGGAGAGCAAGGGGATCGAAAGTGAAGGGCGTCGCTGGAGGAGCTCACAGTCCGAAAGGGAGAGCGAGTCGATGGTGGCGATGGGGGAAGGAGCGGAGGAGGGTGGAGTAAGAGGGAGAAAGTGGATCGGGTGCATGACGGCGAGGCCAGGCATGTTGCAAGCCGTCAGGTAGAGAGAACGGTCCGTGTACGGTGAGAAGGTAAGAAGCACGAGGCAAGGGAAAACAGAGAAAACTCGGGCTCCAGGCGCGCTCTGTGCGAAAAACTTGGTAGGAGCCGTGTACCCCGATCCTCTACAATATAAGTCGCTTTGTGGGTCCGGGGTTGGTTCCTGTTTGTGCTCGGTGGCACTTACCCCCTGGAGAAAACAAAAGCACATCGTCAAGGAGGGTGTGGACGCAACAGGCGAAAAAATGGAATACAAAAGACTGACGAGCGCATCAGGTTTCGGGCGAGCGTCTGACCTGCAAGTTTGCCGCAAGGTTCGACGAATTTGGGTAGTCTTGTCCTCGTGCAATCGATTGTATCCAGAAAGTCCTTGGAGAACGTTCTTATGCATCGGGCACGGTACTTCCGACACGTGGGATCCTTGTTGGTCGAGACCAAGTTGTGTGCTGATCCTGCTTGGGACGAAGAATCATGGCAAGGCCATCTGGAACTCACATTCGCGGGAAGAGTTGCGGTAATAGCGTTTCCGCATCTCACCTTTCCCATTCATTGTCTCTGATGGAGACTGCGTGTCGAACTTGTGAACAAGACACAGTTCATAGATCGTACAATGCGCACTATTAGCTGGTGTCGCGGGGATTAGATCCCAACCGCTCACCTGTCGGAGGATACGACGGCTACACGATCCGGGATAGCGGTCACAACCACTCCCTGATGACCTCAAGACTTGCGAATTCACCGACGGAGCCGATTGGTATTCCCAAGTCTTGACTTGTGCAGGAATCGGTAACCTAGCATGGCGCTCCGCCCATCTACATTCTGAGCGGGTTGCCACAGCGCCGAAGACTTCCTTGACACGATTGTGCGGCAATGATTTCGTGCAATTATAAGTGACGAGCTAGAAGCTGGGTGGCATTGAATCCGATGATGGTGGTTGGAGTTGTGAAGGACAGAGTCGGAGACCTGTTCAAGTTCTGGCGGCAAGGGCGCCTGTGCGGCAGGTTGCCTTTCTCCCCTGCTACTGCGACCCCACCCTTCTGCGAAACCCTTCCCTCATCTCCACTGCGGAATGCCTCACGAACGCCTCAACGCTCTTCTCGCTTCATTCATACCCCTAATACCACTTCTCTACCAGCGCAGAGCTCAAGACATCGACTGGGGTAACGTTGTCACCAACCACCAACCATTCGCTCCCAAATATCTCCCCCCCGTCCCGGAGCTCCCCAAGGACCAAGCTCTTTCCAAGTTGTACAACCATGCATGCGAGATCAATTTCACGCTTGGTCCTCGGTGGTTGCGGGATGCCATCACGCAGCCTTTGGACACGTCTCTCCCCGTCGTCGACGCTCTCGGGGCCATTCGCTCTCACCTTCAGGTGAACGTTGCAACATCTTCACTCTTCCTATGGGTTGTCGGACTGCTGTTTTTGGTACTTCTGTTGTTCTTGGATCTGGCGAACAGTCCTACATCATGCCCTGGCAAGATAATCGCAGCCTGCGAGACGTCGACCAATGTCACCTCAACAACTACATGTCCTACCCCCGCGTCGGCAGAATCCATCAAACCGGAACGTGTTCTCAGTCTTCAGGGAGCGTCGAACGAAACGCTGGCGTTACCACCATTTGGCTATACGTTGTCAACATCGTTCCCACTCCCTCCGATCGAAGAGGAGGACGATGCCATTGACCATGGTGCAGCTTCTAACCCGTCACCCGATGCTGCAGAAGCCAGTGACGCGGAGTCAGTCTTGCAGTGTTCGTCATCCAACCGTGCATTGTCATCTCTATCTTCTCAGTCCTCTCACACCGTTATTCCGAACCCTTCGTCACCAGCTTTGTTCCTTTCCTCGACTCCGTCGCCCTCCGTTCAATCAACTCACGCATCGCAGTGCGCGGAGGAGGACGTTTCTGAACACTTCTTCTCCCCACTTGTCAATGACATGGACACATCTTCGATCTCGTCCGACTTCGTTTTCACGATTGTTCCCCCTAGCGCTTCGGTCCTCGACTCTGTTACGGGCCTCGGTTCTCCCTCATCGTCTCAGGATGGAGTAGCAGAGACGTTCCTGTCTCCTACGATATCCGACGTCCCTTCCACCGTAGGATCGACGCAGACATCTCCGTCGTCACCATTCCTGTCTACGTCTCCCATCCATCAGCTCGGTGGGATCGTGCCCACAGAGAAACGGGTCTGGCCTGGAGAAGGACAAGGCTCAGAGATCTCGCTCAAAACGGCAGACGAAGCCGAGGTCACCAGCGTTTTGGAAACAACCGCGCTTCTAGCTCTCGACGAAGATCCTCGCCCGACGGTTCAGGAACTTGACCAGCCCCCTTCTCCGCCTCGCTCTCGGACTCTCAGCAACATTACTGAGATTACCGAGCCTAGCGAATCTTCCGCCTCAGTGGCTGGTACGCCTCGAGTCGAATGGTTGTCGGGCATCCACGGACAGCTTGCCAGTTTGGACCACAATGGCGCCACTCTCCAGGTGACCCAAGGAGCCGTGGATGGTGCCACTACGGCGTCGGCTCCGGAAGTCGACATGGGGTTCGACTGGTCGCTTGTCGATGTTCCCTCAAGAATGGAAGACTTCCTGCCGCTGAGTACGTCCACCCCGAACCTCCATTCAACGGCTGGTTGGTCACTGGTGTCCATCGGAGACTCCCTGACCGGAGATGCGGGGATGCAGAGTCCGGGGTTGCCTGGTGATCTCGAATGGAGCTCTGACGCTGTTACGGGTGTGGGAATTCTCGAGCTTCCGACTACTCCTCTCGTAGCCCCCACAAGTCTTTCTAACGCAGGCTTTCCGGCATCGTCTTCCTGTAGTGGACATACGGATCTCGAGGGTGATGACGACGGGGGATCGTTTGTGGACACTACGGCACTACCGCCCGCTGCGTCGATGGCAAAAGCGAGTTCTGAGGTGCAGCGGTTGCCGGCACAGGCCCTCGCCATGATCGCCGACGAGGTCGCGTCGAAGATATCTGCATCTACCGTTGAATCCCCTACTGTTGCTCAAACGTCTGTTGTGGCCTCCTCTCCTGTGAACGTTTGCCCTCCATTGGCTTCCCCCGAGGTCCTTATTGCCCCCACTCTTCCAACGATGAGCCCGACGGTCATGGATGTCAACGGCTACTTTCAAACCCGCGCTCCCGCGGCATCTGACCAGCCGACACCTATCACCACACATGCTCGTCGGGCCAGCAGGGTGAGTGGCGCAAATAACCTTGTCTCCTTCGTCGTCATGGCTCGCAAACAGGTGTTCTGACATATTCATCCGTCTCCTAAGGTCCTGGTCGCTCGCACGGGAATCGCCAACCAACAGGTGGCGCTCACCGACACGGGCCTCGCCCAGCTTGTAGCTCGGCTGGACGAGCCACTTCCTCCTGAGGAAGATGTACGGGGCGAACGTCGTCGTATGGAGCGGGTGACCAACACGGCTATGGCCAAGCACTCCGCGGACAGGTGAGTTAGCGGCCTTTCTCCCATAATATGTCATTTGTCAACCAACTCTTGCAGGGGCGAGCCGCGAGATATGTACCAAGTGATTCACGAACGCCGGTACTCGAACGAACCCATCTCCGCCAGAGTCGAACGCGACATCATCGACGCGGCGCACCATCCGCCGCTGCAGAACGACCCGCACATCAGGATCCCGGTGTGCGAGCTGGGGAGGAGCCGGAGCTCGGGCCATGCGCGGTCTACGACGAACGTCGCGTTGGTGAGGATGCCTTCCGTCTCGGCTTCCTCCCAAGACGTCAGCGCTATGGTCGCCACCCCCCTCGTTCTCCCGCGGAATTGGGGTCATCGCCGCTCTCAGTCTGAGGTGGCCAATAGTAGCGCCGCGCTGATTACTGGAGATCAGCACCGTCGCCTATCGTACGTCTAACTTTCGGTCCTCGATTAAAAGCTGCCTAATAGAATTTAATCCAGGTACGCTGCAATCGCAGCGAGTGGATTCCCGAGTCAGCAGCTTCGCCTGCCCGTCGTCTCCGATGAACTACCACCCGAACCGTCCGCCGCACAAGCTAGCGCCAAGGACCCCACTGGGGAGCCTGTCGAGACCAAGTCACGCACCATGTCCGCACCGGGTTTGTCCATGTCTCCAATGTTCCGCACCGGCATCCTTGACGCTCAGGCTGACTGGCGCAATGGAAATCGGTGGAATGCGCTTGCGGTCCCGGCGCCGCCCTTTTCGGTGGAAGCTTCCAAGTCTGTTGACAAAGGGAAGGCTCGCCTTCAGGAGCTCCCTTCATTGACGAGGATGACACCTCGTCTCGTGCCTAGCGATGGCAGCCCTGTTTTGGAGAAGAAATGGCCCCAGTCCCGTCTCTTGAAGGCCCCGACGCAGCACCCTTCGGCTGTTGCAACAAAGGCTCCAGAGGCGACGCACTCGTCTCTTTCGTCGAGCGGCAAGGACGATCCCGAGGCGTCGGGTTCTGGTCCTAGCAAGGTGCGCGGCAGCATGCTCTCGGCCACTTGTCGCGTGAAGCTGCGCGATCTCGCACTCTCCGCTCAACAGAGTATGACTGTCTCGCCTCCCGTGGTTGCGCCATCCTCCTGTGTTGCATCTGGCTCTGACTCCGCTTCTGGCTCTGCTTGCCGTTCCGATACTGCCTTCGGCTCTGGAGTGGCCTTAACTGCCTCTGGTTCAAGCTCTGACTCTGTCGTCATCGTCTGCTCTGGTGGCTCATGCGTTCCGGTCTCGTTTGCTCAGCCTGGGCTGATCGTGATGGACAAGACACCGCCGGCGGAACAGTTGAAGGCAGACTTTGAGGCTTCTAACGATCTTCTAACGAAGGCCCCTGTTAGCCTTACGTGCCCTGGGGACACCTCGCAACCGGAGCCTGTCTTGCTGCTTCCTAGTCGATCAGTTGTCGACATGCACTTCTCGCCTCTGGACGAATCCATTGACTTGGTAATTGCAAGCCAAGAGTGCCGGCCACCGTCGCCGACGAGGGAGCGCCCAGCTGTTGTACGGCTGAGCTCACGGTCTAGTCCTTTTGCACTGTCGTCTTCGTCTCGCTTCAGGCGTTCTACGGCCCCTGCACACGTCTCGTCTCCCTCTACGTCGGCTGTGGATGTCCACCTGCACGAGTCGCCTTCTCGCGCTTCTGCGCCTCCTCCACTGCGACACGATCTCACGACCCCCGACGTGCCGCCAAGCATCGTAGTACGAAACACACGGAGGTCCGACCGAACGCCCGGTGCGATAGCAAGGATGTCGCCCCGACGTCGTGACTGGTCGCATTCTCGTGCGGTCCTCGGTCACCGGCGAGCGTTAACGAGCGCCTTGCTCGGACGGGAGCAGCAGTCTGTGCAAGTTGCCGGGTTCACTTGACGGGATGGGCAGCAAAATTGAAGGGAGGGCCGGCGTCATCCTCAGGAGCAAGACCGTCTGGAGAGCAACAAGCTATACGCGAGCCTGGAAACGAATCCCCCTTTCTTGCCTATTTGTCACATTGCTATCAACAATAAACTTGTATTGTTTCTTATCCTTATCTATGGGTGCGTCGATGAGAAGGTGTATCTGAATGAAGCCGTCTCCGCACAGGCTGAGGGCACTCGCGATCGGACAGCACCCACCCAGTGTACGTATACAACGTCGATGTGGACGGGCAATCCTCCTAACTTGCTGCTACCACGGCAGCCTAGAGCGGTTTATTCGCAGGCCATTCGAATTGTACCTCCATGCCGTTGAAATGTCGAGACATGGACGTCGACTTCGAATTTGAACTCGTTCAAAAATGACTCAGCCCGTCCAGGCAGACGCCTGTTCGGGCCGCAGTTTCAAGCCTGCAATCAAGTTGAATCAAGACTCTAGACTCGAACCAGTCGGAACACATCAGCGGACACAACGGAGTTGGAATCGACATCACCTAATCTCGGCTGGAATGGAGCCGATCAAGACACAGGAGATGCGGTACATTCCTTTGCGCCGTCCCCCGCCAACCTCTCAACCCAACCTCTCAACCCAAACCTGAATACCAGCAGCATGGAGGATGAAAGACGGCCGTTACTGCCCCAAGACGAGGTGGCCAAGCGGAAGAAGCCAACGCCCCTTCCCAAGTTGCAGATCGCAATCTTGATGCTGTTGCACCTCGCCGAGCCAATGACCTCGCACGTCATCTTTCCTTTTATCAACCAGGTTTGTCCCAGCGTCATCGATAATGCACGTCCACGGAATGAACCGACTGTTTCGCATTTAGCTCGTGAGCGAGCTCGACATTACTGGCGGCGACGAGAAGAAGGTCGGGTACTACGCAGGACTAATCGTGGAGTTGACTTAGTTTCGACTCTTCCTAGACTTGAGCTGATCAACGTACGTTAGGAATCAATATTCTTTGCCACAGAGGCCATGTTCGTCTTCCAGTGGACGAGACTATCCGACCACATCGGTCGCAAGCCTGTCCTGCTCATTGGCGTTGGAGGATGCTGTATCTCTATGATATGCTTCGGTCTGTCTCGAACGTTCTTGACCCTCGTCTTGAGGTAAGGATATACCTAGACCCACCACCACCAGCGCACCTTCAGGCTAACTAGTCTCCAGCCGGAGCCTGGTAGGGATGCTGAACGGAGGCACAGCCGTCATGAAGAGCATGATGGGCGGTCAGTTGTGCGCTTTAACTCAGTCCTCGTCACTACTCACCTAACTAGCTATGCTGCAGAGCTCACGGATTCAACAAACATCGCCCAGGCCTTCGCATATATCCCCGTTTCATGGGCAGTGGGAGTCACCATGGGGTATGCGTTCAGTGCTTTGGTGTTGTCATACTAACGCACATACTCACGCACGTATTCCGTATTCATAGACCTATGGTGGGCGGCCAGCTTGCCAAGCCCCACGAAAGGTGGCCACGCATCTTCAGCCACCCCTTCTGGGTGGAATACCCCTACTTCCTCCCCTGCGCCGTCTCCGCTGCCTTCGCTGCCTTCTGCTTCGTGGTCACTGCCTTCTTCCTTGAAGAGGTGCGTAACGTCACTTATCTCCTCCCCCCTCAAGTTCCAACGCCTAACCATCCCCCATAGACCGTCAAGAAGAAGCGTCGTTCCTCCCCCGAGTCCGGCCTGTCCCCGTCCTCAACAGCGGCAAGCGACGAGGACGGTCCCCCACCGCTCCGCGCAATCTTCACCCGGCCCGTAATCGTCTCCATCGCCAACTACGGCGTCCTCGCCCTCGTCGAAATCGCCTTCATTGTCCTCGCGCCTCTCTTCCTCTCCACCCCCATCGCCCTCGGCGGCCTCGGCCTCAAGCCCCCCACGATCGGCGCCATCCTCGGCACCGTCGGCCTCCTCGACAGCCTCGTCCAAGTCCTCTTCTTCGCGCGCGCCATTGACGCCTGGGGCCCCAAGCGCGTCTTCCAGGTCGGGATGTCCACCTTCGTGCCCCTGTACGCGCTATACCCGCTCATGAGCCTCTATGCGCGCGTGCACGGCCTGACCTGGGTCGTCTGGGCCATGGTCGGCCTGCAGAACGTGCTGCTCTGCGTGATGGACATGGCGTTCGGCGCCATCTTCCTCTTCATCACGTCCTCGGCTCCGGACAGCCGCGCGCTGGGCGCGGTGAATGGCGTCGCGCAGGTCGTGGCCGCCACCGTGCGCGCCGTCGGCCCGGCTGTGGCAACGTCGCTGTTCGCGACGTCGTTGGAGCGCAATTGGCTGGGAGGGTACGGAGTCTACGCGATCCTCATCCCGTTTAGCGTGTCGCTGTCGTTCGTCTCGATCTACCTTCCCCCAAACATGTGGCCGAAGGCCGGAGAGAACCAGGAGCGGGAGGAATAATAAGGTCCAAAACCCTATTGAACCTGGGCGCTCGTTACCCACGTTTTACCATGATCGCCCACTTGCATTTATCCGTAGACTTAGACTTCATTTTCTTCATCTCATTCTTCATCTGCAGTAGATAGACAGCCCAATCTATAGGTGTGCCACGCACCGACGCCCTTGCCTACAAACTATCGCTCCCACTCCCACCCCTTGGCCGCCCACGCGGGCATCTCCGTCTCGAAGCTACCCAAGCTCGTCGTGTACCGCCGTGCGTGCAGGAAGATGTACAGGGACTCCGGCTTTGGGTCGGGGTGCAGGGGAACGAAGCACTCCGGGCAGTAGTGCATCCCGCCTGCGTCCGATATCGGGTCGGCCGTCACAGGCGCGGACTCCTCCACCACTGGGACTGGTGTTGGTGTTGGGTCGGGCGTGCCTACTTCGGAGGGCAACGTCGAGGAAGACGCGGAGCTGATGGCGAGCTTTACGACGTCCTCGAATGTCAGCTGGTTCATGAGCGACTCTTCAGAGGTGACGTCGAAGACCGCAGGTACAGACGTGCCAGGTGTCCCTGGGCTGCTAGCTGCAGGTGTGCTCTGCAAGGATGCAAATGCAGGGCCACCCCGCTTCCGCTGGTTTTGGGGAGGGAGGGGAATGGTGAAGCCGTGGGGCGAGAGTGCGGCCTTGGCGCGGAAGACCACGTCTCGCCAGCGGCCCCAGTCCTCCGCCTCGTCCTATAAAACGCGCACCGCCTGAGCTCGATGCCTTCAGAGAGAGATAGTAGCCGAAAACGACCGACCTTCATGTTCCTCAGGCGCGTAATGATCCCGACCGCCTCCACAGAGAGCGGTACGGGAGAGCCCATCCCGATATCATGGCCCGTCTCGCGCGGCAAGAGTTTCCTCTCCGCTGTTTCACTCAATGCTCCCTCGGTTGGAGGAGTGGGTGAGGAAGCGCCCTCGACGCGGCCGGTGATCGCTTCCGGATTATTCGAGGCGTCGAACTGGAACTGCATCGGGGCTTGCGGGGCGGCGCGCTCTTCGCTTGGAACGAGGTCTATTCCGCCCTTCCCGAGGTTATCACCCTGAGTAGGACAGGACGTGAGCATTGGTGCGAGAAGGGGGAGGAAAACGGGAGGGCAACGGACCCATATCCTTGTATCGGAGTAAATAGGGTCGTTCGCGATGGGATGGCCAAGATACTGTAGGTGTACGCGGATCTGGTGGGCTATATGTGTTGCACTGTGAGTAATAGAACGCATATTTATGAATGAGGGAGAGCATACATCGACCTGTCAGAGGACGACCTACAGAAGTATGTCAGCGTACGTATTGAGTATATACACCGTCTGAGAGCGATTGCATGGAAGACCTACAGCGGAGGGCGCTGGTATCAGTGTTCTCGTCGTAATGTAAACGATTGAATATTGTCTTCGCAGGCTGCCAAATAATGCGTCAGGAGAAATGCACGGTTTGCGTACATACACCAATTTACACATACCTTTCCTTCGGGATGAACGATATTTAAGCCCATCTGCCTGTCAACTGTCAGGAGAGGCTCCTCGCAGACGATCTCCTCTCTATATGCTACTGTTTCAGCCACCACGACGTATCCATGCAAAGTTTCATACTCGGGGAACTTGCCCTTGCATCGGGCGACATATTCCTTTTTCACTTCGCCGTTCACAAACTCCTTGGAGAGCGTGGTTGCAAGTGGTGCGTTGAGGGGTAGAATCATCAGGCCAGAGGTAAGCCTGTCTAACCTGTTCACAGCTAGCAATGGATTTCGGTTCTAAGCACATATGACGGCTGAGAACTACGGCTTACTATAGACCTTCTCGAAGCCGAAGTCATTCTTCAATATTTCCACCAGACTATTGCGAAAGTATCGTCCTGCCGCATGCACTGGCTATTTCCACACACTGCGTCAGCCCGGTAAGCTATATGCACACATGGATGGATAACGCACGATGGAACCAGGTTTATCGATGACAATAAACTTGCGCTCTTTGTCGTGAAGGACTATCCGGACAGGGGTAGAAGTTACAGGTGGTTCATGGCGATGAGATACGTTCCTGGGCGAGACGGATGAGGATGAGCATTATACGCAATAGGAATTGTTACGCACTCAATCCGATCGCCATTCTGAATGATCGTGTCTGGTTTCGCTACCCTCCCGTTGACCGTCGTAACCCCGGACTCGAGCGCATACCTCTGGTGTACGGCGAGGGTCAATCGCAATCGCAGTCATTCCGGGTGAGATTGGGGTGGCCTCCCGGCGCAGCATGGGCGGACTGTGCACTCCATGATGTGAGACGTGGGCGGAGCTGGAAGTTCATCCAGTTACTATCTACGGAGCGCACAGGTCGCACATGCAGCATTGAGAGACCATCCTCAACGACAACTGGATAAGCAAGGACGTACGTAGAACTCCATCGAACGGTCCCTGAACTCTGTTGAAACAACCTCTAGGATCTCGCGGCCCAGCCATCGCCCCTTTGCCATCGTCGTGTACGGGTACCAGTATGGGGGGATCTTCTTCAGCCCTGGATGCGTCCCCTGATGGATCGAAGCATCTTCTCCCTCTTGTGGAGTTGTTTGGAGGGGCGCGGCCACAGTAGACAGTGGCATGGTAGACATGACGAAGTTGGTTACAACCTGGCGGAAGACGTCGGCATCAGAGACGGGGATGCGAGATCTGCGCACCGCGCGGTCTCTACACCTTGTCGACAGAACGGAACCCAGTTCGGCAGCCACCGTAGAGTCGAGCCAAAAATCCTGGGAAAGAGGGGACAAAAAGCGAGTTCAAACTGGAGAGTTGGGAGTGGAGAGGCGGCGGGGGTCGGGAGGAGGTCGGAGGAAAAAGGTAAGACCTTTGAAAAAGACAGACAAGGTCAAAATCATGGACATTCAGGGGATTGAACCCTGGACCTCACGCATGCGAAGCGAGCGCGCTACCACTGTGCCAAATGCCCGTGGGGATGCAAGCCCTTTCAATTTATTCAAACGTTTTCAACGATTTACCCCACGTGCTTCAATAACTGCTGTCCAGATCGCAGACCACGACGAGTATGCATCGCTCGGCAACGTTTACCACGGCGAGCACGTCTCATGGAATTCCTCTCTCAGATTAACATCGCCCTTCGTGGTCCCACTGGTCAACCACAGTCCGCAGCTGATACCATCGCACGTCTTGGCGATCGTCTCTCGCCGTCCACTCTGCTCGCCGACCGCCGTGCTGCAGTCCTCGCCCTCAAGGGACTCGCTCGGGACTGCAAGGCCGACGTCGGGCAACTCACGCTTCTTGGGCTCCTTGACGTCCTCCAGAATGATGCAGAGGTCGACGCGGATATCGGCAAGGCCGTCCTCGAGACTCTGATTGTGCTCTGCGAGGTCGACGAGAACGCTCCGCCAGCGGCGCGCGACCTTGGCTACAAGCATACGGATGCTGTTCTCGCTAACGACAAGGTCGCACAGAAGCTTTTTGCTCTCATGGCGGACCACTCGTTCTACCTGCGGTACTCTGCGCTCCAGTTCCTCTCGGTATTGCTCCAGAACAGGAGACAGGCCGTGCAAGCGTATTTCTTGAAGGCTCCCGTTGGGGTCACCAGCTTGATCGCATTGTTGGACGAAAAGCGGGAGATCATTCGAAATGGTCCGTATGCCTGCATATATGCGGTGATTGGATGCTAATGTCCACCCAGAGGCGATCTTTATCATCCAATCTATCATCTCCCAAAGTCCTGAAATTCAGAAAATTATGGCGTTTGAGGGCGCGTTCGAGAAGCTCTTCAACGTCGTCGTGGGCGAGCAGGGTTTGGAAGGAGGTGTGGTAGTGCAAGACGCGCTAACCTGTATAGACGGCCTACTCCGCTTCAACCAATCGAACCAAGTACGAACCATTGCCGTCATGTCCGTGATCTCTGTCCGGTAATCTTCGCCCCGTCCCAGAGCTATTTCCGTGGATCTTCTCTTCCTCCCGTCCTGCTCTCACTCGTTGGCTTCCCGCCAAATATCCCGTTCAACACGCCCACACCACAGCAGTTTGCCCTTCAACTCTGGGACGTTCCCCAGAAACGTGCGAACGCCACGCTTGCTGTCGGGGTCATCGGGCTGCTCGCGCGGCACGCGGGTGTGAGTGCTGGATGCTATCTCTTCATCACCCCTGCTAAAGTCATCTGCAGCCTCCAGATGGACTGTCCATTGCCTGCACTCGATGTCTGACGGAGTTTGGTCTCGCATCGAATGCGCCGACGAATGTCAAGACACAGGTACGGAGTCCGTCGATTAAGGGTCTCCAGCCTTCAACTGACTATTTGTGCAATGTACGTCATAGGCCCTTCGCTTAGTGCCCTCCAACATTTCCGGTCTCCCGCTTGCGGAGATGGTCGTGACGCCATACGTCCCCGTACCGGATACGAACGGCGAGGAGTGGGATCGTTTAGAACCGGCTTCTGCGCTAGACGCCCTCGTCGAGCTCATCCTTCACGGGGAATACAACAATATTATCGACGGCGAGAGGCGGACGAAGGATGGGATGGAGCTCCGTGGCGCTGCCTTGGGTATCTTCCAGGTATGAACGGTGAAAATTTCCCAGATGAAAACCCACTCAAGATTCCCGTCTCTAGAATTTTGTGCAGAAAGAGGAAATATCCGAGGCCATCGTGCAGGCAATGGTCGCACAGCCAGGTCGGTCTTCACATCCACGCATTATCTGCAAGCGCTGACTCTCCTTACAGGCTCTCAAGCACCAGCAACACCCTTATTGTATGCTCTCACGACCGTGCCCGTCTCTCCGCTCAATATCCCCTCCGTCACATCAACGCACTTTGCCACCCTCCTCTTTGCGCATCTTCTTCGCGCTTCTCCCCGAGCGAAAGCCACCGCGCGCTCGATCGTGCCCCAAGCCGGCTCGCATGGCGGCGGCGGCGGCGGCGCTTTTTTCGTTCCGGCCGACGGCGGCCCTCCTCCACCCGGTGATGATGATGACCCCGACGCCGACGGGCCACAGACGCTGCTGCAGATCCTTAGCGAGCACTTATCACTGGCTTTCCTCGCGCGGGCGAGAACGGACTTACCCGACAAGGAGGCGCGCGAATGGGATCGACTGTGCGTGGGGTACCTCTGCTTGCTGATCCAATGGCTGTGGGAGGATCCGGCCGCCGTCCGCGAGTTCTTGGAGGCTGGTGCGCTCGGCGTGGTACGTTTTTTCACCGATGCACGTATCGGCACCGCGACGTTGACTGTTGAGGTGATCGACAGTTGGTAGAGCCCATCAACCAGACGGCGGAAGAAGATGCGATGATACCCGGACTGTGCGCGTTCCTCCTCGGGGTGATCTACGAGTTCAACCGTGAGCCAGGCGAGGTGACCCGGTGGGTTCTTCCCGCCATCTGCGTGAACGAATCATTTATTCACGGCCGGGTAGCTCGATAATCCACCCCATCTTGACCCGTCTCGGCATCGACACGCTCTCAGGACGCGTTATCCACCTGCGAGAGGACGATCGTTTCAGGGCTGTCGGACCGGACGCCTTCGTCGTCGCGTCCCCGAACGCACACGCGCTCCCTCACCACGCACAGGGCCCGCCTTCTGCTGGGCAGCCCAAGAGTGAGGTTGAGGAGGGCGAGATCTGGTTTGACTGGGCGTTCGTGGACTTTTGGAAATCGAATTACTGTGAGTGCCCGCAATCCCTCCAGTTAACTGTCGAGTTGAACTAACGGACATGGCGAACACAGATACGATTCAGAAGGGCATCGTTGTGGACCCCAATTCACTCTCGTCGGCGGCTGGCCAGGAGAGCGCGATGCTCATCGCGTCGCTGCGGGACGTCATCCGCAATCAGGCAGCGGAGCTCGAGAAGCTGCAGACGCAGTTGAAGGCGCTCTCGACTGCCTCTGGCGAAGTGCGTTCTCCTTTTCCGCAAGTTATGCGTGACATGAAAATCCCTGACCTTTCCTGTGGGGCAGACGGAGGCGCTGCGCGCACAGGTCACGTCGCTCACAGAGCAGCTGCAGAGCAGCGACCAGAAGAAGCGGGATGTCGAGAAGGAGCAGGATGACCTGCTGGTTCTGCTGGACGAGCTGAACAGCAAGCGGCGGAGGGACAAGGAGCGGATGCGCCAGGCGGGCGTAGAGGTTTCGGAGGACGAGGAAGAGGAGGACGATGACGAAGATGAAGACGAGGAGTGAAGGACTGATGTACTGTACTCCGAGGTTTTTGAGGTTCGTCCCGGTCTAGTTTTTGCTTTCGGCTGGCGCACGCACTCTCGCCGTGGACATTTTTGTGATGTGCGGTGGAGCATGTCGCCTCCACTACATGTGGAGAATAAGAATAAGTGTTTATATCGATTACCCGGATGGGGTTATTCACGCTGTCAGGCACAGTCACTCACCGCGAACCGCCCCTCTAGAATGTACTTGCGGAATGTGATGCTGATGCGTCCGTATTTTAAGAAACCATCAGAAGTAGTACTTGCGACAAGCGGTCGATGCCAGCTGCGTCGCGTTATCGGGGGGTCACGTAGCCGCCAAGGGATGCACTGTTGCTGGGCGGCGTACCATTCATGGAACACAACTCTCTCGGTAGTAAGCTTTTCCCTGTCGAACGGTACTAGTATATCCAGTCGCCCAGCTGGGTTGTGTGCAACAAATGCCATGATATGTCTGGCGCGGCATCATGCCACGACGTAACCTTGTTTTCAAATAGTGCATAATCAATTGCCTTTGCAGGTCCACTTCGCTTTATCCTCGGTAAATAGATATCGAGAACTTCCGAAGGAACCTCCTTGATGTAGATCCGATGTTGGCCGTACGTATGTTTCAAGTCTACGGCTGTGGGTGGCCGAAAGGTTTGAACTCCATTGCCCCACATCGGTGGACTTGATGTCAAGGATTCCAAATTTGTTGATGTGCCAAAATGTCGTTGCGTATCAGGTACTGTATACAGTCCTCAGGGGAAATCTACTCTGAACTGACGTCAACCCCTTGTAAGAGAACATTGGACTTGTACACACGGCGACAGATCCCACTATATCACGCGGAAGGCTATGTGCTGACATGATAAATCGTGGAGACAAAATCGGCCCGAGATGTGGTAATGAAATAGACAGTGTCGCATCTGTAATAAAGAAGACTATCCAACGCACTCGATCTCATCGAATCAAGTACGGCATGACGCCGGAGGTTCTACCCCAATTGGACATGCTTCGCGTAATTGGGATCGATATCATCCTGAGGAACCAAGTTGAAGCAGGGCTTTCCCTCGTTGACCGAACGTTAATGACCAGTGACGTTAGAACTTATTCGTGGTAAAATTTCATACCGGGGAGCATCCTTACCCTGCACCTTTGGGCTACAAGGCTGAATCCTAGAAAGTGAATATGAATGTACAGGAAGATGAAAGTTTCAAGCAGTCTTACACGGTAGTGCCGGTGCTACTACATGGCGAGATTGCGGCTCTAACGAAAGGGCCTATCAGAGGCTTTCCTGCACATTTATTAGTAGCGAAAGCAGTGGCCCTGGCATTGACGAATGCGCCTTCCACTGAGATTCGGAAGGACGGTAGCCTTATGTCAAGAAGCTGTGCTGTTGTTGTCTATACTTGGTAAGGCGCCTGCCGTGTTGCCAAGGCGCCTGGCGCTTGTCCTTGAAAGGAGTTGTTTGTGGCTGGCCACCGCTGCCAACACCCACCAACACCGAGCGATCCCCCCTGCTCGATCCTATTGCGCTGCATCACATGAGGAGCCCATATTATTTCGTTCAACCCTTCGACTTACGTCTAGAGCCAAAGTAAGCTTCGAGTCGCACAAGGCACGACATATATGGGTACCTACGTGTCAAACGATGTTCTTCCAAGGCTCGGAAACTTCAGATGATCACCCATTTACTATGTCATATTGACTGCGCTTTGTACCTCACAGCTCAGCCTCTCATCGCACACCGTCTATCACAAGATGTCGAGGAAGCTAATGGGGCCTCCCACCGTCATGGCGACCAGAACTCGACGGTGTATGCGGCTTAGCATCTTCTCTTCTCATCCCAGCTTTTCGGCCTTCGCCATCCATCATCAACGTAAAACGAACGTGATATGTCGTAGACAGTTCGTTCTTCCATCTGCTTTGTATCAACGGCCGCCTTGTCCACTAACATTGGCGATTCGGATCCAGGCACGATGATCGCTTGCCCGTCGTATTGGAGCGCGACATCGCGAACAAGATGCAGTCTGTTGTGTCCAGGGACCCATTATCCAGGCTTTCATCTCGGACATTGGGCGTCGACTCGTGAGCGTCGAAACGGTCGCACTCACGGCACAGCCGTCATTCAGTTCGGTCACTTGATTGTAATTGTGAGTGCTTTGATAAGCCTTGCCAGACGTTCCGACGGCTCCCTTTCGCCCGGTCCAACGAGAATCGTGGACCGTTCCTTCCCATGCTTCTCCAAATCTGCAGAACAAGATAGAAGTAGTCCCGCAGGTCTTCCTCGCAGCCGAATACACATGGTCGCTCGGTGAGACCGCTTGTTCACGTTCACATCGTGGTCGCGAAGGAGCGCTGACTTCGATCCGCGGCCCCAGGGTACCCGGGTACTGGCTTTCGGCGAGTGGGGGTCTGCCCTGGCCTGAAGTGCCGCCCATATCCTACGCTGCTATTATCTCGATTTCATTAAGTCTCGGTCATTCTCAACATTCATGCGATGCACTTCGGACACCGGAGGAGTCCTCTAAGGCTAGCTCAGGCTAGTGTCTTGGTGGCGTCCTGTAGGTCTAACATTCGGTGATGCTCTGTATTCGTCATCGCATTCTAGCGCGGATACAGCGCTACACATGGGCCGATGACATTCGTAAGGTGACCCACCGTCCCTCGCGACCATCGCAACGGGCCAACAAGGCGTATTCTCATGCGCTTTTCCCTTTGTCTTCGACGTCTCACGTGGTTTATAAACACATTCATTCGACAGATATCTTGTGGTCGCTGCATCGTCTAACATAACCCACAGCGGCCGCTGTAGCGCATGCGGCGCTTGAATTTCCGACCCTCGAATAACTTAAATTGACTCTCGCAAGCTGAGAACACAAATGGCTCGACCGTGGCGCTCCTATCACACGAAATTCCGTCATCCTTCGAGCTTACTGCCCCTCCAGCGCTCGCACTGTCCTGATCTAGTGCGCTTGGCCGCGGGTCCTTTCGTCCATGATTGGTGAAGCATGAAGCACGGTGCTTGACCACTTCTGGCACACAATGGGCTCGCTGGGCATATGGGCCTCGACCTGTGTGTTTCATATCCCTGGGCTCCAGGCATATATACGCCCAAAGGACGCGAAGTGAGTTCCACGTTCAAGTCTCGCGCCATTCAAGCTTCTACTGCGCCTTCCAGTCCGAGGCTTCCTATTACCACCAGTGCGTCGTGCGTTCCCATCGATCGCCCGATAACAATTGACCTGTGGGAAGCCAGCGCGTACTCGTGCCGCCTTGAGCGGAGGCATGGACTGCCTTCAGCCGTTCTGAGCACGCCTCGGAGACAGCTCGAAGGCGCGAAGACGCAGGAGCGTGTTCGGGATTTGTACCGCTGCTGTACATTTCTACAGCCGTCGGTAGCATGAATGGGAAATCCTTATACTGCAGCGCCGCCAAGCAGGTGCGAGCATAGCCATAAGGTGGAGCGAGTGGCCCGCGCCAACAACACGGTGCGTCCTGGGTCTTCCTCGGCTGCGAATTGGACACTGAACGACGTTCTTGGCGACCATTGTACACAGGTCGGATGCAGAGCACCTGCCTGCCCTTGACGGGACCTCGGCGCTCTGGACCACAACATGTTCTCCTTCCTGTCATGCCGTGACGATCCAGGAACGGCGCGGGCCCGAATACCGCTCAACGCCCGACGAGACTCCGGACTCGCTCCTCGACTTGTGCAACCGAGCTATTCCTGGCATCAGGCGGTGGGCACGCCTTCGCGCATGACTCGCGAGAGGCTCCGCCCCCGCACTGCAGCTGGTCGTGTGTGGCGGGCAGCCGCGGCGCGGACGGGCACGCCTCTCACGTACGGCTCTGCTTCGCTCGGTTCTTATCGATGCGGTCGTGCATTGCGCAGCCCTGGTCCGTGTCCGCGACTCTGTGTTTGTCTCAGATTCTTCCGAGATTGCCTTTACCATTTGCAATCCTCGCCGTCCGGGCGTGCGCGCAACGGTGTGCGGAAAAGGGGTCTCGCGAGTCGGCTAGTCCCGTCACGGTCGCCGCGTTGTTCCCCCGTTCCCTTCTGTGGGGGGGAAGGCGGGAGATTCGCCGCGGACGCGTCCACGGCCCGTGCCCATGGGTTATGGGCCACCGTTCTCCACGGGCGCCTGTCCATCCTGTCGCACCCGGGATGGCCGCCACCATGCCTGACGCAGGCTCCGAGTTGGCAGAAAGCTGATCGCGGCGGTGATGGTTCGAGCGGGGAGCCGGCGAGCGAACAATCCGCCTGTGTGATCTGGTCCTTGGCTGCATTCCGAGCACAGCGTCGATCCGGGCGGACGGGTTCTGTGACAAGATGGAGCAGGGTGTGTCAGAGCCGGGGGAGGAGTGCCTAGCGAGATTCCGACCGATGCCAGCCGATTTAATCTCTAGACCTTTTGGGTTCTGTTCTCCGAGAGGGACCGCACCGAGAGTTGCCAACTCCGGCTGATCCCAAATCCCTCCGGCCGCGGGCTCTGCCGCGAACCTCTTTCAGCATAACCGCCACCGTCCCTCCCCAGCCTAGTTCCCGGCTTTTACTTGATGTGTCGGCCTATTTTACCGCTTTTCGCTGAAACTTGGGCTCTGGGAACTGCTTACTCTAGAACCTTAGGCGAAAACATATAAAGCTGGGACCTCTGGGGTAGGGCCAACTCGAACTTGATCAGGACTGGGACTCGCTCCTCGACACTCGGCGTACAATATCCTCTTAGGCGGCACCCCTCGGCAGCAATTACTCACACATCACCGGCACCTATAAGCGACTTTCACTCGATGGGGAATTCTCACTCTCACTCCTCGCGCAAACCCTCCCATGCCGGTCTGGACCTGCACCATGCACACGCCACGCCTGTCCTGCATCGCAAGCGCTCGGCCGCCTTGTCCGCGCTCACGCTCGGCCTCTCCAGCTATCACCCTCAAGAACTCTCCTTCCGGGAGGACTCTTCAAGCTCTTCCGTCAGCGACCGCGACGAGAAGCGGAGCTTCGATCCTCCGCCCGTCTACGCCCTTTCAACAACCCCCGACATCCCGGAGAACGCCGCCCTCCTCGCCTACAAGGCCTTCCTCAAAGAGTACCCTCAATACCAACTGACATGGATCCTCGACGCTCTGAGGCGGACCGACTTTGCTAGGCTGGACCGCCATGGCGAGACATACGTCGACTACATGGGGGGCTCGCTCTACCCAGAAAGCCTCATCCAGGTGCACGCCAACTTCCTCCAGCGGAGCATCCTTGGGAACACGCACTCTGTCAGCAACTCGTGAGTACCGCGTTCCGTCTGCCCACCTCGTTTTTTTGTTTCTATTACATACGCGCCAACCCGTGCGTCCTTCCACGCCACTCGTCTCGAGTTCTGGCCGTTCCTTATTACAATTCCCGGTCCGCCCGGACGTGGGCTCTCTCGGCACCGAGTGCCGCGGTGTCCTTCTCTGTGCTCCTTCTTCCCCCTTCTATTACCAGCCCGCGTCCTCGGCTTTACGAGCACATGAATTGACGGCGAGACTGACTACGGTGCCATATTTGTGCAGGTCACGACTCTCCGCAACGTGTGCGGACGACGCACGGCGAGCCGTCCTCGAATTCTTCCGCGCACCGCCTGGCTACACCGTCATCTTCACCGCCAACGCGAGCGGCGCCCTCAAGCTGGTGGGAGAGTCCTTCCCCTTCACCGCCGGCAGCACCTACGTCCTGGGTGCGGACTCGCACAACAGCGTGCACGGCATCCGCCAATTCGCCACCTCCCGTAGCGCGCAGGTTGCGTATATCGAGTCCACGGATGAAGGCGGAATGGACGTCGCAGAGGCCAAGGTAAGTAACGTACACGATCCCGCAACCCTGCCCTCTTCGCGCGCACCAGCTGACCGGTATCCTGTCACCTCACTCCGGGGTGCTTCATCCCCATAGGCCGTCCTGAGGCAGCACCGACCACGCGGCGGCGGCCGCGCGCCACCGCAGAGCCTCTTCGCCCTCACGGGCCAATCGAACATCTCGAACGCGAAGAACCCGCTTTCCCTCATTGAGTTCGCCGCGTCACAGGGCTTCTGCACGCTGCTCGACGCGGCCGCGCTCGCGCCGACGTCCGTGGTCTCGCTTGCGGACACGCCCGTGGACGCGATGGCGATCAGCTTCTACAAGATGTTCGGCTTCCCGACGGGTGTCGGCGCGCTCATCGCGAAGGAGTCGTTCTTGGCGCGCCTGGAACGCCCCTGGTTCGCCGGGGGCACCGTCGACGTCGTCCAGGCGCCGGGCGAGATCGTGACGATGTCGGGGTACATGCACGAGCGTTTCGAGGTGCGTGTTTCAGCTGAGCTACCCTCTTATGATTATTCCAGGTGGCAGTGGTGGACGCGAGAGCGGAGTTTGCTGACTCCTCGGGTCGTTTCGTTTCTAGGACGGCACGATCAACTACCTCAGCTTGCATGCAATCACCGACGGCCTACGATTCCTCTCGGCCTACCTGCCCTTCCTGCCCCTCCGCCTCTCTTCACTCACGCGCCACCTCATTACGTCACTCTCTGAATTGCGACACGACTCGACGGACACGCCTGTCGTACAAATCCTCTCGCGTCGGCCGACCAAGGACGTCAGGACCGTCAGCGAGCAATCGGATACGGGCTCCATCGTCTCCCTCCTCTTCCTCTCCGTAAGTCCCATTCCCATTCCCACCTCCAGCCGCAGCAGCAGCAGCAGCAGCAGCATTAGCATTACCATACACCGTGGCGCGCAGCCCGAGGGTGACGCTCACGCCAAGCTCCCACACATCCACGCTAACGTTATGCGTCCCCACGTTCATATTGTGCATTCCACGCTAACTTCGCGCCCCTTCTTCTTCTGCAGCCCTCCGGCCAGATGCTCCCGAACTCGTTCGTCGAGTACGCCGCGACCACGCACAACATCTCGCTCCGCACCGGGTGCATGTGCAACCCGGGCGGGGCCGCCGCGCTGCTCGGCCTGCGCGCGGCGATGGCGCAGCTGCCCGCAGATGCGACGCTGCGCGCGTTCGAGCAGCGCATGGGCCGCGAGCTCGGCGTCGTCCGCATCTCGCTCGGGCTCGCGAGCGACTTCCGCGACGTCTGGCGCGTCATCGAGTTCGCGAAGCTCCTGGCCTCCGAGCGCGCGCGGGGCGCGCTCTGGGACAAGTGGCTCGAGGACCGCACGGGCGTCGCGCTGTGACCCTGACTCGCCGCTAACTGCTTCTCGCGGGGCTCAGGGTCCTGGCCAGGGTCCTGAGCTCACAGGAGAAGAAACAACACAAAAGGGCTTCTCGTTCACTTGCTCGCGCTGGCACTCGCGGATGGACTCGGACTAGTACTGGTAGCTATAGGTGTACGATTCGGGAAGGATGGGACAGTTGTATCATAAATTCCGTGACCGGGCCCCTCTGTATCATCTAACCCTATATGTAGAACGCATGTACCGTTATGTTAGTCCCTTCCTATGGATCTTTATCATGAACTCCGAATTTTCCGAATTTTGCCGGAGGGCGGTGTGATACGTCAGATACGACTAGGTCGGAATGGGAGCATCGGAGACATGGCCGGGCAAGGGAACGAGAGACGCACTAGTCTGGTGACCAAGGGTAGGATTGCATAGATATCGTAGGGTGCGGCACGGGCTAGGCTAGTCTTCTCTTCCTCGTCGCTTGCTGGTCATCTGGAGGCTTTTCCGTTAGTAGGTACGACCCTGTAAAGCACATTCAGTCCCTAGCGATTAGCCTCGTTGGTGGGAAGACTGGCGAGCTCGAGAGGTACTAGCTATTTCCTCTGGATCGCGCCTGCAGAGCGCGCGCACCTTGATAGTCCCTTCTACTATCGGACTACCCAGTCCTGCAGTGTGCGAATAAGACAGGTTGTCAATGTCGGGAAAATGGGAGCACTCCTCTTTCATACGATGCCTTCGGTCTTATCGGCCATAGTCCCGAGTAAAGTCAGACCAACGATGTCATGGGGGGCCGTCATCATCTTCAAAGCGATGAAAGTCCGTCAATCATCAGTCCAATGTCCACGACACTACCATGACCGTCCGAGTCGTCCGGTAGGCACGTGTGCATGTGTTATCCAAACGTCAGGGAACGTATGAATTGTCGATCGAACGAGAAACGTGGTGATACACCACGCAGTGATACACCTGGGGCAAACATCTGTGGTTACGGTTGGTTAGATCTAGTTGGCGCGTGCGCGCCGCCGGCATCGAATGGGCGTCGCGTCATCGCGAAACTCGTTTTCCTGAGCGGGGTGGGCATGCGCCAACACGGACGAATGCATAATGTCCCGAGTATAAGGACCCGAGATACGTGTGATGTAGCGGAGCCACAGTCCGAGAAGAGATGTTGGCCTGCCGCCTTGCGTCGCGAACGCACGACGATCGAGTGTGGTTCAGCGTCAGAGTTGGGTTTCGCATCGTCGGCGCGTGACAGTCGTCTCAGCTCTTCACGAGGGTGGCGCAAGCTGATCATGCGAGCCGAATTATGTAGTGATCAATCGGGGGAGCGACCATGGATTGGAAACCGTAATAAGCTTACCGTGGATGACGATTCTCGGGCCCAGGGACGGAGCCATGATGGTTTGGAGTAGACGCGAGCTGTCAAGACGCTAAGGGAGCTGTAACACATCCGCAACCTCGTTCCACTGCTCTGACGATGTATGCGATCTGCGACCTTGACGGGGAGTAAGTCCATTTGCCACTGCCAGCGCGCAGGGTCTGGACCTGGCAAACGGATATCCTGTCCAACGGGATAAAATCCTTACATACCCATAGAAAATACTATACTTGCACTCGGAACCGCAAGATTCAGGTTATGTCCGGGTAAAACATTTCCTAATGGACTCCGGGGCCAGGTGATTCAGAGGGCCTCAGGTGTCAGTACGATCAGTACAGGGACATCTCTGATTAGTAATTTCTTTAGCCAACGGGTTCCAGATAGAAGAAGAACATAGCAACCGTATCACTGGAGCCGGCGTTTTCAATGTGGATGACTGTTGACTGTGAGTTCGAAGTGCTCCGACGGGACCTTGCCGATTGTGGATCGAGGCCGAATCCGGGGACATGGTCACGAATTATGCCGCCTATTTAGACCGCACTACCTCAAGTCAATCCGATGAGGAACAAAGAAAAAGGGCGAGTTGTGAAAAATGCGCAGGCCGCAGGCGTATTTGAAAAAAGCTGAGAGTCAAGCTTAGGCCAACGATAACAATAACAATTTGTTCAACAAGTCAACGACGTCCAAACATTGTAAGCGGGCAATGTCCGATCATCTGTCGGCCTTTGCCGTCTCCCATGTGGCACTCAGGCGCCCGAACACAGTTCGGCGCCAAGCCAATCGTGTGGCACCACTGAACGGTTACCTCCTCGTCCTCCCTGTGCTCCCCGCTGTATTATTCCCTTCGAACACCTAGAAAGCCACAATGTCCACAGCACACAGGCCGACATGGGATCCTGCGCAGGCAAAGGACGTCAAGGGCGGCTCGCGCCAGTTCTCGGTGCGCGACATGGCAGCGCACACGAAGCTCAAGTTCCGGTCCGTCTCCACCACCCTCTCGCGTTGATTTCTCGCATTTACTCAAGCGCTTTGTATCGTGTGTTGCTGCTTTGTAGACAACCAGGGCAAACGTCCACATCGGAGGTGGCGAAACGCGACCTGCGGGCGGAGCTGCTCGCAGCGGAGGCGGAGGCGCGCGATCGTAAGCGTAAGGCGGAGGGTAAGCCCCCATTGGCAGTTGAGTCTGCTTCAGGGACGGATGGAAGCGGGCAAGTGCAGGACGAGGAGTCGAACAAGAGGAGGAAATTGTTGCAGGAGGCGTTGGAGCTGGACAAGGACGATGATGATGAGGACGAGGAGGAGAACGGCGAGAAGGCGGGACATGAGGACGAGGATGACGAGTGCGTGGTTCTTTCGTTTTCCTGTTGCAGTGCGAGTGTTGACTGACGTTTGGGCGCAGTGATGACGATGAGGATGACGACGAGGATGACACAGCGGAGCTTCTGCGGGAGTTGGAGAAGATTAAGCGGGAACGGGCGGAGGAGAAGGAGAGGCAAGACAGGGAACAATCAGCGACCAACCAGGCGGCGCGGGAGGCCGAGATCGCGACCGCGAACCCGCTGCTGAACCTCGCTGCTGCACTCGGTCAGACACCCAATGGTATAAACACGACGCAGCCGGGATCGTTTGCTGTGAAGAGGCGGTGGGACGACGGTACGTGGGTTCTCTCGCTTTCCTTCACTTGCGGAAGATTGACGGTTGTTCTGCTCAGACCTGATCTTCAAGAACCAGGCGATGAGCTCGCGAGGGAAGGACAAGGACCCGCAGTTCGTGAACGACTTGTTGCGGACAGAGTTCCACAAGTGCGTAATTGCCTCTCTTTTCCCACTGGCGTTGATTCTGACTGTCGTACAGAAAGTTCATGGCAAAGTTCATCAAGGTATGTCAAGTTCACCGGCTAGAGGTCGTCTGCATCATGCTGATGTTCTTGTCCCTCTAGTGACACGGCTCTGCTGTACCGCTCTTTTGTATCATTTGTTATCCGAGTTTCTCCGGATTTTGAACTCTCACAGCGTGTGGTAGGCGTCCTCCGAGTCCTTAGGGGAAGTGTCATTACGACACATCGAACGGGTAGTCGCGGTTTCCGCGACTCAACTGTTGTGGTGTTACTCAGGTTTTATGTCCCTTTGGCGTGGGATTTGATCTTTTGAAAGTCTGTTGCAAGTATCTTTGTGGGATTCCACCAGAAGGACATGACGAGAAATAAGACACCAGCCGCCGCTCCCCATGTCATTTTGCTCAATCCCCTCAAAATCGTCTTCGAGGTGCCCTGCATGAACCTTTCGACAGAACAGGATTTTCCTCGTTGCTGTGAATTGATTCCAGTCCCCGTTTGTCCTTCTCCCCGAGGTGTGCGGAACTACGTGAATGTTGCTTTTGGCATTCTCACATTTGTCGGCCACGCTATGTATATGACAAAAGCCAGACCAGTCGCTAATATGCCGAAGACTGTGAAGTGACGGAAGTGACGGAGGCAGGCCGCGCAATACACAACGCACGCACGCTGGGCTGTTCCGTCACCGCAGGACCGGCGGCGGCGCAGGTCCCTATTAAACATCCGCGGCAGGGCTCATCGTGCGTTCTCTCCATTTCTTTCCTTTATACCACATCGTCAGCGAGCTCCGAGCTCTTCAAATATCCTCTCCCTACGCTCATTGCTCTACCTGTTGGCTTTTAAACGCTTGTATAGCCGACAACACCCATACAGTAATGGCGGTCGACATTCTCGTCTTGGGGGCGACAGGTCAGCAGGCTACTACTCCTCGTCCGATTCGCGGGGCGCTCGCCAAAACGTCCTGTTCTCTACCTCTTGCTGCCCTTGACTTTCTCTCTTCCATGCATTCTTCTGCACTGGTATTGGCAAATGCACTCATTCTGACATGGAAACGGCGCTGCTGCAGGCTTCACCGGGCGGCTCATAGTCCGCTACCTCGCCAAACACCCACAACGGAACACGTTCACATTCGCGCTTGGCGTGCGCTCGAAGGCCAAGGGCGAAGAGCTCAAGAAGTCAGTCGGAATTGCGGATGACGGAGGGGTGCCGGTCGTGCAGGTCGACGTGGTGAGGTACGAGATGGTCGAGGCTGCGGTGCGGGAGGCGAAGGTCGTGATCAATGCGGCGGGGCCGTACTGGCTGTGGGGGACGAATGTTGTCCGGTGAGTAGTGCATTGCAAAGTGGATATATGCGTGGAGGTTGATGACGAGTAACTTGAAAAGGGCGTGCACGTTGCTTGGCAAGCGGTATGTCGACCTGAGTGGCGAGCTGCACTTCCAGCGCAAGATGATCCAGCTGTGAGTGTCCTTGTCGTCGTATACTATTCTATGCTGCGCTGGCAAGCGTCCTTATGTCGTATCCCGCCCTGCAGCTTCGACCACGCAGCGACGAAGACGGGGGCAGTCATCGTCTTCGCGTGCGGCTTCGACTCCATCCCGAGCGACATCGCCGTATTCCTCGCCAACCGCACGCTCAAGAATGCCCTCGGCCCGCAGACGCAGCTCGGCCTCTCGCAGTCCTTCTTCGACGTCCAGGGAGGCTTCTCGGGCGGCACGATGGCGTCCATGGCCGCGGAGATCGAAGACGTCCCGGCCGACATCACCGCCGAGAGCCGGAAGGATTACGCTCTGAGCCCAGGTACGTCCCCTCGAGTCTCGACCTTCTCCTCCCAGCGCTGAATCGAACCGCTTCTGCGCAGTCAAGGGCCACCCGAGTCCCCCACCGCTCCTGTCCGTGCGCATCCCATTCTCCCAGCCGCCGGTGTACGGTGCGGCCTGGATCATGGCGGACACGAACACCGCGATCGTGCAGCGCACATTCGGCCTGAACGCGCTCCTCGCCGAGCACTCTGCCACCGTCCTCGCGTCGGCGCGGGCGCAGGCGCAGGAGACGGCCGCGCAGATCCGCCCGCTGACGTACGGTCCGCAGTTCCGCTACGCAGAGTACATGACGTATAGCAGGTCGCGCTTCGCCGCGTCGCTCTTCAGCGCTCTGCTCGGGCTGTGGTTCGCGCTCATGTACACTGTTCCTCCGGTGGGTTCCCAACCAATGGTTTACGTATGGCGGTCGTGCTCACGGGTGATCCGGCGCGCAGGTGTGGTGGATTGCGAAGCGCTTCCTCCCGAAGTCAGGCGAGGGCCCTTCGGAGGAGTGAGTACCGCGTCATATACGTGCGCCCGCGAACGACAATGATAGTGACATACTACGTGCTCTCACCGCTTCCTAGGGAGATGGACACCGGGTATATGGAGGTCACCAACTATACCGAGGCGGCAGATGCGCCTGGAACATGGGCGAAGACGACCATCCGCGGGAAGGGCGATCCGGGGTACCGCATCACATCAGGTGCGTATCTTCCGGCCGTCTTGTGCACGTCGTTTATCTTAACCTGCCTCGCGGACGTCGTGGGACATTGTAGGTATCATTGCGGAATGCGCGCTGGCGCTGGCGTTGGACGACGCGTCCCTCCCGCCGCATGCGCATCTCGGAGGCGTGCTCACGCCCGCCACTGCGCTGGGCGGTGTACTCATCAGCCGCTTGGAGGCGGCGGGGCTCGTCCAGTTCGATAGCCGGATCGTGCGTGGAAACGAGGAGAGCAGGAAGGACCGGTGATATCGTTGTCAATGTTCAGAAAGCATTACCACATACCCTTCTCGCTTTGTAAGTTGCTTACCCTTTGGCAAATACCGATTTCCGACTAACGACTATTTATCGGAGATAGTATGATTTACTTAGTGGGTGAATAAACGCACCTCGTTCGTTCGGCAAAGCATCGGGGTATCTTCGGAAGTACCCCCAACGCGTGGTTAACCCCACGTCCTGCCCATGGCGTGTTTCCCTGATTTCTGTGCAACTTTCGGACGGCGTTTTGATGCACTCTCGGCGCCACCTGTGCCGTATGTGAACAGATTTGTCCTAGTTGTCGGCTGAAAGCCTTTTCGCCGCGAGCAGGCAAGAAATGTGGGAGCGGATGAGGCCCAGATATGAAGTTGCCGTGGTCAGCTGTCGTTAACGCAGCGGGGCCATAGCAAATTCATGTGGGGGACCCGCACAGCGACGGCAGTGACCGAGGGCAATAAAGCGAGGGCACCGTACTGAACTCCGCCCCACCCTCCTCTTCTTCCTCGATCACTTACCCCCAATTGCAGTCACAGTTGTAACGATGCTCCGAGCTTCCAGGATCTCCACCCCCCACCTCCGCCTTCGCACCGTAGGGGTACCTATGCGCAGCCCTTTTGCACTGTTGTCCTTGCGCTCCTTTGCGCAGGCCGTGCAGACCCAGGGGCACGCCCGCCGGGTTACAAAGAAGGAAGGGACGATCGCGGAGTTCTTCGAGAACCTCGTCGGCGAGAGCCCGCCGCTGCCCGCGCGTTTTGCGGACCTCAAGAAGGAGATGTGTGCCGACCAGGACGCCTCCGAACACGCGTGGCGGGCGGTGCTGAAGGAGCTGGAGGACAGGACGGAGGAGATTGCCCAGCGGGGCAACGAGGTCTGTGTAAAGCCGGACTAGGGGTCGTGTGACGTCAGTCAAACTAATCGTGATGTTTGTTTGTTCGCTAGATGGTCATGCGTGTGCCGTACGAGGATGTCCAGCGCGGGCTGTCGGACGAACAGCTGAGGACGTTGAAGAAGACGGGGGTGATAATTGTTACGAGCGGGGTGCCGCAGGAGGTGAGACCCGGGCATTCGAGTTGTTATCTGATCCCGTCGTGGATGGTCACTAACTTTGCGTTTGGCCGGCTTGCAGGAGGCTCTGGGCTGGAAGCAGTCACTTCAAGAATACGTCGCTGCCAACAAGGATCAAGTGAAGGGTATGGGTCACGAGACGTCTGTTGGCGCAGTGGTTTAGTTGACCCTCTGTTGCAGGCGCGCCTCCGGACAACATCGTCTTCTATGAAATCTACAACTCAAAAGCGCAGATCCTAGCGCGCACACACCCTGCACTCATCACCACGCAGAAGTATCTCCTCTCACTCTGGCACACGTCCATCCCCGACACTGGCGTCAGCGTGCGGACGCCGATCTCATACTCCGACCGTTTCCGGATCCGTCAACCAGGCCCTAGTGGGTTTACCTTGGGGCCGCATATCGACGGTGGAAGTATCGAGAGATGGGAGGACCCCGCGTTCAGGAGTGTCTGGAAGCGCGTCCTGGAGGGAGGCGATGCCTGGAAGCTATATGACCCGTTCGACATCTCGGCTCGCCTCGACGCTATTCAAGACTTATACAATGCTCCGTGCGTCCGTTACCTACCCCCCTTGGCTGTCTGCGTGACTGACATTACACTCAGCAACCAATGCTCCATCTTCCGTCCGTGGCAAGGGTGGACGGCGCTGTCTCACACTGGGCCAGGAGAGGGCACGCTGCGCGTGCTCCCGATGTTGTCGCTCACCACGGCGTACATCACCCTCCGACCGTTCTTCCGCCTGCGCTCCGAGTATGCATCCAAGGCGTCCTCGTCCTCTCCTGGCGAGATACCCCTGCACGCTGACGCATGGGTCCTCGACCTGGATAACCCCGAGTTCCCAGGGAGCACGCCAGGGAAGACCCAGGCGATTTCAGCCGTGACGCACCCACATCTCCGCATCGACAAGACGGTCGTCTCGATCCCCCGAGTCAATCCTGGGGATCAAGTATACTGTAAGAGGCATAGCGGCTGAAACCTTTGGGTGTCGAAACTCAAACAGCTTCTTCCAGGGCACACCGACCTCGTGCACGCGGTCGAGGCAGACCACAATGGGACGGGCGATTCTTCCGTGATGTACATCCCTGCCGTGCCGCTCACAGAAAGGAAGTAAGTCTCCACCTTCCAGTGTCCGCACAACTATTCAAGACGTAGGGGATACTCAGCATTTGTTCCATAGCGCGGCATACTTGCGCGACCAGCGCGATACATTCCTGAAAGGCTACCCTTCGCCGTAAGTGCCTCATCATTTCTTTTGTTCTTGTAGTTTGACGTGTGGATGGTTCCTTATCAGGGACTTCCCTGGCGGAGAAGGCGAATCGCGCTTCGTCGGTCGGGGAACCGTCGACGATATCGAGCACACGGACGGACGCCACATGCTTGGCTTCGAGCCGTTCAAGTACGCTTCATTCGTCAACGACGGAGAGCGCAAGGCCATCACCGCTGCCAACGAGATTCTCGGTTTCTGATCACGGCCTCAGGCAGCTAGCCCACCCTGACATGCAGAATTATCGATCGTGCGGCTATTTGTACAACAGTGTATACCGAGCACTTCTACGAAAATATACTAGTCCGATGCAGCAGCTTCTGAACATCCCGGGACCCGCACCCCTCGCACCCCTCAAACCCCGTGCTACGGTCCCAGGCGCGCGTCCGGCAGCTTCAACTTCCATTCCTGCTTGGCTAGATCGGGTTTGGCAACGTTGTCCACCGGGTTGGCGTGCTTGCGCTTTTCATGTGCTTCCATGCGCGCGGCCCAGCTATCTGGCGCCAGGCTTGGTCCCTCTCCGCCTTCCTCGGCCTCGGAAGCCTTCTTCCAAATCTCCTCAACGGCTTCGCTGAGTTCCGCAGCCAACGCCTGTAGCTCCGTCTGCAGCGATGCGGCCTCAGTGCGATGCTCGTCCGTGAACTGAAGCAGGTGCGGAAGAAGACTAGTGCTGTCGGCTGCAGAGGAGGGGCGTCGAGCCGCCCGCACCCGCGCGTTAGCTTCCAGATCGTATGCTTGTGGGAAGTGAAACGCACCTTGCGTGGTGTTGAAGCGCGCGACAAGCTTGGAAACTGACTTGAGGAGATACTCTTCCTCATCCACCGTGCCTTTCCTTCCTGAGCCGACCTTCCGCTCAAGCTTCCTCTTCGAGCGCGAACTTCGCCTGGCATGGAAGGGTTAACCATAAATGATGACCAGAACGTTTCTTGTCAAGGGGAAGGCGTACTTCGAGGATGTCTTCGAGACTGCCGATGGTGCCATCGTGTACCGCGTGAAAGCCGTGGGTGCCATCGAGATGTCCGTCATGACATCCACGTTGTGCAGATCAGTATCTTCAACCCCATAGAACGCATCTAAGATGGAAGACGTCAGAAGTATGCCAGCTGAGGTACGCATAAGGAAGAATGGGGCTTACCCGGTTCCTCGACCTTGCGCACTCGAAGTTCCCTTACTCTGTTGACCTGCTTGCGCAGCTGATCCCTCATCTCGCTCAGTTCTTCCGCAATGCGAGCACGACACTCGAGCGCTCCGGGATGAACGATGTCTTCTAACAGCTCCGGCCGGCGATGTAGAACGATCTATCAGCAGGTTAACATTCTGCCAGGGAAAGTTATGTTGGAGAACATACAATGCGGCGGGCTTCTGAGAAATGACTCCCTTCGACGAGAGCGATGGTAGCCTCCCGCACATCTTTAGCATAGTCGAGCAGAACGAGTGACGCTTCCGATGTTCGCTTCTTGGAAGTGAGGTCCTCTGAGGAATTGACGTTAACGTTGTCGGACATAACGGACTTTCACACGTACCAGCGACGCGGTAGGCAATGTCCTTGAGTTCTTCGGGGGAAAGTTCTTGCTGGACAGCAAGCTCGAACAACTCTTGCCAGTCGAGCGCCTTCTCGTATGAGACCATCGCTTTCTCGGGTTTATTTGCCTGCCGGAATACTGCGCGACAGATAAGCGACGAGCGGTGGACCATGGAATAGCATGACTTACCAAACGCAGCCTCGCGGAAATCTCGTCTGTCGAACAACCAATCACCGTAGATGTTCAACACGGACTATCGCGATATTGAGCATAGAGCAACAAGCTTGCAAAAAGAAAAGCAAATACCTCGTACTTGTCTGTATCGCGCCATATTGACAGAGCGTGATCGTACAAGCGGTACTTCTCGGCATATGCCATAGCCTCTTCGAATCGTTCTGGGCCAGCGAGACTGAGGTTCGTCAAGGCTTTCTCGTGTCGCTTGAGGTGATCGTCGATCCTGAAACGCTGATAGTAGTGCTCCAGTGCTCGCAATTCCCGCAGGAAAGGTAAATACTCTCTTGGGTCCTGGATCCGTACATGAGTACGAGCATCGTGTTATCATAACCCAGGGGACAAACCTTCTGCGCATGTTGCGCTACCATGAGGACGAGCGAGAAGTCGTACATCCCGAGGGCGGTATCGAACAGCCTATCCGCGTCGACAAGGAAAATAATGTACTTGACAGCATCCTCGACGAGGTCTGGCTCTGATTCTGTTTCCGGGTTGAGGGCGTTAGACACTGATCCTACGAAAGCGCACAACTAGAACCGCACCCTTTAGTCGAAGTAACAACGCGAGCCCCGTCTCGTGATCCGGGGGCCTTTTGACAACATGGGCAGTCAATATTGTGTTGACGTATTTCTTCAGGTCCTTGCGCTCCAGCTCCAGCTTGATCTCGTCGCAGATATGAGAGACAAGTTCATCTGGAAGTGTACTTTGACTGTTGAAAGATCAATGTATGCGCCTTGTAGGCCGATTACAGAACATACCCAAGACTTGTCAAGAACAGATTGATGTAGTCCACCTCCGAGACTTGCTCCACAAACGACGGGATCCCTTTGATGAATGCCTCCCGGTTATGCTCTACGAAGACGTTCAAGTCGATGCGATGCTTCCTACAGGCGGTGAATGCCTTCGAGTAGTTCCCGCTACAAGGAGCAACGATAAACACAACAACTTTTAGGACACATACAGAGTGATCCTCACCTGTCGATATCCTGGCGAACAATCTCCATCACGAGCGGCCTCGGATTGATGGTCTCCAAGTTCCCTCTCGGCATCTGCAACACCAGGCTCATCGTGGTCGGCACCGCCGTAACGATCCTCGATCCCCGCTCTACCCGCCTCGTCTCGAACTCCGGAATGGGCGCGTCAGGAATCTTTAACACTGCCGCCAGAGTCTTCAGAGGCGCAAAGTGCGCGACGTGGGCGGTAGTCGTGTATATGAGGAATCCGGGCGTGGTCGTGAAGGAGTTCACATTGGGCGCAAGCGTGCGGGTCGCCTGACCGTCTGTGATGTGTAGCCTGCTGGCGTGCGAGAGGCCGATGTAGAGCGGGGTCGTGGTCGTCCCTTCGTCGCTCGCGTCATCCGTTACCATCGCGTGCGCCGGCCAGAAGCAGAACTCGGGGAACGAGGCGACCTCGAGGGGATCGCTGTTCTCCTCGTTGACTGGAATCGTAATAACTATCTGTAGCACGTTTGTAACGGAAGATACGAGCTCACCTTCGTAGATACGTCCCTCCGGTGATTGCCAAAAGATGCCTTGCGCTGGGATCAGCCTTCCATTATGAGCAGGAAGAGCGACCTCGATTGTCTTCTTCTCGCCACCAGGGATGTCAACGATGAAGACAGCATCGGTCAGCTCTCCATTAGATGATCTAGATCCTAGGATACCCAGGCGGATCGCATCGTCCTCGCGGGCGGTCTGGTCGAAGGCCACCTGACGATAACTGCCCGCAGCACCCTCTTCAATTCTACCCGACGACACAGAGACAGGGTCAATGACTTTGCCGCGACCGGGACCGAGACGCGTCTTCAGATCGAAGACGTCCAACACGCCTGGTTCCCATAGCACAGCGAGCAGGTCGCTCGCGGAGGCAAAGGCTGCGTGAATGGGGACCCCGGAGCGCCTAAGGATATCAGGGAGGGTGGTAGAAGGGAGCTGGACAGAGAGGGAGTGCGTAGACATCGGAGGAGGCACGTTCTGCGTGCGGAATGGCGTCAAAAGAAGATTGGCTGGGGGGAAAATATCAAACCAAGCATGCGCCTCGGAAATGCAGAAAGCTCACTGCCGTCCACGACCGCGATTGAGCCAGAGTCGACCGGAGGCTTGCTGGGTGACCCAATAGTATCCCAGGCGTATGTCCGCTGGATGACCTCCGCTAAAGTGCGATCAGCATAGACCGGGGGAGATTGCACTTCGAGGAAGTCTTACATGAAGTGGTTAGGATGAGTCTGAGAGCGTCTTCAGGGTGCCAGAGGATCGTTGAGAAGCGGCCAGGCGTGCCATCTTGTCCGGAAGGGGCAGTGATCTCCTGCTTCAAATACCTGGGATAGAATAAGCGCATACATAAGGTGGGAGTGCAGCACTGCGTACCAATGATAATTCCCCGTCGTCCATAGCTGCACTGTAACAATTGTAAGTTCTCGGCGTATCATAATATTGGAGTAACATACCAACGTCGCCGTCTTCCCTCTCGATCCACACACTAAGGACGTTCGAGTCGGAGCTCCAGCCAACCTCGCGGACGCGATAACCCCACTTCCGCTGTCCGGTAGGTGCCTGGCCCTCAGCGGTCCACTCTCGCAGTGTGAACTCGCCGTGCCGCAGCCCATTGCGCTCGAAGAACACAATGTCGTGCCGTCCGTCGCGGCCAGGTCCAAGTCCAGATCCACCGTCAGACTTCGGAGACGCGCTCGTGTCTCCAGGAAAGTTTCCGAATCGCTGTGTTCCGACGATGAGGTTCCCAGATGGCCGCCAGGATAAGCCGTGTTCAAGACCTGGTACGGGCTCCGCGGTGCTCTGCAGCGCCGCTTCGCGCGAATACACTCTGATCTTGCGGTGGGGTCGTGTCTCCGTCTACAGTCTGATTATCAATTCGCGCTATGATAGTAGCGGTGTCTATCTAGCACGTACCTCGTTCGCACCCTCCAGGACACTGACGGTGAAGTAAGCGCCGTCCCCTCGCCAGCTGACGCGGACGTGGCCATCGTCATCCGGGCTGGCGCCGACCGCGGTCGGAGGGATAGAGGACGTCGCAGCGGCTTTTCCTAGGGAGCCATGGAACTGGGTGTGTTTCGCACCCCAGCCGACGTTGATGGGTGCATCTGGAGAGTCGAACGGCTCAACGGATGTTCGGCCCTGCCCCTAGGCGACGATCGGCTACGAACCTTCTCCAAAGTCGGTGGGATGCAGGGGGCCCTCCGAGAGGACATCGAAAGTCGAGGACATCACGAGGAGCTTGTCTTCACCTGAAATAAAGTATCGTGTTATGAAAGGCGATGGGTTGAGCGGATCGATTGAGTTACCTGTAACAAGGACAAGCAGCGTGTCGTCTGGGCTCCATGCTGCACCCATAACGCCACTGTCGACGGAGCCGACTACCTCGGCCTGAAAATGATCTCGTTAGCGTTTGTATTGCCACTGCTTGGACCTGCTTCCCCGCTATGTGCTACATACCTTTGGCTGATCTTCGTCCAGTGGTATTGTGGTAATGTCCCCTGCTCGAGTGATCACGACGAGCGAATGGGAGTCTGGGACGACATGCAGAGAAAGGACTTCCGGATCACGACTAGGGAGAGCGGACCCCTTCTTAGATGTACCTGCAGACCATGGATTTGTCGCGAGCATGGTTGGGGTGTTGAAGCTTGTCACCGAGGACAAGGCTTCCTAGAAATGAACTTGAGTCGGGTCCATCACAAGAGAGCTGGTCCGCTTACCGTAGATGCAGCCTCATCGCCTTGCGCCATCTTCCAAACACTGACATATGCTTGACCGTCGTTCAAAGCGTCACGACCCTCTGATGTCAGGAAGAGGGCATTCTGGTCGAGGTCCACGGCGAGGGAGGTGATCCTGACTGGCTCTCCTGACGAGAGAAAATCTGTCTCGGGGAAAGAGATGCGGTTGGATTTCCATAGTACCAAACTACGCATCTTCTAGCAATACTAGAGGCAAACTCTGAGCTGGGTTACCTAGCCAGGAGGTGGTGGTTTACGCAAGGCCCGTTCTCGCGCAGTCGAAAGTTTGTTGTGTCGGCGCCTATTGATCTCCGATATCCAAACCCTAACCCAAGTACCTTGCAGACCAGAGATGTTGAGAATGATTATCCTACTGTTCCTGGGATTCAGTACTTCCGTACGTTCCAATGCAGATATTAAAACACAATTGTACAATCAGAATCATACGAAACCGATATGAGACTGTGAATGAGTGATACAGCTGCTTAATTACAGCAGGCACCAACTTGTGAGAGGCTTCTCATTCAAGACTCCGATTGAATCGGGATGCAAACCTCGTCGAATCGACGAGTCATAACTTGCTACGGTACAGTAACATCATCCCGGTGCCATCGACATCTCCACCGTCTAGCCTCCGAAAGCTTCCCAAACTCGAAAACGAGTCTACATTGCTCTCCAATAATACGACTTGAATTATTAAACTCGCTAATTGGGTTTCCTACGCCTGTCCACTTTAGAGAAAAACTCGGTCCATTTTCCCTTCGGGCTTTTGCCCGGTTTTCTGGCAGGCTCCTCGGGACTTTTGGAGTTTTCGCTCTGATCCTTAACACGGCGGTGGGTGACTGCACTTCAGTTAGCTGATGGGGAAGATTATACTCATCACTTACTGCGTGAGCAGCCTGTGCGGAGGTGGACGTCTACGAACCGCCCTGAATCGCTTGATTGTTGTCTGTTGCCTACAAAGCGTCATCAGCTATGTACATTCTGTGGGTCAAGGATAAGACGTACAGCTGATGATGCATCCATGTTTCCCACAGGTCGTACCTCCTGTTGTCCGGGCACGGTCACTATCGCCTCCTCCAACTCAGCTGGTCTCGTGCTCCCGAACAACTCTTTCCCGTTGTGAAGACTCTCCGTCGAGACAGCGGCACTCGTGCTATCGAACTCTGTCTGCGACACACGTGTGGCTCTTCGGGGACATCCAAGGGCTACACCTTATCAGCCGCCCGCTGGTGGTAGAGAAAATTATGACAAGGGGCGTACCGAGGAATTCTGGACTGCGCGGACCCAGTCCGCAACGATGCTGGTGCTAGGCGTCGAGCTCGGTGCGCCCTCGCTGCCATGTACCCCACCGGTCTCCGGATCTAGCAGCGGCGCATTTCCGGACACAAATCTCCTACTAGTCGAAGTTTGTCGAGAGTGAGATGAGAACGGGGGGAGTGGTGGGATCTCGGACGCCAACTGGCTCTCGGGGTTCGTTTGGAAGGCGAATTGCGAGCCGTCGAAACTGGACTTGTCGGCATACTATTAACATACTGTGAGTGTCAACGTATACTCGCCCTATCTGTTCACTTACTCCGCGTCTAGGAGTTGGCCGGTCGCCTTGCTTCTTGAAGACCTGAAGAAACCCTCGCAGTGGTAAGACGGACCAAGCTTTGCTCGCTCGACAGCTCACCTCGTACTCCTTGTAACGTTCCTCCACATACCCCTTCTCCGCGCGACACTTCTCCATCCACTCCTCCCACTTCCGCTTATTTATCTTTAACAGTTCAGTGTACATTGGTGTGTCGACCCTGAACGAGCATTCATATTGACGTTTGCCGTCCTCGTCCTCCCACGCCCATCTGCCAGATACTGCTCTCGGGGAGGAGAATGGGAGGGCAATCAACCATGCATTTTTCTTCTGCCATTCCGGCGTGGTGTGCAGGTGCTCGACGTCCGCACAGATCTCGCAGTGTGGCGAAACGGGGACGCAGAAGGAGCACGGGTGGAAGGTCGCAGAAGTTGCTGATGCCCGTGTACGTCGCCAAGAGCATCATTGTGTGCGTTCTGGTCCTGTCCTTGGTCCTCTTCTTCCGTCGTGGATTGAGAACCACACCGGGGCGCTTTCCCTTGTCCTGGCCGCGTGGCCTAAGGCTGGAGCTTCTTTTGTTCAAAGTTGATTGTGCGACAGTGCCTCCAAACAACTTCGACTCGATTGGGGTGTGGACCGACTCGTTGATCTTGACTATTTCTCCGTTGACATATTGATTCTTGGTTTTATCGAAACGGTGTCGCTCTCTCGCGGGTGTGGTGCAGCTCTGGCAAGCTGGGTCGCCCCGGGGACAGGGTTGGTCCCTAGTATGTTGGATACCTGTGCGATCCAGGCTCGGAGGACTGAAGGCTTGGGGGGCATGGCGTTGTTGTCTGGGGAGCATCTTCGAATTCAAGGGGAAGAGAACTGAGATATATATGTACTGTTCATCGCAGAATCATACCACATTGTTCCTAGTCTTGCACTGCAAGTCTTCTATTCTATAATGCTATTGTCATTCCCGTGGACGAGACTCGGGCGACGAGCAGGCCTCTCTCACGCTCCGCTTCTGTGTTCCCATGACTCAACATACTATTAGTATGTTGAGTCATGGGAACACAGAAGCGGACTATACTATACTCGACAAGTGCCGCGGCGCTAAACATGGGGTACCCGGGCGCCCAACCGGTACCACCGCCACGACCGTCACGGCGTTCTCTCAGTTACCGCGGCAACCTGGATCCACTCTTGTCTCCTCCTAGGGCCTTCCTCAGGCTCCTGCACCATGCAGCTCATCTTTCCATCGGGATTCGCCTATGCCGTCATCAAGATGTACCCGCTCGCGATGGTAAATGACTTGGGTCTGGATGATCTGGACACCTTGGCTGCCGCTGCTGTGATGAAGCCGAAGAAATACTTGGTTTACCTTGAATACGTGGGTCTGTCATCAACTGCCGCAATTTACCTTAGCTCATTCGTCCACCTTCCCTCGCCTAAAAGTCGGTGGTGCCGATACTCCATGAGCCCGATCAGCTCTACTCTAGGACCCCTGACAATTCACCAAAATCCCTGATCCCTGCCTCCAAATTTCGCTCAGAATTGTCCGAAAGATCAGGCCGTACTTGGCGGCCAATTTGGCCGGATTAAATCAGGCGTTCGGGCCCTAGAGCCCCGTTTGTCCGGATAGTCGGATGTGGCCTCCGAGAGGGCGATTTTGTCCGGATCCGAGAGCATTGGGCCGATTTTTCGCTCTCTGTTGTCGGAAAACACAAGAAAATGTGATATACGACTGCTAAATGGCTGGCGAGATACAACTGAGGGATGCTACTTACAGGGCGTGGAGCAAGCAGCGAAGGATACGGAGGGTATCTACGGATCTAAGTACGCACTGATCAAGATTCCACACTCCGCACTACGCTTGTACATTAGATTCAGTTGTTAATACATGGCTTCAAGAGATTTGTATGGCGCTTCTAGACACTATATGAACCGTTGGACACATCAATCGACGGTAAGTATGAGTGTTACGACAAACAGTACTGTAGACTTCACAACCAGGCCCTTGCTGGTCACCAGACCGCCAGCAGGCCGGTGCATCGGCCGGACCATCACCCAATTCTGCCCTGCTCCGCCATAGCCTTGCCGGATTTCCGTCCCGGGATCAGGCTTCTGCCCAAGTCGACCGCATATGTCTGGATCATGGCATGGGGCATTTTGGCCAAATGTCCGGATAAAAATCATGCATGGACCCCTCCAAAATCCAAAAATTGTCCGGATTAGGCATCAGGGATATGGGTGAATTGTCAGGGGTCCTTCTACTCTACGCACGGAGGACAGGAAGAGCCGATTGCTGCCTGACATGGTCGTTCCGATTTCCCCAATACCCTAGCTTCCCTTCTTCCAACTGCTTCTACTGGATGGAGAACGTCACGAACGTCCGAGTGCGGCGGCCGCCCAGTGGGGAGCTCTTCGATAACGCACGGGCCGTCAGCCTCGACGCGGAGCAGCACGTCGCTCTGCAGAACGCCTTTTCGGACGACTACGACGGGGTTGATGATCTGCTGTCAGATGACAGTGACGACAGCGCGTCATCAGCGTCGGCATCCACTCCTTCGGGGACGGAGTCTGTCCCCTCTATCCCTCCCGATGCCTTGCTAGATCCGAAGGTTCTACAGGCGTGCTCCCCCCTCGACCCCTCGTCATACCCACTTCCTCCCTCCGACTACACGTCTTCAACTGGCGACACGCAGGCATCCATCCCGCCACAGAGTGATAATTCTTCCCGCCGACGCGTTTATCACCCGGGCACTCCTTCCGAGACCGATTCTGGTAGCAGTGGAAGTAGCTCAGAAGCGGATCTGAAGGAGAACACATCGTCAACAGCCAAAGAGTTGTCTGCTCTGAACCTATTCGAGTGGGATCCAGACCCGACCGTCCCGCTCATCCCTCTAGTCTACCTTTGGCTGGAGCTCGAGGAGCACGTATGCGCCGAGGATATCCCGAGCCCCGTCGATTGGTACAAGGAAGAAGAGGAGATCGTCTCGTAAGTGGCAGACTCCGTCAACTCGGCCGGTGCTGAAGTCTCATGTCGTGTAGGATTATCATGGAAGCGTTTACAAGACGGAGTCGATCCACCAGTGAGGCGACCACATCTACCGACTCCTCAGGTTCTGAGGACGAAGAACTGGTGGCATCAATATCTGAGCCGGATCGCCCAGTGAGCGATATGCCTAACAGGGTAGACCAAACACCGCGACGACCACGTACGTGTATTTTCGTGCCTCGTGCGTCCGGGTGTGGCACTGACCAAGAACAGGATCGGGTGGCAAGCCTCGCAGGGTGCTGCAGAAGATGGGGTCTGGAGTACGATGGGTGTTCCGACGCCCGGTCTTCACAAGCTTCACTTCGCGTTTCCGGTTCCAAACGGGTACTAAAGAGAGCAGGCCGTTATCGTGAATCAGAGCCATGGTGCATGCCACCGGTGCATGTCGTCCTGTTTGCGGCATTAGTACGTTCGTCTCTGGATTTCACGCTTCTCGTCGCTGTTGTATCGCTCTATGTTGTCTCACTTGCATTGCATGTTGATGATGTAGCACTATGTTAGGATTTATTGTACGCAGTCCAACCGCTAGGTATCTTTGCAGCATCATGGGGGAAGTTGTTGACGTTAACGTCAGCCACAAAGCTCTGAGAATTTCGGACTCTGCTTACATCAGCATGACGATCTTCCGGCGATCGGCCTCGGGTTTCGGACAAACGGCTTTCGTGCCTCTCCGCCTCGTGTCATGTGCTGACACTCCACTTCTGAGCCTCGGGTTTTCAAGGCATGCACGTCCTCCGTTCATTCAAGGTCTACTAGTCCCAAGCCGGGTTTCCTACACGTCTAGTAGTAACCACGACTCTCTCGGAGCTCGAGGGTCAGTTGAGATGAGGACATCATTCGTGTGCTCAATATCCTGGTGAGTAACCATTCATCATTTGGGCATGTCAAACTCAGAAGTCATTTTGCACGTTTATGTGCATACTTAGCCTGCCTGTCAAATGCTGGGATTCCCGCAAACTTCCCAAGAAGGTTGAATTATGCTCGGCTCGCTGCAACGTGTAAGTATCTATGTCCCTCCCATCCGGCAGTTCACAAAACGCGTTGCAGCTGAATAATTCGCGACAACAGGGCGCTGCAACATTGGTTATAAAGGATTGCGGTTGT
Source organism: Polyporus tsugae (assembly GCA_024305745.1). Classification (NCBI taxonomy): domain Eukaryota; kingdom Fungi; phylum Basidiomycota; class Agaricomycetes; order Polyporales; family Polyporaceae; genus Polyporus; species Polyporus tsugae. The sequence goes on from JAHRBS010000005.1 coordinate 963,026, forward strand.
ACCACGAATGCCACGGCTTGCCTGTCATCCTTTGGCAGCTCATCGACGATCGGCTTAGGGACGAGAGTGAAACCTTGACTCCGCCATGCAGCCCTCGCCTCGAAGTAGGGAAGGTATACGGCTACCTCATCTCCCGGTCATGATCAAGCGGATGACAGACTTACGCGAGGACTTTCTGCGGGCAACACTGATCAAATCGGGGCATCCTGGCAAACGGCTCCGCAGTTTTATGAGCCGGTATGGAACACTGTCTCCGATCCCTCATATCCGGTGACCCGTTCAGCCCGAGTCTAAAACAGGTTCAACATGCCGCACGGTTGTATATTGTGCCGGTGCGTGCTTGGAGCATACAGTTCCGAATCAACGTTTTCCGCAACGTTAAGTACGGCGACCTCCATGGCCCTGGACACGGACTGCGACATTGAGCTTTATCCCCACTTCCTCTCCTCTTTCATCTCCATATCACCCATTCCGTCATGTCGTCCGAGGGGTATCCTGCACGAACGCTGCACCTTCTCGGCTCCGAACTCTTCTCCCGGCCCGTACACTATCTGGACCAAGATGACCGGGCCCATCTCTCTTACGAAAAGGCGAAAGCTATTGGCATTTCTTATGGTATGATGAACGTTCATCCTGAGATTCCAAGGGATTACTATCTAATGCTCGCTCGTGGTCAGGGATGACGATCAGCGACATACTCTCGCTCACCCCGAAGTTCTGGCAAATGCACAACGAGCCTGCGGCGGTGGTGGATGGCGGCGCCATGACGCTGCTCACCATCCAGTACAACCTCTGCGCAGGGACGATTGCGCGGTATAGCCTACGCCGGCCGGAGCTCGTACCTCTGGTGGAAGACCTGTTGCAATACCGAAAACAGTGCGTCGCCTTTCTGGGATGAAATGCTTTTCGGCACGGTGGCTAACTCGTCGACATGTCGTCGTTTCAGCGGACAGTTTATGTTGACTGAATTGGGGCACGGCCTCGACATCGCGAACATGGAGACGACCGCGACCCAGCTTCCATCGGGCGAATTCCTTCTCAACTCGCCCACACCCAGTGCTGCAAAGTGGGTTCCTTTGCCGGGCCCCATTTCCTTTGCCATCCAATATCTCCTTACACACCTCTCGAACGTGCAGATTCATGCCACCCACCATCCCTGCTGGACTTCCGTGCATCGCCGTCGTCTTTGCTCGGCTTGTTGTAGACGGCGAAGAACGCGGTCACCGACCGTTCATCGTTTCCCTCAACGACGGCAAACAGATGTGTACCGGCGTCGAATCGAGGTAAGTCAGACGTCGTTGTCACATCTATACAGCGTTTGACCCATCTCCAGGCTACTTCCATATCGCGGGGGCACCAACCCAATCACACACTCCCTCACGACGTTCACGAACGTCCGCCTGCCCCGCTCTGCACTGCTCGGGTCGCTCGGGTCACCCGCGAACGTTCACGCGAACCTCATCGACATCATCTCGCGCGTGACCGTCGGCACGATCGCCCTCAGCTGCACCGCACTACCTGTGATGAGGTGCCTTGCGACCATCGGCACCATGTACTCGCTCCGCCGCCAGATCGGGCCCCCGAACCGGCGCATCCCCATCCTCTCGTTCCGCACGCAGCACGCGCCGATCCTCGCGACTACAGCGAACGTGTACGTCATGCAGGCGCTGCAGCGCTGGGCGATAGAGCAGTTCTGCGACCAGAGGTTGGACGGGCGTGTGCGCCATGGGATCGCGGCGATCTTCAAGGGCGTCATGATCAGGCATTCGCAGCAGGACGCGATCGCGGTGTCCGAACGGTGCGGCGCGCAGGGTCTTTTCACACATAACCAGATGATGTGTCACTATGTAAGCATCTGAGTCTCCCCCTTTCGTCTGGGTCGGAGCTTATGCTGACGGTGTTCTTCATTCAGAATGAGACGCGTGGTTTGGGAATTGCTGAGGGTGATGTTCTCGGGCTCGCTATCAGTAGGTTTCACTCGCCACGAACGTCTGCCCTGGATGTGTGCTTAGTTTTCCTCGCGCGACAGGATTGATTAACGAGATGCTCGTTGGTCGGTACGAGATGCCGCCTCCCACAGACCAGAACTCCCTCCTCGCCCGCCACGAAGCGGGCCTGCTCCAGGACCTCCGCGACATCCTCAAGGGCATCTCGAACCACCGCAGCACAGAGGTGAACCGCCTCATCCTCCCGCACTGCCAGCCCGTCATGGAAGCCATCGGGCACCGCATGGCGTACGACGCGGCCGTCGCGCAGGGCTTGCGCCAGTGCCTCATCGACCTGTACGTCGCGAACGTCGTGAAGCTCGACCCGGCGTGGTACGCGGAGCATGCGGGCCTGGGGCGGCGCGCGCAGCAGGAGATGGCGACGAACGCGATGGACGAGGTGCTCCCGCTCTTGGGCGAGCTCGTGCACGAGATGGACATGCTCGCGTACGTGAACGCGCCGATCGTCTCTGACGAGGACTGGGCGACGTTCGTCGAGTCGCTGAAGGTCTTTGGGGGGAACGCGCATGTGGAGCTTGCGCTCGAGCCGGTCGGTCGACATACTACGGATCCGCTGGTCAGGTCTCACTTGTGATTGCGGCTTTGAATATACGAAGTCTGGACTCTCATGTACAGTAGCTAAACTGGATCCAACCGAAAGAAGGACTCGGATAATCGTCTCTGTTATTATAGAGGTTTCTTCAATACAATGGCGTACCGTACCAAGGGAAAGTCGAACGTTCCGGCGGCTACGTTGATCAATTGCAAGCTCCCCGTGAGCGTAACGGTAGGGAACCTTCTCCTTGCCTTTGTTAACTTTACCGCAGGTTCCAATACTTCCAAGTGTTTCTCGACACTGATCGTACTTGTGCACTACTTACCGACACATGGCTCCGAGTCCATGTCGGGCTCGACTCTGGTCACCCATGCCCTTGAAATATTGTAATGAATATTGGACAATTTGCCCCCATAATGGTCCCACCAGATCACGTTCGAGTCGTTCAAACTTCACGACACATAATTAACTCTACACGAGGGACGCGCGGTGCAGACCTGTTTTGGGAGTCGCTGTCCACAGTAGTACTTATAAACGCGCAAACGCGAACACTCAGAAGATGCACAAATACGGGTAAGGCAATCATGTCGCTTTAGGTCTTCTGCTCTGATTCTTAGTTCCGGCATAAAGGCACGCCACCTTTGTCCTCCGAGGTGGGCCCCGGTGATGTCTCACGACCTGTCACGCGGACGACGATATCATGGGCAAAAATTCTGTCAAAGAGGAGCACAGTACGCTCACCTCGTCGCGGCTTCACGACTCGGAGAGCACCCATCAGCCCTGCTGCAACTTTGGAGAACAGCCTGAGCCTCCGGAGACAGGACACCTTAGGCGGCGGCTTGCTGGTCGCCCCAGGCAGCGTCTCGAGAGAAGCGGGCGGAGGAGGCTTCAAGTTGGCAGCAGCTCGTGCGGTATTGAGCCTCAAAATTGCAGTTGTGCCGCTCGATTGCGGCGTTGATGATCCTAAAGTTCAAGCTACGTCGAAGCAATCGGGACAGTGTAAATCGCACTCACGCGCCGATTCTCTGCTGCTCCTTCCACAAATCGACCGGGCTCGGGATCGTGCTCTCGCTGAGGTGCTCCTCGAGCTCGAACCAGCAGTTGACTAGAGGCAAGTACTTGGTGGCCGGGTCGGGATTCCATCCGAATGGGTTCATCGAGAGGAGTTCCTCCAGTTCGAGCTCGAGGGGTGACAGCTCCGGAGGCGGCTCTGATGTGGGCGACGGGTCAGAAACGCTTCCTTCTGCTCTGCTGTCCAACATGTCATCTGCATCGAGAATAGCGGGGAGAAGGCCTTTGTCATCGTCAAGGCTAGGGTTAGTGGGCATAGAGGGACTTCCAGCCCGCGCGGCGGTCGGGGGACGGGAGGGATGGCTATCTTGAGGTTGTTGTTGAAGGTGCACAGAGATGCGAGAGAGGTGTGGAACGAAGCTGTTAGCCATCTGGAGATGTTGTCGTATCCATCGCTGCCATGCCTGGCGCGGACATGCAACACCATATCGCCTTCAACCCAGAAGAAGCAGTTCTTGAATGGGAGCTCGAACATGATACGTTCAGGGTCCCTATCGTCCACGAATGGGCTGGGGCCCACGAGGTGCGCTGTGTTAGGATGTATCGGAAGGATCATGTCAGGCGTGATGCCCCATTCGGGGCTCTCTGGACGGAGCGTGGTAGCGACGGGACCAACGAGATAACGACACCATTCGCTCTGAGGCCCAGGAAGATCCAAAGGCTATGGAGATGTATCAGGGTCTCTGAAAATGTGGTGCAATGGTCGGAATGAAGCTCACAGTACCAAGATATACGAGATATTTGTTCGTCACCAGAGTGTTTGCTTCTTCAAGGGCCTCTGGATCGTCTAACCCGGCTGTCGTCAGCATTGCGACTGGATCCATCTGAACGACAGCAAATCGCTTTGGGTAAGGAATAAATGAAGCCGACTCGGAATCGGATGGTGTTTCTGGAGGACTCGAAGATACGCGCCGGAGGGTAGGTGCGGGCGTAGGGCGTTGGGTAGCACTTGATTCTGTGTCACAGGCAGCCCGAGATGAAGCTCGCGAGATGTTCGGCAGCCTTGGATCCATGGCTAAAAGGGAAGAGCGCGAGCAAGATGTGGGCTTGGATAAAGGGGTATGGTTGTAGTCGGAAAGGGGATATGATATTTAGCTCGCTGAGGGGGGGCGATGACCGCGTCATGGCACTCATGGCACCGTTCCCGATGAGCTGAACACAGACGTGTTCAGGATGCTAAGTTACAGTAACAGTAGCTCAGAGCTCAAGCTCAAGCTTAGCATTCGGAACACATCAGCGGAGACTGAAAAAGAGGGCCTTCAGGTAGTGCGGAGTCTGAACCCAAGGGCTCATGATTTAGACTCAGAATTACATATGCTTCTGGTCATCGTGAACTCCGACGCTTGCAAATTCCTGCGGACAGTGAAGGTACTACTAACCTAGGCCTTGGATCCCCACTGCGTTCGCTTCTGGCTGCGACTGGATCTTGAAGATCAACACGTCCATCACCTAAATTCGTAATATTCTATCTACGCTTTCTGTATCCTCCCGACGTGCACCCGTGCGACAGAGTCAACCTATCCTCATTCACTACACTACCGTGACATTCCCTGCTGCTGAGACACATCCTCGTCCTTCATCACTTGCTGGGCAGTTCTGAATTGCGTGCTGGAGAGGATTGTCGAGGAGAGCGGGTGGCTGGTCGAGGTTCCCGTCGGTCCATCTTATACGCCGCGTCCGAGCCCGTCACTTCGGTCGGTCGAGGGTCAGTGAGCCCGATCCTCAAAACTGTCACCTGCTAATTAAATTTGATTTTGGACCAGTACTATCCGCCGTGGCCGCGGAGAACTGTGCAGGCTCCACCTTACACTGCCAGTCCTTTGCATATTAATGTTGACTGCAGTTTGATATGCAAAGGACTGTATACATACGCCACCCCCCGTTCTCGGATCTTATACGCGTACAGGCGCTAAGTTCAAGGGGCTGTTTGCCCGCGGCGGCCCCGCGCACATAAAAGACCAACCTCATTCCTGCTTTACCCTTATCCCAAACCTCCATACAACCACTGCGCAAATGTCGACATCTACACAACTTGAAACTTCCTCCGCTGAGTTGCGCCACTCCCCATGCCAGATGCCCCCTGAGCTTATCTCGCTCATCCTCACCAAGCTCTGGGAAGAATCGCACTCCTCAGACGAGCGGTCAACTTTGTTGAAGAACATTGTACTTGTCAATCACACTTGGCTCATGCTCATCGCTCCCATCGCCTCTCGCGACGTCCACATTGCCAATAGGCAGCGCACAAATGTCTTCCTTGGACGCCTCCCCAAACTGGACTTCCCCGGAGACTGGGACCTGTTCAACAGGGAGGCAAACCGATTTGCCAACGAAATCTGTCGCTCTCTCACGTTTTATGTGAATCGGAACACTTCGCCTGGTGGCCTCACATCCAAAGACACCCCCGCCACCTGGTCACGCTCTCAGATCAGTGACACGGGGACCGCATGGGTAGTGCTGTATATAGTCAATGCGTTCGACCGACTCCCTAACCTCCGACGCATCTCGTTCCGGTACACGGACTGGGCGTACGACGACATCTTCCAGCAACTTGAGGTGGGAAGCTCACTGCCGAGGCAGGTCACCCACCTGTCCATCAAATACTCGTTCACAACTTCTGTGTGGGCGCCGGCCCTCAATGAGTCCGCCATGATCCTGAGGTGGTTCAGCAGGAGATGTCCCTTTGCTCCAAGCGTCCGGCATCTCTCGTTGTCCGGCGTGACGACAGCGTTCGTGGTGGCCATGCTCCGGGTGTGCCCGAATGTCGAGACCCTCGAGATTACGCACCTGGTGCAACTGGGCGCGCTTGCGCCGCTTCCTCCAGCCGTTCGCACTCTGGTTCTGTGCCACCCAGGCATTGCCGTGTCCAGGGAAACAATGGCTTCGTGGGCATTGTCCACGGCGTTGGATGCTGGGCTCTTTCCAGACTCGGAGGGGAAGAAACTGCCAGTGCGGATTGTCGTCCGTTCGGGCACCCCCGATCCTGCTGCATTCATCGAATTGAAACGCAGTTCCAAGGATTTCAATGCCGAGCTTGTGTACGAGCGTGATGACAGGGTATGTTAGCACGAATGGGACTTGTATCGTTTCTTGACTCTTCCATACCGAGACTCATCTAGTGTTGGAACGAGGATTCTCTGGGTCCTTGGTCCTTCGGCAGACTGTCCGCACATTATGCTTCTGCTCTCGGGGTGACAACCCGTTGGCCCCTCGAACCTCGCCCTTGTTAGTTTGCAATCGCGTTGGAATGTGCTCGTGCATACCACCGTTATATTGCCATGTCTTATGATATGTTTCCCGTCCTTCCCTCCCGTCTTGATAGAATCTTACTTATGTCATATGTCGCCGCGTAGCCTGGATTATCATTCACATACTCGAATTTGGTAGGTCGAGCTGGCATGTGTTTTACATGTCATAGAGGTGGCCTGCTACTTCAAGTTGGGGTTCCGGGGGTCACCTGTACTACATCACGATGGGCGTGGCGGAGAGCAAACCAAGCACGAAGTCGCTGACAAGCGACGGGGAAGAAGGCTCGCATTCAAATATTTGATGATCTGATGATACAAGTGTGGTACGACTTACTACGTAGACTAGGAAACATCGTCCCAAGAGGCGAAAGCACAAAGGAAACGCGGAACGCAGAAAGAGTTTACACGACAGAGGGCAGAGCGATGTCCACATCCTAGGGTGACTGTTCCTCAGGGACAAAGCCCAGGCTGATGGCCGTGCGCCTCTGGGGCGTGTGGGGCGAGCGGGGAGTGACGAGCTGACGAGGGGGCGGGGGCTCGGAAAAGAATGCCTTGGACTTCTCGATGCGCTTCCGCTTGTGCTCGACGTTCTTCGACGGAGGCTGCTGGAACCTGCTACCGGACGTCGGCTTCCATCCGGAAGGGATCTGGTCCTCCGCCCTCTGATCTGGCCAGCTACCGCAAATCGTTGTGCCGAGCGCGACAATCATGCTACCGTGGGACTTGACGAGCTCCGCTAAGGCCGTATCCTCATCCGTGGGCTCTTCGTTCTTCTTCGCAGCCGGCTGTATTGGGCCGTATTGGGCGAGAACGCTCAACACGTCGGCATGGGGCCCCAACCGTACTGCTGACGGGCCAGTAGTGTTGCTAGCCGAGGTCGCCGTCTGTCGCTTCGCCGCGGCTATCTTGTTCTTCTCGTGAGCCAGGACGATGTAGCGGGCTTTGAACCAGGACAAGAGCTGGACGAACAGGTCGTCGAGGGGGTTGTCGAAACGGATGTAAGTGTCGGAGCCAACGCAAATCTTGCCCTCCTTAATCGTTGAGCGCTTCAGAGCACCGCAGATGTACGTCCCGTCCTCGTAACCGTAGAGGTCGAAGTATTGATCGAGGAAGTTGGCAATCGACTCGCCGCTGCAGTTGGCGCTCTTGATGTAACGGAGGGCGTAGTAAAGGAGCACGTGGAAGAAGGATTCGAGCTCGTCCGGGATACCGACCTGGATCACGCCCGGCCTGAGTAGCGCGATGGAGAGGTACTGCCAGGTCCCCTAAATGCACAAGGCAGTGTGAGCTCACGACGCCTTCAAAGAAAAGCATGGTACTGACTGTTCGTTCCGGCTGTCGAGCTGTCCGTGGTTCGCTTTTGTCCTTGTGGAGCGGCTTGGACATCTCCCAGTCGGCGAGGATGCCTCTCCACTTCAGCGTAACCACGCCATCCTCGTCCACGCGGACACGCGGATACATGAGAATGTTGCCTGAGCTAATGTCACGGTGTAGCAAAGGCGTCTCCAACTTAGTAGCAGCTTGCCCGTGAGCTACAGCCAGATGTGAGTGCGCCAGCACGTGAGGACCAATTGATGGGAGACTCACCGAAAACGCAGTCAAACATCACCTGAACGAGTTGCTGAGGGTATTCAAAGTGATCAAGAGACATTGCAACCTCCTGGACGACGAGGCGGTAGTGCTTATGAAGTCGCAGTGTGCGTTCTTCGGTCTTTCTCCCGGATTGTCCAGCGGCTTCCTCGTTGCCATCCTCCCGTTGCCGCTTCTTATGCATGGACGAGGAGGAGTTGACGTAGGTGCGCGATGAGTCGGTGGTAGAGGAGTCGGGGGTCAAGCGGCCGCGCTCCTGCCTCTCGCGCTCCTGCCTCTCGTTCTCCCGCGCCTGTCTCTCTCGCTCCCACCAGTCAGGCGTCTCCGTCGCCTGCCCTCTGATGTCCCCGTGGCAGAGCATCGTGGGCACATTGGGGACCTGCGCCTCGTTCAGCGCCGCGAGGATGTCGCCTTCCTGGTCGACGAACTCGTAGTTGGCCCGCCACGCGTCCTTCAGCCACACGAACCGCTCGGTGACACAGTCCAGGGCGACGTATCCACGTGTACCCCGACCCGCCATGCCCTTGGCGTGGAACGTCGGCTTCGCAATCAAGAAGTTGCGAAACTTCTTCTCGCCGTCGGGGACGTCGACACGATACCGCGGCCACCCATGGACGAGCGACTGCTTAAACATGTCTTGCACGTACACGAACTCGCCCTCGGGCAACGTCCCGTTCTTGAGTACGCGCTCCGAATGGTCGACGCAGACCTTCTCACGCGCCACTGTGAGCATGCGATGCCAATCGGGATCGGCCTCGAAGAGACGAGTCGCGGTGGGGTCGAAACCGAGCTGGGCATCCGAGCAGTTGCCTATCCGCCAGAGGATGTCGCAGAAGAACTTCCAGTTCTCGATGTAGTTGAACGCCCTCGTCACGACTGTGCCGGAGCGATCCCAGCGCGTGAACCGAGCTCGTTTGCCGACGACGACGAGCATAAAGAGGGCAATCCGCTGCTGTACGAGATGAAGAAGTTCGGAGTAGGTGATCATCTGCCCACGGGCCTTCTTGCGGGAGAGCGTTAACGTGCTGATGTTGTCCTTGTCCTCGTCGAAGGGGTCGTCCGCAGTCTCGTCTCCCTTGAACTCGACGGGGATGACCTGGTTGCCCCAGTCCTGTTTCTTGTCGTCATTGGCGTCGCGTCGGAAGTACCACGCAGCGTCTACCTTCTGCCGGTTGGGGTCGATGTAGAGGGGATCTGGCCGCTCTGAACATTCGCGGAAGACGAGGCCTGGAACAAGATTGTGGTCGTTGACGGCCTTGGCCTGCGTCACGCCACGAGGGATGTTTGAGAGACGAGAACACGCAGACGACTGTAAGCACTCACAAACTTTGCGCGAATCTTTGCTTCGTTCCCCTTGAACTTTTCGAGCTCGGCGAGCTCGGCGAAGGGATTCGCTGTCAGAACGGGCTTCGACTTGTCGGGGTTGCTGGGGATGGGGAAGTACGCGTCGCAAAACTCCTCCTTCTCGGCGAGGACGGCAGCGTGCGCCATGTCTTCTGCGATCTGCGCGCGATATTGCGTCAGGGATCCGCGTCCTTCTTCGGGGGTACCGAGAGAATGCTTGTGGTGGCCGTTGGCGCGACCTTTGGAGAGAGGAGTATCTGAGTTCACGACTGGCTCAGTCATAGGGAAGAACGGAGGGTGAGGAGAAATGACGTACGGAAAGGGAGGCGGCGGGCTGCAATTTATATGGTTGGCTGGTGGGTGAAAGCCAACTTGTGCCCCGTGTGACGCGTCGCAAAGCGTGTCCTGGGATGCCGATTCCCGCGTCGAGTCAATTATGACAAGGAAGGGGACAATGAAGTGCCGCCAGGAAGACAAAGCTGGGAATGATGGTGGCCGTTCAGGTTCAAGTTAAGAGTCCTGCCATATCGAGCCTCGCTTGTGCCGACATGGGCCGTGCCGTGGACCCTCACTCCCGCCGCCGGCCCGGGCATGCGTCCTTCCCATTCCAGGCACTGAGTGCCCTCAGCCACTTGAAACCAAGTAAGTACTTGAGGCTATAGAAGAGGTAATCTCTAGTAGCTGGGACCATAAATGAAATATTGAAATAAGTAATCCGTAGAAGTCAATATCCTTGCAGCTATGCTGCCAGATGAGTGGGAGGCGGATTGCACATACTCGGTCGGGGCGCGCCGTCCTAGGCCGCCAGCGCGCCCGGGCCGTTCAAGCTCGTTCAAGTTCACGTTGATCCATCCCATTTGCGACAGCAGATTTCCATCCCTCTTCATCTTCTGCCCTGTACATCTAACGGCTCATACATCCTGTTGTGCAAGGCTGACGTCTCCATCAGGCTCTTCGAAAATTTGGATGTCTCAGCAAGACTAGCCATTTCGTTCAAGTCACGGTGAGTAAAGCAAGACGGTGTCCATGGAAAAGGCCGTGACGACGGCTACCCGCATCGGAGTCACTCCTTATCCTCGTCCTCACTCGTCAAACTTCACAATTTTGCCATTCGAAACCCGGAATAAGACCGTGACGGTCCAAAGACACCCACATCGGCCCAATGATTGCTAGCAATTCGTGACGGGAAAGCCGCTTTTGTCCCGGGTGGGCGATTACACTATGCTATGGATCATGTCGGATACGTGGTGTTTGCGCGTGAAAGGAGCTGATATTTACATGAGCTGCGTGCTAATGATCATCATACAGGAGTTCCCCGGACAAGCAGGCCAGGTCATCGACTATGTCTGGTACTGGTCTCGCGCGAACTAAGGAAAGAACGGATGGATCCTCGGATCTTCTGCGACAACGGAAGCCCTGCGTGAGTGTTAACCGTCCTGAGTATCAACCTCATGGAAGATGCATTCAATTTTCGAGTACTTACGCTTGGAATGGTTAGGGAGAGGTTCAACTGCGTCGACTCCGCTGTCCTCGTCGAAGAAGTGTCTCGAAACGGCGTCGTCTTCCTCCAGGTCACGACTATCCCCCATTCCCAACATTCTGCCATACCAATGGATCTCAATGAGCACCGGTGCTGGAAACGTGCAGTGATGTTCACGTACCGCCTGATAGCGTCAGCGAACCTCCGGAGGCCTATGTCCATGGTGAGTAACGCAACTTTGACTCGCGGAGTATAACATTCACCTTTTGCTCTTGGCTCTGCATCATACCTGTCCTCGCAGCTCGAGACCGTCCCATCGCTGAAAACTAAGGAAACTCTTGAGATGGAAGCGAAATCATCGTCGCTCGGAGGCTGCTCAGCGAGGGCCTTCTTCCATGTGCCGGAGTGCCTGACGATCCTACATCAGCATAATTGTCAGCTTGAACGAACCCCCTCAAACGCGAGCTGTTACGCACCGGACAAGCGCATCGCTTTCACGCAGGAACTCCATGGGGTCCGGTAGGCTGTCCTCATCCAGCGTCCCCGCCAAGTCTAATGAAACGGTCACAACAGGGACCAGTTCGTCGGGCACCTTCGGTTTCAAAACGAAGGCGTCGTCCGCCGGGTCGTAATCCGGTTCGGCATGAGGCGTGCTTGCCTCCCGTTGTCTTTTCATGAGGACGGCAGTAGTCAGGTCTTCCGTCATGAGCTCATCCACCCTGATCGTCTCGCCCGAAGCCATCTTGACGAGCTGGGGGTCATCTCGCCCTGGAAATTCGCCACTCGGAACACGGAGCGGCACGTCGGTGTACGCCCAGTGGTAGCAGTTAGAAAACGGAAACGCTGGCGTCGTGCGGACTGGCGAACGATCTTCCGGGTGCGCTGTGTTCGGGAGGATGGGAATGCACATGCCGCGGGTGAGGCAGTACCGGGTGTCCTCCGCTCGGAGCCCAGGGCCGACTATCCATGCGCCAAATCTCGTCCATGGCTTGTTTGTGCTGGGGTATTCGAGAATCTAAGGTACGTCATCAGCGCTAAGGATGCCAACCACCGAGTGGCAACAACGAGACTCACCTCGTAGAGATAGACCAGACATTGAGCATGCTTGATGGCTCGGGCAGCCTCCTGGCCATCCGAGTCTAGGTCTTGGACCGTGGCTTGTACGTCAAGTTTGGCAACGGCGTAGGTGCAGGCTGGCGGGTAGGACATTGTAGCGACCATGATGGTTATGGGTGAGGGGATAGGGAGGGACAACGCCGAGCAAGGTGTGTTTCATTTGTACTTTGGCGCTTCTATGACGGAGTGGCACGCCCACAAATTAACAACAAAGGATCAATAGCCGAGTTTTTGGTGGACTCCACTATAAAGGCTTTTCATTTCTCCAGGCCAAACTGCAAGATCCGGTGACGCTTTTATTGCTTCTTCAAGAAGTCTTTTACGCTCAGTTGTGACCTGTTGCCACTGCCGCTTTAGCGGGGCTCCAAGTCAGGTATGCAATCTCACATTTATTGCTCGTATACTTTCGTGCATGTTCTGAATCCCATTTCCTCCTGTCCCTCTCCTCTATTCTCTTCGTTTTGTGGCCGGTACTCTCTCAACCTTTGCGGCTATTTACTATGTCCCATCACACCCTATGCTCAGACGCCATCGACTCGCAACCGCTCACATATACCCGTCCCAACTCCTCCAAATGTCTCCCCGGAGATATATGCTTCATTCACGCTTCCATATCCACCCCAATAGAGCTGATGCTCCAAAGTTTGAACTCGATCAGGGCGGACCCCGACGCGCTCATGCGTTCACATCTCGCGCTCTCCGAGATCAAGCGCAGGGGCATAGGCAAGCCCCGGCCTTGTATCCTCTCGAGACTGGCCATTCCTGGGGTCCGCGCCGGGGAGGTCTATTTTATGGGCACCCTGGAAGGAAAACCGATCGACGCTGACGGCGTCTCCGAGCTGCTACAAGCGTTCGCGACGCCGATCTTCCCTAACCACGGCCTCCCCGGTGCGACGCACTACCACACCACACCGGCGTGGCCGCACGATTGTCAATGGGCTATCGGCTTCCCCGTCAAGGTCGACTACACCGAGCTGCAGAGACTGACCCACTGGCGGTTTCAGGGCGGCAAGTATCCTGTTGACCCTCCCGGCACGGTATACACGATTGGCCGAGATATGTTGCAATCATTCCGGAACCATTGCATCGACACGTTCGACGCCTGGCAGCTGCAATGCGATACGGACCGGGAGTTCGCCAAGGGGTGTGAGGAGAGATGGCGGGTGCGTATTGCTGGGATTCACTGGCTGGTTTGTCACTCACTGTAAGTTGTGGTGAACTAGAATCAAGAAGCGACGTTGAGCAAAATATCTTTGGTGCGTTAGCAGCCGCATACGTTCCTCCGCTAACTTTGCTGATCATCTTGTACTACTAGAGCCCTTTCAAAGGCGCGGCTTCAGGGTCGACGGCGAGTATTGCTTCCGCCCAGAGCCAGCGCGTCTCCCGCCCACCGTCACTCCATACCGTCCACGAGAATAGTGGCCAGGTGTGTCTACATTTATCCTAACACGCGTTCAGTGGGGATGTGCTGCGACGCTGATATTCCCGTCCTCAGGCGGTTGCAAAGCATGCTTGGGGAGGCGAGAAGAACCGCTCACCTCTACAAGACAGTAACGTTCAACACTGTGAATCAGATGTGAGTCATATGCAGTGCGTATTATTATTGACCGCACATTCCGCTAACCACCGTTAGGCCCAGGAGCGTCAACGGCGAAACTCCGTCGCCGGAGGATGCTCTGTCCACTCCACCACGACCAAGGGCTCGAAAGCTTCTGGGGTCTCGAAGTCATCCCGCAAGAGCAAGTGGAGGATGGGAATACTCAAATCGAATCAGCGGAGCATGCAGATTGAGACCCGCCCCTCGGGAGAAGATCATAGGTGGAAGTAGGACGCATACTTATTTCAAAAGTTGTATAATCCCACGCGAATCGTTGGATCGTGAGACTAGTCGCGCTGAGAATCAGGTTCCTTCGGCCATACCAAACTTGGATCTTAATACTCGCCGACGGATGCCGCCCCTCCGGACCGTGTCCAACTTCACCGCCGAGTCAGTCCCAGTCTATGTAATTCAACTCCCGAAAACAAATCTTAGATAACGCTATCTTCGACCACCAGCATTCATTATGGAGAGCAAGACATACCTCGTTCCTCACTTGGACCTACGAGGATCTTCATACGAGGTACGAGGTCATCCGTTGCCCCCATATTTTTGTCCTACACACTAACGCTCTGGTCACTGCGATTTTGGGGCATAGATAGGGCAGCAGCATGGCAAGCATCTCGCCCCACAGATCCTCGATCAACTAGCCATCTACCGCGACCTTTTTCAGGAGGCGTGCAGGTTCGACTGGGCGCACGTTCGTACTGTCGCAGAGGAGTTCCGCGCCTCCGTCGGACAACTCGCGCCCCACCTATTGCAGGAGATGGAAGGCATCGCAGATGGTCTTCGCGCCCATGCTGAACAGCAGCGACAGAAGGTGGACGTCCTAGACATCGTCGCTCTGAACGCGCGCAGCGAGATTGCGCTGGGAAAGTGGGACGACGGGTGCACGAGCCTCGCGTGGCGGATCCGCGCGTCAGGCTCCGAGAGGGTGGTGCTCGGCCAGAACTGGGACTGGAGGGAGGGCGTCGGAAAGAACCTGGCGATGATGTCGATCGAACAGGAAGGGAAGCCCAAGATCTGGATGGTTACCGAGGTACATACACCTACTCCCATATCCTGATAGTGCCAAGTAACGCTCATTGTTGAGCTAGCCAGGAATCGTCGGGAAGATCGGTTTCAGCTCGTCCTCGGTCGGTGTTCTCTTGAATGCAATCCGAGCGCGGCCAATCTCGACATCTCTCCTCCCTATTCACTGTCTCCTCCGCATCTCGCTCGAGAGCGACTCCGTCGACAGCGCGATCAGCACAATCGAGAAGCTCGGAGGTGCAGCATCGAGCCAACACATCCTCATCGCCGACTCCCACAAAGCGCGGGGCCTTGAGCTCTCTCCTCGCGGTGGGGTCTACCTCCCGGAAGACGCGAACGGCATCATCGTTCACACGAACCACTTTCTGGAAAACAAGCTCGTGGACGAACCGCCATGGCTCTCCGGCTCGCCTGTCCGCCTCACGCGCGCTAGGGAGATCTGCGGCGAGCTCATACAGGAACTCGGGGACGATCGCATCCGGGAGAAGGGGATTGACGCGACATTGCTGCGCGCACGCTTCTTCTCCGACACTTGCAACTCCCCGCAAGCGATCTGCTGTTCACCGGACCCGAACGGCATCGCGAGGATCCAGACGCTCTTCAACATCGTGATGACGTTCGGGGAGGGGAGGGAGCCTTCCGCTGAAGTCGTCTTCGGGAAGCCGGGCAGCGGGGAGGAGAGCGAGGTGTTCCGCATGCCCTGGTAGTCGGGTCGTCTGACCTGTGTATCGCAGCTTCTCGCAGTAGCATGTCCAGGGAAACGGCATTCATGAAATTCGCCTGTGTGATCATTAATGAATCCCACGTTAACATGCCGGTGCGAGCTGCTACTTCCTGCTACTTCCCGATGACACCCCCGGCCTGCAGCCGCGCAAACTCGGCCTCGTCGAGTCCCAGCTCGCCAATGAGCACCTCCCGGTTATGCTGACCCAGCTCCGGGCCCGCCCACCGCGTCTTCGCGTCACAGCCTTCGAGCACGGGCACGACCTTCGACATCTTCACGGTCCACCCTCCGTCAAGTTCGCCTTTGCCTTCTCCTCCCGGCTTTGGCACCCACACGTCCTCGACTAGCCCGCGTGCCTGCGCATGCTCGCTCTCCACGATGTCCTTCACGTTCAGCACCCGGCCGACCGGCACTCCGACCGCGCGCAGCGTCTCCTCGACCTCCTGCGGCGTGCGCGTGCGCGTCCACGCCGAGATCGCGTCCTCAATCTCCGTCTGGCGCGCAACTCGGTGCTGATTGTGCGCGTAGTCGGGTCCGACAAGGTCCGTGCGGCCGAGCGCGCCCATGAGCCGGTTGTAGATCGAGTCCGCGTTCGCGCCGATGACGACGTACGCGGGCACGGAAGGCGCCTCGGGCGCGGGCGCGCAGGGGTACGCGTTGGTAGGCACGATCCCGGTCACGGACGAGCCTGACGGACCCCGGATCTAGGTTTCGTTTCGTTTTCGTGCATGAATGAACGCAATATTAATGTGCTATACAGCCTAGTGTGCAATGAGGGGCGGATATGAGCGACGTACCTTGCCCTTGCGGTCGTACTCAGGGATGACGCCTTCCATTAGGTTGATCATGCTGGGCACGCGCAGAGTCATGAGTGCTGCTCCGATGCCGTTATGGGCGATGTGAATGGGAACGTGCCTCTCGAATATGCTGACATCGACCGTCTGGCCGCCGCCTTGCAGCCCCTGGGCTTCTCTGTTCTTCCGCGACAGCAGGGCGAGCACCTGTTGCTTGCTTGATATCAGCCAAAAATATGCTGCGTGGTAGCGATGATGCGCACGGTGCCAAAGGCTGCATGCAGTCCAGCCACAGAGTCGCCCAAGCTGATGTTCGGACGCACGGGGGCGCCGGATAATGCACCAGTCTCGGGGTCTGGCGCGCCGTTGATATACCGAAAGCCAGACTCTGCCTCGCACACGGACGCATAGCCAGGACGAGAAGCCCAGGGCCCTGTCTGCCCATATCCGCTGACTCGCGTGAAAATCAGCGCAGGGTTGAGTGGATGAAGATCTGCGGGGCCGAGATTCCACTTCTCGAGGGCTGCATCGAGAAATATGAAGGAGACGAAGACGTAAAACGTCAGCATGTGAGGGCTGCGGAAAGGACGGGTGATCGGTCGACTGACTGCCAGGTTTGAAGTTCTCTAAAACGACGTCGCTCTTGACTGCGAGCTGCTTGACGAGCCTGGGGGCGTGAGCACTGAGCTAAGCATCGGCGCCGAGAGGACGGCGAGGCGTAGCGCACCTCCTGCCCTCCTCCTTGCGCATGTCGATGGTCACGCTCTTCTTGTTCCGCGCGATGCTCCGCCACCAGGGGCTGACGCCGTCGACGTCGAGTTCGCGCCACACGCGCAGGGGGTCTCCAACGTTGGGAGGCTCGACTTTGATGACTTCTGCGCCGTAGTGGCTGCCGCATGTGCCGGTTGGATTAGTACGCATGGCGGGAGGAGACATTCAATGAACTTACCCAAGCAATTGACCGCAAAAAGGGCCTGCGATTACTTGTCCTACTTCGAGGACCCGGACGCCAGCGAGCGGTAGGCTGTGCGTGCTAAGGGCAGAGTGACTCATATTCCGCAGAGTCCTCGTGTCTGAGCGAATGCGTGTCTTGACATTCGAAGACAAGTTTTCGAGCGTTCCAGGTGAGGTGCCGTTGTGTCGAAAGATACTCTTGAAAGCAGATTGCCTGACTGCTGACATGTCTAATCAAGCGCAACGGTGAGCGAATTGAATGGGACAGGTTCAAACAATGAGTCGCAAACAAGGAAACGTGATGTGATTATTCCTGCGTGGATATCCGACCAAAATAAGATGATTCCCGGTTGCCGATTCGGATGTCCGACGGAGTGCGGAAGATGGTGAGTGTGGCTTGAGTCACAGTGTGGCCGAGCGGCCAGTGGGTGAGGCGCCTGAGGCTTCTCAGTCTGGTGGTTCGGCGGCCCGATGTTCCGCTGACCATTCTCGTCTTGACTAGTCTTCTCCTCGAGCTCGTCGTCTTTGCAGTCTTTTGTGTCTACCCGGACATTTCTCCCGCGATCGCCCGCCTTTGTGTGGGTCCAAGTAGGTCCATACAACTCACTCAAAAAGGCTTCTGTGGTCCGCGCGAACCCAGTTTGTCACTAATATACGACGTATGCCGCGGCAGGCGTCGACTCCATGAACAGAATT
Source organism: Polyporus tsugae (assembly GCA_024305745.1). NCBI lineage: Eukaryota > Fungi > Basidiomycota > Agaricomycetes > Polyporales > Polyporaceae > Polyporus > Polyporus tsugae. The sequence continues at coordinate 981,210 of JAHRBS010000005.1, forward strand.
GACTGTGCTCGAGCCCAATATTGAAGGGCGGGCGGCGCATATCTGGGGTGTTGCTACCATACTGTAAATTCACCTGTCTAGGCCTAGGCCTCCTTGCCATTGTAATATCAATGCGCACTGAATGCATGCTTCACCTTGCTGAAGATTAAAAACATTGACTACAATTTCAAACTCCCATTCTCCATCGATCAGCTTTCATTAACATTGTCTGCTTCCGACCGTCCGCCAAGCTCTGCGTGTACCTACCCCACAGTCGTACCCCATGTGCTGCAGTGTGCTGCATGGCGTATGATGAGGATTGCCGAGTTAATGATAAGGCACTAGTACTTACTTATGTACTTATCAGGGTCTCCCAGGCACATGATTAGCACCCCGGAAGGTGTCGAGGTCGTCCGACGAGTGCCCTCGGAACTTTCATCCTCGACCGCTACCTCTTCCTTCTGCCTCGCCCTCGACAAGGCATCTTCGAGGCGACCCGTGCGACCACACACTCTATTACAGGACAGAGTAGAGACTATACCGCCCGCACCCCTGGCTCCGTGCACAACCAGGTCCAGGCGACTCGCACGTGTAGCACGGACGCCCAACGTGAGTATCCCGGATTCTGTGCGGCCTTCCATACGACGACCAAAATGCACCCACAGCGCAGACGGCACCGACATAGGTCGCATATCCCGCCGACCTGGAACGAATAGATGGACGGATGTGGAGTAGCTGCGGCGGGAGCGGATAGGCAACGGACTGCAACGGAGCTGAGGGAGTTGCGATCGACGGAAATGAGCTCTTTATCCGAGAACACCACCGCCAGCGAGCCTCGTTCTCGCCGCGTGGAAGCCCTCGGGTCTCCAGAAGACTACAGGTTATCCACAGCATCCTCCGTCAGCACCACATCCACCAGTTCCTTCTCTTCCCTTCAGTCCCTCCAGTTCCTCCTCGCCTCTCCTCCTTTCAGCCTCTCCATTACGTCTCCGCCAATCCCCCCGCGATCACCTCTCCGCCTCCAACACACTGTCAAAGGTGTGCCTGGCCGGCCACCTCACCCCCCTTCCCTTTCCGAATCTCTCGCGCCCATTGCCGAACTCGCGCTTGAGCCTTCGCTCGACCTGTACGACCCCGAAATGCCGCTTTTACACTCTCGCAGCTTTGGCTCCATCTCGGGGTTGCTCGACCAGCCCCTTTCTGCCGCCCTGCCACATTCGCGACGATCGACGACCCCCGACAAGCCCCTACCTCTTACTCCACAGCCGTCCCTGTCCACTCCCTCTCTGCCTACCGGCGCCGAGCCAGAGGACGAAGACGACGTTACGCTCCTCCCCGACGCCGACCCCTCAGATTCAATGTGTACGTCGACTCCCAACATGACCAAGCGCGAGTACGCACTGCTCGAGCTCCTCGCATCCGAACGGACATACTCCAACGACCTTATATTCTTACGAGACCTACATATTCCGCTGGCCTCAGGTGCGTGTCTCCCCTCTGCGTAGGGTCTGTGGGCTTCATGATCGTCGGTTGACGACCTTCGTATCCGGCAATCCATCGGCACAGGCCAACCCACCGCATTCAATCTCGGCCCCGCCACTCCCCCAGGATCGTCGGCGTCCTCAGCACGCACGCTCTCGACCGCTTCCGACGCCTCCACAGCGTCGTACCTTGCCAACGGCCAGGCTCCCATGACGAGGGAGGACGTGAAGATCGTCTTCGGGAACATCGAGAAGCTCGCCGCGTTCTCGGAGGAGCTTGCGCGGCAGCTGGAGTCCGCGCTGGGCGAGGTGGTTGAGGGCAACGAGGGGCAGGACTACGTGGGCAGGCTCTTCCTCGACTTCGTGCGTCCCTTTTCCCCGTCTACGCTTTCATCTCCCGCCCGAGCTTCTGACCGTGGCCCCATGTCCGTCCCCCTTCCACTCCCACTTCCGGTATTCGCGACCACATCTGTATGTATATAGATCCCGCAGATGGAGCCGATCTACAAGGCGTACATCACGAAGCAGGCCAACGCTGTCGAGCACTACAACAGCCTCCCGCGGACACCGGCGTTCAACGCGTACCTCGCGCAGACGCAGGTGCTCGCGCAGGCGTACTCGAACGCGTGGGACCTCCCGTCGCTCCTCATCAAGCCCGTGCAGCGGCTGCTCAAGTACCCCCTGTTGCTCGCCTCGATCATCGCGGAGACGCCGGACTCCCACAGCGATAAGGCGAACCTGGTCGAGGCGCACGCGCGGGTGGAAGAGGTGGCGCGCGGCGTTAATGAGGGGCGGCGGCAGCGGGAGGTTGTGCGGGACGTGCTCGCGAGCGCCGCGGTGATCCCCACCCCACAGAGAGGCGGCGGCGGCGAGACGATCAAGGCGAAGAAGAAGGGCAGCCTGAGCGTCGGCGTCGCGGCATCAGTAAATCTCGGGCGCATGAAGAGCCTGCGGACGGCGGCGCTCAAAGCGAAGCAGGGGCCCGATGCGAACGCGGAGGCGGAGGCGGTCAAGGTGATGGGCGAAAGGCTGAAGAGCTACGAGCCATTCATGAAGCAGTTCGCGAAGGAGGCGACCAAGTGGGGCGATACTATGGGCACGTTTATCGGCGCGCTTGACGAGTGGGCGCAGACCTTCGGGCGGGTGATCTGGATGGACCCCGAAGACGAGCGCTCGGAGGCGTTCGACGCTTTCCTGGCCCTCATCAAGCAGAACCTCCTGCCGCTCTGCGACGGGATCAAGGTAGTGATTAAGGAGGACCTCCTGCATACCATCGGCGCCTTGGCAGACACGATGGTGGCCCCCGTCCGCCTGCTGGAGGCGATGCACACGCTCGAGCCGCTCCATTATGGCCTGCTGAACCTCAACGTTGCCAAGTCGCGTCCTCCGCCCCAGCTCCTCGAGGCTTCACAATCCTATGTGGCACTCCGCGCGCAGCTCTTCGCGGAGCTTCCGACGTACCTCACGCTCCTGGACAAGGGCATGGCTGCGTGCATAGTCAAGTTCGCGCGCATCCAGGGGGCATTTTACACCGGCGTCCGCGATCGATGGGGCGACCTATGGGACGCCCTCAAGATGGACGAGGAGGCGAACCAGGGTGCCGAAGAGACGCTTCGGGTTTGGTGGAGCCGGTACGCCGAAGTTGAGGTGCAGTTCACGGGTCTCAACATTGTCCGACGTTTGGAAAAGAAGCCGACTCCGGAGAAACAGCGGGTGAAGCCTGGCAAGCCGTACGTGAATGGAGGTCCGGCGACCGCCGTCGTGTCATCTGTCCTCGCTGCGCTTGACCCTCTGAGCATTGCCATGCCTCAACCCAGCCCATCCGAGTTCACCTTCCCCACCACTCCAGCCCCAGCGAGCGCGAAGCCCAGAAGCGTCCACTCAATGCACTCGATGGAGTATGAGATGGGTACGGTGTCCCCACGGAAGTCTCAGGAGAACTTCCAGTCGAAAAAGTCGGGCAAGCCTAGCAAGTCGAGACGAACCTCATCCTCTTCGCGGACACACAGCACGACCTCAACGCTCATAGAACCGCTTCCCCCGTACGTAAACTATAACATCCCGGCATTGGCTGCGCTTTCCCCCACGTCCCCCAAGACGGCCGCCCCAAGAATGCAGAGCATGCCGCTGTCACCGCCGCTCAAGAAGTCACATTCCGCCAACAAGTACCTCAATCTGGACGACGAGCTCACACCAAGTAACAGCAGTCTGAGCGTACACAGCGTCTCCGTCCCTTTGCAAGAGGATAGCCGCGGGCGGCCGTCCAGAAAGCCAAGTTTCCGCCGACGCCTGACCGACACCTTCAAGGCTCATGACACAAGACATCGACGGTCTCCCTCCCTGCCCGATTACGCCCACACCCCCTCGCCGTCCCCAAACACTGCTACGTTTGCACCTCCATCGACGCGACGGCGGAGGAGCGATGGGCAGATACCGGCGATGTACGAATGCCGCGTGATCCACTCGTGCGAGCCGCCAGAGGGTGTCGAGTACCGGGACCTGCCGTTCTTCACGCTCGTGGTGGACGAGGTGTACGATATCCTGCAGGAAGCCGGTCATCCGTCCGTGCACCGCGACCTCCCGCTGTACGTGGACGACGGCGAGGACTGTCTGCTGCTCGCGCGCAACGACGCGGGCGACGTCGGGTGGGCCCTCGCCAGCTTCATGGTCCCCGTGGACTAGAGCATCGTGCGTGCTGCATGTTCTCATGGACTGTCTGCCGTGAAGTCGCTAGCTTACTTTGTACAACCAATGCTTCGGATCTCAGTCACCCATCCTCACTCTTTTAATCGCTTACACATTTCTTCTCCTCCAGTGCTACAGATCTGTACCCCCATACCATCATGTGCCCGTGTTCATGCTCACTGCTGTATATCCCTTTCCCCTTCATGTCGCTTCGATCATCTCGCATTAGAGGCTCTGTAGTATCTTTGTCCCTTCCCTTTTCACTTCCTCCGGGTGCTGTTGCGAGCCTGTGATGGATACTATCGTGCGTTCATGTTGTATGTCCATCATCTCCCCTCACCCAGTCGCTCATCCGCATGTCACACAGTAGGTACAATGGTAATGATATCATGCAACTAACGATCATTCATGCCGATGGTACACATGAAGCCATGCGGGGCGATGTGGGATACAATCTAGAAAGGAAAATTTACTGGTACAATGAAGACTCGAGACAAGCGGTGCGGCCGAGCGAGGAGTTGAAGCAACGCTGAACGGGTACAGAAGCATACAGACACTAACGCCAAAGACAATTACAACTACAGCAAGCGAATCGAGACCCCGCTGAACCCTATAACACCAAAGTGCTAACACCTTGACCGTGACGTCGGGACAGGCGTTGAACGGTGTTACTATGAGACCAGACCAATGTACTAGGAACAAAGAAGGCTTCACGGAGACGGCGGCTCGTTTGCCAAAAGCTCGATCGGGTTTCCGTCCTTGTCGAGCGGCCAGAAGTTGTTTTTGAGGAAGCAGTCCGGGTCGTATCTCTTCTTCAGCTCCGCGAGACGGCCCCAGTTCTTGCCGTAACACGCCATCGTACGGCTGGGATCCTCATGTCGGCCCAGAAACTGCCAGCGACGAGACGCAATCGTCAGCCCCGCTGGTAAAAGGCACAGTGCGCGCGCACGCGACACCGTGACGCGACACGGAGGCACTCACCACGGGAAACGGGCCGCCTGTGGCCATGGGCGAGATGGTCGTTTTCATCCACTGTCGCGTAGCCCAACCACGTTGGATCAACACCCGTGCATGCATGGCGAACGGGGAAGGAGAGTCGGGAGGGGGTAACTCACCGCTTCGGCGGAGGTGATGCAACGTGGGTCGTCGATGCCCATGTCCCACTGATGGAGCGCGGCGACGGTCCACGCCGCGTCGCGTTGTTCCTTGGGCAGGCAATTGTCCTCGAAGTCCCCGATCGCCCCTCCTGCGAGCTCGAAAATCCATGCTTAAGGGATAATAGTACCAGAGTTGTAGTCGGGAAAGCTGAGAAGACGAGCAAAAAGGGCATGGAGGTGGCACGTACTGCACCCGATGGGCGTGTTCGCGAAGGCCAAGACGGTCCGGTTGATTATCTCGTCCGTCAGCGACGTGATGAGCGCAGAGCGGAGGAACCACTGCCGACCCGCTGTGCCCAACCCACAGGACCATTCAGCGACTCATGATCAGGGATCGCCGGTATGAGACTCACGCTTTCCCCGCAGGACCTGCGCGACGCTGTCCTGCTGGTTCAGGAAGCTCTTCTCGTTGACCTCGTTGAGCAGGCAGCGCTCGCCGTCCCAGCTCGAGATCGCCTGGAGGTACTCCATGCCCTTCGCCTTCGGGCCGACGTAACATATCTGGATCACCACGAGCGAGTCCTTGTCCGCCGGGCCGGCCGTGAGGAGCACGTTGGCGTAGAGCTCGCGCGGTGCGTCCTTGATGCAGTCGCGGAAATGCTTGATGAGTGACGGCGCGGTCGCGCGGTGGAAGCGGCTGCAGTGCAACAGCGCGCGCATATCAGACAAAGAAATATGCACGCGTCGCACTCAAGGCGGGAGAACGTACTAGATGATGTTTCCGGCGAAGACGACGGGGATGGGGTGCGCCCGGACTTTGTACCGAGTTGCGATACCAAACGCTGGGCCGGCGCCGCGAATGGCCCACCATAGGTCTGTTTCCCAATGAGCCAGATCCTTCCGCGAGGGCGCGCGCGGGTGCTTACCTGGGTCGTTTTCTGCGTTAACGATCACGATGCGTCCATCGGCGAGGACCATCTCGACTTCGACGAGGTTATCAACACTCAGACCGTACAGCCGGCTGATGAACCCAAACCCAGCGAGCAACATGATCGACGACCCGACCGGGTGCGCGGACCTTCAAAAGATCGCATGTCAGAAACTCTACCCAAACTCGCCCCCCCGCACTGAAGACGAATAGAACTCACATGGGGATGTGGTACGGCACGGTGCCCTCCCCGCGCTCGCCCGTGGCGGGGTTCATGCCGACGAACGGGTGGTCCGCGGTGTACATGTCGACCTCCTTCTGGCGCATCCCCGCGCCGAACGTCACGTACGCGTGTGGGTGCACGGGCCGCGCGTGGTGCGTGGTGCCCAGGTGGCCCCCGTTCCCGTGCCCGTTCCCGCTCTCCGCGTCCCCCACGTACACGCGCGCGAGGCCGGACGAGCCGGCCGTCGTGGCGAACACCCGTGGGAGCGCGGATGGCATGGCCGCGAGAGACGGGGCGGACGGGTGGGCGACCATGGGCATGGTGGGCAGGAAGGGGAACTGCGACGGGCCGCCGAGGACGGGGGCACTGAACCCCATCATCGGGTTCCACGCCATGACACCACCGCTGCCCGGGTTGCCGGGTGGTGGCTGCATGAAGCGGCCCATGGCGAGCGGGCTCATCGCAGATACTCCTGTCGACGCACCGTCTGACCCCAGCGTCTGCCCGAACGCCATTGGCGTTCGGTCGGAAGAGATGTATCTGAACGCGTCGAAAGCATCTCCGGCAGTGGCACTGGCGACGTCTGGCGGGCCAGAGATCGACGTCGCGTTAGACGTATGGCCCGAGTTCCCGAAAGACGCAGATGCCCTGAAGCCGCTAGCCGTAGACGCCGCCGGGTCTCTGGATCCCTGGGGCATACCCTCATCCGCGGGTGCAGAAGACGCAGGCTGGTGCGGCATATCCACGTCGGAAAGAGGGTCCTGGTCCATCCTGGAAGAGTGTTCTCCGTTCGAAGGATCCACACGTAGCGGCGATGTGTTCTCCGGGGAGTACAAGCGCGGACGATTCGTTGGGGGCTCCCGAGGCATGTCACCAGGGATAGGAGGAAGGGGAGGGCCGCAAAGGAAGGATGCCACGGCATGCGAAGCGCTATCGTACGGGCCTCTACCCGTCGCGGAGCCTACCCCGTCAACTCCGGGCGAACCTCGACCGTCCTCCCGGCGACGCTTCCCCGTCGCAGTGCCGGGGTGGACGACGATCGGCGGCTCGACTGCTGAGGAAGGCGGTATGGAGGTCTGAGGGGGTTGGGCTCGACCCTTGCCCTTGCTTCCGATGGCGGGCATGTCCTTCAGCGGCGTCCAGTCGAGAGCGGTGGGGGCGCCGTCGACGGGAGGCTCGATGTCGATGTCGCGTATCATGCTCATGTCGACGATGACGTCTCCTGCGACCGCCCACCCCGCGATGCCGTACCCACCCGCGCGCACAGAGGGCGACAGTTCGTGCCTGCGGCAGAACTTGATGACTGTACTGACATCATGCGCGTCGAGCGGGGAGACGAGAACGCGGCATGAAGGCTTCAGCTTGCCATTGAACGTCCGTGCACGTTCGGGGTACCTGAAGGCCGAACATTGTCAATTCCAAGAAGACGGATGGCAATGGCAGTACGGGGTCACTTACTGAGAATCAGAGGGGCGTAAGACAGGGCCTTTCACCGACGCAGAGAGCTCGTCGAAGAGGGAGTCGGGGAAGACGGCTGCCTCTGTGCCGAGAGTGAGCTTTGGTGGTTGGAATGGTTGCCCGGTTGTGGCCATCGAAGACGATGAGAGAATCGTGGCGTTGGGAGGGGACGGATCGAAGGAAGCTGGGCCGATCGAGGAGGGAGGGAATCGGGGAGGACGTGCGCCACCTGTAACTCCGTGGTGCCCCTGAGATACTCCTCCTCGCGGTGCTGTGGGGGATCGAGCTGGACTTGGAAATGTCGTCGCAATGCTGAACCTGGAGTGGAGCCCAAGCGTTCGGCGGATGGGGCCCCTGGCTTATAATGCTGGGTAACAAGCGCCGTGCCTACTAGGGTTTAACTTTGATTCGACTGTCGCTGTAACCGCTAGAGGAGAGCCCGTTTCCTGTCTGGAACTCCAAGCGCACAAGAAGTGGGTGGAAGAAGGTGGTTCGGAGTGAAAAGTATCTGGACGGGGTCCCCATGCCGGCATCCTAGCCGCCTTCCAAGGATGTCTAGGAAGCACACCACATGGTTGCAATCCTCAAGCTACACGTCAACCCTACCCCCGATAGTACTGCGATATAGTTTTACGATTAGGATTGCGAGGCACTGTCTCCTCTGTTTCCCCTATCCTGAAAAATATAAATATGTGAGAGTTAGTCGGACTGATCCACGGATATTTTATCCCAGACAAGGTCATCGATATCGTGCCAGGCAGGTCGCATTCTGGTGGACGTCAATAGGTCTGCTGCGGTCATGAGGCTGCTACCCTCAAATTTTCTTCCAGGAAACGACAGCAGCGCTGTCAACCTACGTCACAAACGCAAGCCAAATGAATTGTGTACGTAGTTATGTGGTAGGCTCTCACAATGGTTCGCAAGTGTGCCATGTACTGAAGCGGCAGTAAGATGTCCAAAAACGAGGACAGAAGACCCTCCACGCTGGAGAATCCGTCCACTAGCTCGAGGATCCATGTCAACCCGCCCGTTTTCTATGTCACGGAAGCGCAAGGCACATGCCCAACCGCCTTCCTCACAACCGTGCTTATGTGGCCCAGAGCAAGCCTGGGCCGTATCATTACTCAAACGCTGTCCCCCAAGAACCATCGTGGCATCGTCCACCCGACGGTGATTGGTTGGGCCCGTTGGAGCGCAGAGACAAGATGCGTTTCGGCCAACCCCCACAGCCCGGAGAGAACATGATCGATGTCAACCCACCTCGAAATTATCCACCAGCCCCTCCAAGAAGTCTGAGCCTAAGTGAGCCGTAGTAGGACACGTTGCTGGCGGGTGACCTTGAGGTCGCGACCATGAATCGCATCAGTGGGCATGTGGCGTCGCCCGGGAGATGGTTGAAGTCACAGATGAGGATCGTCGATAATAACTCTGGGGGTAAGAGTCGGAGGAGAGATCTCATGGTGGTAATACTAATAGACGGAGACCGCAAGACAACCAGCCTCAGCGGCACCTTGTCGTGGTTCCAAACCTGTCATATGGTCACAGCACGCTCACAATAGGTCAAGGGCACATGGTGTAGTTGGTTATCACATCCGCTTAGCACCACATGGGTGAAGTTGCGGAAGGTGCTGGGTTCAATTCCCAGTGTGTCCATGTTTTTGCTGTTCCTCGGAGTAATCTTCATTGCCAGCGGGTTTGGATCGCGTCGATGCAGATGTTGCTCGTCGATCTGCTGGGGTCTGCCTAAAATCATCAGTAGTACGGGGTTAGCGCTCTTCGAATGAGACTGAATGGCACATGATACTGCGCTGCCACACTGCGCGCTGCTGCTTGAGTGCTGCAAGCAGTGTCCCCACGAGACGCCTAAACACTCTCTGAGTGTGGTCCGAATGTGCGATGGTCCGGTGAGGTGCACAAAGGGAGAGAGTGATGAGGGAGTGGAATGGTAGAATGAGTGTGGTGGGTAGCGAACCCGTGGGCCACGGTGTACATAGTCTGAGGGCGTAGGGGCGACGCGAGGGAATAGAAAACACGAAAGACGAGGTTAAAACGTAACACAGTAACACTGAGACCAATGTCGAGGTCGAGTGTCGAGGAACGAGGTCGAAAATCAAAGAGAATGTCGCAGGTCGAGGAAGACGCAGTCAGATCTAGAGTCGTGCAGTCAGTCGGATCGCGGTCAAAAGGGGGAAATGACTGAATAGTATAGGCGTCATAGTCGTAAGTACACGAGAGGATGGCGGTAAGACTCTGAGTTTATGAGGTGCTAAGTACGGTACGCGAGCATGAGGAAAACTGTCCGTACGAGAAGTGCATGGTGGAGATACCCGAGACGCAATCACGAGAGTGCGCAGACGACGTCAGTACACGATAGCGGAAGGAAAAGGAATAAGAGAAGGCAGGGGAGATGACGCGGGGGAGGGGGGATTGGCATGCGCGTGAGGTCGTCGGACGGAGGGACTCAATGGCTAAACTTTCCGCTCAGCCGTGTACCACACCCATCACTGTTATATCACTAGATGGAGTCTTAGTCAGAAAAGAAACAGTACAAATCCCATTCGTGCTAACGTACCCGACCCGGAGTGTCTTCACGCTCGTACACAAGCTCCGCATTGAAATCCTTGGAACTGCGTCTCAATTCTATGAATGCAGCGGGATCGGGGGTGCCCGAACGGACGACAATCCGCACTGGCAGTTTCTTGCCCTCGGGAAAGAGCCCGGCATCCAACGCCGTGGACAATGCCCACGAAGCCATTGTTTCCCTGGACACGGCAATGCCTGGGTGGCACAGAACCAGAGTGCGAACGGCTGGAGGAAGCGGCGCAAGCGCGCCCAGTTGCACCGGGTCCGTAATCTCGAGTGTCTCAACGTTCGGGCACACCCGGAGCATGGCCACCACGAATGCTGTCGTCACGCCGGACAATGAGAGATGCCGGACGCACGGAACAAAGGGGTATCTCCTGCCGGACCACCTCAGGATCATGGCGGATTCGTTGAGGACCGGTGCCCATGCAGAAGTCGTGAACGAGTGGTCGATGGAGAGATGGGTGACCTGTCTCGGGAACCTTATCCCGTCAAGTTGCTCGAAGATGTCGTCGTACGCCCAGTCCGTGTACCGGATTGAGAAGCGCCGGAGGTTAGGGAGTTCATGGAGCGCATTGACGAAATACAGCACTGTCCAAACGGCCATGTCGACCTGAGAGAATGACCAGGTGGCGGGGGTGTCTTTGGACCTGAGGCCACCAGGCGACTCGGAAGTGTTCCGATTCACATAAAACGTGAGGGAGCGACAGATTTCGTTGGCAAATTGGTTTGCCTCTCTGGTGAACAGGTCACAGTCTCCGAGGAACTTGCCCCGTTTGGGGAGGAGTCCAAGGAAACCCTGTGCGCGCTGCCTATTGGCAATATGGACGTCGCGAGAGGCGATGGGAGCAATGAGCGTGAGCCAAGTGTGATCGACAAGTACGATGTTCTTCAACAAAGTTAACCACTCCTCTGGAGAGTGTGGTTCTTCCCAGAGCTTGGCGAGGATGAGCGAGATAAGCTCAGGGGGCATCTGGCATGGGGAGCGCGACTCAGTGGAGGAAGTTTCAAGTTGTGTAGATGTCGACATTTGCGCGGTGGTTGTGTGGAGGTTTGGGATAAGGGTAAGGCAGGAATGAGGTCGGTCTTTTATGTGCGCGCACAAACAGCCTAGCCCCTCTAACTCTCGACGCCTGTGCTCCGAGTCGTCCGAGATCCGATAACGGGGTACTATCCGCCGCGGCCAAGGAGAATTGGGCCTGGTTCAAAATCAAATTAATTAGCAGCTGACGGTTTTGAGGGGGCCAATCGGGCTCACCCGCGACGGACGTCACTTCGGTCAGCGTAGAACGCGGCGTATAAGATGGACGTGCTGAACCCGAGGACCAGCCACCCGCTCTCCTCCACAATCCTCTCCGGCACGCAATTCAGAATCGCCCAGCAAGTGCAAAAAGTACGTACAACAGAGATTCCCAATTCCCATTCCCAATGAATCCCCATTGTACGTACGCTCTCAGCAAGTGATGAAGGACGAGGATGTGTCTCAGCAGCGGGGAATGTCACGGTAGTGTGGTGAATGAGGCTCTTGTAGCCCAGGATAGGTTGACTCTGTCACACGGGTGCACGTCGGGAGGACACAGAAAGTGTAGATGGAATATTCGGAGGGAGTTGGGAAACCGTGGAGGGAGACGAGGGCAGCGATGGACTCGGAATCAAGACAGGTGAGTGGTATACGGGAGGCAGGATGATGGTCGTGGCGGCGGGCTGCTTCATCGTAGTCGAGGATCTGGATGGGCTGAGGGCTCCAGAGATGCGGTCTTGTGGATATGCGTGTATGGACGCTGGGGCGGGACGTCAAATGACACGACTTGAGTTTGGCAGCTGAGGTCATTGAACTCAGTGTCGCGACATCTGAGCAGCCTCAGTTGACGGGATACTACATTACATCTACTGTTGGAAGCTTGAAGCGCAAATACTGAGCCGCCAGTTTGGGCTTGGCCACTCCACCGTGACACTACATACTCCGGATACAATATCGTCATCATAGGTCTTCTCTCTTCTCTCCTTGGAGATTTTTTGCATTGGTATCTATCTGCCTTCGATGTAGCAAGGCTAGTGTACTACTTCGATTTCTTGAAACCCTCGACGATACCAACATAAGCAGGTTTCTTCGCATAGTTCTATAGCAGCTAGTCAGTAACGGATGAGCTTGTCAAATCAGAACGAGCACGAACTTCGTCCCAAGGGCAGGCGGCACCTTCACCAGAGAAAGTGCTCGGAACCCACGAGTACTACGAATCCGAGTGAGCCTGTCATCATCCCTTCCCCTTGCGTTTACTAAATCATCCCACACACCTTATCGGTGAAGTCCCATACCGTGACGCCCACACAATTGGACACGGCGTTGCACGCCGTGATGACGGTTTCATAGTCGGCCTCCTGCTGCGCGAGGCCCTCAGCGGTGGGCGGGAGGGTCTCGAAGCGGATGTCGAGCTCGGTGATCGCGACCTCGACGCCGAGCGCGACGAACTCCTCCATGTTCTGCTGCAGGGTGGTCGGGACCTGGCCGACGGTGAGGTGGCTCTGGATGCCGACGCCATCGATGGGCACGCCCGCCGCCTTGAGCGATTTGACGAGGTTTTTCAGTGCGGTCGACTTTGCGCCTGTCCATCGAGTGATGTTAGTATGTTAGTGACGCATCGGCAAGCAGAAGAGAGGTGGATTAAACGCACCTGTGCCCTCGATATTAAAGTCGTTGATGTACAGCTTGGCTCGAGGGTCCGCACGTCGGGCTGCCTTGAGGGCGAGGGGGATGTATGTTGTATTCAGCGTGTTGTAGAAGATATCCAGCCGGTACGTCCCATCGTCGTTGAATGGTTCTGCCGGACAGACGTACGTCAAAGACCAGTACCAGACCTAACGACATGCTCTCACCATTGATGACGTCCCAGGAGTCTGTAAGTCGCAATCAATTGAGTGAGCAAAGCTTAGGCTTTCACCCTCAGGGAAACTTGAACACTGGTACTCACAGACTTGGCCGCGGTAATGGTTTACAAGCGTGAAGCAATGGCGCTCGACGATGTGTGCGAGCTCCGGAGCGTCGAAGGTGCCGTTGCTCAGCCAGTCCGGGAGTTGATTGTACCAGACGCAGTTATGTCCACGCAGCTTCTTGCCTGTCGTCTTCACAAAGTCTGCGATGACGTCCCCGTCCGTGAAGTTAAAAAGTCCAGGCTGAGGCTCCGTGTCAAACTAAACAGGAGAAACAAGAAGCTCGCCGTCAGCACGGCTGTCCGAGACAAGCATTGCGGCCAGGATGCGACGAGAAGGACGCAAGTGCCACGCACCCATTTCATGACGTTCGCAGCAGTGATCTGCCCGAACTCGCTATCGTCCTTGAGGATGTCGAAGTACGTCTCGTCTCCCCACTGGTCTGCATTCGTCGCCGTCCCAAAGTACAGCTTCTTCGCCGACTTCGCCGCCACGTTCAGCCCCGCCTAAAAATTCGAGGACTCCTCGATCGCGCTGGGCGTTGCGAGCGCGCTGGCGACGAGGAAGATACTAAGGGCCAAGAAATTGTGAAGGAGGACCATGGCTAGTGTCGAACAGGACCGTCAGAGTCTCCGCCTCCGTCTCAGTGTCATCTGTCGCGCTATATGCGTGCCATGAAGACGCCTAGACTCCGTTATGGTGCACTCGGATGCCGTCATGGTCTCAATGGGACTGTGGCGGACTGTGGCCACAGGGTGCATGGGATGATGTGGAACGCAAGGGGCATCCTTGTCTGGATACCGCGTGACGCCTAAGCGTCGACGAGAAGTCCGACTTCGTTGTGGGAGAAAAGGAGGACAAGACCTTGACGGCGCGCCGGCAGGGAACTACCTTCCGGGCCCGGCCTATTAATGGTATCGTGGAAGCGGTATGACTTCCGTCTGGATTCTTGATCGGTCATGTGTGCAACGGTATTTTTCGCGGTCGCGTAGAAAGAGAAATCGAGACCCAGTTCGTTCGCGATCTGTGGCAGAATGTGAACATCAGATTCGCTCGGCCTAGCGGCCGTCCGGCCCAGAGGAGACCAGGACTGAACGACTCGAATTCGAAGTTTTAAGCCCTCCACGAACCTGTGGTGCATTTGGCAGTCTCCGAACGACATGCTCTCGGAGTCCACTGGCAGATATCCAACCCATATAGAAGCAGAGTACAAACCAAGAGGAAGGTCGACGGAAGGGTGGAAGACAAGGGAAGTGTCGATGCGCGTTGGAGATCCGGCCCGTCGCGGGCCGAAAACCTTCAGGTCGCCGAACTTGAAGCAAGTTGCCAGTGAAGTTTGAAGGATCCCCATGCGCCGTGTGGACCAAGTGTCAGAGGAAATTAGGTACCGTGGTTGGAGGTCGCAAGCTAATTTGCAAGAGAAGGAAGTGCTCGGGATAATGGATGTGGGAAGATGTCAACGTGGTATACAAGTGCAGCGCAAGGACCATCGACATATAATAATATACACCACGATGTGTCCCGGTCACCGACCGGTCGAACGAGGTTCCGTAGCTCTTCCCTCCAGGACGAGTGGCATAGAACCATGTCACTTGGCAGCATCGACCTCGCGTCCTAGTAGGACGCCCAGTGGGTTTCCCATCATGATGGCTTCGTCGACCGGGCAAGTAGGATCCACTTACGCATGAGAGATATTCCCAGCGCATACAGGGAAATCAAATACCCGGATACGATCGTCCTCGAACGGCGCGCGCATCTCGACGCGTGCGGGTGCTCCTATATCATCGTAGAACGCTCAGCAACCCCGGAAACACCACGTACCTGACCCCGTCCCCTGCACCTCGCGCTTGCCATCGTATCTTGAGCCTAAATACCTGCGTCGTACTTGAGCGTGCCTTCGCATCTCGAACTTGCCGCACAGAGTGTCGTACAATACATTGCATTAGCCTGAACGCTATATCCTACAACATACCGACGCACATACGAGCAAATATAGATGGTACGAGATAGATATGCCGCCTGCAAACCCGCATAGATAACCAAATAACCTACGCCCGCAGCCGCGACGTGCGCTCGCGAGACGACGGGACACCGAACACACAACAAGAGCCTGAGCATCTAAAAGTGATCCGAACTCGGACGGGTGGGGGTCGGAAACGGGGAAAAGAAGGTCGAACGCCATGGGAGACGGCATGGAGAACCAAAGGTTCGAAATGTCGGAGATCGTGATTCCGAAGATCGGTGGTAACCATCGCAGTGGGAAAAAAAGTTGAAACATATCATGTTGCGTCGTGAATGTCGTCAGAAGATGCGGTTTGTGCGGTCTGGAGTGCGGGTGCTCCGAACGAAGTCGGAAAGCGTTTTGGTACACGATGGGCACAGGTGTTGAAGCGTCCGAGAGAGCGGGTGGTTGATGAGCGGATGGTCAGATGGTCAGATGAGGGCGTCGAGGCAGCATAAGTAGGGGGCGGTGGGGGCGGAGGGGAGCTGATACAAGTTGGCAATGTGAACAAATAAATACAGAGGGATAGCGACGACGGGGTATGGCATGGGAGAGTCAGGAACTGAAGAAAAGGAACAAGGGGAAGGTATTGGCAACGAACACGGATGCGGGATGCAGATGAACAATAATGCGATGCGACAGGCAGACATTTGGAACAGTGAGGCGGTGTGCAACAACAGATATCGCTGGGGGGACCAGCAAGAGCGCTCAGATTTTGCGAGACGTGCTGAATGAATGTGTGCGGTGTGAATGTCGAGCGGCCAATATGCGAGATTGGGAGGGTAGGAACCGGAAACCGTCGACCAGCGAACGAAGGCGGTGGTGGTGTCTCCGAAGACATATCCAAGCGGTCCTTCGCCATGTGCTCCGTTGCCTCGGAAGGCTCGCTGCACATGGACTCGTCCGAGGACCATCGCCTACCACAGTAGCGAGATCAGATCGCGCGCGGCAGCTCGTCGCGCGCCGGCGGGAGATCAACCAAATCTGCGCAGAACACTCGCGTTAGCCGCGTGCACGCCGGGAACAGGGGAAGGGAGAGGGAGCGAGAAAAACACATGGGACGCAGGGCCGCGCGTGTAAACTCACCGATTGGCGATGTGAAGTTGACGACCTGGATGCAAAAAACATCACGCACGCACGCGTTCGGGTTAGCGCGTCAATTCCAGCGCAACGTGTCGTATAAAACCCATGCGGGGATCGGCACTCACGTATGGATGCAAGGCCGACCTCCTTCTCCCATTTCCTCCGCAGCTTCCGCCACCGCCTCCCGTGGTCAGGTTCAGGTTCAGGTTCACGCCGAGTCCCAGGCCCACCCCAGCGCCCCCCGGTCCGAGGTTCACGGCCGTTGCCCCTGGCCCATTCGTAATGAGATGTAGGCTGCCTCGCCGGCCGTGCGCTTGCGGCGGGGCTAATCGTCGCTCTTCCCAGTCCCAGGTGCGACGCTTCGCTCTTGAAGCTGACAATGGTGGAGAATTCGACGAGTCCACGGGAACAGCGTGGATGTTCAGCGGATATGCTGGTGCTGGAGGTGGCGATGGTGGTGGGTTCATAGGTGGCGGAAAGCCTGGGTCTTGGGCAGCAGCAGCAGCGGAGGAGGGTATGTGCGTATTCGAATCGGAACGAAGGAAGGGTTGTCGCTGGTGAAGGTGTGCTTGCGCTTCTGTCTGCTGATCAGACTGACCATGCGGCCGTGGGTGTGGTTGCAAGGGTGGGTGAGAATGTGAATAGGGCGGAGCACTCTCCTCGTCTTCTTTCACCCTCCCCCTCTCCTCGTCTCTCCTCCGCTCATCATCTCCCTCGTACTCCCCATCCGAGCCACCCTCTGGGTGCGCGTCCATCGGCCGTACACTATACGCGCTCGCTCTCCTACTCGCCAGCCGTCTCGACGTCCGCGACACCCTCGAGCCACGTCTCTGCACGTCCGTGCCCTCTTCTCCAGATGATGGCGGGTACTGTACATACTGCGGAGAGTCGTACAACGACTCTCTAGGTGAGTAAACACTGTGCGTATACGCGCTCTCCGTGTACCCCGTCGTCGTGTATCCCGCCATGGAGTACCTCGTGCCGCCCGCCGCACTCATCCCCAATGCACTGGGCGACGCATATCCGACCATGTGCGGAGGGATATGCTGCAGGTGGATGTTGGCAGGCACCTCGTAAGGGAAGGGCCCCGAGTGCGAAGGCGGCGAGACTGAGGGGCTCTTCGGCGAGTGTGCGATCGTACTGGAGACCTTCGGCTTGTAACCGGACTCGCGGACGATAGAGCGCGGGAAGAAGATGAGGAGCGTGAACATGGACGAGACGAAGCAACCAATCCCCGCAAGGATCTGCAGGAAGTCTGTGACGAATCTGTAGAGACTTGGGGATGAGTTTCGTTATTGACTCCAGAGACAGAGATATGTGCATACAGGTTTCGGTTGATACTGTGTTGTGTACCAATGATCCCATCCAGGGCAAGGATGAGGAGCGGAATGGTGAATAGGAAACGGAAAACCACCCGGACTTGCTGTTCGTTGGGGCTGATGTTAGCAACGATGTTACGCTGAAACGCGCATAATAAAAGTACTTACATTCAGCTGATAGAATGTCGCGAGCCGCACCACGACTGCCGGATCCGCCCCATCAGTCTTCACGTGCCTGATGAATTTCGGGAAGCGCCACAACACATGAAGAAACGCGAGAGTTGTCACTGTGGATCCTGAGGCGCCGACAAGGATTATATATGCGTCACACTGTAAGAGTTTCGCTAAGTTCCTTTAAATCGCCGGGATGTGACAAGATGCTCACGGTTTCCAAGGACTGCCTCGTGATGAGCGCGGTGAGCGGCATACCAATGATTGCGCTGACGCTCCCTATTCCAACGCGGGGGGGTGAGCATTGATTAGCATGACGTCATGATGGCAAAAACGTACCCATATACCAAAGCCGATACTCCCAACTCGAAAACCACGCTTCTTTCTCCTGATTCTGATGCAAGAGATACAGCCAAAAAGCCAGTTCCTCTAGATGCGTAACCCTACAAGATGCCAAGAAGAATATCAGCAGCTGGTTCACCTATCACGACCTTGATACAGGTACAGATGGAGATAGATGTACGTGTGAACTGAGTCCAGCATCGGATGCGTGCTTGCCCCCCTCAGCTCGTCGATGGACGACTGGGGTGCATCCGCCGCGCGCGGGGCATAATCCGCCACGGCGATGGAGGCACTACCCAGTTTCCCCCTACACAATGATTTCATTTACTTCGATTGAACTCTATGTCCGATGGCTATACGCAGTTCCCACAACTTTGCACCTTAGTATATGCGCGCAGCGGGGCGACCTGAAGGATGGACCCAGGGTAGATGCGAATATAGGCGCGATATCTAATGCACCGCCCAACTGTATGCACCAGAGCGTCGGACCGAGCGCAAGGTGTAGACAGGTCATGGAACGCATATTGGGCATATCGGGATGTACTTCGGGACCAACGAGCGACGCGTAAGCCTGTCAAGCAGACCGACCTGCCCATCCTCCCTGAAAAGCTTCAGCGAGAGATGCTTTGGTCGAACCGTGATTTGTGTGCGGAGGAAAATGTCACCCCACCCACCATCACGCAAGACATCAAACCATAAGCGGACGTGGACTCGCTCCTAATCCGCAGGTCAACATCCACAACCACAGACGGACGCAACCGGGGCACAGAATGGGCGACATAAACCCATTAGAGGCGTGCCCATCGCCGGGGATAGTCGCAGCGGTCTCATAGTGAGACAGCGCGTTTGCCAAGTGGACGGAAATCCGCCCCCTCCCGCACAAAGGAGACGTTATCTATCGCCCCAAAAGCAGAAGGTCCCCTGTACTTATGGGTTGCGCGATGATAACCCGGGCGTACAGGGTGAATAAGACACGCATACAAGGTGGCAGCCGGGGGGTAGGCAACGAACTGACGCGATAAAAGCTTGCAAAATTTCGAGAGGTCGCCGGTGCCGATAAGGATATGTGCGCGAGTGGAGAAAGACTCACATTTCTAATGCCCAAGCAAAGCTGAAGACGAACTGCAAGGGAAGGACCCAGCTTCGGTTGGCATCGCGGTATCCAGAGATTGGAGTCGGGATAACTAAAGTAAATTCGTCGACCACGTCCTTGTCAATGCATCAATAAAGATAGGACTCACATTTGCCATCTGGAGCCACAATATATCCTGCAATCACAGCTCCGGTCAAGGACTTGATGAGAGGGAACTGAGGATGTACTACGCACCTTCCTTGACCTTGATCACCGTCATTCCTATACTATACACCATTAACAGCGGTACCGCTCCTAGGTATGTGTACTAGATGTCGAGAAGAATAAGCGTGCACGCCGATATGACGACAAATAAATAGGTAAACGTACGGTCATGACGCGCTTGAATGCGCCTGGCTGGCGGCCTGCGGACCAGCGGAGACATTGGAACCGGTCGTAGCACCACAGGTGGTGCATCAGGAATATGAGGAACTGAAGAGGGGGAAAAGCAAGTTAAGCAAGAGGTATACCAAGAATGAAGACAGGGAATACAAACAAGGACAGAAAGGGTCGCCCAGAGAGAGAACGCGGAGGATGATGCAGTACTCATGGGCGCAAGTCAAGACGCCAGCTCGACTCTGCGCACGTTTTCCAGACCCAGTGAAGCGGAGTGGTTCAGATGAGAGGTTGGGGGAAGGAGGGAGGCGGCGGGAGTGGAATACAAGGGAGAGAAGCGGATGGGGTCATTGGGCTTTGGAGACGAAGTGGCAGGTGGGAAGCCGCCCGTCCAATTTCTCGGTCTCCGTCGCCACCCATTTTTGGAAATGCTGTACCTGTCTCCAGGCGCCCGCAATCAACGCCTCCTCGCTGCCTTCACTAGTCCACGCTCCCCGCAGCAGTTGCCCCCACAAACATATCTGCTTGGGGCGGTGCCCTGCTATGAAACCTTGTCGACACGATATGTTGGAGGGATGCTGCAACTCGTAGACTGTTGCCCTGTCGATGCTACGGCACAGGCACTGGTGGGGTGGCTGCGAATTCAACATCCATCTGTCATGCAACGAAGACTCGAAGCTTCTTCCCCACCGACTGAGTTCGAAGCCAGGCCCTTGGTCCAAATCTTCGTTCGCATAAGGCGTTCTGTTCCGAATCGACCACTACTCCCGCCTTCGAAGATCATTAATCATTCCCGCGCCTCCCCCCGTGCACTGTCGCAGCCGAATCCTCTTCTACATACCTTCATTCAAGTTCTTGTGTCTTTGTTCTTCTGCTCATATATGGTCTCGCTCATGTTCGTACTCGTTCGGAAGTCTTGTCCAATGGGAGCACAGAGACGATCCCTGAGATCCCACGTTACTTACCCACCACCCACGCAACGCCAACGTGCCATCAATGCGCTAAGTCCCTTATTAAGTCTCTCAATCGTCGCTCTGCGCGTTTACTGAACTCACACATGACATTACTCGATTCCTCCCCCCCTTCAA
This sequence comes from Polyporus tsugae, assembly GCA_024305745.1. NCBI lineage: Eukaryota > Fungi > Basidiomycota > Agaricomycetes > Polyporales > Polyporaceae > Polyporus > Polyporus tsugae. The sequence continues at coordinate 1,002,045 of JAHRBS010000005.1, forward strand.
CAGCGGATGCCCCTGAGATGCACACGGATCTCCCGCACTGTTCGCAATCCTGCCCTCCCGTCCGCACACTAAGCTCCTTATGGACATCGGTCCTGGAGGTTATCAGACTCAAAGTTCTCCATGCCTGTCTGTCAGCGTTAACACCGTCAAGCACGCTTGTCCAATCTTGTCCCGCAAGTCCCTCGGCCATCCAGTGCCGTACCGGTTCTCCTCCGTCCATCTTCTGGAGCTAGGGTTCTGTCGCGCAGCGGGCCTTGTACTGATACCTGACAAGTTCAAGGTACGATAGTTATCCCGCGCCTCGCATCGGCTTGTCTGACAGAACGTACTTCGGACCTGGAGACTTCGGACGTTCGTGAAGTCCCAATCGCGCGGGTTCGGAGCGCCCTGCCTGAACCTTGCTTGGCCGCCGCGCGTCTCGTCCCATCAAGTATTCGGCATCCACTACTTGTCTTGTTCGCTGTACATACGTGCCGTCAAGGCTCACCCAGGCGAGCGTGCCGAGTAACTACATAGGGCTCTTGAACTCGAGCGTATGGGAACTGTCCAGAGTTCGAGAACTTCACAGCCTCCAGCCCGACCAACAAGACGGGCAACATTCGCTTCCATGAACAAGCCGTGCAGATTGTCCGACATCTCTTCTCGTTACAGCCCTCCACCGCCACCGAAGATTGACCACGGCTGATACACAAGGCCGAGGCAGTTGCCAGTAGGTCGAAAAACGGGGTTAATACAGGCGCCGTAACCTGTCTCAACACTGCCACACGGAGATCCACTAGAGTCTAGGGGTGCTCAATTCTCGTCGCTCGCTCATTTCGTCGGGCGCCTCAACTTCGCATATCGTGCCAATACCGCCAAAGCCTGCCACTAGCTTGCATACATTACTCTGTGAATCCCTGCGAAGTTTGAACGAAATCGGTGAGAGGATGCCAGAGATACAGAAATTCGGTCTTCCGGTCGACTCGAGCTAGGATTCCCGCGCCGACCCATAGGCGCTCATTAGGCGCGCGACGAAATGAGCGAGCGACGAGAATTGAGCACCCCTACTGTCACCAAATATCATCAGCGCCTTATCCCCAAGGTGCCTTCTCGGCGAGCTGGGGCTTGACGAGGCTCCCCGTCCAGCGCACGGGTGTCATTGTGCCTGATCCGCTATTACGACGTGAGTATTCCCAACCTCCACTTGCTCTTGCGGGATGACTTCGAAGCTGTAGCAGTCTAGCGGAAGCTTTCGAGCTCTTGCTCGTGGTAGAGTAGACCGTAGAGCCTCCGCCGACAGAGTCTCGTCGTCGACGCTACGTGACCTAATGCCAGTTAGCGGAATGCGCGTCAGTAACACTGCGTGCTGAACGAACGCGACTCACGTCTTGATCTTCGCCGTGCTGGGCCCTGACGTCTTGCAGAAGTGAACGGCTCTTCTTACCCCCGACGACATGTTTTCCAGGGCCCCGAGGACGTACATGTCGGCATCCCAACACACTGCCAGTGGCGAACGAATGTTCAAATAGGTACACGCACCGTTCCACTGGTCTCGGGAACGGTGTGAAGCGATGGCGGGCGGGAGACGTGCCGACTCTGAACAGACGCAAGGCTGGCTGTCGAGGCTTCAGCCGCGGGCGCCTTGACCGGAGTCTGCAAACAAGATCAGCATTGTAAGCTAGGGGACGTGACGCCACAACGGCTCGGACTATCGACGCACCAAAGAAATTTTGCTGAGCGTCGCCCCTTGGTTCTGGTTCTGGTTAAACCGGCCCGACTCGTAGTCAGCGACATATTGACCAACACTGGCATTCGATTTAGACGGTACAGACCCTTCACTGGCGCCTACTGGCGCTCGCACCGCTTCGCGAATGCGGGGATATTCGTGCATTTGTGCTCCCACGCGTGGTGAAGCTTCGGTCACAATCGTTTGCCAGCGCGTCCAATCCGACTCCAACGTGTCGCCCGGGCCCTGCTCCTCCTCCCCTGCCCCCCAGTCGTCGGGGACCCGGGGGATGAGGCGGGGATACGGGGTTGGCACCGGTCAGTAGCGACTGCGGCTCCCGGCGGGAGTGCTTGGCAGGGGACACGTGCTCCCCCGCGGTGCACGCACTTCGAGTCGCGGTGAGCATCCACAGGGGTATTGAGGGACCACTGCTGGGAGGTCGCTGACGGCGGTCCGGGTTCGCGGGCGGCGATGGAGGCTGGGTTGCCTAGCAAAGGGACGCGCAGCCGGCAGCACGCGCGGAGGATGTTTTGGAGCGTCGCATCAATGTCATCATACGAGCGACGGAGGTGTCCGCTATCCCGTCGGTGGGTTACCGGATGCCGTCAAACTGCACATGCATGTTGGCTTCGTTCTTGTCGACAGTTGCCGCTAGGGATAGCATACGGTCGTCGACAGAGCGGAGAACAATGGCATCATCTCCCGAAAAGAGGCGAGGAGGCCGTGGATGGACTCGGAGGTGGCCGTGAGCTAGAGCATGTTGCGCGTGGTGACGGTAGCAAAAAATTGTGACGGAGTTCGGTAACGGCGTGCGCTAGAAGGGCGGCATGCTCTTTGACACTGTGTGGTGGGGGGACGCCGATCCGAGTGGAGGGGCTTGTCGGGAGTCGTCGATCGTCGCAGTGTGTGCCATGGCAGCAGAAAGGGGCTGGTCCAACAAACCCGAGGAGCTGCGATAGTGCATTTCGAGGGCTCAAGCGGGAGTTCTGCGAGCAATTCCGAAGGGGAAGGGGAGAAGGTGACCGGCAAGTTACTGCTGTGGATGCCACGCCGCAGAGTATGTACAAGGGTGCTGACGTTGCTGCGTGGAATAAAATTGGAAGAGCACAGGTACGAACCGGAGAGAAAGGAACCTGTACGAGGGCGGGGCCAACAAGTTGATCGGAGAGAGAGAGAGAGACTCACTGGTAAGTGCCATACGAGTCAAGCCATGCTGAAGTGCGGAAATAGGCGCGCACGAGTCCAGATATGGTATCCGCAGTCTCGATATTCCGCATTATGTAAGACTTTACCCCATGTATCCTGTGCCTGCGCCACCGTGCTGCCAGTCACTACACACCACACATATTACCAGCTACTTATGATTGCATCCGAGTCCTCGGGTGACTCGCCATACACGGTGACCCCTGACTCGAGGTATTCATATATAAGCACCCTCATTTCGGCCTCTTCGCGCGTCGACTCGGAGTCCCTTGATCCTTATCCTCACTACAGCCCCAACCTCATGTCATCTATGTCCTCATTACAGCCGTCTTCATCTGTCCCCCTCCTTCCACCCCGGTCTGCCGTTGAGGCCGAGGCCCAATCCTCTGACCCTCCGGTCACCGACTCGGTTCTGCCAAGACGTCCTGAGCCTTTAGCAACACAGATAATCGTCATACAGCTGGACCTAGTGGCCATGGTTCGGAATCTCGACTTGGATGAGGAGGCTACCAGAGCAGCGGAAGAGCTCGCTACGAAGACGCAAAAATACTTGGTTGCAATTTCTATGGTGAGATTTCTTTTGCCCTCAATCTGTACTCGTAGCGCGTCACTCACAGTCATACTCCTTACAGTGTTTGGACCTTATCTTCGCTGATAGCAAATGGTGTCGGTATATGGTCCATCCTGTCGCCACGTCCTTTCGGCCAGCATGCCCTGAGCTAGGTATTACATCAGACATGGTGGTCCCGATCCCGCCGAACTCCGCTCCAGGCAAGACGTCCACCCACTCCGATGACGCTGACGCGACGCGGGAAGAGTTCAACTTTCCATTCGAGAACTGCTATTTCTGGGTCTACAGCGCAACGCTCTTGCAGATCCATCTGAGGCGCGGAAATGATTCCTTCGACATCACCAGTGCCATCAAGGTGCCCATGTCCTTGGAGCGCCGTCTCCACGCTTTGAGGAGGCTGAGATCGTCCGCGTCTGGCCCCTTCCCTCCTCCCTCGTTTATGCAATCTTTTGATTATTACCCCATTGTCTCCCTCGATCCTTTCACCTACGTGGACAAGTCTGCCTGGGTGGCTGCTGCAAAAGCCATGGCCGAAGAATGGACAGCCCCTGACTCGGAGGACTCAGACTCGGAGGACTCAGACTCGGATTCGGACTTGGATGACTACTCGGACTCGGAGCTGTTCAACGCTTTTGGTCTCAACGACCACGACCCCGTGACTGGACATACTCCACTCTACCACGCGTGGCCGGAAGCCGTCAAGAAGGGACGATAGGGAGCCCTGCAATGCTCTGGCGAGAGCAGCACGTGATATTGCTGTGAGTGGTCATCATGGGTAGGGTTCCGACCGTGCTAACACCCTTGCGTGTCGGTAGAATCATCAAGGAAGGGTTGTCAAGGAAAGCACTAGCCGTGAGTTCTCCACATTTTCCATATTTTTTTGCTACCTGTTCTGAGATGATACATCCAGACCGCTCAGGAGAACACCAATTGAGCGATGATGGGGAATCCGCCTGCGAAACCCCGCCCGACGTTGTCCTCAGCCACCATGACTGCATCAACCTGTAACCGCCTCCCACTTCGTGACCGCTTTGTGTCATCTTCCTTCCCGTCCCTCTATCACGTGTTTTTTCCCGTATGTCACATCGTACATATATGATATCTCTCACCGCCATCTTTCCCCATCTGGACTCATTCCCTCGACTGTCCACTTGCGGCTTTCATAATCTCACTCTATTGTATTGTATCCGAACCCTAGCCTAGTGTAAAATACGTTTACTAGCTGGCCCGCGTCATGTACATTTGGACAGACAGGAATATCCACGGCGAGAAGTTGTGATACAGGTCAGACGACTCGGCCACCAGGACGTGCGGAACACCTCGCTCTCCTCCCCGCTGCCCGGCTTCCCGAAGACGACTTCAGCGGAAGGCTCCCCCCCCTCCCCGAACGTCATCACGATGTTGAAGAGCGTCTGGATCCTCGCGATGCCGTTCGGGTCCGGTGAACAGCAGATCGCTTGCGGGGAGTTGCAAGTGTCGGAGAAGAAGCGTGCGCGCAGCAATGTCGCGTCAATCCCCTTCTCCCGGATGCGATCGTCCCCGAGTTCCTGTATGAGCTCGCCGCAGATCTCCCTAGCGCGCGTGAGGCGGACAGGCGAGCCGGAGAGCCATGGCGGTTCGTCCACGAGCTTGTTTTCCAGAAAGTGGTTCGTGTGAACGATGATGCCGTTCGCGTCTTCCGGGAGGTAGACCCCACCGCGAGGAGAGAGCTCAAGGCCCCGCGCTTTGTGGGAGTCGGCGATGAGGATGTGTTGGCTCGATGCTGCACCTCCGAGCTTCTCGATTGTGCTGATCGCGCTGTCGACGGAGTCGCTCTCGAGCGAGATGCGGAGGAGACAGTGAATAGGGAGGAGAGATGTCGAGATTGGCCGCGCTCGGATTGCATTCAAGAGAACACCGACCGAGGACGAGCTGAAACCGATCTTCCCGACGATTCCTGGCTAGCTCAACAATGAGCGTTACTTGGCACTATCAGGATATGGGAGTAGGTGTATGTACCTCGGTAACCATCCAGATCTTGGGCTTCCCTTCCTGTTCGATCGACATCATCGCCAGGTTCTTTCCGACGCCCTCCCTCCAGTCCCAGTTCTGGCCGAGCACCACCCTCTCGGAGCCTGACGCGCGGATCCGCCACGCGAGGCTCGTGCACCCGTCGTCCCACTGTCCCAGCGCGATCTCGCTGCGCGCGTTCAGATCGACGATGTCTAAGACGTCCACCGTCCGCCGCCCCTGCTGTTCAGCATGGGCTCGAAGACCATCTGCGATGCCTTCCATCTCCTGCAGTAGGTGGGGCGCGAGTCGTCCGATGGAGACGCGGAACTCCTCTGCCACAGCACGAACTTGCGCCCAGTCGAACTTGCAGGCCTCCTGAAAAAGGTCGTAGTAGATGACTAGCTGATCGAAGATCTGTGGGGCGAGATGCTTGCCATGCTGCTGCCCTATCTATGCCCCAAAACCGCAGTGACCAGAGTGTTAGTGTACATGTGTAGGACAAAAATATGGTGGCAACAGATGACCTCGTACCGCGTATGACGATCCTCGCAGCTCCAAGTGAGGAACGACGTATGTCTTGCTCTCTCGTGATAGTGAATGTTGGTGGTTGGAGATAGCGATCTTTTTTCGGAACTCGAATTGGACTGGGGGTGACGTGCTTGTCTACGGTCGGGAGGGGCGGCGTCCATCGGTGGCTATTAGTACGATCCAAGCTTGGACTCGGCTGGACCGAGCATAACTGGTCTCACGGCTGAAGGATTCGGCCTATGTTCGCATGGGATTATGCAATTTCTGAAACAAGCGTGCGTCCTAGTCTAGTCCCAACCCCAATGGTCCCCAGCTAGCCTGGATCCCGCTGATCACGATCCGTCATTGGTACTTGAGCATTGCCATCCTCCACTTACTCTTGCGGGGCGACTTCGAAACCGCAGAAGTTCTGGGGCTCTTGCTCGCGGTGGAGTCGACGGAGTTTCGCCGTCGACGCTGCTTGGCCGAGCGATGGTCAACGGAATGTGCGGTCAATAATAGTTCGTACCGGACCTGACTCACGTCTGCTTCGCCGTCCTGAACATTCATGTCTTGCAGAGGTGAGCGATTCTTCTTGCCTCCCGCGGCGTGTGCTCCAGAGCCCTGAGTGATTCAATGTCACCGCTGAATCAGGGAACCCTGTTTAGATAAACGTAGACGCACCTTCCCACGCTCGTGAATGGTGTGGAGTGACGGCGGGCGGGAGACTGGGCCAGTGCGAAACGAAGCAACGCTAACCGTCGACGTTGAAGCTTCTCCGGTCATAGGGCGCTACAACGGTGGTGAGTCTCATACGTGGATAGCGGCGCGATCAACAGACCAGTGATATCTTGCTCAACGTCGCATCTTGGTTCTGTAATTTTGCAGCACGTATCAACGGAGGATCGCGGAACCACTCAATCCAAGGACCAAACGGCACGTACCCGCCACTCCTGCTCACAGGCCTCCGCGAAGCCAGGATCGTTCTTGCACCGAATCTCCCAGACGATGAGCGTGTTTCTGCAATGTTTGTTCAAGAGGCCCAACGAATCTTGGCCTATCGTATATATGGCGCCAGGATCCGCAACCTGAGGGTACTCGTCGCTGTTGAACTGCCAATGGGCTTCCACCAACTTAGTGTGGTCGAGCTCGATCGCATGTCCAATGAGCCACTGGAATCTATGTGGCTAGAGCGGTGTCGTGTGGTAGTGCCTCGAACCCGGGAGGCCGACGTTAGGGAGGATGGGCTTCATGAACTCTCGAAGTACGTTGCAGACGCCGTGGGAATTGATGGGTTTCCTCCCCAGGGTGCCCATCAGGTACACCGCCGCGGGCTGTATGCCGGGGATGGCCTGTCTGACGAGGATGCATGGTCGCTTCTTACCTATCTTCCTGCGCCTGACCTCGCTCAACGCGAACTGCGAGCGAAGAAGGGCGTCGGGGTCTTGCTGGATCGTCTGTGTGGCTTGAAAGACGGTCTCAATTGGTGTGGATAGAGATGCATATACGGCGCAAATGTCCCCGGAAACACATCCGGCGGTGCGGGTCGGCTGTATTGGTACTGCCTGCAGGGAGGTTGTTTCGGAGCATACAAGACAATCGAGCATGAGGGGAAACGGGGAGTGTTGGGAGCGTGGTTGCGCAATGCTGAGGAGAGCGTGTAGGCGGACGGTCAATTGAGGACTTGTGCAATATAAAGTAGCTAATATGCAGGTGCATACCTGTGGTTCCTCCGCTTTCAGGTCCGCTTGGGTACGGGGACTGCCGGCAGCCATATGCAATAATGCTTTGCTTAAAGTCCAAACGTGTCTCGTTTTTAAAGAACACTGCCTTTTGTGGGCGCGATTGGACAAAAGAGCTTTGTCCGGGTCATCTTTGATTCAACATGGCGCAGTTCGTTTGTTGCTGTTGGTTATTAACATACTAGCGGAAGCGCCACTGTACAAAAGGACCAACCTTCACTTTCTCCGTAACCCATCTCCTCTCCACTAGCGACCATGGACGCTCCGCTATACTATCCTCTACCCGGGACATACGGCGTCGCCCTGCTCGATGTTGATGCGACTGTTAAAGCCCTGGACAGCGAAGCTCAGGAAGCTGCTCGAACGATCAAGCCCGCACAGTGCCTGGTCTATCTTTACAGAGTCAGTCGCGTCCCGCCACTCAATAGTGGATCCGAGCCACAATGCTGACAACCCACCATAGGCTCTCGAATTTCCCTCTCCCAACAGACCGTGGACACGGTTCGCTGCATATCTCGTGGGCCCTGGTTTACGGGCAGAAGATTCAGAGAACTGCTTCACCGCAGAGATGTGCGTCCCCATCTTCCCGAACACCGCGCACCCAAACGGCCGCGCGCCTGTCCGCACGACGCCAACGTTCCCGTTCTCGAACTGCTCCCACTGGGCGTATATAGACGTCTTGCTCCGGGTGTCGAATGGAGACTTCCCAAGTGCGGATAGTTCCGACATTATTCGACTTCCTGGAGGCCAGCAGGTGGCAATGGACACATTGTTGACGGAAGACCTGACCGCCGCTGTCCAAGCGAAGCGGGCAAGGAGCGCCGCTCGGGATGGGGCCGCGGACACCGGCGACGGCCATGAGGGGACGGGCCAGTCTCAGGAAGACTCCGAGGAGATCTTCGTCTGGAGACGAAATGTGCCCAATGAGCTGGTGCCTGTTGTGACTGTCTCATTAGACCTAGCTGGCACACTTGACCGGAACGACTTACCGGATCCCATGGAGTTCTTGCGCCAGAGCAATGCGCTCATATGGTGCGTAACAACTCCTGTCCGAATGGGTTCTGCACAGGTTGACGATTCTGCTGACGCAGCATCGTGAAGCACTCCGCTACATGGAAGAAGACCCTCGCTGAGCAGCCTCCGAGCAACGACGATTTCGCCTCCATCTCAAGAGTTTCCATAGTCTTCAGCGATGAGACGAGTTCGAGCAACGAAGACAGGCATGAGGCAGCGCCGAGAGCAAAAGGTGAATGGCATGCTCAGCGAATCAGAATTGGGATACTCACAATGGAACGCATAGGCCTCCAGAGGCTCTCTCAGGCTATCAGACGGTACGTGACCATCGGCATCCATCGCATTGTGTTTCTCGCGCCATGCTCATTCAGTTCCATTCATGTGGCAGAATACTGGGGAGGGTGGATAGCGGTGACGCGGAGGAAGCTGACAATATTTCAAGGCACTTCTTCGACCAGGACAGCGAAGTCGATGTAACTGAACCCCTCCATAAGCAGCCCAAGGGTAAGTACTCAAAACTTGAAGCATCTCTCACGAGATTGATACTGAAGGTTAACACTCACGCAGGGCTTCCGTCACCGTGGAAGAGTTTCGGATTTGTTCGTGCTTTCCTTCGTTCGCGCTCGACAAGTGCCAAACACAGTCACTGGTGACATGTCCCTGAGCTCGTCCTGGGATACACTGTATGGTTATTAGCATGCATTTTATGTAATCTCAACACCCTCTACGCACATTCACCACTTATCTGAAACGGTCCCTGCAAGACCATACTCAAGTTGGTTGGCCCGACATGTACCTGAGCCGCATCGCCCGACGTGGCCAAGGTCCACGCGCGGTGTCAGAGAACAGTAAGATTTTAATAGCTTGGGGTGTAAGCTGCAATCATGCTGGAAACAGCGAAGAGGATGGCATGGGTAGAAATCCGTCATGGTGGAACGAACGAAAAGAGACGCCAGACTTCCTATTGGTCCGGTCAGTCTCCGGATTGGCGCTTGTCCACCCGCTTGCCGGCGAAGACCTGGGCTCAGACCTTTGGTGGACACTCCGACTCCTCTCAACCTCTCATTTATGTTTGCTGCCGAATGCACTTTCACCATCACTATTAAAGCTCTGTCTGTTGGTACAACGAACGCGCAGCACTAGGTTTACTGCAACACACAGTTTTCTGTTGTTTGGCGCGGCGGCCCCCACGAATTCTCAAGTTAATCCTCGCCACATCAGCAATCCCTTCGCTATGTCCATCTAGGTGAGTCCCCGTAGCACGTATGACATCTGCCTATCGTCTAACACTGGCCAACATATATGTGTAGGATTGGAAACCCTACCCGTAGCCGCATCTGTTCCGCATTGATACTGGCGCGATTGAAATAACGACAAGCCACCACGCCTGAACCATTTCTTCGACCGGCCTCGGCCCCTCGCTGGCATCCCCTGGGCATCACCATTCTCAACACATTTGTTGCTGCTTTTATACCCTTTTCACGTTCTTCCAACTCCTGTCAAAACGACCGCGAGGAGACGTGCAACGCTGTGAGTTCCGTTCGTAAAGGTCTGCCAACAGCGCGGCTGAGGCGAGAGCCAGGCTACAGACGCTGCTTCACGCTGTACCGGCCCCCGTGCTTCATGCAGGCTGATTCCGCGAGCCTTGCCACCTCCTCATTGCTTGTCCTTGTACTAACTTCTAATCCAGACATCCTTCGACTTCCAGGTGTCCGTCTTAAATAGTTCCGCTGTACTGCGAGCTCCATCGGCGCGATACTGCCGATGCAGGGCCGTCCTTATACTCGGCGCCATTTTCGGATATAGCAAACGAACGTATGCGTGCGACCGCCCATCTATCCGACCTGAAGCACGTTACTTATCCCTAGCTCCCCAACACTCTTCATTTGATTGCGGACAATAATCAGAATCACTCACCCCCACCCACAACCTGATCCGAGGATGGATACGGACCGGCGCACGGTGATGCTCAACGAGCTCCCTAACAATCGCTGAAGTGGCGTGCAGCTCCTAGCTTGAGAAGGGTTGGGTCGGTCTCGAACGATGTGGTGATTCCCTATCGTCTGTCGCGCATGGGCCGGGTCGAGCTCAGTCGTGCAGGACACAGGTTTTTCGGCCCTTACCTCCTCCCTTTCATCAAGGTTCTGAATCATGCTCAAAGGTTGTTTCTCTCAAGCCCGTCGCTAGGGTATGAAGGTTGTGAGTGTGTTCACTCCATTCCGGTTGCCATAGGATGTGGTGATCTTATGGTCTGCAAGCAGTGCCGTTACGCCGGTATTGATGCGGCAAAAAGAGGTGTCGGAACCCTTGGAATGATGCCTAACTCTGCTGTTTCCTCTTGGCCTACATTGTAGCAACCACCACCCGACATGAACTCAGGCGTGGGCCGCACCATCCGCATTCAAAGTTAAGGACATAGGGCGACGCCGTAGCGTTATCCCGCTCGTAGTATCTACGACTGGTGCCATGCTCTAATTGGTGGCTTCAAACTGGTGATTCTACACACTCTCATGATCGGTTCGAAGGGATTAAACGGAGCTGAGTTCATGCTCGTATCTCGAGGGAAGTGCGTTAAGTTCATAGGAATACGCGCATGTCTGCGCCTATGTTTTAGCCTGAATCGCTGTAGGTGTCTTTCGGATAACTTACCCACGGACGTTGTCGGGTGGGGATTCCGAGATCATAGGTCCGTGCGAAGCTCTCTGTGTGGTCATCCTTATCTGCGCCATCGCCTTTACCTTCAGCATCCCCCTCCACCTACAGCCTCCAGGATGTCCACATCTTCTGTCCTTCCTCTCGAACTCTACGAGCACATCCTAGAGCTTGTCATGGAAAATGCGCCCTACGAGTCCTACACGATGCTGTACACATTCTCCTACGTGTGTACTGCTTGGCAATGGAAGTGCCGTGCCTTGGGGTTTCGAAATCTCATCCTCGATGAGCTCTCAGTCGCCGCGATGCATATAGTGAGAAGGAAGTTGGCCGCGAACTCACATCTTGCTGCCTTGGTGGAGAACATTGAGTTACACATCCTCCTGTCCGCATCCCCATATCAGTCGATTGTAGAGGGTTTCCCATCCATGCTTGGGCGTTTCCTTCCACAACTGCGAAGCATCACTATCGGTTCATCTACGCGCCCTATCCATGTTCACCATCACTTCTCTATTCGACGAGTCTTGTTACATACCATGACAGTCCTCGAGGTGGGGAATATCCTATTCGACGAAAACCTCACGTTTGAATGGTTCATCGGTCCCTTCCCATCACTTTGCCTTCTTGATCTCTGGAGCATCTCTTGGAAGGTGGCTCTCAATCTCAGCCAGGGAATGCCTCCTCTCACCGAGCTTGAAATACGGCTCAGAGGAAATAATTACGTACATATACTGTTCAGATTGTCTGATGCTCGATGCTCATCTGTTATCTTATCAGCGTTACTCATGGATGAAGGACAACCGAGACACGTATGAACACCTTCTACACGCAACTCACTGCACGCTCCGTTCATTTACCGTGAACATCTTCTCGCTATATATCCTCACTTCTCTTCGTATGTTCCCTCTCACCCTTGGCAATTAAAATCAATGCTGATAGGAGTCTAGATGATTACAAGTCCGAAGACTTCTGCCTCAGCGCTCTTGAGGTGCTGAGTTTAGAGCTTCATGCCCACCCTGTGCTCAAGGTTTGCGGGAAAGATGGGAAGGAACTGCCATATTGTCAATGTGTCGCAGATATTATATCTTTCCTGGCTTGTATGGATGCCAAGAAGACTCATGTTCTCAATCTCTCTTTCGACACTGGCGACCACAGAATTTTCATTGTATCCAATGATGACTTCCTTGATTCCCTATGCAATGTGCTCAAAGGGCTGGAGGACTTGGTTATTGGTGATCACTTCCCTTCTCTACAAGCCATCAATATTGTCGTTGTTGGTGCTGGCGGGGCTGCCGTCCCGATATGGCGGGATCACTTCAATTCCTGCTTTCCTTTGCTTCTGGAGCGAGGGCTACTTCATGTCAAGGAGCACATTCCTAAAGAGTAAGAAGAGCCTCCTTTTAATTTAATGGAGCTGATAATCTTGTGTAGGACTCCACAACATTGTGTTTGAAAGTCCCTGCTAGTGAGCGGCCCCGCCAGCCAGCAGAGTTATCCACCAAAGGGATAACATCCACCAGGTAGAAAGTGTTTCAGTACATGTTGTATGCCACAAAGCTTCTGGATGTTGAACAAGTGTCAATCAATGTAGTTTTAACATTTGCATATCAAGTTTGGACACAATACACGCTCTGTCACTTGCTCTGCAACACAAGCCTGATGCACACTCACTTGCTCGATTTTCAAACTCATCGCCACCTCCTGGTTTCGGCGCTGACTCAAAAATGAAATGATCCCGATACTGAGCAGGAGTTGGAGTAGGGCCGCCATGAAGCCTCGGCACTCAGAAACAGCACATTTGGACTGTTCAGTCATCAGACTATCAAGACAATTATAGAGCTCGAGGTCTTGAGTCGACTCAAGTCCCGTTGCTCAGCCTATATGGTATTATTGTCCGTAACAGCAGCATCTCGGCAACACTTCACTCGCTCACAAGGACGCTCCATCGCCACATTCGAATAGTGGCATTCACATACAGTGCTATAGGGGTCATATTTCCTTATAAAATGCAACTATGACTGGAATGATAATGATTCTCCTCGAACCCTCCTCGGACACCTGCACGGCCACTGCAGATTCAACCATCCATGTTGTAACTATTCCCCAGACGGAGCACCATGCCACTAACCCCAACTCGATCGACATCTTGTTCACAAACACGAGGTCCCTATTGGCGTCCTCTTCCCCGCCATCAGTAACCATGCTAAGCGACATTTCAGAGGTGCAACTCCACCTTATCTGGGACCCGGACCTTCATTCCGAAAATCGAGAGTCAAATGCAGGGACCTCTTCATCCGGACCTCTGCGGAGGTACCTCCAACTCCCGGGCCACCAGAACATCGTGATCAATATTGCAGACTCTGCCAGATTCTGGCATAGTGGCGCACCTCGCCTCTTGTCAATCACCTTCCAGGCGGCCGATGTCGTCAGGCTGGATTTATACAGCCGGCGGTTTGCAAACTTCATCACATTCATTGAGTTTTGCTTGTCATTCAGCTCCCTTTCCGATTTACAGATGGCAAGATCTTCCTGGATCGAAGCCGCATTTTCTGCGGAAGGCTCAATCAGGGCTGAACGGAATGTGCATTTGAAAAAGATAGACTTGAAAGCCGATGACACAGTAGTCTGCGCAATTCACCCAGCACGATGTGACGGGGGCGGTGCATAAGCGCCCCTTCCCTTCCATATTGGGTCAAGTGTTCAAACCCTGACTTATCTGCCAATGGTACATGTCATGTACCATGTGATTGCATGTCTGGTTTGAATGGTAGTGTATTTTCATGACACGTCGAGATGCGTCGCGACCTGTCTTGTTGCATCACAGCTATTGCTCACTGCATGTACATACTCTCTGGGTCTGAGCTTATAAGTTATGCTTTCAACTGGCAGCTCTGGTACTTCTGATCTGGGCAGAGCCGAAGTCGACACTCAGAAGTGCTCGGCATGCCAGCGCCACTGGCCTATCACTGACTTTCCATTAAAGAAGAAGGGGCCCAGCACCCATATCACACACATCAAGACCTGTGAGAACTATACTGTCCGGAAGCAGGTATGGCGGACGAAGGAGAAAGCCGAAGAAGCTGATGGGAAGAAGCCTCCTCTCAGAGCCAATAAGCAAAAAGCGCGCTCGGACGCTCTCGACCGGATTCCCCTCGCCTCTTTCCTGCAGTTCCTGGAAGGAAAGGGCATGGTCTGCAACATCGAGGCCCTCATATTGATCTCTGATGTTGACAGCGACCGCCGGAAATGAGCAGATTGCCTCGCAGAGCAGATATGGAAGCGACTGGAGCTGCCCTTTATGTAAAGTTATGTAACAGTGCCGAAAAAACAACTCTAATCTCATTTCCCTCAGCAGATATCATAGCAAGCATGATGCAGTGATGTCTAATGACTCGCAGAGCACGTATACGTACCACTGTGCCCAGAATGCAAAATGCCAGAAGAAAACATGGAAAGTCAGTGATCCGGAGAAGCATCGAGACAAGGACACGATGGACGTGTTTAAATGCCACAGATGGCTGTCCATCACAGTCACCGATGGGTCGGACCAGGCCACAGTCACGCTCGTGCACCGCTCGTTGCATGTTCTGTATTGTGTCATTGACCTTCCAGATGAGGTCGATGAGATAATCCAGAAGAATCCTGACTACACGGTCTCTCAGGTACTGATATTTCAATCATTAGAGGGAAACTAATCCATTCATAGTATACATGTGTAAGGTGTGGACCGACATTCTGAAGAAATATCCCAAGTCCACATTCTCACGGGCCACTGTCTACGCATGGTGGGCTCAGGAAGATCACAAGAAATGGAAGCGGGATGATGACAAGTTCAAGTCCGCATCAATCCTACTTGCCGAGGCTTGGAACTTGTCCGGATCCTATTCGGCTGAGCCTATTGAGCTTCCCAATGAAGATGGGTTCACAGGCTTGGTGTTTGCTCTCCCGGAGCTGCTCGGCCAATGGGGTGGACGCATCCGTGAGCTAGCTCTTGACTCAACGTGTGCATAATTATCTATTATTATGTGCATTGGCTAATAAGTATCTGGATGACTCTAGTTAACACCAATGGTTCTCGGTTCAAGTTGTACGCCCTTCTGGGTGAGGTGTATGGCTCTGGACTGCCTCTCGCATACCTCCTGCTGCGCTGTTCGGATGGGGATAAGGGGGGAAAGGAGCGGTACATTACTCGCTTTCTGACCACTGTGCGTGACCGCTGGCATATCAATGCAGTGTTCACTCTCACGGACAAGGACTGGTCCGAGATCAATGCATGTCGCACCGTGTATCCCAACGCGAAGCACCAACTGTGCTACTGGCATGTCTTACGTGCTGTCAAAACTTGACTAGCAATTCTCTGCCGGATGCCAGTCCATTACAAAGCCGATGAAGCTCACGCGGAGTTCTCATGGATTGATAAGGATTTTGTGCCTCTGCAACAGCAGACCAATCCAGTGAGCCGCTATGACAGACTTGTTACATAATGTCACCTAATTTCCGCCAGTCCGCTCCCACTTTCATTGCAGCTCCCAAGGCCATTCCCACGATCCGGCTACGATTCAATGGCAAGCTTATCTCGCTTCACCCAGAACTTCCGACCCAGTCACAGTCAACACTCCTCACTGAAGAGGCCATTCATGAGGCCAAGACGGAGTCAGCTGAAGCTCAGAGTGATGAGCTTCCCGAGCGCATGGAGAAAGAACTTGACCAGCCTGATCAGGAGGCTGAGGATGGCCCAGACTGGATGTTTGAAGAGGACAAACTCCGGGCAAGCGACCCGCAATATGTTTTCTGCCCTGCGCCACACCAAAAACAGCTCTTGCGGCTGATTACAAAGCATTTCTGTCTCCACCCTCTTTTCCCCGAGGAGGACTCTGAGCAACGACCTCACACCTCGGATTCTATTCGCCACAATGCTGCATATGAAATGTACAATTTCTGCCATATTCGGGGGCTTACTGAGGTCTGGGGCTATCTCTGGACATCTTGGTATACTCCGCAGAGGTGGGATCTCTGGGCACAATCATCATCCGGCGATCGGATCTCTTGACTTCAAACCACAATGATGGTCGAGAAACACTGGCAACAGCTAAAGCATGATCACCTCCATCATCTCATGCACCCTTGTCTCCACCAGCTCACATTTATTCTTATTCATCATGTCACTCCAGCGTACATTGCACGTGCCAAGATCCTCGAGGACACCTACCGACTGGGCCGCTCCAAACCCCTCACAACCTATCAGCGCTATTTCAAAATGGCGTGGATAAAGTTGCAGGCCGCTAAGCTTAGTGGCCGCATTTATCTCACGGACATTGCGACCTGGACGTGCAATTGTGGACAGCAGAAGTACCATCTGCAGCACTTATGCAAGCATCTCGTGCAAGCGGTGGCAGAACCTTCTCTCTGTTTCTTCTGAGAAGTGTACCAGTGGCGCACTGTCCCCATTTACCACCACCCGGAGCTCCGTGCACGCTCTGAGACCGACGTTCCAGAATATCTGGATGCCAATGATGGCTCCATCACAGACGGTGATGACCACGTTTGGATTGGAGACCACGCACAGCTCAAGAGACAAGCAGACTGGGAGGCACTTGAGGGCAGCCTTACAATGCATAAGCGCCGACGCACAGCCACCCCCGCCTTTTCCGATCAGGGACCATGATCGTCATCCCCGCTCCCATACGCAGAGGAGGAGAGCAAGGTAGAGAATAATGAGGTGAGCATTTATTTGCTATATCATCCACATATATTGAACAGCCAAAAGTTGGAAGACAAGATCAAACAGCTGAAGCGCCGAGCGGAAGAATTGCGAGAAGCTGCTGATATCATTGAGGATCAGCTTCTATTTCAGAACAAGATCTGGATCACCAGCATGGTCGAGCGGAAGATCGGGAAGGATGTAAGTTTATTTGTTAAAGATATTCATCATGTGGAGAAGACCGGGAGGAAGAGGGACACAACATGGGCTCGGAAGGGGGATAAAGACAGTCAACGCCGCTCGCGGAACACCATGGGGTACCAAGTCCGAGTCCGCGACACTAAGGCCTCGGGTATTCGTCACCCATTACTGTACCAGACTCCGATTAAAACGACTTCGAATACCACTTATGAACCATTCAGACCCCACTCAAGTGGATCTTGCTGCTCGGCATCAAGATGACCCCACCACTCTGCCTGGCGCCCATCGGCATTGGCAGATAAGTCGGGGTTTGAACACTCGACCCGATATGGAAGGGAAGGGGCGCTTATGCACCGCCCCCGTCGCATCGTGCTGGGTGAATTGCGCAGACTTGACGCAGTACGTACCTCCTATGTACGGAACTGACAGTGCACCTGAAGGATCCAACTTTGTCCGAAACTACGGGAGCGGCCATGTTCGGACTCTTATCTTTCCAGGAGGCACACCTCGTAGACCTTCGGCTAGATGTACCAGCTATGGCGGCGATCGCCACTGCCACTATCCAAGAACCCGAAGGTGCCGTATACTATACCGCCGCATCTAGAAATGCAAACATGGTCAGCTCATACTCGACAATTCTATCAGCCGCAGACGATCTCGTCCCGGCTGCTTGCGGACAATCAACCACGCACCGACAGATGAAGACGCCAAACTTACGACACCTAATGCTGAACTTATCGGTCGACGAGTTCCTACGGCGCGACGAGTCCCTGTCTGAGGATGGTCGCCACCCCGCCATCTCCAGCGTGCTAGTCGCGTTCTTATCGAGGTTAGAACTAAGTAACCTACAGTTAGTGCTCCAGCTGTCGGACGCACCTGGCTCTGAACGTGGCAGCGGTGGAGGTGGCTGCCATCGAACGGGTACCTCCGAGGGACGGACTCGGACTCAAGAGATCGATGACGCACTCGAAGACCTGCGACGAGCACTTGAGGTTCGTGGGCTGACAGCACAACCGGTAGTCGAAGGGATCAGCTGGAGGTGGCGTGCACGGGAAGATTACGAGAGGACGCCTCCTGGTTGAACCGCCTCGTCCGAGTCCCTGTCGGAGTGAAGACGGAGCAAGAGGTGACCGAGATGTGACAAGCGATCGCGAGGGGATAGTATTCAGACGTGCCGCATGTTGCTCGGGGATATGTTACTAGGCACTGGGTAAGTCAAACTGGGTAGAAATGAAACCGTGAAACCTGCTCTTGTGACGTACTGTTCCGATGTTGTGTCTTGCGTAATCCCCCTGCTCGTGGAAGGGCGAAGTAACTTATGAACGAAAATCAAGGACAATGAGTATTTGTGGCGAACGAGCTCGATGGCATTTCGTCGACTCACAAGTCTCGGATAATAACTTGAATGGAGCCCTCCAGTTCAGGAGCGATAGCTGATCCTGCCACGGACTTGGGTAAATGAAAGGGCCAACGAGATGCATGTGCTGAGAGTACTTGAAGGTGTCGACTGGAGTCTATCCAACGAAGGAAGCATGATCATGATGGCCAGATGACAGTGGCCATGGACTGAGCACAATTGGTTTGGCTTGCGGCGCCCCCGCGCCGCCCGATCCGGCGAGCTCCGCCCCGCTGCAGTCTCTCGGCCGATGGCGCCCAAGAATCTCGCCCGACTTGCTCCCCTCCTCCATCTTGCCCCACGACACTGACTCTGTCAATCGACTGTCCACTTTGTGCTTCCTTCTGTCATGCCTGCAATTCAATCCTCAATCATTGGGCCCCATCTTTTGTGAGGTTGTCAACTTCTCTTCGTCGACCAAACTGAAGTCGCTCAACGACTGGGCGTTCGTCTTGGTTTCCATCGTACATCCTCTCGCCCCGCTCCTCGCAAACCTCTAGCTATCTGCTCTTGTCGCACTCCGCGTCTGAAAGCTACGCACAACCGCGCCAGCTGGCAAGATAGATCGGTTTCGTGGACGACTCCCCACTGCGACTTCCCTAACGGCCTCCGTCCGTCCCACAACATTCTTTGAGAGAGAGAGAGAGAGAGAGAGAGAGAGAGAGACCGCCGCAACTCGGACTCGGACCGCTTGACGCCACTACCGACGACGTATTGTCGCACCGCTTGTATGGGCTATATGCCGCGCGAAGGACTGGCTTCATCGCACGCGGACAGCAGAAAGCGGCCGGGTCACCCGGAATGGAAAGAGGATTTACAGATGGGAGAAGGGACAATTTGGCGTGTGTCATTGGCCTTGGGTCGATAACGTTCTCAGGTGCGGAATCTCCATATCTTCACCTTCACCGTCTGCCGAGGTTGACTTGGGTTTGTCAGAGGTGTACGCGTCCACATCAATCTGTCTAGACACTTTCGGACCAACGGTTCGCAATCTCGGGAGTCGAAGTATCCACCGGGACGACTTGGAGCGCCGTCACTTCGTCATTCAAACCACCTCATTCTCATGCACGCCTTCCTGTATCATGTCGGCTCCGACGAGAAGCCTGAGCGGGTCGGCGACGCGCTATCCGATCGCCAAGAGCTTAAACACCGGAGTTCTGGGGCGATGGCGCCCAGCGAGAAGCAAGAAGGTGTGCACGTTCATTCTTCCATCAATCCTACATACACACACCACATGCATGGAACCTACGCCTCATGTTCAACTGTTCCACAGCCTGCAAGGCCTATGGTGCCTACACCCTAGTCACGGCACACAAAAAAGCGGCGTGTCGGCACGACGGATGATAGGCAGTCGGGCGACACGCCTCCATCTAAACCCTTCAATGACGTCGAAGGAACCGGTAGATTCAACGCCGCCCTCATAGCCTTCGTCTCTATATACCGCGATATCACGCGGTACGTAGAGTTCGCGCCCGCACGCCCACAGTGGCATCCAGAAGTCCTTATGGCGTTTCAGGTTCGCCGTTCTGCAGCACGAGCCCGGTGGGCATGATCATTTTGATCTGGCGCGACGCGATTGAGTGAAGTACCAGCCACGCTCGCGCTCAGTCCTCGCAGTGCTTCCCCGCTCCCCGTATCTCGTCCCCTCTCCGCTTGGGCTTCATCTTCTTGACATTGCAATGTCCACCATGGCGACGGCGACGGCGACAGCTGGGCTGAGCGCGCCGAGCGCAAAGAAGCTGAGGGGGCAGTTGACCACGCTGGCGCAGGACCGAGTGTTCCCCGTCGTGGTAGAGACCGCACTGTTCGGTAAGCAAAGCCGCTCCTTCTATATGAGATGTCCCCCTACGGTGATCGCTGACGTGAACGCCACCCCTTCTCGCACTGCAGCCATCTTCACGGTCTTGATCATCATCTCGACTTACATTATCTGGTACGCACTTCACCTCTGCTAAAGGCTGCCGTACGTGTATGCTGAGCGGATCGCCACCGGGGACGTTGACAGCCAACGCGGCCTCAGGCGGTCATGGCCAAGATCCATTATGCTCGCCGCCACACTGGCGATGTATGCGCTCTCAACGCTCGACTGGGCGATCGACATCCGCCTCCTCTGGAACGACCTGCGAACATTGAGTCTCACCGGTTTGCCCGCCGCGCATCCCCCATTCGGAGCTTCAAGTCCATCTTTATTGGTACTGCAAGTAATAACGAGCGTGATATGCGTACGTCTGTCTCGTTGATCAGCATATCTTGCGTCTGTGCTAATTGTAGTTGTACGTTGAAGATCATTCTGGGCGATGCTGTGGTCTGCTGGCGAGTCTGTGTGGTCTGGGGCTCTCGCCGGGTGGTGATCGCTCTGGGACTATTTTGGGTGCTCGGGTCAGTCGGTGAGCAGCCTTGGGCTTCCATCGCGCTGTCGTTCTTATCTACATCTCCATCCGCATCTCCTCGTTGACACGCAGGCGTCTTCACGGCGTGGAGCGCGATGTTCGTCGGCTTCTTCTACCACCATCTGCCCGCACCCGTCGAAGTTCTGGTGAAGCACCACACGATCGTGAATGCGCTCGCGTTCTCGTGGAGCGCCGCGACGAATGTCTGGGCGACGGCGATGGTCGCGTACAAGGCCTGGTGCGTCTATCGTCTCTCAGTCCGTGGTGAACGTGGGAGTGTGGCTGAGTCCAGCTGTTGGGCTCCCGTCGCCCGACAGGCTACAGCGAAGGGATCTGAAGCGCCATCTGGGCAGCACGGGCCTCGCGGTGCATGACGTCCTCATTATCCTGGTGGACTTGGGCGTGATATACACGATCTTCATGGTACGTCCCGTCCCGGATCCGGAAGGCGTTCTCTAACCGCGTCGCCCTGTGACAGCTCCTGAACGTCATCGTGCTCATCCCGAGCCTCAACGGCGGGACGTTCTTCTCCTACGTCACCCTGTTCATGCAGCAGATCACCGTACGTCCTGAATCTCCCATCCGATCCTGGCGATCCATCCGACACGTCGAACCTAACGCCGCATCGCAGGGCATGTACCCGACCGCGCTCATCGTCCTCGTCGCCCTCCAAAAGTCGCATCTCGACCACGAATTCACCTTCCCGCCCTCGGTGCATTCACGCACGGTCGACGATGAGACCCTGCCGTTCACGGTCAAGGCAGGGCACTCGACGGACACGGAGTTCGGGAGCACGACCGCGGCCACGTACGCGAGTGGCATGTCTGGCACCCGGTACGAGCCCGACTCGGAGGTAGGGGTCAAGGCGCGGGTTGTGGCGCTGCAGACGATGGGTGGCGTGTCCGTGTCCGAGTCGATATGGGAGACGCGAACCGAGACCGAGAAGGACGGCGGCAATCCGGTCACGGTGGAGGGCGTCGGGCTGGCGAGGTGATGCCTGAGGTGCGAGTACGGCTTCCGGCAGGTTTCTGGTCTGAGCGAGTGTTGGGGTGGTGGATTTGCATGCCCCGGGATCGGACCTTTTGGCGTGGTGGTAGGAAGTCGAATACAATGCTAATTTATGGACAATAATTAATGACAGCATCCTTCGAAATAGACGCCTGCCTCATGCCGTGGACCTCGTGCCTCTTGCCACTTTGCTATCTCCACGTCGCTCCTCATCCAAGACCTACCTCACTCAGCTGCCCACGATTGGCCGCGGTCTCAACTTAGGTATTTGCGAAACACTTAGTACTTTTGTTGCCAGCGAAATCTCACATGCCTTGAAGTGTATCTTCCAGATGACGATAGACAACGATGATCCGAGTCGCAATGGTACCGTGGCTGTACTGAACCTCGACATCCTATTGCACGTGCTGGACTTTCTTCACCTGCGGATGAGGGCACGAGACCCCTCAGCTCGTGTGGCCCTTGCTCGATGTGCACGGGTGTCCCGTGCATCCTCCCCTCTCGCCCTCCGTCTCCTCTGGTCCACCCTTTGTACTCCCACACCCTTATGGCTTCTCCTCGCACCCGAGACACTGGCACGCACACGCAAACAAACAAGTTTGGATGAGCTCGTGCATATTGTAAGTTCTCTTCGTTGTTTGTGACCGAAACATCGATCGGGAGTTGATGTAAAGGGATGGTTAGATTCTCGACGCTGAGTTATGGAATGAACCTGATCGCTGGGATCGCTTCTTGCACTATGCACAGCTGGTCCGTGAAGTGACCTTCCACTCAGGTTCGGACAAAAAAAGTGAAATGGAGACGGTGCAACTCCTGGGCGCCGTGTTGGAGCGCAACGGAGGACGTCGGGTCTTTCCGTCCCTCCGCGTCTTCACATGGAAATCGACCACGGATACACATCTTGATGCCGACGTGATTGGATTGACGTTTGGCCTCCACTCTATAGGGCTCAAAGGCATCCTCTTCTGCATTATATACACCGCACCCTTGCTGGAAGCGTACATTGATACCTCTACCCGCGCCCATGTGCCACTCCTGTGGATCGGTGACGAACTGGTGCAGTTTCAAAACCTGCGAACCATCCAAATTAACGCACTTGTGGCATACTACGACATCCACGCCGTTCTCGCTAGGCTTCCCCTTACATACCTTCGGGTGTCCATTATCGTAGAGAGAGCATCCGCCGCTCTCAGCCCTCTGAGAGCCGCATCTTTACGTGTGCTCGACATCCACGGAGCACCCTCCAATCTGGCCACGATACTCCCATCGTGGTCGCTCCCTTCGCTCGAACGCGCCGACATCTCGCTCTTCGACGAAAGGAGCGGCAGCAGATACATCTACAAGCCCGAGCTCGCCGCCGCCATCGTCGCACCGCTGCCCCGCGCTACCCTCTGCACACTCCACATCTCACTCAGCGGCACGTCCTCCCCCCGTCGCGCCGCCGCGTTGCCACTCGCGCAGTTTCTCCGTCCGTCTTTCCAGCTACACAGTTTGGAGTCGTTCACGCTTAGGTCGCATGACTGGTATGTCAAGCTGTCTGCGGACGACGACGCGTTCGCCGAGCTCGCAGAAGCGTGGCCATCGCTCAGATCGCTGGAGCTGGACTTCCCCAGCTGGCACACAGAGGGGCCGGTCCCCACGCCCCTCGTCCTCCTTTTCCTCGCGCGCTCGTGTCCGGAGCTGCAGGAGCTCGTCCTCCCGTACCTCGACTACACCGTGGATCTGGAGACGCTGCCACTGGGGGACACGCTGCACGCGCATCCCCTCCGCCGGCTGTGCATCGCGGACGACCGGACAAAGAAGTTAAACATCACGCGGGAGGCGGTGGACGCGCTGTGCGGGTTTGTAGGCGGGCTGTTCCCGCACTTGTCTCTATCCTCGGACTTTGGCCATTACCGCAGGGGGAGGGCACCGTGGACAGAAGTGTTTAACGTGTTGCGGCGTGGAGGTCATAAACGTTGACTGGACCAGTGTACTATGCATGCAGAAATCTCACCCGGGCCGAGCTATAACCTACTAAGCACACTATAGGTACCGGTGTAATCGCCGACAATGACGGCATCCTTCGAATCGACGTTTGCCTCATGCTTCGAATCTCTCGGCTCTTGGCTCTGCACCTCTCCCCTCTCCCCTCTCCCCTCTCCCCTCTCCCCTATTCTATCCACCCTCAAGACCTCACCCCCTCCGGATCCCAGCTCCCACGATCGTACGCGCGATTGGCCGCGATCTCAATTTCGATATTTGTGAAACGCTTCTGACATGCCACCAGTGCTGAAATCTCACGTGCCTTTGTAGTTTATCTTTCACATGGCGACAGACAAGGATGGCCGTCATTATACCGCGACAATACTGAACCATGATGTTTTGTTGCACATCCTGGACTTTCTTCACATACGAATGAAGGCACATGACCCCTCAGCTCGTCTCGCCCTCGCTCGATGTGCGCGTGTGTCCCGTTCACTGTCCAATCCCGCCCTCCGTCTACTCTGGTCCAACCTTCGTACCCCCTTACCTTTATGGCTTCTTCTAGAACCTGATGGGGCGACTAGTCACACGCGCGAACAAAGGACCGTTGAACAACGCTTGCAGACTGTAAGTCGTCTTCGCCATTCATGATCAAACCATCAGTTGGTTGGGAATCTGACTTGAGAGCAATGGCAGATCGTCGACGCTCAGTTGTGGAATGACCGCGATCGCAGGGATCGCTTCTTGTACTATGGGCAGCTGGTCCGCGAGCTGAGCTTCTCCACCGTGACGGCGCAGGTGGACACACTCAATGACTTGCACGTGCAGCTTGTGCGCGCCGTCGTGGAGCACAATGGCGGACGGACAGTCTTACCGTCCCTCCGCGCCTTCACATGGATGTTGCCCATGAAGGCGCATCGGGATATCACACAGTTGCTTTCGCCGAGCGTCGTGTGGTTGCTGTTCGACCCTGACCGGTCTGACCCTTCGGGATCCGAAGGCATCCTTCGCTCCATTCGAAACACAGCGCCGCTAGTGGAAGAGTTCATGTCAACACGGACTCATTTGTCGCCCATAATGGTTGTTGAGGAGCTGGTGCAGTTCCAACACTTGCGGACTGTCCAGATCTGCGCAGCTCTTCCGCACGGCGACGTCCACGCCCTTCTCGCCAAACTCCGCCTTACACAGCTGCGGGTGTGCGTCTTCCTAGACATTAGCTCCGCGGTCCGTCCCCTGAGCACCGACTCTTTATGTGTGGTAGGTACTACAACGGGGTATATATCCCGATGGGCTAACAGCCCATGCAGGTTGCCAACCGACGATGGGCCTCACACGTGACGGTCCCCACCCATGATCTCGCCCCGCCTGACCCCCTGAGCTGTTTGTCGCCAGCGCGCGTATGTCGGCGTCCACACGTGGCTCCCCAAACCTAAGTATGTCGCCAGCATGCGCGCTGGTTCCTCCCCCGTTTGTGGTCTTCGTCGGCGCCCGCCCCCTTTCCCCGCCGACGCGCACCCTCCAAACCATCGCGCGTAAGAGCCCGTTGAGCGGCCCGTCACCGTCGCTGCCGCCGCGCATCCCGTCTCGAGATCGCAGGCTCCAGGATGCATTGTCCCCCGGAGGTGCGCCATCACCCGCCATCACCCGCCGTCGATTCCCATCTCCGGGCCCTTGAATCAGTTCGACGCCATCTTTACAACGCCTCGCATCACATGCTGATGCGCCCCCTTCCAGGCAACCGTCCCTTTTGGCCATGTTTCCGCTCACCGCCTCGCTCCACACGACCTTTCTGTCGCCACGTTCCTGGTACCTGACGCTGTTCAGACTTGAGCGCTGCTCTCGGTAGGTCCTCGCCCGTTGCGTTCATGTCTGACTACACGACTAATTCGTCGTTATTTCAGCCGCTCGCCCCGTCCTCCTGTTACAATCCCAGCCGCCGATGACACCAGAACCTGCCCGCCGGATGGACCGTCGACTGTGCTTCACGAGTCGAGGAACTCGCCATGCGTCCCGGCTCTTGGCTGGTCGTGCGATCGACGAGTTATCATCCATCAAAAGTTCTCGGTGCCTGGCGGGAGTGCCGAGCGCCGTCCCTCGCTTTTGGATGCATCCTGGCCGCCTCGCTGATCCTGGCCACCGCTCCCGCCCGCGGCTCCTCCATCGTCTCCGAATGGGCATCCCGACCCTCTTTCCCAATTACGACCATGCATAGTTATGCACGCACGCCGACAAGCATGCCTGCGCCCCGATCCGCGTGGACAGGCGGCGGGCACCGGCCGCAGTTCTCCATCTGCTGTAGCTGTAATCGCACGCATCAGCTGGTTGCTATGTGCGCGAGCTAAATACGTTGTACGTACTTACATACGCGCCGGACCAATAAATCAGCGCGAGACTGCGCGTGTGTCAGCCATCCACGATCGAGATATAGGACATACCAAACGCTATTCTGCCGGCAGCGATCCGTACTTGCGTTCGAGAACTTGAATGCTTGACACGATTGGGATTGGGGGGAACTTATGGCTACATACATTCAAGAAATGATTTCTCGTTCCCTCGTCGTTGTCTACTACTTAGCCTTCACGGTTTCGAACGGCCGCCACCACGAGTAATCGTGTAGTGGTCCCAATTGTAGAGGTCTTTGAACTGCGTTCGAAGCCTATTAAAGATAGTGAGTGTCATGCGAAGAAAGTCATTGGGGGTCTTACGCGTGAAGGTCTTCACGCACTAGAGTGCCATTGCCCGGCTGCAGGTTCGTTGGGTTAATATCATACGGTCATCCGGATGCAGAATGTCACGTACCTTGTGAAGAAAGAAAGGAACACGCGGCCAAAACCAAATGCCGCGTTCGGGCGAGGGCGGGGTGACTTTGACTAGGTTGCCGTTCCGTTTATCTACGGTGCACCCGAAATAGGCTGTGAAGGCCTGACCAACCAGTCTCGTCGTCTCAATCCACAGATCACATAACGAGCGAAGGGCAGAGAGGATGTCTCACCTTGACAAATGTTGCGGTTTTGACCTCACGAGCGACGCCGACATGTCCCTTTATCGCAGGCGCGAGTGTCTATGAGGTGTGTGGTGTCTTGTAGGGTGAATGGAACGTCGGTCTGTTTCGAAGCACTCACCTTGAAGATCTTGGGAGGGAGTGCAATGCTCATCGCGTGTCTAAGTAGCAGGAGTGGCCGAGTAGAGATGGTACGCGTTGGTTGTGGCGGTTGGTGTGCTTCGAATTTAAGGTTCGATGCGGAACATCGACCGGCGCCTTCCCGCGCCTTCTGCGTATCCTAGGGCTCTTCGTTCGCGCAGCTGGTCAAGGACAATTCGCAGCTGTTGGTATATACATTAGTGCCACTGTAACTACCACGACCTACGCCCACCATTGGCGAGGCATCTGTGATCGCGAACCTCCGCCGACGCCATTCAAGGTGGCGGCATTCTCGCGAGTGTTCCCAGCTTGTCATCTGAGGGAATTGCTTCGCAGTAAAGGGTATTACTGGGCTTCCATACCTCTGGGGGAGGGGCGGTATGTTTGTCTGGGCATAGCATGCGCATCGTGCCCGCCCATGGATTCGAACCTTGCGTTCCAGTCAAGCGCTCTGGAAGGAGGGTCGGCCCGGATAGTCGGTCCACCGAGAGGTTGAACTTCGCGCCACGCAAGTTCAAGCAAAACTTGTTTATTGGCAACACGGGGCATCCGCCGTAGACGCGAGTGTACAGAGCAAGGCAAGACGTTGTCATGTCCACTTGCCTAACCTCTGGGATGATGCAATGAGTCCCGCCCTGATCGACCGGTGGTCGATCAGGGCACAGACCAGTGGGTCTTGAAGCTGTGCACTCATGAAAGTCCGGGAATCACGCAGTCCGGTTATTGGAGTATGTGAGGGTATGCGCGCCAACTGGCGCGGCGTCTCCTCCGTCATCATGGGTGCAGGCCCCGCACATGCAGTGCATTTCGGCGCGTACGAGATGGTGAAGGAGTTCGCGGGTGGGAACGTCGAGGGTGCGCAGAACCAGTGGATAGCAACATGTACGTACCGTCATTCATTTTTGCGCCATGGGTCAGAAAACCCCACCGCGTCTCCTGAACTTCTTTCTGACTGACTCGATTCTCCCCGAACCGGCCGAACATACGATTCATCGAATGCCGCACGTCCGATCGTGCCGAACGCATACGTCCTCGCAACGCGAACGCGTTGACGATGCGCACGGCCTGCGCCGTGAACAGCATTAGCAGGCGCGTCCGCGACAATCGCGAGCGACGCTCATGAACCCCTTTGACGGTGAGATGCCCGTCTCCTCTCGCGAACCGCGCGCCCGACGCTCTTCCCTCCCCCTTCCTCCCCCCTCGCGTGTCCGTTCGCCGCCCCGCGCGTGCCCATGAACATGATCATACCTATGTCCATGTCCATGACGCGTGCGCGCGCGCGCAACGCCGAACCCGATCGGTGAACCCCTCACCCCATAGTGATCAAGCAGCGCATGCAGATGCACAAGTCCTCCTACCGGACCGCGGTCGAGTGCGCCAAGACCGTCTACCGCACCGAGGGCCTCGGCGCGTTCTACGTCTCGTACCCGACGACGCTCACGATGACGGTGCCCCGTTTATTGTTTCTCGACAGTTGAACACATCCGGGAACTCGACTCACTGAAGAACTCGTACGACAGCCAGCAGAGCGCATTGCTCGGCATGAACGTGAGCACGCGCGGCGAGAGCCCGCGGAGGAAGCGCATGGCGCCGTCGCGCGCCCAGATGATGCGGAACGCGTCGGCGAGGCCCTTGCAGTGGCGGATCTCGGGGTCCGCGCTCGTGCCGCGCGTCTGGAGGATCGTCTTCGCGACGTCGAGCGGCGTCGTCGCCGCGCCGGCCACCGCCCCCGCGAGCCCGCCCGCCCCGATGTGCGTCGCGGGCGAGTACGCGCCCTGCGGGTTCAGCAGTGTCTTGAGCTGCTCGTACACGGTGAACTGCACCGCCGTGAACGAACTCACCTTATCTTCCAGTCGCGTGGACCTCATTCTGAGTGCTCGCGCTTGGTTTCGCGCGGCAGTGCTGGGTAAAGAGCTTGTGAGTCGCGCAGGTCAACTCTTCGAATCCTCGGCACGATTCGCTCACTGCTGTCTGGTGGGCGAGGTGGTGGCACGCGGGGCGCGCCACTATCCTGTGGAGCGCTCAAAGATCGCGCCGCAGTTGGTAAAGAGCGTGGGGTCACGCCGATGAACCCTTGGTCTCGAAGGCCTTTTCGGCCACATAGACGAGACCTGATCGGATATCTAACTCACGACGCTCTTCTTACAGAAGGGGAACGTCGTGAGCGTGCGGTTGCACGGTGCATCGGACCCCCAGAGTCAGTGAGGTGCGCGAGGGGACGCTCTCGTGCCCGTCAGGGATGGACTCGAGCAGACGACCACATGGGGCGCGAGGAGCTGGTGCAGCGACCATCACCGCTACCCATACAATTGGGTATCGCGGGTCTGGTCATCAGAGTGGGCGTTATCATAATGCTCAGGGACGTCCTTCTCGGTGCCCCGATCGTGCAACAAGGCGTCAATGTATATATCGGACACAATGATGTATAGACTACGATGAAGGCTCATTCTTACCCCTGCGCGTTGGCGTGAGGGCGTGCAGAGTTGGAGTTGTTCGGGCGCATTCCAACACCCTCACCAGCTGGGTTAGTTACGCGGATTTCCCTGGCTGTGCTCAGGCTCACCTGGTGCACACTCGGCGGGAACTTTGCTTCCGCCTTGTGCGCGAGTCGCTCGTAGCAGAACGCTTGTCTGGACGAAGTATGAGCTTCAGGTTATCAAAACATATACCAGTACGGGCGCACCTTCGCGCGTAAGCCGCCGCACCACCATCCCCCGCTTCGTCGAGGTCTTCTGCGCGTTTGAGCCAGGTGGCGTTGTTCGTCCGGTAGGAGCGGAGCGTCCGGTACATCTCCTCGCGACGAGTGTGGACGGCCTCGCGCCAACGACGCACTAAGGCACTGTGCCTGAACCAGTGCGCCTTGAGACCTAGCAAAGTGTCAGTGATGTTCGTAACGCGCCAAAGGAGGTGAACTTACTGTCGTCCAGGAAATTGCGGATGTCGCCGTCCTTGACTTTCGCGACGTAGCTAAAGTCCCCCCAGATCCACGAGGGCAGGCGATGACTATCGCCGAGCCGATGCTCAGCGGCGGTGATGGCAAACGCGTAGCAGTCTTGATCGCGAAGCGGTTTGAACTGCGGGTCATCCTCGCGCATGCCGAGTACGCGTAGGAGGTGTCGATTTTTACGGTACGCGTACTTCGCGCGGTCTGTCGCGAGTCTCTTATCGGCGAGGCGACGGTCTACTTCAGTGTTGTTGATGACACCCGACACTTGTCGCCTTCGCAACTCTAACGCCTGGTAGGTCGTCAAATGAAGTCGGAGCTTGTCGAGGGCCTCGGCGGCAAGTCCCTCCCGAAGCTTCCGCTCGGTCTCGACTGCGATCTTCATCCCAACGTGGTCGCGCACTTGCTTGTGGTAGACGGAGGGTAGCAAGATGCCACTGTCCTCCAGCTCGGCGGCCATTGCTTGCAATGCTTTCTGCGCGCGGGACTGTGAGCGGCGCTTGTTGGTGTCATGGGCGACTTCGTCCGTCGGCGGCTTGTCGGTGAAAGGTGATATTTTCTCCGCTTGGTCTTCGATGGCGGTGCGGCGGGGAAAGGTGGTGGGAAGGGGGCCGCCGAGGTCTTGGATATCCTGGACAGCCTTCGCGAGAGCGGGCCCGACCAGGATCTCGAACTCGTCGGCGCAGATACGTAGGTCGCGACGGTAGTTTTCGACTCTGGCAGTGATCTTCTTGGTGTCGTTCGCGGAGCTGTCAGACGCGTTGATTTTGCGTAACAAGTCAATCCTGTTTGGAGCGGGTTAATAATGGAAGTGGCGCGGTTGGAGACGGATCTCAACTCGCCTGGTGTCGTCAAGACGGAAGGCCGCCTCCATGATATCGAGCAATGCGATGCCGTGTCGGTTGCCCAGCTTCTCGTGCTCTTGACTGAGCTGCGCGACGATCATCTGGGTAGTGAGGGCTACACGCGACGATCAGCAAAGAATGCGCCCGAAGAGCGGCGGGACTCACTTGTTTGTCCGCTGACCTCGAATGGTGCGTGCATGTCGCCATGCTTCTTGTGGTCAACGACCTTGGCCTCCCACTCATCGTGCTCCTGCTCCCACTTGGCGATAAGACCCTTGTCTCCGATTGATTCCTCGACAGAGGTGAGGTATCCTTCGGCATCAGCGAGTCGTTTCACTGCAACGTCATGCTTGTCCAAGAGATAGTCGACTTCACGGCGAGGAGGTCAGAGCGTACTGAGACAATGCTTTGGTAAGACTACTCACCCATTCCGTGTACAAGCTTCGTGTTGGCGTCACTGTTCTGGTCGTTCAGCCTGTCGTGCCGGTGACCGGGAGCCATCTCCTTTGTCGCCCGTGAGATTCCCTCGATATCAGCCCACTTCTGCTCGGCGTTTTCTCCGAAGTTGTCGCCCGCGCCCGGCAGGTTGTTGAGGGAGAAGAAGGGGCGGCATTCGGCCGTGTGCATAGGAGCGTGGTACTTGCCTATGCCCGCGACAACGTGTTCCGGCAGTTCCGCAGACTGGATGGACTTGAAGGACTTGATTTGTTCGGATGGAAACTGGACTCTGAGGCGGCGCGGAAGGTTCTTGATGTATTGGCAGTTGATATCGTACGAGCTCATGATCATGTGGAGGGAGCGATAGCGTTGCAAGGCTGAGAGAAGCGCAAAGTCGACGTATAGGAATCTTTGGGCGTTGTGAGCGACTTGATGGCAGCGATGACCTCGGGAGTAGCTTACTTTTCACCTTTGGTAAGATCGACAATACTGCATGGGAGTACGAGGTTGTGCCGGCACACGATCGCGATAATCCCGGACACTGGGCCTTTGTACTTCCCGGCGCCCATAGCGACAAACTGGC
This sequence comes from Polyporus tsugae, assembly GCA_024305745.1. NCBI lineage: Eukaryota > Fungi > Basidiomycota > Agaricomycetes > Polyporales > Polyporaceae > Polyporus > Polyporus tsugae. The sequence continues at coordinate 1,034,044 of JAHRBS010000005.1, forward strand.
TGCATGTCGACGGCTAAACATGGAGACGGGTGTCGATGCACATATGTACGGGGATGATGTCTGTACTTACCTCGTTGGGGTATGGTTTGGTGGTGGCGATGTACGTCTTGAAATCGTCCTCGTGCGCGAAGTACGCCGCGCCTTTGGTGAGCGGGAAATCCTTTGGGTCGGTGTGCTTGGGCTTGAGGTTGAAATGGAAGTTGCCGTCAATACAGAAGTGTAGAGCGTCCACGTAGCTGGGGTCGTGGACTCTGTAAGCGAGTCATCAACGGAAACGGTGGGGCTCGAGGACTCACGCATACTGCTTGTCGCGAGCTTCCCACCCGGGCCGCATGTTGTGTTTGGGTTGCGGGCAGGCAGGACATAGCACAGCCAGACAGCCGACGGGCAAGTCGGCGCCGGGATCCACGCCAGCCCGCCTGCATGCGCGGACAAAGTTGTATGTCCTGACCGCGATTCGGAACTCGCGCACCCGGTCCTGTCGCCAAACGTTAGAATTCGCACATCGCGCCAGCAGTGGGGCGCACCTTCACTTCGTTGGACGCGACAACATCAGAAAGTAGCTCCAGGTGGCCGATGAAGTCATGGGCAGTGGTGTGGGCATTAACGCTAAGGCTGTTGAATGTCTTCAGGGCTTGGAGGGTGATGGCGCTGCGCGGCTTCTCCCAGGTGGCGGGCCAGAGTCCCGCGCGCATGAGTTGAGTGGTTGCCGGGGGCGCATGCGGGCAACTGCAGTAGACGATTGGAAGGCGCGCGATGCCGTGATCGTGAACGATGACGAAGTCTCGCCCTTGGGAGAGCGCTCCAGGACAGCGAGCTCCCTCGTGCTCTAAAACCAGCTCATAGCCAAGGGCTCCCAACTGCACCGGCCTCCAAAATCTGTTGAGGGTGTCCCATGAACGGATGCGATGGAAGGGGTGTTCGCGATGGCTTCGTAGGAGACAATCGAGGCATTTGCGGCGGGGGGGGAAGCAGTCGTCGCAGTAGTACAATGTGTGCGTGGACGGGGGTGTCGTGAGGACACGTTGGTGACATTCTGCGCAAGTTCCGTTGGTCGGCGGCGCTTCACGTTCGTCGAGCATGTCGTGGGCCAATATGGCGTGTCCGAGATGTATGAACTTGTGGGATCGAGTGGACAGCTGTGAGAAGTTAGCATGGAAACATTCCGGGAGCTCTGGAGGAAGCTCACATGGTGGTAGTTGCCGTCCACGCCGTCTTGATCGTCGGGTTCCGCATCATCATTCAGGTCAGACGCGATAGAGTCCGCATCGTCAGCAGGAGAGGGGTCCGGACCGGTTTCAAAAGCTGGATGGGGGTCCGTAGGGTCGGGAGGACGGGCGGACGGATGTGCAAGGTCGGGTGGAGCGGGCGCTGTTGCAGCCTGACGACCGGGTGAGAGCGCGGAGACAAGGTAGGAGAACAGGGAAGGGAGTGGTTGAGTAGCGGACGCCCGAGCGGGGGTGGTAGCAACGGGAGTGCGTCGAGGAGTGCCCCAGTTCCATCCTCTTGTATCCTTTTTAGTGGGGGTAGAAGGGAGTGGAGTGGCCTGAGGCTGCGTCTGCGTCTGCACTCGCTTGGAGCCGAGGACATCAGTGACTCGTTTGAGCTTCTTGGTGATTTTCCGTCCCCCACCCATGATGTGTGGTAGGCAGAGGGGAGGTGGGCGCCAAGTGGGGAAATGGAAACGGAGAGTGCGAAGTTGGGTAGGGGTAAGGGGCCGTTCCGAAATTTTAGACGGTGTTCGGTATGAGCAGGTGTCGTGAACAGTCCTGATTGGCGCGATCATTGGTAAAAGATAATTATATTGGGCGATAATGCTCCCTACTAATTCTCCTTTCCCCCGATGACCATCTTGGCTCCTACGCCGTCTGATCAGTCGATCAAACACCACGTCGCTGTCCATCGCGATTAGGATCATTGTAGCCAGATGGGATGACAATGACGCACCTCTGCCCTTCTTCCGAAAGGGTGTGTCCTACAGTCATCTCGACATCCCGTACAGGTCTCTCGGCTAAGGTCTGAAGTGGCTGGCTCAGATGTGGGCTGGTGGTCCAACTGGTATAGATGGCTGTGGTCGGTTGGAAGGCGTGGTCGTCTTCCGCGGGAAACGCTACTCTGCGAGGCCGAAATTTAACTCAACCGCTGGGTTTCCAGACGGGAGTGCAATTTTGAGGCTGACTCGACCGCTGGATTTCCAGTCGGGGTTCTAGCCTTTCGCCCTGCACAACACGCGGCATTTAGCCGGCGTGCGTCGGCGGGGCGATCTGGAAATGTACAGAGGTCAGTAAGTTCGTACGAGCCTAAAGGGGTGATGTCAGCTCGCGATCGTGCCATTTCAACGTTCTAGCTACGGTTACTGTAACGGCTGGTTGGGCAAAGGTCGCACCTTTTGGTGGGTGCCCGCAGCATGCCCCGCGAGAGATCCTTGGATACGTAGGATGCAGAGGGCGAGGGTGTTCGTGGTGGGTCATGTTGTGGCTTGTCGGTGGCAGCACTCGATCGCAGGGGAGATACAAGGGTACGAGAGCGGGCATGAGGAGGGGTTGTCGATTCACGAAAGATTTTGGCATATCGCAGACGAGATACAAGGGTACGAGAGCGGGGATTGTCGTTTCACGAAAGAGGTTGGCAGGTAACAGAGGCAAGTCCGTGGGTGAGCAGGCGCTCTCATTCGAACCGGACTTAGGGTTTGGTCGGATCCTCGGCCGTGTCGTGAACTTACCGTGGCTAGCCGTCCTTATCGTGCGCGGTATACAATCACAACGAAATTATGACAACTACAAAACACTTGTTATTGGGTGCGTGTACAGAGCACTGGTTCATATCATAATCCAGTGAATCAACTCGAATGCTGGGCCCAGTACGGGCGCTAAACAACACCGCTTGTCCATTTGCCTCCGCGATACTTTCGACGTTTCCCCACTCCTTCCCCCGCCCCCGTCCTCACAATCTCGACGCTCACTCCTTCACCACGCTGGTAAGCTGGTGATCCCCGTCATGCTATTGCCACTCATCTGTCCACCTAGCGCCAGGAATCACTGCTTATCTTGACGTGGCATCGCTGTCCCCTCCTCGGTGAGTTTGAAGTCCCCGAGTTGCAATCGGAACTCACCTCTCCACCTAGCACAACATATCACAGTGACGTGGCATCGCAGTCCCCTCTCGTGGCTCAAAGTTCTTCAAGACTGGCAGACGGACAGCGCGGTTACATACCCGTTGTTTGCTGGCAGACTATCGTCGACACCCTCGGTGAGAGCTAGGTGAGATCACCAGCTGTCACCGAGGTCTCCCAACCGTGGTCGCCCTTGCCTTTGGTTTCCCTGGTTAGCGTTCCCGGCTCCCCCGATCTCACGGTAGGACACCTCTGTGTCGGTGGCGCCTTTTGTTAGGGTAGCACGCTCTGGGTGCATTCTCGTGAGTGTCCTGCTTGTATGTGTGCGATGGTGATATTTACCTATTTCTTTAGTCGATTTGACATTCCGCTTCTGTATACGCCTGTGAGTGCGTGGCTGTTAAACCTCAGGATCCCTGCGTGCTCACTGTCCTGTTGATTAGGCATGATGGACGCGCCCGCTCCCCGCGCCCCGACGTGGCGCTCAGGCGTGCTCAGGTTCCCCAACTTTCGCAAGAAGACTCGCGAGGAGGACTCGCAAGAGGAAGCGAGCTCAGCTGGGCACCCTCTCGAAGCCATCCTCGAGCTGACACGTCAGTCGCCGGTGTCAGCCCCTTCCCCCTCCCCGAACGTCGCATCTACGTCCCCGCCAGAAAGGTGATTCGTACGCCGCGTGACGCACAATACGTCGCTGATTGCTTTTGTTTAGCAACGAAACCTCAGAACAAGGGTCGGGTCGTCCACAGCCCGCAGGGCCTGCGTTGTTCAAACGGACTCGATTCGGTTGCGGTAAGTAATCTGTTGCGGTCAGTGGGAGAGTTACTCACAGTGACGTTCAGCCCCAACCATATGCGGGCCTTGGGAAGGCAAAGTGGCTTCTCAAGGTGTCCTCAGCGGTTTCGTTATCACTTCGCCCTCGCAAGAGCATGTACCACAAATGCCTCGAGACGTCAACGTAGTACAGACATACGTGGATGGTCGATGGGGAGTTCATGAGTATTCTCGACATCCTCAGTGGTATCTCGAGGAGATGACCCACGTGGCATGTATCCCGCGCAGTGCGTCACCACCCAACATCCCTGACATCCTCTTCACTTCTCTGGAGGCGGACAAACACTGGGAAGAGGACGCTTCGGTCGCCGTTCATGGACTAGGTCTCATGCGAGCGTCGGTTCGCAAGGATCTGGCCGATGCTGCCGCCACCGCCATTCGACGCACGGAGACGATAGTCAATGCGAAGGAAGCGGTCCTCCGCTACGCCCAATTTCTGGTTATGCTCTTGCGGCAGGTGGTGGATCGACTGAATTACTTACCGTCTGTCGCAACGAGGGCGATTGCCGTGGCCGCGCACATTCAACGCCTGTGTCTAGAGTTGGCGGGACTCAAGACTTACCTGGACATTGTGGTTGGCAGGGTCGAGTCCTCAAAAGACTTCAGTGCATCCGTTCTGGACGTTGTAGGGGGTTTCGTCCGCGAAGGTGCTGTAACGCAGACGTGGCATCGCGTTGGGATCCCGTACTGGGTGTTGCAGCCCTTGAACGCCTCGCTGGCCGTGTGGCGGATCGTGGAGCAAGACCCGCTCCCATACGATTTAGCCCGCCAGGTCTGCGACCCACCTATCTTGCACCGCGCTGGAGCGTTTGTCGGAGTGTCGAACCTAACGGGCAATTGGATCAGCAGCATGCTGGTCTCCATCTCGAAGCACATCGCAGGCTCTCACCTCTCGTCGCTCCACTTGACCGCTGTGCCCCATCTGCCTAGCGAACCTACCGTCAGCAGTAAACGTCCTCGGGTTGAAGAAAAGACAATCGTATCAAGTCATCTTTCAATGCGCGCGGCTGATGCTGAGCCTCAGGCTGGGACGTCGAAGGGTGCTCGGCGGCGGGCGCGTCGCAAAGCTACTGCTGCGGGGCAGATCAACGAAGAACCGACGACCTCTGCCACCAATCAAAGCCAGGTTGTGGCGGGCCCCCCTGGCAGCGCGCACCCTTCCCGAAACCTCGTACTATCGCCTTTCGTCGACATCTCGGAGATCTGGATTGAGGCGTTGCGCGTGGCCTGCCCGGTGCCACAGTCCCCTAATTCGGCGTTATATTTCTTCCCGCCCCCTTTCCTGTTGGACACGGTGACGTCGATGGACAGCCTGCCGCCCGGATGCGTCCATCCCGATCGAGCGCGGGCCGACGCCAAAGTTAGCCGCTACCTGCACAACCTCCTGCGCATTCGCGAGTTCTGTCGCACCCGCCTATTCGACATTTCCCTCGACAACAGACCTCTGACAATTACGGAATGGCGGGCAGCGCTCTGGGGTGAATATCTCCCCCAAACGAGCATCCGTGCGGGGGGGCAGACCTCCGACGCCAGACGTGCGAAGCGGCGCCTCGGCGAGCGCAACGAGATCGGTGTCTTGTTTCACAAAGTCGCCCATATGGACTCGTACGACGAGCACGCCGTCGTGGAGTTCGAGGGATTGGACGTCAACCTCTCCACCATCACGGCCAATCCGGCCATCCGCGCGTCGCTCTTGTGGGAGTCGCATGAAGTCAACTTCCGCGCGGAACTACTGGCGTTGGACTCCTTGCTCGTGCCCCAGAAGAACTGGATGGAGATTCATCGGTGGGAGCGCGAAATGGTGGTATCGGGCGTGTGGGGGCCGCCATCGTCGGCGGCCACCGTGGCCGCCCCAACAGATCGCGCTTCCCGTGTTTTCTGTTGGGACTCGCCGCCTCATGAACACTGGGAGATGGGTCGTGAGCGGCTCCGTTTCTTTGCGCAGGTGCTGATGCGTTGGCCAGGATGTCCGGAGGCCGTTATTCAGGGCAGCAAGCGCGACCAGTTGCTGGAGGGCCAGTACCAAGACATTCAGCGGCAGGCGGTGCAATTCTATGTACAAACATTTGTTTCTCGATACTCAAGACTCCCCATTCCGCCGATTGTATCCCCGTGAGTTTTGCGCACATTGTACGTTTTAATGCATATCCTTCTCTTGAGATCTGGTATTGCTGGTGACAAATAAATATTTCGAAGGTGTCGATCAAGCGCAAGTCATGCCCGAATAACAGAGACTTGCATGCGGTTGTTGCGACTTTGTCGCAATACCGGGTACCTGACCCATGTGGGGCGCAATGTCCGCCAGAAGACGTCCTTCGGCAGAAGCCGTGGACCCGAAAACGACTGACTGGATTGCACGCAGAGTTGAACATGCCCAGGTCTCGACGCCCTTCCTCTCGAAGGGCCCACTGTCCACGCCGCGCGATCGCTCTCGACTCATCATGGCTCGCCAATACGCCCTTCGTCAAGATTCATATTGGTTCACCGCAGAGTGGAACTATCTCGACGAGGCCGTTAAAGACGCAGACGTGCAAGAGTTCCTCGCCAAGAACGATTACGACAAGGCCCGCGGGCTGCTCGTTGCGCGCTTCCACAACAAGTTCACGGGGCCCGTGGACGGCGAGACCGATGCGGAATTCAAGAAACGGTTACGGGGCACTTCGAAGGCTCGCCAGTCTGTCGTATCTCGTAGAACGACAGAGACCCGAGAGCAATGGGAAGCCCGCATGGTCACCTTACCGAATGTGCATATCCTCTTCCAGGTATCACTCGTCGCTAATCCCATTTTTTCAGGCCATCCAGGAGTGGTTGAAGAACTGGCGGACGCGCAACAAGCGTCAAGGCGGCAAGAAATGGAGTCCGCCTTCCATGCCCGCCCCACTGAAACGCAAGCCGCGCGTTACCACGCCATTCGAGGCGTTCTGCAAGTCCGACGAAGCTCCGCAAGGCGCTGACTACGTTACCGCAGATGGGCGGCGCCGCTGCGACATTAACGCGCTGCAAGCTGCCCGCTTGGCCGCCTGGAACAAGCTCCCCGAAGTCGAACAGCAGCGCTACAGAGAGGCCGCGAAGGATGCGCTTTCAGAGAGAGGTGATGGGGGACCCGGCGAGGATGATGAAGGGCCCGACGAAGACAAGGCGCATGCTGTCGCGTAAGTCTTCCCCGTCCTCTTGCAGGGTTCGCGCTCATTCATGGACACCGCCTAGTCACGCCGAGGACATTGCTGCACATGTGGACCAGTTCGTCAAGATCTTGCACGACTCAGTCAGCTGGGGCGGGTTAGCTGTATTTGGCGGTCCTGACGAAACCGGAGAGGCTCGAATTCATGTGTAGGTGGAGTTCCGCCCTCGTTACGTCGCGCCGCTGACCTTGGACCAGCACGGGGGCGGGTACGAACCGCCACGGTCAGACCTTCTTCGACGCGTTCCTTCAGACGGTCGGGTGGACTCAACTGGAGTTTGAGACCGTGTTCGCCCTGTGGGTTGAGCAATGCCGCGAAGGTGAGTCGCGTCCAAGATTCTCGCGTGTTTTTTTTTTGCGAATTGAACGTGCAGGTCCAGAGGCGCCCGAGGCCAATACGTTTGCGCTCACGGCGCGCCGGGCCGTAGAATGTAAGCCTGACCGTTATCGACCTCGTCTCAAATACTAACTACATTGTGGTAGATGCGCGCGCAAACCGGGAGACTCTCTTGGCCCCCGGCGGGCCGGCCACCACCCGCGGCGCTCCTCCGTCCGTCGCAGGTGTCCTGATGTGTTCGCGTGCCATCGGCGGGTGGTTAGGAGACCCTGCCCGTGTAACCAGATTCCCCGTCATGAACTACGACACCATGGACGCCGCAGGCAAAGTCGACCATGCGATTCTCAATGGCCTTGCCGCACTCAACATGGAACGTTCGCAGTCTGCTAACCCCAACGGCGAACCATCCCTCGCGAGTACGACTCCAGATGGCATGTCGACCACGCTCACAAACCCAGCTTCCGCCGACACCGCGACCGAGGGTGGCGCCACCACGCACAGCTCATCGGATGGGAGTCCTCCGCCTGGGGGTGACCTTCCTCCTCCCGCCAACGACGATGAGGAGATAGTCTTCCCCCAGGATGGCTCCAATTACGCTCCGAACTGTCCATTCGACTGTTGCCAGCTTGACCTCGGGCAAGCTCCCTCAAGCGACGGCGCCGAAGAGCCCGCCTCGCCGCGCGCTGCTAACACATTTCTTCCAGGCATGTTTCACCCGCGCGCACCTTTGACCGTACTGACCGAACTAAGTTGCCTTAGACTGCTTCGCACACGAGCCAACCGGGTCGCTCTCTGGCTCCGTAGAAACGACCATCCTCGGCGAGCCACGGGCTGTTGACATCGGGGCAGGGCCTGCCGAATCGGCGCCTGCCCCACAGGGGGCGCTCGTCCAAGACGAAGTGGCAGCTAGCGCCGATAAGGGTGGGAATACTAACCGCAAGCGTCCTCGCAAGGCGTCTCAACCGTCGGGTGTTCCGATGCCTGGCCTTCGGGGCATGGTCGTCATCGAGCGCGAGGCCCGAGCTCGAACCAGTCGCAAGTCTCGCAGGGAGTTGACTCAGGATGGGTGAGTGACGGCCCGATAGCCGAAGCTGACTGCGCTGACCTGATTAAACGCCCAGGACGCTTCCCCTCACAGCGATTGGCCGCACATGAACAAAGCTGGCGGCGTAAGATCGTCGCAAGGTGGTAGACTAGTGGTAGATAAAAAATCTGTACCTTGTTAGTCGCGTTTGAGGGGTGGACGTGGCTGATGCGCAACGTCAAGTACAGTCTGCACATAGAGCACTAAATTTGGATCTCAATAAACGCTGACCACCCCAATCTGAAAGAGGGGATCTCTCGATCGAGTTCAGGCACCCGCATGGACTCCGCCAACATCAAGCCTGCACGCTCGCTCGCCGCTTCCACTACTTGGGCGAAGTGGATGTACGGAGCGTGGGAGAGACGATCTGGGCTATCCTGCCCGAGGAGAAGAACTGGGAGCCCGCGCCGACTCGCACCACGATATACATTCGCCCAGCGGGAGAGGTGACATCCCCGCTGCACCTCTGGTGGAAGAACAAGGAGGTTGAACGTCAGATTTGCCGTGAGTGGCGAGATGTCGGCACGGACGCACGGGTGCGTCGATTTCTCGATTATCACTGACACCGATTGACGGGGTGTGGGTAGATACATGAAGAAGAGTAAGACTGCACCATGAGGACTTCTCGCTGTAACGTACACCCCATATCGTTCATGACACTTGCCAAGCAAGCCAATTCAATGTCACACTGGAGGCATCAGCATTCCGAACCTGAACACGCAGGCCGGACGACCAGCTGGCGGAGTTATTGAGGGCAGCTCCCCTTTTTTTCGATCCTCGAAGCATGTACCCTGTACCTATGCCCGTCAGCCTGTCCATCCATAATCTTTGACCCCGCGTGCCCGAGATCCGGTCGCACGCTTTCTCTACGGCGGTGCTGGTTCTCTCCGTCGCTGCAAACAGGGCACCGACGCTGAACCCATGTGAGTACCCTCGCGAATAGTCAAGCTGACACATATGCATACTCCAGAACGCACCCGAGACTTCGAAGCACGAACGCGTGACGCACATTTACGTTCGAGGCCACCAGATTTCAACTTCGAACTGACACGCATGGAAATCAAACCGCACAAAAAAATCGCGCTCGTAGAATCGCGCCCCTCGGCTGTCCGGGGCAACCTTGTCTGCGGCTCCACCCTCAAGAAATACACACACGTCCCCGCACATTTCATCGTTCGCATCCCCGCCTGACTGCGTCGGCGTCCAGCTTACCATGTTCTTACACCCTCCACCTTCTCCCACTCAAAGAATGGGCAACCAACATTCGAGCGGATCCGAGCCCGACAAGCCGAGTGCCCCGACCGATGGTACGCCGCCTGCCAAGTCGCCCCCCCCCGTTCCTCCGCGCGAGACATCGACCGAGCCCGACAAGCCGAGCGCCCCGACCGAGGGTACGCCGCCCGCCAAGTCGCCCCCCCCCGTTCCTCCGCGCGAGACATCGACCGAGCCCGACAAGCTGAGCGCCCAGTGCTTACCTCGGTTGCGTTGGTTTCACCTCAAGATCTGGCCCGAGGTGCGCATGCACGATACTCTACAACATTATTCATATCTAACTCTGTTTCAGACAGGCAAGACATACATTCCCGTCAGTGTTCTGGTCGCGCACCCCCAACTTCGCCTCCTCCCCGGTTTCGCGGACCTTCCCCCCACGAAGACACTGCAGTTTTGGGGCCAAGAAGACGGCATTTGGGTGGATTCCACACCCGACCTGCTACCCTTTCACATCCACCAGAGCGCCAGAAGTGTCCTCGTCCGATACCCCAGCGCGGTCAACTGCGTCGGCTTCCCCCAAGCTCTTCGGCTGCTCGACGAGGAGAGGGGCGTCGACCCCGGCCCCAATGAATGGGACTACGTCGACTTGCGCTCTCAATATCCACGACACGACCACGGTGAAGAGTTAACAGTCGTGGCGTACGGTGAGGTAAGACGCCATTTACTGCAATACCTGGCCTGCAGTAACCGTGTTCTGTTCAGGACGACAAAAACCCCACGCTGTTCTACGTGACGCTCACCAAGGCCGGCCTAGTCAGATGGGACCTGCACCCCCAGCTCCTGGCCCACGTCATGGGCAGTTCCCGCGGCGACTATCAGGCCGTCTTCTGCTCGTGGAACGCCATCAGCCATAGCTGGGACTTCGTTAAACCCTCCGAACCCTTCAAACCTTGCGACCGGCATGACCTCGCAGTCATTCGCCACAAAGCGAACTCGTCCCCCGAGGGCCTGCCCCACTTCCTCGCCGAGCTCGATGCCCAGACTCACCGGCCTGTTTTAGTAAGCATTGCAATGAACCTTCCAGATAGCGCGACGCCTGACAACTCTGTCGCAGCGCCTCCTGGTCGCTCCGCTATTCACCGACCGGCGACCGGCCGGCAGCGAGCCACTCACCATGAAGGGGCGCACGAAAACTTTATGGCCAACGTTGGTCTCGACCTACGCGCGCATCCCCCCGAGGGTTACCTCCCTCTCGGCCAGCATCAGCTCTGTGCTCACGTCTGCTCGCCCGACTACGGCCTGCATGTCTGCGAGCACGACTACGGCCCGCACGTCTGCGAGCACCTCCTCTCTGCAGCCCTCGAAGAGCACAAGTTTGCTGACGTCTGCTCGCACGACTACGTCCGTGCAGACATCTGCGAGCACCTCCGCTGTGCAGCCCTCGAAGACCACAAGTTTGCTCGGAACTCCTCGCAACCGCAACATGATCTCGACCTCCGCCCTGCGGAGGTCAACACGCATTCGCAACCTCCAGAAGGATCCTCCAAACGTGAGTCCCGCGTTCAGCTACCTGGATGACAGCTGAGTTCCACCCCGTGCTAGGCCACCGCTTGCACTCCTCCCCCGCGCAACCAAAACAACGGTTCGAATAGATCTCATTTTCGCGGATTGCAGACCAACTGACCATGTTCCCTTGCTACTAGGCTGATGAAGGCACCTCCCCGCCCACCACCAAGGGCAAAAAGAAGGTGCGAAAGCGTGTTCTGACCGCACATCGCATCCCCACTGACCGCTCCTCCCACAGTAACTGCCACAAACCGGCAGTGTCCCGAACGTCCCTCCAGAGGTGTCCTTCGACCGCTCCTCTGCGCGCGCAATAAAAAACTAATCGTTCCGATGCCATGAGCTCATTCTCCCAAAAAAAACACGCGTCCCCGTCCAATATCTCTTTCCGTAATGTAAATCCAAAATACGTAGTACCGCTCGCTCGGCGAAGCAACACACGCGGCTCCTCATGTCCTGCTCTCCACGTAGTCACGCGGAGCTCACACCCAAAGGTCCCTCGCACATGTCGCCGCTAGAAATTGCATCAGCCTCGTATCCCCCTGGTGTACGAGCCCCGCGTGAAGCAATCAAAGATTGCCATTGTCCAAGGGACCAAGGGACCCTAACGGCTCGCAAATTTTATCCAGTCGATCCCAATCATGAGCGGCCCCCCTGGAGATGACAGCGCGCACAAGTGACACAATCGTCCGAGCTTGCCGAGATCGATTCATACCCACCTGCATGAAAACTGCCCAACGGTCGGGGATTTTGCCCCACCTCCCCCACCCTCCCCCACCCCTCCCATCGAGCGCCGTCTCCTCGTCGTCATGCGACTCTACCGTGCTTATCCTCAACCCCACAATCCCACAGTTTATGGAGAACTCAGACTCGATGCTCCCAACGACGACGTCAAGTATTCCAAGAAGTTGAAAACCGCCTGCCTTCTCGCCGCCGGGCCCCAGCCCGAAGCTCCAAACTTTTGCCCTCGCTGTGGACAGCCCGCGACGTTCGACTCCCGCCTCTGTTACAAGTATGGCATTGCAGGCGCGTGGAACATGCTTGTAAGTACATACGTCGCGTCGACATTCCCCGAAATTTATCTGACTTCATCCCGAGTGCCGCGCATGTCACAGAGTCCACATACCGATGCAACAAGGTCCGACCGACGACGACCTCGAGCGAATCGAGTCTATCCGCGACCGAGACCGTCAAACTCAGCTCGCCCGTCAAAACGAGAAAGCCCGCGTAGGTGCCGACAAGACCGCTGTGAACGAAAAGAAGGCGCGCGCGCGTGCAGCGAAGGCTGCTGCGAAAGCGAACGAGGTGGACGCATCCGCACGCGACCCTCCGAACACCCAAAAGGAACCCAACCGCGGGGGGAAGGTCGTCAAGCCCAAGAAGGCCGCCTCAGTTGACGCGCGCCCCATGGCCACGAAGGAGTTACAGCGTCCTTTCGGAGTGCGTTCCTCCTTCTTGCCGCCACCCTTTATCTGCAACGGGCTGATGAATGCACATAGCTGATATGCAACGCCATACCCGCGGTTGTACGTCCATTACCACACGGTACTGTGACGGATGGCAAACGCACACTGACGCTGCGAACCGTGCCCAGGGCCCTTCCTCCCAAGCTCCACAGGACCGCGACCATCGCGCGACAGTAAGCCATTTCATTATCGGCCTCCAAAAGCGTGTACTCACTGCTTGAACCATAGACGCGGGTGACGGTCGCTGAGAACGTCGGAGCCAGGCTCGCAATCGAGGTTAGCATCGTGGCAGTGCACTCTTTGCCAATGTCCCATCACATCCTCTTTTAGAACGTTGGCCCTGAAGTGCGCCGCATCTTGATTATCTTGTGGGAGAAGGTCCGTACTGCCCTACCGCGCTCTTTATGATGTCATATTATATCGCTAACTCCCAAGCATTCGACAGGCCGGTCAACACCCATTCATCGATCGGGTCGCCATACCCCTGCGCGACGACCTGTACCTGTACCACTACCCCCGAGTGCGCGGCATCCCCGCACCGACCCAGTTCGAGCGCTGGGTATTTGCCTACAAAGTATGGAGCCCCGTCCCTTGGGAGATAAGTCCTATTGAGGTGTGCCCCAACGACGACGTCGTGTTTGTGCGGGTCATGGGGGTGCACTGCCAAGGATTCGGACAACAACTCCACGACTACCAGCTCTCGCGCGGCCAGGCGCTCCCCCGCGAGCTCAGCCTCGCACGCGCCCTCTACGACCCACCCAAACGGCACCGCTGGATTCTTGTCTGGACCGAGGTACGAGGACAGATACCAATCTTATCGCAACCCGCGCTAATGCGAACCTATCTATAGCACAACACGCCGCCACACATTTTCCTGTTCAATTGCGCGCTCTTGGACGACCCCACCGATGGCGCACCAGTTCCCATGCCATGGCTAGACCTCCTCCGCGACGCGCCCTTTTTTCTCGCCTGGCACGAGACCCACAGTCGGTGGGCCGGCGTCCTGCCCAAGCAATCGTCGAACATCCCGGGCGACACGCCGATTCTATTGCTCGCAAACCCCAGCGTGGACACCTTGCAGGGCTCTGGAGAGGCGATCGCGTGGCTCGAAACGTGGCGCGCGAACCACGGCAGCGGCATTCATGAATCGAAGCCCAGCGAGAGCGCGCGCGCGCGATCCAAGCGAGCTGTATGCACCGAGGGCGAGAAGGAGCCCGCATCTGCTCGACCCGCCACCACAAAGCGCCGGCGCAAGCTTTCCGCGGACGCACTTCCTTGGCGCGCCGACTCTGCATCCAAGATGGCTAGAACGTCTCTCGCACTGCCCCTGTCATCCGACGATGAACCCGAGATCGTCAAGATGTCCCCACCAAGGTCCAAGAACCGGCCGACAACCTGTCATGACGTTCACGACGGCCGCATGGCACTTCTGACCTCTGGCAACATTCTCAACCTCCCGGGCGACACGCATGCAACCCCCCTCACCATTTCCGACGACGATTCCGAATCTTCGAGTATGGCGCTGACCACTGCATGGCGTTCACGGCGCGCGATCTCGGCCGACGTACCGGAGTTCGTCCAAGGTTCGAGTCGTGCACCCCTGTGGGCGAAGCCCAAGCAGGACAAGGCGATGGAGCTTGACAGTAAGGGCCAGGAAATTATTGACCTAACTGACGTGTGACACAATAGTTTAGAATGTAATGAACGCATGTTTGATGACACGGCCGTAAGAACACGGATGAGGGAGTCGACATGATGTAATGACCAATGGGGCCTCAGACCGTCATTCCGTACACCCTGCCTGGGAACGGGTCAGGATGCCGTGAGTTCCGTGCATCCAGGCTGCGTATGGTGATGTATTGCATATATATTGCTGAGGCTACATGCAGCTAGTAAGTCGGGTCCGAACCGGCCGCGGCAATGGGGCGATGATTGCCCCACGGCGTCGGGGCCAGCCGCCCAGAACAGACGGAGGCACTACGTGTCGTTTGGCCTTGGGCCGGCCATCAAAGGTATGAGAAGGGCCTGGTGGGGATGCGATCCCACCTGACTTTCGGCGTCATGGCCATACATGTGCGCGACACCGCATGTCCCGTCTCCCCTGATGCCTGATGCCACTGACACTCGTCCAGGTATGGCACAGTACGACTCAGCGGACTGAAGGGAGGCGGGCCATCCACTGACAGAATAACATGTCAACCACGTGAACCTGGGGCCAAACGAAAACACAAGCAGAGAACGCGCACGACGACAATCGATCTAGATAGCAACCGTGATCTATGGCGCGGTCGGGATGTCAGTGACCGTTGTAGGCATTGCCCTGGGAACGGCGGGATCAACAGACCAGACCTGCCGGTTCGTGGGCTCACCACAGCCACCAGTCGAGACACGATCGAACTGTGGATCGGTCCCCGATCACAGGCACGCTCTGCCTGTGATCGAAGACAATGCTCATGACGTAGGACGTGGGGAACGCAAACGCACCTGTTCCCAAAAGCTATCGACCGCACGCACGGACGCCAGAGCCCCGACGCCGGAAACATTTGCATCGAGTATCTTGACCTTGGATCCGCCTAACGAGTCTTCGCCCGACATCGATCACGCTGGTATCAAGGACGGCGCGGATTCTCCCTTCAAGACCACGAGGGTGTCGCGACAAGAGCCACGGCGCGCGCAGCCTGAAAGGGCGGGTCAGCAGGGGACCGAAAGGGACATGAGATAAAAGCAGGCTGATGCAAATCGTAGTCCATGGCAGACGATGTCGTCTGGCGAGGGAACATGCGACGGTCAAGAGCAGGACACGGTACCGGTAAGCGCCGAACGCGCTGTACGCACGTTCGGTGCTCGGTGCTGTTGGGTGTGGTGTCGCACTTGACCTGCCGCGTCGTTCCTCCTACCTGCGGAAGCTCAAGTTCCCCACTCATATTCCCAGAGTCTTTCTCCTCCCTCAACTGGCTCCATGACTCGGAAGACCGGCGATATCATTGTGACGGACGAGCACTACAAGGTACGCCAAACATATCTCGAACCTCCGGCATATCATCCTCAAACGGCCTAGGTATTGGTGTCTTGTTTGAACGACTTCGGAGAAGGGCGACGTCGTCTCACTTACGGGCAGCTCGCAAAGGTCCGCAAATTTTTCCAGCCCCTCGTAATACGCGCTAACTCATCTGTTGTAGGCCTTGAAAGCCTTGGGGTTTACCAAACTGGGTCCAATGGGTTTCGTTCCTCCTAGGTGTTTCGGAAGCAAGGTGCTCCTGTTGGTTAAGGTGAATTCCAAACACATACGCCGAAGTCGTCTATTAACCGGGTACAGGACGGTGGGAGAATGGATTGTGTGGTTTCCTCGAAGAACCAAGATGAGTACGTGGATGACGACTTTTTTTTTTCCCCCAATCTTGATTCGTCCGTGCAGGCTGAAGGTTGCACTCAACCGGCTGTATGGTTGGACCGCCGAGACATTCCGCTCTGGGAACAAAGCTCGGGCCCGTGCAACATAGGTGGTACGTCATACCCTATTCTGCCAGCCGTCAAATGGCTCATGTGGGCTCACAGCACTCCCGAGACATACACTCCACCTTCGGTAGAGCGCCTCCAATAGGCAGAGGCTGAAAGGCGTTTTGTATAACGCTTATCTTGATCCTGTACATCTCAACATTCGGCTGGATGCGCCGATTCTCTCGGACCATATGCTTGGCAACCAAGGACCGCGTGCCGCCATGTGTTTTGTTCGACTAATGTCTATGACAAATAGATATTCACATCAGTTCAATGTCCCCCAACACCTTGGTACTCCGCCCTTCCCTCACGCGTCCCGGCGACCGTGATTCCTCCCGCCCCACCAGCGTCATCTCTCAACGGCGCCCCGGCGTTCTCAGACACTCTGCCCTCGTCCGCTGGCTGGATGGTGCATCTCTGGGACTTTCAGTCGGGCGATGCGGCGGGGCACGCGCTGGATGAGTATGACGCGCTGGACACGATCTGGTGATGTGCGTTCCTGACGGCGCAGCACAGTGCGGTCCACGCTGCGCCGTCAGGAACGGACATACAAATCCGCGCTCTTGCGCGATTGATTCAGATGCATAGGGTAACTTCCGCGACCATCCCCGGAGACGAGGTTCATGCACGCCTTGCCCGTCAGCCTCCTGCTAAGTGCGTCCTTCTCTGTTACCTCTACACTGGCCCTCGGCCTTCTCACTTGTGCTTGTGGGGATGAGGGCAATCGTTCTGGTATATGACATCGAGCTGCTCGCGCGGGGCGCCAGACGTGATGGTGGCGCGGGCGCGTGGATGATGGCGTGGGCGCACGGACACCATGTGGTTTCCCCGTACCTCTTGCTCTCGCAGCCGACTTGACTTCCATACCCGCTCACTCCCGCCCCGCCGCTCACCGGCCCTCACGTCTCTTCCCGGCTTCCCATAGTCCCCGTGACTGTTCCGTGGCCCCCATCAGCTCCATCACGCGCTCGTCACCGCTGTCTGTTCGCGTTGCCCCGGGCGCAAGGGAGGTTGGCAACCTGCATGGGCTGTTAGCCCATCAGGATTTATACCTCGTTGTAGGTGCCTCATGTGTGTTCAGCATTCACGGAGCACCTCCCGATCTTGCCGCGATACTCCCGGCGTGGTCGTTCCCAGCCCTTCAACGCGCTGAGGTCGCGCTCTTCGATCAAAACCACGACGGCGGCGCAGACCTCCACAAGCCTGGACTCCTCGCGGCCATCGTCGCACCGCTGCCCCGCGCCACACTCCGCGATCTCGACCTCTCCGTCGGCGTCGCACGCGCGCCCTCTACCGCCCGCACCGCGCTTCCGCTCGCGCAGTTCCTCCGCCCGTCCTTCCAGCTGCGCGGCCTGCGGGCCTTCAGGCTCACGTTCACCGGGCTCGTCGAGCTTTCCGCGGACGACGACGTGTTTGCGGAGCTCGCTGCTGCGTGGCCGTCGCTCCGGACGCTCCAGCTGGATTTCCGCGCCTGGCACGCGGACGGGCCAGTCCCCACCCCGCTCGTCCTCTTCTCCCTCGCACGGTCGTGTGTGGACCTGCAGAAGCTCGTCCTCCCATACCTCGACCACACAGTGGAGCTGGAGAGGCTGCCGCCGCAGGACGCGCTGCAAGCCGCGGCACATCCGCTCCGCCAGTTGTTCATCGCAGATGACCGGAACAAGGAGAACATCACCAGTGAGGCAGTGGACGCGATTAGCGGGTTGGTGGGCGGGCTGTTCCCGCGTCTGTCCCCGCACTTTCGCCGTTACCTCAGGGAGCCGGGGAAGGCATGGACGGAGGTGCTTGGCCGCTTGCGTGCGGGGCACGATGCTGCACCCTAGCTACGCAAGTCCACTTACTGGCTAAAGCCACGACCTCCATGCAACCTGCTCGAGAGTCCCGGTTTAACATCATTAGTTGATCTCATTCGTACGGCATAGTGTGATTTCTCACAAGCACACATGAGAAACATCGTTTGTCACCACATCACTAGAGCGAAACTCTGGGATAAGAATATGGGAGCGCCAACACGCGAACGGGAGGAGGAAGCCCGATATTGTACCCAGTCTGTCCCAAGCAAACGGACTGCCGAGCTACCAGAAATCCCTGTGAATATGAGGAACGAAGAGAACGTGCGCAACGCGACGACGTACGAGGTGCACAAAAAGCAGATATTTCTTCGGTTTCATTGCGGGTGCTTCTGCGATGGCTCCCGCATCATCGAGAGGTCGAACCATCCCTCCGAATCATAGCATACTGCGCTGAGAGGGGAAAACGGTTTCGTTTGTTACGAAGGTCAGGGGCACACAAAGCCCCCTATCCGACTCATGGGTGGTTAAGGCCTTGGGGGGCGGATCCGGAATGAGCCGAAATTGTCCCAGATCCCAACAGTAAAGCTTTTGAAGTGTCACGCGAAGACAGATTAAGGGGAATAAATAACATGGATATATTACCGTCCTCTAAAGTATGACTCATGACTTCGTATCCTCAAGCTAGCTCCTCCACCGACCCCGAATACGTCACGGCCGCGTTTAACGATCTCTCGTACTTCCGCCGCGCCTCGTGGAGCCCCGCCGAGACACCGCCCAGCGCGAAGAGCGTCCACAGGTCCGAGGAGCCGAGCGCCTCGGTTTGGAAGATGCTTTGCAGGAACGGGACGTAGATGAGCGCGAGCTGGACCAGGAACGACGTCGAGACCGTCGAGACCAGCATCCGGTTTTGGGTGAGGCCACAGCCGAGTCCGCGGTTCTGTACCGCAGAGACGAGGTCGAGGAATACGAAGCAGGTGAAAGTCTGCGCAGAGCGGATAGACTATCAGCTAAAATATGACAACACGAAACTAAGGGGTGGGGAACGCACCATGGTCTGTTCTCGTCGAGTCATGCCCTGGTCGTCCGCGAGTGCATAGATGTAGACAAACAGCGTCCCGACCACGATAATCGAGGCGGAGAATAGTACACGGTATACAAGACGCTGGCTGATGATTGGTGCATCCTTCCTTCTAGGGGGTCTTCGCATCACTTGAGGGTCTACAGGATCTACACCAAGTGACTGGCTGGGAGGCCCTGTGTGCACGTTAAGTTAGAAACAGGACTGCGTAGAGGAAAGGAACTAGATACGAACCATCCATGAGAATGTTGATAAACAGGATCTGCATCGCGTTGAGAGGGTTACTCAACCCGAAGAACGTGCTGAGAGTGATCAGGGTTAACGCAGCACAGGCGGTACTGAGCTGGAAGGAGAGGAAGTTTTGGATGTTGTGGAAGATGGATTTGCCTAAACGCGACCGTCAGCCTTTGTATAAGATGACGTTGAACACAATGTCGGATCACCTTCTTCCACAGCAGGAAGGATAGTGCTGAAGTTGTCGTCCACGAGGATCATGTCCGCCGCCTCCTTCGCGACATCCGTCCCGCTCTTGCCCATCGACACCCCGATGTCCGCCATCTTCAGCGCCGGGGCATCGTTCACCCCGTCCCCCGTCATCGCGACCACCGCGCCCCTGCTCTGGAACGCCTCCACGATCGCCATCTTGTGCTTCGGCGTCGTGCGTGCGAACACGCTCACCCCACCCACGACCTCTCGCAGTTGCTGCTTGGTCATCCGGTCGATCGCCTGCCCAGTCAAGCACCCGCTCCTCCCCGCCGCGCCCACGCGCAGCCCAAGCGAGCGCGCAATCGACATCGCCGTCTCCTCCGCATCGCCCGTAATCATCACGACCTGCACGCCGCCGCTCTGGAGGAGCCCGATCGCGTCCGCGACGCCCTTGCGCGGCGGGTCCAGCATCGCCTGGAAGCCCGCGAACACGAGGTTCGTCTTCTCCCTGTCCAGCTGCGTGCTCGGCGTCCCCGCGCGGCTAGACGGCGCAGACGAGGCTGGGGTCGACTCCACGGGCCCGTAGCCGTACGCGAGCGCGATGACGCGCAGCCCGCGCGCCGCAGTCGCCCGCGCCTTCGACAGGATGACGCTCCGCGTGCCGGCGTCCAGAGCAGGCGTTGACTCCTCCGAGACGTAGTAGAACTTGCATCGGTCCAGGATCGCGTCGATCGAGCCCTTGATGTAGTAGAGCTCGCGAGGCTGACCGTTGACTGCGAGTCCGTTCAAAGCAGCGCCGTGCGTGCCGCTGATGGCCATGTACTTGCGCTCCGAGCTGAAGGGTAGCTCTGAGCTCCGCGTGAACTCCTGCCGCTGGTCCGCCATGTTGAAAAGCGCCAGGACGTTCAATAGCGCGACGTCCGTGGACTGCCCGACATACTGCCCCTCTTCGTTCCGGACCGCGTTGTTGCAGACCGAGCCTATGGTGAGGGTCTTGCGTAGAGCAGGGGTGACGTGCACGTTCGGAGGCGTGGTCGACGAAGGATCGAGCGAGATGCTCTCGTCTACCGTGTATACTTCGGTGACGGTCTGCTCATTCTTCGTCAGCGTGCCTGTCTTGTCCGAGCAGATGACCGAGATGGAGCCCAGCGCTTCGACCGAATGTAGTTTCTTGACGATCGCCTTCCGCCGCGACATACGCAGAACGCCAAGCGCGAGCGTAACCGTCGTCACGATGGGAAGACCTTCGGGGATGGCCGCAACAGCAAGCGACACTGTACTTCACCAAAATCCACGGTTAGCCGTCCCAACGTCCTGGTATTGGATCTGGTGCGTACCTCCGATTGTGAACATGTCGAGCCACGGCCGGTGCTGGATGACGCCGAGGATGCAGATGATGCCAATGATACCAAACGAGATCATGGAGAGCTTCTTCGCCAGTTCGTCCATGCTCAGCTGCAGCGGCGTCCGCTTCTCCTCGACCTCCTGCATCATGGTGAAGATCATACCGAACTCGGTCTGTGTCCCGGTTGCAATAACCACGCCCGCTCCGCGACCTAAAAACAAACGCAATGAGGGTTATTTTTACACTAGACAGCGAGGATTCGACACACCGTTTCGTACAAGCGTTCCCATGTACGTGATGCACGACCGGTCCGCGAGCGCGACGGGCTCCGCAGCAGGGGCTCCGTATCCGTTTGCATACCCGTTCGCATGCCCATTAGCGAGGCTCGTGGGGATGCAAGGCTCGGTGTCCTTCCTGCGCGTCGTCGTCTCTCCAGTCAGACTGCTCTCGTCTACTTCCAGGTCCACAGCGGAAACGAGCCGAATGTCCGCAGGAACACGGTCGCCAGTGGTGAACGTCACGATGTCTCCGGGCACGAGCTCATTTGCGAGCACATGCAAGGGCTTGCCGTCGCTGTGCAATGCGTAAGTTGTCTGGTAACCCAGCTATTGCACCGTCTGGACGCACCGGATGAGGTGGCAATGGTGGGGCACGAGCTTGTTAAGAGCCTCTAAGCTCTTCTCTGACCGCTGCTCTTGGACGAACCCAACTGTAGGAAATTGGTGTTAATACGTGAGCCAGTCAAAACGTCCACTTAGCGAGTGGGGTGGCATTGTAGAGTAGAGTGAGCTTCAATGAATGCTCGTCTATACGTGTTCACAAGCAAGCCCGAGAAATCGATGGAAGTGGAACTCGGCTGGGTCCCTCTTCCATTGCGAACCCCCGCAATCTTTGCTTAGCGTCGTCGCGCCGATCACCATTATCACTCCGTCGCTATTCGCCACCCAATGTGTCCTACCCACAGCAACCCAGAACCATACGTGGTATGAGTTGCAGGTGACGGAGGTAGTCAGTCCCGCGCGCGAGATTGATCAACGAAAGAAACCGGTCGAGCGCGCCACATTCGTGGCCCGTGGCTCTAGCTGAGTGTTCCAACCCAGAAGTCGGGTTTTAGTTGGGTAGTACGACCACAGAGGTCGCTGAAGAACACTTCGTAGCCATTGTGGCCGTTCATGAGCCACACTCGTTATCGAGCAGTCGCGCTGGTATACAAGGTCGCGGCGGTGTATGACGCGCTTCCATGAGCTGATGAAAGGGAACCCGGCCGTCCGTCAAGATAGCGCAAATTCGCCACTCTGTACGAGTTCCACTTCCACCGTTCCCCTCGTGGCTCAGCAAGTCCACAGCATGTGCAGTCCTGCAGCGAAAGGAAGGTATAACGCACAGCCACCTCCTTCTGGAATTCTGGGGGGCGGCACGCGATCCTCTCGGCTCTCCTCTACGAAACATCTTCACCAATGTAAGATGACGATGTGATGTAAGGAGACCATTGAAAACGCCATTCCGCTCTACTTCAAATAAGTCACGGCAATATGATTTCCCCAAGACCAACCCACCCGAAACTGTGCGCCGAACGAGCGTAAAGGAATAAGGTGGCTCACCTGTCAACACGATGAGCACCGCAACAGTTATGCTGACGGCGTCATCAATATTGCCCATGACCGCGCTGACGACCGCACTCCCACACAAGAGAAGGATGAGCGGGTTCTCGTAAATGGTCTTCGCAAACTTGACGAACAGAGGTTCGGGCGTAGACACCGAGAACTCGTTGTAGCCGTGGGTTTGCAAGAGTTCTTGCACTCTCCTGAGAGGCAACCCGTGTGTTGCGGACGTACCAAAGTGCGACAATGTATCCTGCGGGCCGTCAGGTAATGGTACCAGGGCAGAATTCCCAGTTGTGACGCACCTGTATAGAGCAGTGCGCGAACCGTGCAGATGCGCTCTCCCTCTCCCCCTCCTCCCGGTGCGTCGGCAGGGGTTCGTACTGCTCTCTGCCAGAGAACGCAGCGAGCAGCCTCCCCCCCGTCCGCTCCCAGACGCCCTTCACGCCCTCGGTCTCCATCACGGCCTTGAGTTCCCCTATGGACGGAACGGTGTTGCGTACCGGCGTGGACGGCATCCCCAGAGGACCCTCGAGCGTATGCCTCCGGAGGGTTGTGCTGTATGCGAAGTGCGCAAGGGCATCCGGAGTTGTCGGCTGGAGTTCATGGTCGTTGCCGGGGAAGTGGGAGAAGTAGGCAGAGGCTGGCGGAGATTCGTTTCTGTACTGAGCATATACTGGAGCGCGCGAGTTCGCCGCGTATGGTGCTCGTCCGGACGACAAGGAACCTTCCTCCGCTCGTTTTCGCTCCAAAGCCATGGTGGAACCGTGGGGCAGAGACCAAGGGGTTCAAGCGCAAGGCGCGTTCTCGGTTGTACTTGTGACTTCAGGCCAGAGGATACAGTACTTCGCCAGGGCCAGAAAAGAAGTTGTCCTAAGGCCTGAGAATCTGGAAGAGTGGTAATGTGCAAGAGGTGTCGTGGCAAGGAGCACGAAGCATCTGGCACTGCAAGCATGTGCTCAGTGCTGTTCCGCAGTATGAACGTCCAGCCAGAAAAAGTGGCCAACGCCGGGGTCGAACCGACGACCTTGGCGTTATTAGCACCACGCTCTAACCAACTGAGCTAGTCGGCCATATGAGTGGAAAATTCCCGCAATCAACACACCAATGATGGGATACAGACTAGCCAACCATTATTATTCGGCGCATACTTACTGCCATTCAAATACAATATATTCAGTCCTTACATGTTGCTAAAGCTGCAGCACAGCTTTGAGTAATCAGTGTAATAGACATTAACAACATTCGGCCTGCCCTAAACTCAATCCTAATGCGCCATTTCAACCATCTCTACAAACGTTGTTGAACTTGCAATTGTTCCCATACGACACTCGTCATACTGGCATCAATCAACTGAGGCAGAGGGTACAGCAGTTACCAGTAGATCATACTTTGAAACCATGGCAGGACGTGCAGTCTACATGAATGTGTCCTCTGTCCGCCCGGAGCAGGAAGAAAGCTTTGAGGCGAGTCTTCCTCGTCCCGCCCTCCACTCCCGATCCCTGACCATTCCGTTGCAGGAACGCCGAGTCCTCGACTACCTGAACGCATTCCGCACGACTGGCCGACCCCCAGTGCCATGTCCACCGCAGCCCACCGATCCGACCCAGCGAGCCGCCCTTGGTTACCCACCTCTGTTCCAACCTTACATCGGAGTCGAGGGTGGTGGCCCTCCTGGCTTCAGTGGTGCTGGTCCTGCGGCAAGCACCTCAACGCCAGGTGTACTGGACTTTGCTGCCCAAGTCTTCAGGCCGACGGAAACCACAGAGTTTGGAACGAATGCCCGCTTCCAGAGCCTCGTCGCACAGCCCGAATATTCAGGCTACTCCCCCGAGGTAACACGTTTCTGACGCGTTTCCTGTGAGCGCGTCGTGCTGACCAGACGTCTCGTCGCAGGAGTGCCGTGTGGAAGCGTACAAGATGGGCAAGAAAACTTCGGACGCGATCCTTCCACAACGTCGTTAAGGTTAATCGGTTCCTCGCGACAGCGACACTGACCCCTCACGACAGCGCTGTTGCTCCCTTCCATCTCTGTGAGCGCTTCGCAATCGACGCTTCTCAATGGGCCCGCAGACAGTATCCAAAGCATCAACAGTATGCCACCGTACGACCAGCACAGTGTCGAGGTATGACCCTCTTTGACCCTCGCCGAACCGCAGTCTCATCGTTCCACAGGAGTTGCGTCTTGCTTTCCAAAGAGGGGGTCGGCCGCTCAACTCCTCGGAGATCGTCGCCCAAAACGCAGTGCTGAGGCTTACTGTCTGATTTTCTTTTTCACCTCCCGTCGGCAGCCTGGATAGGGTGTTCCGACACGTGCCCTGTACGAACCGCATTGACGAGCATTCCCTGCTTTGTATCAATATCATCTATATCTTGATCTTGCCTTCACTCTCGTATGTCCATGCGTCTTGGCTCGCGCAATACCGTGGCTATAACAGGTGCGCTCTACCTTGGACCAGAACTATAGCTGCTGTCGGTGGCGTACACGTTAGTCTACGTTCAGGTTACCTCAGGTTTTCACTACAAGTCCTGGAGGGTTCGACATCCACGAAACGCAAGCCTGGCCGGGGATCGCAACAAGTGCATAGTGAAGATCTCAGATGCTTTCGAAATCATAATACAGGTATACATAGTCTGTGTGTCTGTGGGTATTGATACATCTCTAATACAACACAATAGCACGCATTCGGCGGAAATCATACGAGCCAGGGTCAAGGTTCCTCCTCCCGAGCCTATCATTGACTGACAGGTCTCTCATGTTCTCACAGCAGCAACCGTCAACCACGACCACCCCTTCGCGATCTCCTCCACCCTCTCCATCTCCTCCCCGCTCACCTCCCCCTTCCACACACTCAGTATGCTCTCCTCTTCGTCGATGCACCTCAACACCTCCTCCACCCCCCGCCCCGCGACGAACCCCAGGTAGCACCCGACCAGGCACATCGCGTCCGTCGGCCGCCCGGGCGGCGCCGTGACGAGCACGCGCACCGCGTCCTGCTCCGGCATTGCCGCGAGCTCCCTGGGCAGACACTCCCCCACGAAGTCGCGCGCCGCGCGCAGCTGCCCGTCCGTCAGCGCCAACGCCGCGCGCGCGCCTCTCTCCGCCTGCTCGGGCAGGACGAGCCGGAGGCGCTGCGCCTGGCGCGCGGCGTCCCAGCGCCGCTCGATGCTTCCCGCCGCGTACGGCTCCCCGCTCGAGTGCGCGATCTCAACGACGTGCGTGAAGCCTTCCTCGTGCGCCCTGCTGCTAGGGACCGCAGTGTCGCTGAACGCGACCCAGACGGCGGGGATGATCGCTTGGAGGTGCGGCTCGTCGGACTTTGGGGGCCGCGGGGTCGGGATGGCAGGGATGGGGGTGGAGTTTACAGTGGGCACAAGCTCCGCCTTGGGCGTCGGCGTCGGCGCTGGCTTCGGCTTCGGGGCACCTGGCTCGGCGATAGCGTGGAAGTTCTGGAAGCAGGGCTTCGGGTTGCGGCGGCGAGGCAGGTGGCTCAGCCTATGCGGCTGGATGTGACCTTTGGGGGACCAAGGCCCGGGCGAGGCTTTGAATGGAGTGTCGATTTGGAGGGTCAAGCTCACTCCGCGGTGGTCACGCATCGAGCGGAGGACGGACGGTGCGGGCGGGGGGAAGACGCTGAGAGGCGTGGTCGGGTACACAATCGGGCTCGTTGACCTAGTCTTGGTTGGGGTCGCGAGGGGCGGGAGGGCGGTCTGCACGATGGACATATTTCGTCGACGGTCGTGGTGCTGTTGGTGGGGGATTGTGGACGATGGAACAGTGGTGGGTGACTGTACAGCCTCAGGTGATAGTCGCGATAAGAAAGAAAGACAAAGAGACAATGTCAAGTCGCAGACTTGAGAAAGATGGATCAGCAAGAGATTGAGCAGGGTACACTGGGCGACTTACTTTATATACCGTAGGACACGAGGCCGGGCGAGGTGCCGTAGTGTGGGCCGGAAACACGAGGCGAGCTTCTGGAAGATGTAGAGTCAAAAACGTTTGTCTCGCGTGGTGGCTAGGCAATAGGAGTAACACGTTAGTTGCCCGCCAGCAAAACCCCGTTTTTATATGTGACCGGCGGCGGTGGCAGTGTGCGAATCGAGGAGTAGGTTCATTGCTCAAAGCATCGAGTCGGATTCCCTGCCGCAAAACGGTCCCGACTCCAATGGGGCAAGCTCTCGCATACTACCCCAGGCGACATTATGTATAATGCCTTGAGAGCTATCAGTCTGGTTGAGCGGCAGGCTGCGTCGGTTCGCCTCGGATCGAGAACTTGAAGCCGACGGTCACCGGTCCGCAATCAAATGTTCGCATCGACTGACGTTCACGTTGAGGCTGGCGTACAGTTACCTTGAAGCTGCAATCTATATGGAATCGGTTACTGCCAAGTCTCTGCGTGTGAATAGAAAGAGTACTTGAAAGTACACGACATGGTCACTCTCTCCTAGATGTCACTGAAGTTAGAGGCTATTGCAGTAAGATAGAATAATCATTGCATCTGTTAGCAGCTCCGGCTCCAAGTCTCACAGACGTGTGGTTCAAAGGCTCCTTTCGCGTCGGACACTGCTAGGCTATTGAATGGAAAGGACTCGGACAGTTGCGCATGCACGCGCCGGGTTAACGGCTGCGGATTATGCGCCTTACAGCGGCGCTCCATGGCCCTGATGGCAGAACCTCGGGACCCCGGATCGCCCAACCCCTCGAAAACATGCCGCAAGAACTTGAGAAGACAACGCTTCGAAGGGCTTGGCGTAGCTCTCCATCGGATCTCTTCGGGAACGACTGTGAATGGTCGTGAGATTGGCATTCAAAGTGGTACACATAATCAATAGCGAAGCTTCGAATTGAACCAACCGCGACACGACAAATGGACCCGAAACGACTCCCCGAGACGCATCCGCCATCCCGGAACTTCACGCGTCCCTCGAGCTTGAAGAGAGCTGCCCGAAAATCCTCGACCACATCCGCGGTTCAGCCTTCGCCTCGCGCGCCGCGAGCTCAAGCTTTGCCCGCGCGGCGGCCTCCATCCTCTCCGTCTGCACCTGCATCGCGTTCTTCATCGTCACCGCCCACTCCCACGGCTGGCTGCTGTCGGGCAGCGAGTTGAAGTACTCCCAGCCCCCGACGCCGCCCCACGCCGTCCCGTACTGCTCCATCAGGCTGTGGATGCTCATCACCACGCTGTCCGGGCTGACGTACCCACCGCCGTTCGCCGGGTTCGTGAGCACGATCGCGGTGACGCGCGCGGGGTCGATGCCCTGCTCGTAGTCGACGATGCTGATGTACTGGTCGTCGGGAAAGAACGTCCCGAAGCCCGAGTAGAACTGCGCGTTGTACCACGCGATCTGCGAGCCCATGTTCTGCTCGAGGGTGATGTAGTCGAACCCGGACAGGTTCCCGCCCTCGGTCAGCGCGGACGCGACGGGCGCGAGCGTGATGATAAAGTCATCGCCGAAGTCCGCCTTGAGCGCCTGGATGAGGTGCGTGATCGTCGCGGGCGAGACGGACTGTTCGACGTCGAGGTCGAGCCCGTCGAGGTGGTACGTCGCGATCACGTCCCGGAGCGGGGGGTAGTACGTGTCAAAGAGCGAGTCCACCAGGCAGTCGTATGTCCCCGGCGCGGCCCCGCCGAGCATCCCGATCACCTTCGTCCCGTTGCCCTGGAGCTGTGCGATCTCGGGCCACATGGGATCGAAGAACGAGGAGGAGGGGATGTTGTCGTTGAGGTGAACGATGTCGGGGCCGGTGTGGCCCATGTTCAGGTGGAACGCGGCGAGCATGAGGTGGGTGACGTAGCCGATGAGCGGAAGTACCGACACGTACTGCCCGTTGTGGTACTGCGTCTGGTAGTACATGACGACGCGGTTCGCGACTGCGAGGTTTACCATGGTGGGCAGGCAGGCGACCGAGTGTGGAAGGGCCGGGGTGAAGATAGGAGGGCGGGACCTGTCGGGATCGACTGGGTTCACCGCCGCCTTTATACCAGCCATTTCCGAGATACGAGCAGAGGGGTCCATCCGGGATAGGGAAACGGGCTGCCTTCTTCCAGGTACACAGTCACGGGCGAGGTAGTATTGTGTGACACATGCGGGCGGCGGGCCATCTGGAAACGGAGGAATAGTCAATGGAAGCACGTCAAAAGTCTCGGCATCAAGGGAACTTACCGCATTGGATAGGTGTCCTTCGAGAGAGAATCCGATGGGGGAGAGGTGCACGAGGGTCGTTCTTCAGAAAAACAACGCTGTATAGAAAACGTCAGATAGAGGAAGAGGCTGTACCTCCAACCCACATGGATGGATAGCAGTGAGCTCATGCTCATGGTCAGATGCCAGGAAGGTGAACGAGAACCGCTTTCTGGCGATTATCGTGCAGCTGCCAGTATCCGTACATTCGATCGCGGGTCGAACAGCGCGGAAGGCAACATACCTCAATCGGAAAGGTTCAGAAGATCCATTTGACCATCGTCTGCCGCGCAATGTGCGCGTACCTGGACCGAGATGTCATGTCGTTGTACCCGTGTCCGAGCTGCATTGAGCAGCCCGAGCCAAGCCCAATGAGCGACGTGCAGTAGATGAAGGGCTACTTCTCAGTGCTGTCGATGGCGCAGATTCCCGCTCTAAACGCTTTATCACGACGGCTACAATCTGCGGACTGCGTCAGTTCGTTGACAGAGCGATTCTGGCAATAGGAAACAACTTTACCAACAACGTCGGTGGGAGTAGATAGTGGTAAGATAGTAAAGGCTGAGGCCGAGGAACTGCCACATGATTCCAGCAACTCGGCTATGCCACGTGGATTCCATGGGGCATTCGAGACTCAAGTAATTTGTGAACTCCGAGATCTTTCCCAAGTTTACTACCATTGACGCACAGACTACGGTGTCGCCGCGCTTTCAACTGCTGTGCAAACATCGAGTAGTCTGGATCGTTGTGGAGTGGGAAGAGATGCTTGACCTACAATGGTAAGACATCAAAAGGCAATCTTGGAACACTCCTCCATTAATATGTGGCTATCTTCCCAGCTTCAGTACGCACTGACATAACGCACCAGATATCGCGATGCTCTTCAAGAATATGCCGACATTGGACCTCGACTTCCTTCGCGCACACCGTCTCCGGTGTCAGTGCCAGTTCTCCGTGACACATGCTTTTGCCGACTCTTGCTTCAGCAATTTGAACCTCGGACCGGCTAGTACTATTCACTGGAACCTCTTGGCTCAAGTCAGTTGATCTACCCTCGGCTAAGATCGTCACATTCCGCCAGTTGCACAACCGTGGCTTCGAAGGCCACCGAGGAGCGAGCATGGTATTTACCCGGCGGCGTCCCAATCCCGTGAGGCTGCCAACGGAAGAAGCGAGGGAGTGTTCAAAATTTCCCCTCTTGCGGTACGTTTCTTCTTCTAAGCCGTTCTGCTCCATCCCAGCTTCCCACTGATGCGTCGCCAACCATGCTTCGTCGGCTTGAGTCAGGCCGTAGATGAACGGGGCCCGCTTTAGCCAGGCCGGAATCAGAATGATGAGGCGGACAAGAAACGGCGGAAGGTAGACAGAGACCGTGACGAAGATCATGCCTCATTGAAGTAGCTAGCGCTTCTGCCATCGCCGGAATTCTGTTCGCGTTTCTCATAACTGTGACGGTGTGGTACGTACAAACGAGTGGACCACGCGAACCGGGAGCTTGGCCTTCAGATGAAGAGCCTCGCGTTGAACAGCTGGCACGCTTTGTGGCTTTGCGACGAGCATTTTTCTATCCACAAGACAAGTACGTTCGACATCTTCCATGTTATGCCATACACGTTGCTACCTACTAAGTAGTAGGCTTCCGAACCCAGTACTATCCTGCAACTCGATATCTCGACATTCTAAAACTTTGGACGATTGGCTACAAATAAGAATACATAACCTGAAGAGCTGGGAACCAAATGTTCCATAGTAGGTCCATCATCATGCCAAGAGAGTGTGCGCCTTCTGGGATGCACATGAACAGAACTCCGTTGCAAATGCCACATGCGATCCCCCATCTTCGGCGGTAAATTTAAGCTTCAAGGTCCATGTCTGCCGCACCTGATCTGGCATCGTGACGTCGGCGAAATTGAAGGTCCCTCAGTATGCCCGCTCCGGCGTAGGCCAAGCCCTCTTCCAGCAGGCTAATGTCTTTACGATACCCGCAGTACTATTGATGATACCATTACAGGAAGGGTCTTGATTTCGTCCCTCCCCAAGAGTTGATAGTCAACACCTGCCTCGGTCGCTTGGTCGCTTTGTTAAAATTGCAGTCCTTCCCCGCCATCTCCTGATCCGATGAGTGTACATTGAGGTCTCAGGTTAGGGGAGCCGGGTAAATTATTGGCCGACTAGCTCAGTTGGTTAGAGCGTGGTGCTAATAACGCCAAGGTCGTCGGTTCGACCCCGGCGTTGGCCAGTCTTTTTTCCCTCGACACAGTGCGCGAAGAACAAAGATAAAACAGAAGAAATGATGATTCACCACTAATTTCTAGGTGGAGGACTCCCCAATTCCTGGACTTCGGATGTGTGGCTACTCTGTGGACGGGGTCTAGGAGTACTTCGAAGTGGTGGTCCATATCTGTGTCCATGGTCCGTGCCGCGTTCACGCGTTCACGAGTGGGACGGAAGGGCATGCGGCGAATATGGTTCTCTTGGTATTCATACACACTATGACCCATTCCGGGCGTCCGTCTGTGTAACGGAATTGGCCGTTCCCTTTTCCAGGATGTTCTCATCGCATCAATACGTAACTCATAGCTTGATAAAGTCAGTAACGGAGACTATCGATAGCTTAGAGTATACGTGGCTTAGTTCGGTTGCAATGATGCAAACAAGCGCATGGCATCCATCTCACTCATTCACTGGCATGAGAGCCATTCGCTCGCCGCAGTCCAAGCTTCACCGGAGCAGTCGTGGTTAGTTTCTTGTGTACGAATGCAGGTCGAGTCAGCGTGTAGTATGCCCTGCACATAAGCAGTCAAACACCTCCGACCACAACTTCAAGTTCCCCGGCTTCCTGCGGTTTGAACGACGGAAGGGCGGGGACAAGTGCGGAAACATCCCGCCCACGAAACCGGCCAACGCGTCCACTGCGTTTTGAGTGACGTCCAAGTCCTTTCTCTGGTTGTCGTCCGCGATGGACAGCCAGCGGAGAGAATGCACGCGCGGCAGCGCGTCCCTCGGTGGCAGCTTCTCCAGGTCGACGGTGGGGTCAAGGTACGGCAGGACGAGCTCCTGCAAGTCCGCGCATGAGCGCGCGAGGGTGAGGAGTACGAGGGGCGTGGGGAGCGGCCCCTCTGCGTGCCAGCTTATGGTGAAGTCCAGCTCAAGCGTCCTGAGCGACGGCCATGCAGCGGCGAGCTCTGCGAATGCCTCGTCGTCCGCGGACAGCTTGGCATGCCACCCAAGTGACCGCAGCGTGAACGACACCAGGTTGTGAAACTGGAAAGACGGGCGGAGGAAGTGCGCGAGCGGCAACGCGGCAGCGCGGTGGGGGGAGGACGAGCCGCTATAGAATGAGTCACAGAGCATGCGGAGCACGGCCTGGGGAAGCGGTGAGACGATGACAGCAGCAAACTCGGGCTGGTAGGCATCTGTACTGTCACTGCCCTCGTCGTCGAGGGATATCGTGGCGCTTTTGAGCGAAGGAAGCGACCATGTTGGGAGTATCTTCGCAAGATCGGAAGGCGCCCCGCGAATCTTGAGCACACGTAACGTTCCGGTACACACTGGAAGACTGATCGGGGATTCATTCTCCAGGATGACCGTTGCCTCCAGCTCTGTCAGGGGAAGCCTGGTGAGAACGGCGTGTATATTGCGGTATGAAATGGCTGCGGCGATTCGGATGATTCGCAGATTTTGAAACTGCGCCAACTCGTCGACGATCCAATGAAGCGGCATCTGGAACCAGAAAGACGTAGAAATGTACGCTTCCAGCAACGGCGCGGCATTTCGAACAGAGCGGAGGATGTTAATGACGGCCGTGGCACCTCCGGGTCCTATCGGGTTGGGGTTCCACACCAACTGCACCACGTTCGGCGAAAGTAACCGTACCATGTCGCCATCCCTCTTCGTGGGCAAGCTCCAAACGAAAACGCGGAGGGACGGCAAGACTGTCTGTCCGCCGTTGTGCTCCACTACGGTGCGCACAAGCCGCACGTGCAAGTCGCTGGGTCTGTCAAGGTCCGGGTGGAAGCTCACTTTGCGGACCAGCTGTGCGTAGTACAAGAAGCGATCCCAGCGATCGGGGTCATTCCATAACTGAGCGTCAATAATCTGCCATTGCTTTGAAGTCAAACACCTGACGGATGGTTCGACGGTGAAAGACGAAGCCAACTTACAGTCTTTAAGAGGTCATCTGAAGCTCTTTGTTTGCGTGTCAGTGTCGCGGGTGCGAGGAGAAGCCACAAGGGCGTGAGAGTGTCAAGGGTGGACCAGAGGAGACGGAGGGCAGGATTGAAGAATGCACGGGACAACCGTGCATATCCAGCGAGGGCGGTACGACCTGAGGGGTTGCGTGCATTCAGATTCAAAAGGTTGAGGAGGTGCAATAGGATGTCGTAGTTGAGCGCAGTCGCCGTATCATTGGGGGCATCCAAAATTTCGTCCATCGCCATCTGGAAGACGATATCCAAGCCGTGTGAGTGCTAGAAAAGCCATGCCACAAGGTTTTCGCAAATACCGAAAATGAGATCTCGGCCAATCGTGCCTACTGCCAGCCCACGGAAGCTGGAGGAGATGTCGCAAGAAGCCTGAGTTACTAGGCGTCTATGTATGCAAGGACGCCGTAGTGCCTGCGCACCAAGTGAATAAAGGTCGGACTTTGAACTCATGCTTACTATTTTTACTTTTGGTGTACAAACCGTATCTTATCGCACTGGTACTCACTATTGCGGGCACACGTTTATTTCTTGAGTCCTTGCTCCATTTGAAAGAGCTGCGCAGCTAGCGTACTTTGTGGATGCGGGTTCAGGACGCAAAAGAATCCGATATCAATACAGATAAGTACACCGCGCGGCGAGTTTGCTATCAACCTCCCACCCCAGACCCTCAGCCTAAGAGCTTAGACCTCGGCGACGAGCGTAAGCCCCACAGGCACGCTCACG
This sequence comes from Polyporus tsugae, assembly GCA_024305745.1. Taxonomy (NCBI): domain Eukaryota; kingdom Fungi; phylum Basidiomycota; class Agaricomycetes; order Polyporales; family Polyporaceae; genus Polyporus; species Polyporus tsugae. The sequence goes on from JAHRBS010000005.1 coordinate 1,067,682, forward strand.
CTCAGGAAATCTTGATCTTGTTAGTCGTAGTCTTCTCGAGCTCGTCCCCGAAAATGTTGATGTCCCAGAAAGGCGGATACGTCGTCTTCACGTTGAACCGCTTCGGGGTCTTGCGCCCGAGGTCCGACAGCTTCTCGTACTCCTCGTCCGTTAGCTCGATCTGCTTGAAGTTCGACACGATGCGTTCTGTGCATGTTTTGGATCCCGTGAATACCATCGCCAAGTGTGGATGAGATGAAGAAGATGCCGCACCTGGGGTGACGGACTTGGGTATGACGGAGTACCCGCGCTTTGCGCCCCACGCAATCAAGACCTGCGCGGGCGTCGCGTCGTGCTTCTGGGCGATTTCGAGTGTCTCGGGGTACTCGGTGAGCTTCTTGTGGCCGGCCACTGTCCTCCTTTGTCAGTACGGACTCCAAGGACCTGATGAAGCGGCACCTACAGTTGTTTCCCAACGGCGAGTACGCAGTCAAGTGGATGTTGTGCTCGGCACAGTACTTGACGAGGTCGTCCTGGAGAAGGAGCGGGTGCGCCTCGACCTGGTTCACAGCCTATGCAGAGATCACACATCAGACATCGTACTAACACAAACTGAAGAGGGCGAAGACGTGAACTCACGGGCCAGACGCCCGTGGCGTCGACGATGCCCTGGATGTGGGGGATGGTGAAGTTCGAGACACCGATCGTCTTGACCTTGCCAGTATCGCGGAGCTTGATCATCGCCTGCCAGGTTTCGACCAAGCTGGTGTCGGTGTCAAGTACGACCCAGTCCGGCTTGTTAGGGTCCAGAGGCTCGAAATCGCCGCCATACGGGAACGCAATCGGCCAGTGGATGACTACACCAATGCGTATGCGACGCTTATCAAAAATGATCGGATCGGGGAGAAGCTGGGGGAGCACTCACGGTAAAGGTCAACGTAGTCGAGCTGGAGCTGCTTGAGCGACTCGTCGAGCTCCTTCTCTACGAGCTCCGCCTTATGCGACGTGTTCCAGAGTTTGGTGGTGATGAAGACCTCCTCCCGCTTCACGACAGAGGGGATCACTTTCTTCAGCCCGCGGCCGACCTGTCTCCAACAACACGAAAGCGAGGAACAAGTTTAAAACGCGTGGCAGGAAAGGATTGGCGAGACGCACCTCGTCCTGATTTTGGTAGATCATCGCACAGTCGATGTGCCGGTAGCCCGCACGGATTGCAGCCTCGACCTGATCGCCCGTCGTCCCTCGTCAATGCCCACCCATAACGTGTATATTCCTCGGAGCCCCAATCGGAGCGACACGTACCGCATTCTCGACTTCATTAGGCTTCGAGAGCCAAGTCCCGAGGCCAATCTGGGGGATCTCCTGGCCGGTAGAAAGCTTCACGGTCTTCCCAAAGGACATGGCGTCTGGCAACAAGGGTGGAGGGGAGGCAGAGATGAGTGGTGCGAATGGTGGGAGAGGTGTGTCGATAGATAGCGCGCGATGAGCTCGAAATTTATACTCCGGAGGATATACAGTATTGGTGCCCTTCTTTGAGAGATGCGCAGGTTCGACAGACTGAAAATGTTTGGGAAACCTCGGACCGCCGGTCCGCGATTGGTGTCAGGAACAACCGGGAGGCCGCGAGAAGGGCTGCTGACCGGGGGACGCTGCTGTGTGTGTCTTATGACCGAGTGTAACGTAGTGAAAAGGTACCAAGCTCACCAGAATACTGCTCGAGGTTGTCCTGGACGCGTAACGAGTATCGAATAGCCCTATAGTAATCCTGTGGGGGAAATGAGAGTGGGATGGGCCACAAGGAAGAGATGAAAGCCATCGGGTAGTCCGCGCCGGACCCGGACCGGCCAAGGAGCGGAACTGGAGGATAGGTTCATCCGACCAGGACAGTCGGGTAGATTGAGTGAGAAGCTCGGGCTATATTGTGTTAATTGACGACGGAAAGTGGAAGTCGACATCTATTCTTGCAGACGGACAGCTGGACTGATGATGAGGGGGACTTTGCAGGCCAAGATTATCTCACCGATGTAATGGGGTGCAGGGATCCAGATCGCCACCTGCAGCAGACACCTGAGAGGGAAGGAATGCTTGTGAATTCAGAGAACAATTTCTATTCGTCGGGCAGTAAGCTTCACGATACTGCGTGTAGCTGAACAGTCAGTGCTCGAGGTTACCCAAGATAAATGCGAAGGACGCACCTCTAGGAGCCCTAGTCCTCATCCATCTCGCTATCCTCGTCCAACTCCTCTTCACCCGTGCCCCCCTCATCATCATCGTCCGCTCCAAAGAATTCGTCGTCGGCGACGCCTCCTTTCGCAGGTTTCGGCGATGGTTTCGAGTTGCCGTTGACCTCCTGTTTGTGCGCCTGTGCAGGCAACGATGGAGGACGTGAAAGCTTCATCGTCGACGTGGGAGCACCCTTTCCACCCGCCGACGTCCCAACCTCAACCTCAACCTCAGGCTCTGCGCTCAACGCCCCCGTCTCCATCTGCTCCCTCACCCACGTCCTGATCTCCTCCCGCTGCCGATCCGTCTCCGCTTTCCCCTTCTCCTCATTCACGTCCACCTCCTCGTCACCGTCCCCCTCCCCGTCTTTCCCCTTCCGCACCTCCGGCGGGAACAGCGAGACGTACTTCTTGATCTTCGGGTAGTGCAGCACGTAGTTCAGGTCCACCCGCAGCTCCGCCAGCCTCTTCTCCAGCTTCCGCCGTTCCTTCTTCCCCAGCCCTTCCCCTCCCTCACCCTCGAGCTGCCGCTTGATCTGCGCGAGCTTGCGCGAAACCTTCTGCCGCTCGAAGAACTTGATCTTGTGGTAGCGCGTTGCCATCGTGCGCTCGACGCGCGCCTGCTCCGCTCGCGCGAGGTCCGCCTCGAGCGACTTGAGCCGCCGCTCGGTCGCGACGCGCACGTCCGCCGCGAGTTTGTCCTTGGCGAGCAGCCGGCGGGTCTGGCGGAGGGCGGCTTTGATCTTTTGGACCCCAGGGAGGGCGTTAGGGTTAGAATTGGAAGAGGAAGAGGGTGTGGGGTGTGGGTGTTTCTTGTGCTGGGGGCGTTTGCCTGATTTTTTCTGGGGTGCGCTGGCGGGATGTTTTGACGAGGAGGGGTCGGACATCGTAGTGTGTCGTGATGGAGCCATTGACGGAAGTGCTCTCAGACAAGTTGACGAGAGGAGATGGAGGTAACAGAAGTCTCAGAAGATGCGTGGATGGTGGTCACTGACAGAGTGGGTGTATGCGTACTTGGGCGCCTTTCTGCATACTATCCCCAGCCCTATCCCGTCGACTGGGGTCCGGGACTCGGACGTTGTGAACGTTCAACATGCCACACGAACATCACCACCAGCCATGTGTCTTGCTGCCAGACTGCTGAGGAAATACAAAGGCACCCTGAATGCTCGTAAGCCTTCGTGTGTTTTCTAGGCATGCCATAGTTAACTTATCCGATCTAGGACAACTTGACTGTGGTTGATCAAAAATATCGATCAGCTCCTTTCCCCTAACCCTCACCTCGATGTAAGTACGTTCGTTTGACACGCTTCTGGTGTTCATATTTTCTGAAGGCTGGACTTTGAACGCACTGAGAGCCGGTGTAATGGCCAGCCCAGCATCATCCATGTACAAGCATGGCAAGCGATCGCGAGGGACCGTCGATGATGGTGCTGGTTTTCTTTGAACCGCTCTGCGGCATCCCCATCTTTGGTGAAAATTTGCCTCGAGATTATGTTGTAAAGTGTATCAATTCGCCTTATGACACCGATGTTGCCCGACTTTGCGCAGGAGAAGCTGCGCGAGCCTCGGTCGGCGTGCCTGGGATAGCCCGCCACCTTATACATGACCAACCCAGATCTGAGTGCGTCCAATTTCCAGAAAACCAACCTTAACTTAATGTCTCTTGGAGATATGTTAACTCACCATATGTATGTAGGGAATATAGTGAAGGCATGAACAGTTTGCTCGGAGTCCCGAGGCTCGAGTGTCCATTTTGTCGTCTCGTCGGGTTTGAAGCGATGGTCACTCCAGTACCCCTCGAACCACCAGCACCCCACGGACCCAAGGTCGATCGCAAGGACCGTATACAAGCCGGGATGATGCACTGCCAGAACTGCGACTACTCGCGTGCGGACGGTGCAAAGCTCTTCAGGTGCTCCGCGTGCAAGACGGAGCTTTACTGCGTACGCGATGCACCCTACCACGGCGTGCACCCTGACATGCCGCTGGTCGCGATATGTTCGTGGAATCGCCCTTTGGTGTCTTGCATGGCAGGGCGCTCGAGCGCGCTTCGCTCTTTGTGCATGCCACAAAGGACTCCACGAGCATTCCACGAACATGTTACGGCTTGCGGAATGTCAGGGTGCACGCCGTGTACACCTGGCTGTCCGACAATACTAAACATTCCTTCCTATCAACAGAGCCAGAAATGCCAGAGAGAGGCGTGGCCCACACACAAGTCGAAATGCACGATGAACCAGTTAATCGACGCCTTGCGCCCGGATTCTGTCGACGTCATGAAGCAGCTCCGTACCTTCTCGTCTAAGCACGGGCCCTCGCTCGCGGACGGGGGGTACGCTGCGATGAACATCTTCGAGCACCCCGAGCGCGCCACGGACAGCGTATTCGCCGTCGCGATGCGACCACGCCGCAACTCGACGCGGCCCGAGACGGGCTTCTGCGTGTACGACGCGCGGGTGTTCAGGCTCGCGGACCTGCCGTACCCTGTGGAGGAGCGAGACAGGATCAAGGAGATGATCGTCACGGCGGGCCAGGCGCAGAAGAAGCACGGGGCGGCGGGAGTTTTTTTGGTAATGATGCACAATGTGGAGGGGTGCATGACGAATGCGGTGCCGTTCACGTACTACGAGAGGGCGGAGAACCACCAGTCGAAGGAGATGCAGGAGAACTGGAAGCCGTATATGCTGCGCATGTTAAATGAGGGCATCGTCCAATGATCATCTCACATATATACTACTTGACAGAGATATAATGCATATCTCGAAGTTTTAGTCGACCGCGATGAGTGTTAACCACATACTGGAAGCTGTGGTGGTAGTGCGACTCCAGAGAAGCTGTGGCTCGGCGATTTCCGAATTGGGCGAATTTGGGTGGCGAACAACGATCAACGCGCTCGACTCAGACCTCCCCCTCCTCCTCCCCCTCCGGCTACCACCCCTCCTTTGCTCTGCGCGCACGAAGCGTCCTCCTCTCTAACCATGGATATCGCCGCGCTCATCGACTACTTCGAGATCGGCTGCCCCTGTTGTCAGCTGGAGTACCAACTCTGGTTCATCACCGGCGTACCCCCAGCCCCACATCGAAACCCCCAGTCCGACCCAAAAGGCGCACTCCACCGCGAGCTCATGCAATGCCAGTTCTGCTTCAAGTCGAGGCGAGAAGGGGTTCAGTTCTTCAGGTGTGGAGGGTGCTCGATCGAGATTTACTGCGTCCGTGGTCTCCCTGTGTTACGTCCGCCCCTCTTCCTCCCCCCACGCTGACCCCGTTTCCTCCGCAGAGCAAAGAGTGCCAGAAAAAGGCATGGGGCAGGCACAAGGAAAAGTGCGCGCTGAACCGCAAGTACCAGCCCGCGGCCGGGGGCGAGCCGAAGCCGATGAAGGACCTTCGCGCGTTCACGTCCAAGCACCGCCCGACGATCTCCGAGGCGGCGGCCACCGCGCTCGGCGTCGCGCAGGATCCCAAACGCGCGCAGGAGTTCGTGTTCGTCATCTTTCTCAAGCCCCGCCCGAACGCGACTCGGATCGAGACGGCCTTCTTCGTGTTTGGGGCGGCGGTTGTGCCGTTCAGCGCGTTCTCGAAGGAGCAGATCACGGAGATGAAGGGCCAGCTCAAGTCGGCGCACGACCTGAACGTGAAGAACGGGTCGCTCGGCGCGATGGAGGTCGTGCTGATGTGCATGGACCCGAACGTGGTGAACGTGGTGATGATGGGCTTCTCGGACGATCCGTCGCCCTTGGAGAACCCTGGGGATAACTGGAAGCACTGGCTGTTGAATCGGTTGAACGAGGGTGTGGTGTGTTGATTGAGGGGAGAGTATTAAAAGGTGTGAGTGCGGTTCATTGCTGTCGCTGCCCTTGTGATTGTTGACATGGTCGCTGTAGATGTTATGAGGACCCTACGTGCTGTATCCTTAGGACATGTATATTCTATCCCATGCTATAAATTGGCTATCATTCCTCCAACATCTTCAGAGCGACACACGTGGTTGTCGTGGTCATACGCAGCGATATGCATACCGTTCCGTCTACCCTCACCGATCGTATACCTCTCTCGGTTCCGCCTGGAGACGGCGACCCTCCAGCCAACACATCGGTTGCCGAAGGTGTTGCAACATGCGATAGGTTGTCCTCCCGCTCCGGCGAGGCTCCACAGGGGAACGCGGTTCAAGAAGCTGTGGATGGGATCGTCCACATGAGCGTGTTCGGGAACTCTTACGCGGATGTCGAACCCCTTCCGCTCGTCCACTCGTGGATTGGCATGCCAAGTCAGGTGAAGCAGGACAGCATCGGCAGTCCCGTCTATTTCTTCAAGGTGCAGGACGCGGTTGTTACATAGGTGAGTGGAACGTCATGAGACTGCTTCAAGTGTTGTGCAACTAACAGCTGGATCGGCAGGATTATACGGGAGGCTCGCGCGCACGGCCCCACCCTTCCAACACTGGCAGAGGCAACGGGTATTCCTTTGGACCCGTTCGGGATACACGAAAAGTCCACCTCGGAGGTGCGAACATACTGCAAAGCACTGACGAGCATATGTCGTCGATGTCAACAAAGATGCTGGCATCGCGCAGGGTGAGCTCGACATTGGTTGTGGACCGAAACCAAGCTGTGAGTGTCATGTTTGGTTTCAGCGAACTCCGCTCTTAAGGTCGTGCTCGCAGACTTCCAACCGCTCAAAATGCTGCGGACGCGTCTCCGGACTCTGCTTCTCGTTCCCTACATTTCTGTCTGGCCTTAGCTCGTCCTTGTTGCCTTGATCCCCCATGTCCATCATTCTGTCGCCGTTCAGCTGCTTGTCCTCCCTCGTTTGCTGCTGATACTGAGCTTGGGGTCCAGCTCCCTGCCATGATTACTGTTGATATATTATCACTATTCCTTTTGTAGGACTTCGGCGGGGGCCACCGACTGCCAGTGGCGCCTAGAGCGTGCCGGTCTGGCCCAAGCTGAGGTCTGAGATCTGAGGTTCTGACGGAAGTGGCAGGTTGTCAGCAGGCTCGGCCAGAAAGTACGTGAATCCGTGATTCCCACATTCCCGCAGTCCCACGGCGGAATCCGGGACTAAGCGCCCGCCTGTTTGTTCGGTTCTCTTCGCCACATCTTACCCGATCGACAGAAGTCTCGTCTCATCCCAGTTTCGTCTGGCGGCCGAACTTGGGTAAAGGGTTGCGGGAGATTAGCGCATGAGGGACCGGGGATGGGGCGGGATGAGGGCGCGAGACGGCGGGGTTTCGGATACGCTAACAGTACTAGCACCCTCAGGCTCCTACCTATGGCGACACCATCCACCCCTGCTCCGGTTCCCTCCCAGCTCACACTAGATACCCTGTCTATCCAGATCATTACGAAGGAAACTTGTTCCGCCCCCGGGTGCTCTCATACGAATATCGCCAAAGCATGCAGAGCAAAGCTTTGCGCTCGGTGCTGCCGCCTACGAGACGATCGGTGCGGCTATGGTGGTCACGACCGAGGTCGTGCTCAGCGGAAGCTCGGCTCTACCACCAACCAGCGCTCGAGTCTCACGGGTGCGGCGGGACCCTGGACTATCGACCGGCCTCCACCGATTGTCCCGCACGATTTGAATGCTTCGGAGGCACCGCAACCAGTGACTCTCAAGGCCCCTATGCCTGATGCGTGGAAGCGGGCCTGGGATGAGAGCCGAGGAGTATGGGAGCGGCTGATAGATGGCGAGCAGCAACGGCGGGATAACGATCGTGCTATAGCGCACTCGTGCACGTTGCTCTTCTTCGATAAGGTGTGTCTGTATATTTATCTATGCAGCGAAAGCGGTCCAAAGGATATTCCACTGGCAGGACCACGAACATCCAATCCGTTACCAGCTTCAGGACATTGCCGCATGGCCGACACTAGATCTCAGCGTGCACGCCGACGTCCTTTCCCTGTTTTCCATTCAGCCAACCGATTTGGTTCAATTCTACGTGCTCAAATCACGTTGCTGGGAGACGATGAAGGTCGCGCGGAAGTTCTCTCTTGTATCTCGGCAGGTTCTCCTTTTCCGACGCCCCGGGGTTCTATCCTGTGAGAACATTGATGCTTTCATTGAGGAGGCTGATCGTGCGCTCCGCGGAAGCCCGAAGTCCTCACCAGGCAGCACTTCTACTGGCACGCCCATCATCACAGTTATCGCCCCACGCTCGAAACGTCCTGCCAAGCGCGCCCATTCTCCCGATAACGAACCTTGTTCCGAGTCACTGGTGCGACACCAGCCTACTCCTCGTCTCAGTCCCTCTCAGCTTAGCCCCCACACTCCGACCTCTACTTCTCTCTCGCCAACTCTACTGGCACTGTCTCTCTCTCCCCAGATTGCTACACCCAGCAATACTACCAATGCATCTGCGTCCGCTGCCGGCCTTGGCATCCAAGTCCCATCACTGCTTCCGTTGACGACCCTACCTGGCTTCCATAGTGCGCTCTCGTCCGCTCCCTCTGTCATTCAGGCGAATGCCTTTGACTATGATGTTCTCTGGACTCTAGGGACTGTCTGGGTGCCACGTGCGTCCGACTGGCCAGATGGCATGTACGCACGTGATATGGCGAAGGGCTTTGAGATGCTCACCCCGGCGGACGGCAAGAAGACTCCAAAGAAGGGTCAGTTTCCGGAAGTGTTCCCTGGTACTCCGTTTACCTCCTCGACATTCTATCGCAACTACGGGGCATGGCGTTACTCGACTGAAGTAGAGCGGGCACATCTTCTCCAACAACCACGGACTGCAGATGGGCTCTGGACTACCTGCCGTCCGTCGCTCTCAGGATGGGAGAAGGTGCTGAGGGGTCAAAGGTCACACTAGATAATTTGTTCCTACGCAACCTTTCTAGTTTGCTATGTTGATTTCTGGCTTTGTTTGATATGGCATCACACATTTTCTCTGCGCCTCAGATTGTCCAGCAGCGAAATCCTACCGAACTCACTTGACAGATCTTCACACACCATCTGACTCATCTAAAGGACCGGTCGAGGTGCCCAAGTTGTAAATACAAGGTTACTGTAGCCCCTCACAATTCTGTGAAGAGAGTCAATTTCGTCATGGTATATAGCTCGGTGTGGAGGGATTGTCGCGCCCTGCGCAACCCACCCTCGAACCCGTTGCGACACCCGCACCAACGCACCCCGTTAGGTGCTGTCTCTTCTAAACAGCCATCACTTGTCCCTACTACTACTATGTCTACATCCTGGGGTCCTCTGCTTCGTCCTGCCAATGAGTGGTGGTGCGATATTTGCCACAATCAGCTCCAAGTTCATGTCTGTACGACCCGCACGTCACCCAACTTCAGACGCAGCTATGTTGTGGTATGTTGCAACTTGGATATGGCAGCACAAACATGATTTGACCGGATACATGGGCCCAGTGTGACCACTTCGATGAACATGGCCACAAGATCGATCAAACACACTACCGCTGGTGCAATATGAAGGTCGCGGTACAGGAGCAGGCACACCGAGAATCTCCGAGTCCCGCTTCATCGCCATCCCCCTCATTATCCCAGTCCAGCCAGGCTTCAGTGACCACATCATCCACATCGTCTACTTTGGAACGCTCGTCGCCATGGTGCCAAATTAGCCTGCAATGCTCCTCCAAGGTTGCCAGAACCTGTACACGTCAGCTATGCTCACAGCACTGTAGCCTCACTGGTGGCTGTCCTGTTCATATCGCCACTGACGATGAAATCTTCGAGCGACTCGCGGAGATGCGGGCGTACCTCAAGGCTCGTGCCTCTCTTCCGGAACCTGATATATCAGCGGAGGTGCTCAGTATAATACCGACTACTCTTGAGCCTGTGCTGGTGCCTTCTGGTTCTCAATCCACGCGACCGGCCGCTTCACGCTCTGGACAATCCGCCTCTTCGCGCTCCGAACGATCCACCGCTTCACGTTCGAGACGATCGGCCACTTCGCACTCCGGACAGTCCGCCACTTCTGGTTCACGCTCTGGACGATCCGCTGCTTCGCATACTGCTAGTGGACGATCCGCCACCACACCGTCGGGTTCTGGCTCCAGATCTGCCCCTCCACGCCCTGTGCGTCCTCGAGACGAATCTTCACGACCTTCGAAGCGAGTGAAAATGACTCCTTCTTCCTCTTCTCTTGATCTCAGGCTGGCACTGGACTCCAATGAGGAGGTCGCAGTTTACTCGAGGAGGAAGCTGTGCAGCTCCATGCAGCAATCAAGGCATCTTTGGAGGATCAGAAGGCTGCACGCTGCTCCTGGAGCCCAGTGCTTGACGACAAAACCCTTGTTTCCTTCGCATGGGCAACATTCTCTTCCCATACATCTTGCTCATCTGGAGGTTCTGCGAGCTCCTCTCGTACTTTCATTGATCTCACCCTCGACGACAACAACTCTGATGGCACCAAACTACGAGCAACCCCGGCTGGTTCCATGGCAGTTCAACTACACCAGCAACACAAGGGCAAGCGTTGTATTTCTCAAGTTGACATTGACTTGTCGGAGGACGCAGCCTCGGCATCACCCCCTGCCACTATCCGAGCCCAAGATTCTGATTCGAAGCATCCGCCGATCGGAGACTTGTCGGAGGGAGTGTATGACGGAGGCTTCGACAAGCCTAGCTGGATATGTGCCGGAGGTCAATATGTCGCGCCAAAATGGATTCGTGCTGACCTGTTTCATCTAGACAATCTGTGACTTGAGCATGTAGCCGTACTCGTGTGATAACCCTCTCATGTAGTTTTGTATTGTACTCTGTAGATTTGTCATTGGTGGGCTGAAATATCACCGCGTTGTTCATACCGGGGCACCAGGAGGGCGATGGGGTTGTGCAGCATTTCGCTGTGTGAGGGTGCACCGTCAATGAAGGTTCTGTTTGAGTTGTCCTCGTCCGCGTCTACGATCTCCCTGGCGGCCCCAATGTGTACTGATTCCTCTCCATTTGACCACCACCCTTGCGACTATGTGACTCAGATGGTGTCCTTGCAAAGCTCTACGACCACCCGCTGTCTGGTTCAGAGTACAGTACATGACACTTGGAGGCGGCGGCGGCATGCTACAATTGGGGTACCACCAGCTCCCTCTTATTCCATCTCATGCACATGTTTCGCCCATCTAACCCCTACTCATCTGGAGGAGTTCGGCTGTAGACAATCCTTTCACCTTTCCGTTCTTTGCTTGTGCGCCTGCTCACGTCTTCAGACTCCAAGATATCTCCACGTCTCAAGTCTTGCCTGTTGAGCATCCTCTGCCTGTGGGATGTCAACGGCACATTCCTCATTGAGGTCTCCAAGTGCCTCCTGCACCTCACCGCCCTCAACCTTGGCATCGAGCAGCCCTGGAAGGAGGGTGTCCTCGCGCGCAGGCTGCGTGCGACATTCGACGGCCTCCTGTCCGTCGCAGAGGTGTGCCCCAAGCTCCGGAACTTGCCTCGGAGTTGAGTTTGACAAGGACCTCCGCGTGCCCTTCGGTCGGCCAGACATGATGCGGTCCCCATTCCCTGTCACGCGGGGGTACGTGCTCGAGCACTGGCACCTGTGTGTCAGGTTCTCGCACATCAAGCCGGGGATGATGTCGCGCTGACAGGGCAGCTCTCAAACATCTTCCCAGACTTGCAGACATTTGACAGCTGCTGGATCAAGCAGCACAATGAAGAATGGGCACGTGAGCTGCAGCGCAGGATTCGCGAGCATCCCAAGCTGTACTGTATGTAGTCACTGAGTCGAAGCGAGTCCAGTAATCAAATGAAGCCAATATCTGCAACCGGGCATGACAAGTTGTAGGTCCAAGGGGAAGAAGAAAAGAATGATTGCGAAATAAAACTATTCGTATGAGGGACTCAAGCCGCCGTAAACTGCATATCTGGACGGTAGCCAGGTAAGTATCCATCCGCAGCCAGCTTCGCCCAAGTCAACTCATTCTTGTCCATGATACTCTGGTCAAGAAAGAAGTCATACTTGATGCCAGTCATCTCCCGAAGGATCACATGATACCCACCCATCCAGACATTTGTTTGTTCAGCAATCAACGTGTTGAAATACCATGACTCCTTGTCGTCCTGGAGGAGCTCAGGGAAGTTGTATGGGTTGCAGTGCTTCGAGCACGCATTGTCGCTCTTCTTGTGCTTGGATTTCCAGTGAAACACGTCCACCGGCATTCCGATGTGGCGGTGGAGCGTATCGCCTGACGCTTCGCAGTGAAGGTATAGACAACACCCATTGTCGTAAATGAGGAAGCGTGGAAAGAACTTTGCTCCTGGAAAAGGCGCCATGTCATTTCCTAGCAGCACAAATCAGTCAGGAGATATTGAGCACACATTCATTCACTCACCATGATCTGGGGCACTGTTTTGGAGCCGTAACAGGTGTCACGGGCGATGATGATACCACAAGGACGCACAAAGAGCTGCTCATTGTGTGTCTGCCGCCATCCAAACATGGCCCGCAGGCGACGAGTCCCCTCTATAGGCTTGTCTGCGCATGGGGCTGCAGGATTCTGGACCTCCATCTTGAGCACACCTTCAGAATCAACACCCAGCACCTCGTCGGCTTGCACAGTAGGATGTACTGAATCATTGGGCTGCATGACCTTTGTTCGCTGGAGCCGTGCTCGAAGATGAAAGGCGGCCTTATTGAGAAGACGATAGCGGGCCTCGATGGCACGGTGGGCGGCATCAGAGCATGTACGGAACCCGGGTTCAATGGGGGCACTGCAGTCAACGACCACGCAGCACAGAGCCTCACTATGGTGAGCTGGACAGAAGCGGTCTTGCGTCAAGGTGAGGGGAACTGTACAGTGGCGGACACTGCAACATGGACATCCGATTTCAATGCCATCAGTGACAACAGCATCTACATAGGCTGGACCGCTGTATTAGCTCATTTGAATTCCCGAAAGCAAGCGGAGACTTACAGGTAATGCTACCATCTGATTCATCATAATGCCAGATGCACTTCGTGCACCAGTGCATGAATTCCTTCTGACCACTCCGACGCATATATGCATTCTGTGCCTCCATCGCAGCGTTGAACCGGTCTTTTTGATCCCCGGTGTGTGGGACAGTGAGGATGTACCCGCGGCCGGCGGTGTCACAAAGGAGTGATTGGATAACATATCCGTTCCATACATGTTCGGCACGTAGCTTGTACCATGCAATAGAGTATTGCTTGGGGTCGAGCTGTGAGAGAGAGTGGTGGTAGATGTGGGCTGCATTCGTTGCGGACGTCCAAGAGAAGAGTGACAAGCTCGCAAAGAGCGCCAGGAGCCGAGATTTGACGAAGAAGTGTTCGGCAACTTGAATGCACTCAGGAACGCCAGGGTAATAGGTGCGTACACCTTTATGCACAGTGTAGTCATGGTGGTATGCCGTTTGGCAGGCTTGAAACCGTAGACAGATTCATACGGGTAACAGGAAAGCGACGGCACTCAGGAATCACATACCGTAGCAGTAAAGATGGACTGAATATGCATCCTGCACGCCCTTGTCCAACGTGAACAAGGACACTTTGTTCCGCTCACGACAGTCCCGCAGAAGCCGCTGGTTGCTGCAATATGTGTGGTCGCACACACGAACCGGGGGGTACAGCATCTGTCCGCCTTGGGGCACAATCCATTGGTCAGGCAACAATCGAAACAGAAATGCAACAACATACCAAACCGGAACTTCTCCTCCAGCTTCCCATGCATCCTTGGAAGTGCTTCGCTGTCCAATGCAGTCACAGTGCCATTGTCATTCCCCTTGTCCGCCCAAATCATGCCACGGAAAGCATCCCATAGACCATCCACAGTGGTCTCCGATATCGCAAGCTGTTCGGCGAGATAGTGTCGGATGTTGTCACTCAGGTCCTGGGGAATATGTGAGGGGTCGAAGGTCACGTCTTGGCTATGGATGATGGTGGGTTTCAGAGAGACGGTGAGGCGGATGAATTTGGTGATTGTGCTGAACCAGACATCACGCTCGAGCCCAGGGGACTTCCTCGCCAGAGCATCGCAGATGTTGCCAAGACAGTCCATTGAAGGGAGAGAGGCAAGCAATAGTGATAGTGCGGTATACAGTGGGTACAAAGAATGTATTCAAAGGGAATCATCCTGCCTGGACCCAGTGGGGCCGTGCGGTGGATGTGAAGACGAAGACTCACAATCGACACGATCGACGTGATCGGCGCTTCTTGACAGCACCGACAGGGCGCTTCCTTCGGTCCGGTTCTCGACCAATCACGTGCTTTGCCGAGTCCCGCCGTCCCGGGCAGCCCCGCCATTCCAAGGGTGCCGACCAATTTGGTCCAATTTGGTCCCCCAGACCAAATTTGGTCGAGGGGATCAAATAAACCCTAGCACGACGGGCACGGGCCAGAAAACAGTGAAGGAAAAACTGTGTTATTTTCCCGGATAGCCCTACCTTTTCGGTAGATTTTCCTGTCAGCTTTTTTCGTAGGATCTTTAAACTTCCTCTTGCAATCTCCGAAACCATCGCCATTGGGGGAAGTCAATCTTAGGCTGTACACATCCACAATTGGATAAACGTCCGACAAAGGTCATGTTCGCCATGAGGATACCCGACGACGAAAGGGGCGGTGAAGGTAAACATTGCCGCCCTTTCCACCATTGGCTGAAGGAAACCTTTCCCAGCAATTTGCCTGTCAGGGATATTTGTTCCAATGTCATTGTTTTCGCTGGATGTCAAACGAGTGGCCAAGACTTCCTATCCTGATATGGCATCGTGGCGGCGAAGGCTGGGGAAACTCTTCCTTTCCCTTCCCTTTCCTCCCGCTGGCTCTCTTTGCCAAAGGTAAACATCTCTCTGCCTTCTCCTGCGCGCGATATCTCCTGGTCAAAGGTTTCCTTTCCATGGATGAGAAAAGAAACCTTTCACACCGGTTCAGTAACCAGAGGATCGTTGGGGAGATGGAGTGCGATCCAACGCATCACGGCGCACTTCATTGCGGTAAGTCGTTCCCCGGTGCGCTAGATCGCATGTCCGCGCACTTCATTGCATTGATTGGTCTGTTGTCGCCCACATTTTCTCCTGGCACTCAACCCGTCAATGCGCCAGACTGCCCCCGGTCAATAGCCTTAGTCACAATCAAGACTACTCTCAACTCCTGCTGTAGTCCTTCCCATTCGCATGGATGGCGCGCCTTCGGAATCAATGGGTGCGCCAAGAATGCAATGTCGGAGCCACTGCGGCGCAACAAGATTGCCCTAGGGCGCACGTCGGTGAGGAGGGAGGCGTCGCGCCGGAGTGCACGCGAAGCGCGTACGTTGCGCGCCCCATACTAGTCCTCGGGGCGCGCAATGTGTGTGTGCAGCGGTATGGCGGCGTGTCGGGAAGGCATCCTTTGGACCATAAACCGTGCACCAACGACGCGACATTGGGTGCGTCAGAATGCAACCTGGAGCGTGGGCAGTGCCCCTGCGGCGCGACGAGGAGGCCCAGGGCGCGCGTCGGTGATGAGGGACGTCGCGCCCGAGTGCACGCGCGGCGCATACGTTGTGTACCCATACTAGTCCTTGGGGCGTGGTGACCGTACGTGCAGCGCCATAGCTCGTCGGGGCGGCGCCCTTTGGATCAAATACGTGCACGAAGGGCGGCATTTGCGCGCGGGCGCGGCACCGTCAAACTCATCGCTCTGAAACGCACGGGATGTACCACTTATTGCAATTGTTGCGTATGTCTTGCAGTTGCAGTTGAGGAGTGGATAGTGGTTCTCGAAAACCCTTATACGGATTAAAGGCGCGTCGCAGGAGCCTTTCATTCTTTGCGCGTGCAAGTCAGTTGCAACGAGAACGCCTCAGAGGACAAATGGCGCAGCTAGGGTAAGCCGCGCGCATCAACGGCGCGACTTGGAGCATTCACGCATGCCAGGACCGCGCTCAAATGCTCCCAGTGCGCGATCAACGCGCAATGTGAGTGCCTAATAGTGCATCGCGCGCATCCCCGGGTACAAGCCGGCGCATCAAGTGTGTGTTCGAGACAGGTCCATGGAGAACATGCATCATGCACTCCATAGACCGGTAAATGCGCATCCACCTCGGCGCAACCGACCTGCGCCCACGTCGCGCGCGCAATTGCACAAGGGGAAGGAAAAGTGGAATGGACATCCACCTCAGTGCAACTCCTTCCGTGCAGAAAGCGCGGTCACGTAGCGACAGAGAGCACCGGTTCTATGGCTGCGTCTTTCCATCATCGATCACATCATGCTCATTGTGGGCCTGCCTGGGCAGTCCCCGTGGAAGGACGCGGTGCCAACGATATGTAGTCCACCAATGGTGGACTTCGGATCCTTGGGACCTCGCCGTTCCACCTTAATGGTCAGGATAACTCGCAGCCAAAGCGTAGGTACACGTGGGGAGGGGGCAGTTGGAGGACGAAACAGAGCGTACTTACATCTAGTGCATATTGAGCCCTCGGAACACGTGCTCGACGCATCTCGTTGATAAAAAATACATGATGCTTTGCAATGGAAACCTCACATAGAAGATCTAGAAAGAATACATGACATAGTTTTGCACTCACAACTACTCTGATACCTTCAACGACGCAACAAGACAACGACGCACTTCTGGAAGCATCATCCACCCTTCCGCCCCTCAGGCCTCATTCGGCGAGACAACGGGAGAGCCCTCGTTGCCCGAAGCTGTACTGGTGCTATCGTCACCCTGATCATCGCCCTGATCGCCGAGCTGCGAGCCGTCTGCATCAGCGCCATCTTCGTCGAAGTCCTCCAGGTTATCGAAGTACTCGTCGCCCAGGTACTGGCGGCAGTAGGCAGCGAAGTTCGAGGGGTTGCTGAAGGCGATGTCTTCGATACGGTCCTGCAGGAGGCGTATCTTCGACTGGACGTCCCAGAGGATCTCCCAGAACACCCTATTGAAGTCCGCGAATAGAAGCCGGTTGGAGAAGCGGAGATACAGCCAGGCGGGGCCGCGTAGGAACCTGCTCGTCCCCGACGACCAGCGCACTTCGAGCCGCTCCTATGATCGTCACTGTAGTCAGATTGAAGCAAAGCAAAGAAGAGCGGATGGGGGGTAAGGGTAACTCACGATGTCGGACATGACCTGATAGTTATGCGTGATGGTCATCGCTGCGATGGAACAGCTGCACGGCTGTGCCGTGATGATGATTGCGACTATGTCCGCCAGGGACAATAAGTATGTGCGACCAGGTAGCAGACGGGGATCACCGAACTTACATTCTCCAGGAACTAGCTCAGCCAACATCACGCTACCAGGCTTGAACTCCACGTTGGGGTGCTGATCATTGGTGCCGGCGAACTCGACGCCATGGACAGCCGCAAAACGAACAATCGGGCTAGGGAAGAGTAAGCGTCAGAGTACGACGTGTAATTCCATTGAGCGACTCACTAGGTCTGAGTAGCGTCGTTAACGTTCATGATGGGATACGAGAGAGAGGAGTAATTGTTGACAGAAGAGCGATATGCAGGGGAGGAGCGACTCGGATGACGATGACGGAGGACGAAGAAGAACTGTACGAGGCAGAGGAGCGAGGGCGAGGAAAATGGAGAGGGGCAATACTTATAGATAACGAACAAAGGGTGTTGGAAATGGGCATGCTGGGCGGGGCCGGGCAGACGCAACGTGGTTGTGCCACTCGTCCTCGAGTCGCCAAGGGCGCTTGACGCGGTGTGATGTTCGCGCCCTCTAAGTCTAGAATCGTGACAGATGAAGTGAGTAAACTGTCAAGCAGGCGTGCAGTATGAATTAGCAGAGTAAACGCAACTTACGCGATCGAGATTCCGAACCACAATACATTCGCGGCCGAGCGCGTTCGGAGTATACGCGAAGGCGGCGAAGTGGGAAACAATATCTTCCAGGCCGATGACCTGCTGTTCGCTTTGAAATGCGTTGTAGTAGAGGCTCGTGTGGATGTCAGGCCACCTGCGGTATGGATCATGGATCTCGTCGTCTCCCGACAGGGGTTCATAGACATCGACGAGGATGAACGGCTCCACCACGAGTTCCCCACGGAAGGTCCGCGTGTGAAGAAAAATCCGGGAAATTTGCCCTGCGCGACTATCGCCGCCCTGACCTTTGAAGATGACGAAGGAGTCGCGGACTCCCTTGCTGCGAGTGGAGAAAGAGACCTTGCCTTGATTCGTGCGGCTAACCTCTTGCGCAGTGGGAGAGAGTACGAGGCGATCGGTCTGGCCGAAGGAAGTGGTGTATTCGGAAGCGAAGATTTCGACGCCGGATTCATTCACAAGGCGTAGGATTGCGTCGTAAACGGCCTTCGGGAGTTCGACCTCGCGGATCTTGGAGATCGCCCGACCACCGTTGCGATGTGGCCCGGATAGAGAAGACACCGGGTTGAATGCGTCGGCGCCCCGCGAGGCCACCGAAAACGCACGGCCAAAGCTATTCATCATATCCGCGTACTCCGGGTCGTTAGGTAGGTCGAGGCCGGCCATCAACTGGCGGAGGTTTGCGCCAATGTAGAAGTAGCGCATGAACGTCAAAGGCATTTCCGCTGTAACCTTCAATCAGCTCACAGGATATATATGATCGGGTTATATGGACGTACCAGGCTTGTGGTTGATGTTAACACGATGCATGAGCCCATTGTAACGCTCGAACGGGAAAGCCCACCAGCCATGAACGGGTCCGAAGAGGACCAGACATTCGTAAAGGTGCAACGATAGATGGTGATTGGGGACGAAATCGTGGTCAAAGATGTCCTGCAGACCGCAGAGGTAGTGGAACATGTGCTTGTCATAGGCTGCTGCGCGGTCACGAGACATGGAGCGTCGAGAAGCGATGTCGACAGCAGCGACGAGGTGCAAGAAGTTCTCCAAAAGCAGCTTGTCATGGGGTGAAGCCTCCGGGGAGTCCCAAAGGCGGATAAGGGTGATAACCATGTTCACAGTACAGATCGTTCTCCATTGGTCTGCTTTCAGCTTTCCGTGGCTCGGACTGCCGAAGTTCGATGGTGGTCGCTCCAGCCAGGAAGGAAGATATGTGGAGCGCAGGTCTGCGCGGATACTCTGGAGGACATCGTAGGATAGGACGCAATACTTCGAGATGTCCGCGGCGGTGTCGTCTGACAAATGGAAGTCCGTCGCGTCGTAGTCGAGAACTGGCGGGAGACGAATCGCATCGACGGCGACAGTTTTAACCTAACATGGGCTTCAGTAAGAATTCGAAACTAGAGTTTAACAGCAACGTACCCAGTCTAATAACGCACTGACATACGCGGATTTCGTCAACACTGCACCGGTAGGAGTGACGTTATTGAGCTTTGCGATGGAGACGATGTAGCCCTTCCGAAGTTTGCCAAGCGCAGTCGCTGAACGCTTCTTCAAAGCATCGAGAGTGCGTTGTAGGAACTTCGTCTGCTCCTCGGGCGTATGAGGCAGAAGCTTCTTTGGGCCAGGCGCTTTATCCCGGATGTCGATGCCCCAGACGTTCATGCAATGGTGGCGCAACTCGCCTAAGAACAGATTATGCATAGAGTCGAGGACGGCAAATCTGGTGGGATCCCAATACGGCAGGCGAAGGAGCTCAGACCACCGCAGTCCATGCTCTTCGAAGATCTCATCCCATCGCCCCCTGTTGGCGTCTCGCCACTCAGTCGCGATCTCCAGATGCTCGGCCCAGGTCCTCCGAGCGGGCCAGGTGGAGCGATCGAGATTGCGGATGTCATCTTTCAGTAGGGGGCAGAAGGAGCAGAGGTGCTTAGAAGAGTGTCCGGCAAAGCCGGCTGTCTTTCGCAGGGCAGGGAGGTCACAGACAAGCGGAATGAGGGCAGCGCGCACGAAGCGGCCCATCCACCGTAACGCGGTGCGACCAAAGTACAATCCATGGGTCCACAGTACCAGTAATTCGTCGATGAGGGGCCGGAGGAAATGATTGAGCTCCTCAAGCGCTGGTTCTCGAGGTCCGGGGATTATGCCCACGACGTAAATATACTCGGGAGCGTATCACATGTCGATCGGGAGGTTCAGGCAAGCCATATAGATAGCGCCAATGGAGTGGGATTTGCCTGCCTTCTTGTTCCCGTAGGGATTGAACCAATCGACAAAGAGACTGAAGACGAGATTGAGGGAGCCATGCTGCTGGACGGAAAACAAGGTTGTGTTATCGGGACCGCGGAACTGGCGTATGGCTGGAGAGTTCATGATATCGCGCCATGCGCCGGATGGGTCGTTGTGCTGCCAACTAGTCGCTAATGCCGCTTCGACCTCTGGACGGGATAGAAAGACCTTCAGCCACGACCTCAGAGTCCTGTATGGAAACACACGAAACGGCTTGAACACCGTTCGCTTCGGGCCGTTCTTCTGCTTCGGTGCTTGCGTCTCCTCGAAGACCAGCTTGGCACCACAGAGCTCCTCGTCGGCAGTAGAATTGGTGCAGTAGTGGGGGTAAGGGTCGTCGCATTCCGTGGGATCGTGACTTGGAGCATAGAGAGCGCAACAGCGAGGGCAACAGGCGTACCGGACGATGTCTGGTTCCAGACGGAGGGTGCGTAGTACAGTCCTGATGTTGCGCGGAATACATTTCAGGAGAAGGCGCTGCGCTGCGCTCACGGATCGCGATGGCGCATTGCACCACACGAACGCTCCGAAAAGCACTGCCCTCAGGCCAGACAAGACAAACGCAACCTCTGGGCGAGCTACCGCGGCCATTCCATGGAGAACAACTGTGATGATGAGGGCGACTGTGACAAAGGGCTCCATCACGTTCCTGGCCACGAACATGTCATCTGCAGTAGACAGGGTGAGCGATGCACACCACATAAGACATCGCATGTTGGAGCATCACCTGTCGTTACAATGACCGGGCCATCTTCGAGCCCGTCGAGGTTCACATGCGGAAGTTTCATCACCTCGTTCCTCCACGCGGTGAGCTGCGCTCGCACAGCTCGCTCCGTATAGGTCTCAATATCCTGGACGAGCCGTTCGTGCAGTCGGTCGACGCTACGGTCACCAATGGGGAGCAGATGCGACGCTTGAGCATGAAGATTTGGCAATGTTACGGTGCGGTACTCCACGAACTCCGCAGTGGGAGGATCGGAAGCATCCAGATCAGACGGTGGATCGTTGTAGCTGTGAGGGGTGTCGGTGAATTTGAGAATTGGGTGCTTGAAGCGTGCCTCGGCGCGATGGAGTATAGATTGTATATCTCCGATTTCTCGCAAGCGTTGCTGTGGCCGAGGCGGTAAGCTAAGAGCACAGACAAAGCGGACCTCCATGGAATACGCTCACCTCCGGACTGACGGTGTCGTCCACAAGTATCTCGTCGAACTCAAGCGCAGGAGGGTCATCAGACTCGACGTGCGTCTCCGGTGCTCCTTGGACGGCGGGCTGCGTCTGCACAGGACGTTAAGATTGCAACCTGACGCGCGAAGTTTCCGAAGAGAAATGACTTACGTTAGTCGCAAGCCTATCTGCTTCCACGTCATAGCGACACATCGGACGCTCATCATGCTCGACGACCAGCTCGGTGGTTGCTTGAACAGTATCCTGCTTCTTCATATGGCGCGTTAGATCGCAACTGGACGCGAACTTTTGACAGGCGAATGACTTACGCTGGTCTCCGCACTGACTCCCTGCACGTCGCTAGCACGCGTTCGACGTCCATCGGGCTCAATGTGCGACTCTGAAGCTGCGTCGTGCTGCTTCGTATGGTGCATTAGATTGCGCTTTGAAAGAGATATCTTCGAAGGGAATGACTCACGTTGGTTGCGACGCTGTCTACCTGAACGTCGCGGCGACGCACAGCTATGGAATCCTGCGATCGGACGGCCAACCGGTCGGACATTGTGGCCAAAAGAACGTCCGTTCCGGGTGAGCGCGAAGCGTATTTCGGCTTCGCCGTGTGGCTGCTGACGGTCTTCGGATCCAGGAGTCGTCCAGGTCGATGTTCGCCATGTTCGTCCAAGTAGGTCCATTTCTTACAGTCCTCACAGGTACACGGCTTCTTTTTCAAAGCCATGAGACGCAGCAGGAGAGAGGGGAAGGAGGAGAAGGGGAAAGAAAAAAAGGTGGGGAACGAATTAATTATAAGGGCCGTCCAACGATGAAAGTAGATAACAGAACGCGAACAGGTTATCAATTGATCTCAGTAACGAGGGAGACACATTCATATTGACTAATGGGGAATAAAACGATGGTAGCATTTACAGCGCCGAGTGCTCACGCGCGAGCCAATTGCCATACGGGGCGATCTTCGATGGATGACCGAGTGCAATACCCAAAGATCAGAAGGAAGAGAATGAACCAGACTAAGCCCCAGATAAGGCCAGTGGGAAGCGTGATAATTCCGGCGCAGCGAGTGGATGCCCACTGACAGCCATGGATCACGGTCTTCAACACGTGAGTCTGGTTGATGCGTAAAGTTAGCAACGCCTCATTTCCGAGCAGCGACTGAACGACGCACCATTCGGCCAAAGATGCGACTTGCTATCTGTGCACCTGATGTCAGTAACTCCAATACACGCCGGCCGTAGTCGTCTCGCAGTGTGTCTCAAAGCTCTTGAAAGGCTGCTGGCAGGACGGAGCGGCGAGCATCATTCGCTTTCAGCTCTTCTAGCTCGGCTTCGAGACCGCGCAAGGCATCGAGGATCGTCGTGTTTCGCTCGTTCATGGAGGCGAGGTCGACGTTCAGTTGACAGACGTCTTCGCTGAGTGTGTTTTGAACAGCGATCGCAAGTCATTCCTCACTCCGCATCGCCTCGCGCTCCTTCCGAACGTGCTCTGAAGAAAGTCAGGGACATGTCGGTGACTTCCGTAGAGCAGTGAGCTTACCACGAGCGCGATACAGCAGCCTATTCGCCCTATACTGCACGCTCCCCACGTCCCCCCGGACATTGACCATCGTGCTCTCCAGGTTCAACAACCGTTCACTGGTCTCCTCCTGTAGAATAGAAGGCACGTTACACTGCGGGTTCAGGGCGATCGTTCGGGGGGTGAGGACGTACCTGCAGCTGAGCAAGCTGCTTGGTAGCTTCGAGCGTTTGGCTAATGAGCGTAGCGACGGCCACCATATCTTCGGTCCCTTGCGTCAAATCCTCCCGACCGGGAGCAGCGTCTTCCCCTTGCGCAATCCTAGAAAACATTGGCGACCGACAAGAGGGAGCGGGTTGAACAAAACTCACTGATTCCCTGACACTCTTGAGACCAGCTCATGAGACAGACTTAGAAGCGTCGACACGGTGCGAGCGACCTCTGTGGAGGAGGCAAGGGCTTTGACCGCCGGTTCTATGGTTAAGTCACCACCGTCGACAGAGGAAGGGGGCGAGCGGAGAGGAGAGGCGGGTTGGGAAGACGAGTCGGTGGGGGAGTGATGAAAGGCGATCGAGGAGATACTGGAAGATAGAGAGGATTCGCCACTTGGAGATCCAACGAACGTCGGGGACATGTCGCTGTGTGCGTTGAGGGGCGTAAATTGGTGGTCAGGTTGAGATTTGGTTGGGAGGTGAGCAGCTCGAGGTCATTCGAAGCGGGCCCCATAACTATGCTCCCAGAGATAAAGCGTGATCGGCTTAAAGAGCCAGCCATAGAAGGACGCAGCATCGAGGAGGTAAAGATATAAAGAAGGCGCATGAATGTACGCGGGCAAAAGTCGGCAAGCAAATGCGCGTTGCAGTGCTTTCAACGTAGCGATGGTTTGCGCATGTTTGCCAAAGGCATTGCACCGGCTCCCGGCCCAAAAACATCGCCTTGCCGTAGGCGCTACAGTACCAGAAGAAGCGCAAGCGACCACGGATAACGAAACATTAAGCTCCTCTGAGTCCTCTCATTCGTTCAATTGCACAGACAAATATCGGTGTAACTACAGCATATAACTACATCAATAAACGGAGTCTGGCTAACTGGTACACCGGCATAATACTATACTAAACTGCGTCCAGTTGAACGCATTCACCGCAACGTCGTGGGCATCGGATGCTCAATCTGGTCTCGACGTCGTGAGCATCAGAGGCTCGATCTAGTCCCAACGTTGAGAATACGTGAGCCGATACGAAAGGTGCAGGAAAAGGACGACCAACCTCACCTTGGATCTCAGAAATCTACGTCATCCAGGTCGTCGCCGACGATGGGCTCACCCAGACGTCGCCAATCTTCACCATCTTTGAACCACTTGCTGAGGGCCTGTTCGTTGCCCCTGGCCCCGTACCAGATGCGGACATGGTACAAGCTGGGGTGTGCCTTTGCGCTGGCAGGAGGACGGCGCAAGGCCCGCGTTCGCACACCATAGACCCATCCTAAAACGAGTGAACGCTCAAGATCGTAGTTTCCGGGCTGCCGAACCAACCCAGCAGAGGTTTGGAGCGAAAGCTCTTCGAGAAAACGGAGCTTACGCAAGGTGCAAGCCCATGTGAGAGCGTCGTTGAATGGACGACGTCCAGACTGAACGCGTCTCTGTCATATGAATGGGATCAGGTACTGCGACAGAGAGGAGCAGGACGACGGAACTTACCACGGAGGCCCCGCGCTGCTCGAGGAGCTTGAGTTTCCGCAGGAACAGCGCAAACAGGCTGAGGTTGTCCAGAACGTCGACGTCATCCGGGAAGAAGTCGATGGTAAGGCTATATAAGCCAGAAGCGCACATGGGAGACGTGCGGAAAACGACTCCGATACGAGGGCCCCCTGTCGACTTGCCGATCGTAAGACGGAAAAGGTCGCTATGCGCAAGTGATCGCACGCATTCGGCGTCGCATTCGAGGTCTGTGACGTGGGCAAGGTCGACTTCGAGAAGCGGGCACCGTCTCGTAGGGCCACAGGGCCCCAAAACAAGAACAGACACTGACTGGTGGCGCGCCAGGAACGCGGCAAGAACAGCGTGGGGTAGGTTGGACTTGAAAAATTGGAGACCGCCGAAATTGACGTCGAGAAGAAGGTCGGGTGGCGTTGTAACGGGTAGAAGGAGGGTGAGGTCCGTGAGGTGGGGAACGAGTTGTAAGGATGTGTAGATGGGCAGGATATGAGCTTCTTGAAAAACAGGCAAGCCCGAGAGACGGATGATGAGGTCTTGAATCCTGGTGCCAGACCGGATTTTGACGCTCATGTCGTCAACGAAACGCTGGGCATTCTCGATGGACGAGATCGTGAACACGCCCTGTCGGACCGAGTTAAAGTCTGAGTGCGTCGATTGGTCTGATAATAACTCACATGAGAGGAGGCTACCACCACCTGCTGAAGGACCACTGAGAACGCATACGGTACAACACGAGAGGAAAACGACTTACACGGACTGATGGGTGGCGAGCGACAAGACTGATGTCGGCGTTGCGAGACATGGAGAGTGCAGAAGTAGCGTGGGCGGGGGAGCCAAGGGTTGAGAAGTATAAGAGGGCCCTGGGCCGTCCCGCCCATGATAAAGAACGTTTGGTGATTGACCCCGGTGCAAAGGGATAAACGAGCATTTCCCTTCGTGTGCTTTGTTAGTCTAAGTGGATCGCAGTAATCACAGTAACCTCGTACCTGTATCTCCGAACACACATTGCCGAGCTTGGTATGCAGAGGACAGGCATCGAGAATTTTGCCCACAACGCCCAGGAACTTAGTGGACGATTAGGGGTGATCGTGTGGGCAGAAAGGATATAGTTATAGGACGTACTTCGTCGATCAGTTCATCAATATTGAATTTGGGCTATTGGCCAGCATGTTCGCGAGCCGAACGAGGGTTTGAGGCGGCCTATTACACAATCCCAAAATGTGGTCTCGAAGGATACGCAGAGCATGGAGAGCGCGAGCGCGGACGACAATTAGTGGAGTAGCAGCGGGACGGGGCAAGGCGCCGTTGACACGTGAATTGCAACGCCTCAGCAAGCTATTGGGCGATAAACGAGCGGAGAACTGGAAGGAAACTATGGGTCGACGAAGGGCAGAAGGAAACGCGTCGATGCGACCCGGTTGCGACTTGGAGCTGTGGCCGAGGCAGTGCGGGCGCGGGCGTCAATAACTTGTTGTCTTCCAACCCGAGTCGCTACTGAACGTTGAACGCTCCCACAAGCACGGAAGCAAGATCTCGTCGTATCTCGCCATGTCTCCGCCCGGAATGCCGGTTCTGCGCTACAAAGAAGTCTTCAGCACCGATGTCCATGCTGTAGGCATCACGTCTATAGCGTTCAGTCCCCACGGTACTTTCCTGGCCGCTGCCGGACTCGACGGGAAGGTGTGCGTCTGGTACGTTGAAAACAGCCGAAGTCACCGTACATTTACGGGAGAAACCGCCGTACTCTCCCTTGCTTGGCTTCCCAACCGCGAAGACAAAATTGTAATTGGCTATCAAGATGGCAATGTCGCGATCCTTTCGCTGACTTCGACCGTGAGTGGAACGTGTTTTTCTTAAGTCGGTGTTATCATGACATTTTATGTACAGACAGCTATCCATACCAATGGATTTTGGGCCCATAATTTTCCTGTGGAATGCTTGGACATCTGTGGAGATCTCATTGCAATGGGTGCTCAGCGTGAGGTGCGTGTATGGGAGTGGCACCATAATGGTTGGTCTTTGTTCCAGACACCACTTGCCGGGTTGTTGACATTCTTCAGAACCATGGAAGAGGATCACTACTCTTCCGCAGCCTCCAACTACTTCTCACAATTATGCTTTGGAGATCCTCGTCACAAGTGTACAATGGATGTCCTGGCGGCGCCTCAGAACGCCAGTGTTGTCAGTAACTTACATGAACCACGGTGTCTTGTACGTTTTCGCCTTAGCGATTGATATCCTGATCGTGGAGATATACTCAAGCGGTTCTAACAGCTTATACGAAGCTACATCGTGGACGTTGGTGCACAGGATTCCCATCCAGCTCCCAATGTATTTGTTTCTATTCTATCTCACGAGATCCCCCACTGAATGCACACCCAGCGCTCGCACCCGCCTTTCCGCCAACGGTGATTTGATCGCCGTCTCTAGCTTAGGAAAGGGCTTCGATGTTTACGATACACTGTCCGGGGCGGCCAAGTGCACCTTTCCTCACGATGCTCGTGAGAAGTACTTGACCCCCGTACTGTTCATCCACGGGGATACCGGCGTCGTGACAGGAACAACCATAGGGACGGCAACCTTATGGGATGTACATAGCTCCCTCAAGATTCAAGATTTGCCGCATCAGAGTACGTTGAATTGTTGTTCTCTCTTACCCTCGCCGAAACATCATATACCTCCCCAGAGGACGACCGAGTGCTCTGTCTTGCGGTACGTCAAGCCTGACCTGCATGTAACTGCGCCATCTGATAGTTGGCTAGGCGCACTACGTCCCGAACATAGATCGGTTCTTGATCGCGACAGGCACCTATGGTCGCCGTGGGCAGCCCATTGTGAAGGTATGGGCAACTGCTGGAAAATTGGCCAGCAGCCAGGCAATCGGAAACGCTACACGCAAGGTGAGCTTGATGTGGTGGCGGCGATTGTTGGCGTCAACTCAACAGCGTAGACTCAGGGGCTCACATGGATTGCATATGTCGTCATCGCAATTTTTGCTCTTCTCGCCTTTCTATTTTTCGCACCGAAATCTCAATCCACATCGCTGTAGTTAGAGGCTGCTGTACTAGTTCTATTCGCCTTCCATTATTCGTGTTCATACCTTTACCAATGCGAGTTCAAACCGAGGCACCATACATTTGGAATACGAGGGTACATCGACCACTACTCAACAGCGTCAGTGAGCCAGATGTTGCACTATCCCAACCTTCTCCTTCATCCGCGCCTCGACCATCCAGACGCCGCCAAGGTTGGAAGGCTCCATCTGATTGAAATGGAATGGATGGGGGCAGCGCGGCGCGAAACAATGCAAACAAATGACGCACCAGAATTTGCCTCGCGATGAAGTCCCCCGGCTTGCCCTCAGCGGAATGACCACACATGGTATAGGACTTGCGGCGGCGCTCCTGGGTTGTTAGTCAGGCTCACGAGGGCCGCAGCGTCGCGCTCACATCGCTCACAGAGCCCTCTGGGCCCTGTCTGGTCCATCTTGCAGATTCAGAACCAGGTCGCATATAACCGCATCCCCGGGTTGGTGGCGAAATCACGGTCCTCCTGCGCATGTACACGCGTACAGAGTGCAGGTCACTTTGAGAGGACTAGTGTGGGAGTCGTACTGGGGAAACCAAAGCGCATAGCGAGAGCGAGGGCATGCACAGGCATAGATGTACAGGCAGCTAGCAATAAGCATGCTCGGGTTGGTCCTGGGTGTGATAAGTAAGTACGTACCTGAGCCATAGACGCTCTCCGATGTTCATGAACACCTCGCTCTCTCTACGAGCCGGTTGCCTTTCCGAGTGCGGAGTCGGGAGAGAGAGGACGCAGACTGTAACCGTAGACGACAGCATTCCTTGTGGGAAACAATAAGCTGGGGCAGGGTAGGAACTGGTAAGCTGAGGGAGCGATGTGGTGCGCCCTGGCGGCAATCGTGCAAGGCTCCAAGCCCTATATCTCCGAATGAAATCTGCGCCTGCGGAGAATGAAATGGGGCGCTTTGCGGACTTTTGCACTCTGGTTGCACTCCTCCGCGCCTTCTCGCAGATGATCCCGGCCTTCGCGCGTTGACGGCCCCTTCCGCGCGTTGTCCTCCATTGCTATAGCCTTTCCTTTTTTCAACCGCGCGCACTGCTGGACGTGACGACGGCCGACCTCTGTTACGGAGAGGAACAGTGTATGTGTGGGTATGCAAATAAGTGACCTGTCGTTCTCTCCGGGCGTCTCTGACAACTCTACACATTCGCCTTACCCACAGGTCCACATATTGCGTGGTGGGACGGGCATAAACCCTCCCTAAGGTAGAGATGCCATTGCCTAGCTGCTCCGAATTGAGCGACGGCGAGTTCAGACAAAGGTAAGTTTCGTCCCGCGTCATACGTCGCCCTTGTTGAACTGTGCCGTTTTCCTTCGCTTGAACAGGCCGAAAGGACGTAGTCGCAGGGAGGACGTTACCCCACTTGCCGCCTCCGCATAGTTTTCTCTAGTTCCCTCCGTGCTGTGAATCACTCGTGCCCTCCATGGTGCAAGTCTGATCAGTTCATCCTTTCTCGGGAAGGGGCCTTTCATTTCTCCATTTGATAAATACGCCTACATGCTCCCACTCCATGTCTCGCATCTCTCTTCCTCACTGCTCCACACAGCGGAGTCTCTCGACTCATCTCGACCACTGGTTCCAGTATTTCGCGATCACGGTTCCTGTGCTCGTGTCGACGCTACTGGCCCCCAATGTGTACCAGTCCCGCGGTGAGTCACTCTGATGCTCCATAGAGACGACAACAAATGAACCATCCGCTCTTCGTTTAGAAGTCTACTCTGGAAACTTCGACTGGATGCCGATCGGGTGCGACATAAGTGATGTGCGTTTTCGATCCTCACTAAACGGTTGGCGGCCCTTGACGTGCAAAACCAGGCGCTACGCTTGTAACCCGCCCTTCAGCCAACGGCTCTGCTCACGTCCTTGCGTCTGTATGTACATCGGCGGCCAGGAGGCTGAGGGACATGTATCAAACTCAGTGGTGTAATACGCTTCTTACGCTCTCTCGCGTGTTAAAATGTGTGTACCATTCTCCGGCATCGTCGAACATGCATCGAGTTCGCCTCTACATGCGCTGTAATCATATGTCTTTCCGAACAATTACAGAGAAGATTGCGGCACCTGTATTGACCTGGTACTGCGCGAATATTGATAGCCCCCATTGCTCATTTAGCGGGCATGATGTGACATGTCACCTGGGGGCTCCGGGCTGGCGCCTACTTCTCTCCCCACCATCCACTGACGTGCTGCCCCTGCTCTGGCTCTGGAACCACTTTCCGCTGGCTCTCGTCTCTGCTGCCGTTTTTTTCGCACCCACAATGCAACATTTTTTGCTTTCGCAATCATTGAACCGCGTGCGCGGCATCGTCGCGGCGTTCAAATCGCGACGAGGTTCTCTTTTGTTCGGCTCTACGCGTCCGATATAAAATCAACACACACGTTCGGATTTTTGACTCCACAGTGTCAATCCTTCGGATCCACAATGGCCTACAACCCTAGGTAAGTTGTTCTTCACACCGCCTATGGTGGGTTGGTTGACATTTGTTCCAGCGACCCGCCTTATATCACGCTGTCGACGCCCCACGCCTGGTACTGCGATGGCGCAGAAACTCCCGCAGAAGGCTCGGATGCATGGAAACGGGTGATCGTGGTAGTCGCCGAGTTAACGCCTAAGACCAGTAAGGTTTCAAGTTCCTACCTGACTGCCCATGACCAAACCATACCACAGGCTGTCTCGTCGTCTGTCCTGCAATGGACTGCAACCTTGCACCCTACCCTTACCAGCCCACTGTTCAGGTGCTCTTCCCCGAAGATCATGCCCTCCTTACGTCTTCCGATGCGGTACGTTTTCTTGGCCCGGCGTAGAGATGGAACTTTGAGCGTTCCTTTACCAGGAAAGCCAGGTAGTTTGCTTCCGTCTTGTCGAGAAGGAACGCGCGTCGCACTTCAGTCTTCGGTTTGCCGACCGCCTAGAATTCTGGGACTGCGTGCGACTCATCTCGAACGTCCTTTGCGACGCTGAGGGACACCGCTGCGACCTTGTTTCTCGGATGTCGCAGGTCATCGAGATGGTCCCATCTCATGAACCCGGTCAAGCCTCTCAGGGCCTTTGTGCTGACCCGGCACATGCACCGCGTATGTCCTCTCTATCGCTTCATTTTCACCGCTGTGACACATATCGGCCAGCAGGGGATGAAGGCATGCAAATGGATCGCTGATGTCTCTATGTGATGTACGACTCCATCCATTACGCCCAGCTTGTTGTATACATATGTACCATACACAACGTTAACGCTTACTGTCTACGACACTTGTCCACCTCTATCCAGCTGCGAGCACACGCTCTTCGGTAGACGGAGCGAGTGCTGGCGTCTTTGGAAATCGGAGCATCACGCGATGCTGTACGTACTACGCACGCCATGCCGGTCTTTCGCATCAACTCGTTCCATGTCCAGCCTTCCAACTCCGAGACTTCTAGATTGTTCTCATGCTATCACGACTAATCCACATGTCGCCTTGTTTTGTTGTGATGCAGGGAACCCAGTTCTACACCACTACACACGTTGCCCTCCTTTGTCTGAATTTCAATCCACTGGCATGGCAAATTCGACGGCAAGGTCGTTGCCGTCGAGTTTAATAGGCCAGGCGCATAGCGAGAGGGGGGTCGGTATCAACCGCAGCGCCGCTCAACATGAGTGCTTCAGACAGGTACGAACGCTGTCTGACTGGTGTGCACTCCACTCATTCGCACAGGGACCCTCAAATCATCTTTTCCACCACTCGAGTGGCTGCGGCCTCGTCGCACAACAACATGCTCCCTGCCCTTCCATCAACCGATGTTCAGTTCCGAGTTGTGCTTTCCAAACTTGCGCCGGAGTTATGTAAGGCCACAACTACTACGTTCTGCCCGCTCGTCTCTTCCTCATTCACTGCTTCTGTAGATTCGTTGTTCATCTTCAAGCTTGCCGATGGAGAACATGATGCAAACATGCCCGAACCTGAGGTCACGATCCTCATCTGCGACGCTACCTGGACTGCGCACGAAGAGGTGAGTGCGTATCACCGTTTTGTGCCGGAATTACTCATCTGAGCCCGAGCGGAAAGCAATCCGGTGTTATTACCGTATGTGGCGCCACGAGCGACGACCCCCACTTTTCCCTGCATCTTCGTTTCGACGACAGGGAGGACTTCTGGACGTTCCTGCGCCTCCTCATCACCGCCAAGGAAGCCACATACAGGCGCCACATGGAGATCAGCAGCCTTGTCAGGCGGGCTATCAGTATGGTGCCTCAAGGCAAAGGTGAGCCAACCGTCGCGAACAGGTGCACATTCTCGCTGACTGAATTGCGTACATCCGAATCGATAATGGTATCGCACCCGCAGAGTAACTTGAAGCTATCTAGATCAGCCTCTCCGGAGTCCCGCCTCCCATACTCGTCTCGCCTTGCCATCACCTATGCCATAGTAGCTTCCGCGGTCCTCATGTTTGTAATGTTCATAACTTTCCCATACTCGTGTAATGAAATGAGCCTGCGGGCGGCCTAGAAGTGGTCATACTGCTGTGCCCCATAACAAGCCTTCGGCAGCGTCTCGGGACGCTGTGGCCAAACACATGTAAACAGCTTTCGCGAGTTGTTGCGCCCAATTCTCCATCTCTCTCATGCAAATGCAGCCGCGTCCATCTACTCCTTCCCTTCTTCGTTTCTCTCTCTCTCGCTCTGCCCTCACGACCAATACTCTCCCAGGCGCGAAGCGCAACCCCAATGCCAGCAGCTTCCGATGTCCCAAACCCTCCTGACCGTGCGGTTCTGGAGCAAATTAACCCCACCGAGTCTCCGGGTCAGTCGCCTCTCAATGCACGCAATCTATGGTCTACGAGTCTTGCTTACAAAATACCACAGCCATCCTTCACAGTACATTTGCGTCTCAGTCGAACTTGCAGTTGCGGGTCCATGTCCCCTTGGAATGTAAGACTAGCATCGGTCTATTCGTATATCTTTTTTTCACCGTTCGCAGACATCACGGGCATGGAAGCACGGATTGCTGCCTTGCAGGCGGAACTCCAACACTTGACGGCGCAGCATCAGTCCGAGGTAGAGCAAAAGGAAGCTGAACACCAGTCCGAGCTCCAGCAGAAGGAGGGTCTGCATCGGGTGGAGCTGGAACGCAAGGACGCAGAGTTCAAGGCCTATGCCGAGAAGAAGGATACGGAGTCTAGTGAGCTGAGAACGTCCATCAGACTTAATCATTATGTTTGGGACTCCTTCTCCCGACAAAACAAGGAGTTTGAGTCGATGCTTTACCCGTTCCTCGACCCCGAGACTAGACGGATTCAATTTCCCCTCGTCACCTTCCCGGCGTGTGTTTGTGGCGCTGGGAGTCAATGGTGCGTCCTTCGACCTGAGGCCTCTGACGAAGTCTGATGCCCTATCTAGCCGTAATCACACCTGAATCATATGCAGGAGTTAGTTTAGCTCATGTCCTCTGTGCCGAGTCATCGCGTCGTTCGCCGTCACCCTCTATTCACCTTTCGCTCTGTTCACCTTTCGCTCTATTCTCCTTCAAGTTGTTCACCTATGTGCTCCTGTATGTTGTTATCAATCACATCTTGCGCCATCTCATGCTTCGAACCATATCGTAATTTGAATTTATCGCGGCACCGTGCGTTAAGTACGTACTAGTCGGCGAGTCCCCCGGCGCTTGCCCATAGCATCGTGACGCAAAGCCGCGTCCACCTCTCTCGCTCATTGATTGTCGGAGGTACTACTACTTGGTGCGTCACTGCTGTTGCAAACTCTGGTTCTGCTCGACGCTCAGCCAAAACGTAGCATTGCTGTCATCTCGGTGCTCGAGGTCCTCAGAGCAGGAGGCTAACGGAGGTCTGCCTCATGTTTCTCGCTCGTGGCCTTGCTGATGTCAACGTGGTGCGCGCGGACTCGCGCCAGTTCTCCCTTTTCCGCTCTGAGTGGCACAGCTGCTTAAAAGTCCCGGCGACCTCGCTTGCGACTCATCTCTCTCTTTCGCACTTTACGCTCACACCACCAGCAACGCCTCTCAGTTTATAACACCGACGATGAACACAGGCCCTTGTCGTACTAGGGGTAAAGCCAAAGGCGCAACCGCTGGTAGAGTGAGTGCTCCGTCTGATCCTTTGTGCACGCCACTTGCTAACTAGCTTGCGTGTAGGGTGCCGCACAGACTGCGTCGTCGGCCTCCGATAGTGGACAAGCCTCCGCGTCCAGCAGTGCCGTCTCATCCGCCATTTTGAGTTCGGCTAACGTCGTCGAGGAACAGAAGTTCGTCCCTCCCCCCGACCTACCCGTCCATCCTCCCCACGTACCCGTCCCCGCCCCGGCTCCCCCTCCCGTCCCGGGCCCGCTTGCTCCGGTCCCAGCCCCTGCTCCCGCCGTCGGCCCGGTTCTTGCTGCAGACGTCAATGCGGAGATTGCTCATGGTAGCCGCTTCACCGGGCTTGTTGCCATCTTTGTAACACTTGTGCGATCGGTCATGGACGCTGTGAGGGTCGTCATCGTTCTTCTCAAGGTCCCTTTCACCCTGTTCCTCTTCGTGTACCTGTCCTTGCTTCTCCTCGGCCGCGTCGTCGACACCGCGTCGGAGAGACTCGCCCCCATCTGCAATATCTTCCCCAACATCCACGTTTGCCGAGTCACAGCTGCCACCGACAACTTGTCTGCTACACTCGGTAACGTTGGACACAAGCCAGCCAGCCACGTTTACCACGTCGACTTTCCCGGCCTCATGGATTTGCAGAGTCGCACACTTGACCAGCTCTTGGCCCAGTCTACCTCTGGATCTCAGCTCGCACTCAGCGTCAAACAAGCCGAGCTTGCAGTCAAGGACCTTGGTATCGTTGTGAAGGCCAGCAATCTCACGAGTAAGGACATCCTCGCCCGAGCCCTGGAGGAGTTCTCCCAGGAGGCAAAGTTGGTCGGGCGGGACTTGCAACGACTCTCAGCGAAGCTCTATGGAACGGTGGATACGTACGTCGTCTCACATGTTATCATTTCTCTCGGAGCCTGACACATGTTGGCAGCGTGCTAGCTTTTGACGATTATGCTCTCCGGTCGATCGCGTCGGCACAGACGTCAGGTGCTGACGTGAGGGACACCGCCGTCGCGACGTTCCAATCCACGATGACGACTCTCGCCTCGGAGGTGGCACGTGTCATCTTGGATGCCACAACGGTTGCCTCCTCCCTCGACGTGTTGGAGGAGAAGCTCTCGATTATCCGCTCTCTCTGCGAGCAGGAGATGGTACTTACCAAGTCGAACTTGAGCGACGTCCTCTCGGAGCTCTGGACTGCCCTCGGTGGCAACAAGGACAAGCTCTATCACCTGACCAACCAAGTCGAGATCCTTCGTAACGTGGACTGGTACCGCTCTCTCTCCGTCGCGCACGTTGTCGCTACCACCGAAGTCCTGTTGACGCTCGAAGCCGAGCTCTCCGAGCTTCGAGACAAGCTCAGCACCCCGGAGCTCATCGGAGACGCGATTCCCATCGAAGTTCAGATTGCCAGCATCGAGCGGGGCGCGCGCCGTATCAAGGAGGAGAAGCTCAAGACTCGCGAGCTCGCCCGCCAGGCCGGAGACGGCCCGAGCGTTGCATCCACTCGTCACCAAGGTCCACTCGGTGGCGTCTAGCGTGACGCCGTTGAGTAGTCGTGGCAGCGTCGCAACAACTGCTCGACGATAGTCGTCCGAGAAGGCGGAAGGCAGGTCTGCGTGGGGAGGGTAGATAAGGCGTGTAGACGCGGGTGAGCGGGTCGTAGAGGCGGACGAACCGGTTGTAGAGGCGGAAGAGCGGGTTGTAGAGGCAGACGAGCGGGTGTAGAGGCGGACGAGCGGGTCGTAGAGGCGGGCGAGCGGGTCGTAGAGGCGGGCGAGCGAACGAGCGGTTCGTAGAGGCGGGTGTACGAGTTTTAGCACCTGGTCGTAGAGGGTTTATTGTGCTTTGTCGCGTGTGTGGTGGCCTGTTGTATCTGTATGTTTTGTTGAACATATGAGAAGATTTGAACGGCGACGTAGTATGAGCGAGTCAATGCACCCGATACTCAGTCAGCAGAAGATCTGTCTTTCAAGCATTGGGATGCGACAATCATGTGATCGCGTTCGCTGCCGCCTCGTGCAAAATATGTGCCACTCAGTTTGAAGCCCTCAGCGTGCGACCTCCAACCTCTCTCCCAAACGCGACACTTCAGCGGCCCAATCTTTCCTTGCGCTCAGTTCCGACAACTATGGATCCATTCTTCTTGGCTGTTCTGGGAACCATGTCGCTCCTCTTGGCCTACATCATTACCTTGAAGGAAAGTGTCGAGAACGATGGTCCTCGCTACCCCGACAACAGGAATATCTTCTCTACAAGCGGCGCTACGCGCGCCGAGGGCAACGCACTCATCTCGGAGTATACCCCGCCCCACCCGCCTCATGATAACGTCGGTGCCGTGCCGAGCATGACGAGGGTTTTCAATAACCTGCTGCTAGTCGAAAAGTGCGTCATTCGTCACTTGCCTCCATTGCATGCGGTCTTTAACAGCATCAATAGAGACCGTCGGACCCCGCTGAGCTATCGTAACACTCTGAAGATCGACCCTCTTGAAGGAGGCTCCTCTGTCTCCGCCGTGTCTCTCAAACAAGCACGCAAGACCGATTCTTCCGACGCACAGTCCCCCACTCCTGCGGACAAGGGTGATACGTACCGCGCGATGTCAGCTCCGCCCGGATCACCCCTCCCTTCGGTATCCTCCTTCCTGCGAGTTCACAACACCAGCAGAGCTGGTACCCCTGCACCAAATATTGCACCGACTACGCCTGTATCTTCGTCCTCCAGCGCCCCGCGAAGCATCCTTACGCGCTCACGATCCACGTTACGTGTCTCCTCCCCTCAGCCTGGTGCAGCGGCGCGGTCGATGTCAGTTCCCGTTAGTCATGCCCCGGTCGCGAGCTCACCGTCAAAGTCGCCCAAGGTGCGAAACCTCACGGTCTCCAAGCGCCACACACGAAAATGTGCACGGAATCCAAAATTCCTTAACATTCTCCCAAACGGTGACCGACCAGCGACTGCGTATTTCCTGTCATCCGACCGGAAACCCGTGGATGAGCCGCCGATGGAGGAGCTCTTGAAGAAGTGGCCCGCCCTCCAAGTCGGTGATTTGTACTGCCACAAAACGCCGTCTGTGACGCTCATCTGGATTTATCTTGAAGACAAGGACAAGATGGAGAGGTTCTGGGAGCGGATCGACATTGGGTACGTGCGTGAGCTGGATGGCAGGATGCTGTCTCTCACCGCCTCGGGGAAACCAAACTTCGTGGGAGATGAATGGGCTAATAAGCGTCAGAATACGGAAGGTAAGTCGAAAGTTTAACGAGTGAATCTATGAGACTGAATTCGATCTAGAGAAACGCAGGAAGAAGGGGAAAGGGAAACAGGTGGAGGAGGAGGCGGGCGACGATGAGTCGGATGAGTTTGAATCCGAAGACGAGTAGTTAGACTTTCATGAAACTTCATAATTACACGCACCTTGTACTCCAGTTATGTATATCCATGAAAGCTTGGTCGGTTGCCTTCACTGGTGACTTGGTGTGGTGATTCGGAGCACTTGTTTGCGACGGAAGTGTGGCCGTCTTTGCGATGATGACATAAGCTGGCGCTCCAACTCACCCGCGCACCACCTGGGGGAAATTTACAACCGTTGCGGTATCGCACTTGCCCTTCCCCTGCCAGCCATCCTCATCTCCTCTCGGTTTTGTAACGTGGGAGCCCAGATGTCCGTCGTCCCTCAAGATCCGTTTAACCCCAACCGATTTCTCTCTGCTGACACTACTGGTACGTGCTTCGTGATGGAGTTGTCGACATATCTCTTACGTGCCGCTCGCAGTTGTGGAAAAGCAAGTCCGCTTTGACGAACATCAGCCTGGCTCCGCTAAGCCTGTGGTCGACTCTACCATGCACCATTCTCAGCCAGCAAGTGCCGGCGGGCCTACTTCCATGGTCAATTCTCCACGACATAGTAGATGGCTACCATGCCCCCCACCGTGGCGCGGTGTGGTGAGCTTCATTTTGGCGTTGATTGGAGCTGCCGCGCTGCTTTCTGCCTTCACCTCATACCACGGCACGTTCTCTGTCTCTCGTCCATTTTGGCAATACATCCGTCACTCTTCGCTCCGCTCTGCGTTTCCACACTCCTTCAGAGCGGCTTCAGACGTTCGTGCTTCCATCGCCGACAGCTTCCTGGCCAGAGCCCTTCCTGTCGGGCGACACGACTACGCACTTTCAGCCAATGGTGGCAAGGTCTTCCTTCCGCTCACCACTCCACATAACGACTCTCTTGCTTCCGTCGCTTCGCTCCCCATCGACTCCATTCTCACTGATGACGTACGGCTCGATGGCTCCTGGTTTTTTCCAGGTTCTCATTTCCAGGTTGGCGTTTCCTTTGCGACGACCATTTATCCAACCCACTTCACCATCGATCACGCCTTCCTCCCGGACGCGGCCGGCTCTAGCAAGGCTCCCCGGCACATCGTCGTTTGGGGTGTAGTTGAAGGCGTTAGCAACAAGGGTCGGGCCACCCGCGTGGTTGCGGACCTGGACATTGGGGATGTCTACAACCGTACGGCGCCGAACTTGCACCAGCGCGAGAACTTCTTGCCGTTGGCGACCATCGAGTACAACATTCACGGGAGCTCCCATGTGCAGACCTTTCCGGTTTATCCTCATGCGGTGGAATCCAACATCGACTTTGGCGTCATCGTTCTGGAGGTGCTTGACAACTGGGGAGGAGAAGTGACGCATTTGTACCGGGTTCGCGTCCATGGTGAGTCTAACGCGCATCATCTCTCTGGCTTCGTTTGCTGAGCACATGTACTACTTCAGGTCTCGCAAAGACGTAGCCATTGTTATCAAGTGTTGTATTATTTTTCAGTACCTCGTCTATCCATCCATCTTTACCTTTCTTTGTTGAGCGAGTAAGCCTTGATCACTTCATTGACATAAACGAACTTCCCCATGGTTCCTCGCGTTCTTAAGTAGCCTGTCCAGAGTTCACTCCGCTCTGCTCATCTCTTCAGTTCTCCTCTCCTCTCCTCTCTGCTGCAGCGTCGCGACGAAATGAGTTCACATGTTAACGCTCCCGCGCCACCACCCTCCGCAGACGCCGGTCCGTCTGCCACAGCGGATCCGAAGATGGACCCGCCACCTTCCCCGCCGGCACCGGTGCATGGCGTGAAACGGATCCTTAGCGCGAACGAATGGAATGTCAAGGGAAGTAAATCGGCCAGGACCAAACTCAGGGTGAGCAATATTGCCTTGCGCTGCCGCTGGTAAAGTTATAACTCCGTTTTGTAGGACAACGCCGCACCTCTCAAGTTGGCGCAGAAGAGGCGTCTGTCTCGCTTCCGTACCATGCAAAATAAAGCTGCCAGAGCGAACGCTAAGCATACGACGGTCGAAGGTTGTACCAGCATCCCGGGACAGGACCTCGAGCCCGCTACGCAAGGATCTACCACTCCTGTCGGCTCTCCTCGCGGTTTGGGCAGCACGGTGCTGGTGAGTGCAACGAGGTTACGTGCCAGTCTACGCAACGCTCACCCCGGCCAGGACACCGACGTCGAAATCAACGATGAGAACGGTGACATCGGTAGCGATATGGATGACGAGGAGGTTGATGCTATCATTGATGAGTACGATGCTGGGGATGAAGACGAAGGGGACGAGAGGATGACAGTCGTAAGTACCTCCTGTTCCGACAGCGCGATTCATCATCTAATCATCAATTGTGCGGGAAAACCTGGGTCTCAGTCGTCCCAGTTGCAACCCGCTGTCTCTGTCGCGCATCAGCCTGGACCGTCTCAAGTAGGAACGTATCCGTTAGATCAACATGCCTCGCACAGTTACAGTCAACATGGGAATTGTGACGCTATCCAGCACAACGCTCATGTCCAGCACTCTCAAGTTTCCCATCCGCCAGATCATTACACATCCATATCGTACTCCCAAGCTCCACAGCCACCGGGTCTGCAGGCTGCGTCACCGTACACTCATACTCCCCAGCATCAAATTCCGTACACTCCCGCTCCGTACGCCCAGCAACTGGCTGCGGGCATTCCCGCTCAGTACGCCGAACAACACGGCGTGGGCGTTCCCGCCCAATACGCCCAGCAACTGGCCGCGGGCACTCCCGCCCAGTACACCCAACAACAGGCCGCAGGCACTCCCGCTCAGTACGCTCAACACGGCATGGGTGTTCCCGCCCAGTACGCCCAACAACAGGCCACGGGCACTCCCGCTCAGTACGCTCAACATGGCGTCGGCGTTCCCGCCCAGTACGCCCAACAACAGGCCGCGGGCACTCCCGCTCAGTACGCTCAACATGGTGTCGGCGTTCCCGCCCAGTACGCCCAGCAACAGGGCGTGGGCGTTCCCGCTCAATACCATCCTCAGCGCCAGGCGGCATATGCTCCCATTCATCAACTCCAAGATCTACAGAGCCAAGGGCCGTACGTGCCCGCGCAGTATGCTCAAGGAGCTGCATCTCACTATTCATTCGCTTCCGCGCCGTATCCCTCGTCGGGGAACCAGCAGGGTGCGCATGCTCCTCCACAGCCAGCGCTATCGGCAGAGAAGCAGATGGCGCCACAGAACCCCCCGGGCCCTGCTTCTGACCACCAGCTTCGATCGCCGACCGCTCACGCCGACGACTCTCAGGCTGGAGCCATGTCGAGTCAGCAACCCATCCAGTTCGTTACCGTGGACCCGTCAAAGCCACCCACCCAGCGACGCAGGATAACTTCTACAAACAGTCTCGCGAGTTTGCCGGAAACTTCCACAGCTAGCATCGGCCCCTTACCTGCAGCGGCTGCGTCTGGGTCACGCCGCAAAGCACCCAGTCGGGCCCCTTCGTCGAAGAACGTCAGCAAGGAGCGCGCGTATCATCCCTATGTCAATGGACAGCGCTACGAACCTCCACCCGACCCGCCAGCCTACCACCCCCCACCCCAGCAGCCAAGAGCCACAGACGACGTGCTTCCCGGCAACCGTAGTGTGGCTGGTCGCCATCCGAGTGCTTCGGCGACCCCCGGGCCTAGCCGCGACCCACGCCAAGAGATCGTCGAGAGGCTCTCGTTGTTAGACGAGGCAGACAGGCTCCGTGTTATGGCCGCACTGTACCCTCAAAACCATGCCACAGAGGTGAGCGCGTACCATCTCGCATGCTGTGCGTGTTTTGACAGGACGTCACTGCAAGATGGACGTCGACAAAGACACTCCTCCATCCACAGGTAAAGGCAAGTCGCGAGCAGACAAGCTTCCTGCTCTGGCCATGGTTTTGGATAAGGTTCAGCGTGTCGAGGACGTTTGCCGCGACAATGCGAAGCGATCAAAGCAGTTCGAGTACGTACTTGCTCTTTCGTCAGCATCCACTGGATATTGAGAACTTCTCCATAATTTCGCAGAGCGTGGGTGCAGGACACCTTGACCCAAGTCCAACAAGAAATGGCGGGAATCAAAAACGTGGACCCACGCGCGCGCAAACATACCCTTCAGGCGCAGCGGGCGGTCAAACCTCCCCGTACTCCTTGCCAGTCCCGGATAATGCAGATCGAAGAGCATCTTCCGCCTGATTTCGACACCATGGACGTCAGGGACCGGGAAATTTGGCTTCGGCAGCAGAAAGATCAGTTGGACTTGCTAGCGGTATGTCTGCACACGCGCGACACGGAGAGCTCCGTGCTGATCACTTCCGCAGCGTCACGTCAGGACCCACCTGAAGAAGATGCTTGGATTCCAAACATGGGAAGAATTGGTCAAGAAGAAACCCCCCCTCTCCGGCGACCAGATCAAGTTATTTGCGAACCCCGGAACCTCCGTCCTCGACATCTTTCCTGGTCGAAGGCTCCATTTCGACTTCGAGCAGTCTTGGGAGAAGTTTTCCTTTAATCGCGAGGCAAGCAAGCTCTTCGTCGCCGATTTCCTCTCCAAGGTCAAAGCGGGCCAGTATTCGAATCCCCCGGTGGCGCCGCGCTACTTGACAGCACACAACGTTGCGAGCGTTCTCACGGCGTACATGGACACCTGCAGGAGGAAGTACCGGGAAGTTCTCGATCCCATCAGTGCGGACGAGAAAGAACGCCGAGCTGATTCTTCGTGCAAGAATGGTCGTCGGAGCACAGTGAGTACCACAGTGCATTGCATATGAAACTGAACTGAACATCGAACAACACAGCTCCTGCATCAACGCATACTCACGACCGAGCGAAGGGGCTGGGATCAATTCGATCCACTCTGGCAGGCGCTGACTCCGGCGAATATGAGCGATGACGAGACCGACTCAGGAAGTAAGAAGGGTAAGGGTAAGGTGACTCGACGCAGGAAGCGCCATTGGCCGACGTGGACCGTCATTCGATCCCTCTGGCAGAGCGACGCGCTCGTTGAGTTCTTGCATGGAGTCGACAAGCACTACAGGCGGGACTGGGAGAATCCGGGACGGTATAGCGGGAAGCGCAAGTCTAGCGGGCAGCCTCCTCGCAGGCGCTATCTGAAGGAGACTTCAAAAGTCGAAGAAGGGGTCGTGCCTCCAGGGTTGTGGCGTAATTGCTACAATCCTGCATGGTTAAAGACCCTCCGGCCCGACGAGATCGCTGCCTTGCAGATCATCGACGAGGATTTCGATCTGAAGCTCCCTGCTCCCGCCCGGGATACGTCGGATGAAGAGTCCGACGAGCCTGATGCGCAAACGCCGGAGGACGAGGAGATGGAATGAACGTGATCAAGACTCGATGATCCAGGGTCTGGGGGTGGGTGGGTTGCACCGAGACGTGAATGCCTCCTTGTGGGTATACGTATTTTAATTGGCATCTGACGAGCTGTGCTCGTTTTGGTAATGGATTGGACTTCGGCTCAGACTCATATATACGAAGGACCATTGGCGGTGATTGGGTGCGACGCGAATGCGACCTGGAGCGTGGGCAGTGCCCCTGCGGTGCAACGAGGTTGCCCTAGGGCGCGCGTTGGTGAGGAGGGAGGTGTCGCGCCGGAGTGCACGCGAAGCGCGTACGTTGCGCGCCCCATACTAGTCCTCGGGGCACGCAATGTGTGTGTGCAGCGGTATGGCGGCGTGTCGGGAAGGCATCCTTTGGACCATAAACCGTGCACCAACGACGCGACATTGGGTGCGTCAGAATGCAACCTGGAGCGTGGGCAGTGCCCCTGCGGCGCGACGAGGAGGCCCAGGGCGCGCGTCGGTGATGAGGGACGTCGCGCCCGAGTGCACGCGCGGCGCATACGTTGTGTACCCATACTAGTCCTTGGGGCGTGGTGACCGTACGTGCAGCGCCATAGCTCGTCGGGGCGGCGCCCTTTGGATCAAATACGTGCACGAAGGGCGGCATTTGCGCGCGGGCGCGGCACCGTCAAACTCATCGCTCTGAAACGCACGGGATGTACCACTTATTGCAATTGTTGCGTATGTCTTGCAGTTGCAGTTGAGGAGTGGATAGTGGTTCTCGAAAACCCTTATACGGATTAAAGGCGCGTCGCAGGAGCCTTTCATTCTTTGCGCGTGCAAGTCAGTTGCAACGAGAACGCCTCAGAGGACAAATGGCGCAGCTAGGGTAAGCCGCGCGCATCAACGGCGCGACTTGGAGCATTCACGCATGCCAGGACCGCGCTCAAATGCTCCCAGTGCGCAATCAACGCGTAATGTGAGTGCCTAATAGTGC
Source organism: Polyporus tsugae (assembly GCA_024305745.1). Taxonomy (NCBI): domain Eukaryota; kingdom Fungi; phylum Basidiomycota; class Agaricomycetes; order Polyporales; family Polyporaceae; genus Polyporus; species Polyporus tsugae. The sequence goes on from JAHRBS010000005.1 coordinate 1,111,062, forward strand.
ATCGCGCGCATCCCCGGGTACAAGCCGGCGCATCGAGAGAAGCCTTCCTCCTTCGTTAGCAGACTGAGTGATGTTTGCACCCAACACCATCAGCTGTAGACGCTACATAGTCACTCCATTTTGCGACGCAGAGCGTTCGAGCTCGACCACATGCAATGTAGCGCACGAGGGTGTGCCCCTACGCGTCCAATTGTGTAGGGTTGAGGGGAACCACTCCCGTTGACTCTGGCTTTCTGCGCCATCAACAGCACGCGAAAGGAAAACCATGCAGGACCAATCGCCATTGGGGGAAGTCAATCTTAGGCTGTACACATCCACAATTGGATAAATGTCCGACAAAGGTCATGTTCGCCATGAGGATACCCGACGACGAAAGGGGCGGTGAAGGTAAACATTGCCGCCCTTTCCACCATTGGCTGAAGGAAACCTTTCCCAGCAATTTGCCTGTCAGGGATATTTGTTCCAATGTCATTGTTTTCGCTGGATGTCAAACGAGTGGCCAAGACTTCCTATCCTGATATGGCATCGTGGCGGCGAAGGCTGGGGAAACTCTTCCTTTCCCTTCCCTTTCCTCCCGCTGGCTCTCTTTGCCAAAGGTAAACATCTCTCTGCCTTCTCCTGCGCGCGATATCTCCTGGTCAAAGGTTTCCTTTCCCGGTTTGCGAAATCCAGTGTATTGATGTGCAGAACCTAACCTATCACTTCCAGGAAATTTGTTGTTATTTAACTAGGAAAGGTAGGGCTATCCGGGAAAATAACACAGTTTTTCCTTCACCGTTTTCTGGCCCGTGCCCGTCGTGTAGCCACACGTTCTAAACCCTAGGGCCAAATATGGAAGTGGGCCGTCAGAAAGCATGGGCGTCTAAAGCGCGATATGGCTCGCCACAGAGCTTGAGGGTGGATGCAGCCTGCTTGGAGACTTACGACGGCACAAAAGCAGGAAGAAAATACATTGAATATTGTAGGGAAGCCAATAGGATAGCATTCAGTGGCCAGAAGTCAAAACCCTAGGGCTAAAAACAGCGAAAGACTGAATACAAATGGAATACAAACTGGAGTGGAACTAGAGTGCACGGTAAGACGATGCTGGGTTCGTCTGAAAGGTTTTATTTTCCTGTTTAAAACAAGCCCAAGATCGAGGAAATTGGTACAGAACTCGGGGAGGAATCGCAATTGCAACCCGACGGTGCACGCCAGAGGGAACGCCGAACTGCAGACTAAAACGCGGCGGCGGGCGCGCCGCCGCGAGACCCCAGTGAATGACGCACAATCCGGGAAGATTTTTAGCATAATTTGCACTATTTTTCAGGCCGAATTGAGGAAGCTGGAGGGAGGGGGAAGGCATCCATGGTGGAAGGCGCGCAACCGACCCTGGGCACCTTTCTGGGCCGCTTCGCGGCCCAGCCCCACCCTTGGAATGACTAATTTCCCCAGTCCCGCGGCGGGAATGTGGGAATAACGATTTCACGTACGTCCTCGGCTCGGCGCAGTGCGTGTTTTCCAAATCGGAAATCGCAAAGAGGCGGAGTCGTTGTTGAGTCGTTGTTAGTAGTATGACTCGAAGGGATTACTTAGTCCGCGTCGCTCGCGTCAGTCTCCGCTTGACGTCACCCTGTGTCGTCGTACAAACGCTGCGTCGCGTCGCGTTTTCCCGTGCCCCACGCGGTAAAAACACGACCTGACTATTCTCAGCACTCACTAAGTAGTCTGTGCCACCGCCCCAAACCTTACAGTACTCGACTTATCACCCAACACTTGCCCATGACACACCACCGTTGCCTCTCGCAACAACAACGACGACGACGACGACGACGCAGCCGCTGTGGGTTGCAACCTACCTGAACATGTGGGTCACGGGGCTCACCAGATCTAGAGCTAAGTACCATGTTGACGACCCATGGGACGCCCTTCACGACAACGCCACCGTTGATGATCGCACTCGTGAGCTAGTGTTCCCCAGCTCACTGTGATCGGAGCGTTCCCAGAACTGAGGTCAGTACTTACAGACACAACAGCGAAGCGAACACATGTGGTTTACGTACTTACCCCCAATCCGACGTGGACGTGGACCACCGTCCGCGGTGTCATAGAACCGCGTCAGCGAGTTCATCAGCATTCGTGAGCTCCAGCACCCAGCTGCCTTGCTAAGCTTATTTACCGAACCTTCCGCTGGCAGACAGTTCCCGACTCCGGGCCTCCGGCAACTGCAGGCGATGCAATGTACCACGACGGCAACGGATGCCTGACCGGTCTGACTGATGCACCCCAGATGCACCCACACTCTAACGCCATCTGGTTGAATGATTGGCGGGGTATCTGCTTTGCATGCGTATCGAGGTACTGTTGCAGAGCATGTGTTAGTATCACACCCGCAGCTATCCCTCATCGTCTTGGTGAACGTCGGAACGGTGGAGCTGGCTCACGGCGCATGGCAGCCTCGGTGGTCTGGGGAGTATAAAAGGGAGGCCAAGGTCGGCTTGGAATCTCCAGTAGTGTTGACCACTTCTCCCTCGAGCTCGTTGATTTCTTCTTCTTTCGCCTTTACTTCATCCAACTCTCTGTGAGTCTCTCTTCTCTATTCCTTTCCTTTCCACCGTTTCTGACGCGACCTGCAGTTTCACGTCCACACACTTTTCATCATGAAGTTCGCCACTGTCTTCGTTGCCCTCGCCGCCGCCTCCGTCGCTATCGCCGGCCCCGTCTCCTTCGAGGCTCGTGAGGATTCATCCTCGGTCGAGCTCAACGACATCGACAACGCCGCCATCGACTACCTCGTGGCTCGTGGTCTCTTCAGCCACTTGAAGTCCAAACACCACAAGTCGTCTGGTCACAAGTCGTCCGGCCACAAGTCGTCCGGCCACAAGTCGTCTGGCCACAAGTCGTCGGGCCACAAGTCCGAGTCCAGCGAGCTGCACGTCTCGTTCGAAGACTCCTCCGGTTCCATCTCTGAAGGACGCAAGAAGGAGGCGACGAAGGCACTCAAGAAGGCCGTCAGCAAGGAGGACCGGAAGAAATACCCCTACTGCACCGTCGCGTTCGTCTTCCCCTCTCCTCCCCAGCTCTCACTGCGTTGGTATTAATTGCAGTTCTCCTACAGGTTCGGTGACGGCGGCTCGGCCAAGTTCCGCTGCTTCTCAAGCTCGGAGAAGAAGATTGGCCAGCAGGGCCCCGCTGGCTCGTTCAAGATCTAATGTGGATTTGATTTTACGAATGCATGTTCATGCTAGAGATGGATTCACGAAGGACTGGTCCTTAGAATGTCAATTGCTCTGGTGGCCACCACCTCTTATTCTCGTGTGTGAGGGATGCCTGCCGTCGTCCTGCGGGTCTTGCGCAAGTCCTTGATCAAGCTTGTAATGTCGCTGCTTTCGTATTCCGGCATCTGGTCGTCGCCCCCAAGCCTTCATCCTAATTCTTGGTTCTACTGTCGAACGGCGTGACCGGCCGTACAAGTCTAGGCGTGGTACGGCCACTGTATCGACGTCCGTCAAGTTGGACTCCTCCGCCATAGCATATCGTTTTCTGTCTCGCCAGCTTGGCGGGAAAGGAGTCAAAGGTTAGCGAGCGCAACTAGCATCATCTATCACCTAGGCTCCGATCTTGTGCGCGTCGGTGCGCTCGAGACAGTTTTCATCCTTTCGGTGCCCCCTCAAACTTTCAATACCTTCACCATGGCGTACTATATATATATTTCTCCATCTTCAACCACACGCGTCCTTGAAGGGTCCCTCCTTGCCACTCCGATATTGATTGGCGTTCTTGCACGTCCACGGACTCCGCCCGCGTCGGATACCATATCCGGACTAGGTCGCGGGCCGCCACAGAACCGCGCATACTATTACTACTTCAAGTTCTCTCTCTCTCTCTCCCTCAGCCACCTTCGACCCGCGCTTGCATCCCTTGCTTCTGGAGTTCATGCCTGTCCTCTCTCTGGTTCGAACTTCGCGGCCTGCCTACGCCATCGGTTCTCAGTATATAGCACGTAACTCTGGATCAATGCACTGTTTTTCCCTCTCCTTCGAGCTCGAGGTTGCGTTCTTTCGCCCGACAACCTTGTAACATGTCTCAAACAACAAGCAGTCAGTGTCCAATCCCGACCCCGATGTTCAACTCGCAGATGTATCAAGCGTATATACCCACCACTTTCAAGAGGGAGTTGTTACAGTACAGTTGGCCTGCTCGGGGGTCTGTACGGGCGGTGACGAGGAGGACTTCAACCCGCTCGACGACACGGACTTTGTGGTGGGCGCGGGTCGGTCGGGGCGGTCGCAGCCACGCGCGTCGAAGGCGTCTCGGACGAGCACGGCGTCCATCGTCGAACTCGATGGCCCGCCTGCGGGGTGGACGGACAAGACTGGGCGGTCGCAGCCTCAGGCTGTGCGGCAGCTGGATGGTACGCGTTTCTTCGGATGACGCGCAAGTCCGTACTGATTTCTCTGCAGCACCACAGCCCGAGCCGAAGGTGAAGACGGAGCAAATCGAGCCCAAGCTCGAGCCGGCGTCCTCTCGTTCCCAGGGTAACTTGCTCGCTTTACCGCCCCCGGAAGTCCAACGTCCTCTGACGGTCGCGCTCTCGCAGAATCGCGGCCTGAGACTTCGCAGTCCCAATCCCAGCCCACTGCAAGTCCAACGAGAGCTTCCTGTTCAGAATGCGCGCACGACACATGGTTTCGAAGGTGCTCGTACAGGCGTGTCGGACGTTCGAGCTGCAGGCGCACTACCACGCGGCGCGGCTCGTGCTCGTCGTCGAGGACGAGGACGAGGAGACGGGCGAGGTCGTGTACCAGCGCAAGTACACGTGCAGCCAGAATGAGACAATGGGTGAGGCGGGTGCGGATCCGAACGCGAAGTTCTTGGTGGAGATCGCGGAGGAGGACGAGCGATGGCGAGGTGAGCGCGGATGTTGTGGTTCTACAGTCACGCCTCGAGTCACTGCGCCTCACCCGTTTCAGACAGGGGTACAACCCTCCCTTTCCGCCATCACACTGACCGTCTTGGCCAATCCCTCGCTGCTGATGCCTAGGACCATTTTTCCCTACGTAGGGCAGTATGCTGTAATCCGGATGGACCCTGTGGCGATGGTCCAGGATCTAGAGGATGCGGTTGCCATCCCAGAAGCACAGGCAATGAGGCCGAAGAAATATCTGGCGTTTCTCCACATCGTATGTTTTGTCTTCCTGGCTCCCTTCAAGTTCTGTCATTAACAAAAATTTCCGGCAGCTTGGTGCTTCAAGCGATCTCCCGTTCCCTTGGGACACGGCCTGTGAATACGCCGCGGACATGGTGTCCCGCGGTCCGTGCCGTATCCACGAGTTGCGAGGACTGACGGCCGGCGACGCGGTCATCCCGATCCACCCAAACTCCTATCCTGAACGTCCTTCTGTCCACCCGATCCGTCCCTTCCCCTTCCCTGGATGCTCGCATTAGCTCGATTGCGAGGTCCACATTTTCGTTAAGCAAGCGCCTGGTGGTTACGACAACGACGGCGCGTGGAAGCTATCCAGCCACGATATCTGGCTCATCTGGTCCACCAACACCAGCGACTCTAATCGCACCGCTGTTGCCGAACGCAACAAGGCCCTGGCCCTGGCTCAAGAGACTCTACACACAGAGCCTACAGCTGGTAGTGCTGGTGCGCTCAGGCTGTCAACCGAGGAGACAGATGATGATACCTCCGGCTATGAAGATGACGCATCAGACGATGACTCAGACGGCGACGCTGGACATTGATCAACACTTCACCGCATCGGACGACCTCCCAGATATAGATGACTTCTTTAGAGAGAGGGCGGAGATCAAGAGGTGGGTTGCACTTTTATCCTCTCTCATCGGAGCAGGTCTTTTTACACACCGATTGCAGTCTCATCAAAGGTGCCTTGGAACGTGCCGCCGCGGAGGAAACAACGTGAATCGTGATCAGCCGAGCGCGTCGTGCGGGTCTTCAAGTTGAGAACACCGTTCGTGGCTCCTGTACTCGAAAGTTTCAAGTTTCGTCGTTCCGTTAGAGCGTTAATGCTCCCAAGCTCTTGTTCCACAATTTCGCTCTGATGTTTATCGGATCCCTGTGTATATATGCATGTCCAGTCATGGCTTAATCTTGCATTTCCAGCCATCGTAAGTGACGCCCGCATGTCTGTTTCTGAGAAGCCATAACCACCGTGCCCTACAACGTCTCTCATGGGATGAACTAATGTCTTCAGGCTACCCAGCTCGCGATCCGCGGAACTAACCATTCAAGCTTCAAGTTCCTGCTGATATAGGTTGTGCAGAGATACCCCAGCATGATCGATCTCGATGGTGCCATACAGCAGAAGGTATGGCGACTTGGTAGTGGATGGAAAGGACATGGGGCTTACATAGGGGACGAGTGGTAGTAAATGCGACATGACGCAACATGTTGGAGCAGGAGGAGGAGGTACACAATAGGCGCCTGCAGGCTGGCAACATTAATATTTCTATCCTTGGCACCTCCCTCCTGACCCATGGCCACCCTCAATCCCACATGCGATTAACCCCACTCACAATTTGGGTATTTGCGAAAACGCTGGTCCCGCAATGCCTCTGCTAGTAGCGATGACTCACACGGCTAGCAATGGGTTCTCGACTTGCAAATGACAACAGACAAGAATGGCCGCCGGTGTCTCGTACATTCTCCGATCCCGCCCTAGGCTCCGTCTCCTCTGGTCCGCCCTTGATCCTAGCCCTCTCACGCCCTTATGGCGTCTCCTCGAACCTGATCAGTCAGTCACACACAAACAAATGTCTTTAGAAGGCTTCTTTCAGACCGTAAGTTGTCTTCGCCGTCCACAGTCGAACCATCGGCGGTCGGGAGTCTGACTCTTCGAAGCAATGACAGATTAATATTCTTGACGCTCAGTTGTGGAATGACCCCAATCGCTGGGATCGCTTCTTGCACTACGCGCAGTTCGTCCGCGAAGCGACCTTCCACTCAGCCTCGGCCTTGGACAAACCCGACGACTTGCAGGTGCAACTTGTGCGTACCGTCGGGAGCATAACGGCGGCCAGACAGTTTTGCCGTCCCTCCGCGTCTTCCCGTGGATGTTGCCCACGAAGGCGCATGGGGACGTGACACGGTCGCTTTCCCCGAACGCGATGCAGTTGGTGTTCAACCCCAATCCAAGCGTCCGCTAGGGCCCGAAGGCATCCTCCACGCCATTCGAAACGTCGTGCCTTGTTGGAAACGTACATTTAGACGTGGCGTCATTTGCCACTTGTGGGGACCGTTGACGAGCTGGTAGAGTTTCAACACTTGCGTCATTCACGCCCTTATGACTAGTACTAAACTCCGCCTCATAGAGCTGACTCGGAAGATGTCGGTGGTCCTGACGAACTCCGCGATCCATCTTCTGACCACCAAATCTTTACGTGTGCTCAACATTCACAGAACACCTTCTAATCTGGCCGCAATACTGCCAGCGTGGTCCCTCCCTTCGCTCGAACACGCTAGGATCACGCTCTTCGACAGCAGTAGCGATAGGACAGACGTCTACAAGCCTGAGCTCGCGGCGGCCATCGTACCCTCCCCCGCGCCGCGCACCCTCGATATCTCTGTCGGCGTCCCGTCCACGCCTTTCACCCTCCGCCCCGCGTTGCTGCTCGCGCAGTTCCTCCGCCCGTCCTTCAGGCTCGTCCAGCTGTCTGCGGACAACGACGTGTTTCGCCGAGCTCGCCCGCGCACGGCCGTCGCTCATGACTCTCCAGCTGCACCTCAGCCGCTGGCACAGACGGGCCGGTCCCCACCCCCCGCGTCCTGCTCGCCCTCGCGGCGGACCTTCAGGAGGCCATCCTCCAGTATCTTGACCGCACCGTAGATCCGGAGAGCTAGGACGGGCTGCGAGCCGCAGCGCATCCGCTCCATCGACTGCGTCACATCGCGGACAACCGGCGCCAGGAGAACATCACGCCAGAGGCCGCGGCGGGTGCGCTGTGTGAGTTCGTGGGTGGGCTGTTCCCCAATTTGTCGCCGCACTTTGCGGGCGGGACATGAGCCACGAGTGGGTACGATGGGTCGAGAACTCAAGGATCCAGAGGTGGACGAAGCGGTTAAGGGCATAGTAGGGAAGAAGTATCTCGTCTGGATCCATTTGGTGCGTTCCATCATGCCGGGTCTCTCTGTCTGTCGTTCACACATTACCAGCCCGGCGATATCCTGGTTGATTGGGACGAGCCGTCTTCTTTTTGTGTGGGGATCGTAGCGCAGAGTCCGCGCCGCGTTGACGACTCAAGAGGCTTGACGGCCAAAATGTTCATCCCTATTTTCCCAAACACCGATCCTGACTCAGAACGCCCGACTGTCCATCCAACTGGGCCAACGCCCGCGCCGTTCCCTCGTGGGGACTGTTCTCATTGGACCGATAGCGAGGTTTGGGTCGCCTTCAGGCGCGTGCCCGAGGGTCTCGACAACGCCAGCGCATACCGGCTCCCGTGCGAGGCGATGTCGCTCATCCGGGAGACCTATTCAAATGACCATGCCTGAATTCGAGTCGCTAAAGCTAAGGCGGCCATTGGGCGTTCCTCGCATTCTCCTCTCGGCGATGGCCCGTCCTCACAAGTTTTGGAGACCCGCCCGCCGCAGGACCAAGAACAAGCTGTCGGCGCCAACGCGCCACCAACGGAGAGGGTGGACGCCTCCCCCGATAGGATACCGGATGCCTCACCGTTCAACAGAACCTTCATTCCAATTACCAAGCTGTCGCTTGATATAGGCTGGATTTCTGGGGTGGACAGCCTCCCAGATGTATACGATTTCTTCCAGGAGAGGGAGAAACTCAAGCGGTGAGCTCATGTCTTTGATCCTCAGCGTGTAGCGGTTATGCTCAGCCTCTCACTGCAAGATCATTGAACACGCTGACTCTCGTAGACATTCAGGTACGAGTACAATGTAATGTTTCCTAGAACATGACATGACATAGTGGTCATGCTTGCTAGGCCTTCATCCGGCATGCATGTCGAGCAATTAAGTTGTGGTGGTCTACGATGTTTGCATCTCGGCCTTTCCGGTGGGTAGTCACCGTTGCTTCATGTCGATTATAAGCCCTCGCCTCTCCGCAGGAAATCGCTCCGTTTTCCCGACACCTTCGCAGTCGCCACACTTTATTTCGTGTGGCTAGAGCAGGGATCGAGCCGCGCAGAGGACTGGGGCAGCGGATGTACACATTCAAGTTTTAGACCGCGGCACGTCATCGGGCGTCTCACGGAGTCGCATATGCTTCGACCTTTTCTACCATCCTCATCCTCGTCCTCATCATGGTGATGACCATATTCCACTTTATGATGCAGACAGACCCCGTCACGACGGTTGAATATATGAGGGGCGAAGTTCATCCTCAAGCTCTTGAAGCAGCTCTAGCAGAAGCCGGAGAGATGAAAGGGAACCGCTATCTGGTATTTCTGTCGTACTGCGTACGTTAAATTGTTCTTGTTTTCCTGGCTAGTCGTTCAAAAGGATTTCCAGACGTTATCATCCGCTGCCCGAGGATTTGAGGTGCGGTTACATTGTAGACATTGTGGCCTCCGGTCCGCGCCGCGTCAACCCAACCCTTAGGGTTCACGCGTGTCATGATTATCCCTATCTTCCCCAACGACCATCCCCAACGACCATCCGTCGACCCGACTCGAGGGACAGAGCCCTTCCCGCTTCCTGGCTGCGCGCACTGGTCGGAAAGCGAGGTCGAAGTGTTGGCTAGAAAGCATTCACCCAGCGACCGCTACGCCAATGACCTCGCGTGTTGCCTACCCTCCGACCACTTCTCACTCATCCGAGAAGCCTTCTCAGATGGGCAAGACCGGATCGCTGCCGAGCGCACCAAGAACGCTACGCTGGCATCCTCGCACCTTCAAGCTCGCAACGACGGCCTGTTTAAGTCGCCTTCTTCGGGGGCTTCGGACCAGCAAGGTTTACGTATGGATGGCAGCGGTAGTGTTGCCAACGTGCTGTCGACCAAGACCACGGAGGCTTCCCGCCATAGCACCTCACTGGCTGACTCCGAGGAAGGCAACCCGTACAGAGAAACCTTCGTCCCGGTGGTTACCTCATCGCTCGACATTGACCGACACTTCGCGCCCCCGGACGACCTCCCGATTATCGATGATTTCTTCCGCGAGGGAGCGGAGATAAAAACGCAAGGTCCCTCCTTTCTTCCTCTCATAAGAACGGCTATGCTTATGCTTACAGTCTGACTGCAGGATGATCGAGCGCGCTCGTGAACGCACACATGCGCGCGTCGTGCAATCGGATTCCTCGGGCAATGGTGCATGAGCTCTTGTTCGGTGAGTCTTTTTCGTCGTGTGGCTAGTCATTATATAGTGTATACGTTTTGGTACCATATTGTCTTGAGCTCTCTCTGTACCGTACAATACAATCGATCAAGCGCTGCCCATCCAAATTTGATGAAGTGTAATGAAGCTCCAGACCAGCCTGACAGTTCTCACCTAGCTTTCGGCAAGGGAGTATCAGGAATAATAACATTTGTAAGTATAGTACACAGCACACAGCAAAATTAAGCAACGGTTTCTTATCCGTTCCACGAAAAGAGCGAAGACATAGACATAGTCCTGAACACAAATGCGCCAACAGAACAGCAACGCGCAACTAGCCCCTCCGTGCTCCCATCTCCTGGAAAGACAGAGGTAGCGTCGGGGTGAGACCGGGGGCAGTATAAATCACGACCTATTGAATGGTGGGCCCGCGCCTGCTGGAGTGCCCCGTGCGGGTGCACGCGGACGCAGGCGCTGCCGAATGCTTCGAGTCTCAGACTCCGGCCGCTCGCTCTCCTGGCTACAGCTCCCCGTCCGTCTCCGGGTTCCAGTTTGCGAGCGTGAGAGACATGCGCTTCGGGCGGCGGCCCTCTGCATTAGTAGGATCCGCACCTCCATCTTCGTCCTCGCGGTGCTCGTGTGGCTCGCGGTCCGCAACGGGAACGGGGACTTGGTATGGGTAGCTCACCGCCGTGCCGATAGACGCGACCGAGTCCGACGGACGGTGCGTCGGGGCTGACAATGTGCCCGTTGGCGGCGAGAGCGAGCCTGGGGCAAGGGGGACCGGCGAGTAAGGAGACGCTGTCTGCTGGACGTTCGGCGTGGGCGGTTGGGACGAGAAAGTGATGATATCCGTGGGGTACGGTGCGGGGGACAAGCCAGCAGAGTATGGAGGGGACCCAGGGGAGTAGGGTTCGGGGCCAAGGCCGGGTGAGAGACCGGTGTGCACAAGCGACTGCGGCCGGGTGGGAGCGGGGGACGCGTTCGGCGACGAGCGGCGCGAGGGCGTCGTTTCTTGCTCTCTCCGCCCGACGATCCCGTACTGGTAGGGTTTTGGCTCCTGGCCGTCGATGATGGAGGAATCAATGTTCTTGCGACGCTCGTACAGCGCGGACTGGTCGTTGCTCCACATCTGGTCACGGAGGTGCAGCGCGTGGATGTTGTTACGTTTGCGCCTGGAAGGATGGGGGGGGGGGGGTTAGCAGGCGAGTTCGACACTACGAACGGGAGGGGTTTGCCTACCAGATAGACCAACCGATCAAGGCAATGATAAACAAACCCAAGAAGCCTCCGAGGGTGGACCCGATAATGATACCCAGATTCGCTTGCACGTCGCTACTATTGTGGTCCCCAGCAGATTCTGTTGGGATGAGCGCCCATGTTGGGATGATTGTGGAGGTCGAAGTAATAACGGTTACTATCACAGAACCGTTGGGAAAGGTGGAGGTGGCAGATGAGACTATGATAGATGCGCTGCTCTGTGGCTGCGAAGCGGGCGAAGCGGATGAGGTGGGCGGAGAGGTGGGACAGGTCGAAAAGAGTGTCGACGTTGGGAGGGATGTTGTTACAGGAATCTGGAGCACGATTTGTGAGTCGATAGTGCTGACCTCCTCGCCTGCAAGGAATGGAAAAACAACAGTCAGTACCCGTCCCATGCATTACTCTAGGTTGCACATGTAAGGGAAACTCGATTCTGAGACCTGGAAGACAAGCAAGTCCTCTGCGGCTGTACTCGATTCCCTCATCAACTCGCCCTCCACCCGCGAAGAGTTAACCCCACTCAGAATCCGCTAAAACCCTAACCAGGCACATGCCATCCTCCTGCCCCACAAGACCTCCACCGTCACAGCGTGGTTGAATACCCACAGCGCTATTCAGGCAAATGTCCCCCAGCGAACCGCCGTCTACACCCTTCACCACGGAGATTGACGGAAGACTCACTAGAAATAGTCGTGATGATCGCCGAAGTCTCCGTCGACACGCATGTCGTCGTCCCGTTCGCGTCGACCGTCTGTAGCCCGCAGAATGTGCTGAGGATCGTGCTCAGCTCGGGGGGGATGGTCGTGACGATCTCTGAGGTGGACGTCGAGAGGGCCGACGTCGTCACGACCTCATACAGCGTCTGCGTAGGTGTCGGAGTGCATGCCATAAACGTCGACAAGGGCGGACCTCCCGAGGAGGAGATTTAGGACAGGGAACCTGTAGAAGGATTGGGATGATGGTGGGATGAGAGCTCAGTCCCCGGGAAAGGCGGTGCGGGCATTTGTCTCCGATGGCCTCGGCGGGCTTGCCCAGTGACTGGGAATGCGAGTGTTGGGAATGATGCTGGGCTGCTGCTCCACTGCGACGACTAGCACCGTCATGTCGAGCGATGGAGGGCTAGGGAAGGTCACGTCCCGTAGAGGAGTGTGCTGGATGCGGTGGTGCTGCGGGCGGGCAAGAGGGAAAGGCGGCCGACGGCGCCAGATTATTTACCCGATGCCGATCCACGCTCAGGACCAGCCCTCTCTCAATCCACCACCACGATCGTCATCGTCATCTCAGCTGTGCCCGATTTTCGCCTTGCTGCGTGCACTGTCGACTTGAGATGTGGTGAGTGTCTTCCCACGTCGCTGGGATGGTCTCGGAGGGCGCGAGGATCGATGCAGGAATGGACCGAGACCGACTATATGCGCGCCCTCATCTGCTTGCAGAATATTGCGCTCAACGCTCAACGCCTCTCCGCCCACCAGCAAACACGTCCTGAACGCGCAGGTCTCGATCCGCGCGCCGTGCTGCAAGCGGTGGTTCGACTGCGCCGAGTGCCACGCCGAGGCGGAGACGCACCCGCTCGCGAAGACGGCCGAGATGGTGTTCATGTGCAAGAAGTGCAAGAAGGCGTTCCGCAAGAACATGACCGAGTACGACGAGAGCGACGAGTACTGCCCGCACTGCGACAACCACTACGTGAGTCCCGCGTTGCGGTCAGCCGGGTCCTGCGATGAGAGCGTTCATTCTGCCTGTTAGGTCATTGAGGCCAAGACACCACAAGCGATGATTGGTGTGGAAGGAGATGATCCAAGGATAGATGCTCGGTGGGTGTATGCGAGGTCGCATGCAGCAGCAAGGCGTGCTAACGGATGATTTCCAGGATGCTGAAGGATGATCGACAGAAGGGGGACACTTCGCGGTCGTTGTTCAATCTGGATACGTCGGATCGTTTGGGTTAGATGGGTTAGTTGTGATTGTGTTGTCTCTTGTTGCGCTGGTATGAGTTGTTTCTATCCTTTTGAAACCAACTGATCTGAGGTCGTTTAGTATGTCTACCACCACCCACATCCTCATACCACCCTTGTGTGCGTAGAACTTGTTCGAGATATCCGTAAGACGAAAGGTCCGACATAGACATCGATATATGGAGAACAGGTGAGTCCTTTAAGCACGGACCCGGTCGTTCATAAGCCTTGCGCCCCGCGCTCCAGCGTCGATCCTCTCGAATGAGAGAGTCATGGACTCGCGTGTTCCCAGAGGCCTATTATACAGGTTGATAGTGACAGAGGCATGCGCCTTGAAGTGTATGGTACACGGGTCCAACAATCTCCTCAATCTTGGCACATTACGGGGCATGTCGCAGTCGGGCCCATAATAATCCGGCTATCCTGCGCGCGACCATACTAGCGAGGCGCGTCAGGTCGCTCTGTTCCTCTGGTGTCCACCGCACCTCCAGCCCGTCCCGCTGCAGCGCCTGCACGATCTCGTCACCACTGACGCCAGCGGAAGTGCACCGCTCCAGCACGAGCAACCGCAGACCGCGCCGGACGTGCACCAGCTCCCCGAGCACGTTCGCGACCTCGTCCAGCCCGGGCCAGCGCACGAAGAAACACCCCACCAAAGTGATGCACTCGAGGTGCGGCACCAGCGCGCTGTGGCTGTCCCCGTCCCCCTCCGAGTCTCCGCTGCTGGCGATTTGGCCCAGGATGCGCACAGCGGCGCTGCAGGACGTCGACTGAGGGTCGCGATATATCCAGTCTACGCCCGAAGCGAGGACGAGGGTATGCACATGCGGCGTGCCCCTCAGGATGGACTCGATTCTCCCCAAGGGCCAGCCGGGCCGGTGCAAAGAGTCGTCCAGCTCGAGCCGGAGCGTGCGCACGCCGTCGAACGCCCCGTAGCGGAAGGCGGAGCCGAGGAAGTTGTCGAACGCGCGCGCCATGAGTCCGCCCCTGGCGCGGTCAGCTTCGTCGCTGTTGAAGCGCATGCGGAGCCCCTCCCAGTCAAGCTCTGTGTCCGAGCACCAAGCGTCATTTGCCTCCTTTGAGGACGCGGGCGCGTGAGGTCGTGCAGGGTGGTTATAGCAGAAAGCGGGGTCGAAACCCCCGTCGATGGAACAGGCATAGGACAAGGACAGGGAACGGAGGCGCGTGAGCATTGGCAGGCCTGCCTCTGACGGGAGGGACAGAAGCATCGCATCTAGATGGCTAGCGTCCTCGATGGTGTTCCCCCGCCCACTCTCCCTTGAGCTCCCGGCGTTCCAGCTCTGCAACACGACCTCTACCACACGTAGCTCGGTGTCAGAGGTCGCGATGCGCGTTAGGATCGCCGACGCCTTCTCGATGGCCATGTCGAAACGGAGTGACCGGAGGCGTGGTAGGGAGAGACATCCCGGGCGATCGTCCGGACGGCGAGCGACAACCTCTGCCGCAGACATGTAGGGGTTGTGTAGCGTGAGCTCCTCTAGGTCTGGGGAACCGCTGAGAGCCTCCAAGAGTGTCGTGTCCTCCCGAGCGCTCCCCCTGCCTGAATCCGGCAGCCGCTCATTCGCGTACATAGTGAGGGACGTGAGCGCGCGGTAAGACTGGGGACGGTAGTCCCAGCGGCAATTGACCAGCTCGACGAGCCTGAGGTGCGGGCGCTGCCCTTTGAGCATCCGGAGGAAGGTCTCCCCGTTAAGGGGAGCGTAGTGAAGGCGCAGCTTTTCGAGCAGGGCGTAGTCGGCATCCATCCAGAGGCGGCCGGGGCCCTCCCACTGGTTGTCGAACCTGAGCGAGAGCCTCCGGATGGAGGCTTGGTGGGCGACGAGCGGCGCCAATGCTTCCTCGCAGCCGGTCTTCTTGAACTCGTCCAGTAAGACATTGACGTTCAGGGACATGCCGCGAGCCCGGGTTATGGCGTTATCGACCCGTGTAGGAGTTTCCGAGCGCGCGTTACTGCCCAGGCTGAACTCTGCCCAAAATCTTCTGAAGTCCAGGCAGACGTGTCGCCAACGCCAGCAGACCTCCGCAATGGTCGTCTTGGAACCGAGAGCCGGGCCCGCGAAGCGGAAGATGTTACGTAGGACCTCGTCGGGAACCGTGTTGATGGGGACGAGAGCATTGCGGGAGCGTCGTATGCGGGATACCTGCTCTAGCATGGCGTCCACCTGCTCGATGCTCTCTTGCACACACTGGTGTGTGGTGGTGCTCGATCTGTAAATTGTCATTAATGAAAACACTACACATTAGATCAAACCGCCAGAAGGGAAGCGGCGCATACGTTTGTATTTGGGGCGCGGAAGAGTCGGCGAAGCTCTCGACGGCCTCTGAAAACACGGCAAGGTTGTCGCGCAGGGCCGCAATGGTTGCGGCATCGATACAGTGTGGGTGCACGGGGGGAAGTTCCATGAGCGGAAGATGGGGGTGGGAGGACGGTGGGAGGCTCGTCTTGAAGGTCTGGGGATGCTCTCAAATATAAGGAATCCCAAGTTGCTCGCGTTTGACAGGCGTTGAACGTAGAACGTCCAGTCTTATCTTCCACTGTACCACAAAGAAGCGTGACGGCAGCCGATAATGGCAATCCTACCCCACACGAGTGATGACGCTAGTACCAGTGTCTGGTGCGTGGATCGCCATCCTTCGTGATGATAGCTGGCATCTGCTGCTCAAGTCATTTATAGACAAAACCGCGAAATAGAGTAATGATACACATGCAAAAAAGGAGAAACCTCACTCGCGATAGTAGCCTGTAATTACACCACAAACGGGCTCCCTTCGTCCGAGTCATTCTTCGCTTCGTCGACCTCGCGAGTTGCCTCCGCATCCAGGGTTCACGGCAGGGAGAGGACGGTGTGCATGAACTGCTCATAGTTGATCTGCACCCAGCCGTCGCGGTCCGTGTCCAGCTTCTGGAACGACTCGCTGATCTGCTTCACCACGACGCACGCACGCACAAAGCGGTCGAACGTGATCCCCCCATTGGCGTTCGGAGGCATGCCGGGGCCACCACGGGGTCCGGTACCTTGGTGAACATCTACCCCGTCCGGGGAGGCCGGTTAGCCATTGCGCTGGTCATGAAGACGAACTTGTGGAGGGAATGAAGGAAAAGGAAAAAGGCGGCTCACCGTACTTGGCCTCGATAAGGCGTAGGAGCGGCGGTGAGAGGTTGTACCCGAACTGCCTCAGCGCCTCGTGGAGCTCCTGTCCATCAATGGACCCCGAGCGGTCGCGATCGAAGTGGCGGTAGACGTTCTGCCAGTCCTTGATGTACTTCCACAGCCCCGCGAACTCGTTGAACCCGATCGTCCCGCTCCGGTCCGTGTCCTACCGTCTCTCTGTGAGCACAAGGTTCAATGGGGGACGGTCGCACGACGCACGAAGATCGCCATGAGGAGCTTGACAGTGTCGAGGTCGAATGCTACGCAGAATCGCGCGTCAGTACCGAGGCGCGCGGCGGAGAAGCGGCGACACAGTACGTACGGCTCCAATCTCCGTTAATGAGGGCCTTCTCTGCGATCCCCCGGACATCGCGTTAGCTAATGGACCCGCGTGCGAGAAAGGCAAGATACTCACGAAGCTCGTGCACGGTGATGTGCCCTGATCGGTCCGTATCGACGGCTGAGAACCAGCTCCACAACCTACGCGGAGTGCCACGGGTGAGTATATGCGGAACGAAGACGAGACTGGCAGTCAACTTGGGCACTCACTGGGGGTCCGCGCCGGTAGGAGGGCCAGAGGGTGCAGGCGCGAAGCCGCCAGGTCCGGGTCCGCCGCCACCGTACCCCGGAGGGGGGGCCCCGTACCCGCCGCCGTATCCTGGTCCACCGCCGTATCCGGGAGTTTGGCCGTATCCCTATCGTTCAAATACGCGTCCATGAGCAACTTGCGATTCAAGGCGCGCGGCACGTAGGGGAAAAGGAGATGTGGCGAGAATGTGGCACAGGACTCACTCCGTAAGACATATCTTCCGATTTGAGTTGGGTTGGTTGAAAAGCGTGTGCTGGGTGAGCTGATTCAGGAAACGACCCCGGATATTGAGGATTGTGGCCTTATATACCTTGGGCTGGATGCACAGACTAGAAGGATCCGGACAATGCGATGGTGGTAGAAGACAAGAGGGAGCTATGCCGAGGACAGGGATGTTTGGAATGACGGCGCCGGGCTGGGCAGTGCCAC
Source organism: Polyporus tsugae (assembly GCA_024305745.1). Taxonomy (NCBI): domain Eukaryota; kingdom Fungi; phylum Basidiomycota; class Agaricomycetes; order Polyporales; family Polyporaceae; genus Polyporus; species Polyporus tsugae. The sequence continues at coordinate 1,128,746 of JAHRBS010000005.1, forward strand.
AGCATGATCTCAGTGCAATCTGACCGATGTCATTGATTCCCACGCATCCTGTCGGCCAAAGACGATGTCCGATAGATGGTAAAGTGTGGCTCAGCTACATAATTGCAAGCTACAGACAGTGCTTGGGAAAATGCAGAACAGCATTCGGCATCGCATGCAATGGCGGCACTGGCGATCGGCCGTTCATCCGAGTGGACTCATTTCCAAACAGCACGGATATCCTTCTAGATACTGAGGTATACTACTATATCATACAAACGTTTTGGTCGACACATCCATCCTATACGTACAACAAGCCCATCCGACCCTCGAGGCCTTTTGAATTACACGTGCGAGAACAATTGCGATGACGATGCCTGCGACCCCCCCTGATACGACGTCTATCCACCACGCACACACACATGATACCATATGTATCAGTGAAAAGCACACAAAGAACCACAAGCATTGCACTCACCGGAGTGAAAGGGCTCAGCGGCTCCTCCAGCTCGATGATGTCGACGACCACAGGGGGCTGCTGCCGCAGCCCCGCCTTGAACGGGTTGTCCGCGTACACGGCCTTCTCGTCGCCGTACCACGGCCACCCCGCCCCGTCGCGCTCCACCTCCTCAATCTCCAAGTCGCGGGGATGCTCCGATGCTCTCGAGGAGATGCTGGTCCGGGACGTGAAGTCGGGATACGAGAGCGTCGCGCCGAGGTTGCCGACGATCCGCGAAGTGTCGAATCGTATGTCGGACATTTTGGCGATCGACTCCGCGCCGGGCGTGCCGGGCGGCTGGCGTTCGGAGAAGTGGAGGCCGCGGAGGTCGAGCATGAAGCGCGAGAGGAAGATGACGGTCAACCTAGTAGTAGTATGGATCCGTCAGCAGAAAGTCCCCACGAGGGTCGCTCAATCCTCACACTTGGTCGAAATAGGGCCAGACGAGCCATACTACGAGTGGCTGGGCGCAACGATACGGTCAGCATGGGATGCAGGCGCACTCGCGATCATGGAAGACACACAGATCCGAGTTGGCTGGACACGATGGTGATGACCTGGACGAGCAGCAGGACGCTGAAACAACCGTCAGCGGCTGCTGATCTTGATGAGACTGATACTCGATATCGTACATGAAGTAGGCTGTTCCGTCCCGAAGGAGCAGTGTTGCCAGTGGGGTGCGCATACCCAATCTTGACGATTCCTTGTTGATGCCGAACGTCTTGACCCAGGTGAGGCCGATGAGGATGGCGTCCGATGCAATCGTCGCCGCCTTTGCAAGGCTGGAGACTGACGCAGTGCGTTAGGCGTCAGCCTTCAAACTCTGCATTAGATACATCGTGTCACCTACGTCTGGGGAACAAAGATGTCAGTGAATTAGCAGAATCCGATCCCTGGGTGAGCACTCACTCCGCCATGGTTGCATCCGAAAGTGTGTAGTTGTAGAAACAGCCGAACGGTGCTCCACCTTGCAGTGGGGAGTAATGCGTAATTTCATACTGCAGCTTCATGTCAGAGAACTATCTAGGTTGCAGCCACGGTAGGTCCTTACAATGTATAATGCCGGTTTGATTAGCGTCAGAGGGACGACGACCAAAAGCGGCCTCCAGTCCCGGCCCCACACGCCGTATACACGCAGGCTCGTGAATGCTAAGCCACAGTCAGAACGCCACTCGCTCGAATGTCAGGCGAACGCACCAGAGAAAGCGAAGTAGTTCAGCGTGACCATGACGTCGTCAGCCCGCGAGATTCTGCCGCACGTCTTGTGGGAGCGAGGAAAACGCGATCAGTCCCGCGCGAAAGAGGCTGCCCAACTGCTTACTTACCTGGTTGCTGGAGTTCCATAGAAGCACCTCGGTGACGAAGAGCACCCGGTCGAGGAGGGCAGTATAACGCGTGAAGAGGTAGACGAGCGTCGCGCCAGAAAACTCCCGTCCCCAAATGTGTCGCACTTCCGTCGGGAATGTCAGCGCGAAGTCGAACCATAGGAGCGCTGCGAATAGTCCTGTTAATGCATTCTTGATGACACAAGATTGCCCAAGCTCACCAGTCGACGCAAGGATGCAGTAGTTCTCGACAAGCCTACGAGTCATCTAGTCAGTGGATGGTCCAGAGGGTTGGAATGGAAGGCGGTATGGAACCTACAGTCGAGGGTAAGCTGCGACAAGTGAGTCGTCCGACATCTTCCGCGCCTCTACTGAAGGTGCAGTCTCGTAGTGACGGGGGGATTCAGAGGCGACAGGGAGAAGCCTGACTTCTAGCCCAGCACAACAATGACCAACGCCAATTTATACCAGATCCCCCGCAGAAGCCCACAGGGTGGAATCCAAGGTACCATCTGGCCAATGCTTCGCGACAGCGGCGACACCACTCGGCTCCTCCATGTGCCGGAATGAAAACTCAAAGTACCCAACGTCGACGCCACAATGCCCGAGGAGATCCCGTGGTGGCGAGTTGTAATGCCGGTGCCAAGTCGCAATTGGTGAAGCAGTAATTGAATATTGACCAGTCACCAGGCAAAATCAGACAAAAGCAGCGGGCGAGGCTGTACGCGCTGGACGCCGTGCCTCCTTTCGGGCCTCGTCCACTATCTCCCATGGCGCATGGTTCGCGGTCATTTCTCGTTGCGGTCTGCCAGGTTGTGGACAGATCCCAAGCACAGAAGCCTCGAGGACCTCGCTTCCCTAGTGGAATCGAGGCTCGAGCACTGAGTGGCCAAGTCTTGAAGTGGGAGTTGAGCTGACCTGAGACGATCGAGCGCGGTGGGAGTGACTCGTCTTACTTGGGACTACCATCACCGGTGAGCTCTATGTCCGGGGGTTCTTCTTGCATCGCAATTGCAATTGCGAAGACGACGGTGGTATCTTGTGGCGGCGACGGTGTTCTGCCCAGGTCGCGCATGTAAGAGAAGAGTATGTGGAAAACTGTTGCCAAGTTTCGCAGAATGGACTCCAGATGGATTGGATGGGACGATCTCGGGTCGTCCAGTCAGAGGAGATGACGGTTCGAGTGCGAGAGAGAGACACGTAATAAGTGACAGACGCCCGACTCGAGGGTAGTAGGCGCCTGGACGTGTCTCAGTCTGCTTTCCCATCTGGCACATGGTTTGACCGTAAACTTGCTTTCACGCTCACAACTATATCCTGACTACGGTCCTCGTCTATATGAGCTCATTCTTGGACAACGCCGCCCATAAAAAATGCAACATGAGAATACAGATGCGTAAGTTCTACTGCGGCTCGACCACGACGCACGTCGCCTAACCCTTCAAACAGATCGCAAGCATCACACAGCGAAGTGCCCTTGTATTTCTCTCTATAGACGATCGCTCTTCATATTTTTGAGTAGCCGAAGCGGCAAAGACACTCCCGTCTTATAATGAGCCGTTCAATGTACACCTATTGTCCGAACACCATCCGAACGTGACTTGCACAAGCGCACCTCACCCAGTGACCCAGCCATGGCACCATACGATACATTGTGAGCGACTCTGGTTCTGAGCTGTCTCGACTGCGCACTCACGCTTACGCCAAATCCCATAGATATTTGGAAAATATCGTTGTCATCATGTCTACTGGTAAGACACTAGCACTCTGAACGTCCACTGGCAGTAATAAACTCACGTCTCCGTCAGCACTGTTGTGGTTCGACTACACATTGACCTTCTCGTCGGAAGTGAAGCGCATTTGGCAGCGCAGGTTCACAGGTGCGACCGCCTTGTTCCTGGTGGTTCGCTACAGCGCCCTCTTCGAGAGGGTGCTCTCCGTGATCTATCGCTTGAACACGACATCCGACAGCGATGTAGGTGATCGCACTTCGCAGGGATCTTTTCCGTTGTTTCCTTATTTTCTCCAACGAACTTTGACAGGACCTGTGCGCGGTGATCAGCACCGTCAACAATGTGCTAAATGTTCTATATATGTCTGCTTATCAAGGCCAGTTATGGATTGGGTACTGGGATCCATTGACATGGCACGCTAAAGTTGACTTTGCCAGCGACCATAGTGCTCCGCATGTATGGTATCTCCGCGAAGGACTGGAGATTGACAACACTGGTGTTTCCGTTCTCGTTGGTCCCTGTGATAATCTTCGTCGTGAGTGCTGTATCAGACATGTACATACACATTGGTTCTACTGACTCCACGCAGATATTCTTGGTGAAAAACAACGGGGCCAATGTGCATGGCAGTGGGAGATATGGATGCGTGTCGTCTGTTGGATTCTCGAACTCTGCCGTAGTACAGTAAGTCGCGAAGCTTTCCCTTCCGGTGTCTCTCGCTCACTCCTGACACTTTTGAGACGTGAGACTCCACATTACTTGCTTGTTGTTTGAACGCTGATACGAATGCATCCCAGTCCCTATCATCGGTTCACTCTCGCAAGCAGCCTCGGTGGGCATCCTCATCGGAGTGACCCTTTACAAGACATACTCCATCAAGCGAGATTCGTCTCCATCAGGGGTTCGCATGCCGCTTTCCACAGTGCTCATCCAAGACGGTGCGTTATCCCAGCTCAGAACTTGCTGTGTATCCGGAAGGTTGATCACTGAGTACTTCCCAGGAACCGTGTTCTTCGCGTACGCCTTCTTCCTGGCACTGTCATCGGCATGAAAAGTTATTGAAACTATCCGGCTCCAATCAGCGTCATCATGTTTTGCTTTCTCGTCGCGATGCTCCCCAAGATGGTGCGTCTCGCGCACATAATCACGGCGCTGAGCCCTGATACGATCTTTCTCAGACGTCCGGTCCAACGGTCTGTTTCCTTGCAGCACTCGTAGGTGACGCGATGTGTTCAAACGTTCATTTCTCTGCTCCGCAGCTGGACCTCATAGCGACTACCTGGCCGGTCTTTTATCCTTCGTGCGTCCCAAATACTGTTCGTTTCAATTTGCATTCGGTCTCGCTGACTTACAACCTGATTGTGACCACATAGACTCACCACGATCGTACACTCCCGCTTTATCCTGAAGCTCCGCGGCCTGTATTTTTCGGACTCGGATAGTCAGCTTCTTTCCGTCTCCGTTCGCTGCCTCTCACCGCCGCCGGGCCGTATAGGAATCACGACGTCGAACATTGTCGGAAACCTCGGTGCCTCCGTCGCCATCCCACGCGTCGAAATGGAGGAACCACTTGGCTGCGGTATGGGTTCCAGCGCGGCCATAGATGCGGACGCCGATGCAGACGAAGCTCCACTATTCTCGAGAGACCCGTTTAGGCATGGAATGACCGAGCACGCCGGGTCTTCTAGGGTCTTCTCTCCCCGGAACCGCACAGTCGTTGATCAAGCTTAAGCTCAAGGCACACTGATGGGCAGCGTGGGGCTTCCCCTGTCGATTGTTCTCTCAGGCTGTCACCGGAAGGGGGAGCCCCGGCGAGGTGCGATGGCCTCCGTCTTCCGGAGTCAGATCCGGGTTGGCACCATTTCATCTAACTCAGTTTAAATTTACTATACCACAACACAGCTCTATGGTTTAAACGTTTAACATTTGACCGTGTAGTCGAACGCTATAGACCGGCAGGACAACCAGGACCCCGCGATGATAGAGTACCCAGTTGAACTTGAACTCAGATCCTTGACAGTCCGCATCCCGATTTCATAGACACGCCGGCGGCGCCTGCTTGAAATCCCGTCCAAGTGTTTACAGTAATTATCTTCATCCATTTCACCAGTTCATTTCATTGCCAAAGAAAAAAAGGACATGAACAAAGCTCCTCCAAAAACGATACATGTTCAAATGATTATGCGAAGCTCGTGTCTTGGATCGTCCTCGATCCCCCACACGTCCAGCCCCTCACTCCCGTCCCGTATTCGAGCGACGATCTCATCCTCCTCGAGTTCCGAGTCGCACCGCTCCAGAAAGAGCACACGCAGATCGACAAGCGACCCGACAGCGCCAACAAGTTCCGCCAGCGTCCCTTCGTCAACCGTGCACCCGGCCAGCGCGACCGCCTCGAGCTCAGGGGCGATCGGCCGCGTCGAGTGCCTATGCGTCCGCGCGATGTGGTTCAGGACATCTACTGGGACTCCTCCGTCTGCGGGTTCGTCGATCGCGAGCGTTGTGACGTGCGGCGCGGCTCGTACGAGCCGCAGCGCCTGCTCGGAGGATGGGAACGCTTCGAGGCGCAGACGAGAGACACCGCTGAGGAAGTTCCGGGACAGCAAGAATGCGAGGAACTCGTCGAAGGCGGCGCGCATGTCGACGTCGTCCAGGTACCTTGGTTCAGGAAACGTGAGGTGGAAGTTGGTGGGGGCGCATTGCCCGCTAGGACGCAATCGGGTGAGCCCGCGCCCGACGACAGAACGGCCGTATCGGATCGTGTACGAGTCGAGGCGGCCGAGGACCAGGAGCGAGTGCGCAGGGACAGAGGAGAATGGCGTGAGCGGTGCGTCGAGGAGTCGCTTGTGCCACGCAAGCGAGTGGCCCGCCCAATGCTTCATGTCAGTCAGGTCGATGTCCACCGAGGAGAGGGTCTCAGACGAAGTCTCGATCGCCTCGAGGAGGCAAGCAACCTTCTGCGCATGGATCTGGAGTCGGAGCCGGCGAAGGATGTGCAGTGGGACGGGTTGGGGATGCGGCACCGCTCGAGCCTCGTGCGTGGACATGGGCGGATGGCAGAGTGCCAGGTGTCTCAGCTGGGGGCATGCACGAAGCACGTCGAGCAGATACTTATCGTTCCCGGATTCCTCCTTCTCCGCGAATGGCGGAGCGTGGTACACAAGGGATAGACTGCGAAGGCCAGAGTAGCACTGTGCCTGGTACGGAAAGCGGTAGTTCGACAGGGACAGCGTCCATGGAGTTTCGCAACGAGGGCCTTCTGAGGGGGGAGTAGTATGCAATCGCCCCATGCGTACGCTGTTCCGCTCTCCAAGCTCAGATCGCGCAGCGCAGGAAAGGAGGACGTCTACCACCCCATCGTATCTTTCGAGGCCAGTGAGATGCGAGGAGCTGTGAGACACCAAACGGTGTCCGCACGGTACGAGACGATGTTCTGAACGTCACTGTTCCATGTCTTAAAGTCGAGGGTGATGTCGAGTGGGCGGCCTTGAGCAGCGGCGATGGCTCGCCGGGCATGGAGGGTGGAGCTTGGGACGAGGAATTGGCCCCAGAAAGACGAATCGGATGAGCTAACGTCCCGCCATCGAGTACAAGTGACGACGATGTTGATCTTGTGGTGCGGATGGCTGTGCGTGGCTTCGAGGAAGATCGGGAGGAGGACTTCGTCCGGCAACAAGTTGATGAGGGCGAGCAAGTTGCGCCGCCGACGGACCATGCTCGCTGCTCGGATGAAGGAGGCATTGAGTACGCCATATTCCTGGATGATATTGCTCAAAGCCTCGAGATGGTACATGAGAACTTGGCGGGATAACACCCTGATAACGAATTAGGAATATAAAAGGGGGAAGCAATGAGTGCTCACGAGAGACCCCCAGAGCCATATCCATACGACGACAGGAAGGCAGAAACGTGAGCTTCCCACTGCTCCATTTCGCTCACTAGGCTTGTCATCGAGGCACGAAGGGTGCTATCCGAGTCGCTGAATTCCGAGTTGATGGAGTCCGACACTGTGATGTCGACGTCTGTGGTGGTGCTCGAGCTGGGGCTCGCGAGACGGTGAACGGACAGAAATTCTGAAGGGTTAAAAGCATGGGACCTGCGGGTTTCAAGAGTCTGGCATCGGGCAAAGCACGAGGTTGCAGCGGGGTGGCAACGATAGCGGCGTGTGGATGTCCCTATACTTGTAACGTAAGAACCAACTGAAGCTACGGACACACCAGAGGCGGTTGTTGATAAAACAGTCCTGAGTACGCCGATGGAACGGCAGCTGGAGTCTTCGAGGTGATGGTCCTGGAGTTGTCCTGGAGTGACTCGAGGAGGAGGATAATAAGTTGAATACTCGGCACTTGTCGAAGTCAAGCGATGGTGATCTAATCTAATCTAATCTACTCCGCAGTTGGAATCTTATCTCTACGCGACTCCAGAGGCCTCTTCCTCCTCCGAGTCAGTGAACGCAGATGAAAACACTGAGCTCCCTCCGCATGGCCCGTTCTCCTTTCTTGGGAGCCATATCCTTACTTTATAATTTAATATATAGCTCGACGAGGCTCTTCCCTCACCGCAAAATAGGTGTCATACAGCGACACATGCAAGCTCATCGGGCCAGCTGCCGCGCCGTGCCTTCAAACCTCGACAGGTTGATCCCAGGCCACTACATTCACTCGAAGAATACCGTGAGGCCAAGTCCTGCAAAAGTTGCATGTACTTTGGCTTCTACGCAGACAACTATGTCCTCGAGAAGATGTTGATCGCACAGTTCCCCAAACAGTTCAAAAACCGGGATCCTTGAGACGGCGCCCTCCTTCAGCTCGCCCTGCTCTACCTCCGAGATATCAGCCATTGTCGCAAGCTGGCTTTGCACATCGCGTACATCCCTCAGGGAGCATATCCTGGTCTCTGCAGTGCACGTAGGAGCTCGTCCGACTCATGACGGCGAAAGCTCGGGTTATGCCGTTCAATGCCAGTCCAGCCTTGACAATGACTGGAAGACTTATCGCCACTCGGCGAAACCATGGTGCATCGCGTAGCCCTCTGGTATGCCTTCCTATGACTGTAAGCATGTTAGAGCTACACTTCCGGAGGACGGAGGCCTGGTCAGGATATCCACATGGAGAATCGTCGGAGGTGGTGGTTCGCGTACGTAGCTTCCTGGGCGGCATTGCCGGAGGTGTTTCTCGACTAGGAAAGGAACGTGGTTCTACGCCTGCGTATACGCCGTCGCCACAGCTGTTCTGAACCTTGCGCCAATCCCTACGAAGCAGGGCTTTACCTACTCCAAGTACAGCTCACCATGCCGCCATCGTCTTGGTCGACATCAATATCAGGACCTGCGGACAATCCTCGGCCACCGCGCCGAGCGAGCTGCCAGCCATATAAGCCTTGCGCCCAGTCGCACGGCGCTCCCGATAAGCACCCTGCGACTTGCGCCCAACTTGTAGCCTGAGGCTCGAGCTCGCGCAAGATGGTCCACCGCATCCTGGTCGCGTCGTACACGAATGAGATCTACACGCTCGCATTTGATCCGCAGTCGCCCTCGCTCACCTTGACCTCTACCATCACCGTCGGCCACCACCCGTCATGGATTACCCCACACCCCACCAACAAGAACATCGTGTTCACCGCCCTCGAGCAGAGCGAAGGCAAGATAATCGTCCTGAACGTCGATGAGGAGGGACGCGTGGCCGTCGTAGGGGAGGGCCCGAGCGGCGGGGCCGACCCGTGCTCACTTGTCGCGCTGGACGGACAGCTGCTCCTCAGCAATGTGAGTACTAGTGACCGCCGCCTCTCGGATCTCTGTTCCCTTAATCACCGCCGGGCGGTGTAGTACAGCTCTGGCACGTTTGCGGCCGTGCCGTTGTCCGCGGAGCCGCCACACATCGTTCCTGGGGAGAGCGTCATCGTCCCGTTCATGGGCACCGGACCCGACAAGGACCGCCAGGAGGGCTCGCACCTCCACCAAGTCGTCCCGCATCCGACCTATCAGGAAATCCTCGTCCCAGATCTCGGCGCGGACAAGACGCGGCGGCTCGTTCGCGACGCAATCGACGGCCAGTGGGTGGAGAAGGGCGCCATCTCGTACAAGGCGGGGGCTGGGCCGCGACATGTCGCATTTTACCGTACGTCCCGACCCATTTTATTCTTCGGACGTCTGATGCGAGCATGACGTTCGTCAGAGGACATCGTGTACACCCTCCTGGAGCTCACCAGCGAGGTGTCCGCGCACCGCGTCCCGTCCCTGCCCGAAGAGCCCGTCCTCCTCGACACCGTCTCTACTATGGGCAACCCACCACCTCCCGAGTCCGCCTCCGAGATGCTCGGGGCGGAAATCCTGGTGCCCACCCCTAACTACTCGTACCCCACGCCGTACGTCTACGTCTCGAACCGGAACGACCCGTCGCCCGAGGGGGATACCATCGCCATCTTTTCGACGGTCGACGCGGACGGGAAGATTGGGTACGTCGCCGAGACCCGCTCTGGGCTCAAGCACCTCCGCGGGATGGTCTTTGGCGGGTCGGACGACAGGTATCTCATCGCGGGGGGCGTCTTCGGAGGGGGCATCAAGGTCTTTGAGAGGGTGGATGGAGGGAAGGGCCTGAAAGAGGTCGCAGCGATCGAGCTTGCAGCGCCCACCGGGTTCTTGTGGCTTTAGGCGGATGGATTGAGGATGTAAGGTCAGCGTCAGTCTGTACAGTGTCGTTAAGTAACGAGTACCGGTCGTGGGTAGAATATCTGCCATCGCGCGAATGCGAGTGTATTATGTGCGTCGGCCCATTTCCCAGGTCACGAGTCGATTCTGACCGTCGCTTCTTTCCGAAGATGTATCATGTTGTTGTCTCGTCTATGCTGGGAAGCTTTTCGGGCTTCTTCACTCAACCGCAACTTCCTCTGGGTTCCGTGCTGTGGGCCACTCCAGATTTCATCGCCCTAACAAGGATGTTTGAATCTTGTCAAGGTCTTGATGACGTATGCATCGCCGCTGTCCCCGAGATTCTCTCATCCTGCACGTTGCTTGGTCTCCTGATACTGATACTCTCTTCTTCGATTTAGCCGCAGCGCCGGGTCTCGTTCGCTAGAAGCGTAGAAGTTAGGAAGTGCAACGTTCTGCGTGTATTTAGCGCCTCCTGGACGCCACGCTTTCTTCTCCGTTCTCATCAGCCTTATTCGATCTCTTTATCGTGGTTGTCGAGGAGAGAATGCGCTGCGTCGTGCTGGCGCCCTCGCCCAATACGCGAGGCGGACAGGTTGGATGCGATGACGATGACTTCAAGACATTTACGTTCCAGCGAGCAGCTCAGTCCTTTCCTCTACTTCTTCCATGTCCAGCGAGAAGCGAGATGGTACGTTATTCCACCTTCGCGTTGTGTTCCGTGAAGATGAAATCTACTTCCGTCCAGGCTTCTCCCTGTCCTCGCCCATCTTTTTCGAGCACAGACTTTTGCTTGATATGGCGACTGTGAGCCCCAGCTGAGCCAGTAGTAGGACGTGGGAGGCCCGCCCAACCACAGATGACTGATGTTTGAGGCTTCGTCAGGGCGTGGAGACGGAGATAACTTCGCCCGTGGTGTGCGTGCCCCCAGTTCCCCTCTCTCGTTCTGTCTGCTCCTTGTGTGCTCCCTCCAGCGCCGACAGTCCATACGGATACTCAAGGCCACGAGTAGCGATCATATAGGGGGAGGTAGTTCGCGAGACACACCCTGCCATGCATGTCGCTTGCTCGCTCCTCTCTTTTCTCCCTCGGGTAGTCTCGTGTACTGCTGGCGCTCACCTCAATGCCTACGCAGGCCGAAATCTATTGCATCGTGGCTTCCACAGGTGCGTGCTCAATGGCGTAATGTGATGTGTCGCACGGCGAGTGATGACCTTCTCATCCTACTATACCAGCTTTGTTATGGTTTGACTGGGCTCTCACGTTTTCGGTCGAGGTGCAACGGATATGGAAGCGGAGGTTCACTGGCGCGACGGTGGTGTATCTCCTCAACCGGTATACAGCCCTGTTCGAACGGATCCTGCTCATCATGGGGGTACTATTGTGGAACATGAGTGATCAGAGGTACAGTCCCCAATACCCTGTCCACACCTATCCCCGCTGACATTGCCCGTGCGCGAGCGTAGTTGCGGAGGACTAACTCGCGCAGACGACGCGGTTCTCGCGCTGAACTATCTTGCGTTTGCCGGTGAGTCTGTGCCTTCACCTCGAGTCTGCGTGCCCGGCCTCACCGAAAACGCCAGCTTTCACGATCCTGCGCGTGTATGCTGTGTGGGGACGAGACTGGAAGCCGCTCCTCGTGGTGATACCCCTGAGCTTTGCGAGGCCGCTACTATTCATAGTGAGTTGTTACGTGCGCGTAGCAGTCTTGTGCGACCCGCTCAGCACGCTCTAGGCAGGCAACGTGTTTTACATGCCTGTGCAAGGCGGCCCTCCGTTCGGCTGCATGCGCATTTACACGCTCCCCGATGAAATGATGTCAAAGTATGTGTTACTCCAGTACCGGTCATTTTTATTGTTCTTATTACACCTTCCGAGCTCAGATGTGGGTAGGTTCTCTTCGAGGTCCGCAAAAGCCGTCGGACTAAGCGTGGCCCGGCAGTCGAGACGATATCGATAGTGACAACCGTCACGTCGGAAGGCATCTTCCTCGCGTTGACTTGGATTCGAACGTACGGGATCAAGAGAGACTGTTCGCGTTTAGGCGTGTATGCGCCACTAACGACCCTGCTTCTGCGAGACGGTGGGTCCTGTGTCTCCACATGCTGTTGAATAGGACCTGAATGATGGCCTCACTAGGGACAGCTTACTTCGCGTATGCCAAGCCTCGTTAACTCCTTCAGGCAACCGAGCCGCTGATGATTAACATTGTCAGCACTTTATTCCCGGGCAAGATCGTGGCTATCATCTCTGACCTGGTGCGTAAGCCTTCCCTCTATCTGCACACGTATTCACATCGCACATAGAGCGCCTTCGTATGTTTCTACCATTCATGTGAAGGACCATCGGGGCTTACCTTCGGCCTAGCCTAGCCTGTTTCTGCGTATTTGGCCATACTTTGACGAATCGTGCGTCCGAGTTCCCCAACTATACCGTAGTCACAATCTAACACTACGGACAGGCTCACCGTCTGCTTCCTCTGTCGCTTCATGCTCGATCTCCGTGGTGTCTACTTCTCAGACGACATAGAGAACGAGCTCGACAAGACCATGCACCTCTCCACCATCCATTTCACGTCAAGTGTCGTCGGCAACCTTGGCGCAACCTTGAGGGGTCGCCTCCACCATGATGACTTACACGAAGACATGGCGCGCGACGTCGATTCTCATGCAAGCACGCTCTGTTGCGATGACGATAACGACGATGACGATGAGCTCCCAGAGTTCGCGGGTGACCCGTTCAAGGCAGGGATCCAGGTGCCGCTGGACGTGCGCCATTGCCTGCCTTGCTGACTCAAACCAAACCGAGGTGAGTGCTCGTACATTTTAGATGAGGCCGTCAGTCGCTGAAACGAAGCAAGCCTATAGGAAAATTGTTGTGCTATAGTGTATCATGCTAAGGACTAACATGACTTGCGATCATAATGTACGTGGTGCGTCTCGTGGTCATGCGGAGAGACGACTTGGGAGCAGGAAGGCTGCCGGTTATAGGACTGGTGTACTGTTTTATGTGATATCGTCTTCGTCACGCTGCTGCCTGCCATGGCCCGGGCTGCGGTCGGTCCGGCGCTAGCGATGGGTAACGATTAAGGGGAGGGTGTGCGCGGTACTATGTACGCCATCGTGTATGTATGTTCTATGTCTTCCTTCTTGTCTCCGAGTCTTGGGAAAGCCCATACTGACGCATAGCGATGTCTTGGCAAGTCGAGAACTGTTACATCGTGGGTTCACAGGTGAGCGCCCCGATGTGTCGTGTTATACAGCGAACTTTAATGGTTTATCTAATACCACCGTACCAGCTTTGTCGTGGCTTTTTTGACTGGACCGTCACGAGCTGTGGAAATATGGAAATGGAAGTTTACTGGTGCGACGGTAGCATACCTCCTCACCTGGATCTGAAATATTTAGAGTTTTCCGGTGCGTCTGTATCTTCTCCCACTGGAGTCTGTGTATCTGACGTCATCTAAAGCATCCGCTTTCATGGTCCGCCGGCGCACTTTTATATGCGGTGTGGGCACAGGACTGGAAGTCGCTTCTCGTGATGATATCCACGAGCTCAACTAGGCCGTTATATTCACCGTTAGTCGCCACCGAAACACCAGGGAGCTGTACCCTGACATCTCCCCGCTCCCATTCGAGGGATATGCGAAGCAGTTCTACAGCATGCAGGATCCAGGCTCAGTTTTCCACCGAGAGAGGTGAGGGGAGGGAAAGTCGAGGGTAAATACGATGCATATGTTGGTCAGCAGTAGCATTCTTGGAGTTCTTTCTTGCACGCCAATATGACCCTACCAGTGTACGACACCTGAACACCTTGTTTCCAAAGGAGATCGTGTCCCGAATTTCCTACCCGATACGGTGATACAAACCCACAAAAGTACTAGTTACAGAAATGATGCCCTTAATCGCTGAACGAAGCAAGGCTATCGTAAAAAGCGTTGCGGTACCCGGGCCTAGCCACAAATCATTACGTGGCCGAAAAGTCTTGTCATCGTGTACAGAGACTCGTGAGCAAGCAAGCAAACTACTCTGGATCACAGAAATAATGTAGTACCGCGTGTTATATCACCTTCGTCACGCTGCTCCCGGCGACGCCTCCGCTCGGAAGCTCAAAAAGAAGGGTCTTGGTGCAATCACTTCCCCATCCTCTGGGTCTCCATCCCAGAAGGCCGACTTCGACCGTGAGGTTAAGCGTCGGCACGGTCTGTGACGGGTCCGAGACGGTGACATTGCCGTCGTCGAGCTTGTAGATGACCACTGAGTTCGCCGACGCCTGGACGGTGATCGGCGCGTCGAACAGCCCAGGCACGAACGTGACGGAGCCACCTTGTGCGTCCCAGAACACGAACATCGCCGTGCGGTGCCTCGCGTCGAACACGGCCGACACAGACGCATCATTTTGGACGGTGTACACCTGAAGCTGCGTCTCCAGGCTCTTCCGGTGGAACTCCTTCAGCGTCGTCGCCGGGTATGCGGTGTACGCAACGGGAACGTCGAGCTGCGAGCCCGCACCGTGGTTGATCCACGCGGAGAAGAGATCGACGGTGATGTTGCCCACGGTCGAGATGCCGATGGAGGCCCAGTTGCCCGAGCGCGCCCCGAAGTCGACTGCGAGGTCGAACTGCCCGTCGAGGAACCCGTAGTCGAACGTGTACCCTACACCGTCATGCCAGAGGGAGCGCGGACGCGAGAAGTTGCCCCCTTCCGTCAGTGCGCGACCGTCGACGTACACCTCGCCGTTCAGACGCTTCTGGTCGAGGACAGAGATGACGGGGTTCGCCTCAGGAGAGGTCGAATTGACGCTGGAGATGAGGATGTGTTGCACATCGTCGTCGAGGAAGAACCATGCTTTCTGGAAGTTGAGGCTGCCCAAGTACGGGTTCGTGTACCGCATCGCTGCGACCCCAACGTTGCCGTCGGAGGCGCCACCGACAAAGGCCTGGACCCCCGCCCACTGGGTTCGGCTGCAGGTGAGCGGGGTGGCGTTGTAGTCGAGGGTAGTGCCTGGGATCACTATTCCGTAGAGGTCAGGTATGAGGTGAATAGGAGTCATTAGCTTTAACTATAACCCACGATTCCAGTCCCATGCTGCAGCGATGTCCTCGTATTCGTTACCGTGCAAGTAGGTATACAGGGTCCCATCGGAGAGGTGGAAGCCAAGGGGCTGCGGCATAGAAAACGGTTACTTATGCAAGCCGTCTCAACCTAAACAAAGAACCTACGTTCTGTGAATTGACACATTCCGTGTTCGTTGTGCGGTTCGAGTACATCCGTAGCGTGGTCACATATCCCGGGCCCCGTTGCACCTTTCGGACACGTCCCCATCAGAACCATCAACATTGCATAACGCATGCGGCCGTAAGAGCTCACCATGTAATCGTTGGTATAGAACATGCGGTTCCCGTTGATGTCACCGGCGTTGGCAGTACTGCTATTCACAGCGAAGCTCTCGGCCACCGACGAGATCGTCTCTGAGCCCCACAAATCGCCGATCTCCTGGATCTGCGAGACGTTCATATCTAAGCTCGCTGTTGCTCTAACAATGCTCGTGAGAAAGATCGATATGAAAGTAGACCATCAACTGCGTACTGGCCGTCCGATACGGGAAAGGTGATGAAGCGCGGCAAAACGCTCTGTTGCGGCACGTAAGTATCGATCAGCAGTCAGTCTGGGATGGCACTGCGGCAGACACACTCACAAAATCCCAGTGTCGCACCCCAGTGATGACATTGCGGTACACCATCCACAAATCGCCGTCTAGCAGCGTTTCGAACGCGCTCTGCGAGCTCGTGTTCGCATTCTGCGCCGAGTACGCCGTACCCGCTGCCGCGATCTCCAGCGCGAGGACATCGTTAGTGCTTCAAACGAAAGTTGCCACCATCAGCTCCTCGTTCTGCCGCCCATGCCAGCGTAACACTCCAACCGGAAATCACTCACTAGTCCTTCCCGTAATTCCCGTTGTATATGATGCCCCCATGCTGTCCAAAGCTCCCGTCCGCCCTGATTCCGTCCGCCCGCACGGCGTTCTGCACGAGGACCTCGCTGTGAATCCGCTGGTACCCCGCCGCGACGAGCGTCGCGTTCCCCGTCAGCAGCCCTCCGTCGATCCCGATCTTCGCCACATCAAGCGTGTTCGCGCCGGTGAGGTACCCCAGGCCGTTCACGTTGCGCCCGAACGTGCCGAACGAGCGACCGAGGATGTTCGTGCAGTTGCTGAGCTGTGTTACGGTGAGGTGCGCAGCGCCGACGAGGTTGCAGGTCTCGCCGACGAGCGCGGGGACGCCGATGATCTGCGTGCATGTGTGGGAGAACGAGGGCGGAGCGGGGAGGTTAGCGAGGCGGAGCGAAAGCGGAGACGGCGATCGGGGGAATGCTGGATCATGCAGCGGGTTCAGTACTTACGTTGGAGAACCAATTCGTGTTCCAAAACCCGGGGGTGCCACACGGGCAGGCGGCGAGTCCGCCTTGGTCGAGACACGCCGGGTCGGTGAAGTCGTTGAGGAACCAGTAGTCCAGAGCGCTTGAGATGGCGTTGAGCAGGGACGAGTCGTTTACGTAGTTCGAGTCATTCGCGAGGCCGCCGTGCCAGGCAGCCGCCATGACCACTACAGGAGCATTGTGAGCAATACGATCACTATGCTCGCCACGTTCGTACCTACCGAGTCGCTGCCAGTGACCTTCCGCAGGCCTGCAAATGCCATCAGTTATAGATTGGACAACGCATCCCTTCAAGGACGCTCACCAGTTTGCACGGCGCGCCGTACAGCCAGTTGTATAGTCGATCTCGGAGTCGGGCCACTTTCCATCGTCCTCAAGTGTTGACAGCCTTGATTACAATAATGTACCTTTTAGTACCAAGTCCGAGGTTAGTGGTTAATGGCTAATTGAAACGCACCACGAAGCTACGTTGTTAGCGTCGCCGATACCTCCGATAACAATTGAAAGCCGGCGATCGAGGATGGTGGCGATGTCGGCGGCAGTGCCTGGATCTGACGACTGTGTTGGGTGGCTGGCATCAGCCGTTGTTGGGCTTGTAGATGTGACCGACGACGAGGCAGTTAATCCAGGGGTGGAGGTACCTATTAGAGATGCCGCGGTTGACGTTGCAGATTCCGTCGCGTTCGCAGCGGACACCGAAGAGTACGAAGTGGACGATGCTGCCCTGGAAGACGTTGTAGACACATTGCTCGAAGTCGTGAGGTTCGAGCTCGAGGTTGCGCTAGAGATGGAAATTGGCTGGGAAGTCGACGCTGAAGCCGAATTCGAACCAGTGCCGCTGGAGAGTGACAGCGAGGAACCCGCCAAAGCGGCACTATAGGCGCCCTGCAGGAAATACGGGAGGAGAGCGAGGCCTGGCGGGAGGGCGACCATACTTACTCGACAGCGCGGAGAGCAGCACAAGCCACGCAGATTCGCCGTGGGGCGGAGATTCCCTGAGCCGGTAGAGAGGGGCAAGGGTGGCAGATTGGCTTCGTAGCTTTAAGGGCGTCGCGCACGCCGTGACAGCCGCGGTGGAAGAGCGGCGCGAAGCACCGGAAGCACGGTGGTATGATGCGATTCGAACGATGGGCGGAAGGAAGCGCTTCTCCATAGTGGGCGAGCGTATGCGTGTGTAGCCAGCCGCCTTCGGCCTTCGAGGCGATCGTCCAGGCTCGGCAGCCGTACCCAGTTGCGAGCATGGTCCATATCAGGCGTCGAAGCGGAACCACAACAGGAGACCCAGAGGAGACCACATTCGCCGATCCGCTGCCCCAATGCGTTCGATGTGAAGTGAGTACATCGCCACGTGGTTGAAAAACCATGCGTACGATGCTTCCCTCGAGACGTGGCTTTCGGGTCGGTGGGTATTAGACCCAAATGCGTCCGCGCTCGATTGCCCTGGTCCGGAGACCACAGAGCTGGCGCTGTGGACGGCGAGCGGTGTCACATGGGCGGCTGGCAGGACAAGTGACAGGAAGTCCAGGCACCCAAGGGAGAACTTCTTCGTGCCAAGCTAAAGTTTACGCGATGCTGGGGGTATGATCAATGCGCGCCGGGCTACTAGGGGATGGAAGTGAGAGTTCATCGCAAAACCGAGTACGTTCTCGCCGCTGGCCACACGTGGCAGATGGTCTTGGTATGAGCCAAATGCTTCGAGCATGCGAAATTGCTTGCGCACGCCAGAGGGGGCTCTCCTGGAGGAGTCTACGGTCGTCCAAGCCAGTCTTTCTCGATAGCTGTAAGTTGTAAGTTGTAAGCCATATTTTATGCCAGAGTCAATGAAAGCGCCTTCACCGAGCTTTCGCCGGCGGCCGTTTCCCCTTTGGAGGAGCAGCAGCTCATGCGGCCCGATCGAACGGAATTTAGAAAACGACAAGCAGCGACCGTCGGTTGGTAGGCATGAAGTAGGAGGCAATGGGTCAGGGCGGAAAACTTCACGAATGCATCAAGTCAACCCCAAGCCGCTACTCATAGGCGCTGTATAGATATACAAGGAAAGGTGTACCAGTGTAGGCCGGCTAGCTCAGTTGGTTAGAGCGTGGTGCTAATAACGCCAAGGTCGTCGGTTCGATCCCGGCGTTGGCCAACTTTTTCTTCTTGGCTACAGTGAGTTCCCGTTATTTCCAATTTTTTGTCGTCAGTTTATTAATTGATCAGACTGAAGAGAAGCTTATATACGATCATACAAATTTGATCGACTTATAAACGTCTGGCTCTTGTCGCTTACAGTGTAACAGTAGCGCCGCATAGCCGAGACGAGGTCGTACCTTGCACTCGGAGTCCAATCAGTGTCCAACTTTCAGTCACTCCGTCTCTCGGGGCACAATTTGTTCGTCCGCATCCCAGTCAACTCCAACAAGATATCTCTCCAACCACAACCTCTCCGTCTCCACCGTAAGGCCCGGCTTCACACACCATAACGCCCAAGCGACTCATCACTTCCGTTGCTCCACACCAACAAGTTTTCCGCAAGGTACCCCAAAACTTGGAGCGTTCCAGGCCGCTCTGGTGTCATGACCCCGCAGTACCTGAACTAGATTAATATATCGTCTATTTACTTTTATAGTCTAGCAAATCACCAAGGCGGTTCCTGGTTGCTCGGAAACCGCGGCACTTGCACTCCCGGACACTGCGCGACGATGCCTCGCAATGATCCCCGTACTTAAAATTATTACCCACCCGTCGTGCCGTGATTTGTTGACATGAGTTGACGACGAATACTTGCCTGTTTCAGACCTGACCTGCCTCTAGAGACTTGCCTAGGCCAACAGACTCGGCGAGTGAGTCCTGCAGCTGTATGTATGCAGGGCCAGCAAAGTACTGCAGGCTGCAGCTATGCACTCTTGCGGTTGCTACATAGTAGCCGCTCACAGCGGCTGGCTGATCATGAACGGGTGCCGTTTGGCGGGCCTGTTTCATTGGCGGAGAATTGTCTATCAGAAGCTTGCCTCGAAATTCTAACAAGGTAAATCCGCACTACCGTCTTGCCACGATGAGAGGGACAGACTAAATACCAATATTTGCTAGATGAAAACGACTGCAGATGCGTGCGATACTGCGAGAGGACAGGATCGATCGTCATCCTCGTCTGATAATGGCCAGCAACGGATCAGGACTAACTTGGTATTACGGATGCAAGCTGGGGTTGTACTTTGAAGCGTCTGCGACCCCGGCTTCGACTTCTTTGCAGGGCATCCACTCGCCATCGGTTTCATCCAACACATGGTTGAAGCTAATTGAACCCGTGGTCGCCGGTGAGCCTATAGGTATTACCTTAACACCTTCTCAAAACGCACTCGCGATTGCGACACTTCGTTCAGAAGTACCCTTCAGGGCTAAACCGTGCTGTTGTGCCGGAGCGCCAAGTCCTTTTTGGCAACAAGTGCCCGCCGCGACAGTTGTCGATGATATAGGCTTGACCCTCATCCCACACAGTCAGACTTCAGTACGTTTACACCGTGTCCAAATCCTCCGCAGATTAGCGAATGCGCTACTACCAATGTGCGAGAACATTGAGGACTCCACCACGCTCATCCGTTCCGGCGTTCTCGCTCCCACGTCGCCTATAAGAGCTCAACGATTTGTCCCCCACACCCGAACGCATCCGTCCCTTTATCAACTTCCCTGCTGTACGTCCCCCCCGCCATGGAGCTCGTCCAACTCGCTGCTGTCGTTGCGGGACTCGGGCTTCTGCGCTTTCTCTACAGTCTACTGACGAGGCCGTCCATCTCTGACATCCCCGGTCCAGAGCCGACGTCATTCTGGCTTGGTACGCCCGTCCCCCCAAGTTCCCCGCCCCAAACTGACATGCTGGCATCGCGCCTGCAGGCAACCTCCCCGACCTGTTCCAAGAGGAGGTCGGCGACACCGACTTCAAGTGGCAGGAGCAGTATGGGAGCATCGTGCGCGTCAAGGCGCCATTCGGGGTGAGTGCATTGCGTACGCGCACGCGCTGCTCGTCGCGCGCATCGCCGCGAGGTCGTGATCTGTGGATCGAGAAGTTAATTTGTGGGTTCCCAGGAAGACATGCTGTGGGTCTCTGACCCCAAGGCGCTCCAGTACATCTATCAGACGTCGGGGTACAACTTCCCGAAGCAGCCTGAGCGCCGCACCCTCTCCAGGCTGATCGGGGACCCGGGCCTCACATGGGCGGAAGGTGCGCTGCGCCCCGCGCGCGTGTCGTGCTGGATGTGCTGTTCTGACGGGGGCCCTTCCAAATAGGTGACGTGCACAAGCGGCAGCGCAAGGTCATGCTCCCTGCGTTTGGAAGTCCCGAGTCCAAGGCCCTCCTGCCCGTGTTCCGCCACTATGCGGAGCAAGTACGTGCTGGTGACGGATAGAAGCCCGTGCGATCCGCTCACTTTCGTCGCAGGTCACCCTGAAGTGGAAGGATTTGCTCGCCGGCAATAATGGGGAGTCGATCAAGATGAACGTGCACGACCACATCGCACCGGCGACGTTGGAGGCGATTGGAGAAGGTTCGTATTTCCGCGCTAAGGCTGAGATTCAAGCACGCTGAGGGCGCGCGCGCTAGCCGCGTTTGACTACAAGCTGGGCGTCATGGACGATGAGACGAGCGAGCTGGGCAAGGCTTACAGCAACCTCATGTAAGTCTTCATCGACACTTTCGCGCCCGGTGCGTCGTTTTGAATGGGACTGCGGATCCAGCACCACCATCTTCTCCGCACCCTCAAACGCGAAGGTTTTCATGCAGAACGTCGCGCACTACGTCCCCATGTCCATCCAGGAGTATCTTTACGACACCCTCCCCGGCAAGGGCCTCGACAAGGCGCGTGCCAACCGTGTGGCCGCGCACAAGGTCGCGAATCAGCTCCTAGAAGAGAAGAACGAGGCGCTCGCGACAGGCAAGGCCGCCAGGGACGTCATGAGTATCCTCGGTATGATTGCGTGCCCACTAGAACCCTTGCGTATGACTCATTGTACCGTCTCATACAGTCCGGGAGAACTCACTGGAAACTGGAGCGTCGCGTCTGACCCACCAGGAAATCGTCGCGCAAATGCGGTGCGTGGTCCACCTCCCCCAATGACGCACTCCACTCACATAGTCCTAACCACACCCTCCAGGACGATCATGCTCGCTGGCCAAGAGACGACCTCGAACACGCTCAGCTGGGCATTCCTCGAGCTCTCGAAGCAGCCCGCGATCCAGGACCGCCTGCGCGCAGAGGTGCGCGCGATGGAGCGCACGATCCGCGAGCGCGGCGACGCCGACTTCACCGTCGCGGACTTCGAGGCGATGCCGTACCTGCAGGCGGTCCTCAAGGAGATCCTACGCTTCTACCCCGCCGTGCCGCACACGTACCGCCAGCCGCTCAAGGACGACGTCCTCCCGCTCGCGAAGCCCGTCACGACGAGCTCGGGCAAGGTCGTCTCGCAGGTGCCCATCCGCGCGGGGCTCCGGCTCATCCTCTCCGTGTGCGCGTACAACAGGTGAGCAGCAGCGTGTGCAGCGTGGGGCGCGGCCGAGATCGTATTCGTGTATTCGTATGGGGACTTATCTTTTGTGGGCGTGCGCAGGGAGAAGGACGTGTGGGGCGAGGACGCGCATCAGTTCAACCCGGAGCGATGGCTGACGTCCAGTGGCAAGCGTGCCTCGTCCGTCGGGGTCTATTCCAACCTGTACGTCATTCGCTATTGCCCCCAGGCGTTCTGTTGAGTGGCCGGCTGATCGGGGCGTTGTTGCGGGAACGGACGATCCAGGTTGACCTTCGCGGGCGGTGTGAGAGCGTGCATCGGCTGGCGATTTGCGTGAGTGCCTTCCCCCACCCCACCCCGTGCCTCTCCATGTCCTCGCGTTCCTCGAGGTCGACATGGGAACATGTGCACGCTGATGCTGACTGACACCCCCTCGTTGGCGCGCGCAGGATCTACGAGGTGCAAGCGTTCTTGACGGAGCTGGTGTCGAACTTCCAGTTCGAGCTGAGCGACGACGTGGACCGCATCCGCAAGACGTCCGCCATCGTCATGGTGCCGACGCTGGAGAACGAGATCACCAAGGGCGCGCAGATGCCGTTGCGCGTGTCGCTCGCGCCGCGCGAGGAATAGATTTGGCTTGTGTCCGACCGGTGAGATCAGTGGTTGCAAAATGCCCCTCCCTTACCTCTCCGTATACACCAATTTCTTCTCATACCGTCTGTTCTATGATTACCTCGTCCCTGCCATCATACCAGACATTTGTCAACCTTGTTTACTCTCCATGTCCCTCATTAGCGTTATTGTTCTCTCGCTCCATCTCGTAATGGAGTCCGATTTGACCAAAACCTGTGGCGTGCAAGCACGGCGAGGGTTACATTAGCGGAACGTTCGCTACATGAGTATAAGAGGGTGCGATATGACGATGATCTAGCTATAGGGTGATGGCGACAGACTCCGAGGACGACCAGTAAGGACAGCATGATAACAGCGAAGTACGGAAAGGGCCGATATACAACGCTCAACCGCGTAGGAAGCATATAGTAGCAGTGCCGACGAGATAGCGACTGTAGTGAGATACTGAGATGGGGTTAGGTTGACGGAAGGAGGGAAGCCGGGAGTCCAGTGTATGGCTTGGTACTGCACCACGACTGACAATCGAGTGCGCGGCCGTGCAGTGGGGAGTCGTGGAGGATAGAAAGCAGGGTTCGGGTCGTACCAAAATGCCTCGTGCTGGCCAGCCATACACCGTGAGCGGGCAAAATATGTACACGTGGCCAACTTGCAGCCAGTGCAGCAGGAAGCGTTCTTGCATCTCGTGCTCGAGACTCCCGCTTGAACTATGATGGGTACAATACCGACAATTATGGTAGGGTAGGAATGGGGGCTTGCGATGGATGCTGCGACAACGGAAGGTCTAGAGACCCGGCGAAGGACATGGAGGAGAGAGGAAGCGGCATGATTCTTTCAACATATAACGCCTGAACGAGGGTAGTACGGGAGCAGACAGGACATACCGAGCATTTTATCTGCGACCTATACTCTCCTCCTCGGACCGCGGTACGCCGACGCGGATAGTGGTCCAAGACGATCCAAAAGTTGAGTGTGTGTGCGGCTGCACGTCAGCTTGGTTGGGACTCGTATAGGGACGTTTGGGCGTAGGTCGAACGCGAATGTGCAGGCAGGCAGACACGATTGCTAGGCCGCTGCCGCCCTGACAGGCTGCGTGGACGCATTAACCGCATGAGTTTCATGGGATCGAAGGGCGATGACCAGGTCATTACGCACATCGATAGTGTGAGGGACTGCGAGGCCCGTTGCGAGCCAAGCTGTGGGGCCCCGTTCGGCTGATGAGCTTGATCGGATGCGCTTGCGCTTGACCTGGACCTCAGCCCCAGCTTGCCTGCCACGAAGATTGCGCCTTGCTTAAGCCTGGTTCGTGTGTGGAGGTCGAAGGGTAAGCATGATGCGAAAGAGATAGAAGTACAGTGGACGGACCAGCCGTAAACCTGAAGTGGGGCAAGGTTGACAGGGCAGGAGTCGAGCCGATGGATCATCTTGCGGTATATACGCGCTGCAGCGATCGTACTGGTTCACCGTGATCAACATCGCGGTCAGCAGTCAGAGGTGGAGAAAGCATACGTGGTCACGACTAGGCGCGGCCAGGTATGTATCAGTGGTAGAGCCCAAGAGGAACAGTTGATTAGCACTCACAAGAACAGTAGCCCAGTGACTTGGACGGTTGCATCAGCAAAGCAGTCAGTCAGAGTGCTGTTCAACCCCTCACCAAATGGCTCCACGCTGACGAATCATAGAATCAGAACTGAACCGCGATGAGGACCACACGCGGAGGCTTACCGAAACCGGGAAGAGCCAACAAGTAAAAAACCTGCGGAAGTCCAAAACACCTCAGGTCGGCTCGCGTTAGATCCACAAAGACACTCACGGTTGAAGGTACCGCGATGACGCATATCAGCGCGAACTCGGCGACATCGGTGTCCCACATCGTCCGGAGGCAATCCCGAATCCTGAAATTGTGCTCATGCTTGGCCACGACGAGGACGTAGAACAGTGCGAGAACCAGTCCGCTTGTCGGGATGCAAAGCACTGGGATAAGTTGAGTACAGACAATCATGCAGTATACGATGACGTGCCCACATACTCAATATAGCCATCGTGGCGTGCGGACCGATATCCGGCGGGGCTGGTTGGGTAAGGCCTTCCACCATATCTGACGATTGGTGTTATAGTGGACAGTGAAGACGAAGATATTGAGGAAACGCACTGCGGAGAAGAACCCCCCATAGAGCGACCATCATGAGCTGCAACAAGAGGGAGAGGTACTTGTTCTTGTACAGGATGCATCTGGGGAAGACTGGGTACGTGGCAAAGAAGGACGATGGAGACTGAAGAACGTACAATCGGATCACGAGAATGCTGAACGCGAAACCGAGTGAAAGGGTGGACGCAGCCTGGTATGCAGCGCGTCAGTGAACATTTAGAGCTGAGGTAGAATGATAATGTACTTGGCTGATGTATGTGAGCACCTGTTACGCGCGCGTCAACACGCACTGGAGTGAGTTATGGCAGCGCATGGTCGGGGATCTACATGGGACGACTTACATCTAGCCGCGCCTTCTCCAACGCATCATAGTACACCAGGAATGAGATCATGGACAGGAGACTGAGGTACCGACATGGGTAATACAGCATGAACGCCCCTAGCCTGCATCCGACCTTCCCCCTCAGGAGCGCGAGGTCGCACGAGAGGTAGGAGAAGAAGTTCATGCTCGACAGGGAAGGGCAGTCGGTACAGAGGCAGTTGAGACGCAGGACCACCAGGGAGAAGCTACTCACTACGCGTATCCAAACAGCAGATGCGGCACGAACATGTTCATCGAATGGTCTACGGGGTCCGTCGCGTCAGGAATGGGACGGGTTGACACATTGGTGTGGAGACGCGCGCAAGCACGATGTGTACGACTTACCTGTAGCAGGTAGTATTAGACCGTCATCCGCATCGACCTGGCCCATCCTGGCTTCGCATGAGGTCGCGTTCCGCGGCGGGGGCGGCGCTGGAGTTATCGCAATTGTACCCGTTCACCAGTGCGCGATAGTCGCCAGGATCCCCAGAGTGTGCTGGACGTGTCGATCGAGGTCAACCTAGGAATAGTGGGGAGGAGAGAAGAGAAGGGGACCAATGGACCAGTGATGGACTTGACCGGGAACTTCAGTTAGTGATGAAGGAACAAGAAAGGACCGGGTTTGCGGGTCCTGAGGCCTGCGCGCTCAGCGGAGGTCGGAGATGGTCCAAGACTCCGAATCCAAACAGGGACGTTGCCGAGCAAACCGAGACTAGCCCCAGATCAGGTTTACGTATTGATGGAGAGGTTAACTTAGCGTCCCTCGGCGCTCTCAAAATGAATGTCTGCGAACGAGATTAATATTAGATGCTTCCGCGCTGGAAGTATGTATGGAAACATGCCGTGAGCCGTTGCTGGCTGCCATCTGATTGACGTCTCGTAGGATGGACGACGAATAAAGGCTAGTGGTGGGTGGCGGACCGTGCGCTTGGCTCAGGTTGAGGAAAAGGTAATGCCACATGGCACGGATCCTTCTATTCACCGACTTGGCCGCCGGCAAGACAGCCGCGCAAGTTCGCAGCTGACGATTGTCAGGCTTCCCCAGTCCTTGTCGTGGTTGTCAAGTACCTCCGCAGGCAAAGTCGTAGATTCGTCAGTCCACGACAACGACATTGGAACAAGCTGGGAACAACGCTCCCGCAACTGGTCGCCAGAATTTCGAAAATTTGAATGCATATGCCGATCGGTTTCAGCATGCCCAACCTCGATCCCAGCCCATCACCTATAGGCATAATTAGGTTAGACAGCGTCGTGGCACTAGCAGATTTGCCCCTCATAGAGATCGTCAAGAGCAGCTTCACTTACAGTCCTCGTTTCACGTAAATTTTAGGGTGGCGTGCTACGCACGTTCTCCTACATAATCCCGACTGTCGTAACACTGCCACCTTGCATACAAGGCAAACTCGAGTGAGGCTGGGAAGTGCCTTGAGTCATGGGAGATTAGTCAAGAATTTCAACGCACCGCATACACTTCGCTTGGGTGACCGACTCGAACGCTTGCCAACCCGGATTTGTGTCCGATTCGGCAATGGTACAGAGAAGACATCCATCTCGGACCCTGGAACCATAGCCGAGGTTCGCGAACAGCCTGTACCCGACGCACAAGAAAAGCCCGTTGCAAGGACGTCGTCAAGAGGCAGGACTGCTGAGGAGTGGTAAAGGACGAGTCACCGTCGCTCCGGGAGGAAAATGAACGCCACAAAGCCCGCGCTTATGTAACAGCCAGTGGCCGTATCTTCTAAGTTCTCCCCCATCAGGCAGCCAGCTTGTGCCATCCACATCCTCTGCCTGTGTTGGCCCCTCAGTCAAGAGGTCTGGATGTGAGAATTGTCATACTGCTGGACACCTTAGAGTAGGTAGGCAGTACTTACCAGCCGCTTCTAATTACAGCTGACACATGTGGCATACTACCTGCAGACTGCCAGCAGTGTGGAGGCGGGCTGATGACGTTTCTATCAAACGATGGCCCGTATCCGAGTCGGTTCACGTAAAGTATTTAAAAATCAAGGTCCGCGAGCCGCCGCGAAGAGTCCGCCCTGGTACGCAGTACTGGATCCAGGCGGGAAAAGAAGCACGCCACTCAGGACTGCGACCCGGTGAAGTTGGCCGCGCGCGGGCTAACGGCCACTGTGAAGTGCCTCGTGGGCGTTACTCGTCCTATGCTTGCGAACCTAACAAAAGCCAGCACCTATTCTTCTTTCCTCTCGTGTGGCGGACTGTAGAGAGGCTCCTCTGAGCTATACCCCGCGTGACGGTGTCCCTTGGCTTGTCCGACAAGTTTCAAAGAGGACTGATCCGTACGGTACTTGACTGGATGACACTTTCCGCAGCATTGTAGTGCGGATGTGTAGATGCGGTGCGATTGATCCATCACAGGGAGACAAATCTCCTTATTACCTATCCGATCCAGATTGCAATATGACGGCAGTCCAGTTCTGGAATCGGCGGCGGTGCGTCGCCCCAAGTCCGACGCTAGTACTGTATTATTCAAGCCTTTAGCATCGCTCAGCGCTGCCGCGTGCCTCAAAGTGAAGCAGGACCACTCTCGCGATCGTTTGGCTACTAACCTTGTACGTACCGGCGCTGAACCGGTGCCATAGTCCGTCCGACGCTGATTGCAGGTCTGAGCAGTGGTTCATATCGTTTGTATTTGCGTTCGATGGTTGTCTGTTGGTCCACATAACATTGACTTTCTGCACAGGAATACTTACGCGGTGGGCCATCGGGTCCGGGATGGTTGTTTGTGCATGTTAGGATCGCAAGCTATTGGCCTCGACGCCCATGACCCTTCCACATCCATACTTTCCCCTGCTTTTCCCCCTGCCATGACGACCCCTCAATTCCGCCTGTCTTGCATATATGCTGTGTTTACGGTCCCATACGCATCTGGATTCCCGCTGGCAGCCGATAGGCCAACTCCTAAGGCTCAGGGGCGTGGGAACACGTCGTTGCGGTGGCCGAACTGGACTCGAGAGGCAAGTCTTCTGGTCGTTACTTTCCTTCCGCTGCAAGTCCTCCTGTCTGCCCTCTACAGATGAATAGAAAGGAGAAGAAATTAACGGGATGTCTTGAACAATCTCGGGGGCGTTGCCAAGCTCGGAACGCGTGGTATTCCCGCACGAACCGCGCATCGTGATGTTGAGTGTTCCCCCTTGTTCGTCCTACCCTCCTTTGTGGCTCTCGGATGGGCATCACGGGGACCAATGGACACTCTGCTTGAACGTTTCCGCATATATTTTTGTTGGCTTGCGCTCGGATCACAAGCAAGCTGGGATGTGCAGGGGGTGTTTGGTTTTCTGCCAGCCTGCCGCGCGGGCGCGGTACAAGCTCTGTAGGCAGTTCTTCACCGTGAGTTTTGCTTGCTCAACTCTTCGCGCGTTGCATGGGGCTGGGACAGTAGTGTGGAAGCGTTCCAAGATATCCGACTACACCCTGCCGCCTTGAAGCGAGGGCGGGGGGGAAGAATAGGGTAAAGGTCAGAATAGGGTGGAGTTTCGATCGTTCATCTCCTTCCCATCCTTATCCTCCTTACCCCGCAATATTGTGGTATGCAGATACAGGGTTCTATCCCTTCGCAGCTGATGGCTCGTGTTCTGTTCTTGGATTCTCTCGTCGCTCACACGCATTCGCGGTATATATGCCTCCCAGCAGTCGGAGGAACGTCCTCATTTCGTCCGTACCCATCCCGTACCACACGACGAGCGACTCTCTATTTTTCCTCTCTCTCCCCACTAGCTCTCCGTGCCGCCATGCTTGCAAATGCCAAGTTCTTCGTCATCTTCCTTTACCTGGCCTCCACTGGGGTCAGCGCCCGCCCGCAAGGTATGTCCAAGCATTCTGTTCTCCGTCCATCCATTTTTAAGATTTGCCACTGGTCTGTAGGACCTTTAGGAGCCACCACCACTTCAGTCGATGCGTCCGCAACTTCTACTTCGCCCGCCACTTCGACCGATTCGTCCGCCACTTCGACCGATTCGTCCACTACCTCAGTCGATTCGTCCGCTACCTCAGTCGATTCGTCCACTACCTGCACGACGTCGGCCGATTCGTCCACTTACACGACGTCAGCCGATTCGTCCACTACTTACACGACGTCAGCCACTCCATCCACTACCTGCACGACGTCGGCCGATTCGTCCACTTACACCGATTCGTCCACTTACACCGATTCGTCCACTACTTACACGACGTCAGCCACTCCGTCCACTACTTACACGACGTCAGCCACTCCGTCCACTACTTACACGACGTCAGCCACTCCGTCCACTACCTGCACGACGTCAGCCACTCCATCCACTACCTGCACGACGTCGGCCGATTCGTCCACTACTGACACGACGTCAGCCGATTCGTCCACTACTGACACGACGTCAGCCGCTCCGTCCACTACCTGCACGACGTCCGATCAACCGTCGTCCACGACCAAGGAAACGGGGTACAGGATCGTGAAGGCGACGCCCACGGGCAAGAGGACGACAACGTCCTCAAGCAAGGAGACGACAACATCCACGGGCACGGGCACGGCGACATCCGCGTGCCAGGCGACGACCGTCACCAAAACGGTCGCGAGGACGACGATCACGTCGACCAAGACGGTCACGACGAAGAGGTCGACCATGGCGAGGCGCACTCCCAGCGTGATGGACTTGGCGTAGGCGTTCCTAACCGAGACGGGTGCCGACGACGGCGACGACGCTGGGGAGCCCGGAGGAGACGGAGCGCGTTCGCTAGCTGTGCGGATCTCATCGTTGGACATGGACCTTCACGAACATTGGCGTGTTTGGACGGATCGGACACTAGTACTTGTTACAGTTGCCAGGCTCGCCCACGAGGACCCTAGAATGTGTGCTGTTGCTGTTTTGCGTGCGGCGTGGGGAATGGGATGATGATGGATTGGACTCGGCGGACGTGTTGTGTATGTTCTGGAATTGTACTGCTGCTGTGTCTGGTGTCGTGTTAGAGTGTACAATTGGATGCAGCGTTGCGTCGGGATGTACACGGGGTGTGGCATGACATAAAAACGTTGATGATGATATCGCGACTGCAAGGTCGGCGTTGGTACACTAGTGATACAACAGCATTAAGAGTCCGCTTGAAGGAGAAGATCGAAGCAAGAGGTAACAACGAACGCATCCCCCACGTATACCGGAGTCTCTCAAGAATCAAGGCTGCGGAGCCAGCCTCAGCAGATGATGCAGTCAGCTCCAGGCGGCCCAAGCTTCGCCTCAAGCCTCGCGACCAACGAGCCGTCCGCCTCGAAGTAGGGGCAGCCACTAGAGCGCGAAACGCGAAATGGCAGTCAGAACGTGGCTCTGCGCACCAAACGACGGGGGAGAGAGGACGTACTTGAATTGCAGACTGTTCGCGAGCGCGCTCTCCTCGAGTGCGATCACGACCTGCGAGTTGTCGTCCCACTTCGCAGAGGTGAGCTGCTCGCGCGCCCTCAGCCGCAGCTCCACCGTCGGCTTCAGCCTCGGGCGCGACGAAGAGGACGGAGTCGACGGCGTGTCGCCGTCCCCCGCCATGATCGCCTGGAGGAGCGAGGTCGGGGGCCCGGTGTAGGGGGATGACGGGGATGGGGGTGGGGGATCTTGGCTGCGCGCGCGCGGATCCTCGATGACGAGGCGCGAGTCGATGCACGTCGGGGGGCTGTGCGGGAGGAGCGCGAGGCGGACGACCCAGCTGCCGGCCTTGAAGTGCCTGTACCCGAGACGCCTGTCGTACTCGCTCTTCACGACGATGAAGGAGAGCTCCCACAGGCGTCCTGCCGCGGGGATGTCAGAGCTCCGACATAGACATAACAGCGGGGGAGAAGGGGCAACGTCGCACGAAGAATCTTCATCGGAGGAGACATACCTTTGGCGATGAACTCGAGACGGATCGTGCCCGATATCCGCATGCGTTTCTGGAACAAGGGTATCCTGAACTTGGCCACGAACGCGCCCTCGTCCGCCTTCACGTCCTCCACATCTACGTCGTCCACCGGCACGCTCCCGCCCAGCAAGATCTCCTCCCTCCCCGTGAGCGGCGAGAACGCCGGCGAGCGCCTCAGCTTCTGGAAGAGGGTGTGGTCGGACGTGTGCAGGCACGCCAGCCGGATCTCGTCGACCGTTGCGTCTGTCAGCGGCGCCGCGTGCGACAGCAGCGCCGACACGAGGTCGGGCTCGTCCGCGGCGAGGGGCTGCGACGGGCGGTTGATGATCGCCCAGTAGATCGGGGTGTGGCCCTCGACGCTCTGCTCCTGGAGGAGAGCCGGGAGCGAGAGGTCGTACGTCCGGCACGCGTCCGCGCAGCTCTCGAGCACGCCGAGCGCGCCCGCCGCGTCGTTCTGCTTGACGAGGTCGCGGAGGAGCCCGAGGAGTGTCGTGCGCACCTCCCGCACCGCGCGTGCGGTGGGCCCGAAGTTGAACCACGCGGGGCCGGTACGCTTTCCGCCGCTGCTGCCGAGGGAGGTGGGGGATTTGGGGGACAGTGGGGAGGGGAGGGGGTGGTTGGATGAGCTTGAGGGCTTCTCGTCTCGGGCGGCGGGCGTGGGTGGGACACCGTCCAGGGCATCGTAGGATGGGGGCGCGTCGCCTGGGATGTCTACTTCGTCCCCGGGGAGAGGCGGCTTGTCGATGATCATAGCGTTGCTTGAGGATCGGTTTGCCTATGAGCTCGAGGAGGAGTGTCAAGGCCAAGGACAAGTGGATCGAGCGTCAGGCGGAGGTGACTCGAAGCCGGGAGGGGAAGGAGGCCAAGTCAGGGAGGATATACGGTTTCGAAGTCGAAGAGCTGTTGAGCAGGACGGCGGCTGCGGGCAGCCATGGATTTGACAGAACAACGACAAGCCTGGCAGCGTGCGCAGTGGCTCGCACTGCGCCGCGGCCGTAATTGAACGGCAGAGGGGGCGGTGTTGATCTATTCCGTTCTTGAACAGATTACTTTAGTACTTACCCAGTTACACAGTCCCCGTCTGCAAACCGGATGAGCAGGCCTGCGCGAGTTCGCAGTCCATGGCCAAGCGTCGTAACGATTTCCTCTTAAACGGTCCTTGAATGAATTTGGAGAAGCCGCCCCGCTCCATGCAAAACCTCAACGTCACGCCAACGTTATTAGTACTGTGGCCAAACGCACTGGCAATCCACTGAGATTGATCCGTATACTATCATAATACACGAGGTAAAGTAATACAACTAGTAGCACTTCGGGACCTTGATCAGGTCTACACAACGAAACACGTTTAACCCGGGACACTCTGCTCGCAACTGCTCTGCGAGTTGGGATGCATCGAGCCACGATCGACATTCTTCGAAAGAAAGCGAACGGAGCCCGAGTCGCTTGACGGCCGCGTGAAGCTCAGGCAGCACGTTGGAATACACGTTAAGGTCAGCGTGCACCAAACGTACAACGCGAAGCTCCGGGAGGAACGGCTCGACGCACTCCTCGCGCCTGTCCGCGATCGCCTTCAAGACCCTGTCGGGCTGCGTATGCGTGCCGAAAGTGAGGGTGTGGATGAGCGGCGTGACGCGCAGCACCGACATAACCTGCTCGACGCCCCAGTCGAAATGTTCCAGCCGTAACGTCTGCAGGCGGTCGAGCACATAATGCTCCACGATGGACATGAGGAGGTTGTCGAACGCCCTGTTCCTCAAGGACCAGCACGCGTCCGACATATTGAACTGGACGTAGAGCCCTGGCAGAGGCAATGGGATTTCGGCACCGGGGCGTAGGGCGTCCCAGTCCGAAGGTGCAGGCAAAGTTTCGGCGAACCCACCAACGATATTGTGCCCGTGCGACAGCGCCAGGGATCCGAGTCGACGGAGCATGGGGAGGGACACCGGGTGCGGGATGGCGAGCAGAGTCCTGCTATCAGGCTCGGGTATGTACGCTTCCAGGCATGTCTTCCATGACGTTAGGATGAGGACGACTGTTTGGAATTCGTGTGGGGACGTCTGTAGCCTGGATAAGAGCGCGGACGCCTTCTCCACCGCCATATGGACACGAAGGGACCGTAGACGAAGGAGGAGAATCGGAGGCATTGCACGGTTCTCAAGCACTTCCTCGGCATGCATGAAGGGGTGGCTCAGCATGAGCTCCACGAGGTCAGGAGAACCTGCAAGGGCGTCGCAGAGCCTCCCCAAGTCATCATGGGGGAAATAGTGGGGCTCCTGGTCGGTATCGCAGAGAAGAGAAAGCGACTTGATACCTGGGTAGGCGCTGGGTTTGTAGGACCACCGACAGTTCGTAAGGACCACCGTCTCGAGTTGGCCCGCGTTTGGAATGTCGGGAAGGACTTCCGCTTCAACCATTCTCGCAAGACCGCCTGGTGGTTGGTACGTCAAGCGAAGTTCGCGTAGCCATGGCAAGGACAGTTGTGGCAGCAAGACGGAAGCGAGAGAGATGGACGAGTGGGAGCACAGGCACAGTGACAAGCTTCGGATAGCGGTATCATGCTCGCAGAGAGCGACCGCGACAGCACCCAGATGGTTGTCGAACCTCCACACGACGACGGTAAGAGGCCGCCCTTTGGCCTTTGAGAGAGCTTTGTTGATTAGCGCACAGTCGTTGTAGGAGGCCGTAAAGTCGGCCCAGAAGTCCGGGAAGGCGAGGCAGACCTCGCGCCATCGCGAGCAAATAGTCGCAATGCGCATCTTCTCCATGATATCTGCCCCGCTAAACCACACAAAGATGGCACGAAGAAGCTCCTCCGGAAACGCGTTGATGTTAACAAATGCGTTGCGAAATCGGCGCAGGAGGGATACAACGCGATTCAGGGTGGCAGTGGCGGCGGGGGGCTCGGGTTTCATGTGTCCGACTCTCGAGCATAGCTGCTCGACGGCCGTGTCCACGCGCACAATCTTGTCGTGGTCCGTCTTGACACGTAGACTGGCATATAGACTGGGCTTAGCGCGATCTGCATTGGGATGGTGGGGAGGCGACACGTACCTTTGGGCTTGGGAAGTGAACTCCTTAACGTGAGATAACGCGTCTGAGGGCCTTGCATCTCGCATGTATGCTACAACTTGATCGACCAGCTTGTCGATGCCTTCAATCTTCCCCTTGTTTGAGTTCCGCTCTTTAGTCTGCATTGGGCTCGGGAGAGGCGATCAAAGTAGTGTAAGAGAAAGGATGAAGAGATGGCGGAAGTTAGGATTGCAGGACCCCTATTGATACTATAGGCTGGGTTTGTGGTGGCGATGCGTCTACGTCAGCGAGTTACCTTACACGTTCAAGCAAACAGCACGTACCACAGTGACAAGCAGGAATAAATACTGTCGTCACCGTTTCCACAGTAGTAACTTTAACGCAATTAGGACGGACAGTCTGTCCAGAACGGTTGCGGCCATACAGCATGATGAATCGCGTCCAAACATGCTTGTGCGGTTTCAACCTCGACTGCTGGAATCCAAAATAAACATGAATGAGAAACATTGATGTATAATGGTAGCGTTATAATGGAGGGAAGGCCCTAGTACGTACGCGCGGGGATCAACTTGCAGTTGTCATCGCTCACCAGCCCAGAATCACTTACTTGTCATCGTTTTCAACCTCCGGGTCGTGTGCGTTGCTCTCCTTATCCATCGAGTTCAAATAGTCTTAGTGGTAGGATCTATTATGCAGGTTAAGCGTAGCGGGTCTGAGTCCTTCAAGTCGAGACGAGGCATGAGTCGGACGACTGGCAGACGCGACAAGGCATTGGCAAGGAGCTATCAACAACCGGCAAAGGCCGGACGCCCGATTGTGACTCAGTACATTGACCGTCTCGCCGGAGGCCTCCCAGTGGTCCGACCCGCTTGAGTCTCTCTGAACGCCTTATTACAGTTTTCCTTCAATCAAGTTCCTCTCTATATCATATTTTCGCAATCTACGCAGAGTCGCACGCAAATAGCTTCGTAGGAGTGGTCCGCATGGCTAGTACATGACTCGATCCATGCATATATCATCATCATGGGTCACACTACATGAGTTCCAGTAAGCAAGCCAACCAACGTCCACAGGCTCAGGCTTCTGGGCCTTGATCAGGTCAATACAACGAACTTCTAGCCCTGCACAGTCCCCTTGGAACTGCTCCGCAATTTCGGATTCGCTCAGCCACGTTCGACACCCTTCGAACGACAGACAACGCAGGCCGAGCCGCTTGACGGCCTCCCGAAGCCCAGGCAGCACGTCGGAGTGCACCTGAACATCACCATCCGTCAAACGGACGACGCGGAGCTCCGGGAGGAACAGCTCTGAACCGCCGCGCCCCTCCTCACGCCTGTCTACGATTGCCTGCAACACCTTATCGGGCCGCGTGTGCGTAGCGAGGACGAGGGTGTGTATGTATGGCGTGATGCGCAGGATGGACATGATCCGCTCGGGGTTCCGGAAGTGCCGCACCCGGAGCGTCCGCAGGCCGTCAAGGACGTAGTGCTCCAAGATCGACGCGAGGAAATTGTCGAACGCCTTTTCCATCAGGAACCACCTCGCATCGGACGCGTCAAAGTGGATGTAGAGCCCCGGGGGACAGCGCAGGACGTCGGGGACCAGTTCGTCATCCTTGATTTCAGGCAGAGTCCCGCTGCGCACGCCGAAGATCCTGTACCCGGCCGACAACGACAGAGAGCCGAGCCGGGTGAGCATCGGGAGGGACTCCGGCCGCGGAAGGAAGAGCAGGGTCTCGCGGTCGGGCTTGGGTCTGCGCGATCCCGGCAGTTTCCTCCATGGGGTCAGGATGAGGACGACCGTCTCGAGTTCGTCCGCGGACGTGTGTAGCCTAGACAGGAGGGCGGACGCCTTCTCCACCGCCATGCACACGCGGAGGGAACGGAGGGACCGGAGGGAAACGGGTGGCAGGAGCCGGTTCTCCGCGAGGACTTCTTCGAAGTGCATGAACGGGTGGTGTAGGGTCAGGTCTTCAAGTAAGGGAGACCCTGAAAGGGCGTCACAGAGCCCCCTCCGTGACCATCTGAAGAAATGCTCGATATCGTCGTCAGTACCAGTGTTACAAACAAGGGAAAGCGATTTGATTCCGCGGTAGGAATCGGGGGCGTACGGCCATCGACAGTTCGTGAGGACCACAGTCTCGAGTGGGCCAGCGTGCGGCGCTCCAGCGAGGACTTCCACGTCAAGCATTCCTATAAGACAGGCCAGGGGTTGGGACGTCAAGCGAAGCTCTCGTAGGCAGGGAAAGGATGTTTGCCACTCGAAGACTTTATTGAGAGCCCCGCATGACTCGGAGCACAGCGACAAGCTTTGGATGGCATCTCCGTGCAAGCCGAGGGCGAGCACGACGGCAGGCCAGTGGTGGTCGAAGTACGACGCGGAGACGGTCAGAGTACGGCTGGCGAGACGTACATGGATGAAATCAAAAAATGATGCCACCGCATCCGGGCGTCTCGGCGCTCTCCGGTGTGTTCGGACTCCGCCCTTGCCTGAATAATGGTCCTTCTTCGTCTCTGCCCCTCGTCCTCTCACCAGTCGTTAGCTAGCAACATATCGTATTTTCTGCTCTGCTAAACTACTATAACATCAAGTGGGCCAAGGATTCTTCGTTCTCCACTAGACACGCAAGTCCACTTATAATAAGCGCGCACGGGCCAGGGCCGGGGCCGACGATTCCGACTGGCCACTCAGCTGAGCACGCCTTCAGCTATTATGTAAGGGAAGTTTGCTCGTTCCGAAAAGGAAACCATATCGTACTCCGAGCCCCAGTTTCTAGGATTGTCACAATTCTGTGCAGCGCACTGTACATTCGTCTGCCTGATTAGCTAATCAAACAACCAGCGCTTAAATTATGGGACTGACGGCGCGAGAAAGAACATACTCTCTCTTTCCTTCTGCCACAATCATTCCTCTGCCAGTGGTCCTTCTACTTCCAATGGCATTCAACCTCACTGTCAACTCCTACGAGAGCCTGTCTCTCATCATCGTCGCGTTCCTCGTTTGCGGTCTTGTCTTCAAGCTTGGGATGGAACTCGTACCTGTGCTTCGCACATGGGACCCACCACGGGAGGGCGGGGCGGTCATTGAGATGGGGGATGTTCGTCGGGCGGAGGGCAGTGGGGACGCCTGAGCACACAATTCACCAGGTAGGTTGGTAGGTTCTCTCTCAACCACGTTCAGTCTCACAGTCTCCTCGTTATTAGGTTGTGCGCGCTCCAACCAGGTCGACAGGTGCGTCCGCTCGTCTCTGATATACCCCATCTTACGCCCTCCCACTAGTTTCTCGCACGCGCACTCGTGGATCAAACATGACCACCACCACGCCCATAGCTCGTCCATTCTGTACCTCGTACTTCGGTAACGTTTACCGGCATAGGTCAATGCTGACTTCTGCATTTGTTTAGGCACGTCATATGCACCGCAGTTCTCTTTGTTTCCTTCCGCGCCGGCTCAACATTTCACCTTGCAGTTGCGTTGTATCTCGCTCTGTTTGTTGTTCTGCTTACCTTTGCTTAATATTTCTACTGTCGCTACGATCAGTGCGTCATATCCTTCATATCCTTTGATTACGAACATCCTTCTTTCGAGCAAGTCTGTTCGTCTAGTTGCGTAGCACAGCCAGCAGCCAGACTTCAATCTCATACATGTACCATAACTGTACCAATCTCTGCTATGGAAGTCTACTGTACTATAGCATATTTTACGCCTTATTGGACGCTGCTTTATACTCTACGTACTTCCCATCCTAGACCATGGCTGGAATCACTGTACACCAATAGAATGCATAATATATTTTTACCACTAATGTGCTTACGGCGACCACACTATCATTTGATCATCTCACATAGTTGCGGAAAAACTCACGGTTTGCTTGCCATCGCTCGACCAGAGTACTCACTGAAGTACAGTTTGTAGCGGACGCTCCAGGCTTAAGACGTTACTTCGAAGTTCGAAGCATGACAGTGGCTGTACTCTTTCTCCGCGCTTCTTGCGCTCGACGCGTCTTGATGTAGCTACTTCGCGCCACTGTCCTAGCTACTCCGTTCGAAAAGTGAGCCCAGGGGAAGGGTGTAGCCTCCTCTTGTCAGTCTTGACCGCGTAGCCAGAGGAGTGGACTTTTAAAGTCCGCTCAAGCTGGCCTAAGCACGAGCGTCGATGTCCTATGCGCCGCACTGGTACTTACGTCTGGCACTGATCAGCAAAAGTACTAAACTATTGCCCAGTTTTGCATGGTCGGGCTGGCCAACGTAATGCCGAAAAGATGACGCATGAACCGCCAAGCGGCGTACACTGGGGATCAGGGTGGATTTTTCTCTTGACAATTCAGAGAATATATAGAGTTGGGCCTAAGTAGTCTCCGGATAATCGACGATCGAACCCCAACCCATTTTTTCTCGGATTGGACGTAGATTACGACCACGTGACAGGCGCGATGTGTGCAGCGAGCGGATCTCGGGCATCCAGCTCGACGCGCTTTGCTGGCCTTGGATCATCATCACCTTCGCCCACGCTGCCCTTGTACATACAGTACCGTCTCCCATCACCTTCAATACACTACTTTCCCCGCATAAACATCGTCCACAATGTCAACCAAGCGTGCACCACGCTCCAAGCAGCGCCATCCCTGCCTGTGTCGCCCTTGCCGACAAGCTCGCGGCGGTGCCAGCATCAACCTCGCCGGTATGCAGCAGCGCAAGACCATCCAGCGCCATATCGAAGCCCAGGCCGCAAAGGACCTCCAAGAAGGTCGTCTACCATCGGAAGAGGAGCACGCGAAGATCATGGCGTTATTGCATGACGCAGGGGTACGGTTCGTCTATCCTCGTGCGCCTCCTCCCACCGCGGCCATCACTGGTACGCAGGATCACTCTATGCGCGACTCTACCGCTCCGCCCCCCGGGAATTCTCTCCATGCGTCTGTCGCTCCTGTTCCCGAGGTCTTTGACAGTGCGCTGGGCGATGCGCAGCAAGACACCGGCGACAGGATCTCTGTGGCGGAGAGTGGTAGTGGTACTCCCGAACGCATGGCTGTCGACGGAGCTCTGGGTTTGGACAACCACTGCAACTCTGTCTCTGAGGCCGAGGAACAGCCCCCAGAAGACTGTGATGTACTTGGCGACACACTCTTCGAGCTGGAGTCCCATGTCGGCCGGCATTTTTCTGACCGAGGCCGGCCCTCTCTGCAGACAAGATCTCCATCACTTGGCTCTCGCTCTGTCCCCTCGGCCTACTCCTTGCTTGATGACGCACCTGTGTTCGGTGATGATCTTGGCGACGAAACGTTCAGCATCAGCTCGCACTTGGAAGATTCTCGACAAGACTTTAGGCAGGAAAGTCCTGGCCGCCGCTCGCTGAGCTCGCACCTGGATGAGAACGAAGAAGACATAGAACGACGACCTGTTTCCAGACAAGGTTGCATTCGATCCCAGCTCCTACGCCAATGGACAACTTCCCCCCGCTTTCTCTGAGGACTCTCTCATCCGTCGAGCCTACATCCAGGCTTTCATTGCCTCGGCTTTCCACGGAGCCACAAACGAGCTTGTACGTCACACGCTCACCAGCGAACGGGGAAACCTTGCCTCTCTGTGCCACCGGTTTGGCTATGACTTACCTGGCCTTTGTCACACTCCGTACGGTTGAACGCCGCCTCGGTGTCGACCCAGACCAGCACATTATCTATTACTTTGTCTGTGACAACTGCTGGAGTCGACATCACCCCTCTGTGCTCTCTAAACTCGAACACTCGCGATGCTTACAGCTAGGATGTACCGGGAGGCTGTATGATGTGAAAACATTGTCTGACGGCCAGCGGAGACGACGTCCCCTCAAGCCCCTACCGACAGTATCCCTGAGGCAGCAAATTCAACGGATCCTCCTGCGACCGGGCAAGCCCTCCGAGTTGGACGCATGGCGTGAGAGCGAGGACGACGCCCAGGGAGAGAAGGAGCCCGTAGCGCAGGAATATTGGCCTGGCTTCCACGACCCGGACTTCCGGCTTTACGACATGTGGGACGGCTGGGGCTGGAATGCCATCCAGGCAGGCTTAGCCCGTCGTCGAGGTGGGCGATGGGAAGTCGAGGACGTGGATGTTGGTGAGATGCACCAGTGTTTCGTAGCACTGCGAATGGGGCTTGTGGTGATCTTCAACATAGATTGGTGCGGCCGTGCTAATCATTCTATGTTCTTGTTTATCATTACTTACTTCCACGGCTAGGTTCCGAGGTTTCAAACGAGGGAAGTACTCCGTCGGGGCCACCGACGCGACAATATGCAACAATCCTCGCGCTAAACAATTTCTTCTCGAGGAGACGATCTTGCTGGCCATCATTCCCGGTCCCGAGGAGCCATCATTGGAGCAGCTTAACGCTGTGCTTGAGCCGTTCGTGGCCGATGCACGCCACATGTACCAAGGTACGCATACTGGCACGACTAGTGTGCAACAGTTGCTCATATTATTATCGCTTTATTTATCCAGGAGTTCCTATGCAACTCGCTGGCGCCGACCCCGATGATCCTTCACAGGTAAACATGTACCTGAATATTCTCGCGGCAGACCTTCCAGGCAGCCGGAAGACGACGGGACTTCACGGGCACACATCAAAAGCGTTTATGTGCTCGGTTTGTAAGAAACTGCTGCACTCACTAACCAGCCATGAGTGTTACGATGCAGCAAGTAAGTCCTCGCTTGCTTCCGATCGCTTCGTAACATGCTAGATTGACCATATGTGTAGCGTTTGAGTATAGGGAGGATGGTCGATACCTGAAGTATGCGTTCCGTGCCCGCGATGCGGATGAAGCCACGCGGACCGAAATTGCAGAGCGCCGTCACAGTGGTGTCCGGTGGTCCGTCCTAAATCTGCTCCCTGACTGGTTTCCAGCGCGCGATGGACCACCTGACTTCATGCATGCGGCTTACCTTGGTGCGCATCGACTATGTTTAATTATTGTATCTAATATCCAATTGTTCTAGGGGAGGCGAAGCATGTCCTCCAGGACATTCTCGTGGGCGGTGGAATGTTCACGAAGCGGAGCAGCAAAGACAAGCCGCTGGAGAAGCTCGAAGGATTCTTCGACACAGTCTGGTGGCCCGGGAGTGCTGGGCGGGGTGCCACGAGGGGTCAGTCGTTTTTGGCCGAACAGGCACGCGGCTGACGACCATCCGCATCATCACAGATACTCAGCGGTTCTGGCAAAGCTGACCAATTTCGGAACATGTGTGCCGTCCTCCCCGTGGCCCTCTATGCGAGTTGGCAGATCGACGGTGAGATCCCGGATCGTGACGCACCTCGTCCACAGGCACGCGAAAAAGCAGGTCGCAACCTCGAGCGGGTCGAAGGTCTTGTGAATGAGCGACGACATGCCGAAGCTATAAACACTGGCGACACCGCTGCGGAGCAACTCGAACACATCGATCATACCCGCATGAACCGGAACTATCAAGAGCAATACTCCACCGTTCTTGTATGGCTAGCTTCTCTACGCATCTTTGGCTCTCGCTCCATCAGCGTCCAGGAAGCGCACCGAGCTGCGGACTGCCGTTCATGGGCGTGTCAAGCCTGGGCGCGGATGCTCTGCCACTTCACTCCTTACTTCCACATTCTTTCACATATCGTTATTTGGATTTTGCGCCTAGGTCCCGTCTACGGGTGGTGGACATACCCGTACGAACGATTCAACGGTTTCCTCTCAAAAGTCCGACACAACAGCCATCCGGGGGAACTTGAAGCAACCATGATGCGTGCTTGGGTCAAATATCAACTGATCTATGATCTCGTAATCTGCCTTGGGGATTCAGGTCTAGAGACACTAGCACGATGCGCGTGGTCATGGTCGAGTACCAGTGGTCTCTCTTTGGCGCTGGAATCATTGTAACTGTAATGACCCACCTAGCCGGTTCTTGAATCGTTACACCTCCTAACACGACAGGCACTGCCGGCAATCCTGCTGAGGAAAAATCATGTTATTTTCCGTTCCGGGACAGTCCTACCTTATCCATGAATTCTGCGTGGTGGGATATACAGTCTTTGTATTGCCTTCACTGGGCCCATTGCGAACGGGGAAAGTTCAGCTTTCACGTCACCTCGGTAAATACTTGGAAAAGGCGATCTTCGACGCCACTTTCCCTTTATTCTGTTGGGGAAAGGCAATCCTTCTCGCACATTTCCCTCAGTTCATCCGAGAAAGTCTACCTTTTGCAGGCATTTTCCTTTGTCCTGTCAAAGGCTTCCTTTTACCACTCCGGAAACTGGGAGTAACAATGCGGTAAAGATATCCTATCGCCTAAATGTAAATCTGCGTCAATTCTCTGATAAAGGTAGGACTGTCCCGGAAAATAACATGATTTCTCCTCAGTAGGATTCCGGGCGGTGCCCGTCGTGTAAGGTGTCTTACTCCCAACCCTTGACAATCTGGATGACAGGCATACATTTTTAATCCCCTCGACCGATATCGCCTGCTTCGTTCCCTCAAATCACAAGCTTCGACATGACATTCAACCAGGACTTTAGGTAACAGTTGCGATAGTATGCAACAGGTTGATCGTCGAGTGCCCGTCCACCACCGTTTCGGCGACCTCCCAGTTGAGACGTTTTGCATTCTGCTCCCCAAGGACTGCATGTTCACCTCCATCAGAGGTCTCCTCACACGCATGTGTCTTCGAAGACGACGCGCC
Organism: Polyporus tsugae; assembly: GCA_024305745.1. NCBI lineage: Eukaryota > Fungi > Basidiomycota > Agaricomycetes > Polyporales > Polyporaceae > Polyporus > Polyporus tsugae. The sequence goes on from JAHRBS010000005.1 coordinate 1,171,558, forward strand.
GGCGGATCCGTCATGCGACGCCGCCTCCTCAGGGTGCCATGACTCCACGGACGAAGAACGGGAACGAGTGCCCCCCCTCGGCAAGGTACACCATTGTCTGCTCCTCGTCTTCGAGGCGACGCTTGCGTCCCCGGGAGTCTGAGGTTCCCTTGCGCGCTTGCTTGCCTTGCTTGTCGCGCTTCACCATCCTCGGAGTACGTAAGGCTCCACCCCGAGGTGGGGCATGCCCTTGACACCGGCCAGTCTAAGGGATGCGGATGAGCACAGTATGCGTGTTGACGTCGATCAGAATGTTGGCCCGGATGGGGAAACGTTCCCAATCACTCTCGCTGTCAAGATAGACGTCGATGGCGGCCTCTTTCCGAGCGCGAACAACCCCGTCGCAAAGGTGTGGAAAGGGAACTCGGGAAGCGCCGTCAGCGTTCAAGTTCGAACGAAACGCTGATGGTATTTGACATACGAGACGATGATCCGATACAAGAGTATTAGCCACAAAATCACCACGGGGACAGGCACGTCTACAACTGAGAAGACAAGTCTAGACTACAAGCTGCACGAGCGACGACAAGCGACACGAAGACAGCAGAGACGATGAGCAACGTCCATCTGAAGCCACTACAACAGAGTCAACAAGCATCCATCACGACGAAACAGCGTAATTCGAAATCGTGAACCCACCTAGAGCTGCTCCTCCCCGTGCAGGATCTTGAGACCTCTCAGCATGTGATCGCAGTTCTGAGCCACCAGCTGGGCCATAGCCTTTGGATAACCCGCGATGATGTTGTTATACCCTTGACACAGTTGAGACTGTGTGTAGAAGTGCGAATACTGGACGAGAATACCACGGTAGAAGTTGTCGGAGATAGACCTGGCGAGCTCGCCCTCAACGATCACCAGCATGGTCTGCTCGAGTTCCGCCGAGAGGATGGCGTTGAGCTCGAGAGCCCTAACTGGCTTGGGATAGATTTGGTTGTGAGCCCTGGAACCAAGCGAGGAGATGGAGGTCGAGCCAATACTGTGGCGAGAGCTGCTGCCTCCGCGGTACTGTCTGAACTGGTCACCAGAGCCTTGGGAGACGGAGGCCGTTGAGGGGGTGAAGGATGACCCCTCACCGGAGGGCTGGGAGCGCATCGAGAAGTGGCCAGGAGGCGGGGGAATAGGGGTCTGTGGTACCGGGTAGCCTTGGGCCTGTTGCGAGTTAGACGGCGACGTCCGGTCCGAACTGCCAATGCCCCAGATTTCCGGGATATGGCCAATCGAGCGGAGCATGGCGAAGAGCCATCTGCACTCCATGTCGTAGATGTTGGAACACTGAGTCAGTTGAGCCACTGCGATCGGGATGTCAGCCCATGTCACAAGAGGAGGCCTGTAGTGGCTCACCAGCTTGCTCCGTTAGGTGAACTGCCACTAACTCCGGGTCGTCGGAGCGCACACAATCGGACTCGGCGGGCCAGGTGTGCTTCCACCTCAGAAACTGGCTACACATCCTGTACGGTGGGAAAGCAATTCGTTTAGAGTAGGTATGGCTAGGACTGATAAGACAGTAACGGACTTTTCGGTTATTATCGAGAAATTGAGGGCGAGAGCCCTTATGTCGTTCGGGTACCGGAAAACGGCGAGGGCAACATGAAGAGATGGAACGGTGAAATTGGGCCCAAGGAGGACTATGTCCTTGCGCTCGTGCTTTGGGAACCCGAACAGCTGCACGCAGATGTCGCGAAAAAGAACCAGGTTGTCTTCGTGCTCGGTGGGGAGGCTAATGATCGGGGGAAGGAATACGCGAGCAGGTGCCACGGAGAGAAGTGAACGGATCATTCGATCGTGTGCGTTGAGGACGGAAACGTCGTTCTCCCAGAACTTGCGGTCGGGAGGATTATTGAGGCCGGCGGCATCGTGCCCAGCACCTGCGTTGATATCGATATCTCAGCATGATTCGTCGACAACAGCAAGTCTCCGGAGCGGAATGTTGACTTACCCGGGGGGGGCTGCACATTGGCAGCAGCAGCGGTAGAGCTCGGGAGTTGTTGTTCCATGTTGTCAGAGAGGGGTTGAAGCTCGGGAACGAGTGGTGCTCCAACTCTCCGACATCTGCTCTTTTACGTCGCTGTCGCGGGCGGCTGCAACTTGCGAGTCAGACGTAAGGCATCTCGATTTCGAGCAACCTGTGAGGCTGCTGAGGCTCATCAGTGGGAGAGTACTAGTCCGAATGGTTGGCCGCGGTGCGGCGCAAAGGTTGTCTGCAGTGGTCGCCTATCTTGGGAGATGTGCGTTCCATGAGGTTCCATGTCGGCAAATTCCGACACACTCCACATGGCAAATGAGTCAGACTCGTGCATGTGAGCTCGCCTCGAGCCTTGAGGCGAAGCTCGCCTCCGCACCGCAGACCACCATGTGTTCGGCAAATACTCAACCCATCTTCTGCAGCGTGCTCTGTCTCGAACGATCTTCGTGTCCCCCGCGGATTCCAAGGTTTAGGAAGCTGTATGCGTCGCCTCTACCGCTTACTACCATGACCGGCTCCTTCGCCGGTGCTGAGACTCGCCCCTAGCCGAGACGAGCCGAGATTTTGAACAAGCGAGCAGCCAGGTGGATTGGTGAGATTGGTCCCTACATCGAATGTCACAGCGCTACGACCCTCAGAAGATGGGCACTGCGCCGTGGTGAGCACACCGCGACCTAAATCAAGCCCGGCCGGCCGCCGATCAGCAAGAATAGCATCTCCTGCGACACTTCTGAACGACCCTGAGTGCCTGGAAAGGCAGTCTCAAGAGCCTCAGGCTCTCAGGCTGCTCTGCCTGAGCGCCTGGGGGCTCCTGTCGCACTTACCAGGAATCAGGGAAGCTCAGCAGCCACCCAGGAAAGTGTACTCTTGCTGATTTGAACCAACTCCAATAACGGTGCGTGTCTCTCATCTGCGTGCCTATCAGCACTACTAAGTTGTGTATTGGGCCTCGTGTTCAACGCGTTCATAGCATCCGGACGACCCGAGATAGCGATTTTGGGAAGTCTCAGAAGCACAGCTAGGTAAGAGCACCCAGTTCATTCAAGTGTTTGTGACTCTGTGACCCGATGTCAGGCAAGTCAAGACGGTTTTGGGAAGGCTTCGAGAAGCACGACTTCCGCCCGCCCGTCGTGAGCGGTGAGGTAAGAGCACCCAGTCCATCCGAGCGTTTGTGACTCTGTGACCCGATGTCAGGCAAGTTGAGACGGTTTTGGGAAGGCTTCGAGAAGCACGCCCGCCCGTCGTGAGCGGTGAGGTAAGAGCACCCAGTCAATCCGAGCATTTGTGATACTGTGACCCGATGTCAGGCAAGTTGAGACGGTTTTGGGAAGGCTTCGAGAAGCACCTGGTAAACAGGTTCATCCGACGGGCGCGATTACCTCTCTGCGAATAGGCCGTGAGTAACCCTGTTCTGTCCTTTGCAAGCTCTCATAGAGTGTGTCTAGCTGCGCCTATGGAGGGTCGATGCCCCGCAAACACGAGGCGCTGATCTCCAGGCCACCCATCAATGCATCCCGATCGGGATGCTCTGCAATATGGACGCAAAGCCAGCGGGTTCGTTTGAAGCGACTTCCCAGGATTTCAATCATTCGCCGCTTATTCATCCCAGCGCGTCGACTAATTTAGGTCACGAGAATGATGTTGCGTTGACACACGATGTTCGATGACATGCTCAAGTTGACCCGCGGAGATACGGTCATCGTATGAAGTTGAGAGGCCGTTTGGCGTGGGTCAACCAAGGGCCTATGGATGATGTTTCAACGGACGGCGCTCAGTGCGAACGCCGACTAGTAGTCTTGGTGATCATCCTGCGGAGCTTGTCATCGGCGACGAGATTCATTCATTCAGTGGTATGCATCCTGGTTCGGGACCGCATGGTTTTTGATGCGCCTTACCGTAGAGTGACGACGCTAAGGATGAAGATGTAGGCAGGTATCCAAATCAAGTGCGCATTCGTTGACGACCCTCAATTCGCAATGATCGCTCCGCACCAGCCTTGACAAAACTGTAACTGTCCCCGTTGACCCCGCTCGCTAAACCTACAATGGAGGCTGTACAGCTTAACGCACTTGAAGCCCTATTCCTGACGTGACAGGTAAGATAGCTGACGAGGGCAGTGGATCCCGAGTCATCGAGCTCGTGGTCGCTCATCCTTCCGCCTATCTTTGGCCTTTAGGTATCGACACAATGGTCAATACTGAGGGTCAAAACCAACATGGTGGCAAGCTTGGCAAGTGCTTTATTCCTGACGAGGGCTCTGTAAGAAACAGACTGATGATGTTTCCAAACAGCCCTGGCTCTCGACGATGTCGCATTGACCCGACTATTCCAGCAGTTCAACCGCGAGAAAGACGGGGCGGGGTTATCCGTCGATGAACAGCTAGCTAGGCTCCGGTCTCTAGGTTGTCCAATGAGGTTCGTCCCGATCTGAATGCACGCATCCATGATTATGGCCCAACAGAAGAGGCGATTCAGTCGCATGTCTATGTACAAGCTGCGCGCACGACTTGGTGTACCAACTGTACGAAACAAAATCAGACAGGGGTGTGCGTCAGAACGCCTGCAAGCCGTCTTGGATCTCAAGCAAAGCGACGTTCAGGGTCGTTGGGGTGTCGCACAAGTGCGACAACGTTTGGCGAACAAGGGCATTTCGATATCTCGGTACATCTTCCTGTCATTCGCCGCCATCCAACCGTCTCACAGTGGGCTAGGGATGAACTTAGAGCTACATTGCATGACCATTTCGACCACGAATTCGACTTCCGTTTCCCAGGGAGGGTCCGCGACGCCATTCCTCACGTTCCGTTAGATTGTATCGGTCCCATGCACCAGGTCCACGTTGATGGTCATGAGAAGCTATCTTCACAGGCCCTCCGCCTGGGCACCGTAACACTTCCCATTTACGGGTACCGGGACCTGTGGGGTGGATTGGTATTCATGCTAGTCGTACTCCCCAATGTTCGCCTTGCATCCACATGTGCACACCTTTACCTCGACTTCGTCGAGGACCATGGAGGTATGTGGCTGCTTAGTCATTTACACGGTTGACTAATTACGGTTCTCGGGGGAAGCAATTCCAATGACCATGGTCAGCGACAAAGGTTCGGAAACCGGACAAATGATCGAATTTCAGAAGCGGCTTAGGTACGCTGCGTGGTCATCGTGTAACCCACTACTCACATTCACTGACACTTTTCCACAACTGGAGGCGAGATGCAGCACCCGAGATACCCGAAGACGAGTTCACGCCATGGGTTCAGGTGCAAAGCAAGCATAACACACCAATCGAGGGATTTTGGCTGTGGCTACGGGAAGGCGAAGGCCACAACGTTCGCAACGTGATCCTAGGTGGCGCAGCTATATTCAATTCGAATGATCCACTTCATGTGTGCGTGCCTATCCGCTCATTGTCGTGACTTCAGTCTGATCTACGTACATCGCTGTCAGGGATGTATTCAACTGGTTATGGCCCCCTTTACTTCAGGAGCGGCTCGACAAATATCGCCAGTATTGGAATAACCATACGGTCCGCCGCCAGAAGGAGAAAGATCTTCCATCTGGGACATCTCCGATTCACATCTGGACTTGTCCGACGCATATGCGACCTACCGCCAGAGATTGTCGGGTAAACGTGCGTCGCGATATGATCCACCAGCTTCGCGCTGAAATAGGGGGCGAAGAGGCACGCCGACTAGCGTACGAATTCGTGACTCCCGAGTTCCAAGCGGAGGCGGACGGAGCTTACGCTGATCTCGGGTGTCCTCATATCACCCTTGTGACTGCTTGGACGGTATTCCTTGCTGTACTTGATGTTTTGCAATCCCGTCGTTAATTGAACTCGAACACTTGATAACACCGTGTGGTACGAAGGTAGACACGGTAATCGTGGCGATGTACCGTCCCACAATGGATGCAATGATCATGGCTTCAGCATATATCCTTAGAACGTAGCGAGTACACAGTGATGAAGAATCTGAGGAAGGGCACGAGAGCACACGTTGCCGCAATGCATAGTGGTAGCGAAATGGGTGTGGCATAGGATATACAACGTAACTCGAAGGATGATGGACGCGGGATAACGAAGACGAAGGGAATGCCCGATGATGCTAGATAAGTACAGAAAAATGATGCCTATTAAGAATCCAAGGTCGCTCTCTGTCAGCTACGGCGAGACAACAAAGATAGATGACGCACTCACCGCAGGGATGGGACTGCTACAGCGACGAGAAGCCCACCTTCTCGGTTCACACCGAGGACTCGATGGGGGCCTGCAATCCACGTCTCCATGCTTCGGAGAGAGAGGGAAGGTCCAAGTCGGCGGAAAGGAACCTCTGCAGGTCGTTGATGTCCTGGGACACTAGTTCGCCGTGGATTGGTGATTGGTAACCTGGTGCCAGAGGTGAGAGCATCGGGTCGATGCTCGTAGGCATCAGGAACGAAGAGCCTAGCGCAATGCTCTGGGCGATGGCCCCGAAAGCCCTCAATCGATCTCGCTCCGACACGAGGTCCTCGTACGGCACCAATTCTGACGAAGGGTCGAACGACGAAACCGACCCCGATGAGAGGCTCTCCACGGAGCCAGCACGCGCAGCGTGATGTATGGACAGAGACATCGGTGTATCAAAATCACGGGGGGTCTGAGGAATGGGAGGCGATGGTCCGACACAGGTGCAGCGCTCAATGAAGCCATGCGGCCGTTGGTGAATTGGACAACCGTGGGGTACGGCCCAATTCGACGGCCGCGGATGGTCATGAGAAAGACAGCAGGGTGGTGCGGCGGTGTGGGAAATGGCTCGGTGCATGACTTCGAGGTCCTGCGGCATCTGCGCCTCGGGAACGTTGGGCGCGGAAAGCTTTGATGACTGACGATGCCCGCCCTCCCTCCCAGACGACACTCCCAAGGGACCGGTTGCCACCCGACAGGATGAATTTGTGATTCCGTTCTGATGAGGAATTGGCCCCTGGTGGTCAGAGACGACGGGGAGCGATAGCGATCCATCCTGATCACCGATCTTCGCCTGTATCGTCGCTGTGACTGCGAAGTCAGCGTCCCTCGACATGCTTTCGGAGGTTTATACCCGCTTACAAGGTGGTTCCCCCAATTCACGAGCCGCCTCAGTTGGGGACAAGTCGCAAGAGCTGGGCTTGCCACGCGCAGAACGGAGCCACTTGCTTAGTCGCATTCTCAGTCTACACAGTTGTGAAGCAAAACGTTGAGTATAAGGTCGAGGACAAGCTAGAATGGCACCATACCTTTGCATGGAACCGGTAACGTACGAGGCTTGCGGGGGACCAGATAGGCTACACACCCCACCTAACCGCAACGTCGGATGTGGGCTGAAGGGGGAATGGACACGAGGGACACAGAAACGATGTTGATTATATCCAAAAACTGCTGAGAGTCGTGGATACACGTGAGAAGGAACTGGAGGCGGAAGAAGGGTGGTAGGAGTGCATGCAACGTCAACAAGGGGACCCCCCATAAACTGGGTTGTTCCGGCAACTGCCGAGTCAACGTGGGAGTAATAATCACTGCACAGTGTCTTCTGGACGGCCGTGCTATCCTGGGCCCCCACCGCGGTTTCGTTCCCCACCCACTGCGGTCCCCTTAACACGCTGTTTCTTCCCCACTGCGTGTCTGCCTATCCCAACGACGTAGAGGCGGGAGATATTACTTGGTAAGTTTGACACACAGTCTGCACACAAGTTTGTTTCCACATTCAGCCTCCAGAAGTCCCTTCGCTCCGAATAGAAGGATCCAAGCAGCCGGCAATTCACATTGACATCAACGCCGAGCAACGCCCCGTTCTCACACCGCCCCGTTCCCTCATACTCGATTGAGACAGGTGTACAGGTGGTCATTGGACGAGTTTAAGTCCACACAGGTCCTTGAAGATGTTGCAGAAGTGGTGCATTCTGGGTGCGTCACATATCAGGCACCGTCGGGATGGCAAGTGAATTGGAAATACGATTGAGCCAGGCGGCTTCGATTGCTTCATCCGTGATGCTGTGGACACGCGGGCACGTCAGACCATTGTACTGGGGTGGAAACGCAAGCGCGTTGTACTGGGGTGGAAACGCAAGCGCGTTGTACTGGGGTGGAAACGCAAGCGCCTTGTCTAGATCTGTTGACCACCGCATTGCGTCCGACTCGGAACAGCGCTGACGATTCTTCTCCGACCATCTAGCTGGTCTAGACCATCCCCCAATCGGGTGGAACACTGGGGAAACCAAAGCATTTCGGAACCCGTGCGATACTCGCCGTTCAATAGCCCAACTCGATTTTGATAGTCCAGTTGGCCTCCAATTTCCTGCACTCCCAAATCCGTCTGTGCGGGTCGAAACGGGACCGCTGCTGCTATGGGCGGTGGAGCATACACATATCTCTCTCAGTGTTTCACCTTTCCGTTTCCGTTTTTGAGAAGTAGGCGGAAATGACTCTACCTCCTCGTTTGGAATCGTTGTGAGGGATTCCTTTCCGTCTGCCTCCAGCGCGACTGTGGCGGAAGAGCCCCATCAGCGGCATCCCTGGTGACAGCGCTCCTTTTCTGGTGCGTACTTGCGCACTCGGCGCCTGCCTTGTTTCGAACAAATGTAGGGTCGTAGGCTCTGTCCATCTATTGTGTCTGTTCACGCTTCTATGTGGCTTATATTACCACCACCGTTCTGCCTGCAATGTCTCCCAGTCCAGAATGACCAAAGTTCCTCGTCTTCGATGCTCTCGATCTGCGAGATTCGAAGCACCTTTCCACCAACACCCTTCTGCTCACCGACACAATACTCCTCCTAGTCTCGCATGCGGGTATTTAGACACCCAGCTGACTCCCTCTGAATTCTTTGTCCGGTCCCTTCAAGCCGACCACAGAAACGACTTGGACAGTAACGCTCTAGGTCCGGGAGCCAATATTCCAGCCCTGCTGAAGATACACGTCGAGGTTGACTTAGTTGGTTCTATATATATCTCAATTATCATCTCATCACATTTATATAGGAAACGCGTTACCGCGCGTTTATGAAGTCGCCAACCTATGCATTAGTTGTGCACGTCGAGACCCCCTTGCCTACTGGTGGTACCTACACGACGCAATTGGATTCCTGGGACTCCCAGGTCGGACCGGCTCCTCTCTGGCTGGTTGGCACGTCGCCTACACCTACAAATCCCCTCCGATTCACGCGCACGCTTGGGTGGTTATACGCCGTCGTCAGCGCCGTTGAGGCACGACCTGCTCGGCGTGAGGGTGACGTTTGGTGGAGGTTTCTGCGATTTGTCAATAACGTGAAGGTAAGAGATAATAACAGATGGCTATCAGATGCTAACAGACCTTTTCCAGGAGGCGTATCGTTTCGCGCCTTCTTTACAAAGTCTCAATGACTCCCGAACTTCCTACGCTCGTCCGCGTCCGCGCCCACGCCATCGTCAAACTGATATCAGCAACCTAGCCGATGCGCTCACCACGCTTCAATTGACAGATGAAGGACGAGGCGCAGACGACGGGATGGTATCAAACATATAGATTTGGGCATCCTCAACACGCCAATGGGAGACGCGGGAGGCTGGGGCACAACGGTCGGATACAGTGTACGAAACGGTGTAGTTGGCTTTGCGGCAAACGAGATAGAATCAGAGCTCATGTGTACGGGACCAGAGTCGTCAACATAGAGTGAATACAGCGTATGAGTGGTGTAGAAAGGAGAATGTCACTTCTTCCTAATATCCTCGTCCCCTTGGCCGGGCTTCAAGCTTCAAGCTTCAGCTTCCATGCATGCGAGCTCGAACTCCCCGACCGGGCCGGGCTCGGCAGTCTTCCACGATCACTTAGATAAGCCGATCGGGTTTCCGCGCTTGCGGAAGGTAGTTCGAATCCTCGCCATGCTCTTACCTTTCTTTCCCTTTACTTTGGCGGTGCGTCATATCAAGAGGACAGAGAAACTTAACCAACGGAATCTCCGAGACATGAAAGCAGGAGGATGGTCTCGTCTATGTGCTTGCCTTCTGGGTGAGCTGTCGGATCTATCGCCGCAGTTCCAATTTTGACGTAACGGATGCGCGTCCATGTGAACTTGGCACCCTCTACTACGAACACTGCAAACCTCCGTGCATTTTGAACACGGCTAGCATCCTGAGAGTCATCCAGGGCAGTAGACGAGGATGGTCGTACTGTGTCCTTCCTCTGAGCCTCCTTTCTCGCCAATGCCCCCTGTGATCGAGCTCGAGCTCGAGCTCAACTTCAGGTAGTGCGTAGTATGGGTTTTGACGTTCCCACCGTCGTATGCGGGGTCCTGTTTTGCTGCAATATGTGTAATTCACTAAAACGGTTGATGTTTCCTCAGCGCAAAGGAGCTACTACTTATGGCTCCAAGTCATCAAATGACCCATTCGTCATGTCGCCACACGGCTGCTACTAAAATGGATCGACTGCCATCCATTGTCCGTATATGGTCGGCAACGGAGACTACACGACCACCGCATTCCAGCCTTGTCGTCCAGAAACGTAGGTCTCCCACCCTCCGCGTAGACTCCGCCGGATTGATGACCCTGCTCGATCCCAAAATGCTCCCCAGCGTTGTTGCGTGGCATTCAACGCACATCGAGCCCTGCGACCTGGCAAACCTTGACTCATCAATGCTGCAGACGTCCGTACTTATCATCGGTAAGTATATGAACAGCGTCCGTGTCCGTAGCCGTCGTGGCTCACGATTGTATCCCCGTCCTCCCAGCCACATCGTACGCTGTAATCGCTTCCTGCTACCCTAAGCCATGGCATTTGCCAACCATCAGCCTCCCGTTCATTACCGAGAACGAAGCAATGTTGACCCCTGTGGTGGCCTTAACAATGTCAACAACGGTTGTCAAATGGTTTTCCCTCGAATGGAACCCGGTGGCAAACTCTGCTTCCTCTGCATGAAGCTCCAAGAACCGACGATCAATAGCGTGGATACGAACGAGATCCGGGTACGTCCACCCCCCATAGTATTCTCAGCGTCCTAACCGTCTTCCCCAGTCCACCTACACACAGTGTAGCGAATGTGGTATCTGTGGTACGATGGTGACCGATCCGTGCGGAACCTGCCGTCGAGCCGGTGAGTTGTGCCGCGGAGTTTATGGTAAGACGGGACTGGCCTACTAACTCAGCCATAGAGAGCTACGAGACTGGCGCGTCGGACCACGAGCGGGAGCAATCTGCCCAACGTCGCCGTGCTAACCTCGATCTTAAACTCCATAGGGATAGACCTGACAGGCCTGGGGCCGTTGGGACTGCGGTTTCACTGGACGAGCTGCAGACGATTCGGGCTACCCAGGGGTTCAGTAACGCGTCCCAGAGAACTCAGGTGAACCACTGCACTGTCTACTATGAGTGCCGCTGCAGCGATTCCCCGAAGCACATCGATCAAATGCTCGGGACTGGGGTAATATTCTTCCCTGAAGTGAATACTATGCTTGGTACGTCGCATTCCACTAATTGTCTGTAAGGTTCTTTCTCACCTTACGCTCGTTTTAGCGCTCCGGTCTCGCATCCTTAAGGAAGTGAATGGGCGGTGGATAGAGTTCTATTCCGCGCCATTGCTCGAGTGCGTATTTCCTGACTGAACTGGACGAACACATTAAGACCTCAAGCCTCTAGGGAGGAGACGAGTCTACGGGCACCGAACAACTACGTGTTCCCTGCTGACAACCTCGTTATGACGGTTTCGCAATGGTACCAAGTCTACAGCCGTCCAGAATATCGCGACACGTACATTATACTCCCAAAGCAAACTCAGCGCAAGGGGAAGTCAAACTCAAAAATGTACGCGTTTAGCGTGGAACTTTACATCAATGTCGGTCAAGTTCGTCGCACAAGTCTTGTAGTTCTCTTTTCAGTGACGTCTGACCAGCTTGCAGTATACAGCGCGCACTGAAGACCCTGAGCTTATTGGCACCGGAAGGGTTGGCACTAAGCGCAAGACGTCCGCAACTCGCGTTGCAGACATGCACACGCCCAGTCAAAGCCCCAAGCGTTTCCGAGGTCAGCTCCCTTCGTTACATGCGTATCTTATCGCAGTTACAATTTTCGCGCAGAGACTGCACCCCCCCAGTCATCGCGTCAGACACTTCGATCGCTATTCGTTGGAGACGGCGATCTTCTTACCCAGACGCCCTCAACTATTTCCGTCGTGGAGATTCAATTCAGGAAGACCACTTGCCTGATATCTGATGGTTCCGGCAGCCCGACACTCATGGAAGAGTCTCCGTTAATATCAGGCTTTCTGGAAACAAGACCATTGGACCTCAGCGCTGGCGAGCATGGTACTACGAAGGATGTTTTCGGTGTGCGTATTTATAGAGTTGCTCATTCAACGTTCTGTAACCAGATCATTGAGCAGCTCCGAATCGCAAACAAGCCTTACGTTGCTAAGAAGCTGGTCAACATTGGCGGCGGTAGATCGGAAGACATTCCCCTCCCGAAAGCCGTCAGCATACTCACCGCTGACCTTATTCGGCTCAAGCGCATGGCGTACTTCGCTGATCAGTTCAAAGCCCTTGCTTGTGATCAAGGAGTAGACATCGCGGGTAAGATGTCTCTCTCACACCACACCTGTCTTTAACGTTTTTGTTCAGAGTTCGACGTTTCCGAAGCATTCCTCATCAAGTTGTACAGGCCCAGCTCCGCTCCTCCAACTGAGCATGCCAGTGAGGGAGATGATGATGACAAGGACCACGCTCATACTGAACCTACCGAGGAGATGTTGGGGGTCTATTTGGTTGAGCCAACGCGGCTTACAACGACGGTCGTCAAATTTAGTGGGACCCTAGGCTCGACGACCCGCAGTGACTTGCGGTCGTTGACAGTGACTGCGTATGCTCATTACGTAGCAGAACAGACGGCGTGCCGTTATATCTTCGCTGATATCCAAGGTGTGTTCATTGCGTCCGTACCCATTCTGTGGCTGAAATCACGCTTTGGGCCTGCAGGTTCAAACAATGCCAACACGGGTGGGAGATTGTCACTGACTTTATTTGATCCCATGACGCACACCGTGGAGCGGTACGTCACCTATAAAAGTCTTGCGCTTCACAACTGATTTCGAGACCAGGACGTCTGGAATCGGGGATCACGGACCAAAGGGCCTTCAAGATTTCGTTTCTTCGCACACCTGCAACCATATCTGTTTTTCGCTTCAACTCGCATCATCCGAAGTTCTGCAAAACACGTTGGATGACCTTCTCCAAGCTGGGAACGCTGATGGGTCTGGTGAGGCTCCAGAGACAACGTCGGGGTGACAAGACGTGAGTTGCCCTCGAGTTAGTCACCTGCTTACGTCGCTGACGGTCTTCCATCCTGTCTTCCTTTGTCATGTATCCGGTACGCCTGTATCTACCAAGCCTAAGTGACTGTCATACGAGAATCGTCCTAATTCCCGTGCGCATGCTCTTTCCACCTCCCATAGCTCCTCCTTCCTTTGCCTGCAGTTTTCCGGTGCATAATGTACGCGACCGTGACTATTGATCATGCATTGCGATATCATTGGCATAATATATACATGTTTTCAAGCACGTATGGCTCAATTCCATGGGGCTCGCCCAGGATCGTGGTCATGATTTGAGCTCAAACGTACTTGGAAGGGATTACTAGTGCGGGATCGTCGTATGCAGACTACCAATAAATAGGGAACAAGGACAGGCGACGGTCGACGACTGCCCGGGCCTGTTACTAGGTGGGAGAAGGCAAAGCCTTCAGAGCTCGCGGCGTCTGGCTCGAGGGCCAAGTTTCGTACAACGCTTTGACTGACCGCAACCAACAAGTCCTGTGGCATAAATTGCCCTCCGCGAGTCTAGTAGAGGATTGAGAAGTGAGATCAAGTGGAGGAGGCCTTTCAGGATCGCGACTAGGTATGAGGTAGATGGTGCGAGAGAGAATTGAGGATACGGAAGGTAAGCTGATATATAACGGCGTTGTCCTTCTGGTCGTCTTTTTCGAGAACATCGAGGGAAGCCAAAGGGAGACGACTTACTCGTCGCCTCCACAGACACACCAGACGTGAGGTTGGGTGCATACCCGGTCACCGCGGCGGGTGCCGAGCGGAGTAACATTGCTCGAGCACGACAAGTTCCACCGCCGAGATTGACGAACTGGTCCCGTGGAAGCAAGTGATACGCCACCTAGATGGGCGACAGGTGGAATTGTGTCGGAGGGACATGGAGAAGGTCTTCAAAGAGGCCGAAAGCGCGAGAGTTGTCATAGCAGGGACGCCTTCTTGGGTGTGGACGGCATGGGGCCACCGTATGCTCGGGAGTGACCCACTTCCATCGATTTGCGCTTCACAAGCCGCATGCCCCACAAGGCTCCACATCTTCATGCCCTCTCTGTTGTCATCCCATCTATCCTTCTTGCTACCCATCTCGTCGTCCTAGCACCGTGGTACGACACCATCTAAGCAGTCAGATCAGTCAATGCAAGGGCGAGAAGCAATGGAGGCGAAAGCGAGCCCACGTAGGATGCCGTCGCAGACGTACCCTGACTTTTGAAGGCTCCAGCTGTGGCGTAGCGAGCGCGGCCAGATACGAGAGTGTTGGGTGAGTCGGAATGCCTGAGGAGTGGCGTGGACGTTGAGATATTCGCAGGCGACTTGGCAGCCGGGCTGACATTGAGCGTGGACGAATATTAGAGCGAGACAGATAGCTACTCGGTGAAGCTGGGTGACACAGGGACCCGAAGGAGACTCAGCACCGATACCATAAGTAATGGTTGTGGATTAGGTCGCCTGGCGCTTAGTTTCCCAGATTTGGTTCCATCAGCTGGCAGCATGCGCATTCGTGCTACTAGATGAACTCGGAGTCCATTGATGGAATCTCATACTAAATGCATACAAATTTCACAGCGAAATTCAGAGACACAGACGTAAGTGGTAGCGCGTATACAACCTTGAGCAGTTCTGAGGAAGGGGGCGATAGACTTTCCGTGGAGGAAGCGATACGACGGCGGATAGTACAACTAACTATGAGGCTCGGGATATGCGACGACGACGAGATGGTTGTAGGAGCAGCTAAGAAAGACAGAGGATAGAGAGTGTGGCATAGCGACGACAGACAGACATTTCTACAGGGCGTGAAGCGAGCGCAAACAGCGAGCCTGACAAGGGTGGGGATATGGAAGGTGTCGACGAACACTAGTAGTATCCACCGGAGTCAGCTACAGCTAAGAGAATAATGGGCAAATGACACACCGAATGATGCCTTCTTAGTCCTCAGGTTGAGGTCGGAGCTGCCGCCTCTTACGGATGACTAAGCTCGTGAGGAAGTGCGCGCAGTTGACCATGATGTCTTCCTGGGACTGGGTGGCTGGGTGAATCGCCATCTCTTCGATCTCGAGATACATCATGAGCTCCAAATACACTGCATGCCACTGTCCCATGTAGCGAACCGCGTCCCATATCGGAGCGACGTGAGTCTCTTTCACTTGGGCGTAGTCCTCAACGAACTGATTCCACTGTAGAGTGTGTTGCTCCATAGCAGGAATATCGCTGCTGAACGACCCCGATATTGAAGGCACATTCTGCCTGGAGCTACCCATACCCTGTTCGAGACGAGCAGTCGCCTCCGCAAAGGCGTTCATTCTGGGAAGAGTGAACTGGGTCGCGGTCGCTAAGTCCTGTGCAAGCGTTGACAAGTCAAAGTTGTCGAGATCTGGCAGCGATGGAACATCGCCAGTTGCAAGGGATACGTCGGCGTTGGAGGACGGTTGGGGAACGAAAGGTGGGCCGGGGAAAGCCGCGGGGATAGTGAGGTTAGGGGAATCGTGATGGACAAACTGGGACTGCGGGCCACCGTGCGGGAGCGGATGCCCTGTGGGTAGAGCGTCGGAACCCAACGATGATTCAGGCAGGGAGTGGGACGCTTGAGCTGCCTGAGCAGCAGCATTGAGGGCGGGGAGACCCAGGGACAAACCGTTGGCGTTGAGTAGAGTCGGTGCCTTTTGGGGCGCGCTCTTGCGGCCTGACATCGATTCCGGAGTGAGGGGCAATGCGAAGGTAAGTATCGGGGGGATGGCCTGCCAGTGTTGTGCGTCAGATAGTCCTGGGTTGGACCTATCGACAGCCTTGCCTTTCTTGCGGCGGCCGCGGCGAGGAGCTGACGACGTCGATGGGGCTGCGCCTGAGTCGCTGGGCGACGTCCGTAGCCCCCATACCTCGGGGACCACGCCGAAGACGAAGACGAAAACCTCCTGCCATTCTTCGGAAAAGTGACGTGCTTGGTCGCGATGTCAGTACACATAAGAATAAGAGATATATAGCGACTTACCGGCTTCTTCACTCAATGCCTTTGCTGCATCTTCAATGGATGCATGGCCCGTGGGGTTTGCATTCCAAGACTGGTACCACTCTCGAAATCTCTTGAGCGTTCTGCACAGGTGTAAAGAAAATTATTGAACATGGTGGAGGAGAGCGCGATAGAAAGGTGACACACATGTCGAGATTTCTTTTGAGTCTGACCACCATCTCCGCCCGCATCGGCCCGTGAAGGGTCGACTGTACTTGGAACACCTTGGACGCAACTCGTACATGATCGTTCGTGTCAGACAGAATAAAGAGGTTTCGTTTGGCGTCATAGAGCAATTGGATGTAATGGAGACCTAGTCGCGCGACGAAACAGCCGGTGTCGAGTATGTCAGGGAGTTCAGTACCGTTAGCCTGAGGCTGGTCGGGATAGGCGAGTTTGAACATGATCATTGGGATGCGCGCCTCCGGAGCCTCCGGAGCCTCAGAGGACTCAGACCCACTGACCGAGAGTGTGCCAGGATTGCCTACCGTGTCGGCGTCTCAGTGGAATTCGTCTTCCGGAACAGGATAACATTGAACTTACCGGGTATCGTCGCAAACTGCTCATCGGGCGCGCCACCATAGTATGTGCCACCAGCCGGGGGGGTTGTACAGGTCCATCGGAGGCATCGAAGACTGGGGAACACCAGCCAGCAGAGCGGCAGAGCGGCCTAGCGTGTCGACGTCTCAGCGTGATTCGTCGACGGGCTGTCGGAACAGGATAACATTGAACTTACCGGGTATCGTCGCAAACTGCTCATCGGGCGCGCCACCATAGTATGTGCCACCAGCCGGGGGGTTGTACAGGTCCATCGGAGGCATCGAAGACTGGGGAACACCAGCCAGCAGAGCGGCAGAGCGGCCTAGCGTGTCGACGTCTCAGCGTGATTCGTCGACGGGCTTCCAGAACAGGATAACGTTGAACTTACCGGGTAACATCAGAGGCTGCTCGTCAAGCTGGTCAGCAAAGTACGTGCCATCGGCCGCCGCGGAGTCGTACGGGTCTATCGGGAACATCGAAGGCGGAGGAACACTGGCTGCCGTCCACTCCTTTATTTCGCTATGCAGCGTGGATAGCCACGTCGTTTGCAGCGGTGCAATAGACGTAAAACATCTCGACTTCGAGCAGTGTTTGGGGTCGCTTAGGCCCGTCAGTGGGAGAGGGTCCGAGTTCTCGGTTGCATAATGGAAACATTGTGTCCTCGGCAATGTGCAGTGGTTGCCTTCTCGCACCATATCCGTCCATGTTCTGGCCTATTCCAGCGAGGACAGATGGTCGGGTAATATCCGAGCAGAATTTGGC
The DNA here is from genome assembly GCA_024305745.1 of Polyporus tsugae. Taxonomy (NCBI): domain Eukaryota; kingdom Fungi; phylum Basidiomycota; class Agaricomycetes; order Polyporales; family Polyporaceae; genus Polyporus; species Polyporus tsugae. Next base: position 1,189,161 of record JAHRBS010000005.1, read on the forward strand.
AATCCGTTCCGTTCGACATGTCACGAGTCACGGCCTTGCACATAATTTGAAATGTGACCTGCAGTCATCGGCAACCAGGAGTATTATGGTAACCTTGGACAACCAGGAGTCTTCAATTGAGAAGCCCGCATCGTGTAAACCTCGTGAGACAGGCGCGCCGTTTCGCAGTCAATAGGTCGAACTCAGGAGGTTCGAATAGATCGATCATCAGGGACACCTGCCGCCGAAGAGGATAGCGTAGCAACCGCATGCTCAAAGGGTGCTATACGCTTCGACTGACGTTCCGATTCAATAGAGATAGGTAGTTCGAGAAGTTGACTCATTACAGGTGGCCTTAAAAGGGTCTATGGATCTCGTAAGTCCCCGTCTATGACTCTGGGCCATGCTCCGACGGCACTTATCCATTTGCGGTCAGCACATGTAGGCATGACGTCATTTCTGTCCATCCCACAGGCGTTAAGTACGTGGCTGTGCACGAGTTCCCAAATCGAGGAGGGGGCTCATGGCCAACTGGCCCCGTTGAGCTGGCCATGTAGTGCTGTGGACGTCGAGATCATACTAAGAGATGGACAGCCTGAGCCACGGATCACGAGATATTTCGGCACCCTGTAAAGCGGTCACTACGGTGTTGGATAACTTCCCACTTGCAAGATCACTGCATCCCGTTAAAGAACAGATGCCACAGCCGCTAGACGTGGAATGGAAGGCGAGGCCCCTTGCAAAGAATCCACATGACGTAAAAGCAACGAAGAGGCTCACCACACTTCCCGCCTGGCCAGGGGCGGACCCAGAACGATCATCATTTCGTCTGGGAACTCGGCCGCAAGTACGACGTCGTACCAGTGGTCGTGCACATACGACACGCGGACCACTAACCCACACGAATGCCAACCGGAGCAGGTTAGCACGCAAACAGTCGAACGAGACGTCGTAAGTAACTGACCATGTAGCCGACACCTCTCCTTACGAACACACCATAAGTCTTGCTTATATGAGCATGTGCGGTGGCAGCAGGTTGATGACGCGAGGAGTAGGGAAGTTAGAGTCTACTAGAGACGACCAACGTATACAGTGCGGATGTGGGGACTTGGTTGGTTGGAGTCGCCACGTGGAGCCGCCACGTGGTCTCGCCACGTGGTTTTCCAACCTGCGCATGGCGTCGCGGTGGGCACGGACTTTCCCTCGCACAAGGTCTAGAATTTCGCCGTCATCTACCTCGTCGACATCAGCGATGTCCCGGACTTCGACAGCGTATTCTCGTTGGTGGATCGACGGAGGCGGGCGATTGATGGTGACGGTGGGCCGGACAGATGTATAAGTTGTACGACTCGTGGACTATCCCTCCTCGTGTACAGCAGCAATTTCCGAGAGCGTTGCTGTTTGTGAAGCCACCTAGAAATTGATCTGTATGACTCGTAAGCTTTTCGAGTCGGCACAGTGAAGCTCAGTCGGCTTTTTGCTGCAGGACTCTGGTAGGGAGATAAACTTGAGGGCGCCAGCTGGGTTGAAACTGCATCGACAACTATCGAGCTCGCCTTGAATTGCGGAGAGCGTGCGCATCCGATCTGCCACAGAGACAATGTTGTCCTGCCTTCCTCGGGTTAGTAAGTGCAAATAACAGATTCGGTACGGACTGACCTCAGGCAAGTTGCGTGGGGATGAACCTTCTTTGACGAACCCCTCCCGGGGGTGAAATGGCCCCTTTTCATGCTCGATTCGGATCAAACTACATCAGGACTTGTCAGGGTCAATTAGCGGCGTACTTACATGCTTCCTTAGCTTCTCTCGGGGGCATGGCAGTCTGTGACTGCAGAGGCCGCGGACAGTCGGTACGACAATCTGCCATCGACAAGGATTTCAGTGGGGCGAAACACAGCAGCTTCGAACCAAAGACCATACCAGCGCTGTAGAGCAGAATGGCCCCTTCGATCCCTTTCTGGGCAATCTTTTCTCGGTCCCGACGCTTCCCGACGGCGACGCGCATCCTCCATGTGTTGTCGGCCCGGGGCATATGGACTGGGAGCATTCACTGCAAACACAAGGGACTTGCTTGGCCATGAGATGTGAAGAATGCGGGACCCGGGAAGTGGGAATGGAGTCAGGCAAGAAGACATGGCGTACGATTTCTGGAGGCTTAGGGGCCTGAAGTTCAGCGCACAAAAGAAAGCGGCTGTGTAAATTCATCGCTGCGACCATAACAGAGGCACGATCGTGGAAGATGTCACTAGTTACCATGAGATCACGTCTGCGTCGGCAGAGGCTAGTGCACATGCAGCGTCGCTGAAACCCTGGTCAACATCTAGGTTCGTACCAAACCCATCACACGTCCACGGTGCCGAGTGGACGGTTTTGTGGTATGAGACTAGGTCAACATCAGGCGCTTGAGGTGCCATATCCATATCAGGTATTAATGCCGGAGATGGCAGGAGATGCCCGGGGATTACAAACTCAATTAGCTAATGTCAGTTCCCACTGTGCGGCCAGCTCACCGCCCTTAAGCTTGTCACCGCCTCTCACCTTCTGGCTTTGAGGCCGTGAGGGCCAAGGCTCCCACCATCCCGCCCGCTATGTTCGACGACGATGGCTAGCCCAGTGCGATTCCATCTAGGCTGGTCGTTCGCAAGCGTGCGACCAGCCAGAGGGGCGCCGGGTGGTGCTGGAGTCGGTGCTAGCAGCTCTGTGGTGCGCTCTTGCCCCGTCCCCGCCGTCGCGTCTTCGCGCCTCCAGCTTCGACCACCACCCTCCCTGCCTAGTCTTGCCTCTCGTCTCCTGTTCGCCGCTTTGCCTCTCCCTATCGCCCGTCTACGTCCGTGTTCCCGCTCTGGCTCCCATCCCGCTCGCGGCGCAGCCCCTCGATGCCCGACCGCCTTGTGTGTGTCCCCGCCCGATGAATAACACCGCAATAGATCAGGGACCCCTCACGTCCTGAGCTAGGTACGCGACGTCCCCTTATTGTGCGTGGTGGGTAGTAACAATCCGCAATTCTCAGGGCTCTTCGTCGCACCGAGCTCGACATTTCCTTCCTCTTGCTTGGCCTGACTCGTTGCATTGTTGTTGCATTTCCCGTGCGTGAGTACTTACATCGTCCCGTCATGTTCCATTCAGCAAACCCATGGCCCAATGTATTCACTCTGTCTCGCATCGCTTGCCACGATTTTCCTTCATCATCTGCGGTTGCTCCAGCAGATCTGTGCCTGTGGCCGCTTCACTATTGTTGATCTTACTCACGCGGGTTGTGTTAGGATCCTCTTTGTCCCCCAAATGTTTATCATCACGACGGGCAAACGGCCTTTTCCCCCCAGAGGAGATGGGCAAGAAATGGCGAGGAAACGTATAATATCCTTTGTTTTGTTGGCGCTTCGGCCTGAAACAGTGGATATGCGTATCGCACCCATTTCCCGCCCATATCCTCCCCAAGGACGAAGGAGGCTTGCCCATCGTGCATCCTCTTTCGCTGCCTCTGTCAGCATCTGTAAGAAGCTCTGTCATGTCTTTGCACCAGTGAGTCTCCGACTTCAACTACGCTCTCATGTGCTGACGAGTTGCTCCAGGCAGGCATTCGTCGCCTTCTCAATGCCCGGCATATGGTATACTGAAGATATGCGTGATGGTCACATACTCGGCAGCAGGGAAACAGGGCGCAGAGTCCACGTGCTGGGCCGCAGTATGTGCCATATTTTCTGACGTGAAGTCCAATCTTGTAAGCCTTCAACACTAGATGCTCTTCTCGTCTCTGAATTTGTCGACGGCGATTTCTGTGCCAATCCGCCTATTGTCATCATGGTGCCCGACGTGAGGGTAGATTTCCAGATGGACGAGGTATGTTCTTCAGTGACATTGTTTACGTCGGGTACTCATCTTACAACGCCATCTCGCTCTCTCACAGGAGTTCTATACAATCACCGTCACCGATAAGCACTTGGCAGTTTTACCTTCGGTTTCAAGTAGATCATGAGTTCTGGGAGGTTGCACGGATCGTCGCAGAGGCAAAGGTAGAGGAGGGCATCAGCGGATCAGGTCCACGATCTTATTCGCGGGGCATTGGATGCCGCCGTTCGTCACACTCCTTCTCGCGTGGGAAATAACGTTGTGATGGCCTCTTCATAGTCCCAGGAGACTCACCTGCCTAGCCCCGTTGACTCCAACCACTTGCCGTTGTCGTTCGGGTCGTCCCTTCTCCTCCATCTTGGCTCAACCATCGAGGATATGTTGTGTTACAAGCGCTATCGTCTGCACGTCCACCGTTCGCCTCTGCGGTTATGGCTCTGTAGAGGTACGTCTTCCTTTGCGTTCTCCTTAGCGGTTGTGTTGTCTCCGCACAATTGAAGTCCGCCCTGACTGTCAGAGATCCTAATGCTATCATCCCTTCTCCACAATTCCCTGCCTGAATATCAAGGACGATCCAGGCATACCTCGATGCTTATCCAATCCACTTGAAGATCGACCGTAGTTTCCACCACCATCTTCTACCTCGAGGGACGGGGCCCCCAGGGTCCCGCTTACTATGCCTATGCCGGGCGACGATGGCTAGCCTAGTCTTTCATTCGTCGCGGGCAAGCAGTACGTGCGGCCGGCCAGCGGGCGCCGGGTGGTTTGAGAGATGGCGCTAGGAGCCTCTCCGCTGCTCGCGGCTCACTGCGCGCTGTCCACGCAGCCGCATCTGGCTCGCACTCACGCTCTCTGTGCGGCCTCTGGAATTCGTTGGTGTCGTGTTCGCATGTCAACGTCTCAGGAGCTCGGTACGTCTCATTGCACCCTTGCTCGCTCAGGTAATAACGGTCCAGTTTCTCTGTCATCCAGAGGATCTTTTACTTCGCCTGCCCGGTTAGCTGCGACCATGTCTCGCTGTCCTTTGGTTGCTCCCCTCGCCTCACACTGCGCTACGAGACATGTCGCATGGTCGCAGTTTGTTGTGTCATGTTTGACCCCGGACATGTTTCTGCTTGCGGTTGACCGCACGACTCCATCGGGGCCACGTGCCTGCGTAGAATGTACTATTATTTCGAAGAATTCGAATCCCAGATCACCCTACAGAGCTTTATTCCTCGTGCTCCCTATGCTTGTGACCTCTGCGCTGACGGCTCCCACCACTACTCGCTCCTGGTTTGAGCATCGCCGGTTTCACATCCTCCCCCGCACTGAATTCGATGGCCGTTCCGCACGCACCGGTGGCGCCACATACTACGCCTCTCTCGGCCTGTCCGAAGACGTCATCCAAGCTCTCGGTCGGTGGCTCCAAATCCTGGAGTGACTACATCTGGACTACATCTACATCCGAACCCCCCGCATTCTCAGTCTGAATATGGCATCTCAAGCGCCCGAGAAGGCACTGCCTGACTCGGAGACCGTCATTACTTCAAGCCGTCTTCTGGTGACCCAAGGAGGCGACCGGACCCTCTCCGAGGTGCTGATGTTTGTCTTTGTTCTAGGACTCCGAGTCACGTCGACCGAGGATCGAGAAGTCACTGCGTGAACCGAGAAGTAGACAACCCATGCGACCTTCCTAGCGACACGAAATCCGCGAAGAGTCGATCTCTAGGTTCAATCACTGCTTGGTCTACGGGGTCTTCATGGGCACGGGGCCAAAGGTCGAAGAGGGCGAAGCAGTTGCAAGTAGACAAGGCTGGTCTACGTTGGCGAGGTGATGTCGGTCAATCCCGGGCGATATGGTCACGAACTGGGCGAGGTGCGTCAGTCGGCCTGTCCAGACGATTCAGAACCGATGAATCACCGAGCGAGATTCTTGCAGCGCGCGGCTTTGCCAGCGGTGCGGGGACGGAATACCCCCGCCTCGCACTCATGGTTCGAGCACGAGCAGAATGCTGGGACGCAAAGGAAGATCATCATACTTATTGACATTTGTGAGAGGGCTAGCGTACACTACACATACGTAGACTACATATAACAGGGAGTCAAATCCTACCAGAACGGAATGACTCCGACAACTTGCTTCGAAAACTGGGGTTCTTGGATAGGGCGAACAGTTGTTCCATCAGGCGTACTCACTACTAGGCTGGGGAACAGGTCCTTGATCCAACCAGCAAACGCGGTGGTGGCGAACACCACTGGACTTGCAACCACTATCCTGAGCGCTGTCCTCCCAAGTCCATGGTCTAACCTGTAAAGCTAAGTACGCACCTGGTAGCGAAGCCACGGAGCTTACAAATACACGCAGAGCCCCAGCTGGAGAGGAAGGGGGAAAGCTCGGGGTCGCGCGCCACGCAATGAGAACTTCTGCTAATGCAGAGGAGCAAGTGGAGCACACGAAGGTCGAGGATGTAGAGAGAGTGATGTTGCTGTCGTGGTTGCCGTCGTACCAAGTAATTACATCCCAATAGTCACCGGGCGAGACAAGCGCGAGACAAGGGTCCGATCCATTTGCTGCTGGCATCGTTCGGTTGGATCCAGTCGTGGCATCTGCCACACAGAACTCGATGTTCTTCAACCTTTGCCACACATTCATCTGCTTCTATGTCTTCGCGTCGCTGATCCCTGGTACGGCGCTGCTTCCTCTCCCCCTTCACGGCTTCCGCACGACGCTGACGAGATTCCTCAGACTCGATTCGCTTCGGCTTCGGGTCTCCAGATACTCCATCAGCTATCTCAACGAGCTTGCCTTGGTCTGCTAGTCATACAATTGTATGGTAAATCTGTCTAGATGCATTCAGCACAAAAACGCCTGCCGCACTGATACCTCGTACGTGCCTGCGCATCGCGCGTATACCTCAACACCTCGTCACACAGCCGCACCCTATGCACCTCCGGGATGTCTTGAGTCTCAATGACATGCTTCACAAATTGCTCAAAATCCGGGAGGACCGCGTCCTCTCCCCGCCCTTGCCTGCCTCGCTCAGCCCTGAGCTCAACGAGGATCTTCTCGAGCGTGAATGGGGCCCCGTCGTACAGCGTGTCAGTGCGCGGCGCGCGGGAGATCCTGGCTTCATCGGCGTGCTTCCAGCGGTACCAGTTGTCCCGCTGCTCATTGGCGTCGCCCTCCTGCAGGTAGTGCACCTCGCCGCTCTTTACCATTTCCAAGCATTCGACGTGGTACCATATCTGGCACACTTTGCACCACCTCATGTGGTCGTCGTGGGGGCGGTACTGGCCTTGGAACCTACATCCATCTCCCGGCTTGCATACGCGGGATGGCGCCTGGTCATAAGGTTAGCATGCTTGCGAGACCATCATCTGCGCCCGCGTACTTACACCCATCGCGGCCCATCCCGCACAGTGTCCTCCCGCTCCCCCCATCCGGAGTTGCAGGTTGCTGCGCGTGTACGGCTGGTGGGGGAGGAGGGGAGGGAACACCGCATTGCCCAGGTCCAGAGTGGAGACATCATTGTCGACGACATCTTCAACCCGCGTTTCCCACACATACGTGGTGCCCTCCATCCTCACGTACTCGTTCGGCCCCCCCAGGCAGGCGAGGAGCGTCGCGGTGTCGGGGTCATCGTGGTCGACCATGCGCTCCAGATCGGGGCCCCTTATGTAGTTCTCGCAGCTGTACAGGTACTGCAAATATATTTTTTAGCATCCTCGTTCCCCGTTCTGCGCACAACGGATATGGACTCACCTGGTTCTGCTCCGCGGGCTTGTAGATCTTGACGACCTTCTTGAGCTGTAAGGCGTGCCGCCCGCGGGTCCTCGCGGCATCTAGCGTCATTTGCAGCGGCACGACCCAAATGCTACCGTTCGTACTTGTTAGTACACACGGCCACGGGCAGGCAGGCGGTCCTACTTACAAAAAGCCCGGTAGCACGCAAACACTGTTTGTCCCCCGACCAACTAGAAAACAATATTAGTACGTCGCGCGACATTTCATAATGGGCACGCCACTAACGCACCTGTGCTGTACTGTAGCGCCTCCTGCTTGTGCGCGTCCGACACGGTCGCGTGCCACTTGGTCGTCTTCGAGCGCACCGCGAGCTGCCTCTTTGTCGTTGCCATCGCCGTTATTGAGTTTTCGCCCGTCCGTTCCTTGTTCTTGTTGGGGTCGGCCGCGCCTCGGGGTCTTCTGCCAGTCGTTGGACTTGCGCACGGCAATTTGCTGTATTGCGTGTCCTCGTTTCTCTTGTGCCGCGCGGGTGCTCGTATCTGGGATGTCACCTCACCTCTCCAGGTGGGTCAGCAGGGCGCAGCGAGGGGACAGCGGGCTCGTTGTTCAAACACGCGCGATTGCGCTGTGTCTGCGTTCGTGCTCGAATCTACGTCCATCCGCGATACTCGTAGCTACGCCCTCCCCCAAGCCTCCACACACTCGATTCCCTCGTCTCGATAACCCAGTCTCCGTTCGTTGCATTCCCCACAGCATTTTCATCCTGGCCTGCAAACCTCGCCCCTGACGAGCGACGCCCATTCCTCCTGCCCAGAGTTCTTCGTCGTCGGTTCGTTCCCTCGCCCTCTTGATCTCCGGGCACACAATGCATCATGCAAACGGAATGTTAGTACATACCTGGCTCAAGTTTGAGCTTCCTGCCAGTCGCTTTGTTTTCGCCGTCGCTGTGGTGAACTCCGCGAACGGTCTCCTTTCGGGCTGCTGGAGAGCGGGGGAGAGGCTTGCGGGGATGCTCGGGCTTGCGTTGGGTCAGTTGGGGGAGGAGCTTTCGAGGGTGGTGCAGAGGGTGCAGAGAGTGATGGCGGTAAGAGGCAGGAGAGCGATTAGTGGCTCTTACTACGGTTGATGGGTATGGGCGTCCATCCTCCTGCCTTTTTAAGTAAGTTGTAAACTCCGTGACATTATACGTCGCAGACCGACGAAGTCATTCCTCTCTTCCTACCATCACCCTTCCTACCACCACTATGTCGTCCCCGGAGTTTAGCTATGAGGCTTAACTGTGACTGTTCCCACCACCATGCCATTGCCAGCACCATCACCAGCACCTTCCGCCGTGAGGGATGAGGCCCCCTAAACACACCCTCCCTCGACATTATCGACATTCCATTGGACTCCATTCGGTGTCTCGTCTGTTATCGCCAAATCGTGTCGAAGGACGTACACGTTCCTGCCCAGCCACATCCTCTCCTTAATCCACCCACCCCGGTCATTGGCATTCGTGAGCACCACTTCACCATTTCTTTGTCCTTGCCGCTAATACTCAACCTCAGACGGCGATCAGGATGACCCTGTCTGCCTCGCTCATAGCAAGTCTTGCGCCATTCTCCCGAGGGCTCAACGTCTCGCCCATGGCGTGATACCCAAAGTTCCGATCCAGGTCTCATCTGCCAAGGTCATTTCCTCAGACGCGACTTCCCGCACCGTGCACAATCCACCATGCTTCCCACCCTGCTCGTTCATTCCGCCGCCCCAAGGCGATCGACCAGACACCTGCTCCCTTCTGCTCTGATCAATGTCGTTTCGCGGACCACCGGCCCTACCACAGTGCCATTGACATCGAGTACAACCCTAGCTGGAGGTCATCCCCTTGCCTACCGTTCGCCCCCACAAACTGTTTATCAGATATCCATGGCTCTCAAGACGACTGTGGTCACTTGAGCGAGGCGTCGTCAGAATCGCGTTCCTCTGCTTCTTCCCCTGACACTGATTGTGCGGTGAATGCATAGTCGCGCCTCTGTGCCATTTATGGCTTCGCTCCCCGTCCTCCACCCCCACCCTCCGCACCTAAGCCGACACCAAGTAGCCCGTCCCTCGCCTTGAGGGCGGTATAATCATGGCTGCGTGTCGCATTCAGGCCGCTCTTTGCATCAACAAGTACACGAAGTCCTCTTGGAGCCTCCCCATCCACAGCAACTCTGAGGACGACAACAAGCCCATTCCAGGCTGGACGGATGGGTCGAATGCATGGCATCCGAGCGTGTATGGCTTCGCGCCTCCGCGGGACTTCACCCGCGCCGACCCCGATGATGCGGCTATTCGTGCGTATGGCTCTTACGTCGCTACCCCCCACCACTCGCGAGGTGTACATTGTACTCTCGGCAAGAACGAGCTCGCGGTCGAAGTTCAGACAACGCCCTCGTCCTCTCTTCCCTCAACTGTTGTTGATGCTTCTACTCAAGAACTCTACTGCCAATACTGCGCGTCCTTTGCTCGGCGTTCCCGATCCCGGACTTCGATCCACATCCACGGTGCAGGGTTTTCCACCTCCCCAACTGGCTCGACTCGCTAAAGTCCTCGTGAGGTTCCCCTCCTCAAACCCGGCGCTGAGGGTCGTCTGTTGGTTCCCAACGTGAAGATGCGGCTTCTGAACCTCCCAATCTCCAGTGTGGACGGCAGCTCTAGTAAGAGCAAATCCCTTGTCGTAGACGGGCCGCACTCTGCTCCCAGTCAGCAGAACAGCGACACGGGACCTAACACCGGTGAGCATTGTTCTCTCGATGTCTATGAGCGGTTGTTCATGATCTCGTTTCTTAGATCGTACTCGAAGCTATAAATCGCGGACTGTCACATACCCCATTATGCGGGCGACCCCCAAGAAGGAAAAGCGCAGGGTCGTCGATGGCGTGGAGCGCGATATTGGGGGGGGAGAGAGAGAGAGAGAGAGGGCTAGGTTCGACCGAGCGCTGCCAGCGCGCTCTGTCTGGAATGAGGCTTAGATCATCGTCCCGCGAAGAGCTCATCAAGCGATTGTTCCTCTTCGGTGGCACAAGATTAAGCGCGTCGAGGTTTTGTTGACAATATGCGACGTCTCGTTATCGTCACGTTCCCTCGTCTCCCAAGTTGGCAAACTCCTCCATCGGCGATAGCCAGATACCTCGCACGCAACGCGCGTACAGGCTCATGTTCGTATTCTTTCGCATTGGACGACGCATCAACACAATCATTCGCGATGCCGCTCTTCATCCTGGCACAATCTTGATCTCGGGTCTCTCTCAAGTACATCCA